>CM075767.1:67014698-68303043 GCA_037974665.1 Ehretia macrophylla
CAAGATTCACATAGAACTATACCAAAAGCTCCAAAACATCTTGAAACCATATTGAAACACACAAGGAGTCATGTCAAGGTCTTAGAAGTGTGAGATAATCAAAATTGTACTTAAACCCCTTTGTAACTCAACCCGTTTTCCTTCCAAACTCATGTTACGGTTCTAGATTCGTGAGTGGTCTATTCTATGCTCCTAGTTAATCCCTTAGGCATCCTTAGGACCCTCAAAGACACCTAATTACCCGCATTTAGCCCGAAAGTCCTAATTTTTCTCTTTTGACTTTGTACTACACGTACCTCACCTAGGACCCAAACGGAAGCTAGCAAAGCATAACTAAAGTCTACTTAGCCTAGGAATACCAAAAGTGAAGGCCTATTCAACCCGGATTCGCGATAACCCCAAAACCCCTTTCTAAAAGTCGGTTATTTTATGCTTTTGATAGGTTATGAGCAATTAAACCCTACGGGGCCTTTATACTGCTTTCATTAGCACCTAAAGCATCTATTAGAACTATTAATTCAAACTATAAGGTCTGATTACACAAAACCCTAGTTTTCCCGATACTATTCATGCCATACGATCAACAAGCAATTTCAACCGTTTAAACTATGAAACAATAGCATAAATTAGGTCTCTATTACTTATATACAACATACATAAGCATATTCAAGCATTACATAAGCATTTGATAGCAAATCTAAGAATTCAAGAAAGTTGTCACATTTTTCAAATGTAAAAATAAGTATGAAATCACTCACCTATTGCGCGTAGGAGCTCCTAGAAGGCTAGTAAACACCCTAAACCACTTGTACCGAGTTTGGCTTGGCTTGGAATGAGGATTTGTTGAGCAAAAATCTCTCATTCTCCTCCTATGCTGATTTTCGGCCCTACTACAGTGTTTTCAGCATTGCTCTCTTATTTATTTATTTTTTTGTTTTTATGAGCTTGTTATGTTTATGTTGAACAATATAAAGGGTGGGGTCAAGTTGGGTGCACATATTGACTATTAAAAGGAGTTTAGCTAGCTAAAAACAAGTCCTAATTGTGCAATTAATGTTAGCTAATTAAAACACCTAGTTTAGTTACGTAACACTATTCACTAGTTTGCTAAAACATTTTCTAAACGAAGGCTCCTAATGCATTTAGCTCAAACACACAATTTTCTCATTCCTAAAACAATTAATATGATTTAAGAAAAATGCTAATTCAAGATAGTTAAGCAGTTAAAAAACGGAATAAATAGTAACCACATAAAGTAACAAGTAAAGCACAGAAGAAATGCATAAATAGTGGATGCAACAGTGGCTTAAAGTACGGCTAAGATCTCGGACGTCACACCTGCTCTGCGATAACCTCTCCTACCCTGTAGGTTTTCCCTCCCCTGAGGCCATACCCCCTGTTATCATGTCTATCTCTACCTGAGCGCACGGCATCTGAGCATGCCTCAGGCTCTTCTTTCTTTACCTTCCCCATTGGTTGTTTTTCCTGACGTAGGCTTATAAGTGCCCACGCCTGATCAAGGCTTCAATTTCATCTTTGAAGTTCCTGTAGGCTTCAGTATCATGCCTGAAATCTCTGTGATACCTGCAATATTGCCCTTTGTCTTTGCGGCGCTCCTTCTCTGTCTTTATTTTCGGTGGATCTAGGAGGTTCATTCGTGTTCGAATTTTCGCCTGGATCTCAGATCTAGGTTTCACCAAAGGAGTATAATTATAGAACCTCTGCAGTCTGGGTGGTTCTCTCATTTTCCTTCCTCTCTGCTCCTGTCTACCCTCTTCTGCCCTTCTCTCTCTCTGTGCCACATGAGTTTGGTTATTCTACCCTCTCTTCTTTGGGTATTCCTTTTTCTCTGCCATTGCTACTTCTTCCACTTTGATGTACTTCTCCGCCTTAGTCATTAGCTCTGTCATGTTTAGGGGGGGTCTTCTTTGCTAAAGAAACCTGGAGTAATTCGTTTGTTACTCCCTTTGCGAATGCCTGTATTGCAAACCTCTGGTCAAATTGCGTACATTGGAGGGTAGCCTCATTAAAACGAGTTGCATACTGGAGAAGAGTTTCCCCCTTTCTCTGCTTTAGTCCAAGCAAAGAGGTAGTGTGTCGGGTTAGCCTGATGGTTGAGGAAAATCTTCCAACAAACAATTCTGCCAGCTGCACATAAGAGCCAACCAACCCCTCCTTCAACTCATCATACCACACCCTAGCCGCTTCCACCAGAGTTCTTGCAAAGCTTTATACACCCAAGCCTCTGGTAACTCCGTGAACTCCATTTTATGCCTGAAAACCACCAGATGATCCTTAGGGTCACCATGCCCATCATAGGTACGCAAATAGGGAAATTTGTATAGCGCGGGCTTCAGGACTTCATTGATGGCTCAGTTAAATGGATTTGGGCCTCTGAAAGTTCCTGCAACTGAGGCAGTACAAGTTGTACTTCATCTCCGGACGCTTTGTGACGGGTCTCGCGCCGCTGTGTCCAAGCCCTGAGATGATCCTGTGGAGTTCTCTGCATCTACGTGCTGCCCCCCAATATGAATTTGTCACCCAGACTCTCTCGGGTTGGTTATGTTTCTGGCTGATTGGGTTTTCTAATATGAGGGATTTTGTGGAGGTAGTTGCTGTGGCAGATTTTCTGAGTGGTGTGGTGCGGATTGAGGTGCTGGGTTATGAATGGCCTCCTTCAACTCCTCCAGAGTTCGCAGAATATATCCTAAATCTGCCGGCTGATTAGTTTGCGGGACTGGTATCGGGGTGGTAGGATATTGCCACCCTGCATACTACGTAGGCCCTTGTGGAAAATTTTGAGAGTAAGTTGGCAGATAATTTGGGTACGGATTTGTGTATAGGTTGGTGTATGGCGGTCGGTTTCCTGCTGGTATTTCCACTCCTGGTGGCGGTGGATCGGCTTGCCTAGGGTTTGAGGTCTCCCCTGGACAAAACTGCATGTGAACAGCCTCTTTTTCATGTATACTTGCTACGCTTCAACTCCTTGTTGTAACCATGATGCAATCTTGTGAAAATTCAGTAGGAACCAAGAATCGACCCCACGGTGGGCACCAACCTGTTAAGGTAAAAAAGTGTTGAACTGCGAATGATCTTCACGCACTGCTGGACGTCTGCAAAACAGAGAAGGCTTGGCAGGTCATGCCCACGTTAGCACTCCGATGCTTAAGTTAGTCTGGTGCTTTAATGGAGGAAATTGTAGACAGAGAATATAGTGTGAGTAATAAAAATGCAATTATCCTTTTCCTGTTGAATCTTCTAATATTTATATATGGATGCCAACTGAAATCAGGTGATGAATAGTGGAGTGGTGGGGAGTTAATGGTGAAATAACTGCATATAACCACTATCTATGATTATTAACGGACTACAACTGATTCCAACTGCTGAACGTGCCCTACTATCGCGGGCCCATGCTATCTGCAACCTTTACTCCGCCCGAGACCCCAAAACGAGACCTTAGGATGTTCCATTGCCTCGTCTGACCCCTCAGGGGCCCTTGCCTTGCCCCATCCGAACCCCTGGTGCAATCCTTGAGGGGTCGGATTTTCCCGACCCCACGTCCGAGGTCCTCAATGCCTTCCTCTTGTCCTCATTGACCCCCCTCCCCCCCCCCCCCCTTGCCTCCCCCAAGGGTCATTTTGTAATTTCTACAAGCTCTAGGGGTCTTACCTG
Organism: Ehretia macrophylla; assembly: GCA_037974665.1. Classification (NCBI taxonomy): domain Eukaryota; kingdom Viridiplantae; phylum Streptophyta; class Magnoliopsida; order Boraginales; family Ehretiaceae; genus Ehretia; species Ehretia macrophylla. Next base: position 67,018,374 of record CM075767.1, read on the forward strand.
TATCACTTTGTATTATGGGATCGTATTGATTATTATAATTTTTTTTGGTTATCGTATGACGTCCTTAATTATGTTCTTTAAAACTATTTTGATGTAAAACTTGGAACAACTAACAAAATTATTAAAACCACTATGATCAATAATAAAATAGAGTTATTTATGTGAAATAATAGCAAATCTCAATTAATGTTATGTAGTGGTTTTGATTAGAAGAATGATTATAAAATTCTTTTGAATAATCTATTTTTTCTTCATATCTGATGTCATTTTTCTATACTTTTAAAATTTTAATACATATGTAAAACTAAATATATAAAAATAACTACAAATATATGCGGGGCAGAGTATATGGGGTGAAAAATGCTTATCCCTCACCCCTTCCCCCTCACATGCGGGATTTAAAAATTAATCCCCACCAACACCCCATTCCCCATTTCCACCCCTAATTCCCGTCCCATTTAAGGCTGGAGGCTGGGGGCTGGGGTGAGGAAGGGATAGAGGAGGGACGGATAACTATAACACTCGTCCTCATTGTCATCCCTAAATACACTTTCAAGAAACAACAACAAATTGAATATATGGTATGATGATACACCTCATTTATCCTAATTAGCCAATTTAGCCACAAATAATAATAATAATAATCCGTGTTTAGCAAGGAGACAAAGATCAAGACTTTGGTGGAAAAATAGAAAACTAAAAACAGAAAATTTCAACTACACAACAAACCATAATAACTCCATATATAACAAGGAACTTTTTTTGAAAACAGCCGGACTTTTTTTTTTTTGGGATGTACGTCTCATATTTGCATGAAACTTATACGTTACATACATATTTCAAACGTTTTTTAAACTAACCTATTTAAAAACTGCCAAAATAATGGCCTCTATATTTGGTGGTCTAACCTTCAACGCTAGCTTCGACTTTGTGTAATAACTTTGACTATACTCCACACTTTGACTTGACAGCAACTTACCAAAAAAAGATAATAAAAAAAGATAACAAATATTTTGTTGTAAAATAAATAAAAAATAAATAAAACCAGATTATTTAATCTCAATGTGCCTAAAATAACATATTCAAATATGACATTTTGATTAAATAAAAGAAAACACAAATACTATTAACATATACATATGCCTATAGAAACATAAAAAAATTCATGCATACGTATATATCTATATAAATCTGCACATGTAAGTACAAAAAAACTTTTTCTTATGGGTCGCTATCATTTGTGCACTTTGGATTCGAGAGGACCCATTTTCCGTGTTTCTTGGTTTGTGCATAAAGAAGCTTTTTGTTTTTTTGTACAAGCATGATTGGCTCCAAATTTGTAGCTTGTGATGATGATGATGATGATAAAATGATGATTCGATTCTATTGTGATAATAACACCAAAAAGGTACAATCTTTTATGGTTATTTCATGAAATTGGTTCATATATACATGTGTATATATGTATATATATATATGGATTTATGTATCTGAATTTAGTGACTATAATGGCCGAAGTTGATTTTTTATTTATTTATTATTTATTATTTTTTGGGGGGTGCAATTTATTGATTTGGGCATGTTGGATTTTGTTGAAATTGTGATTTATGATCTGGGTTTGTGTTGGAATTGCATTTAGTGAGTTGGGTGTTATTTATCTATTTTTCTGAGAATTTTGCAGTGATCTGATTTGTGAGGTTTGCTGAAGAAAGGAATTGTCGATCTGGGTTTGGTTTAGAAATGTGTTTGTTGAGGCTTTTAGATGTGGTTTGTGTGTTATGATGTATGTAATATATGGTTGCTCAGAGTATGAAATTAAATTTTTGGACAGCTATTTTATGTTTCAATGTGAATTGCAGGAAAGGTTGAACAGTTTGGCATTTGTGATCTTGAAATTACTGAAGTTGAGAGTGCATAGTATTTGGTATAGTATTTAAGTGCAAGTGTCAATTAATTTGGTTTAGGAGGTAATTTTCCGGGGTGTCGGGAACGCCTTGTAGGTGAGAGGTCTGTTGTGCTTAATACGAATCAGTTGAAGTATCTCAGAAATTTGCAAAGAATTCTTGGAGAGATGATGGATAATTGGAGAATGAAGATTTGGTGATGTTAGGTTGGAAATGGTAGTATTTAGTTTTGAGTTGCTAGGGGATGACCATTACATCTCCTTCTCCAAATTCTTCAGTGTATCGTGTTCTTTCTGCTTCCTCCAATAGTCCACCACTACCTTTGCCTTCATCTCCTCCTCCACCTGATCCTCCATTTTCTGAGCCAAACACTACTTCGCCCGGTGGCCCACCCGTGCCATCTGCACCTCCTCCATTATCACCTCCGTCCTCTGAGTCGCCACCACCAATGGGTTCTCCAGCACCTCCTACGACAACTCCTCCTCCTCTAGCCTCTCCCCCTCCAACACCTCCAGCCAGTAATCCCCCTCCTTCCTCAAGCACTCCATCAAAACCATCAAATCCACCTCCTTCCTCTCCTCAACCAAAACAATCAAGTCCGCCTCCTGCCTCACCTCCTCCTCCATCATCCAATCCTCCAGCTAGTCCACCACCACCTGCAGCAACCAGTCCACCAGATGCTTCACCCCCACCTGCATCAACTACTCCCCCCACCCCTTTGTCCCCATCACCACCAGAGCCCCCAAATGGTGCATTACCACCTCCAGGACCACCAGAGAGTTCCCACCCATCACCATCTACTGACCGTCCTAATAACTCACCAGCTACACCATCACCAAATCCACCTCAAAATTCACGACCATCTCCTGGGACTAAACGTCCCAGAAGTTCGCCTACTCCATCAGTATCAGGACCTCCTAGTGATTCAACTCCACCTTCTTTCTCTTCTCCTGGCCCTGAATCTGATTCTCCACCATCCCCAGATGATCCTTCTAGTTCAATGCCACCACCTCCAATAGCAGAACTATCACCACCTTCTTCACTTGGATCACCACCATCTCCTGCTGGACCTTCACTAGTTCAACCAGATGCTCCAACTACCAATAGGTCAATGACAAATGCACCAAATAGCTCAAATTCCACAGCTGAAGGGGGAATAGGCACTGAAGGAACGGTAGCAATTTGTTTAACGGTTAGTTTCTTATTGCTTGGTGTCATTGCAACCACAACTTGGTTTTTTTTGAAGCGCAAGAAAAAGGTTTCAGGACCCACTGCAGGTTATGTGATGCCAACTTCTTTGGGTTCATCTCCACAATCAGGTGAATTATCAAAAACCATTCAGTTATTCTTTAGCATTTTCCATTGTCACTTTTTTCTTCTTTGTTTTTTTGCCTTGGTTCTAGCTGGCATATTCTTATGCTGCCAAAAGTTTAAAGAGGCGTCTTTGGTTCTCTGCATTTTGTCTACTAGATTCTGCATTATTGAAGGTGCAAGGATCAGCAGCTAATGCTGGATGTGGTACTGGCCAAGATTCTGTCTCTTCTCCACCAGAACCTGGTGGATTGGGCAATTCAAAGTGCTACTTCACCTACAAAGAATTATCTGAGGCTACAAATGGATTTTCAGCGCAATATCTATTGGGGGAGGGGGGATTTGGTTCTGTCTACAAAGGATGCCTAGCAGATGGGAGAGAGGTAGCAGTGAAGCAGCTAAAGGTCGGTGGGGGACAGGGAGACCGAGAATTTAGGGCTGAAGTTGAAATTATTAGCCGTGTGCACCATCGGCATTTGGTTTCACTTGTTGGTTATTGCATTTCTGAGAACAGAAGGCTGCTCGTATATGACTATGTTCCTAACAACACACTTCACTTTCACCTTCACGGTAACTTGAGTTTCACTAATACCTGTTAACGTATGTAGAAAGAGTCATTAAAGGGAAAAATAGTTCTTGTTATTATTATTTTTGAGGATGAACACGAGATGCTGAATAACTTTAGCTGTGTCACTTCCTTTTTCAGGGGAAGGTAAGCCTGTTTTGGGTTGGGCTGCACGTGTAAAGATTGCTGTTGGAGCTGCTCGTGGAATAGCTTATCTCCATGAAGACTGTATTGTCCTATATCCTCCTTTTGTTATTCTGAATAACTCACTTTTATTTCACAGGATATCAATCATCATGCCCACTTCCTGGTACCATCTGTAAGAGTGACAAGAGGATCATAGGGAGGGGAAAAGAAGATAAAGGAAAATGAAAGTCATCTATGTACTCAATAGAGCCTCTGAAACTGGAAAAGAGGATTCAGGGAACCAATTCCTTATAATTATGTTTTCATGACAAATCCACCTAAGCTCAGAAAGAGGAAGGAAAAGTGACCTGGAGAAAGCACAAAATTAATAATTTCACTCCAGAAGCATCTTTGCATTTGATATTCATATTTTTATGGCTATGGCGATTCACATTTGTCATTTGATATATTGGGTTATCACATTAAACTAACTGAATTAGAAGTCAGAAGTGTGTGGTTTTTCGGTTCTTGGAATTTGAAAATGCAAGTCCTTTGAAGGTTTTTGATGACTTAGGTCTTTCTTTTTTTGCTTTGCTGAGTTTTTTATTCAGTTACAATTCTTTATGCTTACAGGCCATCCAAGAATTGTCCACAGAGATATCAAGTCATCAAATATACTTCTCGATAACAACTTCAAGGCGCAGGTACTCCTTATTTTCTCAAACTTTACATTTTACTTACATGGATTGCTTGTCTAACTAATCTATATATAATTATAAATCTTTACAGGTTTCAGATTTTGGACTTGCAAAATTGTTTCTGGATTCCAATACACATGTTACTACACGCGTTGTGGGAACCTTTGGGTAAGCTATTCTTCACAAATTTGATTCGCACTTACAATTTAATGAAACCACGCTAAACAATATATCTTACATGTTTATGATAAGGATAGATCATATTTAATTGTTTTTTAATAATTCCTCAAATTGGTGGTTTCAGATACATGGCTCCCGAATATGCATCAAGTGGTAAATTGACTGACAAGTCTGATGTGTTTTCCTTTGGAGTTGTGCTTCTAGAGCTAATTACTGGGCGCAAGCCTGTGGATACATCTCAGCCTGTGGGTGAGGAGAGTCTAGTTGAGTGGGTAAGTTTTCATATCAAATTAAAGTGCCACTTCTGTATATCGGCCTGCACGGAAATTGGAATGGCATAAGTTTTTGAGATCTATTGGTTGGGTTTTACGTCTTGTGTCAGTAACTTTGGGGCTGGTATTTGGTGGTCTATGCTGTGAGTGTTCCTAGACCTTTGTTATTGAAGACACCCTATGGTTCTACTTCCAAGTAGTCTGAGGTTTTATTTGGGCTAAACCCACTTATCATCTAAAAGTCTCTACTTAAGAATCCTTTAACTTGGATAAGTTCTTGAAATCTGCATTATACTGAAAAGCTTGATCAATACTTTCTTTTCTAAAAAGCACGATATCAGGAATCAGGACTCAAGTAGTTCATTAGTGGGTGCTGTTTAGGGTGAATGAAGAAAATAGTTGCGAATTGCACAAGTAGTGAGAAGAAAAGCTGAATTAACTTGCTTTACAATGAGTTAACAGTTGTTTCCTTTGTTATCTAGAAAATAAGGATAATTCTTCAACCTAAGATATGAATTTCCTAGTTTATGGCTGTTTTATCGTTCAGAGAAAGAGTTAATCTTGAGGAAATCTGACAATAACTTAAAAGGCCATAATTATTTGGAATAATCCCCATGTCCACGCTGTTATACATTTATTCACAATTCAAGAAATTTGATTTTACTTTTATATTTCTGTGCATTGGAAATGTTACGGGTTACTGACATCAGCAGCATGATCTCTATATAAACCTTAAAACAACTTTTCTCCTAAATCTCCAGTTTAGTAGTTTGCCATTTGTGTTTAAGGGTCATCGGCATAGCACAGAAGTAGTCCTTACTCAAGGCTAATGCGTGCCTGTTTGTGTAAGAACAGCTTATCAAATGCAGAATACCTAAAAGCTTGTTCTCACCAGTATTCAAGAGTGATTTGTAATTCTTCTCACTTAAAACCCCAAATGGATCTCAATGTGCTGAATCTCAATACGTAACCTTAGATCTTAGATCTAAATGCCAGCTAGCTCAAATCAAATGGAACTTTTCTGCTGAATCTCAATGTGTAACCTTGGATCTTTTGTGTTGACTCATTTCATACTTACCATCAGATTATCATTACTAACCTTGTCCAAGAATCTTAGCATTTCGTAGAGTTTTGCGTCAATGCTCGACTTAAAAGATTCTATTTTCTTACTTTTTTCTTTTCATCTGATTGCAAAACATATAGCTGTTTAGTTATGATAACATTTATGTATGTTCTATTTTCTAATCACTAAGCAATTATCTGTTTATGAATGAAAACTGTAGCTTCGTAGCATAAGAGAATGCAACCTGATTAAACGTCAACCAAAAAGAAAAATAGATGTCTTGTCTTATTATCTAAAAATGTGAAGCTCTCTTTACTTGCAGTTTAAATTTTATGTCATTGATGGAGACATTTGAAAGTTTTAATATACCAAGTGGAAGAAAGCAAAGTCTTAATCTCTATTCCATATGCTTTAAGAATTTGCTGATAAACCTTGTTTCAGGATGCTAGATCACTTTGTTCATGGACTTTTTACCTAGGCCTAAGATCTGTTTATCTCATCTTTAATGCTCCTTTGGATGCTTTTGGAAGTTACGAGCATGATTTAGGGATACTGAGAATAAGTAGCTAAAATCATTGCTCCACTTACATCTTAACTCTTAATCACTTTGTCAGGCTCGACCTTTGCTTAGCCAGGCCCTTGACACAGAGGAATTTGACAGATTGGTAGATCCAAGGCTTGAGAAATGTTATGTTGATAATGAGATGTTGCTAATGATTGAGGCTGCTGCAGCTTGTGTGCGGCATTCATCTGTAAAGAGGCCACGGATGGCACAGGTAACTAATATCTTAATCAATATCCATTTAGAAAGTTTTTCTTAAATGTATAAATGTGGGGAATGTTCCTGTTTACCCTGCGGTATGCTTCACAGGTTGTACGAGCTTTTGATAGCATGTCAACCACAGATCTTTCAAATGGGATGAGAGTTGGAGAGAGTGAAATGTTTAATAACTCTGCAGAGAAATCTGCAGAACTCAGATTGTTTCGAAAAATGGCATTTGGTAGTCAAGATTTCAGTTCGGGTTTTTACAGTAAACCTAGCTGGAAAAGTGAAGAAAGGTGAAGATTTAGAGATAAATGCATTGAAATCCAGGGGGTTTGCCAAGGAAGCTGAATCTGTTGATATAAACACATAGGCAATTTAGCTGAGAGCTACTACTTCTTCTCATGCCCGGCTGTCTCTGCACACGAGGTAGATTTCAAAACCCTGGTTAGATTTTGTAACTTGGTTTCTTATGTATATGTAGTAGCAATTTTTTCCTGCAAGCAGAAGCAATTTTTTCTTTAATCACTTGTTTTCACGTATAGTAATCAAATATCTGAAGTTCCTTCTTTTTATAGCTTGTAATACTTGATACAGTAGCTCTGATTATCTCTGTTCTTCTGTTTTGTCATTCCAATTTTTCCCAGTTACTGCAAGTCTCTTGTTGAAGAGAGAGAAATGGTAGTATGTCAAGCTCCAGGCGATATCATATTCAAGTTTTCAACGACAAAATCTCTTAGATTTAAACAGTAGAAAACCCCGTCTTACCAAGATCTAAGGAACACTTGAAGTCCATAGAAGAAATGATGGATTTCCATACGAGAGTAGCTGTAGTTTAATGTGAAGACACGGCTAGGCTTTTCAGGCGTGCTACAAGTTGGGGATGCACCTTCGGAGTGTGGCTCCTGCACCACCCAGGACTTTGTAGTTAGATCAGTTTATATGTTCTATGTGATGAATTGAACTGCAGGTTTCTCTATGGAGTTGAAACATTAACTATTAGATAGAGGTGTTCACTTTCATGGCTCAATTCAACCACTAACTATTATGTTCAACTTATGTTAGATTAACAAGATATGCAATTCCAAAAAGTTATTTTATGTGCTATTTTGCATGCCTTGAGTGGTGCAGCGAACTACTTATGCTCTCAATCTTTTTTCAGAATGAGGACGTTATTAGGGAGACCAATGATGTCTGTTCCTACAATGTGTATGGCTCCATGTAAACAATACGCGATCAAAATATACTGGTTACAGTTTAAAAAGAATCTATTATGCAGACTAGTCTGTAGACACCTTGTAAAGTAGTGATATAACGATGCAAAAGAACATTGCATTTGATGGTGAAAACATAGACTAATGGATGAAGATCGGGGAAAATGTACTAGTTCCAGAAAGGAGAAGGATTGACACAATCTCATCTCAGTAATTTCATTTATACAATTTGGATAAGATGAAGGATAATCGTCTGAGATGATTTTGACATTTTTAGGAAACGATCGTAGGAGGTACCGATTAGGAGGTATGAAGATATAGAGGAAGTATATTATAAGAAGAAGACTTAAGATGAGTTGGATGAAGACACTCAAACGAGACTTGGCGTGTATGGAGCTAACAAAGGACACAATTCTCAATAATAATAAGTAGTATCATCAAATCCATATAATCGAATCCACCTGTTCGGAATATCTTTCTTTAAAAGACAAGCTACCTGATGCTGATAAGAATGCTTTTAAGTTATAAGGGAAATACCCCAGGTATCCATGAAATGTAGAATGCAAGTTATCAGGCTATGACAGCTCATGTTTTCTTAGGATCCAATGTTCCTTGACATTTCACATTGATGCAGAGCCACAATCTTGAAGTCAAATGATCTATTACTTCTCATTTAGCTAAGCTACATGTTATTCTTATTGCTTCACACTTCGTATACCCTTCCAAGAGGAGAAGGAACTTGTTTTTCTTCACAAGACATGACCTCCATTAATCATTTTCTGCATCATCCTTTCCTCTGTTGCCAACTTTTCCATCTCTGCAAACCATGGAAGAGTTGAACATGCTTGCTGCAGATTGCGTCGTCGTGTCCTGTTGCTGTCAATGCTTAGTTCTGCAAATCTTGATTTACATCTTGCTCAAACTTCCTTACAAATTCGTCCGAAGGACGAAAAGATGGGCACAAAAACTTAGAAATGGAAAGAGAGAAGAGAAGAGAGTGCAGAGAGAAAGAAGAAGATATGAAAATGATAGCTTTAGAAGTCTTGGAAGCTCTTTCAGGATTCGATTCGAAGGTTTTGCCTTGGATGAATGGCATAGTTTTGGATGTTGCATTGATGAAGTTGACAATGTATTAGAGGAGTTGTCTAATAGGGGTGCATTTGCTTTTGGAAGCTTTTGGGATGAAGAGGTTTCATGGAGCTTATCATCATGTCTGGCAAAGCAAGAACTTGATTATGATGTTGTGCAGTATCATTTGATTAAAGCGTTTGGAGATTCCAACCACCTATAAACAACTTCTCTATCTCTGTTTTCAACCTCGTGGTTGTCATCGCTTGATCACCTCCTTTTCCACTAAGTGATTGCTTAGGGACCTTAGCAGACAATCTGGGTTGTTTCCCATTTGGTTTGAATCATCTTGTAATGGTTAAATCTCGTGCGATGTTATATCTGCTTTATACGGCATAGTGTGAAATGAATAATACCGTAGTACGATAATTAGCTCATAATCCCTCTGTAATATGCAGGTGCGTGTAAGCTCGAAAGCCCATGAATAACATAGAAATAAGAGATTTACACGCCTTCTTTAGCATTTGAAACATACTAAACTAGTTTACATCCAAAGAGTAACATGGCTTCTTTTTAGCAGTAGTTCTTCCTCCGTTGAATCTAGAGCTTTTTTATTTTATTTTTTATTTTATTTGAAGGGAGGCTTAGCCGATCGTCTATTACAAGATACAGCGAGGAAATAGCCTTAAGGCTATCCATTGATGAACCGCGGGGATGCTTGGCCCCGTCTTATCTCTCTCAACAAGCTCAAGGAGTGGCCTTTACCCTTGGTATATGAAACTCATATGACTGCAACCAGAAGTATATCCCCCATCAAGAACAAGATTGTGTCCTGTAATAAATCCAGCTTCATCACTGGCTAAGAACAAAACGGCCTGTGCAACATCTTCGACACTTCCCCCTCTCCCTCGCAGAAGACTTCCGCGCTCACCAACAATCCTAGACACTTCCTCAGGACTAATATCCTCTTTACCTAGGAACCTCCTGTAGGCACCCACAAGCATCTCTGAAGGAACACCATGGGGCGAAACACAGTTCACGCGAATCCCATACGCCCCCAACTCACACGCACTGCTCCTGGCTACTCCAAGAATGGCCTCTTTTGACAATGTGTAAGGGTGGGATGCTAGGCCTCCCATTATGGCTGCTGAGCTCGACGAACATATGATTGTTCCTCCTCTTTTCCCCATGATCATCGCCCGTGCAGCATGCTTTATTCCATGTACAATTCCATTCAGGTTGATTGCCAATAAGGCCATCAACTGCTCCATGTCAAGGTTGGTTATGCTCCCTCCAGGGCCTGCAATTCCAGCATTGTTGAACATGATATCCAGCTTGCCTTTCCAGTTTAGTGCAAACTGAACAGCTTCTTCCACTTCAGCTTCCTTCGATACATCACAATGTACATAGCGCGCTCGGATTGAGTCAGCTAATGCTGCTCCAAGCTCATCCAGTACATCTGCAATGATAACATAAGCTCCATTCTCAGCAAATAGTTTCGCCGTGGCGGCTCCAATACCTCTTGCACCACCAGTTATTATAGCTACCTTGCCCACCAACCTGTGAAAAATGAGAGAAGATAAAAAGAGAAGAAATCTGAAAGCATAAGCAATGAATAAAGACTAACACAGTAAAGAATTTGTTGGAAATCGCAGAAGCCAACAATGGTCACATTGAAGAATTTTACTTAAAGGTAACACCACCAGTCAAAGAACTGCATATTGTTTTTTCATGGTACATGGCTATCTGGTCTAGTGATCAATGGTCTGGCCATAAACTAGGACCCAAACTATGATAACTCAAGTCGAAGTACTAGTCTGTCAACACGTTGAGTCTGATCAACTATATTTCAAAATGTTTAAGTCATGGCGGCAGTAATAGAGAACCCAAACCATTATAAATTAAATGGGATGTTACACGAACTCTAAAGAATCGTGCTTTCTTCCACAAAAAACATAGAGGAAAAAGCATATGACTACAAATTCAAGAAGCATTTGGATCATACTAATACATATACATCTTCTAATCAACAAACCTCTTTGAAGGTGTCCTCTGTGTATTGTCATCTTTGTCAAGTAGATCCATTTTACATATATGAACACTTTTAAGTCCTTATGCAAGCATTGCTATAAATAGTTGTACATACTGTAATTTGAGAAGAGCAATGCTATAGAGAAGCAATTGTTTAAGATTCATGGAAGTGGTACTCTTTGTACATGTCTATATATTTTCCTTCACACTCTTCTCATTTCATGCAACCACTCTCCAACTGCAAAAGCAATTTATGATTAACATTTGAATTTGGTCATGCCATCATGACACATGTGCATTAGATAGTGCCCTGATTTCTTCAACAATTTCAAGAAAACTTTTGTCCCCTCTCACTGAAGATTAGGCTTATTTGGCAAAAATCTTAACTTTGTGAGCATTTGTAGTAAAGCAAGGCATGAGAATTGTTTTTTCGTTTTTTTTTTTTTAATAATGAGGAACTCATCTAAGTAGGAATACATTGAATCTAACTCAAAGTTACAAATTTCGTAATACAATAATACTCTTAATATATTAATTAGATCAATTAATAAGATGTTCAAATTTAAGATATTTAGTCACGAACCAACACCATTATCGTCTGTTCTCAACCTTAGAGCATTACTTATTTCTAGCTTATTCTGTCTTGTGATGTGCTTTTGCGAAATCTAGTTGGTCCCTCCAATAAGAAACAAAGATTTTTTAAAGGGAAATTTGTCTAAATAGTCCCTATTGTTTTTTTAAATTTTAAATTTATTTATATTATTTAAAATTAATTAATTTAGTTCATATTATTTTTAAAAAAAATTCGTCTCTATTATTTAAAATTAATTAATTTAGTCCCTTTTATTTCAAAAAAATATTTAATTTAATTCCTACCTAAATTGGCTAAATTAAAACTGTAGAAATATAAATTCACGAAACGTAAAACATAACTATACATTAGGAGATATAAATATCATATACATGGGCCAATCACGTCATCGCAGGTCCCTTTTGCTCTACATCACAATGGTTGATAATGGCTTCTTTTTTCTTTTTCTTTTTTTTTCTTTTTTTTTTCCTTTTAATTTCATAATCAAAGCTTTCTGAATATACCATCCACTTGTAACGTCAAGCTCTTATTATAAGGATAGTTGGAGACAATGATTGGCCAATTGGTCGAACTTACCATGCCAGGAGATACAGTTTGTTGGAAATAAATGAATATTTTATTTAAAAAAAAAAAAACGTGTTATGTTATCCGATTAATATTGAATTACTGAATTTTGTCATATGTGTCGGCAACATGTGGATGTTTTTGTATTGCCAAGCTGAAACAAATTTTGGATGCTAGCTAATGTATGTCATCGCATGCGTATTAAAATGGCAAAGAGTTGACAGAAGCTTTAGTTAGCTTTAGTGCTTGGATGTGCAATTATGAGAACAAGACATGTTTCATGATTATGTCTCAAAATTGATTATTATTTGTTTCTGGTAAGAAAGATTACGTGAAACACAATAACCAAAAGGAAAGGATAAGCAGAAAAAATAGATTAGAGAAACGTTTTGAATGTAATTGGCTGTGAGAGAGAGTTCAACATTTCTGAGTTCGTCAGTTTTTATAATTTGGAGTGTTTCTATTATAAGAAATAGATCATTGTATTCTAAGAGACTTGCACTATCAACTGTCAGCACCATAACAGAGCGATAAAAGTCTTAAGAATATTGAGTCCAATTCAAGCATCGATCTTATTTATATAATCTCTGGTTTGCATTTTTAATATGATTGTGTATTGTATTCAATTCCATAAATATTAAATATCCTTTTCAATTTATTTATATATTTTGTGCACTTAACAATATTGCAAATCCACACGAGCAAATACAATTTTTCCCTACACGGTTCATATTCATCCAAGGAGTGTGTGGGCACGGGAGAGAGGGTGTGTGTTCAAAAATAACCATAACTAATCGTTACAGTCTAGATTTGAATATGTAATATTACGAGAAAAATTTAATTATAAAGTAACAATTATGATAAAATAATTTAAATAATTTATACAAATTGTCACGGTCTAGTTAAGATAGAAGAATAAAAGTTGTAGGTCTTGAATTGCGATAAGATAACTAATTACCTTTTTTCCGAAGTATTTTATCCTTTTTCTATTATTTTGGTTTTTAATATTCTTGGGTTATTTTTTTCCATGACCAAAGGATGTTAAATTTGCCTGAAATGTGGTCAGCCTTCAATTTCGTCATTTTGATGATCCAATAATTTTTTGAAATTTTTTAAGTTTTTTAGGTGGTGGTTGATTTTTAGGGGTAGTTACATATTTTGTCCAATAGGGTTTAGAGGTCTATAGATGTTGTATGAATCCTCTTTCTAATATTATTCTAAAGTGATAATCATAACACTAAATCAAATGACTAATAGTTAACAAATATTTTCTTGACTCGTTATTACATTCGAACTATACATTTTTTTTTAAAAAAAATTATAGGAGACATATAGTCGTACAATATATAGTAAATAATATGTCACCTATAAAAATTAATTTTATAATTTCTTACATTTACGATAAAAAAACATACCATTTTATAATTTTTTATATTCACAATGAAAATATACCACTAAATCAAAATCTTGTCGGTCCCTACGTTTTTAATAACGGAGTTTACCAGTCTTGTCCCCCCTTTCTACACGGTTTCTTTTGGAATCATTCAATGTGAAAAAACATCAAAACCTAGAAAAAAAAAAAAAAAAAAAAAAAAAAAATTAACCATTTTCAACACAATAAACAAAGAACTTTTTTTCTCTTTCTTTTCTTCCACTTCTTCCTCTACCACCATGGCTAAGCTTCAATCTGATCAGATTAAACAGCTTAAAGACATCTTCATGCGCTTCGACATGGACCGTGATGGTAGCTTAACGCAGCTAGAGCTTGCGGCCCTTTTAAGATCTCTAGGCCTGAAACCAAATGGTGATCAACTCCATGTTCTATTGGCTAACATGGATTCAAATGGCAATGGTTCGATTGAGTTTGATGAATTGGTCGATGCAATATTGCCTGACATGAATGAACAAGTGTTGATCAACCAAGATCAACTCATGGAGGTTTTTAGATCGTTTGATCGTGATGGTAATGGTTACATAACTGCAGCTGAGCTTGCTGGCCAAATGGCGAAGATGGGACATCCATTAACGTATCGTGAGCTATCTGAGATGATGCGTGAGGCTGACGCGAATGGTGATGGTGTTATAAGTTTCAACGAGTTTGCTAACATCTTGGGAAAATCTGCAGTTGATTTTCTTGGCCTAACCGTGTCGTGATTGTGAAGAAGCGTGGGGTTCCATCCTAATACCGGTGTTGACTTGATCTCATTGACCTTTAATTTTCTTTAATGTATGTTAAATTATGTAACCTTTTTTCGATAGTTTTTCATGTTTTTTTTTAAAGTTTATCAATAGGACGATGTGTATAAGATTAATGAAAAACTGCACAAAGCAGATTTTATGTAGCTCAATGTATGTTGTGATTTATTGACCTTTATGTAGATGATTGATTGGAGGATATGGATAAGAAGAAAAAATTCTTCTTTGTTGTTATTTTTCTTTTTTTCATGACGGGAAATTGTCTTTGAGAAATTCTCAAACTCGTATTAAAAGCGTTAAATTGTGAGTTACATGATTGCACCCACTCGAGACAATCCTTGTTGTTCTATTCAACTAATTCTGTTCAGGTCTTGATTTGTTCAAGATGAAAAGGGTTTGAAGAAGGTGTATATATCTTTTTCTTCTGCTTAGAAATGGCTTAAGAAGATATTTCTTTAAATTCAAAAGATAATGTTTAATGTCACACTTTTATATATCCTTTCTTTATATGTTTAAAATTTATATATTAAATGTCAAATCTTTCGTACATATAATTAAAATTTTATTACATAAAAAAAAAATGATGGAATGATATTTAGCAATATTGAATCCGAAATGATAATGAGATGATCCCTCGAGACGGATAAATTGGAGCATACCCCCTGTTATTGTTGATACAATATTGGAAAACAACTAATTTCTGTAACACTGAATCATTCTTATGAACATTTCATTCATCTATCCATACCTACCAATTTTTATCCATTTTGAGCGTTTAATGCTGCATTATATGCTAGTATTTTATTGTATTACCTCGCTGAATATTAATGAGGTACATTTATATAGTTTCATGATCTTCCCTTTGGATAACCTTATTAGAGAAATAAAAGTAATTATTAAGTATACACTATCAAATAGGTTAAATCAATCAACATTATTTTTCAGGCAGTTGATTGATTAGTTCTTGCATCTTGGAGTGGGGGGAGGCGGTAGGATATAATTGTGATAACAACCTTGTCTTCATCATGGTTAAAGACGAGATCGTATCACCTTATCAACTTAAATAAAAGTGACAAAAAAATGGTTGGTGCGGGCCTTGGATGAAGGTTGACATGGATTGGGACTGGGGTGGTTGCACGAATTTTTAAATGAGATGGTGTTTTTATATGATATCAGAGTCTAATTACAAAAAAAATCATTGTCAAGTCTCATCACTATATCTGTTTATCACCTAAATGGCTTAGATCTTACTCACACATCTTATTCTCTAACAACTTAAACTTTTAAGTCAAATAGTAAATTATGAACCTAACCAGCAAGAGCCACCTCTTTTTTTTAAATGACGTAGGAATTCAGCTGGCGAAATCTTATCATCGGATTATTTGGCGGAACCTAATTACTAACTGGTAAATCTCAGATACAGTGGTGCACTCCTATACATGTACCAGATTAGTGAATGACGGAATTCTAAAATAATAAGAAATATCAAATCTGTAATCTCGTATAAATAATTTTATATTCACTATTATTAGATCATACTCAGGACTAAGAGCCACCTCTTTAGTCAATCGTTGACTATTCTTAAGCTGGAGAATGGGAAGATTCCATTATTCATAAATTTAACATGCTTTGCTTAAAGTAAAACGGTTCAATGTACCTGCCTGAGCTTTGAAGAGTCAACTGGGGACGTCAAGAAATCAGCTAGTCATGCAAGTATTATACTATCAGTGCACGTGCAAAATCGTATTGTTCTTCTCTGTTCACTTTAGTTTCTTTTCTATTTTTTTTTTGTGTTTTGTATTTGATTACAAGTAATATTATTTAATATTTATTATACGATTTACATCTCCATTAAATTAAAACAAAAACCTCAGAAGTGTCTTTATATGCAAGTCACGGTATTAGTGTTCACAAGAGAATTTAGGTAAAAATTAAAATCCCTTGATGGAATTTGAGATAATGCTATAATCTTGTGGTCGAAATTGGTATTTTTCCTTTCATTTTAAGCTTTTTTTTTTTTTTTTTTTGTTGTTGTCAATCTCCATTTCAAGCTCATAAATTTAGAGTTTACAGAAGATTTGTTAAAGCAATGAGCCCCTAACTGATATCTACTGCAGTTGAATAAACATCCACCATCTTGACTTTAAGATTTTATGGATTAAAATATACATTTAGTGATAAATTTAGAATATTTTATTAATAGAAGCTAAGTCGAAATGAATGGATTTGGTGACAAAATTAGTAGAGACTAAGTAATTTTACAGACCAAAATTATCAAAAGATATAAAGAGATTTTAAACAATTTTGTAAAGTCAATAATAACTACAGCTCCATAAATTATAACTTAGATCCACCACTTAGTCAGAGACTTAGATTTAAAAATAGATTTCATCTAATTGCACACTTCTCTTTCATACACTCAAATTTTCATATATGATCTTACGATTTTGTGAAAACTCGTGCTTTTAATAAACAGTCGCTCGTGCTTGATTTTTGTGACCCCCTTCGTGAGAAGACACCCCTTTTCCCGAAATTACGGAACTATCTTACCAATTTAAAGATTGATTTCAGCCAACATAATTACTCATCCTTGGAAAGCAAACTGTTTCATCTGTGCTGCTAGTATTCCAAGGAATTAATACAAACACATTAAGGAATGAGGACAACACAGTAGGGAAAACAAAAATGACTCCTTTATTGCTCAATACTACAAGCTTGTATACTAAAGGAAAGAAGGATTACAATTTCAAAAACAAGGGAGCAAAACTACTATTCTATTTTCTTATGCAAAAATTTCAATAATTACAGCAGAAGATCACCTCTGTGAAGTAGAACTTTGTGATAATACAAGCAACATAATGAAAGAATATTTCATAAGCTTACTAATGAAAATTTACAATTTCCAAGGACTTCTTCTGCCTAATTCAACATATGATACAACTGAATGGTGTAACGCGTGGAGCTCATAGCCTTCTAGCCTCCGGATATAGAACTCTATGTCAAACACGCCCCTTAACCATATACATCGGGCAGAGTTCTCATCTCGCAACAGGTCCCGAAGGTCCAATCTTTTAACAGCTGATATTTAAGGGAGATACATTGCAAAGTCATCTACGGTTATCATCCCCATCTTTGAGAGGATTTGTTCTCGCTAATGAACGAGCAGTAAAACCCACAGTTGTGGGTCTTATTGATCTCTGTCGTACCATATTGCAGTATTCAGGGTCATCAGTGTGGCCCTCGTACCTAATCCACTGTATCATCCCGTGGTACATTGGGAAGAATCGCATCTGAATCGCGTTGTATGAGAAGTAAGGAATCAGGGCTGAGATAACTACAAAGATTGTAACTATCCAGAAAGAAGGGGCCGGTGCAAGGGTTTCAACAAAGAGTTTGTATGCAGTGGTGGAATATGTGACAGGTAATGCTCCATATACCACTAGGAACAGGTACCATAGAGCAATTCCACCCCAGATAAAGATATGTTGGATCACAGTGAAGTAGCTGACAGCAAGGGCCATCTGACAGTTAACAACCCAAACAACGCACGTGTACATTGTTGTTCCCACAATGTCATACCCAGCAGTTTTGCCATCCTTATTGAAGGCCTGAGGATCTAGAGATCTTATGCAGAAAAAGAATATGATGATGGCACTGCAGAGCCCATTGAACATCCAGCCAATTATACGATGCCAACTAAAAAGGACATTTTGCACACCTTCTTGGTACAGTAAAGGAAACTGCAACATGAATCAACAGAAAATAAAATGAGATTCTGAAAGAAGCAAAGCTTTTACTTGTAATACTATGTGCCGTATTCATATAAGAATGAAATGACCAAAGCCAAAATTACATAATTCAAAAATCTAGCAGAGAAGTCATCCAAAAATTGCAGTGGTTTTGACATCTTTATGAAAAGAACTTACAACTAATAGTGTCAAATTATAGAGATTAGTTAATGCTGCCTCTCTACTTGATTATAAAGAGAATACAAGTCATGGTGAGACTTGAGAATAAATCTTATAGATATTTTTCGACTAGTGATACACAATGCCTACAGATCTACATATATGTACAAGCACACTGTTAATAAGCTTTTGCTCACACAATTTCTCATGTGTATAATATAGTTTTGTCCTTTACAACAGAACAATCTTAAGATCTTAAGGGCAGTAAACATCACTTCACCAGCAGTAGTAGTATTTGATATCAATACTGTATTAGATGAAAGCATACCTTAAGACAAAGCCGAGAAGAAACATCCTGGTCAAAGACTCCCAAGGCAATCACAGGAAGTGAGGTGAAGAACACATTGTAAAGGGACAAAAACCAATCATTGTACGCAGGTTGACCCGAAAATGATGCATATGCCTCGTATAAGAATACTGTGAAACCAAATGTGACATTTTTATAGAAGAAGTAGCATATCTGCAAGGATAAGAAATGTAAAAGATGATTAAGTAACTTCATATGACCACCATTACAGGGAAAACAGAAACTAAAAGAAAAAATAAGAATGCCACATGGAAGTCGTAGATTAACTTCGTGTTTAGATAATGCATTTACTTTTAAAACTCATTACTTCAAACAACAAACTTAAAACAGTTTGCATGACTTGAAGATATACTTTAATCAAAATAAGGATAAGAACACCTTTCCTCAAATTCTTGGCATGTAATCTATGGGTTGTGACTTGTATTTATTTAACTGCACACTCTTAGGGGCATAATCTAGGAAGCTGGAATACATTGACATAGCCATATAGAGGGGGTCTGGGATGTGGGTCTAAGGTGGGATCTTTTCGTTACATAAAGATACTGAGGCGGTGAAGTAGAGTAAAGAGGTTTCCTGTTCCATTTCATACATACTGAATTCAACTCTAATGAGGTTTTCTGTTCCATTTGGTATGTACCGAATTCAATTTGCTCTTTATATGAAGAATACAAATCTCTTCTAACCTGAAACTAATCTTTTGCCATTGTTTTGGTATTCTTTATTTTTTCTGTGCTTTTTGTAATAAAGTAACCCATGATTTAAATCAATTAAAGAAATGATCTCAGACCTAGTAGTATGAATAGAGTATTAATGAAGTCATTACCATTGAAGAAATCCTTCTGTAACACCAATGACCGTGCACCAAAAGCAATCTCTCCAAAAATCGAAACTGAGCTATTGCAACATCACTTGACATAACTGCCTGCATGATGCAATCACAAAGAAGATGTGAGAAAGAAAGGTTAGATCATAGTCAATAACATAAAACTAACTACCAGAAAACTTTGAGTCTCCATACCTGCATTCCTTCAACACCACTTATTCCAATTCCAATATCAGCTTCCTGAAGCATTCCTACATCATTGGCCCCATCACCAATTGCTAAAGTTGTTTTCCGGGTTCCAGCTTTCACAAGTCTAGTCACCTGTTTTTAAGAAGTGATTGTGCTTAGAATAGAGAAAGTAATCAAGTTCTTCAACAGAAAATCAAAAGTAACCACCTTCACCCTTCTTTGTGTGTGATATTTTAAAGGGGAAGCGGAAAGGGTGTGGCTGTACAGTTGGAGGAGGTAAAGATGATCTGTACTTACCAATGCCTTCTGTTTTGGTGAAGAACGACAACATATAACAGATGCACAGCCGATGGCAAGTTCTAAAAACAAATGCTTCATGTCATCTTCTAATGCATATGTAAGAGATCTCCCATCAATGATCAAAGCAAAAGCATCAGAGTCTGAGGGAGTAAGCAGAGCCTTCCCTTCAGTAATTTGCTTGAGGACATATTCTTTTGACGCCTATAACAAAAATATCACATATTATTAGATTTGTACATCTTTGTTGCTACTAAATACTATCATATTATGATATGCAAAGATCTGACCACAATTCAGAAGTCAGATAGTAGGAATAAGTGCGATAAGCGCTACAACTAATGAGGACTCATTTTAGGTGGCTGCAATTCATCAGTAGCCATGGCTTACTGACTAATATGGCTCAACAGTCAGAGGCTTATACAGCACCGCAAACATCTGACAGCAACATGGCAGTCAATCAGGGCTATAGTTCATGCAAAGAGAATAAGAATCTTTGAAAAAAATGTGTTTTTCTCCTTCTTCATTTTATTTTCCCTCTTCTAAATTCTGTGCAGCTGAAGTAATTATTGTGGACATGCAGAATGTGAATTTACCTTGGCAATGGCATCCTTTTCTCCTGCTTTCTCCAGTTCTTTAATCTCTGGCGCATCCAAGGTAATTATTATCTGCTTCATTCCTTGTCTAAGCAAACTACAGGCATACCTAGAGAATTGAAAATTTCAGTCAGTCTTTTACTATTACAGCATTGTAGTGAGTAGCACAATATAAACAATTGAAAAGAGAAACCATACCCAATATTAATAGCAGTTTCCATCTTATCACCAGTTAAAACCCAGATCTTTATGCCAGCTTGTGCAAGTTTGTCAATGCACTCAGGAACCTATAAGAAACAATAGAGAATCTAAATTTGATATCCCTCTTCAAGTTTTAATCTATTCATACTGTTGTTTGAAAGCCTTAAAACCTACCCCTTGCTGGAGTTTGTCTTCAACAGCTGTTGCCCCAAGCAGAATTAAATCTTTTTCAATCTCCTCTGTCACTTCATCAATCATCTCCTCACGCTCTGCACTAACAGAATTCTTGGCCTCTGAAAATTTTTTATTGAATATTTCATATTCTTCCTCGTTGAGTTCACGATAAGCCAGCATCAATGTTCTCAAGCCTGCATCAGCATACTCATTCACATGTTCTCTGGTTTCCTCTTCAAACTCTCTTCCATTTTTGGCAAGCCTCTCAAACATTACACTGCATTAAGACAAAGTAGAAAAGAAGTCAAACAAAAAGAACACTGAAGGGGGAGGGGAAACAGAAAATAATGGAGTAGAAATGGTTCAAAGATAAGGAATTGATGGAGCATATGTCAGGCAAACCCGAAGGCGCAAATACTAACCTGTCAGCACCTTTAGAGAGTAACAACAGCTTTCCCTCCTCATCCTTTACTATCACAGACATCCTCTTTCTTGTGCTGTTGAACTCCAACACATTTAAAAGTCTATATACCCTGAAATAACAAAGAATCAATTGCATTAGGAAGCTGATTAAGAGTAGTAAGAGCATATTCGTGCAACGATGGAACTCTAGTCCGAGAAGTATCTCATCACAAGCATAATATGTAGATAAGGTAAAGTAATTTTACATCAACGAATTTCTCAAAAAGATATTGTGTGTTGTTAAGTCGTTATCAATCAGCATTAACAATTATTAGCAACTACAGCTTCAGCCGAACTTGAATTTTGAAATAAAAATTTGGCTAGTTTCAATTACTTGAAGATACTGACCTTTCGACCTTTTTGCCAGATACTGGATCCAACTCATTGACTGAGACACTCGTTTGTGTCCTTTTAAAGAATTCGAAGCCAAGTTCTCTGGCAGCAATCACAAAAGCTGCCTCATCTGGTGACTCAGCTTCATATGAAACCTTGCCATTTTCATCCACTTCAGGTATCACAGTATGACAAACTGCCAATAGACGGAAGAATTTCTGTATGATATCTGAATGAGGCTCGCTAACCCAATTTCCATTTGAGATCCTTTCATCGTCAAAATTGAATCCTTTAACAGTTGACTTTCTGGCAGGAGAATCCTCAGAGATATCCTTTCCATTGACTGCAAGTGGAGATCCTTTTCTTTTAGCCATAGCCCTTTCGACTTCTGTTACACCACGTCCATAAGCTGTCCCTGCCACAGAGCACTTGACGAACTCCATTGAATTTGCAGTTAGCGTGCCTGTCTTGTCAGAAAGTATTGTATGAACTTGGCCAAGTTCTTCATTTAAATTTGAGGTGCGTGCATGGGCTGGTTTGTCAGCTTCCTCATAATACATATTTATATCTTGATTGATGAAGATGCTCTGAAGAACTTTGACAATTTCTATTGACACGTATAAGGAGATCGGGATTAAGTAGCTATACAACATAACAGCAGTGAGAAAATGATATATTGCAGCAGCGGGAGCTCTGTTGGGATCAAAGAATATTTCAGCACTGTCGGGTTTCAGGTACCACCTTTTGTGTCCACCTTCCAGATCATCTTTAGTGACAACACCAAAATAAACAGATCCAACAAACGCCATCGTGAACAACACACCAAACAAGAAGTAGATGATCTTATCCATCTTCTTCTCTATTTTGCTTCTCTTTGAAGGTGGATCAGTTGAATTCTGAATAACCTTTGTGTCGTGACCAGTGAAAATAACAGCCCCATATATGTGGTCTGTGTTCCTCAGTTTAGAGTCCCTGAGAAGTAATTGTAGTGGAGAAAGAGGATACTGTTGTTCTTCAAACTCCATACTTCCAACAAAACTGTACAAATTAGCATTTGGATCTTCACATCTCACAGCAGCCTTAAAGTCCTTGAAGTCACCATCCTCTTGTACAGATGAAGTAACTTCCAATGCTTGTTTAAGTTTCAAATTCGTCTCTCCATCAAGATTCATTGTCTCAACATAGCAAATTGCATCCTCATAACTGGATGAAAGCAGCAGAAGGTCTGCTGGAAAGAATTCGTCCTTCTCCACCTTAACTATGTCACCTACTCTAAGGTTTTTCCATTCTGTTTGGTCAAAAACTCCATCACCACGATGTACTTTAACTTTTCGATTGTTTACCTCCATGTCCTGAAAAAGAATTTTAGAAGCAACAAAATGAAACTATGTTTAAGAGCTGGACTACAAATTGGTGTAAAGATATAGCAAATATGTCCCACTATATTGCACATTCCAGTGCAGCAAAATCATCATATGGAAAACAGCCATCTTTACTATACTTGCGATAAAAAGATAAAGAATTCGAGTCAATCTGACAATGAACAGTGGTAGTGAAATAGGTGCTTTGTAATTTTGAAACTCATCTAACATTTTCCAAAGACAGATTCAACAGCAAACTATTATATGCTCGAAAATTCTAAATTTATCATAGAACAAAATAATAATAATAATAATAATAATCTCTCCTACTGCTTATGCTAGGCATCTTGCAGCACTAGACAAATTTTGCTTCGCAAAAAAAAAGCATTAGACAAATTTTACATATCAACCATACCGGATCAAAGAACTAACCTTTTAAGTCAACCTCACATGTAGCTGCAATCTAAGATTCAAAAACGCGTATGAAATCTATGACTAAATGAAGATGTAAGACACATACAGTTCATAGAAAATAAAATTTTTGAAATATTAATACTGATTTCCTAAAAAATCCTTCTTCACACTTGGACCAAATTGATATAGTTGTCCTTACATTTTCCAGAAAAGAAAAAAATCTAACAATAATATGCACAGGAAAAAGGCAAAAAGAAACATGATATTTTCACCTAAGTAAAACTATCAAATTCAGCTAAGACATAAGATAATAACTTTATCAGAAACACTAAAACCCAGCCTTATGCACGAAACTCCCATTATGCATGTGTCCGAGCACAGCAAAATGGCTAAAATTGACAGGAAAATACAAGAAACAAGAGGAAAGTTAAGCTAGTTTGGATCAAATTTTACCTGCTGTTTTCTCCTCCAGTCTTCAATACCTTCTTTGACCATAGTGGCACTGATCACAATAATCAGAGGAATAATTGCACTGACAGCAGAGTAAGGAGCCAAAGGTGTGAAGGATAAAATACCAGTCACAAGAAAATAGAAATTGGCCACTCTCCTAAACTGTTCATACAAAGATTTAGGCAAGAATGAAGCTGGTGTATACTTTGTTGTGCTAACATAATTAGCAGCATAACTTGTTAAACTAGCCTCCAAACTATTTGGCTCATTGCAATACACCACTCTTGAAAATCCTGGCCCTCCAATTTGTGAATGCTCATCTTTGAAACCTCCTTTACCACACTTGAATGAATAGATCTTGCTAAAATGCAGCTTCTTTTTCCTACCAGTCCTCATTTTTTGTTTTTTGGCTAACACTTTTGCTCAAATTATTAACCTCGAGTTTTTCAAAGCTCCAAAAAACACTATTTTTGTGCACTTTTCTCCAAGGAAGCCTACTTAAACACCTTAAAAATCCAAACTTTTTTCACCCCCACCAAAGTATAATGAGCCAAATGCTATATTATATACTCAGATAACACACCCTGTAAAAGGGTTCAACACAGAAGTTCCAAAAATCCCAGTTGGCAAAAAATATTAAAAAATTTACAATAAAAAATAAAAAATGTTGAATCTCTCAAAATATGGCTTGAAGGAACAAGAAGCAGAGACACAAAAACCAAATTCAGACAAGGTTTAAGGCCTTCCACAGATTCAGACAACACACAAAGGACAGACAGGTGACAAAGGTACTATTCTTATTGCAGCTAGTACAACACAACCAACTCCACCACCTTTAGAATATCTCAAGAAAAGATCCAATCTTTGTGAAAAAACTCAATGACCCAGAAGTTAAACACCTCTATTTAGCTGTAACAAAGTATGACTCTCTCTCTCTCTCTCTCTCTCTCTCTTTCTGTGTGTGTAATATATAGGGGAAGTGTTAAAGATGGAAAATGTATGAAGAAAAGTTTTAAGAATTTGATTTTATTATATAGCACAAATTGTTTGAACATTGACTTGGATCTCTCTTCTTCTGTGTAGTTTCTCTCTCCCTTTCAAACAATTGACTTTTAAGAATACATTATTAAAACACGCGCATTAGAAACTTTCAAAAGAAACTCAACTCCTATAAAAATATATATACCCACCAAATATTTTCATAAATAGTAATAAAAAAATTAATAATGATTGCATGGTTAATCATGATGAAAATAATAATAATAATAATAACAATAGTATGAACATGCAATTTTAAAGAGAGATTGAAGAAAAAAAGATGTTTTATAGATGGGTTAAAAAGGTGAAAAAAAATTATAGCTTTTTTTTTGGGTAAAAGAGAAATTTCGCGGGAAAAGTTTTGATGGATTTGTTTTATGTGATTTATTGTGTTTTGATATATACTTCTGTGTTTGGTCTTCTCTCTCTCTTTATTTTTAGGTATTTGGAAGCTTCAAAGAGATCAGACAAAAACGAAACAATATTTTGTGGATGTATATATATGCATGTGCATGCATATTTTGTATATTTTCTAAAAATAGAATGTAATAAATAAGTGAATAGAATTAATTGTTTTGGAGAAAAAAAGGAAATAAAATTGGTTATGATGTGGGGTTAAAAGGGTATTAAATTAGTTAAACAGAGTTTATTAATTGAAGAAAAAGGATTAAAAAGAAATCAAAAGATTTGATTTTGTGGGTTTGAAAAGATACTCAAATCTTGACATTAAGAAAAAGATAATTAAATGATTAAAAAACACAATTACGTAAACAAAGGTTAAAGATGCAATGACAGACTTGAAGTATATTTTGAGACTTATTATTACATTATGAAAATTATAATATTAAAATAAATTTAATATAATCTTTATTAAGGTGAATTTTTTATTATTAAAAAAAATGAAATAAAAAATGCACAAACTTGGCTGCGATGCTGCAACGTGTAATGGACTGACTAGTCAAAGATACATTTTTTAACATTTTACTGCACGAATAACACGACCTCTCACACAGTCACATGTAGCCAACACATAATGATATACTCATAAACCTATTTAATAATTATTCCTCAATTTATATGCATATATATTCATATTCAGTTAAATATATAATAAAACTATGTTTATATGAATATTTAGCTAAATCTATATATATGGAAAATTTTCATGTGTGTGAGTGTCGGTGTGTTAATGTGTGACTATGTGAGTACAAGTGTCTTTTCTTGTCTATCATTTTCTGAGGTTTTTGTCACAAGAAATTGTGTTAATTTGGTTATAGAGTGGTTAATATGTGGGTCTAGTTTAACTGTTTTAAGGATATTAATAAATGCTTAGCTATTTATTAGGTAAGTTGTTAATTATTGGAGTTATGTGTGTGATTGGATAATATGATAATGGAATTTTAGGAGTTGGAGAATTATTCTTATTCTATACCTTGTTGCACAAGTAAAGATATTATGAACTAGGCAATAGAAAATTGAAATTTCTTTGTGATTTGATCATTTTTGGTATATTTCATGCATGGCTCACTCAATTGTTTCATAAGACAAATCAATTAGTTTGGTATATATTAGGTAAATTGCACTTTATCCTTTGTCTGATTAATTTAAGTGTACGTTATCGTTATGTGATACCCTAATTAGCTCATAAATCTCTCATACTTTTTTAATTTTACAAACGTTCCCAACTCTATTTAAGACTCCGTTTATTTATAGTAAAATAACTTGCTTGTGTAAAATATTTTTCATAGAAAATATTTTTATGGAAAATAAAATATTTTATAGGGCTCCGTTTGTTTGCCATAAAATAACTTGTTGGGAGAAAATATTTTCCCAAAAAATAGATTACTGGAAAATATTTTCTGGTATTTGGATGTATCGTGAATTCCGTAAAATATTTTCTTCTCCCAAAGGCCTGTAAAATATTTTACAAAATTTTGTACTAGCCGCAATTGTTAATCAGAAAATATTTTACGATTGACTAATTTTACGGTATTACCAAACATCATAAAATTTAGAAAAAACAACCATAATTTTTTACCGTAAAATATTTTACGATTGACCAATTTTTCGATATTATCAAATACCATAAAATTCGAAAAATATTTTCCTAAAAAATATTTTACGACAAACAAACGGAGCCTAAGTAACAATGCGTTCATTTAAATATTCACCACCAGATTCCAACAAAAAAAAAAAACCCCAGAAAGTGTTAAAGGGAATTTCAAGAGTTGGAATTCTTATTTCTGCAACTTGTTGCACAAGTAAAGAAATTGTGCTAAAGCAATTTTTTTTAAAAATGAAATTTACGTGCGATTGGATAAATTTTGTGATACAATTTTTAGGGGTTTTTTTGTTAGGGATTGGTATACTTCATGCATGACACATATCAATTGTTTCACAAGAAAAACCAAATTGATTAGGTACACATTCTAGAAGGATCCGAAAAATGTTGCTCCTCGTGCTGTCTTGTCTGTTGAACTCTTATCCTCATGTGTTATATATTATAATAATAATAATAATAATAATTTTAATTTTAACCATTTTGTTTTGTTTATTGAATATTTTTCATTTTTTCATTCTTTTCGTGAGAAAAGGTTTTGCATGTTCCTACATCTTTAATGAGCTTTCAACTGCTACTTGCGTGGATAGTATATTTTTCACGGCAGGAGTTTTCAGATTCATATCAGGAAGGTAAAATCTTAAGAAATATAACTTTATTTGAATAAAACATAATTTGAATTAATTAAACATACGATTTATTAAAATTGACTAAAACCTTATTTATTAAAATTGACTCAAACCTTTTTCTTTTTTTTTCTTTTTTTTTTTTATGACCACAAGGCTTATCTAAATCGACCCAAACCTTATTTTTATTTACGAGAGGAGTTAGTCAAGCATAAAATTTACTAAAATTGACCTAAAAATTAATTTTTTAATTAATTCGAACTTGATAGTTAAGTAACTCTTAACTTGTTCATGTCGTTTTGGAGATTTCATGGATAAAAGACAAATTTCGGACAACTTTTATGTGATTATATCTTCAAAAAGTAGATTATGGTAAAAAGCCGAAAAGGAAGAAAAAAGAAATTTACCGGTTATAAATGGTGTGCTTATTTTAATATATAACAACAAGTTGACCATTTCTTAATGCATGTAAACGCCAAAATTAATTAAACAAAAACTAGAATCTTATACTCTAATTTCCTGCAGTAAAACCCATGATTTGCCTCCGTGCAATCTGGTGAGCAGCCATGTGAAATATATATATATACAGCATTAGTTTAAATTGTTTTTACAGTTTCAAATCTCCTTTGATTAATTATTTTCTCTCTTTGGATGGGGAAAATCATCCTAGATAGGATCATATTAAATTTATCACGAGATGTCAAACCTCGACTTGCACTAATGTATGTTTTAGGTCAGGCACAAGTTAAGTAATATTTGTGATAAATGGACATACACTCAAACTCGAGACTTTTATTTATTACTCGACTAGACTATTCTACCCAACTTTAAGGCAAATCTCCTTTATTTTTGAAACTACAATTTTATACTTGTCCTATGACCATTTCTGGCAGATGGATATGCAGAAAACAAATTACAGCATTTTTATAGTTCAAATGGTTATTTGAATATCCAGTGCTCAGAAAATAAATTAAAATAAGGTTGGTATCAAAATATTTTCTTATCCGTCTACCGGTTGGTGCATATTCAATAAGGCATCAATAAAGACTACAATTCTCACTAACACCACTAAATATTTGAAATATATATTCAGACATACATATTTTTTTTTAAAATAAATGATAAATTTTATTCTCATTAAAAAATTATTAATTATATTATTATTAAATTATATGTTATAATCCCGATATAAAAAAAATTAAAATAAGAAAAGTTTTTCCCCGTGCTACAAGTGTGCATAATACTTTTCCTTTTAGTTGTTGTCATTTTAGGGGTTGAAATTGACTATTCTGTGCGAAGAATGCTACTTTTTCCAAGTTACTCATTCATTTGCTGGTCTCCAGCGACACGTTATTACGTGAAGCTTTCAGGTCTTGTGAGCAAGTCAACAAAGAAAAATAATCACTCCCTTTCTAGAATATAACATCTCGATCGAGAAACCTATTAGCCCACCTTTCATATTCATTTCTTAACGAAATTATTTATTTACTTTTTTTTTTTTTAGAGTAATGATAAAATGTATATGTACTGAATCAAAGGACTACAAACAAAGCATGCCTTGCTTAGGAATTAGCACAATTATTTTTTTCTCCTTCCAAGGGCAACTTCAACCGTTTCTTTATTTTTTTCTTTATATGTAGAGATTTTAAACAATTTCCTTACATATAGGGATTCATTATTTCAGTTTCACTCCAGTAGTTTCTCTATATTTACTCAATCTCTATTTTTAAAGAATCTATATTTCAGTTTCACTCTAACAGCTTCCCTATTTTACATATTCTCTATTTTTATTTTATTCCAAAATTTTTTCTTGTTTTAATTACATATATTATTTTAATTCAAACTTTATTATTAATTTTTTTATTTATTTTTGTTATTTGTTTATCTTTTTTTTTAATTTTAATTACTAATTTTTATTTTTTTTATTTTAAATCCTTTTTAACTTTTTATTTATATTTATTTATTTTTTATGACGATATTTTTCTTCTAATTACTGAAATTATTTCAATACTCTTAGTAAAAAAAAAGATGTCTCTGTTAAAAAAGAAAAAAAGAGTCCATACAAGTTTGACCAAAAAAACTAAAAAAATCCATACAAAATAATATAGTGATTACGAATATACTACAAATAGTATCTTCATTTGCATTTCCCATCTAAAGCCCCCCACCCAAACTCACGACAACTTTGAGCAAAAAAAAAAATCTCACCGCAACGACCCCCCACCCTAATCCCTCACTCACGGCAAGACCCCCCACCCCAATCACTCACTCACGACAAGACGCCCCACCCCAATCCTTCACTCACAGCAATAATGATAATAAAGCAGCAATCATTTTTTTTTTTTGGCAAAAAACAAACTGAATTTTTTTCAAAAAAATTGTTACTTGTGGGTTTGATTTTTGATTTGTTGTTTTTTTTTTTCACAGCTTTCTGTGTATTTGCACAAGATGAAATTTGTTTGTTGAAATATGGTGTGAAAGAAAGCACACCTGATCTGTGTTTATATACACAGATCAAATGTGCCTCCAACGATCATATTTCAGACCGTTTGAAAACTTTTTTTTTTTTTCAAAGTTGTCAGATATTTTGGAACTTTAGGACATGAATCAAAGTTGTAGGGATTCTGTACAATGTAGAGAATCCTTAGGGAAGCTAGTGGAGATAAAAGTCTCCAAAAATTTCCCTACATATAGAGATTTAGGAGTTTTAATTAAGCTGTTGGAGACAACCTAACTATCTTAATCTAAATATAACAATATTCATATACTCCAAAGTGAGTTTGATATTCTTTCGACTACATGATAAAATTTTTGTACACCAAATTATTCTTTTTATACTATGTTGATACAATATTCATTAAGAGGGGGTAAATTAAACTTCCTTACGGAAAATCCTTACACCCCCCTCCCCCCAAGAAAAAATATAAACATAATGGATGAACAGTGTAGAAGAAAATTTAAATTTTCTCATAACTTTATTAAATTTGGGTGAAATGCTGTAATAATTTGGACGACTAAGTGTTACTTTATCAGCATTGCTTTCCCTCAAACGTTGGAAGAATCCAATCTTTTGTTAAAAAAAAAATTATGTGGGGAAAAATGTTAAATCATCTCACGAGAAGAAGATGAAGGAAAAATCTCGCGAGCATGAGCAACTTTATATTCATTAATTAGTAAATATTTCATGGTCCAGAGAGCATGAATACTCTGACCAAAAAAAAAAAAAGAAAAAAAAGTAGAGCATGAATACGTAGTCTCTCACGTGACTTTAGGATGTCTCATATCAATTTTTTTATATATACAATAAAGGGTGAAATCGTGGTTCGAATGTAAGAATAACAACAAATAATTATTTAACTATTTCATTTAACTTTTACACCTTGTTTGGATTACAAATTTTGAAAGAAATAAAATAATCCCTCCCCTTGTTTGGATTGCAATTTAAAAAAAAAAAAAAGTTATGAAGAAGTTTTAAAATCTCTCAATTTCTTTTAATGAGAAATTTTTTTCAAATCTTTCAAATTGGACTTTTTTGGAGGAAAATAAAAGATTTTATGTAAAAGGTCCGTTTTGTTCCTATATCTAATAGTTATGAAAAAAAATATATATATATATATAAGTAATTTTGCCTTTAAAATTATTTTTTCCTTTCCTTTCATTTTCCAATTCAAACAAAAAATCAAAAAATTATTTTTTTTTATTATTATTTTTTTACAATCCAAATAAGATAATTTATTTCCTTTCCTTTCTTTTGTGCAATCCAAACAAGGGTTAAGTGCAGGATGTCTGATTTTTCTTTTTTCTTTTTTTTATTTTGAAAAAACTTAAAAATTATAAAACGTAATTAATAAAATTTAAATTTATAATGTTTCGCATCTAATGAGATACTGGATCGGACCAAAGCCCCAATGGCAAGGATGTCTGATATTACCAGGCGTAATAAACAAAGCATTTGAAACATGTGTCGAACACTGAAGAAGATGAAAGCCGCCTAACTTGCTGAAAGATACAAAGCATCTAGAATGGTCAACAACTATCTGAATTACAATGGCCGTCTCAGTGTTACAATGCATATACCAGAAGACCCCCCAATCCCACCCTCTTCATTGTTCATTCATCAATGCGTTTGGCTGTTTGCATAGAAAAAATATAACATTTCGTTCCATATTAACACATAAAAAATTATATAATTAGTTTATATTCATAAGTAGATGTATTTACGGATCAATAATATTATAGTCTAATTTTAATGATAAAATTATTAAAAAGTGAATTGAGGTTGTATTTTTTTTAAAAAAAAATATTTTAATTTTAAAGTCATTTTTAAGATAAAAAATCAATTTAATTAACTGCCCCATAAGAAAATTACTCTTATATAAGTGCTAGATTAATAATTTTTAGTTTTTATTGAACAAAAATTTTGAATCCCTCTTGTTTATATTAATTTGAATTCTTTATTATTATTATTATGAAATTAAGTGTTATGCTCTGTTAATTAAATTGAACGCGTTGACAAATTAATATAATTAAATGACATTCCTTGTGATGTCTTGGAATGCTACAGTTCAATTTAGGCGCCGTAACGTTATTTACAACATGTATCATATTGTTGAAGTACCTGTTACTTTTCTTGTTTTATGTCATGAGATTACATTTTATTTTGTTAGTTACTATATTTAACTAGGTTTCTTGTATAAATGCTTTTAGTTGTTAAGTCTTGAAACCTATACATAGGCTTTCTTGTGTTTTTTTTTTCTTTGGATACAGTGTGAAATGTCACCAGTTTGGTTAGCTCCGTACTTAAAATGTAAGTAATTTCGTAACAAACTCTACAATTATTTTCTTACACTAAGAGTATCTTCAATAACAAAAAAAATATTACACTATTTACAAAAACTTTCTATTTTTGGTAATTTTTAGAGATCCGGGTCTTTATTTTAACTCAAATCTCTAATGGAGCCCACCACTTTTTAGAGATTTGAGTTAAAATAGAGACTCAATTTACTTTTTTGACAACAAATTTAGAGACCCAAAAAGTGATTGGATCTCTATTTTGGTTTAAATTTTTAAAAAGTTGTGGGTCCCATTGGAGATTTAAGTTAAAATAGAGACTCGAATCTCTAAAAATTACCAAAAATAATAAATTTTTGTAAATAGTTCTCATCATTGGAAATACTCTAATGGGCCTCGAATTGTATGTGGTCAAAACACCAAGTGCGCTATGATCGGCTCTACAATCCTAACATCAGGTAACTTGAGAATTTATTCTCAATACACTTAGAAAGTTCAAACTTGTATTTGTAAATGATCCGGTCATTTTTTTTACAACTCTAAGAAATTCTTCGGTATATCAAAATGTGTAAATAGGTAAAATAATAAGATGAAATGAATTGTTAACGAACTTCGCTTTTGTTCCATTAGGTAGGTGAAAGACCATGTGCTCGGAACTAACTTTGAAATTATCTTGATGCAAATCAGTCAACTCAATGAGCCTCCATAGATAACTTTCAAGCCGCCATCACTATATAATTTACTGTTGATTTTGACAAGCTTGTAGATCTTAGGCTATCCTCAATTAGGGGCTTTAAAATGTAAAGCTTTCAAGGGTGTGTTATTTATTTAGTGCTTAATCACCCTATATAATTTAGCACGAATTAGGTTTGCCTCCAAAAGTATCAATGAGATTGTGTTATGCAAACTAAGCTTTGGCTATGGATGTGTTTATTTTTTTAATTACAAACTTATTAACCAGTAAAAGATCTAAGATGAATTGGGTAAACATATTTATACAGGATTTCGCATCTATAAAACTGACATAAGAGTACATTTAGACAAAAATAAGTAGTATTATCAGATTTGTATAGTCGACCCACGTTATCGGGGGACCTATATACAGACTAGTAGAAATTATAACACTTACTGACCCTGAGAAAGGAATTAGTAGAGAGTGAGTTGGGGTCACATTTTCTAAAAACATGTATATTTTTATATATTTTTAAGCTATATAATCAATTCACCGCCCACTAAAAAAAAATACTCATATATGAGGGTTAAGTTGTATAATTTTAGCCCCTATTAAACATAAATATTGAATCTAACCCAATATTGAATATGATCCTACCCCCACATAATTAGGGATGGCAATGGGTATCCGCTTTATCTAAAATCGACTGGTTACTGCCTGATAAAAATCCGATAACAAAAACCGATGGAAAATCCGTTAGGGTTTGGATTTTATAAAGGGAAACCGATGGGTAAACCGATAGGTTTTGATTTTTTACGTTAAAAAAAATCGAAACTCAAAACCCGATTATTAATTTAATAAAAAAATATAATATATATATATATATATATACACACTTAAAATAATATAAGATTAACTAAAATTGGTAAGTAAAATAATAAAAATTTGAACTAAACTCAACTAAAAATAGTGAACTAAGCTCAATTAAAAGAGATGGGTTAAGCCTATTAAATTAATATTTATACTCTTAAGAATTGTCATCTTTACTTGCCGAAACGAAAGAAGAGATGTTTCTCGCTTAGCGCTTGGGAATAAATTTATCTTTGCATAATTTATTGATTTTGATTTTTACTCATAACATTATTATGTAATTTATTTCATGTTTTATCATTAGTTTGGATTCTTTTATTTTTGATTTTTTTACATTTAAACTAATTTTTCTTACATTTTTTTAGTTTTTTCTATTTAAATTAATTATTTTTTAGTTAAACAGTTACTGTTACGATTACAGTTAATCACGATTTTTTAAATTCTTAACGGTTACGGTTATGGTTATTGATTTTAAAAACTGTTCGATTTTGGTTACGATTATGATTATTAATTTACTAAACGATTTAGATTACGATTTTATCATTTTTTACAGTTATATAAATCGTTGTTAATCTTTCACATAATAGGATAAAGTTTGCTTTGTACTAACCAGTAAACCAAGTTCTCGTCCCTGCGCCACAAACACCCACAATTTTTGGTGGGGTAAAGGGTTGAGCGTTTGCATCTGCTAATTATAAAATATTTTAATCTCTACTATCATATTTTGCATTAATATAGAATTGATTTCATAATGGAGTAGTTATACCATCAAGTTCAAATTCTTTTGAGTTATTTTTATCAACTAAATGACAAAACCTGAGGACAAGAGAGCACCAAGTGGCATAACTAGCTATGTGGCTTATTTGAAAAATCATACATATTGAAATAGACATTTGGACTTTAATAGCATTAGAAACGATTAGAAACGAAACAAGTTGTAAAAAATAAATAAATATATATGGGGTTGATCGAGCCTGCTCTATGGGCTACAAAAAGTTGATGGCAATACATTACATTCAAAAAGAAATATATATTTTTTTTGTTACTTTTAAGATCGTAAAATATAATTAACGAGATTTAAATTCAAAACTTCTTACATAAACAACGAATAACATTACCACTGGATTAAAGTCTAGTAGCTACTTTCAAAAAGAAATATTAACAACTATCAAATAACTTAAATTTATCTTTTTTAAAATTCTTAAAAGAAAGCTCGTATTAAAAGAATTTTCTTTATTGAAAACTAATAAACACTATAATAGAACAGGTAAATAGCTGATGTTACCATTAGTCGATAATTTTCTAAGCGCAGTAATACTTTAATTGATTAAACCGAAAAATCATTAGTTATAAGCAAATTTCTCCATTTTTTTCCCATTCTAGTAATGAATGACGATGGAGATATTCTTTAACTCAATCGGTTAGGTAGGTGACATAAAGTGAATTTTCTTTTACAAGAATAAACAAGTAGGGAAAAAACTAGGCACGCAAATGGAGTTTGACTTGTAGCATGAGAACCTTAAAAAGGTGAAGACAAAAAGGAATTCTAATATTTTAGAGTGAGAAAATTGATTGCTTATTTTGGTATTTTTTTGGTTCTTCAAATGAAAATATGCTTGAGAATATCCTTATTGTGCTCTGCAATTAAAGAGCCCCACAAACCTTTCTCGTCTCTGGCATAAGTTTCCCATCGCTATGATGTGCACCATTTGCTAAACACAGGCCCTCCATTTGTTTATCGAGTGCACAAGGCTATCACATATAAAGGGTCATATAAAAGTAGAAAGAGACTTATTAGATTCATAGCATTTTGGAGATTCATATTTGTCCCATCATTTTATTACAAATATTAAAAGTAATTGGTGTTCAGTAAAATATTTCAAGATTTTATATAGTGATTTTAAAATTTATACTTTTTCTTTGTAAGAGAAATGTATATTTCAACACTCCTTCACGTGTGACCCAACGAGAAAGCGAAATGATAACTATTAACAAATATAAAGTTTCATCCTAAAATCAATTGGTACTAAGTAGAGTAACCCAATATCTTATATGTTGGTCTTAAAATTTGATAAGTATCACGAGTTTCTATTTTTAAAATCAATTAGTGTCAAGTGGAGTTGGTTCAGACCTTATTAATTTGTCTTTTTTTATTATGGGGAGGCGATGTGGAATTTAACACCCCCCTCACGTGTGACCTGATGAGAATTGAGAAATGAGAGCGAACTGACATTGAGGGAAGCGAGTCAACGAGAACGAAATAAGATGAAACAAATAGGTCACACATGGACAAATACAAGTGGAAGTTTAAATTTATAATTTTTCTATGTGGAAAGAATGTAGATTCCACCACTCTCTCGTGTGAGAACTGAAAACTAATAGCTAACATTGGGGGCACACGAGTTAGAGAGAATGAAACGACAATAAATAACATATGAGTTACTCCTGGATGGATGTGACTGAATCAAAGGCTCAACTCTAATATCATATTAAGATTCAAGAGCTAATTGGTGTTAGGTGTAGTAGTTCGAAATCTTATAAGGTGGTATTGAAATTTGTAATTTTTCTTTGTGGGAGGACTATATATTCACATAACCCTCCTCACGTGTGACCCAGTGAGAATCAAGAATCGAGAGCTAATATTGGGGCGCACCAGTTAGCGAGAAGGACTAAGCATTGAGAGTTGATATCGAAGCGCACGAGTCAGCAAAAGTGAAATAGACAACATGATTATTTATAGTAATTGTATCATTACTACTTTGTCATTATTGTTCTTCTTCATAATATTAAAATGATAAGAGGAGTTCTAAATTAGGTAACAATTGGTACAATAGAATAAATTTAGACATGAATGATCTAAGGAATGGAATAGAAGTGGGAATTGAATAAACTTGAGAATGAGAATGACATTTTTGATACGTTCTAACAATGAAGGTAGAAACTGATATATTGATTTCAAACTCATGTTTAGTAGTCAGTATACAAGAATAGTAATGAGAATAATTTGTATAATATCTTATATAATATGACATGATTGCTCTTTTATAGGGATATGTTAGTCATTTGAGGAATAAGGTTATTTCCAAGTACATGACAATGAGCTAATTCCATGTGTTTGCTCTGAAATGGCTAATCCTATATACACGAGAATAGAATTATTTTGAGAATTAATGAGATTCCGAAGTTCATTCTTTCATACCACTCTTAAAAATCAAAATAGAGTTAAAAATGTCATTTCATTTCTAACTTCATTCTAATGTATCAATTATTACTTTAGATGTGAACCCTCCCCCTCACCCCTCACCCCTCACCCCTCAAGGGTGACTTCTAAACAATTGAGAATGACTGATAAAAAGCGTGAATCATATCCACTAATATAACGAGGAGTAGTTCGTGTTTGACTACCCAAATTGCTAAATAATGAGAATGGATGATGCTAGGTTAACTTGATTACAATATATAAGCATAGTCATTTGATGCAAATAAAAAAAATGAAATAAAATTTGACGCCAATAAAACAAAAAGTACGGCATAAATAAATGAATGTACAGCTATAATCTCTAATTAATTAGGCTGGCAATCTAATTAGTACAGAAAAATTGTAATCGTCATCTTTTTTAACAACCTAATACACTAAAATTGAAACAACCATTATTCATTTTTATACAATAATGACAGAAAGAGCCATCTATAAATATCTGAAGATGAAATCAAATGGATAGAATCCACCATTTCTTATATGAAGATTACTAAAAAAAGCAAAACAAGCCAAATGTAGCTAGAAAGATACAAATCATAGGATAAAATATTTATTCGTTTATGATTCTTAATTCGTAGTAGTTCTGACAAAAAGTTAAAAAAATAAAATAAAATAGCTGTAGCCATTTGACCAAACAACACAGCAAAATGCAAGTATGGTGAAAAATGCGAATCATATGTAATCTGTATAATTTGTCCCATTCTGGTTTAATTGCAACGCCACGTTTATATTAAAATAAACAAACTAATAGACATTTTTCTCTCGGGAATTTTTTTTTTTTTATGAAGTCGAACTCGTTTTAGTTGGGAAGTATTTTTTATATAAAGGGGTAGGGTATTAAAACCTATAAAACACATAGACTCTACCCGTTAGATGCATGGTAAAAGTGAATTAAGCGACATGACACTCGCAATATTTGTGAGAAGTTGCTAGCTATATCTATGCTTATGTGTTTCTCTTGAATAAAAAAATATATATATTTCTAGTTGATTTAAACTTGTTGACACGAAAACACGCACGCACACACATAAAATGAGAACAATCTACACATGAAAATAAGTGGTACGACCTCGAATTACGTCTACAAAATTTACTAATCATGCAAAGTGAACGTACAATTTTTTAGGACAAAAATCATGAAATCCCTTTCTCACGTGCTTACAACCACCTCTTGATCTGATTACATTCGCGCTCAATTAAAAGTACAACGAATAATTTTAAGACATCTACGTACAAGTTAAAATCATTTATTTATAAGGAACTAATCCTATCCTTACAAGACTAGAATTCATGTTTTAACTCTAATCTAATTAGATTATGTATCTTGTTTATTTTTAAAACACGAACTTAAATTTTACACTTGAATCACAACCCAACAAAAACTCGACAAATAAATAAATTTTTCACTCACATCTCAACTTCTAAATCAACACGGAGTTTTGTATCTTCTTTATCTAATTTATATACGTAAGAGGGTAAGTAGATCTCACAATCAAAGTGACGCCTGGGATTGTTAGTTCCAAGTAGAATGAACAGTGTGGTGCACTCAAAAGATCCTCACCATATAAAATATAGTTAAGACATGAAACAAAATAGAAAACTTAAAATGATATATCCAAAAGTCACATCAAATCAACAATGACGTGACCAAAGTAACTTATCTACTTTACTAATTCACCAACACGTTGAAATCGAAACATTAGTTTATCCAATAATTAGTTGGATTATTGCATTAGCGGCGCTGAAAGGAAAAATAAATTATAGATTTTATAGAAGCTGCAAAGTTAAGATTCATTGTTTGGCGTACATCACAACAAAGCCCAGTCTTTCTCTGTGAGTGACTCAAATAGTCTTTCTATTATTTTTCAATAATAGAGAGTTAAATTGATAATTCTCTCTTTTATAAATTTTCTATTTCAGTTTTACTTTAATAACACTCTCTAATTCATACTTTCAAAACAAATTAAAAAATAGAATAACTTTGAGAATATAATGAATTTAAAAAAGAGTATGTCATGCTTGAAATGCTCTAAAAATAAAGATATGAATGAATATTTAGATTCTAAAACTCATATTTTGTAAGAAAGAAAGCAAGAACACGGTTTTTTATATTTTCATGTGTTCTTGTCCCAACATACAAGAACACGTTTTAAATAAATTATTATTAGTAAATTTTATAAGCAGAATATAATTAGTTAATTCATAATTTATTTGAATTGAAATTACTTATTTCATAATTTATTAAATCTATTAATTTAAAATTAAATTATGAATTATTATTACTTAGTTTTTTATTAATAATTTATTTACTATTAATTATAGATTGAAGTAATCAAATTATTAATTTTTAATTAACTAGTTTAATTTATTTGTTAACTAATTATTTGATTCATTTATTAGTTATATTTTTTATTACTTAGCAATTAAATTTATTTATTTATGTTAATTAATTTAATTAAATATCTAAATTACTCATTCAATTAATTAAATTAATTAATTCAATAAAAAATTGTAGTTCTATAAAAAAAAATTATTCATAATTATAAAGATATCTTCATTTTAAAAACTTATTAAGAGAAAACAAAACATTGTTTAAAAAACTTTTTGCCGCTTAATTGGATGTCTAATATCGCTCATGTACTTTATTGTCTTGTAGCTAATAATTTTATACCAACTGTTAGTGAGTAGGTTTTGTTATGATACAAAATATCTTATCCTTTAGTCATCACTGATCCAACAACCCCCCACCCCCCCCCCCCCCCCCCCAAAAAAAAAAAAAAAAAAAAGAGAAAGTCGAATAGGTGGTAGGTGGTGGATAAAGCAGATTCAAACATAAGATCAAAAGTACTTCTTTTTTGGTGGAATAAAGTAGTTCTTGATATGGTCTATAATTGACTTATTAGTACTTTGTGTCACTATGAATAATACACGAATTATTTGTTCCTTTCTAATCTTATAACACAGTTTATTTAGGTTTAGATTGATTGAAAATAAATACCCTCTTTCTTGACTGATTTTGAATGTGTTGAAATGGATTATTATATTACGTTATTTATAATTTTAAGGTGAATTAAATATGATTCAATTTAAAGTGTTTTCATCAATAAAAAAAATAAAAAAAAATACCCTCTCTCGACGCACTTGTGCGTGCCACACAAGTTCTGACCTGACCAGCCGTTGACCAAGAACAAACTCCGATTCAAATTACTATTGCGAGAGGAACAAGCATTGGCCTACTTGGTTAAGTGGACGTATTTGATGGGTCGTTCTTTGCGAAACCCCAAAATCATGATTGATTCTCTTTTGCATGTTAATAATTATTAACAAGAGCACGATTTTCACGCTACGTATAAATATAGTACTTGTTAATTGTTCATCATGAAAGCACACTTTCTTTGGTCAAACATCACAAGCTAATCATAGCATTGCTTTTTTCCGTGTTATGTGTCTTTCTGTTCTTTGCCTTCCCTTTTCCTTCCCCAAACCCTAGCCCACACCTCGACAAAAAAAGAAAAAACCCTAGCCCACGCCTAGCAAATCCAGAAGATATGAAGAAAGAGAGAAAGTTCATGTATTAAAAAGTATCGGCATATCACAAGATTTATAGTCATTGACTCTCTTAATTTAGCAAATAAGTTAAAGAAAAGAGATCAAAAAGTTATAGCAGAGGTGAACAATCCTAAAAATGAGTTATATGGACATGGATTCCATTTATGGCGGGGCCACTCAATGGCAGGTGGGGGGGGCTGCCACTCAATTCAAAATTCTTTTGAAAATATGTACATTTTAAAGTATTTTTAGTCATTATTGAATTCTTATATTATTTAAAAGTTTAAGTTGTTATTTGTTGTCTTTAACACATTTTTGCACGTGTATGAGGAGTTTATTTTTTAGTCTTGCACATAGACTGTTTTAATATTTTTAAATGGAGACGTGAAACCCGTGCATGGCCTGAGTTATAATATCATATTAATTCACTACTACATTTAAAATTTTAAACTATTAGAAATAGTTTATTATGTTATCTATTGTGTTCAAGAGTCAGTAAAATTATTCTAACTCCCATTAACACAAAAATTACTTATATATATACGAGTGTTAAATTGTATATTTTAACACCCAATAAATAAAATCTTTAAATTCGCCCCCGATGGTTATGCTTGTAAATTTGGTGGAGACATTGACCAGATTAACAGAAAATGAAGAATTAAACTTACACCAAAATGTCAAACACAATACTAGATCTAGTCAAAAACAAGCAAAAACACATAAAAGAAAAACATATACTATATCTAGTCTTCTAGAACAATCAGTTGACAACTGCGAAAGTTTCAATTCATACCCACTCCACGGAGGTTGAATACTAGCTCAATGATTCCCCTAAACGTGTCCCTACGTACTTAGAAAAACGGCTCATCCCAATCGGTCCATCTCCTTCCTTATAAAATAATTCCAAGAATGTTCGTGTCATGGCATGGATGACGCACTAGCTGACGCCACATTTTAATCATACATCATACTGACATATGATATATATATATATATATATATTTTTTTTAATAAATTATGCATATAATTTCTATTATTTTCAAAAATTTTAAATTGGTCTTAAATATTTTAAAAAAGTCATACTAATTCTTAACATTTACAAAAGTGATTTAAAATGGTATCTATTATTCAAAATTAGACAATTTATTCTATATTATTTTTCAAAAGTTTCAATTTAGTTATTAAATAGGAGTCATGTACAAGGACTAAATTAAATTATTTTAGAAAATAATAAGGACTAAATTGAATTTTTTTGAGAAACAATAAGTATTAAATTGACTAATATTGAATAATATGGATCATTTTGCATCACTTTTGTAAATATTGGAGACTATTATAAATTTTTTGGAACATTAAGGACAACATTGAAAGAATATGTAAACTATAGGGATTAAATATAAAATTTATCTTTTTAATTTATTTATTATGTGAAAAACTTTTAAAAATGTTATGTAAGACGTACCCCACACTAGTCTTAGACGCACGATTGTTTGGACGTTTCCAAGTGTTTATCTTGTAGCATTGTTAGTGAACTCACAATATTGTTCATGTAGGTCATGATATTTCGTATCATATTTGTGTGATGGGATCCAATTGCCATATGTAGCTTATTTGTGACATAATATATTGTTTGGTGGTATATTGTTTGGTGGGGTTCTTCTTGTTGGTCTTCTTTGGGCTAACCATTAAAGTAGTCTGTTACT
The DNA here is from genome assembly GCA_037974665.1 of Ehretia macrophylla. Lineage (NCBI taxonomy): Eukaryota > Viridiplantae > Streptophyta > Magnoliopsida > Boraginales > Ehretiaceae > Ehretia > Ehretia macrophylla. Next base: position 67,061,064 of record CM075767.1, read on the forward strand.
TGTATGGGGTATTAGCATAGTAGTTTGTAAAAACAACATTTCAGTTTTTGCAAGACGGATTGATTCGTCCAAGGTATATAAGTGTTAGAAAATACAATTTTTTAGGTAAACTATAACTTTTAATATTAGTATATAAAGTATTGGACTATTCTACCTAATATAATTAATTTTAGGAGATTGGAAGTCGATTCAGATATCTAAACATAGAATTAGAGTTGGTCTTTAATCTATTCTTCCCTTCATGTGTGACCACATTCTCACACGCAACTGACCATGCCATTTAATGTTACATCCTTCATTTTAGTCTCATGCAACTCACCGTGTCATTCAAAATTGCTTCTTTAATTTTGGACACACGTTAGAGGTAGTGTTTGAAAAATACAAAACTCCCACATAAATAGATCATTACTTTCAATACTAATATGTAAGATCTTAGGTGATCACGAAGAGCCTTTTTTGCTTCTGTGATCAAATCAGCCAAAGCAAGAAGAATCCATTGTTAGAGTTGGAGGAATACGTCGATGCTAGAGTCAAATCTCTCTCCCCTAGCCGACAACCAACTAAGTTATTTCATAAATCTTTTGGCCTTGCAACACTCCTTATTTCCTAAACTGGTCGGGTTACTTAATTTTAGGATAAAATCTTAAATATTTGAACAAATATTGTCATCTCATACATGATGGATAGTGTTATATTTTAAAACTATTTCTTTAATTTTGGTCACATGTAAAAGATAGTGTTAAAAAAATATCATCTTCTCACATAAATAGATAATGACTTCAAATACTAGTAATAAAATTTTAAACTGATTTAATATCGATCGATTTTAAAATAAAACCCTAAATATTTTAACAACAAACTTTGTAAATATCCAAAATTTGAAACCTAATAGCGCATAGATAGTTGGATTCAAAGTTTGCATATATATCATCATTTCTAGATTAACAAACATCAGCCACAAGTTACATGTTTATTGCACTACTTGCTAGACGACGTACGTGGGTTAGTCACTAATGTTGAATCTTTGGTGCCTAACATGTGGTCCTCTATGAGCTTTTTTAATTCCACTTGTGCCCCTTTCTAGATCCACAAATAGGGCTCAAATCTCAATGCATGTGCTTGTGGTTTTGGTTTAAATAGAAGAAGACCATGGATCACTTTGCTTAGTATCTCTTGCACATGAAAATGAACTTGAAAGCCTTATCATTTAATTAAATCGCAAAAAATGAGACTTTGTGTGCCCTCCATTAATTGCTGATGTAACTTGGAATTGATGTTAAGATTTTTCGGAATCCACCTTCGAATCAACTTAGATTTTGCTTTTGTTCAAAAACAAGAAAAAAAAAAAAACTTAGATTTTGCTTGCATGGCTGAGGACCATGCGAGAAGTACGAAGCTTCCTAGCTTTTTTTTTTTTTTCATTCATTAAAATAAGCACGTAAGTCTATTAAAATGAATAAAAAAAAAAAATACAAAGATAATACAATGCAAATTAAGATGGACCGTTCAATTTGGAAATACAAGAAATTGCAAAATTGGCTGCCATTAAGATTCCAAAAGTTACAAACTTTCGAGCCTTAATTTCTTTTGTCTTTTTTTTAAAAACTTTTTTTCTCGAATAACCTTAATTTTGGATAAGTTTTATTGTACTTTGTTGTACAAATTTTGGATTCTTCGACAATAGCCGGACTGGAGATTTTGTGATCGGGAAAGGAGCCGGCAAAACAATTTTTTTAACGATTAAAAATACTCCTCCAGACCAAGAAAAGAAAAAAAGACTTAATATATGTTTTTTTTTTTTAAATCTGATTTCTAATTCTTCTAGTATTAAATCAATTATAACTCAAAGAAAATCATTTTCGACTAAACATATTCAAAATGTGTTGGCCCAAAGGTCACTTTGGAGATAGAATGGTCTGTTTCCGATTTATAGTGTTTAAATGTTTCAAATCTGAATATATGTTGTTTCATAACAAATATTATCTAATTTTTATCTGATTTGAAGGGTGCAATATTGTGATGCGTTATTACACTACAAAATTTATATTTTTAGAATAAATCGAATGTAATTCAATCTCGAACAAAATTTTTGTTATAAAAAAAAAAAGGAATTTAAACGCGCTATCTAGCTAATTCATGGAAATGAGAGGGTAATTAAATATAATTGCAATCCCTTGTATGGCATTTGCAAGCAACGTAAGACATGGTTTGTCTACAAATTCAACCAACCTATGCCGGCACCATTACAACACCACAGATGTTGAAAATGACGAAGACACCTAAGACAAGTAGAACAACGTAAGGGAAAAACCGGCTGTGTGACACATTTAAAGAAAGAAAGAAAGAAAGAAAATATATACCATAAATAAATTGTCCTAACATGCCAGGCACTAAACAAAGCATAAATAAACAATTTTGATCCTCTGCGTTGTTCCCCCCATTTGCTATTCCAAGCCATTAAAGTTAAGGTATCTTTTTTCTTTGGGTTACAAGGAGGCCCAAGGCCGAATGCGATTTAATTATTTTCGGGATGTTTTATTCATTTTATCCCTATTTAATAAGGTTTTGATTTTTTGCATCTTAATTCCAACATGCATTGATGGGACGGCATATATTATGACTGGAAATGTTTATATATAAAAGTATGACTGTTGTGTACGCAAAACAACAGAAGGATCCAGACCTTGTTTCATGAATATGATAACATTAAAAATACATTATTAGGACGAGGAGACTATACATATGTATCTCAAACTATGTGTTGTACCGATCCTTAAAAAAAAGAAGGATAAATAACATTATAACTTTCTATAATTAGATGAAAATGCACAAGACTCCTTTATATTTTAAAAAATACATTAAAACCCCTGTGGTTTGAAAAAATATAGCACCACGGTCCCTTCCGTCAAAAAAATCGTTACTTTTAACAGAGAGTGGATTGCACGCACTTTAAGTGCAATTGTTCATATTTTTTTGCTTAAATTGTTATTTATTTGGACAAAAATACCCTTATATATGTGTGTGTGTGTGTGTGTGTGTTTTGCTTTTCTTTTCTATTTTTCTCCATGCATTCTTTTCACCAAAAGAAAAGATTAAAGAAAATAAAAAAAATAGAAAAAAGTCATCTTCCCCACTCACCCTTCCCAATTGGACTATCAAATAGAAAAAGAAAAATATGGACTATCAAAGGGGTAGAACAAAGCCATAGCAAACAAATTTTCCACCTTGAATTTTCTTCTGCTCTATATATTAAAAATAACTTGGCAAACTTTTTTTTTTTTTTTTATTAGAACTCACATCATGTAAGATCACATTAGATTTAACCAAAAGTTATAAATTTTGTAATGTAGCAGTCCGTTTCAACATATGCTCTAGATCAACCAAATGTCAAAAATTATTTGTAATGAAAGGGTACAGATTCGAATTTAGAACTTCTAGTCACAATAAATAACTATTTTATGACTCCACCCAATCCTTAGGAGCATTGACAAACATTTCAAAAGGAAAATCATTTGAATTTTCATTCCACTGTCCACAAACATGTTCAGCCGAGCCAAGGTAGAATAGTATGTTGTTTACATGGCTTCATATTTGCATGTCCAAGCGAATTTAATTGACCTGTTCATAGTTTAAGCTTGATTAGTATATATCTCAATTCTCAAGAATATATTAGTGTATAATGGTCTATACACGGTTTCAGATTTTCACACACCAGTCTTGGAACAATCTTTATGTAGACAAATCAGAGTCTAGGCTCGAGAAGTTTCTTCTCTTCTACAACCCCAAAATTGAACCGGCAACTTATTGACATTTTCATCATTTCATTCCCTAAGCTTGCAATGTTTTCTTTTTCCATACGAGGTTGGATCATGGTAAAAATAAATCAAATCAGACTAAATCTTATAGTAGGTAAAGTCGATGACCTGACAAAATGCTGCTCATTATGGATTGCTACTCAATTAGTTCAGATTAACATATGTCCTCTCTCATGGGGTGGATCTCACACACATGTGAGATCTCCTTCTTTTCTCACGGACTGTGTCAATCTGAATTGATAGAAGAGTTTTTCTTATTTTTCAAAATTATTTTTATGTTAGTTTCATGTACGCGACATATGTTCATGTCTCCGTAAAGCTTACTCAAATGTATCCATGAAATATGAATAAAGCAATAGGGTGACCAAGATAATGAAGTGTAGTAATATACATAATGAAATGAAACTATGGGCCATTCTCAAATACTATAGGCCGTAAGATCTATAGGTTTTGAGAGCCTGAAAATTGTTAATTCGAGAGCCCATTCTAGAATTTTCCAATTGAGTAATGGGCTTTATAACCTTATGTCACAAAATATCAGCTAGTAAGGGCCCAAAGTAAGTTGGGCATTTGGTTTGACAACCCACTAAAAGTCCAGCAGTTCAGGATCCAATGAATCCCAATGAATCAATTGGACATTAAAACAAATCAGTAGCTGATTGAAACTTAAGCTAGCATGGATCACGATCCAGTTAGCTATTTAGGTTTTTTTTTTGGTAAAATTTAGGTTGTTGACAAAAGCAAAAAGTTAGCTATTTAAGTTATGATGTTGGCTTTACAATAATAAATTAAATATTTGGATATTACATCTATATATTTGAAGTTAATTATTGGAGTTTTCTATTTGCTTATTGAGTGCAATCTGAATGAGTAATAATTTCACAAGGGTCAATAAACTCTATTTATAATGATAAAAAATACTATAAAAAAATTGATATTTCAATTTAGTTATAATTTTATAAAGTTAACAAAGCTCGCTTGTTATACTAAGTATTATAACAAATACAAAGATTTATATAAAATACATGATTAATCTATGATATTATAATGCCAAAAAATACGGTAAGCGATTCTATAAACCTTACTCTTTTTTATAATATCTGTGTGACTATGGTAGCGTGGGATGCCCGAAGCACTTTTAATTGCATCTTTTTTGTCCGAGTCATTCCTCCTTAATTCTTTTTTTTTTCTCTCTTTCTTTTTTGTTACAATTTAATTATTCAGAAATATATTACCAATTTTACCCTTTTCTAAGAGCAGCAAAAGTTATTCTGGGAGATTGTCAATAATACAAGAATCAACCAACTGTCAAAGTTCAAAATTAGCCAACTAATCGACATATTAGTTAGCACGAAAACTGTGAGGAATTTGGTTGAGAAATATTATTATCTTTGCTACATATAGCACTTTGTATTATATTTTGATATGAAAAGACATTAAATCTAAATTTTTAAATTTTCACATGCATAATCCTTATAAACATCTAGGTATTATTATGCTATTACATATGTACTTTTTGTAAATAATACAGTTATCATAAGGGTTATCATTGTGTCTAATTAATCTGACCTAACTATACTCGTAATATTAGTGGGACTTATATCATATGACTCTCACCGGTATAAAAATTATTTGGGTCCGACTTATAATATCCTATGTATTAGGAAAATTAACTTATCAAGAGAAAAAATTAAAACCCTGAAACAAAAAAGAAAGAGAAAAAATTCGAACTGAATGAGTTGACCCGGATATCACAACTCAAGAGTTGACTCAGTCGCTCAACCAAAAAGTGACTCGTTCATTTCTCAAAACACAAAAAGCAATTGGCCATTTTTCACACCACCAATCTCCTGATCCATCACACACACACACACACACACACACTATGGACTGCATTGGAGCTTCACCTTCACCTCGATAACAAAACACCCAAACCCCACTTCACAAATCAAGGTCAATCTCTCTCTCTCTCACACACACACAGAGAAAGCACAGAGCAATGCAGAACACTTGTATAAGCTCAAGTCTTGCACTAAGGTATAAAGGGTCACTTTCATTTTCATTCAATGACTACTCATACTGCTCAAATGATAGATTTTGTAGACACCCTTTTGCGTTTACATCACCTCTATTATTGCAATCACCATCATTAACATGTTGTGTATGTTGTGCAAATGAAAATTCATTAACATATAGAGTGCCTGTAGCTCCTAGATATTTATATGGATTAAGGCAATCAACTTTAATTCAATGGACACCCTGTAAAAAAGTGATCTTGGGTGGATTGGACCGGGTTTATAGCCGTTCACGGGGATGTGATGTTGATAGGAGGTGTTATTGTGAGAAAGTTTGCAACTTGGGGGAAAAGGGTGTGCGTAGGAGAAGAGGGGTGGTGGGAAAGGGGAGGGATGGGTGTAGTGGTTATGAGGGAAGTAGTGAAGGGTGTAGTCTTGATGATGTTAATGACGAGGCTGAGGTTTTGCTTAGCTTGTTGACTGAAGAAGTGAGTGAAGAGTTCTTTGATTTGCGAGGGAGAAATGAGAGGTCATCTAAGAAGGGAGTAGTGGAGAAGAGACGTAATGGAGGTGGTGGTGGTCCAAGTTATAGAGGTAAGAAGAAAAATGTTGGATCGGGCGTTTTGGAGAGTAGTTCGAAATTTGAGTATGAGTTGGGGATTATTAAGTCGAGGCAGGAGGATAAGAGAAGGAAAGAGGAGAGGAGGGGAGAAGAGAGGGAAGCTTTGTCGAGAAGAGAGGGGCAAAGGGTAGGTACATGGGAGGAAGAGAGAGAGGAGTCCTTGAGAGAGAATCGGAAGGAAAGGGCGAGGAAGGAAGAGAGAGACGAAACGTCGAGAAAAAATCGCAAGGAAACAGTGAGGGAAGAAGAGAGGGAGGATACATTGAGAGAGAGTCGGAAGGCAAGTGCAAGGGAGGAAGAGAGGGAAGATTTGTTGAGGAGAGAGGAACACAGGCAGAGGTTGAGGAAAGACGGATCTAGTTGCTCATCTTACTACTCGCTTTCTTCAATGGGTGAATTTGAGAGTGAAACTGAAATCCAGGATAAGAAAGAAGAATTTGAGGAGGAGTTGTCAAGAAAGTATAAAAGGGACTCAAGAAGGCATGGAGAAATTACTTTTGATGGAGAAGTTGAAGAAGGGGTTGAGAGACGGGGGAACTACTCTGATGAACAGGGGCTTGTATCGAGAAAGGGAAATACTGCAGTCAGTAATGAGTGGAACTGGAGGAAGGAGTCAGAGAAGAAACTTACTGATATATCAGCTGAGGAGACTGGATCTCAAAAGGAATTATCACATAAGCAATCAAAGTATTCAGATGTTCATGATGGTGTCTATGGAAAGGTTTCCTACAAGAAGTATGATGGTCAGGAAGAACAAACAACTTCAGCTGTGATGGTTAACGAGGGAAGTAGACGACAACATAGACAAACAGGTGATGAAGTTGTTCGGCAATCTGAAACAAGGATGAAATATAAACAGTCCACAGAGCTGTTGGAGAGTCATGGTGCTAAGTTTGCAACTTCCTCTAGCTCACAGAAACAACACAGTGGTAGGGAAGAGATATCTACCAAAGCTACTAGTTCAGTTCAGGAAGCAAGAGAAGAACATTATGATAAGGCTGACGTTATTAGTAGAGAAGAAGAATATAGAAGGAAATCCCATAAAATTGCTCAATCTTCAAACACTCAAAAGTTCGATATTAGTAAGACATCCACTTCACAGCTACAGTCTGCAACTACAAGGAAAGACCAGGAAAAAGCTTCCACTACTATTCTGAGTTCAGTATATGATGCTAAGGAGAAACACCACCAGGCTGGTCAATTCTCTAGACAAGAGGATTCAAGAAAATCTTCCCAGCAATTGATTAAAGATATTGATAAAGAAAGCATTTCTACTTCACGAAGGGAATCTGAGCATAGGGTAAAAAAGAATGAAGAGAGTTCAAATTTGATATACGCTTCATACCAGGAATCGAGTGAGCAACACTTCCGGACAAATGAAGATGAAGCAGGGGGATTGGATTCCAGAATGCAAGGGGACAAAAAGACTAATACATCGGTGGTTCGTTATAGTGGTACTGGAAAAACTGGTACAGATGAAGGGAGTAGAAGAAAATTGGAGGCCATACTGACACCTCCATCTTCTCAATTGGTATCAAGAGGCGCATTGCATGCTGACTCATCAGGCAGGTTGGCAATTGAAGAGGTTTCTCATGGACATACCCTTGATAGGCCTTCAGAACTGCAGCATGAAACCCTTGGTGGAACCAGAAGAGATGAGACTGTTGGACAGCCTTTAGGATTTACTTCACAAGCGGATGCACTTGGTTCAGCTGATCGGTTACAAAAATCCTCCACGTACTATGTTGGTGAATTTGTGGAAAAGGTAAGGCACGAGATATCAAGTTCTGAAATTCATAGACAGAAGAAAACTTATGAGACAAAGATGGAGCATGATGATGAGCAGTATGAGCAAAGGGCTTTGACTGCTTATGTTTCCGGGGATTCACAAGTTAAGGAGCATGACTCGAGGTCGAGGCATTCTTCTCCAGCTTCTGGAACAAAGGGGCCCTCAGATGCAATGTGGCATGTTACTGAACGATCTAATCAGGTACCCTCTGAAGCTGAAGTATTAGAAGAGACAAACTCAGCTGGTAATGTCGTTGCCAAGAGAACTGGCAGGTCTATGTGGAATATCATTACAGATATTGTTCGTCTGCGGTGGGCTTCACGTTCAACAAACCATAATGCAGCTGGCAAATCAGGTGGAAGAAGTTCACCGAACCAGTCTTCAAACAGTGAAGCATGGTTTTCTGGTCATGGACCAGATGAAAACATTGATGAGGGTGAGACAAGTAAGAAAAGAAGCATGTCACAAGAATCTACATATGTCAATCCGCAGGAAGAAGCGAGAATACTGTCCCAAAGTCAAGGAGAAAGTTCTAGCTCATCAAGTTTAAAGGACCAAATAAAGCCTGTAGAAGGGGGTTCACTGTCTTATGCAGAAGTTGTAGCACAGGGTACAGCCTCTGGAAGCATTTTCTTGCCTTCAGGTGAAGGAACTTTGCAAGAACACACAGGAGGCAATCTTTCTAGTGCAGTTACAGAGGGTTTGTCAATTCCAATGCCTGCCATACGGATGAGAAGGTCTCCTGCTGTAGAAAGAGTCTCTGAAGCTGGAGTTGTTGATTCGTTGATTCCAATGCCTTCCATACAGCTGAGAAGGTCTCCTGCTGTAGAAAGAGTCTCTGAAGCTGGAGTTGTTGATGCTTCTGCTGGTGGCAAAACCGTGCGGACTGAGCCACCACTTTCTTCTGTTGTGAGTGAAATATCTCAGCCTGAGGGTAAAAACGGAGAACAGAATCAAAAGAAACTTCAAAGGACCAATCAGGTCATGAAAGATAGATTTGATGAATGGGAAGAAGCATATAGGATTGAAAGGGAGCAGCGGAAAATTGATGAAATGTTTATGAGTGAAGCACTTTTGGAAGCAAAGAAAGCTGCTGACAGCTGGGAGGTGCCTGTTGGGGCTGTTTTGGTGCATGAAGGAAAGATAATTGCTCGTGGTTACAACCTGTAAGTTATTCTAGCTTTTGTAGTTTTGCCTCATTTATTTGATGCAATTGTTTACAGTTTTTGTAACTATAAACATTGCAGAGTGGAAGAATTACGCGACTCAACTGCCCATGCTGAGATGATATGCATACGGGAGGCATCGAACATTCTTCGAACGTGGAGACTTTCAGTACATTCTTTATGCTTTTACTTAAATATTAATTTATCTATTCCTCTAATAAGCTATTAATTTTTGCACTTTAATTGCCAAAAGCGGCTAGTAGTCCATATAGAATGTGATGTTTCTGCTGATAAAGAGCTATCCAAAATCAAATTGCATATTATCTGTAGCTACTGTATCGATAAAGCAACATGACGATCCAGTATAAGCTGGTAGTGTTTCTGGAAATAAATATATGTATTGTACTATCTGATCAATAGGGTCTTGAGGGCATAGCTCCAACTTAGGAGTTTATGATGATAACAAGTTCAAACAATGGACACCGGAGGCATCTCAGCTTTTCAATGATTGAATTAAATGTTATTTGCTTGCATATAACTTAGAAAGGTGGAGTGGTCAAAGGCAGATGTGAACGAGGGATTGCTGCTATATTTCAGTAGAAAATAAATGCGAAAATAATGATCTCAAATGCAGAGGCATTAGAGGCTTAACCACTGTAGCGTTCTGTGAGCTCAAATCTACATCTAAACTGTAATTGCATACCGCTTCTCCTGATTTCTGGAAATCTAATTTCCTTTCCATTGTGTTTGATTTAATTGGTCCGGAAATGATTGTGCTTTGAGTTTATCATCATACATAGTGATTATTTTATAACGTTTTCAATGTCAATTTTTTATGAAATATACCTTTTAACTAGAGAAAGCAAAATGAAGAATTTAATTTTTCTGTTCTGGAGGACTCCTCATCCTCCCTTGTATATCTCTTCTTATCTATGAAATTGTACACGTGGGTGCCTTTCTGTTTTCTGATACTTTAAGGAATGGTACATGTTGAGAAATCTTGAGTTAGTTAGTTACCCAGGTCAATCTGCAATATGTTTAAGGCTAAAAGCCTCATTTTGCTCTTCAGGTTGAAAGACTCTGCTTAACATGAAAAAGTACTCGCATCTCCTTCAAATCTATATCTTGAGTTCCTTGTTTTGACCTAATTTCCTTATTCATTTTCTTTTTCCAGGAAACCACACTTTATGTAACTCTTGAACCATGTCCTATGTGTGCTGGAGCAATACTTCAAGCTAGAATTGACACTGTTGTATGGGGAGCTCCAAATAAGCTTCTAGGAGCTGATGGCAGCTGGATTAGGTAAGAAAATTATATTTTCTTTGCCTTTTCAGGAAAGCACTGAACACAAGAACTAATTTTTCTGTCTTGAAGAATCTTAATGGAACTTTAGATCTCATTCTTTTCTGTGCCATTACTGATGATTATTACGAGAAGTTGGAGTGATGTGTTTATCTGTCTCTTTGTTTTTGTCACATACATGGCTGGCATGTCGTTCCAAATTGAATCATGAACTTATAAAGCAGCTTGCTGATGTCATATAAAGTCAACAGAGTGATCACTTTCATTGGACTGCGGTTGATAGCCCATGGTTATTGGTATATACATGAGTGCACCTGGGGGTGGTGAAGTGGGGAATGTTGGCCGATATCTGATAAGATGACCTCTGGTGATGTAAATAAGACAGCTTTTTGTTCACTATGCTTTATGTGCTAATTTTCTTCATCCAATTTAATCCATTTCTCAATCATCTTAGGGTTTTAACTAACTGGAGTATTGACATACCTTTTCTCTCTTTACACCTGCAACTTAAGAAATATTTTACTGATGAATAACATTAGGCATCCAATGAATAGGTCTTATATTCAAGTTAGATGAAAATCTCGGATCATACTTGCATCGGAAACTACATAAAAGGAGACTGAGTCTCACTTCTGTGTTCAGATCACTACGTTGCCTTTTACTGCCTAGAAAAGTGTCTGCTCTCGAACATTGAATCAACATAGTTTGTCTCTCTAAAACTCTTAATTTTAACGTCAACTGTTTGCCATTTACATGCTTTGATGCATTTTCCCCTAAAAAAAGTAAAAGAACAAGAAAAAAACAACAAAACAGTCATATGTTGTGTCTGCTTGAATTTCAAGAAAACCATCTCATGTGTTCGTTTCCTCCAATGTCCATTCCACTGCATAAGAAAGGAAAAGTTAACTTTCATTGAAGAGAACAGTTCCTTTAACTGTTGTTAATAATTATTTTTAACTTCTAGAATGTCACTATGTGCTTTTTAGAAAAGATCTCTCTCTCTCTCTCTCTCTCTCTCTCTGTTTCTCTCTCTCTATGCTCCACAATAACACCACAATGTAGGGAAGTATAAAATATGAATCTTTGAAAAGTAGTTTATGCTTACAAGGCACCAATACCTGATGCTTATCAACATTAGTTGCAATGTTATTAAGGTCTTGTTATCTCAAGGAGATATTAACCACTGGGTTGGTACCTTTATCACATTGGTTTAGCTTGAGATCTCATATTGTTTCATTATATACTTTATCTACTCAATTTTACTGATCCAGGTCAGACCACTAGTTAGCTTGAACAAGCATTGCAACTTCAGAATATTTATATACCAAACTATATGTAGCACCTCTTACACATTAGCAGCAATATTCCAAAAAATGTCTGTTGTTGAGCTATTGTGAAGTATTCATCCCTCTTCTGAATTTCTTTTTAATTAAGTGGTCACTAGAATTATGAGCTTAATTCTCGAAAAAAGTTGTCGCTAGAATTCTGAGCTTAAATAAAACCTTTCGTTCCGGTATATGAGTAGTCTTTCATGGGATATTTATAGCGCGTAGTTCTTGACCCTTTAGCATGTCATAATCCAACTGATTGTATTTTGACTGTTTATAAACAATTTTCAGGCTTTTCCCCAGTGGAGAAGGAAGCAGCTTGGAGCCATCAGATAAACCTCCTGCTCCAGTTCACCCGTTCCACCCAAAAATAACAATCCGAAGAAATGTATTGGAATTAGAGTGTGCACAAGCAATGCAGCAGTTCTTTAAACGGAGGAGGAAGAAGGAAAAGAAGCAGGAACCAACCACACCACCTTCGTGTCTTCCCATTGCCAACCATCCATCAAAGTTCTTGAGTAAGATGCACGATGCCTTCCACATGATGTTCTGCTTGTGAGTTTCTATTTCAGCATATTGTAAAACTATGTTGACAAGGTAACATTCCTTTTAGCCAGAGTCGGGATGAGTATTCATGCATTGAGTTTTGTACTTCTACTTTATTTCGTGTAGAGATACATGCTAATCTCAATTTTCGGTTTTTCCTATTAGCAATCTCTACTCATATTCCCAAATTAGAACGCTCTAACACATTGCCCGTGTGATTTATATTGATAATCTATCGTCTTTTGTAGTCCTATAGTAATTGTCATCGCGTCGCATTGTAGTGGGAGTTCAGTTTGTTCTTCACAAGCATATTACCATTTCCTATTCCTTGATGGTGGGTAATGAGGCTTTTTCCCTATTTAATATCCAATCAAGCCTTTTCATGATGTCCCAAATTCATAAGAAGAACCTAAAAAAGTCCAAGCTGACTGTCGGCTACTTAATGTTATCCTCCCCCTTTTCGGGTTTGATACCGACAATACCAAGAGCAAAACCCCAGGCTCGGGTTTTTTCTATTTAATGTTTTCCAAACTAATTCTAGATCTCCAGAAGGTGAGAAATTGGGGCCAGGAGGGTCCGAATCTTGCATTGTGTTCTTTTGCAGAAGCACTAATTTGCAACTTGGTCGAATGACTTTATCCAAGTTTTATGTGCTTGAAAGTTGGTGGAGATATGGACTCATTGAGCATCAAGATATACCCGTTGGTCAAATTTTAGGTGTGCTCTTTGAAGGTGGCAAGTTCGAGTCTCTTGAGAACCATTGGAAGTTTATATGATCGTTAACTTCAGGACTTCATGAAGTTGGTCAGGCAAAGTTCGGATACTCATGAAATTTGTCTCTCTTTTAACAAATTGTGAAAGCTTATATTATTGGAAAATGGTGTATCGCAAAAGATAAACTTATATTGAGACTCCATTAGACTCTTACATTACTTGCCTTGCAATGAATTGGCTTGATGGCTAAATTACAACTGAATTACATAGGTTCGCGTGTGCATGAGAGCTATTTTCCCAGATTATCTTTTTTTTTACGAAGCTTGTTTATTGATTAATTAACAACATCGAAGTCCTTAAAACTCAAAAACAAATTAAACCCACTTATTATTAACGACTTTAATAACGAAGATTAAACGGATAAACACCAACAAATTAAGAGAAAACAGTACTACATTGAATTAACTACCACATAAGCTTGTTTCACAAACTGATTCAAACAGGACCGATCCTTAATCATACAAACTGATTCAAACAGGACCGATCCTTAATCATGCATGTGACAGAATAATGGCAACTGCCTAATCAAGAATCATCAATTCCCCAGACTTCGTACATGAGATGGTCCAATAGCAACAGATCACCAAAGTACTTTTTCAAGGACAGTAAAAAAACTAAATCATAATAATGGCCATATTATGATGCTGTGATCTAAAAGTCTAACTAATTCTTTATTTTGCTTCAAATCCTTGGGTGTTTGGACTTTGTCCGACTAATATTACAGAGTTTTAAAATTAATGTACAGATAAATCTCTAGTGACTCTGAAAGGACTCCAACTAATATCTTTTGAAGAACACACTCGAGACCCAACCAATTAAGCTACTTGAAAGAATTAAAAGTCTAGCAACTAATATTTCCTATTGAAATTCTTGCCAGATCAATAGAGGGGCCATAGTATTCATATGAAAACTTGGTTTCATCTGCAGACTCATCACCAAACAAAATTAACTTTCTGAATTTCCAACATTTAGCTTATATATAAATAAGCACCAAATTCTTTCAACCAATACCATTTCCAGAACAAAAATGGCTAGAAATATTTGGATTCAGCTTTTAGCTTGCTTCTGCATTTTGCTAGTCATTGCTGATGCACAAGCTCCAGCAGCCACACCTTCCAATACACTATCAACGCCTCCACCTTCAACTGCAGCAACACAGCCACCCGTGCGTGCAGCAACTCCATCAATAAGTCCAACATTATCACCAGCGCCAAAAGTTTCACCATCCTTGAGCCCAACCCCCCTACCACTACAACCTCCACAGAGTCCACCCCTCTCAAGTCCATCACAGCCTCCAGCACTGTTGCCACCACCACCAATCAACTCACCACCAGCAATGCCACCAGTAGTACCTCCACCACAAGTATCCCCTGTACCAGTACAAAAAACACCAGCACCAGCTCCTGCAATAAAGGCACCTGCACCCACAGAGGAAGCACCAGTACCAGCACCGGTGCCACCATCAAATGCTTCATCATCACCAACACCAACACCCTCACAGCCACCCGTGCGTGCAGCAACTCCATCAATAAGTCCAACATTGTCACCAACACCAAAAGTTTCACCATCCCTGAGCCCAACCCCCCCACCACCACAACCTCCACAGAGTCCACCCTTCTCAAGTCCATCACAACCTCCAGCGCTGCCGCCACCGCCACCAGTCAACTCACCGCCAGCAATGCCACCGGCAATACCTCCACCACAAGTATCCCCTGCACCAGTACAAAAGCCATCAGCACCAGCTCCTGCAATAAAGGCGCCTGCGCCAGCACCTGCATCCACAAAAGAAGCACCAGTACCAGCACCGATGCCACCATCAAACGCTTCATCATTACCAATACCAACACCCTCACAGCCGCCCGTGCGTGCATCAACTCCATCAATAAGTCCAACATTGTCACCAGCGCCAAAAGTTTCACCAACATCGAGCCCAACCCCTCCACCACCACAACCTCCACAGAGTCCACCCTTCTCAAGTCCATCACAACCTCCAGCACTGTCGCCACCACCACCACCAGTCAACTCACCGCCAGCAATGCCACCGGCAATACCTCCACCACAAATATCCCCTGCACTAGTACAAAAGCCACCAGCACCAGCTCCTGCAATAAAGGTGCCTGCGCCAGCACCTGCATCCACAAAAGAAGCACCAGTACCAGCACCGATGCCACCATCAAACGCTTCATCATCACCAACACCAACACCTTCCATTGAGTCGCCAGCCCCAACACCTACCATTGAATCACCAGCCCCAGCACCGATATTAGTATCTTCACCTGCACCTGCGCCAGACAATCACAAGCAGAAGAAGCATCATGCTCCAACACCAGCACCAACTGTCTCGAGCCCTCCAGCACCACCTACAGTTCAAGATTCTATAGAGGATATACCAGCACCAGCTCCAATTATGCATTTGGTAATTTTCTGCTAAATTTTTACTTAATTATCCAACTTTTTTCAAGGATGAAAAGTATTATAATGCCAGCTTAATTGTCTAAGTTCCTTATGAAATTTCCTTCATTTGGTAACAGAATCAAGGAGCATCTCTTCTGCACCAGGGAGGAGGATCTGGAACGTGGGTGAGTGCAGCATTGGCTATGGCTATTCTGTTGGCTATCGTGGACTTCAATTCCTACGTGTTCTATGTAACAAACTAAAATCTATGGAGTTTTACATGAAAAGAAGATTTTGTGAAAGAGAAGAATAATAAATGCGATTATCAATGCGCTGTTATTGTAATTTAATTACAGAGAGGTGTATTTCCATTACAAGCATCATAATTCTTTAGAAAATAAGAGTAATTTTCTCAAAATAAGGGAAGATCGTTAGCATAATAAATCCACAAAAATGTCCTCAGCATGAGCCTTGCATTAGAGAGACAATCACCTAACATCTAAACAACAAATTAATTGCTAACCATTGTCAACTAGCACATAGTAAACGCGCGTTAACAAAATAAACAAAAGCATTTTAGTATTAAGAATGAATTCGGAAAGCATGCCAAAATTATAACTATAAAACATAACACAAAAAGAAATTATCTTTGTTATTATGATCCACGTTAGTTCTCCACCATTTTGAACGATAAGGATTAAGTTGAGACCAATAGTAAAAATACAAGATTAAAATGGTACATTTTGAAAGATAAGGATTAAGAATTGGGACAAATGGTAAAGATATAAGACTAAAAGAGTAAATTTTAAAAGATAAAGACTAAAATGATACAAGCCTTAAAAATAAGAGACCAAATGATAAAGATATAAGACTATCTGAACAATTCTCCGTTCATTTTATTACCTACTTCATCTCAAAATTTTTGCTTCTTCAAAATGCACTTTTGCTCTACAATGGCCATCTAGTTTTCATATAGTTATAATATGCATTCTGTTTGAACGGTTCTAGTTTTACTTTTACATTTCACTTTTGCACCATTTTTTTTCTATGTGATTGGTGATTCTGTTTTTTCAATTCCCAATATGTTTCATTATTTAGCCTTCAGCGACTCCTCATGAGGCAAGAGATATATTCATATTTATTCATTGCATGCATGGCTCTGTCTTGATTACTTCAATGGTACTCATATACTATAATAAGTTGGTATGCTTCTCTTTCTTTTAGTTTTTTAGGGTGTTTTAATTTTTTTTATGTTAGGTAACACTGAAAATTTGGTTAATCGGGAACATTTTTTGATAAAAGAAAAATGTTTAGTTTAAAAGAGTGAAAATGTTTTCAGCTCCTTTGTGTGAAGAAGCATTTTTTACTCACTCCACCCTACTTTCACCCACCACAACCCTACCCCCAACCCCACTCCCACATCACTCCTTCACATTTTCGAAAAATTATTATTAAATAAAAAATTAATTAATTTAATAATAAAAATTAATTAATTTTAATTTAATGACTAATTAATTAATTAAATTAATAATTAATAAAATTATATCTAATAATAAATAATTAACTAGTTAATTTATTATTTAATAATTAAAAATTTTTAATTTATTTATTGACTATTAATTAATTATTCAACTAATTTAGTTTTGAATTAATAATAATTAATTAAATAATTATTTATTTATTATGTATTAATTATATTTTTCTTAATTAATTATTATAAGTAAAAAAATAATAATTTCAATCAATTAATTAATATTTATTAATTATTAATAACTAAAAATAATAAATTATTTTTCTTAATTAATTATTTATAATTAAAAAATTAATAATTTTAATCAATTAATTAATATTTATTAATTATTAATAATTAGAAAATAATAAATTCATAATTTTTTACTATTACATCCAAACACTAAAAAATATTTTTCAGTATGACAACCAAATATTAGAAAATAATTTATTTTTCAAAAAAATATTTTCTCCTGTAAATATTTTCTACTAATAAATTATTTTACGCCAAACAAAACAGAGCCTAAATTTCAAACATTTTACAGCTATGAACAAGGTTTTCTACTGAAACCAATATGCTGCTTTCCTGGAGACGATTAAATATTTTTAAACTGGCGCCAAATGAAGTCACTGTAATAAAATCAACAAGTTAACCAATCTAACTTGGGGAAGGGTCATGGTACAAAATAAATGAAAGTTGTATTGAAATATTGTTAACACAATCAACTAGTAATTTTAGTTTACATTGTCCAACATATGTCAAACAGTCAACGACTTTTGTTGAACGTCACTTCTAACTAAGATATACAGCTCAAAAGTTAAAATTTTATAGTTAGGCCAAACAGAACCTAATTATGGATTATAAAAAACATGCCCATTAAGTAACTAATAGCTCAATCAACCCAATTTGTATAAATAGTTGAATACCAAAAGCATGGCGTTAACTAGATATTAACGCAAAATGCACTAGTTTGATTCACAACGTGGAAAAAGCTTGGTTTTACAAGTATAAATTATTCTGTTGAAGTGAAACAAGGGAAAAATCAAGTTGACATGGTAAAACATCAACTTGTACAATGTGAATGAGGTTGTGAAGAGCTTCCTTAATAAGTCAATGAGAACAACGTGCTGAGATAAATTTAGAGGTTTGTTTTGCTAAGACAGCACTCCCAATGTGAGTAAAGAACACAAGACCATACAAATGGCATTGTGAATTCAGTCCACATCAACTTGTACAATGTGAATGAGGTTGTCTTATGAACCTTATGGTCCAACAACTTTAAGGACCCTAACTTGTAACTTTTGTTAGCAATTCTTGTCGAGAGATATCAATCTTGGTCATCTATTTCATGGAAAGGAAGCGGCACTATCTTCACAGCTCTAAATTTGCCCGCATTGTTTAGATGCTCATTTTCCAACCTATAGGAAAAAATAGAATCGGGCCACGTTATATATTATTATCTTTGTGGTATCACCCACTTCACTTGTTATGTGGCAAATGTTACATATTTTATTTACACGTGACACTTGCCACATAAGATGGTTTGAAGTGAAGTTCTGGTGATGTATATCGTTAGTTACTATAGTTCTAAACGGTTATATAAAAGTAATTGTATTTCACTAAGCTAGTTGTACCTGTAAAAATTCCACTGCCCTCTTCTGACAACTTCAAGGGCTGCTAAAATTAGCCCTGTTACTCTTCTATCCACTCCACTAAATTGATAGTGCAAAACTGTTTGTAACCAAGCTAACCGAAGAATAAGATTTAAACCCTGCAAGAAAACCCAAACTTTTGTTCAAATATCAACCATAGAATTAATTGGACACTGCTTGGAAAACTACATACTGGTATACATGGATCCGACCCTTTCTCAGATTCCGAGCTAGGGGGAGTTTTGTGCACCGTGCTAGTGACTTAGTGGTAAATGGTCACTTCCAAGTACTAATCAAGTAGAAAGGAGAGCAGCAATGTACCATGGAAACATAATAAATGAACTTTCGACGAAGCATTAACTCATCCCTTAACCAGGGATTCTTGGAATTGAACTGGAGCAAGCCCCAGTCCTTTACAAAGTCCCAGTACAATTGATAGAGTGTTGCAGTGCTTGAGACTACCACAAATAGGCAAAGCCATCCCGCTGTCTTGTCTTTCTCATATGCCACTTTGGCTCCTGCAGCCAACATTGCAGAAACATATTTTCCTAGATTGATCAGGTGGCTTTTTTGCCCTTCATCAAACCATCTTCGAGCACACTGCAAAAGATACGCCCCAAGGCGTTCATCAGTTACAATTGAATGTATGAGAATCATGAATAAATCTATATTGCAAAGCACTAGTTTTTAGCCGGAATGTAAATACTAGACCTGCATAGCCCTCCAGTAATAAGGGAGGAAAGAAACTGCATATGCGAGGTCCCTATAATTTTTGTTCCTATTGCAATATCCATAGTCCTGAGTTTTGTAACTCCCAGTTATATAGTAGCACGCTACAATCTCCAGGTTTCTGAGCATTGGTACCTGTTAGACAAAAGTTTTGCCGAGTCAATTTATGTCGAACATCTATAGCTTAATCATCTCATCATTGATTGGAATCTGGCAGAAATCTTCCATCTGGTGGGGTGGATGGTCTGGCTGAGCATGGGAGGTGGATCCTCCTCTATATCTCAGACAGACCATCCGGTTACCAAATGGAAGTGCTTCCCTGGAATCTGATTTACAGAAATGATTTTACCTGGCTACAAAGTTGATCAGCCATGAAAAAGTCCAGCATGACAACTTTGTACAGAGGTGATAAAATGATATTTCTTAGCACACCGAGAAATCTGTAACGGCTGGATTTGTAAATCGTGTTGAAGGGACACACCAGAAGTAGCAGAAATCCCTGAAAATCATTTCAATTCTTTTCTCATAAATTCGAGAAAAAAAAATCTGAATAGCATTAACACTCATAGTACTAATCTTTCTATATGCTATAAATCAAGCAGCAAATGATTGACAAATTACCAATAATAGCAGGCCTGGAATTGCTTGAACTTGGGAATAAGTATACTCTTTGGCCACAAGCGAGAGATGAACAAATAGAACTCCGACTACAGCAGTCATCGATATGGTACAGATCAAGAACACATCTCTATACTTTAGTTCCTTTTTTGCGCACAGTTCAAAGATGAAAGTATGATTTATACGCGTCTTCCTCCACATGAAAATGTTGCATCCATACAGAAAGAAGTGTAGAAAGAATAGGCTGAACATGCTGCATCAATACAAATTGTTAGTTCTGTTAGTGGTCTTAAAAATACACACTAAATAGTCATGCATTGAAAAAGATCAAACACATTAAAATGGACTACTTGCCTAAGAACAGGATAGACAGTTTCCATATAAATTGTATCTGATCGAGGTCCATACATCCCTGTATAATGAGCCATGATGATGTATCCAATGAGAAGTGCAATGAAGCAACCAGCAAACAGCCCTGATTAGTCAAAACATGTGAACAAGATTAGTTCAAGTCTTTGGTATTTCTCAGTAATTAATACTATGTTAAATCCACTGGGAGATATGCAAAATTTACATCTGGTTCAACCCTGATTCATCATTATTCTTGTTAAGAATCGTGGGGTGGTTCCATCCTAGAACCAGTTGGTGTTAGGACAAGTAGCCTAAGCTCTCATAATGTGGTTTTTTTTTTTTTTTTTTTAACATATATACATCTCATAACGTAGTCTTGGAGTTTATGATTTTTTCATGTAGAAGAGATCATATATTCTAACACTTGTTGTCGTTGTTCTTGTTGCTGATGACTCTAGCTTAAAAATATCAATTAGGAATATGAATTTGAAAAGCAACTTTGAAATCTCAGAAACTTGGAACATTGAAGAATTTAATTAGGGACTGAACCAGAATAGTAGGAAATGCACATTAACATGTTCAACAAATGTATGATTATCATCAAAATCAGCGTAATGATATTCTGCTAATAATGTTTTTACATCTTACAATGGTCTATAAGTCAGATTGTAATTATCCCACATTGATAGGATACATGATAAGTGAGTGATTTATGAGTGAATCTTGTAAGTTTAAGTAATAAACGTCTTAATCATTTTGAGTAAGTAGATTTGAAACTCAAGACTATTATTTTTAGCCTATGATATTAGTCTCGCTTGTAGGCTTAAGATTCTGAGTGTTGTCCTACTTATAGGTCTAAGATTCTTAGCCTAGGATATTAGTCCGGCTTGTAGCGGCCTAGAATTCTTAGCCTATGATATTAGTTCCGCTTGTAGAGTATGGTAACACTTATAGACTTAAGATTCTTAACCTATAATATTAGTCTCGTTTATAAACCAAAAATTTTAAACATTATCTCTCTTATAAATCTAAGATTTTGAGCATAGAGCGTAACAAATGTCTTAGAACATACAACAAGGTTGCACACTTGGGAAACTAGGGGGACTGGAGTAGCTACCTTCTAGTGTTTGAGGGGTTCTTTAGATGTTCTATGGGCCTTTCTTTGTCATCCACCATCAGAAAGTGGACCCTGTTGGAACATTTATGCAAGGACTAGTGGCTGATTCAAGTTCTAGCTGGTTGCCTAATGGCCCCCTTTTTCTTTTTGTAATCTTTATTTCTCACTTCTTTTGTTTCCATATGGTCAACAAATGAATAATAACAGTTAATAAATCTTCCACTATAAAGGTGAAATAAAAAAGAAGCCAATAGTGCATGTTATCTTTAACCTTCATCTTTTGTACTTTTAATAATTGAAGGTGATGGCAAAAACAAAAAAAATCACACCTAAGAATTGAGTGAAATAATTGATAATGGCTTATTATAATTAGAGTTTATAAGTTCGAATAACAACTTTGATCTTTATTATATCAGACAAAAAAGAAAAAAACATACCAATGAAAAAAGTCACAGTGTGTGAGTCTTTACGCTGCGTTGGTTTAAGATATTTCATGGCCTTTCTTTTATCATCTTCAGCAAATTGTTTAACAAAAATCTCCTCAACTTCATCAGCCAACTTCACAACCTGTTCAAAACTGAAATTCATTAGAAGTTTAACTGGTTCAACAATGTTGCATGGTAGTCTAGTGTGAGACAAGCATATCTTAGCTAGCTACATGCAAATCTAGACACACTTGCTTGTGTGGAAAAGCACTTTACTAACTTGATGGCCACTTAACAATGTCCAAGAACAACCTCAGATGGGATATCTAGTATACCCTATGTTCAATCATCTTTTCAATCACTATATCAATAGTAGTGAATCTAGAAATTTTGCAGAACTCATAACACATAATTATTCAACTTTATAAATTTTTTAGTTAAAAACTATAAATATTTAAATTTTTTCAGGATCAATGGAGGTTATATGCATTCGTAACTATATGAGGCAAGCATGTCACGTCATATAGCTATTGTATCATGTCCACTAGATATTTAACTTGTTGCACAACTTTTTGGCCTAGTGATTTACCTTGTCTGAGCTGTTGAAGTAGGAGCTCTCGACCACTCTTAGATAAATGGGAAGAATTTGTTTGTTAGTCACCTGGAAAATTTCATAAAGTGGTCATGACAACAGAAAAGTAAAACAACTAATATGGTGCTGCAAAAACTCAAAAACAGTTGCTTTCTTACTTTGTCAAATTTCTTCAAAATCTTTACAAAAGCAAGCATGTTCAAGTTCCTGAAAACATCAAAAGACATAAAGGAGTTGTAGTTTTTCCCATTAACTTCAAAATATAAAAAGTTAAAATTAATAAATCCGGGATTTATTCTTAGTAGGGACTATAACACATAATTTTACAATCATACAGATATATTTCTTTTTTAACTCAACACTGGCCCAGAAAAACGTTTAAAAAATTTATGTATTTTTAGTTAAAATGACTAATTAGTCATCACTAAAAAAATATATATATTAATATAGTTAAAAATTAATGTGTTTTTAGCCCCCACTAATAATAATTCTTGGATTTACCCCTAACCACCTCTATGGTCCAGCACCAGAGCCATGATCCTATGATCAAGCGGGGCACTTATAAACTTAAGGTAAATCCTCAACTAAAATCTAATATACCTAATGAGTATTTTTTTTTCTTTTGACCAAAAAAATAAATGCTTATTTTTTTTTTTTTTATGTTTTAATTTTTTAAGTCAGGATGTGCCCGTGCATACCCTCTACTATACGTAGCTCCACTACTGCCTGAGAATATCATACCTGTAAGTTTTGAGGTAGCTTAATCCCTTGTAGAGCTCAATCAAGGCTCCTCTGATCATTTTTTCTGCATGTCGAAGCTTTGTTTTATTGATATGCAGCTTACTACCTTCTGGACCACATTTTCTGGATGATTGGTTCACCAAATCATCCCAAAGCAAATAAGTGATAGCTGAGAATGTACGCGTTGGATTTGTGAGAGGAATGTGAATTCTTAAACTCTTGCCATTGAAGTTCACAACACGACCCGAAAGGTTCCTCATTTTGCTGCTATCTTCCCTTCTCATCATCATTCTCAATGATTTTCCCATTTCACCTGATCTTGGAGACTCTGTAATTAATTGTGTATCATTTTTTTCCAAATCGTCTGCTGCGATATCCAGCCCCGCCTCTTGCTCTGTCCTGTCTCTGTCCCTGACAGACTCTTCATCTGTGCCAAATATAGCAAGTTGAGACTCGTATTTAAAATATGATCAATGTTATGATCAGGGTGATGTCATGTGTGTGAAAACATGATTTGGAACAAAGATGAACGTGAGAAATAAGACACATAAGGATTTTACGGTGGTTTGGTCAATTTGCCTATCTCCACGGGCAGCAGGAGAATAACCGTTATAAGACTTTGTTACAAAGCCTCATACCTCTCTATTTCCCTAAAGTTCCAGATATTTTATAAAGAAATACGAGAATGTCATTTTTTCCCACAAGGTTATATAAATTTTTTAACGGAGTTTGGAATCTCGGTGTTAGTGTGTATCGGGAAATCTGGGATAATTATTGGCTTGAATGGCAAAGAAGGGGTTGAAAGAAAGATTTGCATAAACAAAAAATTGAAGAGAAAGCAGAGTTATAATTATATACCACAAGAAATGGTGCCTGATATTGAGTCTTCCTCCTTTGAGTCCAGAGAAGAAGTTCCTGATCTTCCATGGTGATTTTTTAATGCAGTCTTGAGCTCAATGAGAATTTCCAATTGCTTTTTCAGTGAGTCCCCTCTCTCCAGAAACTCTTTCTCTTTAGTGCTGTAAAATTGATTCACTTTGTTGAGTTGAAGGTCTAGACACGCGAAAAATTCACTTGCGGCTTCAGTGTCAGCAAATTGCTCCAGCAATTCTGTCTCGTACAAGTCTCCATTACTTGCCGATGGTGCCAGTTTCTTATGAACCTGGCAAAACAATCACGATTAATTAGTATTAGGTGAAATAACGCGAAAAATTTAAATATGTACACGTGAAATGGCGAATACATATATAGGAGGGAGAGAAAAAGTACATGTATGACGCCGTGCTCGCGACGCTGACAGTGACGGCCAAACAAAGAGAAGTTACTGAGAGAATCAAGGAGAGTGTTTGATAAAGTATTTTGTTGTTGCTTTTTATCTATGTTGTTGTTGAGGAGATGAATTTTCTTAATGTCCTTCTTAAGTTTGCAATAATCAACAAAGGCTTCTTTCCATTCAGGAATGAGTTGGCCTTCAAACTGCTTAGAGAACTTCACCATCTTGATGATGATATTAAAAAATAAAATGATACTTGCGAGTGGTTTTAATGGAAGCCTAAGATGAGACTATATATATTGTGAGGAAAAAAAGGAATATATTTTTGATTGATGTGCTCATACCGTGCTCGACAGCACATTCTATAATATCCTTTGCGCCTTATATATAAATTATCCTATTCTTCTTTCCACTTGGAGGAGATATTGATTTGGTTCGCCGGAAAATTACCAAACCGCCACCGGAAGTGAGTATTTCTCAGCCAACATGGTGGTTTTTAATTTGGAGAGTATCAAAAGCTAGGTGGGAATTTCAAGTGGAGGAGAGTGGGAATT
Source organism: Ehretia macrophylla (assembly GCA_037974665.1). Lineage (NCBI taxonomy): Eukaryota > Viridiplantae > Streptophyta > Magnoliopsida > Boraginales > Ehretiaceae > Ehretia > Ehretia macrophylla. Next base: position 67,086,377 of record CM075767.1, read on the forward strand.
GAAGTAATAGGAAACATGGTTCTTTTGGAGCTAGGCATATGTTCCCATAATTTTAATGTCTTGTAGAATAATCCTAAATGTTAGAATAATCCTAAATGTTTTCATCCATATACTACACTTTGAATTAAGGACGGATCTAAAATATTCTTTTAGTGGGAGTTAGAACAGTAATTTATTTCTTTTCAGAGTGAGACGGCTAATATGATATTTCATACAAAAAATACATATATTTTAAAAAAATGTTGAGGTAAATACATGTATAACTTTAAAAAAAAAAAAAAAAATTGAGATCAGTGAGGGTTATAATCCCTACTGACAGTATAATGATCCGCTACACTGTCAATCAAAGACGAATCTAAAATTTTATTTCGGCAGGCTATAACATTTATAAATTTTGGTATAGTGAGGCTACTACGATTTTTAATACTAAAAATACACCGATTGCAAATTTTTTTAAAGGTAATTATGTATATATTTTAAAAAGAATTGAAGTTAGTGGAGCTTACAATCTCTACTGACACTATAATGGATTTGTCTGTGTTGCTAACTTTCTTCTTTTGCATGAGGAATGCATGTTGAGAGGGGCAAAATAGACATTTAAAGTGATTACATTCCCTATTGGAAAGTCAAGAGCTAATTCATTTGTAATTGAAGCTTATTGGCTAAAAAATTTTCATGCACACAAAACTTGGCTCTAATTAGACCAGCCTAATTTCCACTAGATTTAGGATAACCAAAAGTTTAGCAATAATACTACCCTTCCCACTTTCACTAAAAAAATGATTAATTATGTTTGTTTTTAATAAGTAGAGATTATATATATGATGTAGTACTTGAGCTCTAAAGGGAACCAATGTTCAACACATATCATGCACGTCGATAAAATCAATCCTAGGACTGTCTAATTATTGAGTCAAATGTTTTGGTTACATTGACCATCTGATGACCCTTTAACGCCAAAGCTCCAAGCATATGCTATTTTCCTTTTATTTCGACACAAGTAAACCGTTGTTTACTAAGCATGCTAACATCATCAGGGCTTACGACCGTAACGAGCTAGGAAGGGTAATGGAAGAAAGAAAAAATCTAAAATGTTTCATAAACGTTACGTGTCGAAGTTTGTGATATCGTAATAACTTAATATCCTCTATAACTTATCAAAATATATCAAAATATCACTCGCATTTTTATGGCGAACCCCTTGGTCTCTTTGCAAATCCCAACATACCCTAGGACTTCATAAGTAAATGAAAAAAAAACACACACACACAATTGCACTAGTTTAAGGCGAGTAGGTAGTAAAGGCAAGCGCATAGGCAGGGGAAATATATTCAAATTACTATATTCAAATAGTAAAAGTGTATATAAGAGAAAGAGCGACTCGTGCATCGTTCCTTAGACAAGTATAGTAGAAAAAGAAATATCCTGATCCGTTGGGCCAAGTGGGCCAAACTTAACGTCCAAATTCAACTCAACCTCTGGCATAAAATGAGCTACAAGATTCATCATGTTTGAATGAAGTCTTGGAAAATGCATTCCATTAGAGTCGGAGAAAAAAAAAGAAAAGCCTTGTAGGAAAATCAATGAGTTAGGTTTCATCCTAAAATCAATTAGTGCTACATATACTGATCTTTAAAGTCATAATTTTCTTCATGTGGGAAAATTAAATTCTTCAACATATATTACATGTTTGATGTGTAGTTTTAAGGAAATACTTAATAGTACTTTACACTTTACGTTGCCATATATGAATGTCCAATTAATTTTATTGAAAATGGAATTGGTCACTCTTAAATAATATGGGATGTGTACTTATCTTGATGAATATGAGCATCTTAGCATCAAATAATTCCCGGATGTTTTATGGATGCTACTAGTAGTAGTAATTATAGGGGAAGAAGGTTCTTAAGTACTATTCCCCTTGTAAATGGTGCCACCATTTTGCTACCAACTTGTAAGCATGATATCATCCACTAGAACACTGTTCTGTCCCCTGCTGCCAGCTGCTATATATCTCTTCTTGAGAAGGATAGCAACACTATTGATGTTACAAATGTGGAAAACTAAAAGCGCCACCTTCGTTTGGCTGACTCAAAGATACGCTCTTTTCCTAATCTTCTCTCTCTCTCTCTCTCTCTCTCTCTCTCACACACACACACACACACACAAACTGACACTGAAGAAGAATAGGAATATATACCGTTAAATGTTGGCGGATTTAAGCTTTATGTTAAGTGAGGGTTAAAATTTTACAATTTAACACTCGTATATGAGTAAGCTTTTTTCAGTGGTCCTAAATCAATTTAAATTTTCAACTTAAAAATATTTTAAAAATATACAATGCAACAAATTTATTCTTTAATGATTTCACTTTCAAAATCAATGGGCTGCTGTAGATCCTGCTGGACCAAGTATAGGTCCGTCCATGCCTTTAAATAATTCTTTTGGTAATTTTGGGTGATAATTAGGAAGATGAAGAAGAGCGGTTTGAAATAGTTTGGATATGTTATTAAATGTATTGAAAGATATACATGTTAGAAGGTGTGAAAATATAGAAAATGTTCTCTAATATAAGTGTTGTAGAAGAAGATATAAAAAGAATTCGATTAAGATACTCAGACGAGATCACAGTGAAGAAAATTAAAAGAGGAGATGACTTTTAATAGATTCTATATAACCGATTTTATCTCAAAATATAAAAGCTTAGTTTTGTTTTGATTTAATTTAAAGAGCGGAGGTTGATTTATGTGTCATATAGGGCAGCCAGGTGAAGTGTAATATGCTACATGCTGAGGAACATGTATGTATAATAATATCCTATAAAGATGAGGAATAATTATCCAACACGTAAATGTTATGCATCGTTGAAGACTCAAAAGAAAAGTTTCTTGTAATGTACCTAACATTGCAAATGAAAGTACCACTAGGGCTTTTTTGTCCAGTGGTAATGTCCCTTGCTGATATACGAGAGGTTACGAGTTCAAATTTCGTTGATTATATCTTTAATATGTATTGTACGACCTTAAACCTCCTTTGAATTTTCAGAAAAAAGTTGGTTAACATGAAAACAGTTAAAGGACAAGAATTGCCGTTAAGGTTTTTTAAGGAAAAAGAAGGTATAAACGACCAGCATATTTCTTGAAGCAATTTATAGTGACATCTTAAAGGGTGGCTAATTAAGATCTAAGTTTGAATCTTATTTTTCTGGCTTTATGTAATTGCTCACAAATGAGATCATAATAAGACAAAGCTTCCTTTAGCATCATACATTGAGAACCGTTGTTTCAATAAACTTGCTTATATATGGTGAAGACATGAAATAATTCATTTCATGGAACGTTTCAAGAAACTACTATTAAATTACTCATTCATCTAAGAGATTTATTTTTTAATCTTGAACGTATGTAGACAGTTTTTTATTTTTAAATAGATGACAACGAGATTTGAATCCCTATGGTCGATCGAGGGTCCTGTGCCACTTTCAAAATCTTTTGGTAACTTTTAATATAATATCAAGTTATTACCTTATTTAAAAATTTAAACGTTAGAAAAAAAAACTTATTATAAATATTTATAAGGGATTTATTATATACCTTCTTTTTTTGTCAGAAAAGGTATTGAATAGCACACGAGAGAATTATTAATTACATCAAACAATACCAGAAGGATCAACGTCTTGGAGTATAAGAGAAGACAGTGTTGGGGGGAGGTTACTAAACCAAGAAATTGAATTGGTGAACATGAATTCGCTAAATTTTCCTCCAATGGTGTCCTAGACCCCTAATCATTTGGCATGAATTTTCAGTATTTTAAAGTGGATTTGACCTTTCTTCATACTCACTATGTAGGCATCGCTTTTATAGCTGCTTTATTTGCCTGAAATAAACGAGAGAAAGGCTCGTGATCTTTTTTGTTGCTGGCTATTCTTCGATCTCTTAATCTATATGAGCCACCTGGAATCTAAAGTGGTCACTTCTTTTTTTTTTTTTGCTAGGAAAGTGGTCACTTCTTATGAAATCAATACATCTCTATCCAAAAGAACAAATATCTGAAACTAGCACTGGTATAAAAATAAATTTCACAACTTTGAAAGTAAGAATCATTTAGTTTGGTAAAGTAAAATGACGGGGAAAACAAAAGATACCAATGAAGCCACGAAATGTAAGGCTTTTTGTCCATGGAACCAATGGCAGGCCATAGAAATCATGGTCTGAGTAGGATGCATATTTTCTAGGTGCGCACTCTTAAGCTGCCCCACCTCTTCATCTTATCATTTTCTCACTATAACTAAGATGTCCCACGTAGGTGTTGTCTCTCGTCCCATATTCTATGTTTCGTACAAGAAGTTGTCCTTACCAATAGGCGTTTAGCCTAGTGGTATACGCTCCTCTGGTAAGATTACGAGATTAATTTTTATGAGTAGTATTTTTTATTAAATGTTGTACAATTTAAACCTATTTTAAATCAATAAGTTATACTTAACTTGCCTATTTAAGTAATTAGGTGTTTCAAAAGCCCTTATTATATAGCCAATAAAAAAATTCATCGATATATTATTCTATTTTCACCACTCATTTATTAGCTTTTATGTGTATGTCGAGTTCGCATGCAAAATAAGAGAAAGAAATAGAAAGAGTTTGTTTAGTTTATATACCAACTAAATATACGTATAAAAGGTGATAAATGAGTGATAAAAATGAAATGACATATAACATTTCTCATATCTTTTTATTTTCTCCCTTTAATTCTATTGATAGTGACACAGCCCTTGAAAATGATGTGTTTCAATGGTAAAAATAAGAGACACTAGCTAAGTGATATATCTAATCAAAAGAATTTTTTCCCCTCACTCTCCTTTCCCTGTAAAGTTTCTCCAAAGCTCTTGACTATGTTTTTCCATTATTACTATAGTATGCTAGACCAAAATCATAAGAAATTTAAATTAATTCTATTAGGCTCAACCAAAGCATATGGATATAATTTGCAAATTTTTAGAAAAATGGATTTAATTTTATCACCACCACCCATTTAAAATATTAAAAATTGTTCAAATACAAAGTTCAAAAACTAACTCCGCCTACACTTGGAGGGGCGTGTTGAAGATAATAAATATTGTAATAAACCTCTATCTAAAAACTTAAATTTTTAAATGAGGCGATCACTTAACATGTAACATAAAGTAAATTGTTTGGGACAAAGGATGAAACTCAACTAGGGGGAACCCCTCAAACTAATTATTTTTCTTGCTCCTGTATATATTCAAGCCATTGACGTGGATATAGTTGAACTTTAAACAATATACCATAATACTTCATTAATTAAAAGAATTTAATGGATCTTCTGATAAATTAAATGTGAATATGTAATTAAGATAAAAATATCAGAGAGAAGAGGGAGGTTTATAGAATTCTACTTTTTTTAAATTGGACCAGAATTTAATGGAGTATGAGTTATCATACAAAATTGTTATAATGCAACAATAGCTCAAAATTACGAGAAAGATGAACACTTAACAACGTGATATATAAGGAATTGAAGTATACATTTACAAGGTATGAATAAGTTAACTGTTTAATTTTTTCTATATTGTTTCATTTCATTATGAAAACAATATTTATTTTGATGTAATATTGAAAAAAAAATTGGTACTCTTCATGTAAGTAATGCATGTACAAATAGTCTCACTATGTGGAAAAAATTTGAGTGCATAACCTATTGCTTACATATTTTTTTGGATGATGTGAGAATTCAGTTGGTGGAGTTCGATCACCGTATTATTCGGTAGAGCCCGACCACCAACTGGTAAATCACCGGGTGTAACGGTGTGCCACACATATGCACCGGGTTAGTTAAGAACGGAACTTCAGAGTAGTGGAGATTATCAAATCTACGACCTCATAAAAACAATTTCACCCTCACTATCGTTGGACATACCCCTAGGGACACCTGTTGCTTACATGTTGCCTTGAAAATCAGAACACCCTTCTCAATCTTATTTACAAAGATAACTTTTGATATATTAAGCCCTACTCTAATCTCAAACTAGTCAATACTAATTGCTCATGGTATAGATTTTAGACCACCCCTTCTTGGTAAAAGAAAGTTTTCTAAAAGCTACAAAATCCCTTGAAACCAACTTCCAAGTAATATAAATATATAATTGGCCGCCATTGTCAATATTTTCTTTGACAAATTTATGGCGAATGTATGATTGCTAGTAATAAGTTTGTTGGCATTTTGTCACTAGGGTTTTGGTTCACTACTAATGCTATTCATTATTATGTCGGAGGTTACGAGCTCGAATCTTACTGTTTATATTGTACGGTTTTAGGCCTCTCTTGAATAAAAAAAAAAGTTTGTTGGCCTTTTCACTATTGGCAAAGGCTAAACAAAGCACCAACTTTGATCTTATTTTTTGTAGTGGATGAAAAGAAGGCATGATCTAAGAAGTTACTGTTATATTTTTTTTTAAAAACTTTTTTCTTAATTTTAATTATTTATATAAGGTTGACATGACATAAATATTGGGCTAAGGAAATGGGCTAGAGCAATAAAGAAGTTGGGCCGAGATAATAGGCCAAGCCTATCACCGATCACAGGCCCAATACGTGAGGCCCAAGCCATATCAAACGAGCATTGACCCATTCAACAAAATGTCAACCAACCCTTCAAAGATCATGGGCCACGATTCGCTTTACAATCAAGGGCCCAATATCTTCACTAAGGTGCAACCATAATTCACAAAATCGGAGCTCCCAACAACAGGTATAAGCCTCCCCATGCAGCTGTAAATACTTGAGTCTATTAGCTTAAAATGATAAGTACTAATTCTTAACTCACTATTAGCTATTTTGTTCATTTGTTTTACATAAGCACTCTTTGGTCCTCATAACTTACTTAAGTATCGGAGGAGGATCCTAAGTTCAACAATTGAGTCCTTTGTTTTACAGGTTTGGAGATCAGCGAAGCTGTGAAATCTAGGTCCAATCCACTATTTGAGTCCATTCAGGTTAACTGTACACAACAAAAGTAAGTATGAGTAACCATTTACATGTAAAAATCGAGAGATAGACATTCTAATTTAAGAAGGTGAGAAATAGGTTCCTTTTTAGCACTCACTTCTTTTTTTGCTAGAAAATCAAAGTATTTCATTGATAGCCCAAAACTTTACATCTTAGTAACAAAAGTCAAACTCCACAAAAACACCAAAGTGAAAACAAGCTATTCTAAGATGTCAATGAGGTTCCAATTTCAACAAAGTTCAATGTTTTTCCTGCTACGTCTATACTTCCTACCAATATTATTAATCTTCAATCTAATTGACTGGATGATACATTCTCTAATGTACTCAGTTTCAAAACTGTTTCGGTAAATACTGTAGTTTCTCTCTTTTCAAATGGTGTAAACTGTAAAACAAAAGAAGAGGCACAATAAGGTTGGGTGCATGCAGGTGAAGAATTAATTTGTAGCAAGCATGAAGAATTTCAATTGGAGCATCAAGTTGAAATGTATTTGAAAAAATTCTGAGTGCTTTTGAAAGAAAAGATCGTACGCGATGAACCAAATTTGTGCATGTAAAAAAACTTACAACTTAAACTCGGTAACATACAAGATCTACAAAGAAACCTTGTTCAATGTGTACGTAAAATTTGATGAAATACACTCCACTTAACGGTTTGACATATATGGAAATTGATCAAGTGAACTCGACAGTCAAGCGGAATGTGTTAATTTGAGCCATCCTCAATCCATAGAAAACTTTTTTTTTTTTTTCTCAATCAGCAAATGAAATTTTCATTGCAACGACTCAAATACAAACCCAGAAGTATGTATGCTCCCTGGACAAAATACACAAGAGAATTTACAAAATAATGTTATCACTAAGATTTCATGCTTTACAAATATTTATGTCAGTACCTGTACGTCAAAATTTAAGTAACATATCAAATTTCACGCCAACATCTGCTTTAATTGTATTTTGAACCTGATCTTCTGTCCTCGCTCCATTATTGTGGAGTCTAAGATTTCTTTCTTGCCATAGTTGGTAGACAGTAGCACAAAAAGCGGCCTGGATAATACTTGCTTGTAAGCTATTCTTCTTACAAAAGATCAACATCCACTTGGCACAAGAATCCCATTTGCACATCCTAGTTATGATTTGCGCACTTCGCAGAATATTCCACCAAACACATTTAGAAAATCCACATTCAAAGAATAAATGCTCTTTTATTTCTGTATACATATTGCACAGGAGACAACAAGGATTAACTTGAATACCCCAAGAGATGAGTTTTTGCATTGTAATTAGCTTATCTTTCATTGCAAGCCAGCTGCAAAACGCATGCCTAGGTACAACATGTTTATACCAAATGAATTCTGCGCACTGCCACTTCGGATTAGTCTCACGAATTGAATTCCAAGTTGCTTCTGCATTAAAGGAATCCTTGCCCAGCTAGAGCACTTTGTCCTTGAGATTTGGGATTAGAGTTATGTTACCCAATTTTGAGTTGATGTAGTTGAGAGTTTGAAATCTTGTAGGAAAAGACCATTGATCATTCACAATGAAATCAGCCACTTTGACCATCAAACAAATCCCCGGATTCGCCAAAGCTTCAGCATCATAGTAATTACGAAGGCAACCAAGTGGGTGGCAAGTATCGAGCCAGAAGAAAGTATCTTCACCATCACCAATTTTATGAGAGAACATTTTTCTTGCCAGAGGTCTGAGTTTAAGGATTTTGCGCCATGCCCACGAAGTGTCAGCAGGTACCTCCACTACCCAAAAACTTCTACCTTTAAGATGATTAGCATGACACCATTTTGCCCAAAGTGAGTCCTGGTATGCAAATAAATACCATATAAATTTAAGAACACCAACCTTGTTGGAGTCCTCCAATTTCCGGATGCCAAGTCCACCTTCTTGCTTAGGGAAGCAAACATTCTGCCATTTAACTTTTGAACTATGATGGTTTTGGTCCGACCCCTTCTATAGGAAGTTTTCCATTTTCCTTTCAATCTCCTTAAGCACACCTTTTGGGAGGAACCGATTTGAAGAGTTACAGTCGACCTGCATAGGACAACCACCTGTTTCTCCAAGAATTGATACGACTTGAAATGTTCTCGACAAGGACATTGCATGCTTGTTTACTGAGTTTGTCGGTAACCAGTGATAACCCCAAATAACAAATCGGCAGGTAACCCTCTTTGAAATCCATGATCTCCATAAGCTCACATTTGATACTATCATTGCAGCCCCCAAAATACATTTCACTCTTCGATTTATTAATCTGTTGTCCCGACATCTTAGTGAATAAGTGAATTGCTCTTTTGATAGTACGCACTGACTTAGAATTAGCTTTACAGAAAATACAAATATCATCCGCAAAACAAATGTGGTTTATGCTGATTTTCTTGCATTTGGGGTAGAAATCGAAATCATCCATCTAGCTAGCCATGATCAGTAATTTCGAAAGGACCTCCATCATAATAATAAAGAGGTACGGGGAGAGTGGATCCCCTTGTCTCAGTCCTTTCTTACCACAGAAATAGCCTTCGAGACTCCCATTGATAGCAATAGAGAATTTCGGGGTGGTAATACACTCTGTTGTCCAATGCACAAAATTATCTGGAATTCCCAAAGCTTGCATAGTCTTCAGCACGAAATCCCAACTAACTGAGTCGTTTGCTTTCATGAGATCAATTTTCATTGCAACTCGTGGGACACCCTTTTTCCTGTTATAACCACGGACGATTTCCTGAGCAAGAAGAATATTTTCAGAAATTCTTCTACCCAGAACAAAGGTAGATAATCCATAGAAAACTTGTGTATAATAAGAGCCTTAACTTAAATTTCCAACACCTATATGTGAAATAATATTTGATAGAAAAATTAACTAAATTTACATGTCATGCAAAAAGTATAAATCACACAATGGCCAAGAGTGTGTTGAAATTAAAATAAATAGGCATCTATATGTGAGAGAAGTTAAAATTTCACAATGATTTATGAAGTTTACTACTAAGTAGAAAAAAGAAAAAAATCCTCACACTATCATGTAACCCTTTGTTAATAATAATTTGCTGATTTATGGACATCTTTGATTAGGGACAAAAGAGGAAGCTAACCTAAAGGGTTGGAGTCTCATGTTTCAAAAGTCATGGGACTCATATCTTATTTTTCAATAGTTCAAGGGGTTTAAGTTAAAATTACCCTTACTTCTTAGTTCCTTAACAATTCAAATTGACATTTTCAACCCGCGATGGTATATGTCATCTTTTTTTTTTCTCGTTACTTATTTATCACCCCCTATGTGTATATTTAGTTGACATGCTAAAAGAAAGAAAATAAATTAATTAAGAGAGAGAAATATAAAAAGGTTTGTACTCGGTAGATACAAAATATGTGATAAATGGGTGATGGAAGATGAGTATACCTATAGTGGCTAAAATCTACCTAGGCCGAGGCCCAATTTGTTGATAATAGATTGAATTTGGGTTACTCGAGCCCACGTGGTAACAGACTTGACTTGAGCCCCAAGTTGGAGAATTCCTATATATAAGTAGCCATCCTTTGGCTTTGCTAGAGAGACACACAAAGTGCTTGCCTCCAACACTATCATCTAGGGTTTCTTTCAATCACAACCCTACCATCAATGGTCTCTCCACCTTCTGGGTCCAGCAGGTTATTAGTGCCCACTAAAAAAGGAATTACGGATGTGAAACTACGTGATCTAATTTATAAATCTACGGAGATGAAAGCGGCATAATCTTAATTATAACTTTTGAGGGTCTACAATATCTAACATTTCTCTTTTAACTTTATCATAACATAAAGGGTTTGTATCTCACTTGTTGAAAATTAAGTATGATATCCATCTTTCAATTTCCAAAAGTCTAACAATCTAACTAAAATTTATCCGCTTATTAATATTTCTAAAATATAAAAGTTGTTCTGCTTATCCTCCTACTCCAAAATAAATGCTTCATTTAACAATTTCAGACCAGATAAAATACTGAAATCAAGTGGAGGATAATCAACTATTTGAGCTTTAAAAATACTCCAAAGATGATTCTGAGCATATGATTCCGGATTATGATTCCGTGCTTATATACCCTTAAAGTAATGGTAACTGAATATATTACTGAAGAATATCCAGCTTTGACGACGGGGAAAAGCTCATTTATAATGGATTAGGCACACATCTTTTCGTTGCCTAAATCCTTGCGGGATGATTAGTCCAGGCATATACTTCTCTAAGTACTCTTAAGGTTCTTCTACTCCCATAAATTTATTCTGTTCTCACAGTATGTAGTACAACATTAGATCATAGTCACTTGGGATGGATCCAGGATTATTATTCAGTGAAACTGAAAATGCAAATTTAGTACTCGTATATATAACTTTTTCAGTAGGAACTAAATAAAAACAGCCCGAGAATGGCTCCGTCCTTGGCAGTCACCTGAATTATACCAGGCATATGCTTGTCTTAGCATCTCTTTGGTATGACTAAATTATAATTTAGACATGGTAGATGTGAATTAGATTCTTGCAGAGGTGTTAAGAACCACAATCATTGAGAGGGTGGAAGGGAAGATAACGTGTATATTCGAACAAATTTTCCATCGTCAATGGGTCGAATGAATAAACTTGTACGTGTGTGTTCTTCTGAGAATGGTAAAAATTCTCCTTAGTTTTCGAGCTACATTGCTAAAACTGTATTGTGATTCTTGCAATAATTTAAGAATCACATTCTTCTGTAGATACTGAAGGGAAACTAATATATAGAATTGGTTGGTTTTATTTTGTGCGTTTCTGTAATATTTACCAATACCATAAGCTTCTCGTGCTTCGAATTTCTAATTTTTTCTACTATAATCATATGAAAAAATCTATAAAATAATAGGCTGCACACGTCCTAGGCTTTACATTCGATCTTAGCATCATGCTAACTTTTACTATATTTTATACTTCACATTTAAGTACATGTCGCAAAGATGCTGCATTTTTATATATATTTAATCTTCTAATTAACTTAGCAATTTTCTACAAAATAGTGGAAGGCATCTTATAGGCATAAGATAGCCTACTTATAGGCCAGCATTTCCCTAATTATAGAGCACCAATATGTATTGTAATAGAAGGTAGACTCTCATTTGCAGACACTAACCAACAAACTAGAGCAAGAAAAAGAACTTATTTTTTAGATATTGACTATGCTTTTGTCGTGAATATAATTTTAGAAGAATTCAATTGCTTAATTCTCATTAGGTTTAAGATTCATATATATAAATATGCAAAGGGTGTAATAGTAACTACATGCGAAAACCCTAAGATACATAGTAATAAAACTAAAATATAAAAAAATACAGTTAACACCCTCCAGTACCCTCAAACTTTAGGTGCTGGAAGTGGCAACAACTGAAGTTTGGAGCACAAAAATATGAACCGCTGAAATTAAAGAATGAGCTTTATAGGTCAGCGAATTGGTTATCCGTGGAGATATAGGGGAGCATAAGCAGGGGCGGTCCCCGGATTTCAACATAGGGAGGCCGAGATTTAGTTAAAAAGATTAACAATATAATATATTGTAAATACAAACACATGTAAAAAATACTATTTAACAAAATGACACATGTAAATAATCTTGCGTCATTTTATTAAATAGTATTATTTACATGTGTTTGTATTTACAATATATTATATCATTAATTTTTTTAACTAAATCTCGGCCCCTACATATGTCGTATATGTGACTCTATTTTAAGCATTTAATTATATGTCTTAAATTCACATGTTCAAATTATTTCACATCTAGCTAGAACTAGAAGCACGTCTGACTTTGTAATGTTGTTGATCAAACTCACAGCGTTGGGACTTGGTGCAGTACAATAAGCTCATCCCTCTCTTTTGTTTTTTATTTATTTATTGGGGGGCCAATAAATATTTATTTTAAAAATATAACTAAATTTTTTAAAAAATATATAAAATTGGGGGGGGGGAGGGGTGGGGCGGGGGGGGGTCAAATTTATTACGTATCACATGCAACCAACAATATGGAGAATAATTATTAATAAACAACACATAATATTTAGAACAGTATCAAAACATAAGGCGAGAAATATAAGGGTGACCTAGATGGTCACGCCTAAAGGCAAAAGATGATGATCGATGCAACAGTATCAACACGTTGTGACGACTGATGCAAAAACTCATTGCAGTAAATGCATGCAATCAACTCTATGCCTCTTCGCACACGTCTTCCCCAAATGTAGATCCTGTACAATACATTTTTTTTTTGGGGTCAAATAAAGCATTAATTGATGAAAAAGAAATACAACAAGTTATCCAATCCCAATAGATTAGATGTCCGATAACAACAATTGCAAAAGGTAGGTCGGAACATTAGAGACTCAATCTAAAGGTAAAACGTTCTTAAGTTTATATTGAGAATTAATAAAATAGACATAAAATCTGAAAGTGATATTATAATATGATTTATGATGAGTTTATGCACATATAACACATGACTAAGGGTGACTTTAGGTGTGGAGACTGTTCCCACATGAATGACTAATAGTGGAATTTTCAGCAGTATAAATATAGGTATAGTTCAACATGCAAGGGAAACACATATATGATAGACGGCGGCATAAGTGTATACCTTATACCAGTAGTGGGCTGTAGTACTTGGGCCCATGATAGAGCAGCCCATAAGGGTGCAAGGCCGATAAAGGCCCCAGACCCTTGGAGAATAGACCAGGAAAGGTGGGAAAAGGATCAAAGTATGGAAGGAAGGAGACATGCTGATGATACTAAGTTGATTTTCGGGATTTGATGGGAGATAATTAGGGGAAATTGGCTTCTAAACATGGAAGGGGGTGGGAGGTGGAAAGCTACTTAAGGGAAGAGCTTAGACATTCTTAAGGCATGAAATCACAACCCCACAAACACTACTCTACCCATTACTACATCAGCCGGAACAACATCTTATAAGGTTTTATGCGCTACTCACTTGTCAGGACCTTACTAATCACAAAAGAGATTGGGTGCTTCTCTCCAATCTTAATTGTAAGTTTCGAAGATCTACATTAATACCAATGGTTTGCGTCAAGGTGACCCAATGTCACCGTATTTGTTTATGATTGAGATGGAAGTACTTTCACATATTATAATTTTGGACATGACAGTTATAATAATATTCCAAAGAGACATCCCATTAAAGACTAAAGTTATGGATTTAGCCTCAAACAGATAATTAGATCCATCAAGTTCAACGCTGATAAATTTAAGGTGAATGTAGATTTAGATCGTTGTCACCTCGGATCTATACCAGGTATATACTTATCATTGCATCTCTTTAGTATCACTGTCTTATAATTTTGGACATGGCAGTTATGAATTCGATTCTTTCAGAGGTGTTAATCATTAAGAACCACAATCTTTGAGAGCATGGTAAGGAAGATAACGTGTACATTCGAATAAATTTTCCATCATCAATGGGTCGAAATCAAGAAAATTGCTACATTGCTAAAACTCTATTAATTGTGATTCTTAATTTATTGCAATTATCACAATCTTCTGGAGATACTAAATGGGAAGATAATATATAGAATTGGTTGATTTTATTTTGTGCTTTGCTGGTAAACATTTATCAAATACCATAAGCTTCTCGTGCTTTTAATTCTAGAGAATTTGAATTTCTAAATATTTGTACTATCATCATAGGAAAAAAATCTATACAACAATAGGCTGCATGCATTTTCTAGGCTTTGCATTCATCTTAGTAGCACGCTAACTTCTGTGCAGTAATAGTAGATCAGTTCAGTTATATCTTATATGCTTTATTAGTAGTTGTGCTTTCTAATTTTTGCTCGGTAAGTAATTATTTTATTTAACTTTCAAAAAACGTGGGAAATACATAATTCATCGACTATCTATATACGTTATAATTTGTATATGTTGTATCGGAATCTATTCATCGCTTCTCTCAAAAAGAAAAAAAAAAGAGAGAGAGAGAAAAGACTATGGCTTGCATAATGTCAGTTAACCCGAAGTTCTATCTAGTGCTAAATAGAGTAGTTCAAAATTTTATATATATGACCAAAAAAAAAAAGAATCTTATCTATTGATTTTTAATATTTTGATTTATCTATCTGTGGTGGGTTGGGCTAATCTACTGTTAAGAAAACTTTTTTTTTTTTTTTTTCCAATTGGGGCTTTAGGGTTGACCTAGGTGTTCGTTGTTGTTATTGTTTTTGTTTGAGTCTCTTTTTTATTTTTGTTTTTGGGCTTGGCATATTGTTGTCTTTGCTGCTTCTGGACGTAGTTGGTTGGGCTCTTTGTGTATTAACTTTTTCTTTCTGGCAAGAAAAGAAGATTCACTGTCACACATCATTTATAATATTATAAACGATAATGAATTTTAGAACTTCTTGCATCTAAAGCAAGAATCTTATCACTAGACCAAATGGCCAACAGTAATATTTCTCTATTTTAAAAAAAATCTACAAGGTACACCACATGTTCGTTAAATTAACGTCTGGGTGCTAAATTGCCTTTGGTAAATAGAGAATTAGTCAACCAGATATTTATTTTCTGCTTAAATTAAATATGTTACATTTAATGTCACATATGCGAAATTGAGTAAAATACAACTTTCTTGTGGTGTCGCAATAACTTTATAAAATGGTTGTACTTTTTAAAAGGTGACACATTCGCCTTAAATTATAACTTTGTTAATGAAAAATAAAAAATGACGACAATGTCTTTCATTATATATATGCACCACATCCTCACGTGCTTCTCATGAAAAGCTAAGTACCCACTTACCATATTGAATGATATCATAGAACCTTATTCTTCATTTAAAATACACAATATGTTTTCAATCTTACAACAAAAAAATTTGGTAGTTCATAAAACTGATGAGAAAGCAGTATATATACATATACATAAACATATACATAAGCATATACAAATACATATACATATACATAAGCATATACATATACATATATATATATATACATAGATGTCAATTGAGAAATGCTCTAAAATTATTCATGTAAATACCATACAAAAGGCAATAAGCACTACAGAATGCTAGAAGCTTGAGCATCGTAGAATATCATTGTTGCTTAAACGCAATTATTATATGCTTTGAACCAATGCATTGCATCAATTCCACAGGGTGTTTCCAGATAATTCCTTCTTGTTTTTAGTGCTCGCAAAAGTAAAAACGAGTTTATTAGAATTTTATTTCTATTGAATACAATAAATAAATATAAATTTTTTTTTCTAATAATTTAAGTTTTAAGATCATATGGTAATTTAATATGATATTAGAATCAGATACCAAACAGTTTTGATTTAAGTCTAACATTAAAACTGTTCACGTGCGAAACTAAAAAACGAATATTGTCTATACGTGTGCAAGGACATGTTGAATAAAATAAATAAATATAAAAAGATAACACGTTGAAGACAATAAATAAATATAAAAACTTTTATTTTGAATGAGGTGATAAAATCTAATATTTATAATGAAAGCTATAATCCACACTATTTAATCCTCACATATAATTTTTTTCTTTAAGCGTTAATTAACTTTTCAGATTAAAAGAATTCTAAAACTATCTATATATGTTTATTAAAAGAGAAAAATTGGGATTTGCAACTCCCACTCTTCCAAAAATAGATTTGCCTCGGAGCATAAGGTTTTCAAAATTCGTCATGGATGTTATCGTTATTTACAAAAATGCAATTAGGTTATCAAGCTTAACAGCCAAATGACATACATCCAATGATCCACATCATCTCATCCAAATATGATTGACTTACGACTAAAAGCTTGGTAGAGTTTTGAGGACTCTCTAATTACTGTCATTATCAACATATATAGTTGATAAGGGAAAACTATTCCATATCTAGTTGTCGGATGTTTGGTTTTAATATCGGGTGGGCTCTAAATATACATAGGATCTACCCTCACACTCATATCCCTCGGGTTATTTGAAATAGATATGTATCCATGTCTTGTTTATGGTCTTGCTCCTTTTCTCACCTTCACCCTTTTTTTATTTAGCTTTCGAGGATTGATAGAAAATCATTTTTTTTCTGATTAATTTAGAATAAATACTAAAAATTGAACTCGAAACAATGAATTTGTTATAAGAATTTGTCCCCATCATATTTGTATATTGGCAATTTCATATAATTTGGATGTTGATGCATGTCTAATTTTCTTCCTAATTTGTCTTCTTTAGGGTGAACTATCCTCGCTTGATCTCAGTGGCATATCTAAGATTTTTACTCAATAAAAATTAAAACACACAATGTTATACTCATGTATAAATAATTTTTTTTAGTGAAAACTAAATTAATTTTAAATTAAAAATATCTTAATAGTACACATATTTTTTTAAAAAACATATGAGTAATTGTATACATAAGTTACTATAATTGTTCTAAACAATTTAAACAAATTTGGATGTAGATCAACCAATAATTCAAATTTTCAAAATCAGATCCGGGTTCAAATCATTGAAACCCAAACTTTATCAATATGAAAAAACACATCCACCAAGGATTGGGAGAGTGGTTAAATAATAATTACTTATGTCAAATGTTTCAAATTTAAACTTATACTTTCGTATTATAAATATTATTAAAATCTTAATTGACTTGAAATATAAATTAAAACATATTATTATATTATAAAATTTACAACATTAAAATGAATTCAATATAAAAAGAAGCAGATTCACCAAAGAGAGCCTTCTACAACTCTCTCCCAACCCCTGAATCAAGCAGATTCACCAAAGAGAGCCTTCTACAACTCTCTCCCAACCCCTAAAGCAAAATTTGAAACCAAACTTCCAAAGCAAACAAAACTCCAAAAGACAGCATTAAGGCTTCGTTTGTTTGTCGTAAAATAATTTATTTGTATAAAATATTTTTTGTAAAAAATATTTTTTTAAAAAATAAAATATTTTACAAGGCTCCGTTTATTTATTGTAAAATAATTTGTTGAGAGAAAATATTTTTCCTGAAAATAGATTACTGAAAAATATTTTCTGGTACTTGGATATACCGTGAGTTCCGTAAAATATTTTCTTCTCCCAAAGTCCCGTAAAATATTTTATAAAATTTTGTACTAGTTACAATTATTAACCGAAAAATATTTTACGATTGACTAATTTTATAGTGTTATCAAATACTGAAAAATTAAAAAAAAATATATAATTATTAATCAAAAAATATTTTATAATTAATTAATTTTTTAATATTATGTAACATTTAAAAAATATTTACCGAGAAAATATTTTACGGCAAACAATCGGAGCCTAAAAGGACAAAAAAGCAGACTGTACACTGCCAATCCTCCCGATAAACCATTCCCAGCTTATCATAACATCGCACATGTCACCAACCTGGCCTTTACCCCACTTCCCCCAACCCACCAATCACCATCCTCCCCCTCCCTAGCCCAAACATCCCATCCCTCCAAAGTGATTCAATGTAAATCGTTCAAATTATTTTATTATAATTAAATAAAAAATTAGTCATCATCGAGTGATTGTTAAAGAATCTCTTATTAGTTTTTCTAAAATAACTAGAATATTCTCTTAAAAAAATATGAAATTCTATTTCTAGTAACAACATGTTCGTGTCGTTTATAAGATCAAATCAATATATTTTAAAAATAATTAGTTGAATATCAATATGATAGATAACGTTATATGTTGTTGCTAGAGATCAAATTCCCCCTTCCCCTGCACCACACACCCACCTCCAAAATAGTTGTTTTGAATTTTATCATATCAAATAACATTATAATAAAAAAAAAATAGCCTAATTAGTTCTAAACATTTACTTATTTTAACATTTTAGTCCAAAAAATTTTAAATCGGATACTTTAATCCTAAACGTTTTACATAAGAGATATTATTAGTCCATTATCTCATTTTTGTTAAATTTACTCTGTTAAAATTACGTGATTTGCACGCCGTGTGTTAAAAAAACAAAGCATATAAGATTAAATTGGTCATTTAGATCATAGTGATCAATTTAAGCTAAATGAATTGTAAGCTAAACGACTAATTTAACTTTGTATGTTTTTTTTTATGCGTTGCGTGTGAATCACATGATGTTAATGGAGCGAATTTAATAAAAATGAACTAACAAACTTACAGTGTTTTTTATATAAAATGTTTAAAATTAAAATATATAATTTAAAATATTTAAGATTAAAATATCAAAATAAATAAATGTTTCACGTTTAAAATTAATTGAGCCATTTTTTCAAATTATAAAAAATGTAAATAGCGTATTACCCCTTGTGTTTTGCTAAAAATACATAATACCTCTTTATATTTTAAAAATTAACCGATTACTCTTATATTTTGTTAAAAGTGCACAATACCCTTTGTTTTAAAAATTAACTGATTATCACCCTATGATTTGCTAAAAATAGCTGATTACCCTCTTGTGTTTTATAAAAATAACTGATTACCCCTTTATATTTTTTCATAAAAACGTTAATTTTTAAAAAGTATAAGGATAATTAATTATTTTTATAAAACATAAGGAAGTAAGTAGCTAATTTATAAAATAAAAAAAGATATTATGTATTTTTAATAAAATACAAAAAAATAATTAACTAATTTTTAAAATATAAAAAAATATTATACATTTTTAACACAACAATAGAGTAATATGCTATTTATCCTTATAAAAATCCAACGTTAGTTAGCCAAACCTCTCAAACTGTCGTATGTTAGGTTTCAGCTGTACAACGTATGTCAAGATTCGAAAAACACAAAGTACTTCCATAACCAAATCTTGATCCCTTCTGTCTCCTCTGACTTCATAGATCTGCAAATCTTTCATCAATCCCAAATTTAACAGTTTGCCCCATAACCACAAGTGAACAAAATTCCAACTCACCCCATCACCCAAAAGGCACAAAAAACACACACACACACACACCCCACAGAGTGGCACCCAATCCTACACGCAGACAACACATATATATATATATATTGTAATATTTCCATATTTTCAAGAGATGCCATCATCACAACTGATCCTTCCTATAACTAACCCCACCACCGCCTCACCACCATCATCAACCACAATGCTGATGCAGAGATCAGAAGATGATGGCATGATGATGGCCATGCCCACAACAAGCATTATCATGCCTAATCTTTTATCTTCATCATCATTTGAAGGTGTTGATGTTAAGAAAACTGAAACTAAGCCATTGTTGTCAAGGGCCTTAAGCTTTACTCCAACAACAACAGATACAATTGCATCTACTTCTTCTTTATCTTCTTGTACTTCTTATCTGCAGAAGCAAAGACGGCGTCGTATTGCCAGTGACAGCTCCCTTTCCTCTAGTGTTGGCAATCGACGCCAGTCGTTTCGACAAGATGTGGGGAGGGCTGCTTCTGATACTTATTTGATTACAAGGCTTAGCTTCAAGCTCTTGAGATATCTTGGGTAAGCTTTTTCTTAGATTTTTGTCATAGTTTTGTGGTGAAGTGCAAAAGGCCTCATTTTTTTTTTCGAAGTTAAATGTCAAATACGTGTAAATTCAACAAAATCTATATATATTTTTTGTAGTTTACCCTTATTTTGTGTAATTCTTGCATTTTATTACTGTATTCTTGTGTAGTGTGCAAGTCTAATATGTGGATTTTTTTGTCAAATGCATTTTAGTTTATTTTTTGTATATAGAGATAGTGATTTTATCTTGTGTGTTTCTACTTTTTATTACGTTTGGGGGTGGGTCCCAAATTGGAGAAACCCTTTTTATTTAAGTTGTAATTATCGTAAACTAGCTAACTTATTTAAAAATTTAAATTGTTAAAATTGGTTTATTTTATATCCAACATGGCCCCTCGGGCGCAAGTGAGCATGTACATGGAAATATTCTTTTTTGTAATGGTAGTAATGAGACTTAAATTCAGTTAAGAAGACTCTGATACTATGTAAACTAACCATGTCATTTAAAAGTTTAAGCTGCTAAAGAGTGATTTATTTTGTTAGTTTATTGTCTCTAATAGTTGTAGTCTTGTAGATATATCTTTGTTATAAGTCTCATGCTAATATGATCTTTTGTGAGAAAAGGATAAGTGCTGTGTTGATCGGTTGAATGCATTTCAGAGCTTGTGAGATAGTAGTTGTAAATTAAAAGTATGGCTTCTTGATTAGAGAAATTATTACAATCAATCATGGTGAAATGAAGAATAAAGTATGATAAGAAAACTATTGAGTTTTGGGAAATATACTACATTCTGCATATCGAAGTGGTTGTTATTAATGGCCGGCCATGTTGCAAGATGATTTCGGGTATCTATCATACTTCCAGCCAAGAGCAGACCTCCATTGTGAAATTCTATTGGCAGAAGTGGAAGAGCTAATAAATCTGAGACAAAATGCTGAGGTTTAACTGTTGTAAGTTTCAGCCTCTCCTCATCTGTCATCACCTTACAGGAGAGGGAGGGAGGGAGGGATGGACATACTTAGCTTATGAATGGATGTATAGGGAAGGAAGTGATATTCTCTTCATTTCCCTTTTACATCTGGGCCTAATTTTATACACAAATGATTAATAAATATGCAGCTTAATTGAGCGGCACTACCTACCATTGGCTGGAGAAAATTTTCAAGTGGTCATTACCATCAAGAATTTGTGATCCCTCTACTGGAATGGCTTCAACTTAATTGAGTGGCAATACCGTAGGCTGTAGCATCGCAAGGTGTGGTGGATTAAAATCTTGTTAGGTAGTTTTTCTTCCTTTTTACTAGAATGACCAAGTCAGTATTGTTTTCCTAAGTGAAATAAGCTAGAATAGGGTGGATGATTATTATGCTCATGATCCTTAGTATGGGGTAGGTTTTTGAAGGAATCCCACACAAGGTTCATGCTCTTCGCACTTTTTGTTTATGAAGGCCACCTGATCTTAGCTAATCCTCAGTGGAGCATACAAGATCTCAAAGAGGCTCATAGTGCTGTACATTTTGGTGATTGCATGTATTCAATAGAGTTGGTGAAGTTGCTTCACCCCACAATAAGCCAACAGAGTTAGGGATGAAGAACGCTTTACATGTGGCTATCTTCAAAGAGTTCTGAAAAATTAAGCCTTTGCCCCATTTCAGTTTCCATAATAATGTCAAAGTTAAATTTCTTGCATAGATCAGCATCCTGGTGGTGCTTAATGAGTTTTCCTCAAATTTCTCATAGAGTTACTAGAAGAAAGATTTCATGTGTGTGTTTGTTCTGTAACAAATGGATTTTCTGTACACATATAAGTTAAAGCTTGTCTTAAATACTCCATATCTTAACAATTCTGACTACGAGTATTTGAAAAATTTAACCTTTTTTGATTTCCCGATCATGAAAAGTGTGATGTACTAGTCTTTCCTTTTCTCCCTTCCCTCCTCCTTTCATTTTTCGGGGTCTTAAAGGGGCGTGGAAACACAGAAATCCCCCGGGTGGTGCCACCATCTGTTTGACGTACAGGAATGTAGAGGAGGTAGGATGGGCAGTTGGTCACTTGAGGTGGCTTTATTGCTCTCCTTGCAATTCTTCTCCACTTTCTTCTACATCTTGACTTCTCCTCACTTTGTTGTCACTCCCACATGCTTTTTCTTTTCCACCTAGATCCTCCAAACCATATACAGCATCACAAGAATCCTTCTACGGCTTGTAAGCTTCCCTAGTTTCGTGGAATTTAAGACCTGCGTCTGGATTAAAAAAACTAGTGTTTTATGTTGAACTTTTCTGTTCCTGTGAATATCATAGAGGCATTCTTATTACTTGGTTCTGAAATCCATTTTAAGACCTGATTTCAGTAGCTCCATTAGTGGCATTATCTACTATTCTTATAAGCAACTTGAGCAGCTTTCGCCTCCTTGGCATTTGACCTAAGACCAATACTTCTGGTATCTTATTACGTAAACAAGGTGTTTAGCCATGCTGCCAGGTCTATCCTTATAATCTGGCTGGTGATGCTGATGCCCTGGTATGATGATGCAAGTTGTTATGCTATGTGTTTTTCTGTGCCATTGTGTGGTAAGATACAATCTCTTGCACCCCATCCATATGTTAGGTCACATCTTGTGACCAGAATCGTAGGCATGCTTTTCATCTACTTTGACTCTGGAACAAGTAGGAGGTCAGCAGTAGTAGAATTGCAGAACTTGTAAAGTAAGAGATAGAGGCCATACTCGAACTTTGTGGATTTTGCAGCATGTACTTTGGTTTCAACCCCTGAAAGAAATAAAAACTGCTTAAATTTATTAAAAGATGCATTACTGAGTTCAATCTGCAAAAGATTAAAACACATGTTTGTCATGTATGTCTCCTTCATGAATGTACATCATATTTCTTTTTGTTGTCATTCCATTTTACCTTCTAGCTGCATTCTGATCACTTATCTTAATTCAGGGTAGGCTACAGATGGATGATCAAGTTTCTTGCCCTTGGCTGTTACGCGGTCCTGCTCATTCCTGGCTTTCTTCAAGGTTTATTAATCCTTATAATTTATGTTGCACAATCTTTACTATAAAGCAGTTTAAAAAATCTGAAATAATGTGTCTTATATTACTTTCTCTCTTTATTAGTCTAATGCTGATCCCCCTCCTTCTCTGTCTCCCTCTGTCTCTAATTTCTTTCTAGATTATAGATGTACAACTGTAGCTATATTTTTCCACGGTGTAGTTTTTAAGAAAACGTCCTTGTCTTGCAGTTGGGTATTACTACTTTTTCTCAAGTCAAGTCCGTAGAGGTGTTGTTTATGGTGATCAACCAAGAAACAGGTATGTTCTACATAAAATGCTTTCAACTTCTTGCTTGTAAACTTTTGCAAATGAACTTCTTTTTTCCTCAGAAAAAAAAAAGGCCTTTGTAAATGAACTTTTCTTTAACATTGATTCATTCCTATATACTTATTCGATGCGCTCCACTTTTCTTGCATTCATTTCACAAAATTCATAAATGACTTTTTTGTGCAGGCTTGATCTATATTTTCCCAAAAATTGTGATGGGCCAAAGCCAGTTGTTGCATTTGTAACTGGTGGAGCATGGATAATCGGGTGCGCATGAAGCTCTTTCTCCTGAGAATATTGTATATTTTCTGGCTGATTCCATAAAAAATTGGATAACTTTGCAAATTTTTATTATACTAAATGTAAGAAATGATGCGGGACGAGTGTCTTTTGCTGATCATGTAAATAAGGAGAATTTGGCGTAATGTATTTGTTTGAGATAAGATTGTTGATAGGCCAAAAAGTAGATAGTTACAGTAGATACTTCATCTTTGTTACTTGATTGCAATCTAAATCAATATCTCGGATACCATAAATGATCTCGTAGATTCAACTCTGTTGCTGCTTGAATTCTCCAATGCCTCCTTTACTGATTTTGCTGAACTGTTTTGCTGATGCAGTTATAAAGCGTGGGGTTCACTATTAGGACAACAATTATCAGAAAGAGATATTATAGTGGCATGTATTGATTACAGGTGACTTAAATTTAATGAAGCGTACTGTGCTAATATGCTAATATGCTGAGCGCTTATATTTGAATGATAATCTCCATGACTTTTACAACTCTCCTATGACAATGTTCGATCTTCAGTCTATGTGGAAGATTAGGTTTTTGTTGGAAGAAGAGATTAAGGGGGGCTGCATATCTGTAGTTAAACCGTGGCTCTTGAGAAAGAATGTGAATCCAAAGGCAGATTTTATTAATTGTCAAAAGGAAGGTGGAATTAAAAGCTTTCTGTCCTTATAATATGATTTATTTGTTTGTTTCTTTGATTCAAAAATCACTTGGGGGATATTTCGGAACCTCCTATCAGTAGTATACTATTTATGAATGAGAAAACATCGCTAACATATGACCTTTTTTTTTTTTTTTTTTTGAACAAACCGCTAACATATAACTTAGCCAAAATCTACCTTCAAATTATCAAGCAATGCAGCTCCTGGATCAGTCATAACCCTATAAATGCGTTAAGACCTTATAGTAATTCTTTGTCAGGAGAGTCAATATTCAGAGAAAGCATAAACTGTTGACTCACTTGACTCCGGTATGTTTAGAATCTAATAACTAATATCATCTCCTTGAAGTGACAAGATTGTTTATCTTCTTGCTAATCAGAACTCTACATAGGCAGAAAGCATGGTGCATCTGACTTAAATTTGCAAGTTTACGAGTCTTCATTCTACCTAAGTAACAAGAAAAACCTTAAATTTGAAAGTTTGCAAGTCTTCATTGTACTTCAAACTGCGTGGGTTTTTCTCTAAAAATGTGTGTTTTTTTTTTGCTTCTGATGAGTCTTTGTGCTATTTGTCTAAGAGTTTGCATCTATATATCAAAGGTGCAAGATATCAATAGTAGAATTATTTCCATAGCTATCATGAAACAGCCAGTATTCCCTTGACTATCTCACAAGAATTACGTAACTGGAAATGCAAACAGGTAAGAATAATAAACTTTGGTGGATTGATGCAGCAATGTCATTCTTGTATGTCATCAATAACTTAATTATTTACAAGGGAGTATAGTTTTTGTATTGGGCCAATTTTGATCGAGTTGGTAGCCCTACATGGTTTTCCTTGTGAAAGTTCATGATTTACTTCAAAAAGCACATATTCAAGGTTTGATTGTAAATCTCTCTGATAACTTTTGGTGCTTGCAGAAATTTCCCTCAGGGAACTATTGGTGATATGGTTAAGGATGCTTCTCAAGGTATCTCTTTTGTTTGCAATAATATTGCTGAATATGGGGGTGATCCTAATAGGTATAAGATTCTCTTTGAATTAATAGCTTCTGTCCAACTATATTGATCCATCTTTTAGTTGTATCTTAATCTGTTCTATTTGTAGAATATACTTGATGGGACAGTCAGCTGGTGCACATATTGCTGCTTGTGCTCTCTTGGAGCAGGCAATCAAAGAGGCTGGTGAAGGCGAGAATATTTCTTGGAGTGTTTCTCAGATAAAGGCTTATTTTGGTCTATCTGGAGGGTAAGTTTGCTCTCAAGATCATTCACAAAATATGTGTTTCTTCTTCCTTGGGTCCCGAATGTAGTTTGACTTAGTTCTACCAGTTAAAGACATTGTTCATATTCCTTTCTCCAGTACTGCATAAGACAGAAAAGATAGCATTAGTATCAAGGACTGTTAAGAAAAGATGGTTAAGTCTTCTTTTTTCATTTACTGGGTGGAGTTCGGTTTTGATTATATATGGCTTGACTTCTTGCAGTGATATACAGATAACATAAACATTCGACTGATGGATCTTACTAAATCAAGGAAAAGGATGTTACTGGAAAATTTTTAGACTGGCCTCTTATTCTGTGCTTGCTTTTTTTTTTTTTGCCACTCCCCTGATCTAGAACCCTGGACCTTTAAATGAGACCTGTATTGTAGGCTTGAGAATATTTGTCTTGGACCAATTATCAACTAGGCACAAATAGTTAACCCGGGTTCTTCTTAAGCCCATAATACCAACTTATAATCTATAGTCATGTCATGTCTCTCGCCAATTGTGACGTTACATCTTTCTTGATGCATATTCGAGCAGCGTTTGGTTATAAAGGCTTTTGTATCTCTGTAATCTGTTAAGAAGTTAAATCTGTTGATAAGCTTCATTAACTGCATTAATAGGATAGGTATAAACTTCTATCAATGGCAAGAAACTTATGGGCTAGCCAATTCAGCAAGACTTAAAGATATCACAGTTGATACTGTTTGTTGAAGAGTTGTAATTAGAGCTTACGGCTTCTACCAGATGTAGTATCCTTTCAATTTCTTCTTTTCTGCGAAAATTATGCTGGAATTTCAGTTGTTCTCTTTCCCATAAACATGGACAGGTACAATTTGTTCGACCTAGTTGATCATTTTCACAATCGAGGTCTTTACCGCTCAATATTTTTAAGGTGCATACCTTGTCTACTTCCGTAAGACATCTCACCGTACATGAAATCCATCTACTGTTCTGATAAGACATCTTGCTTATAATTTATGGCACCTTTACAGCATAATGGAAGGAGAAGAATCATTGAGGCGATATTCTCCTGAAGTAATGGTGCAGGACCCGAATATCGGGAATGCAGTTTCTCTGTTACCTCCTATATACCTTTTTCATGGTACTGGAGATTATTCCATTCCTTCGGATGCCAGGTTAGTATCTGCATTGAGATTTGACACTCAAATGATCTTCTTTTTTTAATATCTTAAACTTTTAACCGTATGGAGCACATGTTAGTTCTGGCTATGGGGGGAAAAGTATGTTGCTATATATTACACTTTTAACGTTTTCGCTTTGTATAAAAAATAAGATATAGCATCAATGTGCAGAATTTTGTTTCAGCGTAGTTCAAGAAATATAGACTGTAAAAATAATCATGCGAAAAATGTAAATTTCCCAAATCTTTTGATTATTTAGTCATGGCAAATAAACGATTATCCTTTTTATTTTATAAGCTCAGGGCTTGCAATATAAGAGAAAATAACGGATTTTTCTTCAATTTGTACTTTGGCAAATCAAGAAGGACGTACATGAAGGATCAAACATTGTCATGAATTCAAATACTCTTCCACTTGTTTCTTCAAACTCCCCCTTTCACTGATAAACTACGGTATATTCAGATATATTTGAACAAAAGAGAAAATATACTTAAGAAGGGCCCGAGTTATGATTTCCTTTTATATTGACTCGACTGTCCTGATTCGTGTGGAAATTATGTTTTCTACTAATGTAGCAAAAATTAGAATTATAGGAAGAATAGGCACTTCAATTTCTCTAGTTTCCTCTAAAAGAGGGAGAGAGTTTTTATTAATCCACACCGATCTATTACCTTCACTGTAGCTTTAAATTGAACTTGTAAACTTATAAAGGTTAAGAACCGAAATTTGATGAGCAGGACTGAAGCTATAATTAATTAAAGGCACATGCCTTTCCTCTCCAATTATGTCAGTCTCATATATACCTACTCTATAGATTTCCTTTTCTATAAAGCCAATCCAAAATTGTAGTTCAAGGATGTTAACGATTTTTGTCTGCATAAAAGAAAATTTCTCATCTACATTAAACAATCAAAGTCAAATTCAACTAAATGTATATGGGAGATGTTTGAACCTTGACTCAGCCAAAAGCAAGTTTCTGATCTGACATATATGATAACGGATAACCATATAATGGTTATAGTTTGCTTGAAGAGACTATTTTCAAGGATTTGCCAAAGAGATATATAGACGCTGACTTATATATTTAATACAGCCAATTAAGGAGAAAAAGGCCAACTTATATAATTAATACAGCCAAACAAGGAGAAAAATCATATTGATGCTGGGACACCTTACTAAGTCATTTTACTGAAAGGATGTCTTCTAACTTTTCGATTGTGTAGTACCAGACTTAATAAGTATGTGATAGTTCTTTTCTTTTTCTTGTTTACCATTGTTGGTTGTCCTACAGTTATTCAGATGGTAATTAGTTAACTCAGCAGTGCAACACCATATTTCAGAAGTCATAAGCATTGCCTGTTGGTGTTCCTTTGAAGCTATAGTACTAGGAAAGAATTGTAGTAGCCAAAATCCTGGAGGGGAAAAGTATCCTCTGGAATTGAAGTTATTCTGTTCACCATATTTATCTGGTTCAGTATTATGTTTTTCTTGCCAGGGTAATTTCTTAAACTCTGCAATTTTGGCATAGTTATAAAAGAAATTTTATACAGGGGTTTTGGGGAATTTTCTCCCGGGCTGCACTTCTACCTTAATTTTCCTTACCTTTCCCGTCTTCCTTCTTCTAATCAATCTGGGTTCAGATTTCAACTATCGTGTCTAAGCATCTCGGTTTCCTTTGTATGGCTGGTTACTGGTAGCTATAAATGGTGGATATTGTTAACAAGTACATAATTAATTTATTTATGACCTTGATATAACAAGAAAGGCATTTGGTTCACAGTTTTTGTTAGTCGGTTGATAAATTTTCTCAGAAAATCATCACATGCATTTTCCCCAGATTAAAATAGTAATTTCTAAGTGTAATTCTCAAGCGATCAACAATATACTCAGCATATATGCCTTATCTAACAGTAAGAATTTCGCGGAGACTCTTCGAAGAGTTGGAGCCAAAGCTGAATCAATCTTATATGAAGGGAAGACTCACACAGATTTGTTTCTTCAGGTATCTACCAGATACTTTCTTTCTGCTTCTTCGAGAAAGAAATACGTCTATGCATTTACTATCGTGCCATTTTTGTTTTCTAATTTTATAGAGGATCCTATCACTTCATGTGCCTTCATCTAAATTTTATCTCAATATACTTCTATTTTGTGTTCCATAGAAATAGCCTTTGAAATGGATATAATAGTATTCAACCGTTCAATTTGTTTGAAGTTTTCATTGTTCTGTGCAAAATCTATTACTTTCTTTTCTTGCAACTCTCTCTGTGTGCGTGTGGTAAATATGTAAGTAAACTCATTTGCTTTCATATGAAATTCTTCCATTTGTCTCCATAGATATTGGTTGTAGGTTAATGGAAAAGGATCGAATGTACTATTCTTTGCACATAGCACAGCACCCCCCCTTGGCAACGTCGCGTGATAAAAATATTTTCTTACTCTTTGAATGTGTATCATATAGGATCCGATGAGAGGTGGTATAGATGAAATGTTTGAAGATTTGGTTGCTCTAATACATGCCGATGATTCAGAAGCCATCGGCAGTGATGGACGCGCCCCGGCAAGAAAACGCTTAGTCCCTGAATTCATGTTGCAGTTGGCTCGCAGGGTGAGTCCGTTTTAGCTTGAAAAAGGAGAACCAGAAAGCGCGGCCAAGAAAATCAAAACAAAAAACATAATATGACTCGATCATGAGTAGTTGAGCCAGAATCAATCCACCATGTGTTATAAAGAACAACGGTTAAGTTTGATTGGAAACATGCTAAAGCACGAGGCTTACCTTTTTTCGATCTTTGTACATATAACAATGAGAATAGTTTTGAGAAAATTACTAGGAATGAGGTCATTCTTTTCTCTTGTATTCATTTATGAATGATTTTGTGGTACCAGAGACACCACGGATATTAGCTTTCAAGATTGATAATTTTTTTAGTTATTGGATTGTGCTATGCGAAAGAATGTTGCGCATTGCCACATTATTGTATATGAATAGATTTCCATTGAACATTAAATGGAGTCGTGAACTAGCTGTTGCTTGTGCCGTATGGAAAGATATAATAATATTTGAGTTTAACGAAGTGGATACTTGGGATCGGTTTTAAGTTTACATCTCTTTCTAGTAGTTTTGGAACAATTAAGACCTTCTTTTAAAGAAATACAAGATTTTACTTTTGACTGCGACATGTTTGGTCTTGTTTATAGATTTAGTTTAATACGTTTTAAGAAAAAATATTTAAATATCAATCTCATCGATTCTTATATACTAAATTCCGTTCACCGAATTTTAAGTCTAATCTTTTAAAAACTATTTTGGTTTGAGTGTGGGTCTTTCTTATCTTTAAGTGTTTTGGTGGTGGCCTTAGATGTTTACTGAAATATGGGATGATATATCTTTTTTTTGTTTTTATTTTAAAACGAATAATTTACTTTAAGTAGAATTACATTAAAAGACTATATGAGAATTTGCCACATTAGATATATTTTAATATCATAAATCTCATGTTGCAGCGGTGGGTTCGAAGCAATGATGTTCTAGTGGAGATTTACTTTCTTGATGTAATACCAATCACTATTATATCATCCCTTAACTGAAAGTCCTAAAGCAAGAAGTAATACATTATCACTCGAAACTAAACCATATGATTATTTCTTAGAACAACCTTAAAAAAGACAAGTTACAAATGTTTAAAATACAAGCCAGTTTTCAGGAACATCTGATAGAAGACAGCCATGATCACCAGCTCCATTTCCATTAAGGTAATTAGCCATCCTTGTTCTTCTTTGCAGCTGACTTGCCTCCTCCCTACAGCATGGACAAAAAATATCAATTTTAACAATTG
Organism: Ehretia macrophylla; assembly: GCA_037974665.1. Taxonomy (NCBI): domain Eukaryota; kingdom Viridiplantae; phylum Streptophyta; class Magnoliopsida; order Boraginales; family Ehretiaceae; genus Ehretia; species Ehretia macrophylla. The sequence goes on from CM075767.1 coordinate 67,117,424, forward strand.
AAAAATTGTAACAAAAATTTATTGCTTTCCTGATTTAATCACGTAAAAGTCTCCTTAAAAAATCTTTATGGGTCAATGGTATAAGGGTATCAAATCTTTGGACACATGACCTTGCTTAGAGGAGACACAGTCAGGGGTGGGGCAGGGAGTGAAGCCTCCAAATTTCTTTTTTAACATATGTACTATTCTAAGAAAATAATACCCCCTCCCCCAATATTTTTCCTAATTCCCCGTTTTCTTATTCAAATTCCCTCATTTCCCTTTTTTTTTTTTAATTGAATTTTGGTTCTCTAATATGAAATTCTAGCTCTGTCTCTGGACATGGTCCAAATTAGTCAAATACAAAGAATACCAAGATCGGCCCCAAGAAAATTAATTTCCTGACTAATCCAAACCTTATACATGAATAAGTATTCCACCGATTATTTTGGTTGCATAACAATTAAAGTACCTTCTTTTTAGGCTCCCGAGGCTTCTGCTCGGCCTTCTTAGCTGTCTGCTTGGAGGTTGGAGATTTAGAAGGCTCCTTCTTAGCCTGTCCAGTTGATTGAGACCCAATAGGTTTCTCAGCCTTGAGTGATGCCATTTAATTTTTTCGACCCTAAAAAAGCTTAGTGATTTTCTTAGCTGCAGGACACAAAAATCAGCTCTTAGCAACCTAGTATTTATAGTTGAACATCATGGTGTGACAATGGAACAAGAATATTTTAATGTCATCCAAAGAAATGGAACAATTGAGCTGGAAAAAACATCTTGGAGAAATGTGCATCCGATGCTTTAGATAGGCATAATTACCAGCATTATTTGAGGATAATATCTTGATATGAAGATTCACTCAGAAGTACATTGTTGTCAGGAACTAATTAGAGTGTAGGGCACTAATCCTTGGTCTACAATGCCACAAGTAGTTCAATTATATTTTATTATAACACGAAGCATCAATCAATATCACATTATTCGTTATCCTACTATATATATAAGCAAAAATAAAATAAGAGGAAGATTACACATCTAATTAAACAGAAGAGAAACTATCCAAATTACTCTTAACAACTCAATCTGCCACACGGTTGACACCGCAATAGATATTCGAATTACATACTTGTATTGAGAATCAATGTTTAAAAATTGGACTTGATATTACTATAGAATCTATGCCAAACCTAGTTTCCCTTGTTCTTCCCTTTCACAAGCTCTAGGAAATTTGAGAATTGGTGAACCAACTTGTAGAATATCTAATGACATGACATGATATTATGAATAAGAGAATATTTACTTTCTGAACATGTGTGTGTGGTACTTAGGACGAGAAAATTAAATACATAATCTATTGACGTACAATACTGGATAGCAGTATTCATTGAAGTACATACTTTTGATGAACATTTGATCCTTCAAATTTGTATTTACAAGGTCTCAAACACCAAAACCCATATTTTTCAAAAACTAAGAATCCAAACTTTTACAAACCGTAGTAATTCTTGGTTTGATGCTAAGACTTGAATAATTCTTGCTTGTTTTATCCATTTCGTTCAGTTATTTGAATCCACTCAATTTGCTTATTTGTGTAGAGATACTCTAAAATTTTGAAAGAAACAGAGAGCCAGATCAACAATTTTCCAGATGACAGAAGTTGAACTTCCATAAATGCATATCAGTATGATACTGCGACATTTTTTTTACAATTGTTGAAGCATAAATGCATAAAATACTGAAAAAGAACAGTGCCATATCTAGGAAATGGGAATAGATCTTATGAGTAAGGTTTAACGGTTGTCAATTGTTTGATACCTATTATGATAAAATAGTGTGGACATTTCATAATCATTGGATCTCACTTATAATACGGTACGTTTAGTCTTGTAGAATGGAAGCAGCTTAGCTTATTTAAGTTCTATACATCACTTGTGGTAAATAATAATCAGGGCAAAGATGATCAATGAACTTAGAGTTGCTATTGAGTGCTTAAAGGGTAAATACTAGATCTCAAAAGCAGTAGATCTCGTTAAAATGCTTGTTTGAAGGATAATTTTCTTTTAATTTTACTATTTTGTTTGAAAATTGATCAGGACCAGGGGAAGAAAGAAAAGTTGAAGAAGACAAGGAAAAATATTAAAACATCAATAGGACTTTGTGTTTTAATTGGGGACGTTTTGATAAATGTTTGTATTAGTTTTTCCTGTGGTACAATATTCGTAAAGTTGAAGATGTTTTGTGCAATTTTTCAAAAACACAAGGTCAAATCCATAACTTCGACAAATCACACAAGCTATAGTTTTCCATATTCTACTCAATCTTGTTGATTAGACCAGGCGTATTTCACTCTTTTTAAAACTGAATTACTTTGTTAATATATGGAAGCTATATGTAACTTCTTAATCAATTAATAATGCTTGGTGCTAGTTCTAGGTTCAATATTTGTTTTCAATCGTACACCATATTATATTTCTAACTATTGTTATATATCACTTATTTACACTTGTCTATAAAATAGATTTTTTACAGTATACATAAGAAATTTAACATTCAATAAATGCAATCTAACCATATAAATTTAAAGTCGGGAGAAGAAATTTCATAAATCATTACTCCATATAGAAATGGACTTCATTAATCAATCATCTCTAGATAGATTTCATCTATCCATAATTACATTGGGTAATTCATTAGGTCCATCACAGTTTGTGTCATAAAACTAACTAATGATGCTAAACTATCTTGGTTAGCATCTTTGGAGCTTCAACAAATTACAAATTGCATACATAATTAGGAACAACTTCAATTTGATCATCCGACGATCTAATAAATATGTAAGTCGCATCATAATGTAGAATCCACTTATGTATCACATCGTTAGCCGCCGAACGGCAATATTCTTCTACAAGATGTTACTTGTCAGTGAGGTTGCCCCAACCTTAAAGCCACATAAGCTAAGAGTCTATATCCCACTAACATTACAAGCAAAGCAGCCACATCCCAGCCTAGATTATCAATACCAAGAAACTTTATAGCAGGAAAATCTAGCACCCTGCATTTTTCAACAAATCCACACTCAAATACTTCACTCTCTGAATATTGCACTCCTATAAGAAGCTTGTAACAATAGTGACAAAACGAAATGTATTTCACCCATGTTATGAACCCTGGAATGTGTTGAATGTAGTAGCCACTGGCTAGTAGGAACACTAGTATGATCACAGAAGATAATGTCGTAGCTTGCTTCACATCCATGAAAATGGCACCAAGGGCAAGCCCGAGGCCTTGCGCGACGAGCACGTTGAAGAGTATGATCGAAAGGGTTAGGGTGAAAGTAATGAGGGAAGGCTTGAGGCCACCCATCCAATATGTGACTGTGACGAAGAGGGTTGGAAGTATAAGCTCCATTGGTAAGTCACCAACTGTTCTGGCAAAGTAATAAGAAGATAAGCGGTACATGCCAGAGGATCGTTCTCTGATTAGCATTGGCCTCTCTTGTGGGAATGCGAATATAGCATTGAATAGAGGAAAGAAGCCCCAGAAAATTGAAAAGAAAAAGAGAAGTCCCACCTGTTCAATTTTTTTTTTTTGGATTAGTGTGAAAAATAATAAATAATATACTAAACTCTTTTGTAAAAGTTTAACTTTTAAATGAGGTGGTCAATTAACAATCAGTAAGGGGTAATTGTATTTTGACTAGTCAAGAACGTTACAATACGCAGATAAGAAAGGTAAAACCCGCACAAAAGTTAAATTACATAGCTGCAAAGACTATAAAAGTATACTATAATCAGGGGCGGACCTATATTATGGTGACTGGGGCTGCATCACCTTAATATGTTTTTGAAAATGTATGTATTTTGAAAGTATTTTTAGTCTAAATATTCAATTTAGCTGCCATATATATATATATATATATATATATATATATATATATATATATATATATATATATAGTTTGTAATATTGATTATAGTCATGGACGGATTTAAAATTTTTGTTCAGTAAAAGCTAAAATCACATAATTTAACAATTATATATATATATATATATATATATATATATATATATATATATATATATATAACGTGTGTATGTGGCAAATTGAGACAACTTAAAAACTCAGGAGACAATTTTGAAGAAATTACAATTATAGGGGTTAATTAAGCTGAGAATTTGTTGGCACAATAAACCAAACCCGTAATTAATTTATTTTATTTTATATTATTTTACGTAGTGTCTTTTAGCAGTCTGATAATTTTGGACATGATAAAATTATAGATTTTGGAGTTTTATTATTGTCCAGCTCTGTCAAGTCTACTTATGTACTAGTTCTGTTATTGCTATTTTGAAGAATATTGAAGAGTGACAAGGGATAGGTATAGAATTTTTTACTATGGCGGGTGATACAAGAGCTAAGTGTTTTTAGAAACTAAATTAGTAGATCAACGACATCTAATTAGTTAAGTTTTTTTTTTTTTTTTTGACTAAAAGTACAAAAAATTCAAAGAATAATTTAAAAGGACAGTGGAGGATGTAACCCCAATCCTCAACGTGTACGTAATCTGCCATAGTACTAGTAGTGTCTTGGTATGCTAAATTTTTTTGTCTCTCTCCTAGTCTTTGTCATGAGGTGTAAGCAAGCACTAGCATAGTTGAGATTTATCAGTTTTACTTTTTCTTTTCTATGCTAACAAAATTCGAGTAACTACAACCAAGAGTTGGATTTTTGTAATAAAATATTCTAAATTCGAATCATAACTTTATAAGAAAAGAAGCGAGAAATGGAGTAACTATAGGCAGTATCGCATACCTGGTCTTGGATGTGGCCAGTATCAGAATGCCACCATAGGAGTCCAGAAAGAAGTGAAACAGACATGACCTGAAAGATTCTTAGACCTGAATATGATTCATGTTTTCTTACTTTAAGCCCTCTGCTTAGCAACACCTTGAATTGTAACCACCAACTAGTGGTCCATTGATTTTCATTACCTGCAAAGCATATAAACCCCACAAATCATTACCAGCTTTCCATTAGTATGCTGCTCATTTAATGCAGATAGATATAACACCATGGATATCTTGTGAATTTTCCTAACTTGGCTAGTTGAAATAACAGTTTTCACATACTTCTTGATGGTGACAATTTTCCGGACCGGACGCGATCCTGGAACGTACGATGAATCTCATCCTTCAAGGTGGGATATAGGTTCTTTTTGTAGGACAATATCAGGGACTGTTTGATTGAATTTCGTTCATCATGGTTGTCTGGCCTTCCATGAAGTTCTTGTTGGTCATCTGGTCTTGTATCAGGAGCCACACCTGCAAATGTTATACACAACAAATAGAGGAATTGAAGGAAAACGCGTGTAGATTCTACTTTTAGCTCGTAATTGTTAAACCGAAACATACTTAACTAAAAACTGACATAAAACATTATTCTAATAAAATTTACAATGCAAACCATTTTATTGATTTTTTTCTTTCAAGGGTCGGTCTTCTACAGTGGCAGAGCCAGAAACCTAAAGTTAGGGTGTGTACTCGTACAGTAAAAGAGATTAGAGTGTGCACTCATATAATAAAAGTGTCCTATATAATGATCAGGTTTTTTTTTTTTTTAAGTTAAGGGTGTTTACAAGCATATCCTTATTCTCAAATGGCTCCACCACTGGTCTTCTATGCGGTATCCAGTCGTTAAGTCTACACAACCTTTTTCCCTCACAGGCCGAACCGCTGGATACTGCGTAGAAGCATTTTATTCTTTCAATGAATAACTTGTCATAGTATTCTACTGAATGATTAGATAATGTTGGATGTCTCTCACTCATAGAAAAAAGAATAAAATTAAAGAACATACAATCATGGGACTAAAACGAAGAACAGCTATAAATAAATGGGTCCCTTTACCAAGATAACAAAAATTCCAACTCAAAAGTTCATTTATTAAAGCATGATCTTCTCACTTTTGACTAAGATTTTCCTCAAGATTTTGGATCATCTCTGATTAAAGCTTAATCGATCACTTTTGATATAATAGCTGGCTAACAAAATTATAGTTGTATTGTTAAATTAACAATTATCTTTGATAATTAATTTGAGCTTTGTAGATGAAAAAGTATTTAATAAAACTGTTTCAAGATAACATGATACACAAGCATATGAGAGAAGTGTATACAAAAAGAATGTCCTACCCATTAAGAGCACAGGCCCCATGAAACAATAGATATTAACTAAAGAAGAGTACTTTCATTCGATAATCGAACGTTGTGACTGAAATATAAAAGTGAAATATTATATATTAACTAAAGAAGAGGACTTTTATTTTATAATCGAACGTCTGATTGAGATATAGAAATAAACACCACATATATTAAGTACACATCATTTAAAAGCTAACCTTTTCTTATCAAGCTTTGAATTTTTTATTTCCCAAACCTTTATGGTTGGTAGCTTAGATGTGGAGGTGAATATGTGTTCTCATATAAAAGGACACATGTCTATTAATTAGGTGATTCTTCACGGCCAAATACACTTTTTTATGGTACTATTTATGCAGTTGCGTAAAGGGCTCATCATGTTTAACTTGCTTTAAGAAAAGAAATATTGTTAATAAGAAAAAGAACTAAATCTCAGGTGCTTTTTCCATATTTTTTATTTCTAAAAATCTTAATCATAGAGACATTGATTTGACTGTATAAAGGAAATGAAATCATACTAAGAATTTTGTCAACACTAATCCGTAACTTTTTACTAGTTAAAATGGTGTCGGCTGGTGATTTGCGCAACTCATTGTGATGATGTCGAATCTAATTAATGAACAATTTAAAGCACTATATATATATATATATATGTGTATTCAGAAATAACATATATACAATCAAGTGAATGAAGTTGGTGCAACTCTGAGACTCATGTGTAACCCATTGGTCTGCTACACCTTTGATAGTGGGATATTAGAGTTCGAGTCTCATTGAGGTGGGACAGGAGGGAATGGGGGAGGGGGGAAATAAAATTAAGAAAAAGTTAGTGCAACTCTTATATAAAAACTGACATTAAACACTTTTAAAAAAAAAAAAAAAAATCAAAAGCACAAGAGTTCATCATTCATCAATAGGACACTTATGATTTTTTTTGTTTCTACTAAAACTTGAAGAGCTAACATTTTGTTGCCGTAACTAGTTATTAATTATTCAAAATGATTAAGTACGTAACAATTTATTATAATAGAAAAAATTCAAATTTAAACACGACTTCAAGCTTTTGCACAAGAAAAAACTAGAGTTGTCTTTGTCTCGTGTTTCAAAATACTAATTGTTACTCATTCTTGAAAGGCATAAAACTTAGACGACACGAAATTGGACTTAACAGAAACTGCTCATTCAATCTTTCCTCTATTTTTGGTTTTACAATTATATATTCAAGGAATTCCATGTAACGATGTAGCACCGTTTAACCCTCACTTAAAGTAGAAAGAATATTGTTATATATTACTTAATCACTCATGCAACCTTCCGTATATAGAACTTTTACAATATATGTGAAAGACTAGACATTCGACATATGAATTCTTAACATAAAATCAGAGCAAACGGGTGAAAAAATGAGATAAAGCAAGATTGAAAATCGATCGATGTACTATCAAAAGAGGAAAAAGAAGCAGAAAAAAGAGAAATAAAAGGAGAAGGTAATGTCCATACCATTGGCGAGATCAAGCAGAAAATCAGCAGGGTTCACGAAATTGAATCCAGGCATGTAACCAATCGAAGCAAAATACTCCATCACACGAGTAGCACAGCCAGTATAGATAGGGTACCCATCTGATAACACAATCACCTTATCAAACATCCTATACAGCCTACTTGAAGGCTGATGTATTGTTGTAACAACAGTACGACCACTTTTTGCTAGCCAACGCAATGTCGCAATAATCCTCTGAGCCGTCGTGGAATCAAGCCCCGACGTTGGCTCATCAAGCAACAACAAGCTTGGATTCACAAGCATTTCTTGCCCAATACTCACCCTTTTTCTCTCCCCACCTGAAACACCCCTAATGAGTGTGCCACCAACTATGCTGTTTCTACACCTTGTTAGCCCAAGCTCCATGATTATCAACTCGGCTTGCTCAATCTTCTCTTGTCTTGTGAGCTTTTTTGGCAATCTTAGTAAAGCTGTGTATGTTAAGGTCTCGAGTACAGTTAGATGAGGATATAACACATCGTCTTGTGAAACGAAACCTGTTTTGCGCTTCATGGAGCTGGAAAATGGTTGGCCATTGTATGTGATTGAGCCAGATGTTTTTCCAGGGAGTCTTCCAGCAATTGCTGTTAATAAGGTGGTTTTGCCGCTTCCTGATGGGCCAAGCATTGCTAGTAGCTCTCCAGGTCGAACTACACCGCTAACACCATTAAGCACGGGGCGACTTGCCTTCGAATGAGAGGATGTGAAGCAACTTCCATCATTGTTTCTTAAATTGATTGTGTATGCCACATCTTCGAACTGACAAATTTAAGTTTATACACGTTAGACACGTAATCACTTGTGTCGAAAATAGCAAATAAATATAGTATCATAGCTCAGGTTATCAAACTGCATGACAGCTCGGGTAAAAACATGAAAAACTGTTTAGGTGCAAGGCTAAAAATCGAATCAAACCTGCACGTGCTGGGAAGTGTTAAAGATGATAAATCAATGTAATAAATTGATCTTGGAATCTTAAATTTTTAAATAAGATGCTCATTTAATAATTTGCAACTATACGTATAGATCGATATGTGAAGGAAGAGAATTTATGTAACATCTTAATTAATTGTCCTTAGAATTATAGGCATGTAAACACTGTGGTCCATGCCAAGCGTGCGTACCCTTAGTGTCACAGGGCGTAGCGAGACACGTAAAACTGAAAACTGAACTGGGGTTGCTTGGTGTTGATGATCTTGCATTTGATCGTCATGGCAGGGGCTCACATTACCTGTTAAACCTGGAGGATCAACACGAACTGACAGATTCTCCATGGTGTTGTTACAGACTAGAAAATTAGCTGGACTGCTAGTTATGCAAGAATCTTGATCATGGGGCATCATTTCAATGGCAATAGAGATAAGAGAAAGCAAATACTTCGAAGAAGAAAGAAGAGAAAAATGATGGTGAAGAAGCACAAGACTTAATATGGCTGGCTAGGATTGAGAAGGGTCACATGGAGGGAAAAGGATGTATGAGCTTTAAAGTGAAGAATGCACGAGAAGAAGTTTGTGTTGAGTGATGATATAGGCGTAAGCACTACGATGTAGAGACCCACCAAGAGGATAGTTGGACTCAAGGGGTGATGTGTTCATGTTGCACATAATTAAGAATGTCTTTTTTTTTTTTTTTTTTCTCTTTTGTCTACTCTCCACTTTCTCTATATATTGCATATGAATAATTCTGCACACACTATTTCAAATGGCAATACTAAGCAAAATTGAAGCTAATAATTGTTTTTGATAATATATATTTTTTTTTGAAGGAAGTAGGCTTGGTATTTCTTCTCCCAACTTGTTTCGGATTGATGAAAGATTATTCCTTTATTTACTGTATATTTTTTTTTTATATCCTTTGCGCTATTCAACTTTAATCGTTATGGACCGGTACCAAACATGAGTCTTAGACAAGCCTATCTAATTTTAAAATCTGGAACAATAATAATAAAGAGGATCCCTCTTTAGTGAGGTTATAGAAACGGGAGCGATATGGTAGTATCGCTCTTTATAATGATCAAGTTGGTAAATCCACCACTTCCTTTGAAATAGTAGCCTTTTCCATCTAATATAGAGAAGACGAATTATTCTTCTCCAGATTATATCAATGAGAGTTTTGAATCAGAACCTAAATTGATACACACACTTTTTTTGTGTACAAACATATGATTCAACATCTCTCTTCAACTTCAGCACTAGGTATTAATTGAATCTTGGGGATTAAACTTTTTCTTATTTTCCCTTTCCATCGTAAGAAAATGAACTTGAGGGTTCAAAATTCTTGGTAATTATTGAATAAACTTTTAGAGTGTAGACTACTTGTCCAATAATCCTTTAATCATGCTCATATTGTCAAAAGTTAGGGCAAATTGTAGGGATCGGACTTTTGAATTCCTCTTTACGTGGAATATTCAATGATAGAGATAATTAATCAACAACTAGCTTGGCCAAATGCAAAGCACATGGTAGAGAAAGTGCTTCACATTTTAAATTCATGCAATATACATATATACTACCTCGTTTGTATACAAAATCATTATTTGGATCGACTTTAGCATATATTTGCTACAAGTGTTTCACTGTATTCCACCAATAGGATACGCCTTTGGGGCCATACGCATTCCAAAATAATGATAAGAATTTTTTTTTTGGTTATTTTTGCTAATACCAACTTGTTTTGTGTTAATTTACATTCGTACCTTGGAAGCATTAGATATAATTAACAGGCATATATACCGACATAAGTAGGAACCGAGAAGAAAATAGTGTATTCCAATTATTCGAAAACTAAAAAAAATTCCATGTATTCCAATTATTTTTTATGGGGTAAATGGCATATTACCCTCCTATAGTTTACCAAAAGTGTATGGAATTCTCTGTGGTTCTAAAATCACCATGGACCTCATGTGGTCAATCAAAATGGTATATGATACCCCATTTTATCAGAAATTTTTTTTAAAAGTTAATTGCAAATGAATGTCGCGGGTGTAGTTTACGACCTTAGAATATTAGTCTGACATTACCTACTTACTTTTACTCTTATGTGGACCAAAAGGCACCATTCTCAAAATCACAAGGAGTTGTAAATTACACGCATGACATTCACTTGCATTTAGCTTTAACGTTTTTTTTTTACAGAAGGATATGTACTATTTTGATTGACGATATGAGAATTTTGTAGTGATTTTGAAACTATAAGATAGTTCTCTATATTTTTGATAAACCATACGGGTAATGTAACATTTACCCATTTTCCATTTATTGGTATTGAGATGTAATTCGAACCAAAGCTCTTTCTTTTTTCTCTTTATTTCATGATAAAGGAGAGGTATGGTATCTCTCTTTTTTGGTGTCAAATGGAAAAAGTGAAATGCTGATTCTTCATGCCTTTCTATGTGTCAAGTGCCCAATCCACATGAAAGATAGTGGATGAGATTATGTCGTGTCTCCTATAAAAAGGCTCGATTGAAGGTGGTGCACAATCAATGAAAGGTCTTACATGCTTTTCTAGGAGATCATCAGTAAGCTGTCTCTGATGCCGTAAAATAGTGATTTACTTTGCAAAAACTTGTCCGCAATAGAGAATTAGGTGAAAGTTTATTGGGCAAAAAGATAAAAAGTTAAAGTTGTGGCACTTGTTCCCCCTAGCTACTTGACGTTGGCTGCCTACCTATTTTCTTTTGTCATAAATAAAATGTGACACATTAAGCATTTATGGTGAACTAAGACAAGTTTTCTATGTTTGAAATCAAACAAGCTTCCCCAAGGGCTACTGCTTTTGCTTAGAATAAGGACGGAGCATGGATTTTGATTTCGTGGAGTCAATAAGTTAACAATAAAATATGGATGAATAGCTTTGAATTTTCTTCTGATCAAGCGAAATTAGTTATAATTTTTCTGTGATTTAATAAATATAGCCGGACCCTCCTATAGTTCATCCGTTGATGCACACCGCCCCTTTCTGTCAAAACTGACGGAATATATACTACATGCAAATAAAATGTGATTTTTATTAGTTTTTAATGTATTCAACTTGGTATTTTTTTAATTTAGTAATAAATAAAAAAATAGGTGAAAATGAAAAGAAAAAAGGAAAAAATAAAATTTTTTAATTATTAATATTATTTTATTATTAAATACGTTAAAAACTAATAAAAATCGCATTTTAAGCGCGTTTGTCACACTTTCCATAAAAAATGACAGAATATTTGACAAAGGGGGTTGATGTACATCAACGGGTAGACCACAGGAGGGTCCGGCTATATTTGTTAGACCACAGGAGGGTTATAGCTAGTTTTACTTGATTACAGGAGGGTCCGGGGTTATTCACCTATAAAATATTGGTACTTATGGAATAATATATATGAAAAATTAAAGATATTAAGAAAGTTATTACAGAAAGAAGGGGTTGTTAAAAATTGATAATCCAATACAACCGTTATTAATTAACAAGTATTCAATTTTTTTAAATGTTCCATAATTATTTAATTTTTGAAAATTTTCATTTTTTGTAGAAATGTATGGTTACATAGTTGACAATGGCCCTTTTGTAAGTAATGTTATTGTATCTTATCTTTGATCTTTCGAATGGTAATCAGAATCTTTTTTTTTCGAAAGCATGGGTTTGCAGGAAGATCGTCTAAATTGATCTCAACATGAACTTGTTTGGGTAAATTCTGCAAATTTCCTTGTGAACTACTGTAGTTTCTTCACCAACTTGTGGTTGTGCTTTTCTTTTAAAAAGTTTCTCCAGTATCAAATTCCAAAATAAAATAAATAAATATCTTGACATCATAATTGTAAAAATATGAAAAAACTAGAATTGACTATAAGTATAACCATTATAATAAAACTTATTTTTAATTAAAATAGTCAAATAAACTTGAATAGAGCAAAAGGAGAGAATAATAGAACTTGGAAAAAGGTAGTGGTCGTAGGCAGTTTGGGTATTATAGTGCGGCAGAGAGTAAAACTGTGAAAGAAACAAGAATTAGAGAGAGAAAATTTAAAGAGAGAGTCTAGTAATATTGAACATTTGTATTGTTGTAGTGTCAACTAAGTGTGTAGAGAAAAAATAAGAACTTCTGATAATTTTTAGATTTCCGTGTTTTGATAAAGTGATCTAGTACAACTAGGAAAAGTAATTTTCTTTTTCATTTTTTTTGGCTAAGGAAAGTAGTTTTGTTTCTGATAGGCACGTGAGAGAAAAAGAAAATAATGTTGTAAAGCCGTGCAATATTAGTAGAGAGAAAATATTATTCATAGTACCAATAAGTTACCTTTTAGTTTTTTACTTTTGGTGAGGTCAAATACGTAAAACGAATAGAATTAGTACTAGATTTAAAGAATTTGAGTAGTGTAACTTTTTTTTTTTGGTAAAACGATAATTCATTTATTAAGAAAGCAAACATACATCAACCAACCCTAGTGGGGTGGAAATCAGAAAACAAAAGATCCTTCAACTCACTAGGAATATTAGTGCACTAGTCTAAAGGGAGATTGCCACTAGCAAAGCACTTAGCAATCCAGTCAGCACACGAGTTTGCTAATCTTCGAACGCACTGGAACTTAGCCTGAGGATTCCCAACTGCAAATCTGCGAATGTCGTCCACAATCTGCCTAGTCTTCCAATGAATAGGAGCTGTCGGATAACAAATTGCATTAAAGATCTCACATGCATCATTTTCAATTGAGATGCTAAAACCATGAAGGACACCAAAAAGATGGCACGCATGCCAAACCGCGAGAGCTTCTGCTTCAGCTGCTGAACTACAACTGAGGTGCCACACATTACTGGCAATAAGATTTCCTCTAGAGTCTCTACAAATTGCTGCTGACGCTGCACGATCTGGACCAGAAAATGCAGCATCAACGTTTATCTTTAATTCCCCCAAAGGGGGAGGAGACCAAACTGGGATAGTGCTTTGAGAGTGCTCCATAATATTTCTAAGAGGTGTGACTTGAGGAGCACAGGCATTAAGAAACTCAGCAATATTTGATTGAACCTGACAGGTGGCATTCATGGCATTGATGGGTCTTCCTTCAAATATAAAAGCATTTCTTTCCTTCCATATATGCCAACAGCAAAAAGCGACTTTTGTTTCTGCTTCACCATTCAAGTATCCTGCAATTCTGCAATTCTCGACCAACTCCAGGAGCCAACAATCAAATCTGGAAATTTTATTGACATCCACGACATACTGGAAAGGGGAACCAAACCAAAAGCTACGCAACCAAGGGCAAAGAAGAAAGAGGTGTTCTGTAGTTTCCACCCCATTGTTGCAGATCTTACAAATTGGATCACTAGCGATTTTTCTTTTGAAGCGATTGAGCTGAGTGGGCAAGCCATCTTTACAAATTTTCCAAAGAAAATTACACAGTTTCGGAGGCGCTTTAATACTCCAAATCATCTTCCAAAGTTTAGTAGGAACTTGATAAGATAGTGCCTTTGTTCAATCTTTGAGCAATAGAATCATCAGCTTATTTCTTTAACAAATGATGGCCTGACCTCATACTGTAATAGCCATTTTTAGAGAACGGCGAGACCAAGCGATCATCTAATTCAGTTGCAGGGAGAAAGATAGAGCAAATTTTGTGAGCTACCTCTCTAGGGAAAATCTCAAGTATGGAGTTTCTGTTCCACTTCCGGTAGTTAGCCTCAATTAGCTCCGCCACCTTAACCAAGTGAACATCATCTGGCTTGTGGATCACAGGGCAATTAGGAATCCAATTGTCAGACCAGATATTCACATTGTAGCCATTCCCAATTGCCCAAACTGTACCTTTTTTTGATTAATTCCCTCATTTTGAGCAGACTCTTCCAACTCCATGAAGAGTTTTGCCTCGACTTAGCTTCCCAGAAAGATGAATCTTTGAAATAAACTCCTTTGAGCATGAGATAAAGCAATGACGAGGGGTTGTTAAGGACTCTCCACGCCTGGTTGGCCACAAGTGCAATATTCATCAAGTGACTGTCTCTAAAACCCAGTCCTCCCAAGGATTTAACATGAATAAGGGACTGACAATTCAATCAATGAACTCCATTTTTCCCATCTCTATCCCACCAGAATTTTGCAATTCTAGAAGATAATTGTTTACATATTGTTTTAGGCAGCACCATCACCGACATCACATGTGCAGGCAGAGCTTGGATCACAGCTTTTATAAGAGTCTTTTTACCTCATTTAGAAAGCAAACAACTCTTCCAACCTTCCATCTTTGCAAGCATCCGATCGTGCAACCAATTAAGAGCATTTACCTTGGATTTACCCGCTCAGTGGGTAATCCAAGGTATTTTCCCAACGAGGTAAGTTGCAAAATACCAAGCATACCAGAGATAGCATCTCTAACATCATTGGGGGTGTTCTTACTGAACAAAACTCCAGATTTATGGAGGTTGATTTTTTGCCCCGATGCGAATCAAAAAAGGTAAAGGGCCTCCTGCAAAGCCATAGTCTCATTAAGATTAGCTTCAAAAAATAACAGGCAATCATCAGCAAACATTAAATGCGTAAGGGCGGGGCACTCCTTTGCAATTTTAAGACCTTTGATCAGGCCTTTCCTCTGTTGGGAGTAAAGAATATATGTAAGACTTTGAGTCAGAATGGAAAAAAGGAACGGGGAGATTTGGTCTCCTTGCCTCAGTCCTCTTTGTGGGAAAAATGGAATAAAGGGGGTACCATTAATAAGCACTCTATACGATACTGTAGAAATACATTTAAAAACCCAGTTAATCCAAGTATGGTGAAACCCCATCTTTTCAAGCATTTTAATTAGGAAATCCCATTCGACCCTATGATAGGCCTTTTGCATATCGAGCTTCACAACTACAAAATATTTTTTTGAATACTTTCTTTTCTTTTTGAGGTAGAAAGCAACCTCTTGAGCCACCAGGATGTTATCATGAATAACATGTCCTAGGACAAAAGCACTTTGAGTGTTTTCAATAATATCACCCATAAAAGGTTTCAATATCATCACAAGGATTTTTGAGAGAATTTTATATATAAAATTACTACAACTGATAGGCCTGAAGTCACAAACCAGAGAAAGAGACTTGGACTTAGGAATGAGAGCAATGCGAGTCTCATTAATGATAGAAACCTAATTCTAACCTTTGAGGAAGCTATCGACTGCATTAAACATGTCATCTTTGATCGTGTTCCAGTACTTTTTGTAGAAGAAGCCAGGAAACCCATTAGGCCCCAGAGCTTTATAAGCTTCGAGGCTCCCCACAACAGCTTTAAGTTCCAGCATCGAGAGCAGTTTGATAAGCTCAGAGTTAACATCATCAAAGATAATATGAGGGATACACTCAAGAATAGACTCATAATTCCTCAGCCCTGTAGACTGGAAGAGATTGCGAAAGTATCCCTGAATCAAGTCTTGAATTTCAGCTGGATCGTGGGTCCATTGGCTATCATCTTTTTGCAATATGAGAATCCTATTTATGGACCTTCTTTGTTTGACAGTAGTGTGAAAATACGCAGTATTGTTATCTCCAGCTTGAAGCCATTTAAGCCTAGCTCTGTCCGCCCAGTACTTCTCTTCCATGGTCCAAATAGACTCCAACTCTTTCGTTGCACGAGTGTACTCCTCGTGGTCAAGCTCATGTGGAGACAATGAGGCCAAGAACTCAAGTTTTGATTTAAGGCTTTTAATAATCTTTTTGTTGCCCTTGAAAACTCCTTGACACCATTTCTGAAGTTCAACTTTACAGAGATCAAGCTTTTATTTGAAAGCTTCAAAGTCATTCCCCCATTCCATGGGATTCCAATTATCTTCAATCAGCTTATCGCAAGACTCATGTTCCAACCACATTGACTCAAAATGAAATATCTTCTTGCCCTATTTCCATCTCTCATTCTCTGTGACAAGCAGAATGGGAGCATGATCAGTTCCCACCGGAGGCAGCACCGCGACCCACGCATTCGGATAAGCATCAAACCAACCACTTTTTATTCACCAAGGCTCTATCAAGCCTTTCCATGATCAAGCCACCATTCCACCTTCTATTTGAGCAAGTAAACTCCCCTCATTTACTCTCAACATCAATCAAGCGAGCATCATCAATAAACTGCCTGAAACAAAGAATATCTTTTTTCGACTTACATCTGCCTCCACTTTTTTCTTTCTGGGATTTAATGCAGTTGAAATCCCCCATATAGATGTGAGGGGAATCCGACTCATGCTGAGTTTCAATTATGCCATTCCATACTTTTTCCATCATCAATTTTGACGGGTAGCAATAAACAAAAGAGAAATCCCAGTTCAAACCATCTGGGTCATTTATTGAAACATGGATAATAGACTAGTTGTAATCCACAACCTGGATATCAAGGTCCTCAAGACCCAAAAGAGCAATACCTCTTGAGAGACCTGCAAGATCAACAGATACGATCAGTTTATATCTAATCCTTCTAGCAAAAGAGAGAATTTTTTTCTTTTTCATTTTGGTCTCAGAAAGACCAATAAAATCAGGCCTATGGTGAGAGATCAAGTCTCTAAGATTATTTGCTCTCAGAGCCAGCCCGAGACCCTGACAGTTCCACGCCAATAGCCTCATTGGGCGCCTGGGGCCTGTTGAAGGACAGGGCCTGAAACCTTTTGAGTTAGACTGGTGGGTGGATCAGCACTTTCTGTAGTAAATTTTTTTGCTTTCGCAGTTTTCCTTGTCTTCTGTGATTGATTTTCCTGGCTAGTAGCAGTAAGTGTTTGGTTTTTAATTTGGCTTTCCACAAGGTATCCCTCAGCAGATTGATCATCATAGGGCAGTTCCAGATCATCAATCTCACAGTCCATAAGATCATCCTCAAGGTAATCATCTAGCTTTCTTTTTTGACTACCTCTAGGAAGATGACAACTGTCTTGAGATGGCGGGGATGAGCTCTCAAGGGTGGAAGGTTGGGGGGTCTTGTTAGCTGAAGGTTTCGTGTTCTTTTTCAGATAGGTGTTGGTATGTGTGGATAGTTGATGGACTTGGTTATTTGGTAGGGTAACCTTGGTGGTAGCTGAGGTGAGGGTTTTTTTGTGGGGTCTAGAGTTTTTTTGGTTTATTTGTTTTGAGGGAGGGGTTACAATCAGACCTGATTGGTTAGGGGTTTGGTTATGTGTTAGGATTTTTGATTGGTTTAGTTTATGTAGTTGGTGAGTCTTGGGATTAGGAGACAAGCTTTCCCCAGAATTGATAGTAGCTTTTACATTGGATGACGACCCAATCTCAGCTATTGACTTGACATTTCTTGGCGGACCAGCTGGTGCTTTTAATTTTAAATCACGGTCTCTTACGGAGACGCTTGCCTTATCACTCGCTTCCACCTGACCGCCTTCTTCGCTGGACGGTCTCTTTTTGTCACCACCATCACCGGCCTGAGATTGAGCTGTAAGCCATGGACCAAACTTCTTCCTCCTATCAAGTATTCCTTTCTTCTGGAGCTCTTTTACTTCTCTGCAGAACTTAAAGGTATGTCCAATTTTCCCACACTGGAAGCAGAAATCTGCCAGCTTCTCATACCGGAGATGAATAACAAAGCCAAGAAGATCATCCCTTTAATAGGAATTCTTGTGACCAATGGCTTTTTGGCATCCCATTTGACCCTCATTCTTAGAACAGTCCTCAACTGGGACTTAGATTTTTCCAGATCAACTTTTTCCAGCTCACCTAGCCTTTGGCTGATGAGGACAACATTTTCTTCGATCACATAGGAAGTTGGAAGGCCATGCGCTTGGATCCATAATGAAGTAAAGTTCAGGCCCATCTGCTCCGTAGTAAGATCTTGCTTCTATGGCTGAAGCACAATATGTTGCCCTTGATAGGACCAAGGTCTCAAATCCCATACCGAGTAATTATCGGCCACTGATTTGAATACTATAACAAATATCTTATGCTTGATAGGATGAAGCACTACTTTTTCTTGAAGTCCCCAGTTGTTGGAAATGACTGTCTTAAGAGTATCTCAGTAAATGGGTTTAGAAGTCAGCAACCTGGCTACCAGAGACAACTCAGGGTCGAAGTCATATGACATTTCCTTAGATGAGTACAACGTTAAAGGAGCTTGGTCCATCTCAGACCGATTCCCACCCCTTTTATTATGGGGAACAAATCTTGAATAAGACATCTTAAATGAAGAAATAGACAAACGAGTACTAACTGAGCACAGAGGCAATGGCTCGGATGGAAGATGAAGTGAGGAAATGACAAACTGAGTACACCAACCTGACTCGGAGGTAAAGACAATTGATCCTACTATTTGTAACATAACTCCGTCCCTGGGAGTCATTATGTAAGAGTGAGGTAATCTCCAGTTAATGGATCTTGACCCCCCCGTAGGGGTTGAGGGGGGGACCTATTGATTTTTTTTTATAAAATTATTATATTCGATACTTTTATTATATGATGACATAATTTGACATTTTTCATCGTATGAGTGTAACTTTGAATTTGACTGTTTGAGTCCGCCACTAGTAAGGTTTAAGATTTAATTATAGGGAAAGGAA
The DNA here is from genome assembly GCA_037974665.1 of Ehretia macrophylla. Taxonomy (NCBI): domain Eukaryota; kingdom Viridiplantae; phylum Streptophyta; class Magnoliopsida; order Boraginales; family Ehretiaceae; genus Ehretia; species Ehretia macrophylla. The sequence goes on from CM075767.1 coordinate 67,136,629, forward strand.
TATTTAATTAAGGGGAAAGGGAGGGCGAAGCTAGACTATTTGAGAGGTGACGAGAGAAAAAGAAAAGGAGAAGGGGGACAAGTCAGGGACTAGGAGGGGCTGGCACACATTTGACAGAAAGAGAGGTAACCTCCCGCTAATGGGTCTTGATCCTCTATTCTTAAGAGTCATATATTGAAGGTTTATAATGTGAAAAAATTAAAAGCATTATGACTTTTTTTAAGATCAATATTCGTGTTATTTTCATTATTACGATTTTAGTCACTTTCTAAAAGGTATTTGTTTGCACATCAATCTCATGTTCAATTTTTCATAAGTTAAAAATTAAAAGATTATTGGGTAGACCAGACTTGCATGAGGATTTGGTAACGGGGCAACGACAAGGATTGAGGGATAGAGTAATGCTATATATCACATTTTTTCTTATTACTTTTCTATCACCTCTTATGTGACGTCTTATATGACAAGCCAACTAAACAATATTCTTTTTTCTCTGTTCTTTATTTCTTTTTCTCTCTCTTAATTAATACCTGCCCAAATCTTTTACTTCTTTCTTTAACCAATTAGACATATGCGGTTAATTGATATGAAATCTAATATAATTTATCTAATCAACTCCATTGATGGTTATCACTGCAAAAATAATCAACCATTTTCCTCACGTAAAATTGAAGACCATCCAACTAAAAAATAGTGATGATACAGATTACATGTCCTTGATTTTTTTTTTTTTTCAATATCAGAAAAGCCATGAACATAGATGTATCCTTGATGCACATAAGTAACAAGCACGCATGCTTATTAATGAGCAATTGTAATATATATATATATATATATATATATATATATATATATATATATATATATATATATATATATATATATATATATATATATAAATTTTCTATTTCTTATGTTTTTTCTTTTTTATTTCCCTTCTAATTTCTTTTTCTCTCCCTTAATTACTATCTACTGAAATCATTCCTTCTTTCTTTAACCATATTAGATCCAATACCAAAATCAGATCCAATAGCATATATATGTGTGTGTGTGTTATACGACTTAAAACCTCACTTGAATTAGAAAAAGAAAAAAAAATCTTATAAAATTAACGAGGATTTCATCACTGATATTGTTTAGTCTTTGACTGACTTAAAATATGGGTCGTACTATGGAGTTTATAATCTTGGGATATCTAATGTGATGAGTCTAAAATTGGTTCCTTGTTATTAAAAAAAAAAAAAAAACTAAAGTTACTAGGATTTTGTTTATAATTTGTTTTCTTAATAATTACCTACTCTTCCTCAAAATAGTTGATAAAATGAAGAATAGAGGCATATGAAAAGTAATTTGACCGATTAATTAGATGAGAATATGTGTCATGAAAGATTATGCCGTTTATCCTAATCAACTTTTCACACTTCAAAAACTCAAAAACATCCATCAAAACAATACGATGGAAGCCACCCCTGCAATGAAAATCTTTTCCGACTCCATAATGATTGTTACTAGATTCCACAAGAATTGATCTCGTTTTCTAAAGTCTTTCCAACTAATTGCATGTGCTAGCATACAGAACTCGATTGTTTCATTATCATGCTTAATAAAGAGGATATGCTTAATAAAAATGGCTGATCATTTTCGCAGTGATAACCATCAATGGAGTTTGATTAGATAAACCATATTACATTCCATATCAATCAATTGCATATGTTTAGTTGGTTAAAGAAAGAAGGGAAAGATTTGAGCAAATATTAATTAAGAGAGAGAAAAAGCAATTAAGAAGGGAGAGAAAAAGGGGGAAAAAAGGAAGAAAAAAAATTTATCTAGTTAGCATGTTATATTGGACGCCATGTAAGAGGTGATAAAAATGTGATGAAAAAAGAGATGATATATATCATTACTCAGAGACGGGCAAGGTGGGGGTTCGAGTGCCTGCATTTTAGGTGATTGCGAAGAATAATGGGATATGACTTTCCATCCCAAATTTACCCCATTACCATTGCGACCTTTACCATATATTAAATAGTAGAGAAATAAAAATAATTGGTGTTAAAAGAACCTACTTTATCACAAGAATATCCAATATAATTCGAAGCAATATCATTGGTTTTGATGTGGGATAAATCTCGACCCAATCCAAAGTACCGATTTGACCTTTGCGAGAAAGGACGATCTCGTTATTCTACTTAAGCTCGACCCAACCTAGTCGGATACCCGAGGTCGAGACCATTAGCACATCCCAGACCCTGGGAAAACAGTTATAATAGAATCTGATACAATCCCATGAAATATGAAAAAATACCCTTAGGAAGGTATAAATACCATATTCACTCGTAAAGGAAATGTAACTCATTTTCTCTAAACACTCGCTAAATTTCTTTATTTCCTTACCAAAGTCACAAAAAAAACTAACTTGAACACTTGAGTGCTCACGTGATAAGAATCCACAATTATTTTTTGACTTAAGTTGAGCTCAGAGCTACTTCGGAGGATTGAAGTTTCGGTATCCCAGATTTACACCTTAACAGGTTTAAGACAAACCTTATCAAAAGAGAGTCTACATAAAAGAGCAAGAAGAGAGGCAACCCCATAGAAAGATAAGCTAGAAACGAATAAACTCAAGCTACAAGTAATGACACAAATATCTTAGACCTTTGAGCCTCACTATTAATCCATATCCTTTTAGACCCATGTCATATTCTCCTTTCACCTTTGACCCAAAAAATAAACATTAAAAAACACGAAAAATATTTTCTTAAACCAAAAGCTAAAAGTTACCACCCCACCCAATCTCTTAAAAAATGGAAACAATATCCAATTTGAATTAGGAAGGTTGAAAAGAATACTACTATCTTTGTTCTAAGCATCATACCATGGGGCAATAATTGTTTAGCTAGGCCACATGTTGCATTGGCCTTGTATGAGCCAAGTGTCTTTGCTTTTCCCCGAAGCTTTTTAGGAAGGGAGCTTCTTTTTCCACTGCTAGTGACTCCTTGCATATATATTTTTAGGATAATATCTTCCTGTTCATAGTGTTGATTTCTTGTGTCCCACCTTGATATATTAAACAAGCTTTAACTGATTCCTCCTAAAAATGGAAAGGCCATTATCAATAACGTTTCTAAGCTGGCAACATAGAGTTGGCATCGCCAACTAATTAATGCGAAATCCCAAGTCATTATAGAGTAATTATTTCAAGCATGTTGACTAAAGGTTGGAAAGATAGAAATTGGAACCTCTGATTATGCAAAAGTGGAAGCCTTTCTGTAATGACATAAAAATGAAATGCTTGTACTATAAAGTGAGGAAATAATTATTTCCTAATTCGCTTTTATTGTTACAGGTGGTAGAAGAGTATCGGAAAAAATATAGAAGGATCTGATTTCACGTGTCATTGTAAGAGAAGTTGATCTAGTGCTAAATTAAAAGATAATCATACAATTAATTAGCAAAGTAGTCAATGTGTGACACGGCACATTTCAAAATTTGGTTGCGCAAGTGGCTATGCGAAGTAGCAGACACAAGCAGTTCTGCTTTTTAATTTACTCTTTACTTTTTTTTTTTTTTTCCATTTTTCCTCCCTTAGTCAAAGAGCTAAGACTATTTAATTGTGTTTATCCCATTATGATAAGACACGGAAGTTTTTCAATACGCAATCTCCTAGATACAAGTGTTGGAGAATTCTCTAACCAATAAATAAATAAAATTAGTGGATAATTCAATTGTTCGACATGAATAAATTAGGATATTTAAAACTAGTATATAAGAGGTTTGGATCCTTTTCTCAACTAAGTTTCAAATCTATTAGATGAAATGTATTGTTAGCCATGAAACTATTTAATTGTGTTTATCTTTTTATGACAAGACACCGGAAAGGTTTTCAATGTGCAATCTCCTAGATACAAGTACCTTTGACCCAAAAAAAAATGTTGGAGAATCTAATTATTCGACATGGATAAATCAAAATATCCAAGACCAGTATAGGTATGGATCCTCTTCTTTACTAATTCTCTTATCTACTAGATGAGATATATAATGTACCATGAGATTTGGTCTTTTAAAATTTTAATTATCCATTTCGAATTTTAGCTATGAAAGAGGTAGTTAAAAAAATTTGAAATGAATGGTTGAAATTAAAAAATAAATAAATAAATAAATCTCATGGTCCATAATACACCTAATCTAATAGATGAGAGAATAAGTAGATGAAAGAATCCAAATCTATAAATAAGATCCTAAACTACCCTACTTGTTGAAGATAATAAATAATAGGAAACAAGGTCGGTTTAGAGCCTGAACTTGATGTAATATGGAATTAAGGATCTCAACTTCAAAATCATCCATGGAAGGGTTTGAACTTCCAAAAAAAAAGTGTTTTACCCACTGTTAACTAACAATGTTAGTATTTTCCTTACTTGGCATTTTTTTTTTATATATTTCAAATCCTATGTGGTACTTTCTTTTTCCTTTTCAAGTCCTACTTGCCAATTATTTTAACAGCAACTAAAAATAATTATTGAATATATTAAATTAAACAATAACGTAATAATTTTTAGACCTTTTTAAAACTAAAAAAAATAATATATCAACATATATATATATATATATATATAAACCTGCAAATATAAACACCAACCTATATATGTATTTTTTGTTATTAAATTATTTCTAGGCAATAACCTAAAAATGATTACATGCCCATATATCATATTAGCACCTGTTTCTATTTTTTAATAAGAAGGGATATATAAATGTTTTTTTATTAGTTTATTGTAACTTCATTTAATTTTTTTTGTTTCTGATGCTTAAAATGCATAGTTAATTCATATATATATTTTTTTATTTCCACTATATATGCAGTTTAATTATAGACCAAAACTAAAATTGTATAAGAACATGTATCAACAATTGAGACTCCTCTTATTATTTAGGCTCCTAAATAGAACAATTTTTTTATATAGATTAAGAAGCTTTCAAGTTTGTAGCAATTCTCTCAGTACGCCAAATTCGTGCATTGTTATTGATAATGGTTTAAACCCTTGCTTCTATCTTGTGTGCAAATTGTTTGATAGCATTCTGAGAATAATTATGAATTACGGTTAATCAATCCAAAAGCGTGTAAGATAATGCCATATAGGAATTTAAAAGAAAAAAAAATGTTAGATACGATATGAAAGAAAAGAAATAGGTTTCTAAACTTGGAATGGATGGCGAAGCGTAGGTGGCAAGTAGTTATATGGGTATGGTGCTTTATCCGTAGACACTTCTCCAGCTGTCGCAAGAATTGTATGGGAGTCGTCCTCGAAGGGACTTCCCGAATGACCGTACCGATGAATTTTACCGTACTCCGTGTAGCTATTGTTCTTGGTCCTACAGAGTCTATCCAAAGGTTCAAGCCGGATTTTAGGAAGTAGGCAATACAATTTTGTATTTCTATGAGAAGCTCTACGATACCCACGATTCCCAGTAGGAAGTTGTCAGCATATCGTGCATAACAAATCCTTATTAAGTAATGGGTTTTTAAGAGGGCTATCACGTAAGCAAAATACTGACACCGTTAGTTAACACTATGTAAAACAACTCCTTTTTAGAAGTTCAAGCCCTTCCATAGATGATTTTAAAGTTGAGGTCCTTAATTCAACATTACACAAAGTTCAAGCCCTAAAATGACCCTTTTCCCCAAATAATAGAATAAATCAATTTTTAACAGTTTAAACTTTTAGATGAAGTGGTCATTAATATAGTTTCAGAGCTTACCCACCAAAAGGTCCTAGATTTAAGTCTTGCCGCCATTTATTTAAAAATATTCAAATTGTTAGCGTGTAAGGCTCAAAAACAGATCTCACCTGCACGTATGAGGGCGTGTCATTTAAAAGTTGAAATTATTAGAGAGAGAAAGAAAGGTCAAAAATAGATCCCACCAGCACATATGGGGCCATGTTATCTAAAAGTCGAAACCGGTGTCATCTAAAAGTTAGAACTGTTAGAGAGAGGGAAAGAGGTTCAAAAACAGATCCTGCCTGCACGGATGTGGGCTTGTCATCTAAAAGTTGAAATTGTTAGAGAGAGGGAGAGAGTTCAAAAACAGATCCCACCTACACATATGGGAGGGACTTGTAATCTAAAAGTTGAAACTGTTAAAAAAAGGAAGAGAGATTTATTACATTCATTTATTGTTTTCAACATCACCTACGCATGTCATCTAAAAGTTAAATTAAAGCAGTTAAAGAGAGGTTTTTTATATTCATTTATCGTTTTCAACATATTATCTACATGCAGACGTGTCATCTAAAAATTAAAGTTGTTAGATTGGAGTTTATTATATTCATTTGTTATTTTCCACATCACCTAATAGTAAATAATTTTAGAGTGAAACTTCAGGTTGACTAACAAGAAGCACTTCTAACTCTTAAATTTCGAATGGGAAGCCAATGACTTCGTGATAGATCTTTAGATAATTCTTTCAAATCGAGCAAACCTCCTAATCTTTCATATTCCAGAACCTCAAGTATCTCCTTTTGATTATGGGTTTTTCAAACTTTAAAAAAAAAAAAAAAAAAAGTGTGCAACAAACGGGACACATCTAACGATCTAGCATAACCAATAATTCTAGTCCCTAATAGTTAACAACTAAGTTTCGTATTCTCTCATGCAAAACCAATCTAAGCAACCACCAAAAGAAAAAGCATTTTGAAACCCACGAACACCATTTGGCCCAGTGTTCGCAAAATGTAATTTTCAATGAGTAATTTTTGAAAAAGTGATTATTTCATAATCAGATTTGGTGCTTAGCAGTCACACCTTACTTGAAATTGTCAAATCAGATTTTCCTTTTATTTATTGGTCATTAAGAAATATGGTAGGTTATTTTAGGAAAATGAAAGCATTCAACATCACTTTCACCAAAATTTATCTCACGGGTAGCCAATTTTAGCTTGAATTAACCCACCATTGGAGAACACTACGTACATAGTCCAAGCATCCTTTGCATTGATGAAGACTCGCTTGGAAAAAGACATCTGCATTGATGGCTCTCTTGGAGAAAGAGAAAACAGAGGACACGTTCTTGTGTTGTTCATAGTGCGTAGTTTTCGGTTAGACTTCCATTCAAATAAAAATGTTAAAAATCATGGAATTTGTCAATTAGTATTAGGATGAGTATCTCAATATATTATAAGTTAGTTTTAAAGTTTTTTATTTTCTGATTTAGAACAACTGTATATTCTAATACTCAACATCGTGTGTGATCTAATTTTTAAGTTAAGTCATATGTAGATGAACATGACTAGCACGTGGATAGATACTCACACGTGATATGTGGGATATAATTTGCACATGGATAGATACTCATACGTGGAAATTGAACACACGTGGAAGAAGATTGAATAATACTGGACTAAGGGCCCAACTCTTGATACCATGTTAAGAACTATGAGGTTTCATCCTAAATCCGATGGTATTAGGAAGAATAGTCCACGATCTTATAAAATGGTATTAAAATTTATAATTTTTTGATATGAGATCAGTGTATATTCTAACAAAAAAAAAAATTAAATAACATCAGTGCAACTATTGCGAAAACATAAAAAAGAAAATGACGTTTAGACCAATGAAACTATATATGGTTGCTAAACATGATCTAAAATTGCATTTTAAATCAAAAAATAATTTCGAATAACTAAGAAAAAGAAATCCATCCATTAAACGTGCACGGAACTGTATATAAAATCCAAGGAAACATGCGGGGAGAAAGGATATGATGTGAAAAATGCTAGCACTTGCATATGCATCTGCACGAAGACATTCTAATGGTGCCTGGCTGGTTTTCACATCAGTTCCTTGCTAATAAAATCATTGTTGTTTCGTATCTTTGTCCACACTTGGAATTGTAGTGGCCACTAGGATTTACAAACTCTACAAATTGTTCGTGCAAACGTCCATGACAATCTGACTATGACTTTTTTTCTATTACTTTTAAGGACGAGAAATTTATCGTACCAGGATTACATTAAATTCATCTTAATATTATAAATTTTGTAATATAATGACATTTAGTTTTTGACCTGTAGATCTTTTAGTAATAGATCTTTGGTTAAAAATACTGTTAAACAAAAGTCGTTGACTGTTTATCCTATATTGGACAATGTTGAACTTTTAAAAAATTTGAGAGTAATGTTGGATTTTAAAGAATATGAAGGAGTATATTTGAAAAATAAAAAGAAAATAACTTACTGCATTATGTAAAAACAGTTTCGTAAAAGCTTATTTTAAAAAAAACTCTAATTTGGATCTTCTTGTTTTTCAGGTTTTTTTAGTTTTAACTTTTATCTAAAACCACTATCAGAAATATGTCAAATAGGTTAGCCTTAACTTTTAAACTTACAAGAAACACTTTTAAGTTTCAAAAAACTAGACCAAACAAAATCTAAGATCGAATTTAAAACCTTCGGTTGATTATGACTCTTATATGAAAGGAAATGGAAATTTTCTGGAGAATTGCTACCATGAAGGCCTGAAAACACAATCAACCAGTAAATCACTACCATCATCTCTTATAAGGAGGTTACAATTATTTACCTTATATTTCCAAAATTTCACAAGCATATTTTTCCTAAGAAATGAAAATACCATTATTTGCCCTCAAAACTTCAATTCCAAGAATATAAGGTATCATACCCCTATGAGTCGTATCTAATTGTTGAATCATAGCCTTCCTCAACTCTGAAATTAACTTAAAATTTGTGCCAGTAAAAATTAAATAATTTACATAAAGGCATACATTAGAGATATCATTTGCTCAGGCATAGATTAAAAATATCATTACTCATAATTTTTAAAATTTAATCTACAGCTCTAGAAAACACTTCTTCCTTTTGCAATTGGAAGCAATCTTCTTCATTTACTCGGATTTTCGAAATTCTATCTACAGCTAGCTTTAACTAAAAAAAATGCTCAGTGAAGCCCAATATTTTCTCTGTTGATTAACTTACATATCTGTATAAGTTCTGGATGGATTAAGTTAAATCAAATATTATGGAGAACCAAATTCAGTGAAAATCCAACATGCTATTTTCTTCTTCTTTTTTTTTTTGGTCAGAAAAGTTAATTGCATTTCATAAATCCAAAAAATTAACCAACATGCTATATATATTTTTTTGTTTTTGGTTTGAAGGGAGGTATAGCCTGTAATAACGTTAATGACAGAGGGGTGATAGAGAAGCTGCTATATTGTTCTTCACCAAAGCATATTATCGTCCAAGCATTTAGTGTGACACCTCAGACTCAAAACTCTAGGTCCAAAAGTAAGAATAATGTTGCATTTAGTGTCACACCTCAGACTCAAAACTCTAGGTCCACAAACAAGAATAATATTTTTTTTGCTAGGAAAGCAAAGATTTTCTCATTAAGTTCAACAAAAGGGAAACATAGTCAAAATAACAGACTCTGAACTAGCTAAGGATGCCTTTGAGGCTCCAATTTCTACACATAAGTCTATTAATATCACTATTACAAAACTTTTTACAAAAATAAATTTTTCGACGTAAAGTTTGGAATAAACTAGCAACTATATTCTCCTCCGAGGCGTAGTTGTCTCTATAGATTCTGTTGTTCCTCTCTTTCCACAAAGCATAAACAACTCCACAGAGAAACAACCGAGATAGGGTGGCTCTAAGATCTTTACCTCTACACATAAGTAAGAATAATGTTGCAGACATAAAAAGTAACTAATTTGGCATCAAATCAATTGGATCAAAATAATTAACTCAAGTTATCCCTTCAACTCACAAGACTCACTTATGAACTACTAATAGTATACAATATCTCCTACCAATGTATGCACACACACCGGTTAAGAACTTGACGTTCTCATCAAGGTCACACACATTTATGACCAACCAAATGGTGTAAGATTCTGGAGGTGACTCATACAGATTAAAGTAGTGGCTCTCCACTGCCTTCTTAGTTTAACACTTTGCACACATATACATTCACTTATAAATCACTCATATACAATATCTTCCATCAATATATGCACACACACCAATTAAGGACCTGACATCCTCATTAAGATCACACACACTCATGACCAACCAAATGATGTGATTTTAGAGGTGCCTCATATGAATTCAAATAGTGGCTCCCCACTACCTTCTTGGTTCAGCACTTTGCTCTCCATAACATTTAACTTCTGAATCCAACAAGTAGCTGACTCCAAATACCATTCTGTTATATATGGCCAGACTCAAAACCCTAGGTCTGTAAATAAGACTAGTACTGTAAGCATTAAAATTAACTTTTTGAACCTCAAATTAACTAGTTCAAGATGGTTAATTTAAATTATTCTTTAAATTTATAACACCCAATTATAAATAATTTATATATATATATATATATATATATATATATATATATAATATTTCCACCAATATAGATATTATATTTAGACAAATGGACAATTTGCACCAAAGATACGACATAAGGCACACAACATGTACTCTTACGCTACTTGCCTTTCATGCTGCACAACTTGATGATATTCCTTCAACGTGATGTGATTGTAATTCTGTCAAAATATTTATGCATCTTTCTATACGATCTAAAGGTAAAGCTTTACGCGACTAAAACAAAAGGTAAAGCTTTACGCGACTAAAACAAAAGGTAAAGCTTTAATATTATTATATGTAGAGCATAAAATTCACCAGATTGGAACTATTTAAGCTACACTTTCTCCCTGTTTTTCTATTTCTTTCCCTTTTTCCGCAATCAAACACGATGAGAGGGTCAAAAAATTAAAGAAACTTTTTCTCTCTTCGGAGTATAGTGTGACACACTGTTAAATATAATAAATAAATATAATAAATTTCTTGTTGATAGTTTAAATTTTTAGATGCTGGTTATTTAATATAATATAAGAGTTCAAGTCATAGATTCAAGTCTCGCCGTCACTTATTTAGAATTAAAAATATTAAAATTATTTACGTGTAAAAATCAAAACAAGTTTTGCTTGTACGTAAGATGACATCTTGAAGATAATAAATAACTATAACAAAACATTCTATAACAACTTAAGTTCTAAGATGAGGTACTCACTTAATACACAGTAATTTTTTTTTTTTCTGCTGAATCAATACACAGTAAAAATTGATTTAGCCCTTTCACTAATTTAAAAAGAAGAAAAAGAAAAGGGAAAAAGACTCGACCGTAAGATTATAGAAATATGGACCAACTCGTGGGAAATAGTAATATCGTGGTCATTCGACTGCTTGTGGCCAAAAAGAAGGCAGACCATCAGCAACTCTTTGGTAATTATGTCCATCACATGATTACTTGCTTTATATGAGATAAAGATGTTAATGCGAAAAGCTAGATATTTAGGGATGATAATAGGTACTTGTTTTATTTGAAATTAACGGATAATTGCCCTATAGAAATTCAATAGTAAAAATTGATGAAAAATTCGTCAGAGTTTGGATTTTATAAAGAGAAATTAATGGGTAAATTGATAGGTTTTAATTTTTAAAATTAAAAAAAAAAAATAAAACTCGATTATTAATTTAATAAAAAAATCTAATATATATATATATATATATATATATATATATATATATTTAAAATAATAGAAGACTAACTAAAATTAGTAAGTAAAATGATAAAAATTGAACTAAATTCAATTAAAAGAGATGGGCTAAGTCTATTAAACCAATTCTTATACTCTTAAGAATTGTTATTTTTATTTGCCGAAACGAAAGAAAATACGTTTCTTACTCGGCGCATGAGAATGAATTTTTCTTTGCATAACTTATTGATTTTGATTTTTGCTTATAAAATTATTATGTAATTTATTTCAAGTTTTATTATTGACTTGAATTCTTTTATTTTTGGTTTCCTTATATTTAAACTAATTTTTCTTACAGTTTTTTAGATTTTTTTATTTAAACTAATTATTTTTTAGTTAAACGGTTACGATTACGGTTAACCGTGATTTTTTAAATTCTTAACGGTTACGGTTATGGTTATTAGTTTTGAAAACTGTTAAGTTTTTATTACGGTTATAGTTATTAGTTTAGTAAACAATTTTGATTACAGTTTTGTTATTTTTTATAATTATTCGAACCGTTGTCATTCTTAAATATTAAGCATCTTTATTGCGGAAATGAAGTTTGGCAGTTAATCCAAACTCATACATTAATGGTCAATATCAAACTCTAGTCATTGATGATGTCTAGTTCTGAGTTATGAAACACGAAGATATAGCTAATACCAAATTTTTGGAAACATTATGACGTGTGTCACATGTAGGGTTGCTAATTTAGTTTTTGAATGTTCTAGGGTTCATGTGATTTCCTTCCCAGAAGTGCCATAGATACGTCTAAAATGTTTGCACGTTTATCATTTTTCTTTATTTTACGTACACAAACACTAGGGGGTAACATCTTATTTCGCTTTTTACTTTTCTCATTTTTTAAATAAAATGTATTATAAGTTATCAAATTTGATATTTTGAAATCTTAGTAATGAGATCTGAATTAATGAAGTAATAAATTTTAAAATGATGTTTGAAATAATTTTTTTTTTTTTTTTTTTTTTTTTGTGGTGATGAAAGGTTCGAATGCCACGTGATTAATATGACTAATTTCAGTTGCTTTCAATTGTCTTGTTCTAGTGATAATTATGTGATAAAATGGCTGTCATTTTCTTGCAAAAAACATATGATAGTAAGTAATAACTTTTCTCGAGTTCTTCACTCTTAAACAACATGAACAACACTACTATTGAATATTTTTAGTTATGTGCCAGCGTTGTACGATATATGCATAATGGTGATAATAATTTCATGTTTGAAAATTAAACAGAAGCATTAACGGGTGGTGGTGGATTTGGAACGAGTATCGTGCTTACAACGCAATGCCCAAGTGTGTAACATCACGTATCGCAAATCAGCAGTTGGGCCTAAGTGGTGAGTGATTTGTGAATGTTAAACGAGGTCGAGAGTTCGATTCTCTATGAGGGCGTCATGTTAAATAGCTCTGGGCCAGGTCTTTCTCCCCGAGTAAGAGTTAGACTCTGTGGGCACTACCCGAACCGAACTCCGGATTAGTTTGGTCATTGTAATCCCAAACAACGGGGGCTTTAAGCAAAAAAGAGTAAGAGTCAGACTCTGCGGAGCACTACCCGAACCGAACTCTGAATTAGTCGGGCCATTGTAGTCTCAAACACCGGGGACTTTAAGCAAAAAAAAAAATATATATCACGTATCGCTAATTAGACCACAAATTTGTACAGTTTTTTTGTTTTTATTTTTTATTTTTTTGTGTCAGAAAATTGGAATTTCATTACTTTAACAAGGAAATGTACAATCAAAAGAAATGGAGCCCGTCACTAGGGTCTCAGTCTATTGGTAATATTATTTGTTATAATATAAGATGTTGTGAATTTGAATTTTGGTGGTTACCTTATACGATTTTAGACTTCTCATAAATTTTAAAAAAAAATTGAGCCCAGAAGTGACCGAGAGATAACAAGCTCAACAATTTACAGGTCCAAACGATCCACTTAAACTAAACACAAACTTGACAAAACAAACATAAGCTGAGGCCCAAGACCCCAAGATTGACCAACAACACTGACACAGATACTCGTATTGTTGAATCTAATAAAATTCTTTACTAGTATTAGAACTCAAATGAAGATCATGACTTAGGGGCCGAGTCTAAGGGCGAAGGCAGAATTTTAAAATTAGAGAGGTCAAAATTCAAATAAAAATATTTATGATAAGAAAAAAAAAAAAAAGAAGAGCCGTTAACTAATTTTTAACGATACTACATATATTTTTTTAATAAATATTTTTTTAATAATATTACATAGACTTTTATAAAAAAAAAAAATATTAGAAGGATCGGGGCCCCTACCGGCCCCGGCTTAGCTCCTCCCCTGGGCGAAGCCAAGATTGCGGTCCCGCCCAAGTCTCTAATTTTTTTAAAAATTTATGTACTATGCATAAAAAAAATTATATGGGCCCTCCTGATTTATTTTCCCATTTCTTTTTTTGCAATTTCCACATCCAACCTTTTAATTAGAAAAAAAACCCCACATACAAATCCGTCCTCCGGTTCCAACTTCCAAGACACTCACACACACACAAAAGGCTAGGGCAACAGATCATGAAAAAAGTTTGTATTATGCTTAATCTTTTTTTGGTTTTTTTTTTGGCTAGGTAATTTAATGCATAATTTTCTTTTCTTAGTGCTGCTTTTTTTTTTTTTCGTTAGTGGGGTAATATGTTGTGGCACCGCACTAATAAAATGGTTAAGGTAAGCAGTTTATCTAAAATACTTAATAAAATCGTAATTTTTTTAATGTGAATCTTTTTTGGTTAAATAATATTTTATTGGTCAAATTTTGTAATAAATATGTAATTTTAGTGGATAAATTTCGATAATGCTTAATTGATTTTTTTTCAGCTGAGTAATTTTAGAGTTTCTTTGTACGTGAAAAATAAGAGAAACGTGTTAATCACTTGCATTTTTCGTCAATTTTATAACGAAATCACTAAAAATGACTAACGGTGTTACTCAAACAAAAGATAAGAAACTGAAATATATCACTTTTAAAGATAATTGGTCACTTTGTTAATCAGATCAAAGATAGAAGATCAAAATAGGTAGTAACCTTTTAAAAGAAATATGTTCACACATAAGGCTCATAAAATTATAATTTAACCTAAACGCAAAAATTGTATTGAATATAATAAATAAATATAATAAATTTTTATTTAAAATTTCAAACTTTGACATAAAATTGATAACTTAATATATGGGAAGGCAAACAGATTTAAAGGTCGGTTTTTATGCTGTTCCATCCAAGTTCACTAACTTTGTAGCTGCCCAAGTTTCAAGACAATGATTTATTTGGCTGACTACAAATTCTTTAGCTAAGCATTCATGCTAGTGGCGCACCACATTGAGCACTTAACATCAATACCATCAGGTGTCATTTGATTTTTTTAGGAAAGCTTAAAGACACTAGAATAGTTAATATTATAGTTTAGTTTTAAATCATACTTCATATGGGGTAAATCTTTCCGATCAGATAGTGCTCGGGCAATTTGCTTTGAAAATACTTTTGAGTTTTTTTCGATTTAAGTGTGTTCGGATAGCTAAGAGTCGACCTCAGAATAATATTCTAATTTAGTTTTAAATCATATTTAATATGGGGTAAATCTTTCAGACCAGATAGTGCTTGGGCAATTTGCCTTGAAAATACTTTGATTTTTTTTTCGATTTAAGTATGCTCGGATAACTAAGAATTGACATTTGAATGTTTTCAATTAAAAAAGTCACTCCAAGAATTAGTTGGGGATATTATGGAAACCCCAGCATAATCCAGGAGTTCCTTTTATATGAATAGTATATAAGACCTCAACCCACGCAAATAGGTAACTCATCTTTTTCTAAAATATCTCTAACTTTTTTAAAATTTTTATTACTTTTAACTCTTGCTCCGATATATTAATTGACTTGACTGTCGGAAGTATCTCTCGAAAACTACCATGATGTTCCCACTGTTTTGCTGGTTCAATCACTGAAAGTGAAAGAAGCGGATTTCCACCTTATCAATACTGATTAGGTATCATGATTTAGATGGATGCTTTCATATGTGAGCCCTAAATTTTTAAAAACATATATGTATTTTAAGGTATTTTAATAAATAAATAAATAATTTAGTTTTATTAAAAAAACTATTATGTTAGTTCTGATTAAAAAAAATTATTGATATATGAATTATATATTTTAGTTATCTCAGAACAAAAACTTTAAAACTGTCGTGCATATCTATTACATCTTCCTGACAATTAATTGTTGTTTTATACGAGGTAAGTTATGTAAGAGTACAACGTTAATGCTTCAAGAAATGGAGTTCTGAAACTTAAGAGACATATTTTCTCAATGCAATGTAAGGATTGAATCCTTGCCACTTGGTATATTCATTTGGTTGGGGGAAACATCAGTTTGCAATAATTCGATACTCTCCCCTTTATGTGTACGATATGCACACCTTTTACATTGTTCAAGAATTTTGTCAGAGTGAATTTGCAATTTTTTTTTCTATGACAAAAAAAAAAAAAATTAGACTTTTCTTTTTCACTTTTTACCCCCACCTTTGCAACCCAGTCCCTCGGGTCAAAGAAATTTCCTTTTCTTCCATCAAGTATTTTGAATTGGAAATTGAGAAAGGATAAACTCCTAGGTTTTCTTATCGAACGTATAAATTTGGGGTGTAATCTTCAAAATGATTTGCCGTTTGAATGGCCATAGCATTCATTGACAATTTTGAATTCATTAAAAAATGAATAGTGAGATAGACTATTGAAACTTTTCACATTTGTATTTGAAATGTCACTACTGTGAAATTGTGAATAATTGTTGTAATTTCGCAAGCTTAGTTATATTTCTAAATTGGAATCTACTTCTTTTCATTGAAAAACGAAGAACAAGCATGAAGGGGAAAAAGAATTAAAAGTAATGTATATTTTTTAAGAACTCTCATTAAAAACTTTCACCAACGTACAAACATAGCATATTGTTGAATAATTACTTGTAATGTAAAATTTGAGTTCGCAAGTTCAAATTTGTGGTTGGCACATCTTCCTGATAAATTTTGTTGATATGCTTTGCATTATGTTCCAAACTTGAAATCGGCATAGAGGATGTTGATAATGGTCTCTAACGAGAAAAAAGAAAAAAAAAAAAAAAAAGCTTTTGATTTCATCATCGATAAGACATAATAAAAAATTTATAAGTTTCCAAATTTCAAATCTTTAAATTCATAAACTTGTAAACCATTTATTTACTAATTTTATCTTTCATCTCATGTGCTAATTTTAGCACATTCCTCTTAACCCTACTACTTTTCGAAGATCTACTTGTAAGCTCTCTAAAGTAAAGTGTTGTGCTCAAGGTATGCAATGAGTCGAAAGAAATTTTTTTTTTTTTTGGTCAAGGAAAGAAATGTTTTCTTAAAACGTACTTAATAACGAGAATTTGACCATGAATCTTCATAGGTACCAAAGCGAGCTAAATTAGAGAGAATTAGGGATCGGGTGATGTTTTGTGAGAATGAGTTGTAAGTTAAATGATCAATTTAACTTTGTATGTTTTTTTTTTTATGCGTGACGTGTGAATCACGTGACCTTAACAGAGTAAATTTAACATAAATGAGTTAATGGACTAATGGTGTCCCTTATGTAAAATGTTTAGGGCCAAATTGTTCGATTTGAAATATTTGAGATTAAAATATCAAAACATGTAAACGTTTAAAATTAATTGAGTTATTTTCTCATCCAATTTCATCAGAAATGGATTAAAATTTATTTCAGAGTCCAAGATGCTTGCAATACATCAAATTGTTTGAAATCTCCCAAAAAGATCTTGATGTTGTATGCTAATTATTAGCGACAAATGGAAACTGGCTAGTACACTCTGTAGATTCACTCAACGTAGAAAATCTTTCATTGACAAATAATCGTATATTTTAAGGAATTTCTTGTTACACACTAAATAGAGAGAGTATGACAGTCAGATATGCATTAGAATGTCAATTTTAGAAAAGAAATGAAATGACTTCCACTACAAATAACCTAAGGCCAAGAGTTATCATACCTCAAGCCACCATGAAAATATGAATCAGTCAGTACATGAATGAAGATCAGTTATCAGCTGGATAGCACATAGCAGCACAAATGAATGGTTCTTGATAACTAGAGAAGTGGCATTATACATCAATTTAGGACACATTGATTGAACCTCACTCTTATTTTTTGTAGGGATATTATCTTCTTTAAAGAACATAGCATCTTATATGAGAGACGTAAAGGCTGTTTGTAATGATACTTAAAAAGACATCAGATTCCACTTTCGGTTGGCATAAGAATTGTTCCCCAAAAAATGGTGTAATTCTTTCCGTTAGCTAGCTTACACCTATACATACATACATATATATGGTGCTGTTTATCCAAATGGTTATTTGTCTCATGCAAAATTGAAGTAACAAGAAGTTATCTGATCAGAGTGATAAGTGAAGCATTAGAAAGTGGGCTTCCACTGGAATTGCATTAGGGCCGTAGCTACTCATACCTTTCAATATATTCCATTGGGAGATGGGCCCTAATATATTTGTAAGACTTTAAGGAGTTAGAACAATGAATAAATGAATAATAGATGGGTGCAAGATTTAACGTGTGATTTGACAAATTTAAGCTTATGAATAGACAAGATAAAATTATGTACAAGATAGAGCTTTTTGATGCTCAAGTCTTTGTGTCTCTTTATATCACCTCTCTCAACTCAATGAAGTTAGGCCGACAAAGATAACCTATACGTGTTAGGAATAGAACTTAAGCTAAGAATAGGACAAAGTACCTATTAAAATATAGGACGAACGTACAACCATTATATATGTCTTTGCTGTGTCTACTTGGTCAGAGACAGCATTAAGGTTTCCACGACCACCAAACGATAAAAGGAAATGGAAGATTTTTGGACATGATTCTGACGTTTGAAGTTACATATTTTTTCTTCTTTATTTTTCTGTAGAAGGTAAATGGTGTTTAAAGATTAATAGTATTTATTAGACATTTTGTCTAGTAGTATATTTCTCAGTACGAGTTCGAGAAATTATAAATTTATTTTTGTGAGTAATATTTTTTTATATGTGCTATACATTTTAGACTTTTCTTGAGTTAAAAAAAATAGTAATAGTACTTGTGTGGCCGTGAACCCTCTATTGTTAACATGAGAGGCAAGATTAAAACATCTTTATGATGCAACAGAAGCAGAGCCTACTCTCATGTGCTGATAGGGACTCATGACCTAAGCGCTGAGTTGGGTAGCCTCTAATCACATGAGACACATTTATACCTACTATTTACTAATATGTGATATCCATGATTGAGGTAAATCTTTACCGTCAGTATTTTTGGACTTATTATATTTCGCTTAATTATGCTTGTTGACTCGGTAAGGCTGGCTGGCCTCGTCCTTAGCCTTGAGGGACTGGGCACTGCGCGGGTTGGTCTGCACTTGGCTAATGAAATATGGTATCAAAGCTAACTCGCTGGCTTATTCAGCAAGGAGTGGGAATGAGTGAGGACAACAACAGTTTCTTTATTTGAGGTTGGCATTACGGGGAAGGCAAGTTAGCAGGGTAGTCTGCTGGATACCCACCTCGAAAATTCTATCTGTCAGTCGCGTTTGCTCTTATTGGGTGACCCAAAGAGTTAGTCTTGGGTGGTCAAAGCATGTTGTGTTTCAAGTAGGGGCAGAGCTGCCTTATAGTCAGTGTGTGCACAGGCATACATTGACATACTCGTCAATTATTAAAGGTTATTTTGGTAAATTGACTTATATTAAAAAAAAAAAAAAAAAGTTGACAACTGCACTACTTTACCAAATGGCCCAAATCTCATTTTCTTCAACTCAACCTCAACAAGTCTCTGCTCTCTCATGTTTGAAGTTTAAACCTTTTTTTTTTTTTTTTCAATCAAAACAATCTTAAATTCACTCTTAAGATCCAACAAAAAATTAATCTCTTTCGGGATTTCTTCTTTTAACACACTCAAAATTCAATTTCAAGGTAAGAAATTGTATATCTTCATTTTTATTTTTTTTTTTATTTTCACATATTTATTTTTAATTTTTAGTTTACTTATTTATTACTTTTAATTTTAACTATGATTGTTTACTTTTAGTTTGGATTATAATTGTTTATTTACTTGTTTACTAAGTTTACTTTTATTTGTAATTTTAGTTATTTATTCATTTTTATTTTTAGTTATAGTTCTAGTTGTCTTTAATTTTTTTGGTGGTTCTAGTTGTTTAATTTTAATTTAGATTAGTTTTTAATAATTGAAATTAATTAATTTTTTAATATGAGTTATAGTTATTATGATTTATAGACTTATAGTTGTAGGCTTGTAGTTAGAGTTATTTTTGTCTTTATTTTTAATTTTATATAAATTGTTTATTATTAATTTAGATATAAAGTTTAGTTGTGTTTTTTTTTTTTTTTGTAATTCTAGTTGTTTAGTAGTAATTTAAATTACTTTTTAATAACTAAAATTGTTATTTTTATCAAGATATTGATTGATAAATTTTTAGAGAAAAGGCCAATTCCTGATGAACAAACTTCTTTTGGATCTAATGAAATGAATAGTAAAGAAAACATACAACATTGTTCAAAACAACCCCGAATTGAGTTGATTATTCAACGCTTTCAAAATATGACAATGAGTCGGGAAAATTATATAAAGGTACTTGTTGTATTACTATAATACTATAGTTACTTATTGTCCTCTCTTTTACATGCTTACATTTTTATAGTTGTTATAATGTACATAATGTGTATTAGTTTATTTATAGATGAGTCTCCCGAACCCCAATGTCAGAGCTGCGGTACCTATATTGAGCCTCGGTGCCTAGGTCCACCCTTGGTTTCAAGGGTGGTTGACAAGTAACTCTGATGGAGGCAACCGAAAATCGTTGGAGATGAAGAATTTAAGGTGTGGCAAAAGGCATCACAACTTAGTGTAGGTAACGACATGAGAGTGAACTCGCGCAAGGTGGCAACAAGTGGGTTTGTAACAAGGGCGTTTCTGGATTAGGTGAGATAGCTTGTCACGTACTGATATGGACCCATGACCCGGGCACTGAGCTAGTAAGCCTCTAGCCACACTAGACGCACTTATGCCTACTATTTACTAACATGTAATATTCATGATTCAGGTAAATCTCGACAGCCGATGTTCTTGGACTTGTTATGTTTCGCTTAATTATGCTTATCAGCACGGTGTGGCTAGCTGGCCCCGCCCTTAACCTCGAGGGACTGGGTGCCGCGCTGGCTGGTTTGCGTTTGGCACGTGAAACTATGCTCAAGTCAAAGTGTAAAAGGATATTTGGGATTTTAATCTAATTGGTTGTGACATAAATTTAAGCTTCTTTTATCAATTAAACCATATGTTGCACTATCTAGTGATTGTGATTTTTTTCGACTCTCAGTTGATTCATACTCCTACTTTGATCCAAGATAAAAATAAAAAATAAAAAAAGGGTAAACAACACACTTACCCCCTGTGATTTAAGCCAAGTGCACATTTGTCCCTATAGTTTTTAATATGCATGTTTACCCCCTATGGTTTTAAAAAGTTTGCACACGTCGTCCCTCCATTAGATAACCATCCAAATTGACAGTGAGTGAAATGCACGCGCTGATTTTGAGATGTTGCAAGTTTTTCTATTATTGTTGACTTAAAATAATACATTTTATGGATAAAAATACCCTTAAAGGATATAATGGTAATTTTAAACTTAAAAATTTAAAAAAACCCACCCCCACCACCCCCCCCCCCTCCTTGCCGCCTTGAAATCGAAATATTTAGTTAAAAATCTTTTATTTTTTCACTGCAATCTGATTTTTTGGACT
The DNA here is from genome assembly GCA_037974665.1 of Ehretia macrophylla. Classification (NCBI taxonomy): domain Eukaryota; kingdom Viridiplantae; phylum Streptophyta; class Magnoliopsida; order Boraginales; family Ehretiaceae; genus Ehretia; species Ehretia macrophylla. The sequence goes on from CM075767.1 coordinate 67,158,109, forward strand.
GAAAATATTAAAAAGAGTATAATTGTCAAAGACCTATTTCCGTTAAAAAATCTAACATTTAATTGGCGGATGATGACGTGTGCACATTTTTTAGAATCATAGGGGACAAATGTGCACAATATAAAAATATAAGGGGTAAACGTATACTTGGTTTAAACCACAGGGGGTGGTGTGCTGTTTACCCCAAAAAAAAACATAGATACATAAATAAGACAATAACAAGAACCTTTGAAATGAAAAGGTTCAAAAATATGGCATATACATATGTTAAACAGATGGAACTTGAAGAGTAGACCACAACCCAAAACTGATAGAACTCTTCACCTTTGGTCTCTGGTTCGGGTCAAAAGCGGGTCGATTTGTTCCAAAAAGCATTCAAGGTGGCTTAGTTTTATTTTGCCCATAAAAACAAAAGATCAAGAGACAAAATCTATGTTCTTGAAGTCATAATTCATTTTTGCTATCAAGTTCAGAAAAAAAAAAAAAAAGACTGATGAATTTTATAGTATTTGACAGAAACGTATTCGATTTCATGTTTAAAAATAACAAAATCTTGAAATTCCTCAGAAGATAATGTCATATGACGATCCTAAATAATTGCAAGAACATTATAGAATATGAACAAATACTTGAATCAATTCATAACTTTCTCATATATGGAATAAGACCTAAGCCAAACAATTTGAAAATTAATAAATTCATTATACAATATTTGGGATCGCAAGATGTTTATGGTGTTAGAATTCTTGTTTTTCTAGCCTTGGTATTGGCGGAAATGAGTTATGGACGTTGATATGGATATAAAAAAGGCCCAAGTGTGCAATTATTCAAATGCCCATGGTAACAAAAGAAATAATTATTGCAAGACATTTGTTACAAAAATAGTACACAAGGACAAGAGTGGACCACCAAGAAAAGCACCCAAACATTACTATAAATAGAACAAGGAAAGTGACCAAAAGATAACTAATTCATTCTAATTGCTAATTTTATTGTCGGCTAAATTACACCCGAACTAAGTTACTAATTCTTTCGCCCGAGGAAAAATGTGGAAGATAACCTCAAGTCCTCTGATCAGCTTGGCGGATTCTACATCTAACAGACGTTGAGGTTTCTGGCGTGTACAAGCCTGACCCATCAATTAATTATTCTTTTTTTTTCTTTTTACTAAGTTAACAAGCAAAAATTTTCATTGAAATGAAAGAGGATTACATTTGAAAACAGGATGGTTAAAAGAAACCCCCCTCCCATCCCAAATACAATAAAAAAGAAACAGACATTGGTCAAAAGAAAACCACATGATTTAGGCTTCGTTTGTTTGTTGTAAAATAACTTGCTTGTAGAAAATAAAGTATTTTATGGGGCTCCGTTTGTTTGCCGTAAAATAACTTATTGGGGGGAAATATTTTTCTAATATTGAAAAATATTTTCTAGTGTTTGGATGTACCGTAAGTTCTGTAAAATATTTTCTTCTCCCAAAGAAAATGAAAATATTTTTCAGAATTTTGTACTAGCCGCAATTGTTGATCGGAAAATATTTTACGGTTGACCAATTTTTCAGTGTTACCAAACAACGTAAAATTAAGAAAAAATAGCAGCAATTGTTAATTAAAAAATATTTTACCATTGACCAATTTTTCAGGAAAATATTTTACGGCAAATAAACGGAGCCTTAAATGACAGACAAATTCGAAAACAAGCGAGCCAAATCTAAGAAAAGGGAAGCGTTGTGAAAGTGTTTCCTAAAGACCCTTAATCTTATTTCGTCTTGTGTGGCCCTTCCATTTTGTCTTATTTTGGGCTTCGACCCTTGTTTGTTATGTATTGCTTCCTTTGGAGCATGTATGGTTTGGTCCAACTCTGTATAATTTTCCCTATATTAATGAAAGTCTTATTGTTTAACCCAAAAAGAAAAAGTCTGCTAAAGCCCCAAACTATTGGAAAGATTAAACAAAACAAGTTTTAGTTAACTTTAATTAATGAAGTTCAACTTTAAAATTTAAGTAACTTTAGTCAATCCAACAATTAATTATTTTTCCTAATGCAATTTGATTTAATTCCGGCTTGTTAAGTTCTTATTCCACATGTGGATTAATGCGTATGGATCTCTCTTACTGAGACTGTCTACTGTCTACTAGTGAATAAATTGTGAGATCCTTGCCTTCCACTTTATATTAGATGGTTGAGATAGAATGGAGAAAAAAGAAAGATGAGAGAAAAGGACATGAATTATACCTAAGAGTTGGGTGAAATAGTAAGATAATAATTTATTTTACTAATTAATTTTAAATTTAAACTACAACTTTAGCCTCTATTGTAAAAAATAAAAAATAAAGAACGAACATGAACTCGACCAAACCATCCAATATGAGGTGAGATCTCTTTTCTTCAACGGACTCCACCTGTAATCGACTGAATTTAAATTCATCATGAACTTATTTGCCTAAACATCATTTTAGAACACATTTAATGATTGATATGGGGTGATGAACCTGTTAAGGGTAAATTGGATATTTGTTAATAATGAAAGTAATGAATTAGAATTCGTGAGAAAAAATACTTCACGGCCATATATGATAAGCCTGAGAGAGAGAGGGCTACCTGAGATAAAAAGGGATTCCCCAAGGAGAAATGATCCCCTGAGGAGCTAATAAACCATCTTAAGAAATGAATATGTGATAGGAGGACCTGTCACTAGGACAACTATATATATGTCTATTGTATTTCAAAAAAGGTAACTTCTATATTATACACTCACTTTTAAATTAACTGATTAAGTCCTTCTAAATTCGACATCTGATCTCATACTGACGTGAGCGTCAGAGTTATCTCCCCGGGTATATCCCATGTGTCATATTTTGCTTATTTTACAGGTTAAATTATTGAGGAGACAGGTCGGACGTGTTAATATCTTAACAGGTTAGCACCGTCTATGAAAAAAAATCGAGTTATCCCATTAAGATCCATGATAATGGTTAATACAAGAAGCCAAAGCCACCTTGAAGTGATCAAGCACCACCTATGGTGATAGAATATCTTGTCCAAGGACCATCCCGTCCAGAAACATATCCCCTGAGTAGTATTCCTTTCATTACTCATCCACACGCAACCAATCTACCATCATACACTTCCACTTTCCTACCTCTTTACTTATACTACCTCATATACCAGCACTTACACCCTTGACTGCTCTGGCAGCTTCGCTACTTACACTTTTACCAATAGACATCACACTCTATACCATATGTTCCAAGACATGCAAAACATGATGGTTAGGCTCACACCACCTCAGCTTTCTCCCTTATACCAAACAACTCAAGCCCTACCAAATCCTATTAACTACGGGTTAAAATCATTTTAGTCCCTGAGGTTTGTCCTAAAGACCAAATTTGTCCCTCAGTTTTGTAAAAAGACCAAAGAGGTCCATCTAGTTAACTTCTATTAGTCAATTACTAATGGTCAAAGTGTTGACTGATTTAAAAGACTATTCTACCCTTAAGTAACATATATTATAAAGGAAAATTATAAAAAAGCCCAAATTAGTCTTAAAAAATCATTATTCACATCATTCACAAAGGAAAAGGAAAAGAAAAACTAAAAATAATATGTTCAAACATAAACAAATTAAAAGTCAGTAATATATTGATAAAAAATAATTTTGCAGAAGGGACCGAAATATCTGAGATTGAGACAATGACTGTAATTGATTGTCATAGCAATCAATATAGTCTTAGCGTGTATAGGCGATAGGTAGGGACCTACTTTGCCTCTTCTGGTTGGTCTGCGCTACGCAATGCCCATGACGTGAAAATAGGCGATAAGTGTGTCTTTGAAGAAATGGGTGAAGGATAATTCAGATTCCAAATAATTAGCAGCGAGGGTACCAATTAGAGAAAAGAATGAATCATAACTGTTTATTTTTTATCGATATATTACTTACTTTTAATTTGTTTATATTTGAACATATTATTTTTAGTTTTTATTTTCCTTTTCTTTTGTGAATGATGTGAATAATGGTTTTTTTGGACTGATTTGAACTTTTTTATAATTTTTCTTTATAATATATGTTACTTAAGGGTAGAATAGTCTTTTACGTCATTTAACACTTTGACCGTTAATAATTGACTAACGAAAGTTAATCAGATGGACTTTTTTAATCTTTTTACAAAACTAAAAGACCAATTTAATTGTTAAAACAAATCCCAGGGACTACAATAATTTTAACCATATTAACTACCACAAGAACCAATAGCCCCTCCTGGGAGTGAGGAACTTGTCTGAGCTACTCAAGTACTTGATGATGATAGAGGGTCCTCCCGACCAATTAACAGAGTAGAAGTCACTAGAGGCAAGAGGCCGATTACTAGTCTAGGAGGACATGAAAGGCTACGCACTGTGTTTGGAAACCCTTCTTGAGCACTGGTAGGGCTGGGTGGACATCTTTTTACACCCAAGATTATGTCTGACCCAATTCCACAAGGCTACAAGTTGCCTACCTTTCCTTCTAAAGTACAACAGAGTCGGTGATCTCGAGGATTACGTGTTAACTTCGATCACAACATGGTGTTCTATGATGCGTCTGATGCAATTAAATACCGAGCTTTCCAGACCACATTGACTGAGCCGGCTCGAAAATGATTTTTCAACTTTCCGAAATTAAAACTGACTGTGACCTCAAATGCTATATAGAGAGCTTATTTTGGCTCATTGCTTGTAAAGAGCAAAAACAAGAAAAGTGGCGACCACTGAAGTATAACGAACCAGATAGAGAGACTGTTGGTGCTTTAAAATTAATTAGGGATTACAATAGTTAGGATAACTGTGAACAACGAAAAAATTAAAATCGAAACCGTTTAGTAAACTTATAATTATAACTGTAATTGAAATCTAACGAGTTTAAAAATTACTAATCATAATCGTAATCATTAAGAATTCAAAAAATTACGGTTAACCGTAACCGTTTAATTAAAAAATTAGTTTAAATAAAAAAACCAAAAAAAATGTAAGAGAGATTAATTTAAATGTAAAGAAACCAAGAATAAAAGAATCCAAACTAATGATAAAATTTAATATAAATTACATAATAATTTAATGAGCAAAACTCAAAATCAAGAAGTTATAAAAAAAAAATTTCGTTCACTACTAAAGTTGACAATTTTTAAGAGTATAAGTATTGGCCTAATAGACTTTGCTCATCTCTTTTAATTGAGCTTAATCAACTTTTTTTTTAATTGAGTTTAATTCTAATTTTTATCATTTTAATCACCAATTTAGTCCGTCTTCTGTTATTTTAAGTATATATATATATATTTGATCTTTTTATTAAATTAATAATTAGATTTCGAATTTCAGGCATTTTTAACGTCTAAAATTAAAACCTATCGGTTTACTCATCAGTTACTTTTTATAAAAATCAAATTCTAACATATACCTTCATCGATTTTTGTTATTGATTTTTTTCAGGCGGATATTCACCAGTTTCGAATTTAAGCCTTAACCATTCTCATCCCTATTTAACATGTCAAAGAAGATGAAGTGCTTGAAGTGAAGATCATGAAACTTAGGTTGCGAAACATGTAGCCATGGATTCTTTTATATGTATGTAGTAGGAATTCCATTTACGTCAAGAAGTCAACTTGAGCATGTCTGAACATGTCAAAGAAGATAAAATGCTTGAAGTGAAGATCATGAAACTTAGGTTGCAAAACATGTAACCATGGATTCTTTTATATGTATGTAGTAAATATGAAGGCTAAACAAGTTTCTCTAAAGTGGTTTCAGTATAATACTTCAAATTTTTTTTGAGTATTTTTTTTTAACTTGTTTCTAGAAAAGGTTTTTCATGAAAACAGGTTCTAAATATTTTAGTAAAAAGCTATAAGGTTCTTAATTGATAAACCTGTTGTAACACAAGTTTTTTCAATCAGCAAAAGATGCTTTCATACGAAAAGATATTACATGAAAAAATGTTATTCTTAACAAAAATTTGAAAAAGGGCAAAGAAATAAAACAATGAAAAATTATACACAGTTAACAACCAAAAACAGTGGCGGAGCCAGGCACCAGAGTCAGGGGTGCACTACAGTGATGAAGACAATAATCAGATGTTGAGACACTCAATTATGTTTTATATAGCCTGCTGATCTAACATACGAGTATGATAAATCTTTGCAAATTTTTTATATTGGTGATTAAAATCTATTCTTTACTTTTTGATTCCCACAACTTCATTGTAACTAGGTATACAATTGGCTTTTTTGCCAGATCAATAGCCATTATCATTACCCACTTTTAACTAGCTAATAACATTTTTCTTTTCTTTTTCCTTTTGTATAATTTAAAATACGTCTTCTTCTTCTTCTTTTTTTGATTTTTGTATGTTATTATTTGTAAATAAGAGTCTAAGGTTTTCTTAATGGGATTTGCTCTCATAAAAAAGATAAAAATAATAAATTAGAAATAAGAAATAAGAGTCTACAGTCAAATCAAAAGAAATGCTATTTAAAGTCAATTTAATATTATACATGTATTGCATAACATCTGAGAAGCTCTATAACTCTATTAATTTCTTGTGCCATATAATCTGTTTATTCGTTTATTTATTTATTTATTTTTTGCTAGCTATATAATCCGTTATGTATTCCGTTATACTACTTATACAATCTATATGTATCTCTTTAGACCGTGTATCCGTTAATTGAGTATAAAGGATGTTCTGTGTATGTTTTTCTTTTTTTTAATGTGTGTGGGTGGCTACTTAATATGATATTAGAGTTTAAGTATTGAAATAATTTATTTTCAAAATTCACTGGAACCGTTTATAAAATTATGTCCACGTATAAGAGTCAATAAAAAATTATTCAACTTACACCTAAGAGAACATGTTGCTCACAAAAAACAAATATATAAATTTTTCCTAACGAAAGTGTTTTTAGATGAAGCGGGTCAATTTATTTTTTTTTACCGATTTAGCAATAGCAAATTTTATTAAAAAGAAAGTAAAAGGTACAAGAAAAAATGACAAATCAAAGTATGCCAAGAAGGCAAAAAAAAAAAAAAAACAGACAATATCCATGCGTGCTCTAAGGATAGAGCAAAAGGCGAAATCAACAAGCATGGATAAACAAATGGAAAAGAAATAACAATATCAAATCAACCCAATCGCAATGTATGCTTTGTGCAAGAAATATTTGTTGATAGAGTTCCTCTTGAGAGGCTTAGCCTCAAGCGTTCTCGATCTCACTGCCTCGTGAATGGTCATTAAAATTTCCTCCTCGATTGAAGCTTCCTCTTTGAAAAGCCGTTTGTTTTTCTCCATCCACATATGATAAATTGATGTACAGAAGGTTAGGTGGAACATGTACTCCTTGATATTGCCTCTTCCTACAAGTGAACAGACCAGATTAAGAATCTCATTAAACGTGAAGATAGGCCCATAAATGATCAGAATAGACTTTAAACTTTTCTTCTAAATTCTTTTTGTGAAGCAACATTCGAAAAAGAGATGATTCTTGGTCTTCAAGCCTTGGTGGCAGAAAATACAATGAGCTCGGTTGATACTATCCCAACAAAGGAGACTATACCTCGTTGCAAGGCAATCAAGGCAAGCAAGCCATGCAATAAAACTATGAATTTTGAGATTGATTTCTCTTAGATGTGTGTGTCCCCACGAGTCTGTGGTACTGTTATTGGTCTACAGACTACACATAAACTTTGTAATAGTGATATAAATATTAGCTTGCGGCTGTTGATGCTAGACGTAGGGGAAGCCGAGGACCATGACCATGAACACTAAAACAAGTCAACGATTGAATTAGGTATTTGACAAAAAAAAAAAAAAACGATTGAATTAGGTAACCGTAGTTATAATCAAGCTAGCCAAGACCAACTCCAGCAAACTCTATGTTCTTAGTTTTTTAGCTATAGTACAGAGTTACATTATTATGTCTTCTTTTATAGTTTACTTATTTAATTACAATGAAATTATAGTACTATTTATATTTATGATTTACTAATTTTTAATTCTATTTTAACTTCATGTACTAGGCTTTTAATGAAACTTGATATTTACACAAAAACATCAATAATAAACTTATTTTCGAGTTTATCACCTCTTCGAGTAATTCTCTACAAGTCTAAAGACTCTTCGTTTTATAAGAAAATATTAATAATAAAATGATCACTAGTATAATATTATTTTAATGTTCTAATAATATATTTATGTTTTTGGTTCAAGATGGTGATAAGAATATGACGGTTGGGAATATAGCAATTAGAAAGATTATGACCAAATGAAAAAATAGCATGAATCATCATCAAAATCTAATGTTAAAATGTAAAAACTAAAAAAAATAATAAAATAATAAAATAAAAATAAAAAGTTAGTGTGCTATAGAGTATTGTTGGAGAGAAATTAAAATATAAAAAATTAATTTCATTCCTTAATTAGAATAAGATTAAAAAAATAAAAATAAAAGTGTTGTTGGAGTTGGCCTAATAAGTCTCTCATCCACTCTATACTAGCAGTTCTCCCAAAAGAGAAGCAGCTAATGATTCTATCTGCAAGTCCTCTAGCAAGAGGCTACAATTAATGTTTGTAATTGTAACTAAGTAGTCTGACATTGATGCGTTCACTCGTCTTAATTCAACTTGTAACTAGAAAGTGAAGCACATCACTGAGAATATTTATATTCTTGCAAGGAGCTAATTTGACGTTGCTATTTTCCAATTTGTTTAAAGAATTGTGAATTGATTGTCCAGGTTCTTGACGTAAGGGGTGAAGAGAACTTATAAACTGATATAGGTGAGAAAGATCAATTGTTACAAAAGCGATCAAATTGAAGGCTAATAGTCATAACAGAGGTATAGCGAAACCATGTAATAATTTGGAAAAATCTCACATTTAGTCTCTATTGTTTATAAAGTGTTTCACTTTAGTCTTTATTGTTTAAAATATCTCAATTTAGTCCTTATTATTTTCCTAAAAGTTTCAATTTTATCCTTATTGTTTAAAATTTTCAATTTTGTCCTTATTGTTTCTCAAAAGTTTCAATTTCATCCCTATTATTTTTAAAAAATTTCAAATTCATCCATATTGTTTCTCAAAAAATTTTAATTTAGTCTCTTGGATAATAAATACGAATTTGAAAATTTAAAAAAATAATAAGGATGAAATTAAAACTTTTTAAAAATAATAGGGACGAAGTTGAAACTTTTTAAAAAATAATAGGGACTAAATTGAGACATATTAAATAATAGGGATGAAATTAAAATTTTTGGTGAAACAATAATGACTAAATTAAAATATTTTAAATAATAGAGATTAAACTGAGATATTTTATAAATAATAGGGACTAAATGTGAAATTTCCCCTAATAATTTGGTGGTTCTTCTTGTCCCTTTCCGCAAATCGATCTTGAAATTTGTTGTCAGATTTTGAATTCTTTTTCTTTGGTTTGACTGTGTCCTCGAAAGAAACTAGACATGGCTCGAGTCGAGGGAATTTAATTTGATCCATCCAAGATCAGGGGCGGAGGCATTATGGGACAAGTAGGGGCTGTAACTCTCACTAATTTCATGAATTTTATTATACATATATAAAATTTTGGGTAAAAAATAAATTAATCTTCACTGAATATTTAATTAATTTTAATTTTTAAAATTATTTAACTTTTACAAATTTTAAGAATTTAATTTACTTATTTTGGGTACAAAATTTTACGAATCAAAAGTAAAAAATAGAAACAAAAAAGTTAAAACTAAATAAAAAAAAACTAAAGTCAATCATATGAAACAACTTACTTCTTGTTTTTTTGAACTAATATATAATATATCACTTATTATATATCAAACTCAACTTAACAATCCATTACTATTTACCCATAGGCCATATTTTCTTACTTCTTTCTTACCAAAACTGCAGGACGCAGATCATCAGGTGCTAGTTTGCTTTTTTTTTTTTAGATGCTAGTTTTGCTCAAATCTATTAAATGTAATTTACATTTTAGCCAAAAGAAATAAGATTCAAGAACAAATGCCTAAGTGAGATAGGTGCTTCCAGTGGTAGAGCCACTCTTAAGATTGTGGAGCTGCAATCTGTATTCAACTCAAATTTTATCAAAAAATATGTTTATTTTTAAAGTATTTTTAGGTTAAAAATTAATTTAGTCTTACTAAAAAAATATTTATTTATATAAGTATTTAATTGTATAATTTTAACCTCTACTAAAGAAAAATTATAACTCCACCCTTGTCCAAGGTAATGGAGATAGGTTGAGATGGTTACATGCATTCCATAACGAAGTAAATGATCAAAAATAGTACCTTAGGAGCTGAATGAGCTGAATTTGCGAAAATGGAGATCGCATAATGACTACAAATGTTGAAAAACCCTACGAATAGATTCTGGAAAAAAACTGACGTGGCACTAATGATGGGCTAATGCTAATGTGTCACTATAGATGCTGACGTGGCATTGACTGGACAAGTATTGCAATAGACAAGTCAGGGGCCATGTGGTAGGTAGGCTAACGTAGTGCTTGACGTGGCAGAGCAGAGGAGACCCATTAATGATTAGTAGTTGGCATGGGGGTAAGCTAGTAGATGACGTGGCAGTGCATTTCAGATGAGCTGGTTGACACGTCAGTTCTTGGTTGATGTGGTGATGTAAACAGAGGTGGTGAGACAGAGAATCAAGAGCCACTAATAATGGTGGCTTGATTCCAAGTTAAAAAGGTACGGGACTTTCTAAAATAATGGTAAATAATCAGGGGCGGAGTCAGGTTGGGGTCGGCAGAAAGTCGGGGCTCCAACCCCCTTAATATTTTTATTTTTTTAAAATTATATGTAATATAGTTAAAAAAAATTATTGTCGTTTAAAAAAAATTATATAGTATCGGTAAAAATAAGTTAATAGTCTCTCCCTTTTTTTTTCTCCATTGTCATGAATCTTTTTATTTGAATCTTGACTCTCTCAATTTTAAAATTATGACTCCGTCTCTATAAACAACAACTAGTTGCTCTTACCGATATCAGTTTGTAATTAAGTTCTATTCACCACTTAGGTGAAGAACTTGTCTAGTATTTTTCATCTTTCGTGTATATTATCTTTCACGCTTGTCTAATCTTCTACATGCTTCTCAAGTGTGTTCAATCTTCTACATCTGACCCACGTACGTTCAGTTTTTCACGTGTGAACCCTCTCAATCAAGTCACACGTGAAGGGTAATATTAGAATATATATTTATCTCGCATTAAAAAATTAAAAACTTTAAGACCGCCTTATAAGATCTTAGACTACTCAATTTGACATTAATTAATTTTAAAATGAAACTTCATAATTCTTAACACATGCCTGAGATGAAATAGTTGTGGAGAAATTGTTTATCAGCATGTATTTATTCATCCCATGGCTTTGCTTTGTTTGCCATAAAAAAATCAATGGGCTAAGGTTAGGAAAAAAAAATCATTAATTAGCTATTTATTTTTCTATGACGTGCGTTAACTTTGTATCTCATTGCATATAATTCTAACAAACCAGTAATTATACTTCACTCTAGAAAAATCTCTCAATATGAAGAAGGATTGCTGAAGTCCAAGTTCGGCATCGAATTTGACGGCGATGTTGCAACTTATACCATTTGGTAAGTAGTAACATACGTAACATAAATCTGACTTTTTCATCTTAAGTAGTGGTGACGTGAATTCTTCTCAAAGGATGATCGAAAGATCTTTCAAGCCTCCGTTGGTTTGCTGTAAAATATATATTTTTTTAATTTGTTAGTATTTAATAATATTAAAAAATTAGTTAATTAAAAAATATTTTTTGATCAAAAAAAAATATTTAATTAAAAATAGTGGTGATGATGATTGAAAATGTCTTTCAACCCGAACTCAATAGTAATTTGTAAAGAAGGTAAGGGATGATGGGGTTATGACCTGTACTCCCCCTCAGGTATGAGAGTAAGTTAGTCTCAAATAAATACTAAGAAAGAAATAACATTAAATGAGTTATTAGTTACCTTTGGTGAGTGTATTGAATAGACTATTTATACTAATACTAATGACGGACAAACATTAAATGCGTAATGACGCTCTTACTGTTCATGTTAGACCTTAAATTTTTGTCCAAGGAGTAAAGCTATTATCTAACGGGTAACATCTTTATGTCTCATCTAGCATTAAAGTTGGCTTGGATCGTACTTCACCGATCAAGTTCAGGTCGGTTCATACTCGCTCCCAGGCCGGACAGGTCTTTACACCCATATCAAGTGAAAAATGATTTCATATCTTTTGGGAGAATAAAATATTTTTTACTGCCCCTACCTCACGTTCATCCACCTCACCACCGCTTCCGACCCTTCTCTACTCTCGTAATATTTTCAATTAATTATTATTAAATTAAATTTAATTTAATTTAATAACTAATTAATTAATTTAATTAATAAAAAATAAAATTATATTTAATAAATTAATTAATAATAATTAATTAACTAATTAATTTGAGATTTTTTATTTATTTATTAGCTATTAATTAATTATTCAACCATCTTACTTTTTAATTAATAATTTTATAAATTAATAACAATTAATTGAATAATTATTATTAATTTATTTATATATTTATTATGTATTAATAAAAAATTATTGATTAATTTATTTATTTTTATATATTACTTAAAATTTTATTAAATTTATTATTTTTAACTTAGTTTAAATTTTTATGAATAATTTAATAATTTTATTAAATTAATTAATTATTAATTATTAATTATTAATAATTCAAAAAGTAATAAAATAATAATTTTAATCAATTTTTTACTATTACATCCTAATACTAAAAAATATTTTTTAATATAATAACCAACCACCAAAAAATATTCTATTTTTTTAAAAAATATTCTATTTTTTTTGAAAATATTTTTTATCAGTAAATTATTTTATGACAAATAAACGAAACCTTGATTCGGGAGGCTCCAAATCCAACTTTAAGGTGATTCATAACTAGAATTCTTGTTAGTTTTGTGGGGCTTGATTCCTTTTGCTGCGCAAAAAGGAGTTACTAAGGAGGGCTACATAGACTTTTGAGTTTTATGACTGTTGTACCCTTTTAATAGGGGACGGCAGCAATAGAGTCAATGAAATTATCTAAAAAAGACAGCAGAGTCAATAATATTTATTTGCAGATGTGATGCACTTATAAAGGCTTGAACTCAATTGTGCTCACTGTAAAAAAACTGTTTTCAAGTACAAACTCGCGAGCTAAGAGACGGGTTTTTTTTTTTTATGAGGTATGTATTAAATTTGTCATATATATATAAATAAAAAATAATTTAATTAGTTGACAAATGTTAACTAATTATCATAAGTGGAGATATCATAGTAATTTATTTAAAATTCTGTAAAGCTAAATTAGTAAAAAGAAAAATTTCAAACATTTGATATAATATATTTATACGATATAAATTAATATGGATTAATTTTATGAAATAACAACTTAAAATTTGGTTATAAAAAATTTGACACATGTCTTATAGAAGAATTTTCCCTAAGAGACACCCAAAATGGAAAACACAGTAGAAGCTCCAAAAGTAGCGGTGGCAGTTTTCATATTGAAGGACAGGAAAGTGCTGTTGGGAACCCGTCGCGATTGCACAGGCGAATCATACATTTCCGTTCCAAGTGGCCATCTAGAATTTGGTAAGTCATTTTCCAACCTTTTGTCATTCACTTTTATCTCCATTTGAGTGGATTTTATTTATTTATTTATTTATTTTTTTACGAACTTTGCTATATAGCAACAATTTAATCCTCTCCCTTCCTTAAGATAATAAAATTTTCACCATATATGTAAGAAATTTGACATTACGTGTTTTCTTTCATTTGAGTGCATTTTTTTTTTAATACAACTAAGACCCCGATATTTGAGATAGCAGTATATGTTTTTTATTTGTAGGTAATATTCTTTTGTTATCATCGATTTATCACCTTATGTGTATGTCAAGTTAGCATACCAATTTAACAAACCTTTTTGTATTTCTCTCTCTTCTTTTGACATATAAACTAGGCGTACACATAAAAAATTATAAATAATGGATGAAAAATGGACGATAGTTAGCAATACTCTTTTGATTTAACCTAAACTTCATATTTTTGCTACCGCTATATATTAGTTGAACGCAGAGTATCACACCAACGGAAGCTGCTAGCACAACACACAACAAAACATCTGAATATAATAGTGATGTTATGAAAGGATCCAATAAGATCTAGACTATTGATTGTTTGATCTAATAGTGAAAAAGTGATGATAATTTTTTTTTATCATCCTCGCTTAATCACTATTGGATCATACGATTAATGATCTAGATTTCATTGGATCCTCTTATCATTTTTCTATCATTATCTCTTTATTAGCGTTCAATCATACAATTAATGATCTAGATTCTATTGGATGATCTCATAACATCTAAATTTTGTGAGAGGATCCAAATAACATAGACGAGGATTCAATATATGCATGTTAATGTTGCAGTTAATTATGTCAATAGTCCTATTGTTGTCATCTAATTTTGATTTGATCCTCATTATTCCAAACCGCTAATATTAGTCCTCTATAGAGAAAATGACTCAGTTAGTCCCAAATGTTTCCTTATTTTGACATGGGTAAATATTCAATTTGGTCCCTTATCTTTAGGATTTGTGCTATTTTAATCCTTATCTTTCAAAATATATACTTCAAAATGTTCAAAATGGTTTAGAAATCTAATAGCCCACAATACACCTCATTTCGTAGATGAGAGAACCAAAATACAAAGACGAAGACGGGAAAGAGGAAAAAGAGGGAGAAAAGGAAAAAGAAAAAGAAGAAAAAAAAATTAAAAAGACTGCTTTACCCTTACTTTAATTAAATCTAATCACTTTTTAACGAAAATGATTGATTTGAGTAAGTATGTTAAATATTGAGGACTAATATGAACATTTTGATATAATGAGGAATAAATCAATATTGGGTGACAACAATTGGGACTATTGGCATAATTAGCCCTTAACGTTGTTAAAACTCTTTTGAATTTACTCACCCTATCTGCTTTACTATCTTTAGGGGAGTCATTTGAGAAATGCGCAGCTAGAGAAGTGAAGGAGGAAACAGGATTAGACATTGAGAAGATAGAGATTTTAAAAGTAACTAACAATTTGTTCTCGGAGGACGCAAAACCATCACACTATGTTGTCATCGTGGTGCGTGCAGTCTTGGTTGGTCCCAATCAAGTTCCTCAAAACATTGAGCCTAACAAATGCGATGGTTGGGATTGGTATGACTGGAATAGTTTTCCAAAACCACTTATTCCTCAATTTGCAAATGCTTTGGAAGAAGGTTTCAACCCTTTTATTGACAAGCGGGAGTTAATGTGATTCTCATTATACTGAGACAAAATATGCCATGATGGAAAAATAAAACCTAGTGCCATGTTATTTGGCTTAATAATAACAATCATTTTGCCTCACATGTACAATGTTTTTGTTTTTTGTTAGCATGTGAGATTGCATAGGGAAACCATTGTCCAAAATTAAAGCCTTTTCCAGTAGTTCTATTACCACAACATCTAACAGTTGTGTTATCAATTGTATGAAACACATTTTGTTAAGTGTTGTTTATTGTATTAATTTTGTGCAATGTGCAACAAGAAATTGCTTTATTACTTTTGTTATTCCGAAGGCTTTCACCCTATATTTTGATGACAACAAAATCCTAGTTACTGACTAATCTTGTACTCTCTAAGTAATTTGCTTAAAGAATTAGACAAGTTTGTGGAGACTCAAACAGGGTTCATATAATAAAGCTCAAGGTTCATTATATGAAGAATGAAGATTCAAACAAGAATGATGTTTAAAGATCAAACAAGGATTAATCATAAAGCTTTCATCATATGAAAGATGAAGATAAACTTGACGAGGGAGACATAAGGCAGGAGAAGTGGCGTTATAAAGGGTACAGACTTTTTTTTTTGTAAGATGCCTAAGTTTTACATCATGTTATGCTCAAGATGGTAATCTTTTCAAAATACCTTTTGCCCCTAATTCTAAAAAGTTTCAAAAAAGTTTTTGAACAACTTATCTCTTTATGGGGAAAAATGCATATTAGTTCAAAAGTCCCTTTGAAATGTTGTTTCGGATCACCTTGCAAAAGCAGCAAAAATGTCAAAAGTGATCCGGCAGAGGGACCCGGTCGAGGCACTCGATCGGACCTCCTCAATCGGATGGTGCCTAGTGATGATTCGGACGAGGGACCCGGTTGAGGCACTCGACCGGACCCCTCGACCGGATAATGTTATGTTTGAAAAAACTAGCTGTTATTTTGACCGTTGGGACCTTTCTTTAAAGCTACAACCACCCCTCATTTGCAAAATAACTCTTCCAACTTCAAGCATTCAATTCTAAGCTATCAAAAGGCTTTACTACATATTTATTGCTACAAATCTTGAGCTAACACTTGCAAATCATTGAGCAATCAAAGATCTTCATTTGTATTATTCAACTCTTGAGGAGTTAATCTTTGTACTTACTTCTTACATCCTTAAAAGCTTGTATACACTCTAGATTTATAGTTTTGAGATAATCATTGTATAGAGAGTGTTCAAATCTTCTTTGTGGATTCAACGAAGAGAAAGAAGTTCATTCAACTCTTATGGATTCAAGATAACTTGTATTGTTGGTTTCTGCTTCACCAACTTTTGAAGAAGCAAAACTAGTGGAACTAGTGGAAGTCCTTAGGAGATGTGACCTTAGGTAGTGGATTAGATTAGCGAACCATCTTAAATCGTTGTGTTTGTCTTCTATCTCTTTTATTTCCTTGCTTTTATTTTTGTGTACTCTATGTGTTTGATATTTTGCTTGCTTGAATACAAATTGCTTATATTGAGAATTTTAATTGGTACTTGTTAGTTAAATACTTAATTTACCCCCTCTCTTAAGCATATTTGCCTTAACAACTTTTTATTTGGCCAGACATCTTGTGATATTTTGTTCTTGCAAAAACTAAGCATAATTTGTTAGTGGATAGTTAGGCATATGTTAGGCATATGTTACATAGTTAGGCATATGTTAGATACAATGGCATATTATAATGATGTAAAGTAGCCTTACTCAGCCTATATAAGGCAGTTGTAAACATTGCAAAGAAATACACAAGAAATCATCTTCTTCTTCTCATTTGCTCGTTATCTTCTTCACTAATGTTTAGTAAATTCGACATGGTATCAGAGCTACCATTCTGGTAGCTTGTGCCACTGTCATCTCACAATACAAAACTCACATATCTTATATTTTGCATTGCTTACACCATTGATATCAATTCAGATCAAACACCACCACCACCACCAACTGTTCGTCACTATTCACTACTGTACACATCGTGAACAGTAACACGCGCCACACCAGAACGTTCTACTCGTCGAGAGGATTCTAACGATACCAAAAACGTAAAATTCCAACATCGGACGCACCTCCACCTTCGGTCAAAAGAACACTGCGCTGTTGGAATATTTTCCAGCATTTCAGCACACCAAACAAGGTCTTGCTGACATCATTTGCCAAGTCAGCAACATCTGTCAATCCAGTCACCACAGGTCAGCAAACCGCCACGTCAGCCAAAAAAAAAAAAATTTTACAAGATCATTCTTAAGGTTTTTTGACGTCCTGATTTCATTTTTGCATTCCGTTTTTCGAAATTCCAACTCTAAATACCAGTTTTGTCTACAAAATGGATCACTCAAATGTTCCTCAACCTATTAATATCATATTTGATGGAACCAATTACGTACCTTGGGCCCGCACCATGACTAGCTTTCTTTGAGGTCATAAATTATGGAGATTACTAACTAGGGATGCTCAAGAACCTGTGAAAACAACTGGCGAATCTGATGATAAGTATGCTGAACGACTTGAAGAATGAGATAGCAAAAACCATCAAATTATCACTTGGTTTCGCAATACTTGTATTACCTCCACAAGTCTTCAGTTTGGACATTTTTGTATGGCCAAAGAGGTTTGGGATTTTCTCGCACAAAGGTATACTACTGCAGATGAAGCTCATCAATATCAACTTGCCATCAGTCTTCACTCCATGCACCAAGACATTGGTCAATCAATCAACAACTTATTGTCGCAAATGTATGCTATCTGGGATCAACTTATATCCTTCGAACCTACTTGGAAATGTACTAAGGATGCGGAACAATTTGTTGTTTGGAGAGATAAAAGTCGACTTGTTCACTTTCTTATGGCCCTCCGCGACGACTTTGAACCTGTTCGTGCCTCCTTACTTCATCGAAATCCTTTTCCAACACTAGAGCAAGCAGTTCAAGAACTTCTTTCCGAGGAAACTCGACTTCAGTCTCGAAATAAGCATCGATCTTCTGATATGGTACTTGCGACATCGAATTATGCACCGAAAGGCCAAGTCTCTTTGCCATCTGCTCAACAATACTGCAAATATTGCCATAAATATGGTCATACACTAATCAATTGTCCCACCAGGACTTACACATTTTGCAAGAAAACTGGACCTAATCACTTCCAAAGTGATTGTTATCGCAATCCTAACAGGATTTCTCGTGGAAACAATTCTAAAGGTGTTACTCCTAAGGGTCCATATCCAATGACCGCCTCACACTCTGCTGCTGTCACTACTGAAGATGGGTCCTCAATTATTGCCACTGATACTACCATTGACCCGTCGACCTCATCTATGTCACTTATAGATCTTCAAGAAGTTCTTAAGCAGGTTTTGGTTCAATCTAGTCATTCTTCTTCCATTGCATTGTCTACCACGGTTGGTAAGTCTACTTGGTACTTTGACTCTGCTTGTTCAAATCATATGACTGCCGACTCTTCAAGTTTGACAAACAAAATAGTGCCTATTTCCCATAAACCCTATTTATACAGCTGATGGAAACTCTATGCATGTCAGTCATATAGGAACAATCTCTACTTCTTCTGCATTACTTCCAAACACTTATCTTGTTCCTAAACTTACTCTTAGCCTTATCTCTGTTGGCCAATTATGTGATCTTGGTCTCGTTGTCACTTTTTCTAATTCTGGTTGTCGTGTATAGGACCCCAGTACCGGACAGATTCTTAGGATAGGCCGTAAGGTTGGAAGACTCTTTGAACTCATCAGTCTACATCTTCCATCACACATTCACACCGCTGCTCCAGTCATCTCCTCGTCAACACATTCCTCACTTTATCTCTGGCATTCTCGATTAGGACATGCCTCATTGGGAAAACTTCAACCTTTAGTTTCTGCAGGTTCATTAGGAAAAGTGTCAATTGAAAAGTTTGATTGTCTCCCTTGTCAACTTGGCAAACAACCTGCTTTATCCTTTAATAAAAGTGATTCTGAATCTTCTGCCTGCTTTGATTTAATTCACTCTGATATTTGGGGACCTTCTCCTACTCCTACAATGGGCGGATCTAAATACTTTGTGATTTTTGTAGATGATTATTCTAGATTTACATGGCTATATCTTATGCATGCTCGATCTGACTTTCCTCGCATCTACTCTGAATACACTGCCATGATTTTTACCCAATTTTCACAACGGATTAAAATCCTCCGTACTGATAATGCCATGGAATACAAGGAGTCTAGTGTCCTTGACCTTCTTCATCAACACGGTACTATTTCTCAACGCTCATGTCCATACACCTCTCAACAAAATGGGCGTGCTGAGCGTAAACACAGACATATTCTTGATATCACTCGCACATTCCTTATTTCTGCCTCTTGTCCTGAACGATTTTGGGGAGAAGCTGCACTCACTGCTGTTTACACCATTAATCGTTTACCCTTTCCTGCTATTGGTAATCTCCTTCCTTACGAACGTCTTTATAGATCTCCACCTATCTATGAGCATCTTCGAGTCTTTGGAAGTACATGCTTTGTACTACTTCCTCCACATGAACGTACCAAACTCGAACCACGAGCTCGATTGTGTTGCTTCTTAGGTTATGGCATTGAACATAAGGGTTATCGTTGTTGGGATCCTATCTCTAAACGACTTCGTATTTCTCGCCATGTGATTTTCTGGGAAAATAAGATGTTTGCTTCAATTTCTTCCTTTTCCATTCCCCATACTCAAACTGCACCACTCTTCACCAATTGTTCTCTTCCTTTATTTCCTAATGATGACAGTGACACAGGTACAAATACAAGTCCAAGTACTTCCTCAACAACTGAGACGGCCTCTCTCGAGTCATCGGTTCCGGAAAGTGGTCCTACACCTCACTCTGAGTCTATTTCTACCCCACTCTACACTGACCTTCCTGTACGTCATTCTTCACGAGTAAGGTCCATTCCCTTTCATCTTTTTGATTATTATTGTTTTTCTACTATTCTCTCACTACATGAGCCTCAAACATACCGAGAGGCAAGTTGTGATCCTCTTTGGCACCAAGCTATGGCAGATGAACTGAAGGCCTTAGAATGCAAACATACTTGGGACTTAGTCGATCTTCCTCCAGGAAAAAATGCTATGGGATGCAAATGGGTTTACAAGATCAAGACAAAATCTGATGGCTCTATAGAACGGTACAAGGCTCGTCTCGTGGCAAAAGGGTTCACTCAAGAATATGGCATTGACTATGAATAAACATTTGCACCAGTTGCTCGTCTCACCACTGTTCGAACTCTTATTGCCGTAGCTGCAATACAACAATGGAAGTTGTTTCAGATGGATGTCAAAAATGCTTTTCTAAATGGTGATATTGATGAAGAAGTCTTTATGAAGCCTCCTCCAGGGTATGATTATCCTTCTCACAAAGTGTGTAAACTTCATCGTGCACTTTATGGTCTTAAACAAGCTCCTCGTGCATGGTTCTCCAAATTCAACTCTGTTATTGGTACTCTCAGCCATTTTTTGGGCATTGAAGTTTTTTCCCATACAAATGGCTATTACATTTCTCAGGCCAAGTATTCTTCTGATCTTCTCGCTCGTGCTGGACTCACTGATAGTAAAACTGCATCTACCCCTCTTGATCCCAACATACGACTCACTCCTATTGATAGAATACCTCTCAGTGATGCTTCACTCTACCGTCAGTTGGTTGGTAGTCTTATCTATCTTACAGTTAATCGACCTGATATCTCTTATGCTATTCATATGGTGAGTCAGTTTATGTCCGAGCCTTGTTCTTCTCACCATGCAGCTGTTCTTCGCATTCTCCGATATGTCAAAGGCACTCTATTTCATGGTTTATTCTTCTCTGACAGCTCCTCTCTAATTCTTCGTGGTTATTCAGATGCAGATTGGGCTGGTGATCCCACAGATCGTCGTTCTACTACTGGTTATTACTTTCTACTTGGTGATTCCCTCATTTCATGACAGAGAAAAAAGTAAACTGTTGTTGCTCGTTCTAGTATTGAAGCAGAATATCAGGCACTTGCAGATACTACCCAAGAAGTAATCTGGCTTCGATAGTTACTCAGTGATCTAGGTGCATCGCAGCTTCCTGGTACTGTCCTCCGTTGTGATAATCAGAGTGCCATCCAAATAGCCCACAATGATGTATTTCATGAGCGAACTCGTCACATTGAATGTGACTGCCACTTCATTCGTCAGCACGTCACACAAGGCACTGCGCAACTTCATTTTACTCCCTCTTCTGATCAACTTGCTGATATCTTCACTAAAACACATCCTCCATCTCGCCTTCAAGACTTGATTTCCAAACTCAAGTTGGTATCATTCACACCTCGAGTTTGAGGGGGGGTGTTAGTGGATAGTTAGGCATATGTTAGATAGTTAGGCATATGTTAGGCATATGTTAGATAGTTAGGCATATGTTAGGCATATGTTAGATACAATGGCATATTATAATGATGTAAAATAGCCTTACTCAGCCAATATAAGGCAGTTGTAAACATTGCAAAGAAACACACAAGAAATCATATTCTTCTTCTCATTTGCTCGTTATCATTACTAATGTTTAGTAAATTCGACATGTTTTAGTTGTTTAAACTTTTAGATGATGTGACATGTTAAATGTGATAGGAGCCTAGTAGTACAATCTAGGTGGTTACAGGTGGTAATAGAGCATATTATTCAGCGAAAGTGTGAGTTTTTTACTGAAAGTGTTTGAAAAAGTATTTTTCTCAATAATCAATGGTGAGTTTATAGGTATATATATGTTACATGTGATAACAACTAAACATGAGACTATCTAGGAAGATTAAAACTGTTACAACAAGAATGAATTTTCAAAATTCAAAACAAAAGCTAACGGGTAGATTATCCCGTTATCATTTACATTACCTGGTCCTGGACTGCAACTCTGTTCTATTTGACACGATGAGGATATCGTGCATCTAAGAGGAGGAGATTGTAACATCTTATCCTATATCGATTCTATAAAGAATTTGTGTCAATTTATAATTACTAGGGTTATCATGAACTTAAGCATTTGGCCTTAGTTAATTAAATTCAATATATTATCAAGAAGGCTAGTAGTGAGAGTGGGATCATTACAGCTCTAGGTATCCGTTATCCTTGTGATAGAATCCTTGGCAAGACTAAAGCAGGGTGCACCGAAAAATGGGGTAAAAAAATAGGGTAAGGATCTATTGTAGTAAAAAATTTAAAATTCGAACCATAATTTTGGCATCCGTTTAATTATTAGATTGTCTTTCATTATGTCACATAAGGTGCGTGGATCCTGCTCTACCCTGAAAGGAGGAAGAAGATAAGGACATTTTAATAGATACTACAGAAGTTTTTGCTGGGATAAACAGATCAAAGAAAATTGACAGAGTAGCTAAAGCAAATCGAACAATGTAGAAATTGGAAGTTATTTATCTATTGTGGGGCTTGACGGTGGTGTTCCATCAAGTAATCCACAGTTCAAGATAAGGAGAGATCATACATAAGTATCTAAGACTTGCATATGTACTATATAGTAGAATAAATCAATTAATAACTCTTTCAAACTCAGAATTCGAACTAATGCAAAAAACCTTTTTTTAAAAAATAAAATAAAAAATCTATTTTTTTTTCTTTGTTTCTTTTTGGTACAATAGAAATGAATATGTTGCTTAAATTCAAAAACTGTGAGTACAACAAATTACCACTTGACCAATATCCAATTGGCTATGCTTTTCATCAATGAAATTTAGAAGGCTCAAGTCTATCCATATTGCATCATTCATTATTTTACACAAATTGTAGGGTAGCTAGGTCTCCGAATGAGGCTACAACCAACTCTAATAGCTTACTTAAATGCTTTCTTACCCCACATGTAGTGAAGGTATTGGTATAAATGAGTTTTAAGTATATTTTCCTATGTGATCCCTTAAATTGTAAGGGATCCCTAATTCTATTTTCTTCATCTCTACATATAGGAAAGAAGACACTGTTCATATCCCATCCCCTAAAATCTCTCAATGGTGAAAAGAGCAAAAACTATGAAACATGGTAAAACTGTTAAAGTAAAATTGAAACATAAGATCTCTAAAATAAGGGATTGAATAAATATAGAGAAAGTGTTGGAGTAAAACTAAATTAATGAATATATCTCTAAATATAGGAAAACTGCTACAAATACCCTACATGTAGACATAAAAATGGGAAAGTTGTTGGAGTTTGTTAAGTGACCACCTCAAAGTTTAAAATATTTGAGAGAGGTTTACAAATCCCCTACATGTAGATATAAAAATGGGAAAGTTGTTGAAGTTTGCTAAGTGACCACTTCATCTAAAAATTTAAGTTATTAGAGAAAGGTTTATAAGGTGTTACATGGTACATTAACACATGGTAAGGTTAAAAGAAGCGTAGAATATGACACGCTCGAAAGATTGAACACACGCGGACGAATAATATTGTACCAAGTGCCTAACTCTGATACCATGTTAAAATCCTGAGATTCCATCTTAAAACCAATTGGTGCTAAGTGAAATAGTCCAAGATCTTATAAGGTGTATTAGAATTTCTGATTTTTTGATGTGTAACAAGTGTATATTGTAACAGAGTTGACTTACCTGATTAATGACCGGGAAAAGCTCAACGATTAACACGTTCTCTAAGTTTCATTTGTAACCTGTATCTTGTCTGTAACATCTATCCTGTGAATTAACGAGCTTCTTTCTTTTTCTTTTCTTGCTTATTGAACAAATCTCTGTAGAACATTATCTAGAAATAGATTTCACATCAATAAATAACAATGATTCACCTGCCCTGCATGGCTTTAATATATTTTCGTTGACCTCATATAATTTCGTAGACAGGCTTATAATTAAATCATATATATATTGCACGATACGATCGTTGATGCAGAAAAAATGGATTTTGAATTAATTATTGCTTTACATGACGGGTTAGTAGGTTATTGAATTCCAATTTAGAGATACTTCTACTTTAAACTATTGTGTGCCTATTTGGAGCTATTGAGACTCAAAGTCAAATGCTCTTTAACGACTTCCGAAGTATGGCTCAAAATTGCCCAAGTCAAGTCTAGCCTCCTCAAAGGTAAGAAGGCTCATAACAGATAAGGAAAAATTGCATAAATAGTCTAAGTTTTTTTTCTAAAATTTTAAATTTATCACTATTATTAAAAATTAGTCAACTTAGTCTTTATTAATTTAAAAAAAAAAATCAAATTCGTCTCTATCATTCAAGATTAGTCAATTTAATCTCAATTATTTCCCAAAATATTTTAGATAAATCCCTGCTGTGAAAAAGTTATTCATATCTAATGGAAAATTTCACATGACCACTGTTTGAAGGATAAATTTGAAATATTATTAAATATTCAATTTAGTCCCTATTGTTTTCATATAAAATACAAATTAGGTATCATTTTTTTTAATGAAAATTCATAATATTCGCCAAAGTTTTTCCATATAATATCAATTTGATCCTTATTGTTTGTCAACATTTTAAGTTTAGTATCTCTTATTAAAATAGTTAAAAAGCCCCGTGAATATTTGTCAGCACTGCAGAAAAATAAACTTTATCCCATCCTTAATCCAAAAAAATACATAACAATAATATAAAAATAAAGTCATAAAAGTCATCAAAAGGCATATAAATATAATAAGTCATAATGATAAACATATATTAAAGAACAATGTCAATGAATGCGTGTCGGTGCACTATTATGTGGTGAGGATTTTAATTTTTCAAATATTTTCCATTTGTCCTCTATTTTTCATATTTTATTAACTTAGACTTGTCATTTTCTTTTGCATGTTTGCACGTGTGAGTGTGTATGTGTATCTTTGGTAATATGGTGTAATTAATTTGAATATTTTGTGAAACAAAATAATTTATTTGAATATTTTAACCCCACTGACAAAAATTCATAGATCTGCCCCTAACCACAGTCACATGTCGGTATGCCAAAATAAAAAGTTATTCATATCTAATGGAAAATTGCACATGACCATTGTTTGAAGGATAAATTTGAAACTTTATTAAATATTCAATTTAGTCCCTATTGTTTTCATATAAAATTCAAATTAGTTATCATTTTTTTTAATGAAAATTCTTAATAGTCGCCAAAGTTTTTCCATATAATATCAATTTGATCCTTATTGTTTGTCAACATTTTAAGTTTAGTATCTCTTATTAAAATAGTTAAAAAGCCCCGTGAATATTTGTCAGCAGTGCAGGAAAATAAACTTTATCCCATCCTTAATCCAAAAAAATACATAACAATAATATAAAAACAAAGTCATAAAAGTCATCAAAAGGCATATAAATAAGTCATAATCATAAACATATATTAAAGAACAATGTCAATGAATGTGTGTCGGTGCACTATTATGTGGTGAGGATTTTAATTTTTCAAATATTTTCCATTTGTCCTCTATTTTTCATATTTTATTAACTTAGACTTGTCATTTTCTTTTGCATGTTTGCACATGTGAGTGTGTATGTGTATCTTTGGTAATATTGTGTAATTAATTTGAATATTTTGTGAAACAAAATAATTTATTTGAATATTTTAACCCCACTGACAAAAATTCATAGATCTGCCCCTAACCACAGTCACATGTCGGTATGCCAAAATAAAAAGTTATTCATATCTAATGGAAAATTTCACATGACCACTGTTTGAAGGATAAATTTGAAACATTACTAAATATTCAATTTAGTCCCTATTGTTTTCATATAAAATTCAAATTAGTTTTCATTTTTTTTAATGAAAATTCATAATACTCGCCAAAGTTTTTCCATATAATATCAATTTGATCCTTATTGTTTGTCAACATTTTAAGTTTAGTATCTCTTATTAAAATAGTTAAAAAGCCCCGTGAATATTTGTCAGCACTGCAGAAAAATAAACTTTATCCCATCCTTAATCCAAAAAAATACATAACAATAATATAAAAACAAAGTCATAAAAGTCATCAAAAGGCATATAAATATAATAAGTCATAATCATAAACATATATTAAAGAACAATGTCAATGAATGCGTGTCGGTGTACTATTATGTGGTGAGGATTTTAATTTTTCAAATATTTTCCATTTGTCCTCTATTTTTCATATTTTATTAACTTAGACTTGTCATTTTCTTTTGCATGTTTGCACGTGTGAGTGTGTATGTGTATCTTTGGTAATATGGTGTAATTAATTTGAATATTTTGTGAAACAAAATAATTTATTTGAATATTTTAACCCCACTGACAAAAATTCATAGATCTGCCCCTAACCACAGTCACATGTCGGTATGCCAAAACATGAATGCTTTGACGAATTTTACAATTTTCACCTAACAAAACCCATAATTGTAATGCTTTTGAGCAATAGAGAATAATATGGTTGATTCTAATTGCTCTGAATCAAATACGCCACATACAAATATAACCCTTGTATAGGACATGTAACATCCACACTCTGTTTTCATACACTGTTCTATTGACATAATTTTGTAAGCATATATAAGAATATATAACTTCAAGTATATATGATTTTACAGCACAATTCTCGAATACATGTTGCAGCAGAATACATACATGTTTGAGCCACGATTAAAAGCAACTTGTAATTGTTACCCGATCACTAACGTGGGTCTTCATCTTCCTTGCTCTATCCAGAAACAACTAACATTTATGCAATTAGTTTAGGGTTAAAGTAAGAGAGGGGACCTAGCCATATATTTATAATTATTCTAACGGGCCCTCCCATAAAAGACTTAGTCAAAATATAAGCCCTACACATAATTAACCGTATATGGATTTATGAGGTGGGCTTAAAAGTAATATGATCACAAACCAGTCTCTATAAATCAAATATTCAACCTATTTTTATAAAACCAAAAGTAATTAACGGTAGTCTACTTAAGAGAAATATTCCAACAGTCTTCCACTTGGGCAACGTTAATTGTTTTGTTTATTTCTAAAAATATTTTTGAAAACATTTATTAGGCTGAATAAGTAAACTTAATGTGACCACAATTTTAAAAACACTGGTTCATAGAACAACACCTCGAACACAATCCTGTCCAACAAGATTACCAAACATCGAATCAAGGTGATCATAGTGTTCTATATTGATATAGGACCTTCCATGGTAACAAATGCCAACAACTCTATTAACATGGATTAATATACGGCAATGTAGTAAGAAAGCAGCACCAATATGTAATCAAATGTACTCTTTCTTTGTCAGGCATCAACATGATTTCCCCAAAATTGGCAGTCGAAAATGCCAAGGAAATCAACCATTCATATCTTCCCAAAATGGCAATCAATAGGTGACAGGAAAGAATGCATATCTTTGATCAAAATGGTGTCCTCATGGAGATATATAAACTCAATAAATGGTCTTATGAATTTGGACATCAAACCAAAACCTTCAATATACATATGAGTTTTCACAGAATAATCAAGTATGTTATAAAAAATAAACAATATGCTATTCCACAAATGCACAAAAGTGCAAAACAAAAGCACACAATAATGTGAATATTCAACAATGCATGAAAATGCAAAACTCCCACTAGCCAATAGTGTCAAAAGTCAGTAGAACACTTATATGTAAAACTAATACCAAGCCTAGTGTGCACTTGAACATATATCAAGCTCTTGATAACACTAGCATATGGTACACGTCTCATGGATCTCTTTATGTTATGGACTCCATAATACTCATATCTCAACATGCTATTTAAACATTATGATCTCAAACCTCTAATTAGAAGATCAATAAGTATTGAGTTTGTTTGATATTCTTAGTAAACAATGTCTCCCTATTCTCGCCAAATCCATAACTGTTTGTTCATAAGGGAAACCAAATTACAATTTTGGGTAATTATAATAGCTCACAATAGAAACAAGTATATTTGAGACCCAAGTATATCATCATGACCTCCCATTTGAGCAGAGGGTACAACATACTATAATATAATTCATCCCAATCATGAAGGTGAATAAGAGAAATACACAACTTCAAGAAGTTAATCACCTTTAGGCGGATAAATCTCTCTAGGGAATGCATTCTCTCAAACTAGTAGAGCATGCACAATCTCATAAATAAGTCCATTTGGATAGAGAAATTTCTTTAACTATTTACATTCACTACCACTATTCATCCACCCCAAAATAATACACACAATGATCCTCTTTGGGTAGGCTATTGCATGTATTAATGTGGAGAATATAAGGAATGTATATCAAGTCTTATTTTCTTTCATAACCTATAAAAAACCATTTAGAAAATAAAACTCAGACGCTGAATTATAACTACAATGACAATTGTACTAAGATACTCTAATTACGCTTCCAAATAATATTCACATAGAAGCATCATAAGGCCTATAGTTCTTCATATTAAATCATTTAAGAACTCGATCAATACAAGCCTTTTGCGATAGACCTAAAAGATTACGAGACCTATCTTAGTGTATCTGGATACTAAGAGCGCAAAAAGTCTATCCAAGATCTTAAGTCTTAGAAAAATAACTCATGAAGTATGTTCAAATTATTCGTTGCTTATCAAAATGTCCTCAACATACAATGTCAGGAAAATAAGCTTACTCCCACTGATCTTGAGATATATCGCTTCAATGTATAGACACATCTTCAAAGTCTACAAACAATGTTTTCCTTATTGGAAAGAATTAACCCCTCAATAGGAAAACCCCAAAACATAAAACAATTTAAGCTAGATTTTCTCCCAAATAAGGTCCAATAGGAGTGTTATGAATAGACTTGTTGTAACACGGTTAAGAGTATAGGAAGTTGGTGTAATGGCTTCACCCCAAAAGGTATATTAGGCTAGTGACACTTATCATACTCCTCATCATATCCTTAAAGGTGCAATTTTTCCTCTCGACTACACCACTATGTTAAGGGCTAAAAGACTTGGTATATTGGGCAACAATCCCACAATCTTGTAAGTACATGGCAAACGGTCCTATATGCTGCCCAATGACCGAATGTCTATCAAAGTACTTACCTTCCGATCAGATCTTACGATTTGGATGACCTTCTCAAGTCTTTTTCTACCTCAGTCTTAAAGAGTTTAAATTTATCAATTGTTTCAAATTTCTCTTTATATAAATAAATGTATTCATAATGAGAGAAGTCATCAACAAATGTAACAAAAAAAACTTGTTACTATACAATGTAATAGAATAAGGTATTACTTCTAAAAGGTCAGAGCTATGAGTAGCCTATTTTTCATTTAATATTAGCGAGCTTACCCTAATGCACATAATACAAGTTTCAAGATCAAAATTTAGAGAAAAATATTAATTCTTATGAGTCTTTCAACCCTTTCTTTAAAATATAACTCAATCATTTATGTCATAATAAGAAAAAAAAAAGTTTCATTAAGCAAAATTTTCTGAAAAATAGTCATAAGAATTTTCTTAGAGAATAAAGACAACTGATATAAACTGTCGGGTAAAATATATTCACCAAGACTTTTGAGATTAAAACCAATCTCACTTTGCCATTGCCAAAGTTAAAACATAACAAAACTTGTTCAAAACAAAAACGTAAATCAAATGTCCTCTAAAAGACAGTGCACAAAAATATTTTCCAATAAAAGTTCAAAACTAGTCTCTGGATAAAATAATAGATCATATGAATTCAACTTTAATGGCAAATCATTCCCAACTTTACCTCAATTTGTTTCACCACTTTCAATCCACTAAATATTTGATGAAACATCAACTAACATGGATTCTAAACAAACATAGACTAGTGAATCACCATCTTCAACTGTCTTTTCTCTAACCATGATTTTCATTTAAAGCAATCAGCTCTTTTATGACCTTTTTGATTACAGAAGTAACACTTCCTTTTAAATGACAGCAGATTTAGGACCTCTTACATTGTGATTCCTCTTTTGATTCTGACCCTTACCACCCTTTTTAGAACCCTGACATTTCTTAGGAGCATGACTTTTAAATTTTGTGGTACTAGTCTTATTAGAATAGTCCCTAGGGTTGGAAACAAGCAGTGTAGCCTCAAGATTTTATCTTAACTTTGTTTTCCTCAGCAACACACTGATGAATCAAATCTAATCAAGCCTTATCTTATTTCATAATCACAAGTTCACTCAACATTTGTGTTTCCCTCATAATTATTTTAATTAGCTAAAGCAGTAAGTGCATTAGAGTCCAAGGCGAAGTCAAGGTCAACTATCCCTAGGATTATTAAACTTTTGACCATTTAAGAACTAAGAGTAGTGCTCACATTATTCAAGGCAAGAGAAACTGTTCAAGGAAAGAATGCAATGTCAATAAGGAATAAGCATACATGTTCCATTATAAAATAAGCACTTCAAACAAAGGAGCCCAGGCACATCATTACATCCCCACCTTTGGGCAGGAAATATTACATGTAAATAGGTACCCTTTTAACATAAAGCGTCAATAAGATCATCCTACTGAAAGAAAAGATCAATCACATTTGGGCAATTAAACTCCCTAACAATAGTATAATTTCGACCCATACTTTATGTTAATGCTACTTGGCTAAAGTCATATAATGACCTCCTTTGGGTGATCATTGAGCACTTTACCATGGTAGTTTTTCAACCAATACGAGAAAAAATCATAGATTTAATTAGACTAGTCACTTTGGTGAATTTCACCCAATCAAACCTATGTTGTCAACTCATTGGAAAAACTAGTGCATAACATAAATGAAACTGTCATGCATGTAATTGATCACACAATATGAAACACTTCAATATAATGTGTCTCTATGATCACTATAAAACTACATTCTACAATAAACTTGAATAGATTATATAGAAAATCAGTAGAGCACATCCGATGCACATAAAATATAAATAGAGGAAGTACATAGAATTCTAAGTTGAATTGAGGAATCTCACAAATTTTAATTAAATCCAGGGGCCCAAAATGATTTAAAATCAATCCCAATTCATTTTACCACAATTTAATAGTACCATGGAAAATTATGTACACAATATAATATTTCAATAAGGAGAGAAAGCAATTAGGCTTATTTTTAAGCAAAGAGTGACAAGGTTTTGTTTGGCATGTGTGAATAATGACATTATTAGGATTATAGAAAATACCCTCTAGTCAAACATAATCCTATCCCACTTAAAATAGGTACTGTTTGGTTTCGAACAAATGTTCACACTATTTGGTTTATCAATAATTTGCTCTTAGCCAAACAAGGCCCTTCTTTTGTTTCCAAGAAAGCTGCTGCAAAAATATATGCACTTTAACAATAACAAATAATTTCTTAACTAGTAAGGCATAATCCAATACTTGGAACAATGGTGACTACTGCCAGGTAATATTAATATTAGTACTAGCGCCAATTAATATTAATATTAGTATATTAGGTTCCAATGGTGACTAGTGCCCTTTCATATTGGTGTTAGGTAGCAATAAGTCAAAAAGAATTGAATGCACCTAACAGGAGTTGAACCCATGACATGCAATTGGTTATGCATGACTATTACCATCAAGGCAAACATATTCCATGATACAATGATGAACTCTATAAACTAATATAAAAGACACTCACGATAATGACTATTTTACTAATTAGCAGAAGGTGAAAAACAATGCTAAGTGGGTTTTGAACTCACACATAAAGTGTGAACATGCTTGCTTCCAACCAATATAGCTAACCCCAGTTTTACGTGAACATTAAACCGTAATCAATTAAACATAATTGCAGTCCAATTTTGAAAGGAAAAAAAAAAAAAAACAGCTGCCAGGCTTCGGACCCAAGCCACTTACAAATTACTATTGCATCTAAACCAATAAAGCTAGCTTGGTTCCACGTTAAAATCAGGTCTATTTAATTAAATAAATAAAGTGTAGCAGTTGAAACAATAGAATAAAGTCAAGACTTTTGTGCCTAAAAAGGATCGAACCTGCCGCTAGCTGTTTGATTAAACAGGTGTCTGACCAACAAAACCGAATTTGTCACAAAAGTAAAGGCACAAAATAATTTGAAGAAGCTAATTTTGGTGGTCGTCTTCAACCTTCCGTCGGGGCCGACGCAGCCCACTTAAGCCCAAAAATAAACTTAAAACGTTAAAACCTCATATCAGATCTATTTTTCACAATTAAATAATCTAATCCTAGGTTTTTTATGCTAAGGAATTCAATTTTGGAATCAATTTTATCAAATAATTAATATATTTTGCTGGATTTTCTAAGTGGATTTCGGATTCAAACTCAAAAATTAGGATTTTAATATCTTCAACCTTATAAAAATAATCCAACAGCAATCAATAAGTGGGAAACACATATAATGCAGAATAAATTCAATTAAGTGTGTATACATAATCTATTATGCAATATACACATGAAAATTCAAAAATCAACAAAATATTTTGAATTCATATAATAGCACAATAAATAACATGTTATATATTAAAAGCTTGATCAGAAAGAGATCTATGAAAGTCCTCAATTAATTTCACGAAATAACAATTAAATAACCATGAATTAAAACAAGAACTTTCATGGTTTACATAGCCAAACAAGTATCATGAAATCTTTTATATTAATGGCTGGAAATCATGTATAATTAGCTCTGATACCAAATGTAAGCATATATAAGAATATATAACTTCCAGTATACATGATTTTACATCACAATTCTCAAATACATGTTGCAGCGGAATACATACCTGTTTGAGCTATGATTAAAAACAACTTGTAATCGTTACCCGATCACTGACCTAGGTCTTTCTCTTCTTTGCTCTATAGATGGGAATAATTAGTTTAGGGTTAGAGCAGGAGGGGATCTAGCCATATATTTGTAATTATTCTAACGGGCCATCCCATAAAAGACTTAGTCAAAATATAATGTCTACACATAATTAAACATATATGGATTTATGAGGTGAGCTTAAAAGTAATATGATCACAACCCAATATTTATAAATCAAATATTCAGCCTATTTTTATAAAACTAAAAATAATTAATAGTAGCCCACTTAAAAAAAAATATTCTAACAAATTTTGCATGCACTTTGTTGTGCATCAATCGCATTAACTCCTAACTATCAAGAAAAGGGTTGAAACCATCCTTCACAGCATTTGCAAATTGAGGAATGAGTGTTTCTGGAAGATTATCCCATTCAAACCAATCCCAACCGTCACATTTGTTAGGCTCAATGTTTTGAGGAACTTGATTGGGATCAACCAAGATTGAGCGCACCACGATGACAACATAGTGTGATGGCTTTACTTCCTCCAAGAACAAATTGTTAGTCACTTTTAAAATCTCTATCTTGTCAATGTCTAGTCCTGTTTCCTCCTTCACTTCTCTAGCTGCACATTCCTCAAAGCTCTCCCCTAAAGACAATAAATTGAAGAATGAGTAAATTAAACAAAGAGTTCTAACACCAGCGAATTATTTAGTCAATTTAAATTAATATCAATTTTTAACATATTAATAAGGTCGTATATATGTAGAAAAAAAATCAATTTGGTCCCTGATATTTGGTATAAAGATCAAACTGGTCTTTGAGATTGGAAAAAAGACCAAATTGGTCTCTCCCGTTATGTATGAGTTAACAGTCAAATATTTGACCAGATAAAAAGGTTTGAATGCCCCTGCTTTAGTGATTGGAGATTTGGAGGGAAGGAAAAAAAAAAAAATTAGAACCATGCAGCATGCACAACTATTTAAACACCCAAGTCATTTTTTTTTTCTTTTCTCACTTTCAATTCATGCACTTTCACACCCACAAAAAAGAACAACAACAACAAAATTCTTGCTACTTAGAAGAGTTTGGCTCTTAATTTTTTTAGAATACACCTTTTTTTCTTTTCTTTTTTCTTTCTTTGGTAATGTTGATTGAGTTTTATTTAGTTTGTTTTTCCTTTAATCTTGAGTGAACTTATGAAATTACTGATATTTGATGTATTTGATCAACTATGTAATCTCTTCATTATTTTCTGATTATAAAAATATTATAACTGGATAGTCTGTAATTTTTAATATTTATAATAGTGTAAAATTAAATATAAATTAAAGAGAAAGCCAAGTATATCTATATCCACTACATTTTTCCCAAAAGTTGGATACAGTATCGGGTAGCGACTAATTTTGGCTTTTAAAGTCATAAATTTTGGATATATATCCTTTAACTACAAATGTTGTTTGACTTTTAACTAACTTGAAAAATATACTGAGGTGCAATATTAGACAATATAATTTATAACCTTGTGATAAATTCAATATAATTCACATATAACAAATTCCTCATCGTTTGAAAATAAAATAAAAAAAATATATAATAATAGATGAAAAAATAAAAAGATTAATAATATATATGCAATAAACCCAGATCATATAATCTCAAGAAAAAAAAACTCTAAAAACTAGAAAAAAAAATTATACACCACAAATAAATCACATGCAAAGCTAATAAATAACAAAATCAAATATAATACGTCTAAAATAAACTCTAAACTAACATAATGTACAATATTATTAAAAAATTTATCAAAAAACTAAACCCCAAAACCTACTAACCTTTTTAACATGAAGCAATTTCATGGAAAAAAAATTGCTACGGGAATGATCTCTGTGCAAAGGAGCCTTCAACATGCATAGAATGCTTCTTCAATTTTTTTTTTTTTAAAGTTGGAGTAGCCATTCACGGGTTTAGGGTGTTTCTAGTGTGTGTGTTTTGTGTAGAAGGGAAGAAGAAGCTAAGACCAAAAAAAAACAAATGTCAAATCCATTCTTTTACAATTTTTAATTTTCTTTTTCTTTTTAAAGAAAATGAAGGGCAAAATGTCTTAAATACCCTTCTATCAGATAACTCTAACGGAGGTCCAATAACAGGAGGGACCTGTTTGGTCTTTTCCCAAATCTCAGGGACCAATTTGGTCATTATACCAAACCTCAGGGACCAAAATGGTTTTTGCCCAATCTGAAAATGATGAAGGAGATTACATAGTTGATCAAATACATTAGATATCGGTAATTATATAAGCTTACTCAAGATTAAAGGAAAAACAAGCTAAATACAATCAACATTACCAAAGAAAAAAAAAGTTGTATTCTAAAAAAATTAAGAGCTAAACTCTTCTAAGTAGTAAGAATTTTGTTGTTGTCATTGTTCTTTTTTTTGGGTGCGAAAGTGCATGAATTGAAAGTGAGAAAAGAAAAAAAAAATGGCTTGGGTGCTTAAATAGCTATGCCTGCTGCATGGTCTCAATCTTTTTTTTTCCTTCCCTCCAAATCTCCAACCACTAAAGCATGGGCATTCAAGTCTTTTCATATGGTCAAACATTTGACTGTTAACTCATACATAACGGGAGGGACCTGTTTGGTCTTTTTCCAAATCTCAGGGACCAGTTTGGTTTTTATACCAAACCTCAGGGACCAAAATAGTTTTTGCTCTATATATGTATAAGTCTCAACAATTATTTAAGAGACTAATGAGTCAGTCTATATTGACTGAAGAATATTCTACAGCATTAATATGATCGAATTGCAATTAGCGCGGCCAAGATCAGAAATAAGCATGCATAGGTATATATCATATATAGTTATATGAATTACAATTCAAATCTTACGATTCAATTCAATTCATAAGTATATGTTTAGACCAGGATAAATTTCACAAATGGTTTTCAATGTTTGCATTTTTTTTCAATTTCGTCCCTATCACTTTTAAAGTATTGCGCTTGGTCTCTTATGCTTACACTTTTTTTTAATCTCATCCCTATTATTTCAAATGACATGCTTAGGCTCCATAGTTTGTAAAATATTTCAATTTAATCCCCAACGTCTTTACTATTTTTCAATTTAGTGTCAAAAGTTTCATGTGCAGGTAACAAATTGCAATTTCAAGGTACGAATTAAACTGAAACTTTTTGTAAGCTTTAGAGATTAAGCGCGTCACTTTTAAAACAATGAAAACGAAATTTAAAAAAAAATGTAAATATTGGATACTAAATTAAAATTTTTTGTAATCTTCAAAACTAAGTGTATCACTTTAAAACAATAAAGACAATTTTTTTTTAAAAAAAAGTATAAACGTTAAGTACCATTTGTAAAATTTACCCTATATACCACGTCTAATTAGAATTATGAATGGCTTCAATTTAGACGTTTTGCTATTTGTTAGTTGAAGAGAAAAGCAAATGAAAAGGACTGACCAAATTCGAGATGGCCACTTGGAACAGAAATGTATGATTCGCCTGTGCAATCTCGACGCCTTCCCAGTAGCACTTTCTTGTCTTTCAAAATGAATACTGCCACCGCTACTTTTGGGGCTTCTACTATCTTTTCCATTTTGAGTATCTCTTAGCTTGCAAGTTTTGCACCCAAAACAAATCTGCAGTGGTCAAAATTGAGTTCAAGTACTCTTTAATAGTTTTTTCCCACCTATTTGGATGCTTTTATAAGTGCACCCCATGTGTGTAAGACTCACGTTTTACATTAGAGGACCGTATTTATATACAAACTTAACTTGACATTGAAATAACAAGGAAAAAAAAGTGGTTGGTGACATTACATAATTAAATAAGTAATCTTTCCTGACCACGAAAAAGAAATTATTAAAATATTCAATCAATTATTAGATCAAGTGTGATAAACGTGTTTTTTTTTTGTTGGGTCATACAAGTGTGATAAACGTGATTCACATAATTTTTCCTTTCACCAAGAAGTGAGTTCAACTTGCTGCCGCATGTTCAAAAAAAAAAAAAAAACTTGCTGCCGTTTGCCTGATAGACGCTTGCATGATGATTAGAGAATAAGATATCCAACTCAGCCAATTTTGTCGCCTTTTTTTGGGAAAATTTAACTGGTACAATACATATTAAAAGATGTTACTTACAAGAATTGTTTACAAACTCTCGACTCACTGCGAGAAATATACCACTAAACCAAATGTCTGATAATTTTTTCTTTTTTCTCTATTGGTAATTTGAAAGAATTTTATTTGATCAAAGAAAAGAAGGAATTCCTATACAAAGGGTTCCTCTAAAAGATTGGAGCCAAATGATTATCCCGCAATTAGCATAATCATCATAGCTCTTCCCATTTCAAAGAAATGGAATAAATGTTTTATCTTTCTACCAAGTTGCAAGTACGGCCAAGTAATATCTTCCTTTCT
The DNA here is from genome assembly GCA_037974665.1 of Ehretia macrophylla. NCBI lineage: Eukaryota > Viridiplantae > Streptophyta > Magnoliopsida > Boraginales > Ehretiaceae > Ehretia > Ehretia macrophylla. The sequence goes on from CM075767.1 coordinate 67,195,703, forward strand.
TTCAATATGTAAAACAATTTATCTCGTTTATGTTCTTGAACATTTTATGGAGATGATGAGGTTTAGCAATTGTTTTCTTTTCGAATTAAATTTTAAAAGTCAAGTCAAGAAACTTGAGGCTAACTAACGTTTTCAAGCTGGTTCGATTTTGATGAGGTGATTTGGTTCATAGATTCTATTTTAAGCAGCCATAACTCTAGAATACATATGGGTGTTGAAAATAATAAACCCTTCTCTAATATATAACTTAAATTTATAGATAATATGGTAATTCAACAGAAGAAAACTGGGAAACATGTGTTATGGGAATGATCCGTCATACCAACCAAGCTACCCCAATCTAGTTCCATCTATTTGAAAAAGGATGAAATACACCATATTCCCAAATGTTATCGTAATAACGTAGTTATTCTAATTCTGTCTCTCAGTGATCGTACTAACTAATTGTATTTTGAAAATATTGCACACTCACCTTAAACTTGCTAATCCTTAACTCCATCATTGGCAAAGATGAAATATTGACAATGCTCTTTATTTGAAATTTCACGACACCCCCTTTGCTTAATAAGCCAGTTACCTTCTATTATATGATAATCATGATCTCATAAAATATATGTATTTATTAGTGATCTCATAAACAATTCGTGTTTTCTAAAATCCTACAAGTAACGTCTGTTGTTAGCAGGGGCGGAGCTATACTTGGGCCAACGAGGGTTGCAGTCCTCACTGGCCCAGAATAACGTTCAAATTTTTATGTATTTTTAAGAAAAAAAAATTTAAATATCTATGTATTTTTAGTTGAAAATATTAATTAATTCCCATTAAAAAAAAAATAAACTAATATAATTCAAAAATTATTTATTTTAGTTCCTACTGAGAAAAAAATTCATGAATCGGCCCTAGTTGTTACCCCAGTCATAATGAGTCACCATCATGGAATTAAACAACCTCATTTCCCAACCGTTTTTCATTATATTAATGACAATAAATTCCTTATAATCTAAAGAACATGAACCACGTTCATCAAGCTAACGTGACAAGAAGAATTGGTAACTCCTCTTCCACAACTAGGACCCAACCCATGGAATTTTGGCTACTCACAATAAGAAAGATGACAAAAAAAAAAAAAAAAAATTATGACCGTGAGGATCACTGAATATATGGACTAAATATTATCACACCCCTACCACAACTGATGCTAATGGATTGGAATTGGTATATTTCTTGATCACCCTAATGGGCCCACAACTTCTCAAAAGTTCACCATGGAAATTCAATTAGCACTGTGGCAAAAGAAATAGTATATAGCTTTAATTATTTTATACTAAAATCCAATATTACTATGGAGAAGATCTAGTATGCAACTTTAATTTTTTTTTTTTTTTTTTTATACAAGATCTAATATTCATTAGAGCAGTTATTCAATTAGATTTGATGGGTTGATAACTCATCAGCAAAGGAAGGGAATGTTCATTGCGACCATCGAAAAATCAGAAGTTGGTACAAATGTTAGAGGAAATAGGTGTGACTTTTTACGGCATAATGCTGTTTTTAGTAGAGTCTCTAAAATAAAGATTATATTATCGTATAATTATTACATAATATAATTCATTTGGTGTAACAAAAATTCATAAAGTAGATATTAAAATCACCAAAAGTGGGTCCGAGTCTCTAAAAATATTAACAAAAAATTCATAAAGTATATATTAAAATCACCAAAAGTGGGCTCGGGTCTCTAAAAAGTACAGAGTCTCTAAAAATGTTAACAAATTTGTTAACATTTTTAGAGACTCTGTATTTTTTAGAGATCCGGGTTCATTTTTGGTGATTTTAATCTCTATTTTATAAATTTTTATTGTACCAAATGAACTATATTACGTAATAATTATACGATAGAACAACCTAATAGATGGCCATGGGAATCATTACAACATGATAGGTTGGTAACTAGCTTATTAATTACGATAAGCAAGGGGCGGGTGTCGCGCAATTCATCCATTACTAGTAAAGGGCATTTTTGTCCAAAAATATCATATTCAAGGGACAATGTGAAATAATTCTATAAACCGCAAAGTTAAGAGCGTGAAATACACTCATATTTGATCTCAGTGGGCTAGGTGATCGTAGGGGTTTCTTGCCACATTGGAAATGTGATAAGGGGTAATTTATTTCGATAAGCACAAAATGGTGTTGCACATTTTACCTATTTTAAAATTTTAAATTTGACGTATATGTATAGCATATTAACCCCTCTTCACTCCGAGGCATACCTATTTTAAAATTTTAAATTTGACGTATATGTATAGCATATTAACCCCTCTTCACTCCGGGGCATTTTTTTACAGGGTTTCAAAAGCAAGGAGAGAATTATAGTTATATGCTCTTGAAGAAGGGAGACACTAATCAATGCATTTCTTATTCAAGGGGGGACAAAATGCAGCTTGCCTTTTATATTCATATTTGTCTTAATGTTAATTACAAAATCAATTAAATGTTTGTGTGCTTAGGCTACATTTGTTTGTCATAAAATATTTTTTTGAAAAATATTTTTTTAATTTTTCGGTGTTTTGTAATACGAATTAATTAGTCAATCGAAAAAATTTGGTCAAAGGAAAATATTTAGTTAAAAAGAGTGAAAAATATTTTCATCTCTTTTGGGAGAATAAAATATTTTTCACTCATTCTACCCCACCTTCAACCACTGTAACCAAAGCACATAATATGCCTCAATATGTCCAAATTCAAAGGCTTTTGTTAGACATTCAAATGTAAAATCTTTTGACCCTCCGCGAAAATACTCCATCTGCGATACATTCATACATGTGATATAAAATTTATTCTTTTAACTTTATCAACGTATAGACATTTTACTATTACAACACTAATATCTGAGCAAAACATAAATAATAGCACTAACAAATTAAAATAAAAGCTCTTTGGCATGCAAGAAACGAGGCTAAATCCCTTCACTATCACAGAACTAATATCTAAGGGGAAAAATAAAAAAGCAGTAATAATTTAAAATAAAAGTGCTTTGGCATGCAACAAAGTAGGCTAAATCCCTTCACTATCACACCACTAATATCTGAGCACGAAAATAAGAAGAAAAAAAAACAGTAATAATTTATTTTAAAGGCACTTTGGCATGCAAGAAACGATGCTAAATCCCGTCAATATTACAACACTAATATTTGACCAAAATTAAAAAATAGCACTAATTATTTAAAATATTTATTGTTTTTAAAAAACGAATAATCATATTAGTATTTATGTAATGCTTACCATTCCTTTTCGGTACAAGGCATTTGGATTTCCACTATCAAAGCACTTATCCATGAACGAAGCAAGGTTGGGATGTAACGGCGACCACGGGACGACTAGAAACTCCTTCAGTGTGGCATGCTTGTATACGTATGGCTCGTCGCTGATTTTCGTGAAAAACTTACAACTGTGTAATGAGTTGTTCGGTTAGTATCGAGAAAAATATATATTTAATTCCAATATAACTCTATTATATACCTTGTTTTGGCACGAATAAGGTCTTTAGCAGATCGTGAACCAACCTGGGCTAGGATTTCAACGATTAGTTCTTCAGGAAGTGTATCAAAGATTGAAGCCATTTTAAACTTTTTGTTTGAAGCCATTTCATGTTCTTTTGTTTCTCAATCTCATGGGGATATAATAATTATGGAGTAAATCCCAGATTTCCCCATGAGTTATTGACTAAAACCCAAATTGCCCCATGAACATTTCATATTACCCAGATTCCCCCATGCATTTAAACCCAACCAAACAAAGTCTTAGGTGTAAGGGTATTTTGGTATTTTCCTTTTTAAAAAAAATTAAAAATAACAAAAACTAATTTCCTCCGCCGACACAACAAACACTGAAGAATTCAGGAAGAGATCATATAACATCTTTCACTTATCAAGCATCAATTACTCAAATCTCCAGCAACACCACAACTATATGTATTGATACAAATATAACAAAACAATTAAAGACCAGGCTCATCAAAATCATATGTATTCCTACGGCTACGGCTTAAATAGAGGGAAAGTGGAGCTTTGGGCCCAAACGCTGCCATCTTGGCTGTAGCTGCGGCGGTGAGATGGTTGCACTCGATCTCGCACATCATATGCTCATCTACACATGTTTGCAGCAACGACATCTTTGGACTTTTTTAGTATTTGATTTCTCCGCTGATGTTTTGGTCTACACTTTGTCTCTCTTTCGATCACACACACTTACACTAACACATCACCCACACCACTCTTACATACCATTGACTGTCTCTCTCACACAGCATAGACTGTTTCTGTCACATTTCCACACCATAATAGTCTCTCTTTCTCTCTTGATCACACACCCCCCTCACACGCACAACACACATACGCCACACAGACACACACTCAATGAATCAAACACCATACCCAAAAATCATGCCTCACAAGCATAAAAACACACGGGAAAAAAAAATAAATAAAACATTTCATTTTTTTGAGAATAATGAAAAGTCTAAAATACCCTTATTCTTAAGACTTTGTTTGGCATGATTTAATGATATGGAGAAATTTGGATAATATGAAATGTTCATGGGATAATTTGGGTTTTAGTCAATAACTCATGGGTGAATCTGGGATTTACTCAATAATTATGTTGATGAGCTCCAATTCCGTATACCCCCTATTTATATAAGTTGGAAAGACACAAAAGGGTGTGTCCTTTCATATTCCCTATTAATGTCTTTATTAATTAATGAAGAAACACAACTATTCATGAAATGGTGTTATTTTAACCAATTGAAATGTAACTTCTGTTTCTCAATATACGTGTTGCACCATTAAAGGTACCATTCGTGCAAATATGATTTGATGAAAGTGCATCCTGAAAGACAAATATTGTGTACTTCAAATTAAAATTTTGTTTTCATAAGAAATAATAGGCACGGATAAAGTACATAAGTGAAATGAGACTTGTCGTAACTTAGTTGCCAACGACTGTAAATGGTTAAATGCTGATAAACATGGGTTGCTATACAATATTTCTCGTTTGGTCTGGTGTCCGGTGTTTAGTATTTGGGCTTGTGGCTTTTTATGAGTAGGTTGTTGGTTTGTGCACACTTATCTTCTTTCAATTTTTTTGCTTGGGCTTTGGGTTGTTTGGTTTGTTTGTCATTGGGTTAGTTGTTTGTATTTGGGTGTTTCCATAACCATATTCATCGGCCATCTTAATATATCATACTTGGTTACGAAATACTAATAAGATAACCAATTATTATATGTATAACACTCAAACAATTGACTTATTAAATTTGTTCCTTACGATTACAATTGACGGCCTCCCTAATAACCAAGGATTATGAAAATAATTCATGATGTGCTACTAGTGGTACCACCAAATCCAATTCATTATAGCATGCGTTGTTCTTTTAAAATTATTATTAGGCTTTATTCCGTTACCAATTAGGGCTGGCCCGTGCATATACACGGGCTGAACCCAATGTATATTGAAAAAATATTATGAATAAAATTATTTACAATGAAAATGAACTTATATCAATGAATTGGAATAAACGGTGTTAATTATATATAATCTAATATAATAAAATTTGAATTAGTATGTTTGTCATGTAAATGAATTTGTTCACAAAACAAATTACTATATTCAACTTTTAATAATAGATAAACTAAAATTGTCAATAAATTTTGAATAAATGCATAGAAGTAAAAAGATAATTTTAAATAAAGGAGCATATTTTCTAATAAATCAAATGTAAGCATCCCACACCTGAAAAAATGACACCAATGTCGAGGAACTGGAACAGTATTTCGACATCAACTTAGGATTTGCTGCAGTGGCTTCCCACACTTGAAAGAGTGAAAATAAAGAAAACAAGCATGAGCAACTACTAACAAAGAGATAATTAAGTAAATTACTTGAGACCAAAAACATAACCACATATCCACAATTAAACGTTATAATTCATTTAGCATGTGACTATTAGTTTTCCCAATTAATTTTTTTACAAGAAGCAACAAACAACTTGTTATTATAAGTAAACAAAACACACAATGCATGCTTACAACATTACTTTCAAAGAAAAACTATTTGTCGATTAAGGAACCATGCTCAGAATCCGTTAAACAATAAATGTACATTCATGAAAATATATCATGAAAATCCAAAATCTCAAAATTGAATAGCTAAACTTGGATCTTCCATTGCATAGAAAATAGTACTGAGAAAATGAAGCCTCACAATAGGTATCATCCCATAACAAAAATCATCATAGTGAAGTGAAAGGCTCATTGTAGGCCAAAAAATTCCAGTTATTTCATCTGCTAGTACATATATGATCAAATTAAATACTTGTAACTATGGAGCAAACAAATACGGGAAAAGAAAACCTTACCTATTCATCTCCACATCTCAAAAGTACATAGTATTAGCTTGAATTCAAAACTTTCTACTTCAACTCCATTCAATTTCAAATTTTTATGCACCACCCATTGCTCTGCACAATGTGGAGTCATTTCCAAATTCCAGAACATGCAACTGTCCATCGTGGCAAAACATGCGTAGTTCAGCAGCCAAGGAAAATGGAAAGAAAGATAAATGAATAACAAAAAGACTGAAATGGTAGCATTGCCCTCACCTATATAAAGTTATAGGAGAATCTGAATTTGCCTTCTAGGGCATTAATTATGACCCTCTACCTTCACTTATCATTTTGCAGCCAAATCAATCATGCAAGCAATTTGAGGAAGAGTGGCTCTGCATTCCTGGTCATTTACAGGAGCCTGAACAAAAATAATAAACATGATTAGAGTTAAAAATCCTCAGAGTAAGGAAGAATTCTACCACATAAAATCACAATTTTAGATTTACCAGTTTTTGTTGAAGATCAATTAGAGTACTTCAAATTTATATTATTAAATGTACTTATTATGAAATTTGTTTACACAAGATAATTTCTCAATCACTCTGTCAGCACAAGTCTCGTCAAAATTCCATCTTTTCACACGCACATAATTGTATACATCTATGAGAGAGAAAGGAACATACCCAATAAGTGATTTGATTGAACATAATGAACCCATCAAAGAATAATAATAACAATAATAATCATCATCATCATCATCATCATCATCATCATCATCTTTCAAGTACTTTCACATATAAACATGCACATATTCATAATATATGCAAATTAAATATAGAAATAGCGATTGTGTCAAAACTGACGAAAAGTGTACAACACGCGCGTAAAATACGATTTTTATTAGTTTTTAACATATTTAATAATAAAATAATATTTTATTTATTTATTTAGTAATAAATAAAATAATAAAATATTATTTTATTATTAAATACGTTAAAAACTAATAAAAATCTCATTTTACGCACGTGTAGTACACTTTCCGTCAGTTTTGACGGAAAATTTGACGGAGGGGGGTGGTGTGCATCAACGGGTGGATCACAGGGGGATTTGACTATATTTTTTGGACCACAGGGAGGTTATAGCTAGTTTCGTTTGACCACAGGAGGATCCAGGGCTATTCACCCTTTCAGTTTTAAAAGCTTCGATGGTAGTTTGCAGCATCATCATTTTTATCTGGAAATTGGTGTTCGATTGGTTTTTTGAAAATGGTAAATTTGATTATACATTTATGTTATAAAATGCGTTTGTGCTTTCACTACAAATACCATGCAACCGGATCGCATAAAAAGCTTTTTGGTGGAAATGGAATCCTTTTCAACTTGTTAACAGATCCAGAATAGTTCAATATCAGTTTCAGAAATTCGTAGCTTAATTACAAGATTCCTTTTGCTTAATCATGCTTATTGCCTTGTGGCCAACTATGAGACACATAAAAATGGAAAAATTAAATACTTTAGTTGGCTTTGGCTTTTCTTGGTTATTCTTCTTTTCTGTTTTCAGTATGCAATCGCTCATCGTTTTCATATTATCAATGCCGCACGGCGCACATGATGTGCATGTATATCCAGAAACATCTAACCTTAGTTTCACACAGTTATGCCTCAAGATAGAGCTTCCCATAAATTAAATTGACCTTGATTAAAGTTTGGTATTTGGATTGGTTTTTGTTCCTTACCTAGAACTGGTATTCTATGCTATTTGTTCATGCACTAAGAGTTTGACTTTGATCAGATGCAGAATAATATTGATCAAAAACAAAATCCAATTGTGACTCTGGGCCTCTGATTTTTGTTGTTTGGATGCCATTTTGGGGTGGGAAATTCACCCACCATCAAATGGTGGAATGTCATACCCGATACTTGTGGAATTCGCTTCTCAGTTTCTGTGTAGTGATTTCTTAGAATTCACTTATAAATTAGGATGTGTAGGATAAGCTTGCTTTATCCTTTTGAATAACAGCAATTTATGTTTGCTTTAGATTTTCTGTAAAACTGTTCGTTTTCTCTTCTTTTGCTAGTCAAAATGTTTTCTTATAATATCCAATTATGCATGCATACTTCTTCAATGAAACTGCGTTTTGTTTGGATCTCTTAATGTTGAGTCCAGATTCTCTAATATGCTTGCTGCAAAATGGAAAGATGCCAGAGCGATACCTTCCTCTTATTTTTCCATCAACGTATATATAAAGTCATATTTTATTTTCTCTTGCAGCTGGAGCAAATTAGCGAACATGAATGTTTGCTTGCGCTGGGGTGAACGGAATGGTCTTTGCAGTTGGAGGGCATGGGATAGATGGTGAATCTCTGTCTCCGCCAATCTCGCTACAACTGTTTTGGGTATGGATTTTTGGTGGTAAGCTTTACATCATGGGAGGTAGGTCGAGTTTCACCACTGGAAACTCAAAGAAGGTTAATGTGTATAACCCCGAGAACCACACATGGTGCGAAATGAAAAATGGTTGTGTCATGGTGACTGCACATGCTGTTCTGGGGAAAAAGCTCTTTTGCATGGAGTGGAAGAACCCAGAGGAAATTATCCATATTCAACCCTGAAGACAATTCATGGAAGGTGGTACCAGTTCCCGTGACCTGGAGTACAAGCATTGGATTTAGATTTGGCATACTGGACGGGAAACTTCTGCTGTTTGCGCTACAGGAGGAACCCGGTTGTAACACCCTTTTGTATAATCCAAATGCCGCACCGGCCTCAGGATGGCAGACTTCTCAGATTAAACCATCTGGTTTGTGCCTTTGCAGTGTGACAATAAAGGCATGAAACTGTTATCTCAAGATAAAGGCATGGACTATGTGTTTGATGCTCAGCTGGTCTTTTCGGATGATCAGCCACACTAGATCTGACACTCGGCCAGGACTCCCATTAAGGGCAGCAGTGGGGAATTTTGGACAGTGGGGCAAAAGCTTGATCCTGCCTAAGAACTTGAGATGATGGGGAGTCGAGACCTCTGAATTGATTTCTTTTCTCAACTAAGATTAGCTATTTTCATGTTGTGAACTAGTTTATAATGTTAAGGACTCCTATGAACAAATCAAGAATTTGCTCAGATCTGCTTATGTGTACTCTACTCTTTTCTTCAATTGGTTGTGATCAAATGGTATATTGCTACTTATTTGTTATTCCTATCTGTGGCGGCTGTTAGGTGTAATGAATATCCTTGGAGCACCTTTTTGCTCGTCTGATTGATCAATCTTTGTTTAAAGAAATGCATTGAAAAAGGACATATGTATAGAGTCTTTCAAAGAGATAGTGTTTTTTCAACAGATGTATAGAGTCTTTTAAGGAGATAGAGCTTTTTCAACTCTCTCAAAATAGACTCTACTCTAAACATATATGCCATGGTTCCTTACTTTGACAAAACACAAATATCTAAATTTAATATCTTCGAACTTATATCGATCGTGGGTGGAGAACTGTAGAGAAAAGATAACTGAAAAAATGTGAAAGGCTACACTTGTATTCACTCATCAGTGGTACATAAATACATTTGATACAGCAGAGTAATACGGAAGATGATAAGGATAAGAGAAATACAAAAATACACATACTAACTGATACATGAACTATCATCCCTAAAGTGTAGGATTTATACTATACAACCCTATCCTTTAACAGATATTTGAAGAGTATTGGATGAAGAGGACTCTTCCGTAATATGCCCTGCAAGAGGGTGTTGCCGATATCTTGGACCTGAGTGAGATGAATCTTGACTTCGGCAAAGGCTTAGTAAGCGCATCGGCAAGCTGGTTAATGGTCGAAACATAAGCCATGGAGTAAGCCATGAGAGGCCTTTTCACATACAAAGTGATAATCCAAGGCAAGGTGTTTCATGCGTGAATGGAATACAGGACTGGAACACAGATAGGTTGCTCCAATGTTATCACACAATAGCTTTGGCGGTTGATGGGTAGGAATTCTAAGCTCCGACAACAGATTCATTAACTAACACAATTCAACGGCAGTCGATGCAACAGATCGGTATTCTGCCTCTGTGGAAGAACGAGCAACTGTGCGTTGCTTTTTAGAACACCATTATATAGGATTAGAACCAAAAAACACCATATACGCAGATGTGGATGTATAATCATCTTTGTCCGCAGCCCAGTTGGCGTCTGAATAAGCGACCAACGAGAGGGGAGAAGATTTCTTAATGGAAAGACCAAAATTAGCCGTGTGATTTAGATACCGAAGCAGTCGTTTCGCTGCAGTCCAATGCTGTTGCTTGGGACAATGCATAAACTGTGCAAGCTGATTAATTACATAAGCCAAATCTGGCCTTGTAAGTGTAAGGTACTGCATAGCACCAATCAAGCTACGGTAAGCAGTAACATCTTGCAAATGGGATCATTTCCATGAGTGAGCCGTGAGCTTGAGCTAAGTGGAGTAGATGAACCGTTTGCAGCATCCATTTTGAATCTAGCCAAGAGGTCACGAATGTATTTCCTTTGTGACAAAAACAAGCCAGAGGAGCACAGCATGACCTCGACGCCAAGAAAATACAAGAAGGAATCAAGATCTTTAATTGAAAATTGCTTTGACAGAGCATCAATTGTTGATCTGATAGCTTTGGGAGAGTCCCCTGTAATTAACAAGTCGTCAACATACACCAAAATATATGTAAGATGAGAGCCTGTTGAGCAAATAAAAAGTGAAGAATAGAACATGAGTTAGTAAAGCCAAGCGACATAATAAATTTTCGAAGCTCATTGAACCAGGCCCTGAGAGCCTGCTTGAGACCATATAGTGACTTAGAGAGACGACACACATGATTCGGGTGAGTAGCATCAACAAAACCCAGAGGTTGTAACATAAATACTGTTTCATCAAGGTGACCGTGAAGGAAAGCGTTGTTCACATCCAACTGATTAATCAACCAACCCTTTGAAACAACAATTGATAAAATAGTTCGAATAGTTGCAGTTTTAACCACGGGACTGAAAGTTTGATGAAAATCCAATCCAGGGCGCTAGTGAAACCCTTTTGCCACAAGCCTAGCCTTGTAATGATCCACACTCCAATCAGGTTTACGTTTGATTCTAAAAACCCATTTGCACCCGACAATGTTGTACTGAGGTTGACGCGACACTAGAGTCCAAGTGTTGTTTCGGTGAAGAGCATTTAGTTCCTCAACCATGGCAGCCATCCACTCTTTTGATTGTAAAGCCTGTTTAACTGAAGTTGGTTCAACAATAGGTAGAGAAAGAGTTTTGTTAGCAGTGAATGTAAATATATGATTTGGACAGACTATATTATTCTTTGACCTTGTTTGCATTGGATGAGTATTGTTGGGCACACGAGGAGTCGAAGGCACGGTCTGTGAAGGTGTAAAAGTAGTTGACAGAGGCAACAATTGATCACCAGAGCAGTCATGTGGCGGGGAAGTAGGCTGAGTTGGTGACGAAGAGGACAATTGATGACGTGAAGGAGTGGGATTTAACTCAATTTGTGGAGGGTGGACTACACTTTGAGAACTATTGGGTAATACACAAGGGAGAGGCTCGATCAGAGTTGTATATGGACTGGACACCATGTCATGAGATTGCGGAGTGGAAGGAGAAAAGGAAGGGGAGAGAAATGACTAGCTCGTAATAGTATAATCAACCACATGAGGTGCACCAGAGAAAAACGGGAGGGAAGGAAATTCTGTTTCGACAAATTCTACGTGGTGAGAGGTGTAAAACTTGTGGTTTTGAGGTTCATAACAAATATAGGCATCGTGAACATTGGAATACCCAAGAAATAGGCACGGTGCAGACCGTGGCTCCAATTTATGCCTCGTGTAAGGTCGGAGCCAAGGATAGCAGAGGCACCCAAAAACACGAAGTTTTGCATAATTTGGAAAAAAATTAAATAAGCATTCATATGGTGATTTACCAACAAGCACACAACTGTTTGAAAGCAAAGGACCACAAAGACAGTGGAAGGGAGGCACGGTGAAGAAGAGTGATGCCAGTCTCAACAATGTGCCTATGTCGACGTTCTGCCGGGGCAACACGTTCTGGGGTGTAAGGAGGGGAGACGAGATGCTGAATACCGAAATGAGAAAACAACGATTGTAATCCTTTATATTCGGTACCACCATCTGAGTAAATGGTGGCAATAGAATGATTAAATTGTTTTTCAACCATAGTTTTAAATTTGGGAAAAAGTTGAAAAACATCGGATTTATAACATAGAAGAAAAATCCAGGAATATTTCGTATAATGATCAACAAATAAAATGTAATACGAAAAATCATCTAGTGAACGAACGGGGGATGGACCCTACATATCCCTAAACACAATTTCTAAAGGACGACTGCTTTGTAAAGTGGAAGTGCCAAATGGCAACTTGTAACTTTTATTGCAACGACATGAGTTACAAACGAAGAACTAGCAGAACCAACTAAAGGTAAACTATGAGCAGTAGTAAGATGACTGAGTATTTTAGAGGCCGGATGACCCAATCGGTCATGCCATACAGGAAGTAAGGTTTTAACAGCCACATGAACTTGTTTATTTGAGGACGCTGTACCACTACATGGCCACTCATATAGATTATTCCTGCTCCTGCTCTCCGCCAGACGTGCCCTAGTGGAAAGGTCCTTCACAAGAAAAGAAGATGGGTTAAACTCAATAGAAGCATTGTTGGATTGATAAAACTGTCTAATGGAGACCAAATTTTTATTTATACTGAGAACACAAAGAACATTAGACAGATTAAAGGAATGAGAGGGAGATGATAAGGTGGTTTGCCCAACATGAGAAATACCCAAACCTATGCCGTCTCCAATGATAACATTATCCGAGCCCTCGTAGGGCTGATGAAGAGATAAATTTCCCAAATCTGTCATCACATGGTGGGAGGCACCAGTGTCAAGCAACCATGGTTGCGCGGAGTTGGTTGTAGTAGTGTTCACAGTCGGACTAGATGAAGGAAAGAACAATTTATTCACAGGGTAACATTGATGAGCCGTGTGCCCTTTTCTTCACAAAATTGACAGAAGACAATTGGCTTGTTCTGATTGCCACCAGACCCGAAGGAGTTATTGCGGCGAGTATTAGAGCCATATGAAGACTTCATGTCAACGGAGGCATTTTTCTTGCTATTGAATGCTTTTTGGAACAAGACCCATTTGATGATTGGGTGCGGGCAACATTGGTAGTAACAAAGCCAAGAACACCAGTGACACGAAACTCTTCGCGTTTCAAAAAAGACTCATATTCAACGAGTTTATCATGAAGCTCATCAAACTCAATCACCGAATCTCGCGCACGAACAGCTGCAGCGAGCTTTTTGAAGGCAGGCCCGACACCATTCAAGGTGTAAGTTATCAAATATTACTGTGGAACAGGAGTGCCCAAGAGTGTTAACTAATCAGCAATGTCCCGAACTTGGGCTAAATACTCCGATACTGGCTGAGTACCACGAGAGAGAAGAGTGAGTTGTTCGGCAAGCCCCATAATTCTTGAAGATGATGGGTTGGCATAATTCTTTGCAAGACGGCACTAGGCTTCAGCAAACGTGGTGCAAGAACGAATGATGGGAACCACAGTATGGTTGAGAGACCCAATGAGGCCGAGCAACAGCAACTTGTCTTGAGACAGCCAGAATTGATAGGCTGGGTTCAGTGTACTCATATCACCATTTGTAATGGTAGAAGGAGGACAAGGCTGAGAACCATCAATGAACCCAGCGAGATCATAGCCATAGAGAAGAGCATCAAATTGCGTCTTCCAATAGTAGTAGTTGGTGGGAGAATGCTTGGGGGGCAACTGATTCGCGACATTAATGGCAACGAGTGTTTGAGAAGGTTGTGAGGGAGGACGCTCTTCGGGTAGCGTTGGGGAGGTTGCCGTGCCGGGGTTGGAGGTGCCTGTGGAATCAGAAGCCATGGAGAGAATGAGCTAAATAGTAGCGGAAAAAAAAATGGAGGATCAGCTTGCTCGTTTGAGCGATAGAGCTCTTATACCATGTAGAGAAAAGATAACTGAAAAAATGTGAAAGGCTACACTTGTATTCGCTCATCAGTGGTACATAAATACATTTGATACAACAGAGTAATACGGAAGATGATAAGGACAAGAGAAATACAAAAATACACATACTAACTGATACATGAACTATCATCCCTAAAGTGTAGGATTTATACTATACAGTCATATCCTTTAACAGATATTTGAAGAGTATTGGATGAAGAAGACTCTTCCGTAATAAGAACAGGAAATGAACTCTATGAGAAAATTCTGTTACTACTGTTACAAACATACCATTTATGAGGAGTTAAAAGAACTTGAGCAATGCATCTGACTGTGTAGAACAAATGGCTTGTTTTTGACATCTCTTTACCTGACCTAAAAATTGACCCACTATTCCCTGGAGCTTATATTTACCATCTTTGAAAAGAGAGGAATAGACAATTATATAGGAATGAAGCATTAAATGAGGATCAAGTTTTTGACAATATTGTTTTTGATATAAAAATCAAACTCTACTCAGTTAAGAAAGATAGGAGAAACCTCTTCAACCAAGCTATTTGCAAAGTTTGGAATCTAGATGAAAGTTATTTTAGATAGGCTTTCCTCCGGAGATTATAAATATTATACATATTCTTGAGTTACTTTAATGAAATTCTTGCGTTTAGCCAAAAAAAAAATGACCCACTACATTGATTGAACAAATTTCTTCAAATCATGAGACAACTACCAAGTTTATGGAAGAGATAGCCTTCAACAAAAATGAGTAGTGTCATCAGATGATCTGATTTGGTCTGGTTCATAAGTTACCTCCTAACTGCTAATCAACGGACCTATTGGATTGTGCCAAATTCCTTTTTGCTCCACTGTGTATTACTATCCTATGACCTTGACATAACCTCTTTTGCTACAATGTCGAGATTTCTGAGACTATAGTTTACTTTTTAATTTCTTGACCAGTTGATTTTCTTATAACATGAATTTCTTCATCAAAAAAATTATTACTAGCGCCAATTTAGAAAGTAAACTTTAATGTGTAACATTAATTGCAACATTTGCAAATATTGTGATAATAGGTATCAGTAACATGGTTAAAACTTTTCATGGCCAACAAGATGTTTGTAGTAATTTCTTGACTTGTGTATCCGTTTCTCCTCACGGCATGCTACTTCGTTTTATATTTTACTCCTCATCAGTTTTTCTTTTTCATCTTACCCTACTTCAATCATTGTCCTATTATGTCTAAGTTGTGCATGCTTATCAAAAGGATAAAAGTAAACACGCATCGTGTTTTGTTAAATTTACACGTTAAATACTATAATATTACAAAATTTTAATAATTCTTTATGGTTGATAAGAAATGGGCAAAAATCTCCCGTCATCAGTACCACGTACCACAGTTGGTAGCCATATTCTTATAAATTATAAAGAGTTATTAGATTACTATTATTTCATCATAAAATATAAATTGCTTGCCGCCCCCTGTGTTTTTCCGATTGTAGCTGACCGACTCCATCCGTTAACACTTTTGTCAGTTTGAACTGGATGTGTATCTCATGCGTTCATTATGAGTTTTTTGCAGCTTCTTGCTGCCAAATCATCTTAAATTAAAACAAATGGACCAAAATGCCCCCTTGAGACAAGATATAAGCTGTCTTCTTCTTGCAGCAGTAAAACACACGAGAAAGCAAAACATTGAAGATAGCTCAAACAATTGATTTTTATTGTTGGTAAGTGGGTTCATCTTGTTTTTTTTTGTTACGTTATTTTTTTGTGATAAGACGTCGTTGATTGTTCCTAATTTTACGCTCAAACCATTGATTTTTACTGTTCGTAAGTGGGGTCATCTTGTTTTTTTTTTTTTTATGTTATTTTTTTGTGCTAAGATGCCAATGTAGTTAGTTGCTGCTAATTTTTGTTGTTGACTTATATTTTAACCCGTTGGTAAGTAGGTTAGATTTATGTATTTGTTCCTAAAATATTTTTTTCTTTTGTTAATGTGGTGGGTTAAATTAGAGACAATGTCAATATTGAACAATAGGCGTTCAACCAATGACAACCCAATTGAGTTAAGGTATGTGCACATGAGGTGTCGGTATTGCAAGCGACTTCTTGACATTCGGATTGTGTCAACAAACAGGCCTACCAAAGGAATGTTATTCCACAAGTATGATGATTGCAACTTTTTTAGATGGTGTAACCCTCAAAGTGTTGTTTGGGCTGATAGTGGCATACCTGTTATTCCACCTAGGAGGTCTACTACATATGGAGGAACAATCGAAGAAGGTAGTAATTGTGAGGAGGAGGTCACATCCCGCGCGTACCACAATGGGAGGAACAATATGCAAGATGTTGGATGGCAGAAAATGACTTTTTTTGCCAGTGTTGTTTGTTGTATAATGGTGGTTCTCCTTCTTATTGTGATGTTATTGAAAAGATGAGGGGAGTAGTAGTTGTAGTTGCAATGTACGCTTTTTATGTTGTAAGAATTTATTATTAAATTAGGTTGTTAACCCCCTCTATTTTTTTAATATATGCTTGTTACCCCCTTGTATTATTTGCAATGAAGCATTTTACCCCCCCTATGTTATTTATAATGAAGCATGTTACCCCTTGCGATTTTGTATAAAAGCTTGTTACGCCCCTTTGTTTTTTATGGAAGCAAACTATGAATGCCCTGACATATTTATAAACCTATCATAATCCTGTTTCCAACAACCAAAAGTCCAAATATCATATAACACTTTAAATGCTTTCAAAGGCAGCTTTACCAACCAATATATCTAATATATTAATTGCCAACCATGTGGGAACAAAGACAACAAAACAACATAATAAAAAGCATCTCCCCATCATCTCATCATCGATCCATGTCCAAAAGCAATAAAGTTGAGTGGTTAACATCAACCAAAGTAGGAAAAACATTCATAAAATATACATTACTTGTGATATGCTACATATGTTATCTAAATCTTCCATTTCTCCCTTCTTTTCTTTTTCATATTCTCCAAAACTTGTGAAATGCTTGGGAGTCTTGACCGTTTAGTAGAAGTAGAAGTTGCATTGTTTTCTTTAGTACCAACCAAGGCTTTGTTTCTGAAACTATTGTAAACTTTTGTACCATTACCACCAGATGTTGCACTAACACCTCTACTAGCAATAGTAGTTGTTAGGAAATCGTGCATGGTATTTTAAATATTTTATAATTAAATAAAACGCAGCGGAAATAATTAATAATACTCATGCATCCGTTCATGGCCAATTATGTAGATTACATATATGCATAATAATCAACTATTAATTACGCATAACGATTTTAGGATTACCTTTCTAGTGACGAATCTGTTGCAGAATCTGAACAATCCAAAGCTCCCTAATTGTGAAGCCTCTGAAAATATCCACATAGAATTTGCACCCTTAATTGGATTTCACCCCCACTAGGTTTCTAGAGAAATCTTACATATTATTCTGACTATGATTTTTGTGCTAGCTAAATCTGTGTCAGAATATTACATTATATAGGAAACATATATGACCTAAGGTCACATATGGGTCAGTCTTAAACAAACCAGTCTTGGACTCATAATAACCAGATCAATATCAAGTTACTACGAGTCCAGTTAAATTAATATTAGGACGATCCTAAAATTAATTTAATATTTTCTCTAATCAAATTAATCTGTAAATTCCATTTGTGTGTGACCTCTCGGGTTCATAATTAATTGGCAGCAAAATAATATTAATCCAATTAATATTTAATTAGAACTTTTTAAATTTATTTCTCTCAAGTCGTGAGTGATACCTAGCAGTATATCACAACTACCTAACTAATAATAAAGTGAAATTCTTTGAACTCTTAGTAATTATCATGCAACTAATTCCTTCTGTCTGAATCATCCCGATTGAGCCAGAGTCATGGATAGGGTCGTCAAACTTTATTACTCAATCATATGTCTAAATCTATTTAATCAGTAACTTATGAATAATACATGGAACGACTTCCACTATTCTACCTCGGCCAAGGATTTCTAGTTACTTGATTAATAGATTGCATAGGATCCTTAATTGACAGATTTCATATCTACACACACCTATCTTCATGCTGGAATAGATCGTAACCACTAAGTACATTATCCAATCCTTGATGAGGACTAGCTTTATTGCACCAGCAAATCACGTTACCCCTAACACAAGATAATCGTGGTGTCTCAGGTCTAAGGAATTAATTGCACCATTACACTGTACAACGAATTATTGACCATTCCATGTAATTCGTTGTATTAGCGGTCATGTCCAGTCACTTGTTTTCAGCAAGCACTTATGCATCTACCCTTATGATATGAGACTAATCGCCCAAATCAATATATCATATTATTTGGATAGTAGATTGTAATCCAATCTTTTCGGATAAATCAAGGCCCAATTAATTTATCCTACTATCGGGGACTATTTTAGAATATATTTATGAATGTAGATTATGTCACCATATCCTTACTCTTAATGATAGAATCTATAAATATTATTCTAAGGACTCTTATTTAAACAATTAATCACATTGATTATATTTAAATAGACTGCCCACATTAAATAAATAATATAATTATTATGTCCTAAAATTGACTTTAGGGCATATAATCTAACAATCCCCCACTTGCACAAAAGCCAATTACCCCGGTATCTCGTACCTATCTTCTTAAGATGGTAATCTAATGACTGCCTTAGTCAGTGGACTAGCACCGTCAACTGTTGACGTTATTTACTGCATAATATCATCATTTTTACAATCTCTGATTGATATGGTAATGCCTCTTTAACGCTCTTAGATCTCTAGTGAGACCTAGGTTCTTTAGCTTGCACTATAACTCCATTGTTGTCACAGCACTACCGGTTTGGCTTAAGGAAAAGAATCATCCTTAGTTCAGTTACGAACTCCTAGATCCAAACCGCTTCCTTTTGTTACATCTGATGTAACGATACACTCAACCTTTGGAATTTGCAATTGTACTAATATTTGGAACCTTTCCAATTAATTGCTCTTCCGTTACAAGTGAGTATGAACCTAAATATGGATTTCCAATAATCCACTTCAGACTCTCAACCTGAATTTGTAAAACTTTAAGTTTTACATTTCTCCATATACCAAGAACATTCTTACAACATTTTTCAGTGCTTCTCAAGTACTTAAGAATGTTCTTGATTGCTTTCCAGCGTTCCTAACCTGGATTAGACAGACATCTGCTTATAACACTTATAACATTTATGATATCATGTCTTTGTACATAGCATGACGTACATAAGATTCTCAATTTCTGTGGCACTTTGAACCTCATGTGTCCAGTCTCTCTCTCTTTAGCAGTCGTAGGACTCACAGTCCTAGAGAGATAAACGTCATGTCTTAAAAGAGAACAATCCTCTTTTAGAACCTGTGTACATGTTAAACACCTTTAACACCCTTTTTGGAAAAACCCATTAATCATTTTGATTTATCGCTATAGATCGATTTCCAAGGACTCAAGCGGATTATCCCAAATTTTACTTGGAGAATTATTTGAATAACTAGGCCTACTTGTGTAGTCAAGATTCATCTTCATTCTCAATGAAGTCAATCGAATGTTCTAGATTCTTTAGGCTTAGTTAAGTCCATTAATGAACCCCTTTAGCCTGCACTTTTTGTGATTTATCACTGGACTCAAAATGTATCGACAAATCCATATTAATGTCTTCATTAATGAAGTCATTATGAAATGCCGTTTTGTCATCCATCTACCTCATCTCATAATAGTAGTGTGCAACTATCGCAATAAATCATAATGAATTTTAATAATTGGTGAAAAAATTTCCTCATAGTCAACTTATTGCCTATGACAATAATCTTTTACCATTTGTCCTAAAGGTCTCCACCTTTATTCATTTAAGATCTTATGGCTCCAAGCCATTTAAGCTTATGTCAAACATAACTATTCATAGCTGACAAAAATATCAACATGATTATTGTCATCTTTCTAATCTGAAAAAAACTGTTAAATAATCAGCTGCTCTTGGATTGGGTTTTCTAGAATCAAATCCAAGATTTGACTCAAGTTAATTGGTTGCTCAGTAACTCCTTACTGAGTTATACTTTATTCCCACTCTATCTTCTCAGATGAACTATTCTTCTAAGAAGAAGTTGTACTTGCTAACAAATTCTCTAGCCAGTAAAGGAATAAAAGTATATCCCAACAAATCCTTGGGATTACCAATTAATCTCATTCAATCTCATTTCCAATTTATCAATCTAAAGCCTTTGATTGAAAACATGATAACCCTCATTCTTAACACCTTAAGACTAGGTATCATGTTCTCTTATATCCTATATGAAGTACTTAAGATTAATTTGGAAGTGACCTTATCCAAGAGATGTACTGCTATAAGGAGAATGTAGCCTCACAAGCTAAATTATAAATCAACATAGTTTATTATTTACAAGACCATGTCCAACAAGGTCCAACTCATTCTCCCCAACACTTCATCAAGCATTGGAATACCAGAAGGAGTTAATGAAATAACTATGTTATTTTCCTTTGAGATACTTATTTAGAAATTGAAGCTAAGAATTCTCCATGATCTCATCATTGAGACTTACTTCTCATTTCTAGTTTGATTTACTACTTTAAAACTAAATTCCTTGAACATTTCAAAAAATTCAGATTCATACTTATGACAATCATATGTAAGGTAGCTAAATCCTTATTGGGTTATTTTGCCAAAAGGCCCATATACATCTTTATGTATAAACCCTAAATATTTGTGGTCCTTTGACTTTGTCCTACAAAGGGTGATCTGATCATTTTTTAAGAACACAAGATTCACGTGTGGGTATGTCTCGGGGTCTTAAGGTCTTACCAGTCATTCTTTCACCAATTGTGTGATTCTTGTTTCTCCTTTATGACCTAATCGTAAATGCCACGATAATCTAGAGTTATCAGTATCTCTAAATCTCTCATATTACTCGTTTATCTGTCATTATTCATATAAGACTTTATTGATTAATTTACTAGTGTCATCTCATTTATTTCCCAAATAAATGAAACACATGAACAACAATTATTCCAAAATTAATGAACACCTAGATGGGTAAACGAGAAGATGAGATGTATTTATACAGGATATCAATTTCTCTTCAAACTGTTTGAAGTCCTTTGGATTTTCCTCTCCTAGTAGTTCTCATTTTCTTGCAGTGAAAATAATTTCCTTTTAGCAATTATGTTCTACTCTTCCAGATCTACCCTTGATATATGACTCTTATTTGCAAGGGTTGTGTCAAATGTATTCACATGAAAAATCCGTTATGAATAACAAGAGAGAATTAAGAATTGATTTTAAGGATTAGATTTGTCTGCATATAATAAACCATAAATAAACTCATGGACTCAAGATACTCATCCTAAGAATATATGCTCTCAAATCAATTCATCTAGTTATTCTTTGGAACAATTTTTCAAGATATCTCATATCTACCTCTAGATATCTCATACCTAGTTGTCTTATCTTGCTTACTTTACACCTCTTGTAAGTAATTAATGATGGATACATTATCCATGCTCTCTTGCATCTTTTGACAACTCATTTTTGCATCTAGAACGTGTATGACTTTCTCAGATTTGAGAACAATTCTCAAAATATAGGGCTAGTCATCAAAGTTTGGTCTTAGTTAAAATAGAAGGTAGGGTTCCTATCCGATATTATATAGACAGTAATTTCTAAGGATGCTAGATAATTATATTATTAACCATTTGATTTGAGTCTTTAAATCAAACAGTAACCCCTACTAAATTTTTCGGATCCCACACTTCCCTAGTGGAAAATGGAAAAAAAAATAACGTGTTTTTCTTAGTGGAATTGGGGGCTCATTCATTTTTTCCCACCTCACATTTTAGATTTTTGGCGAAGTTAAAACAAATAGGTGAATAACCTCTTATTCAATGTATCTCATACAAATTCCAATTTGTTCTTGCCTCCAATCCTTTCGACCTCACATTATAGATTTTTGGTCTCCAAGATTGTTTAAGTTAAACCCATTATCCTGGAAATTTGGATCAATGCAATACCGACACCTCACATGATAGATCTTTGGTTGCCAGTAAGAATCCAAATTTTCTACATCTCATGCTTATATAGACTTAGTTCATATGTTGATACAAATAAATAACCCCTATGTGTCCATAGCTAGCTACTTACTTGCCCAACACACAAACTAATCTACGATAACGGAAGACAATGATATAATCTTCTCAAGACTACACCATTATTAACATAATATTTAATTTGGGAAGGTTTGCTGGTCTTTTATTTAGGTCTCACTTTTCACATGCTTCTAATTTTAATTTATCGCATAAATAAAATAGAAACATACATGGATTCATCGTATATTTATCGCATAAATAAATGCATAAAATAAAATGGGATGATCAAGGACTAGGAGCACTTATCAACCCGAGCCACTGGGTTGAATATCTAAATCAAATAAAGGGCCCATAAGAAAAATTCATGGGTTGCTCCTCCTCGGTTTCACAAAACTCCTTTCGCGAACCGGGTCCACCAACTCTTGATGTATTCATCTTGATCTTCCATTACATTTATGTACATAGATTCTTGATCTAGTGGGGATACATAAATGGGAATAGGGTTTTACATTTTTAAAACGGAGATAAAAGGCATGCAAGCCCCATTTTAAAATATTACATAAAGTCCAAAATAAGTAAATAAATAAATAATGACATTCATTCATTCATTCATTCATCCATTTTACATACAAGACTAGTCCATGATCATCCACATACATAGCAAATAATAAAGAAAAGTAATCCACGAATATAGCACAATTAATTTCCTAATATAATCTCATTATATTAGGTTTATACAATTAATAAACACCTTTATTAATTTGGATCCTTAAATATCTCATATTTCTATAAATATAATCAGATTATATTTATAGTAATTAATTAATAAACAATTTATTAATTAACTACAAGTATAGCACAATTAATTTTCTAATATAAACTCTTTACATTAGATTTTCTAATTTAATAAACTCTTTATTAAAATTTACTCCATAAATATCTCATTTTTACAAAATATAAATATAATCAAATTATATTTAATAATTAATAAAATATTTATTAATTTAAAGTGTCAAAAATATATTTGGACTTCTTCAATTAATTTTGTCAAACACTAATTAATTAGCTCTAACTTTAAAAGATAAATAAATCCAATTTATTTGATTTAAAGTCTAGTCTAGTAGCCAACAACCCAATTCATAAAATAAAAATAGTCCACACTATTTATTCCAAGTTCGAATTAAAGCTTGGCCCAATTCAGACCACAAAGGAGGTCCAATGTTATTTTAAAACACTTTAAAATAGCCCTGAGAATAAAATAAGTCTAATTATTTTATTAAGGTCTGAATCTAAAATTAGCCCAAGTATTTGTATGCCCAATAGCCCAAAGAAAGAAAATCAAACATTTTAATTGAAAGCCCAAGTCAAACAGCCCAATTAAAACTTTCAAGAAAAAGAACAAAAATAACCCAAAACCCAATCAGATTGGGATTTGGATCTGGGCAGATCCATATTCGGATCCAACCCAAATACGGATCTGGGTCGGGTTCCAAACCCTACCCAAATCCCAAAATAATTTTTTTTTCTCTTTCTTCCCTGCGCCGCCAACTTACCCTTCTTAATCTTCTTCATTTTTCCCTTACCACTGTGGTTGTACCTTGTAGCCATGGTGGCAGACCCCTCTGTTGCGATAGCCATAGTGGCTGTCGCAACAGTTCAGCCACCACGGCTGCGAAGACAACCTCCTCCCAGCCACGGTGGCTGCGCGTGAGAGGGTTGCGAGGTGTCTCTAGCGGCCACTCACGTTGCAGCCATAGGAGCCGCGAGGCTCCTCGCGCGAGAGCCTTGTGGCTCCACCATGGCCAGCGACCACAGGAGTAGCGAGGCTCCTCGCGGCTTCAGAGCCTTGTGGCTCTACCATGGCCAAAGGCCATGGGCTGAGTTGCGAGGACTTTTCCTCGCGGCTCAGTCAGGCCATGGCAGCGGCGGCACCAAGGTGGTCCGCCGCTACCCGTGAAGAAGATGGGTGGGAATTTTTTTTTTTGTTAACAGTTTCAGAAAAAATGCAAAATAGTCCAAAACCAATTTTGAAACTGCAAGAACCCTTTTCCGAAACTATACTGAACAATTTCAAAAACAACAAACTGTTTTTCAAAACAATTTTGAAACTGTTTATCACATAAAACAAAAATTAGTTTCATAGAACAATTTTACAAAACTAAATTTGGGAAGAGCTTTTAAGGGCTACGATTTAATCGAATTAAATTTATGGGCATACCAAATAATAGATTCAAAATCTATTAATCCAACAATTTTACAAATTATTAAAATTGACACTATTAATTGTGCTACACAATTTTGTGCTAAAAATTGAAATAACCACATAAAAGACATGAACGGTGGCTCTGATACCACTGTTGGGAATCGTGCATGGTATTTAAAATTTTATAATTAAATAAACGCAGCGAAAACAAATAATATTCATGCATCCGTTCATGGCTAATTACGTAGATTACATACATGCATAATAATCAATATTAATTACGCATAATAAGATTTTAGGATTACCTTTCTAGTGACGAATCTGTTGTAGAATCTGAACAATCCAGAGCTCCCCAATTGTGAAGACTCCGAAAGTATCCACACATAATCTGTACCCTTAATTAGATTTCACTCCCACTAGGTTTCTAGAGAAATCCTACATATTATTCTGACTATGATTTTTTGTGCTAGCTAAATCTGTGTCAGAATATTACATTATATAAGAAACATACATGACCTAGGGCCACATATGGGCCAGTCTTAAACAGAACAGTCTTGGACTTATAATAACCAGATCAATATCAAGTTATTACGAGCCTAGTTAAATTAATATTAGGACGATCTTAAAATTGATTTAATCTTTTCTCTAATCCAATTATTCAGTAAATTTCATTTGTGTGTGACCTCTCAGGTTCATAATTAATTGGAAGTGAAATAATATTAATCCAATTAATATTTAATTAGAACTCTTCTAATTTATTTCTCGCAAGTTGTGAGTGATATCTAGTAGTATATCACGACTACCCAACTAATAATGAAGTGAAATTCTTCGAACCCTTAGTAATTATCACGCAACTAATTCCTTCTGTCTAAATCATCCCGATTGAGTCAAAGTCATGGATAGGGTCGTCAAACTCTATTACTTAATTATATGTTCAAATCTATTTAATCAGTAATTTATGAATAATACGTGGAACGATTTTTACTATTCTACCTCGGCCAAAGATTTCTAGTTACTCGATTAATAGATCGCATATGATTCCTAATTGACAGATTCTATATCTACACACACCTATCTTCATGTTGGAATAGATCGTAACCACTGAGTACATTATCCAATCTTTGATGAGGACTAGCTTTATTGCACCAGCAAATCATGTTACCCCTAACACAAGATAACCGTGGTGTCTCAGGTCTAAGGACTTAATTGCACCATTACACTGTACAATGAATTATTAACCATTCCATGTAATTCGTTGTATTAACGGTCATGTCCAGTCACTTGTTCTCAGCAAGCACTTATACATCTACCCTTACGATATGAGACTAATCGACCAAATCAATATCTCATTTTATTTGGATGGTAGATTGTAATCCGATCTTTTCGGATAAATTAACGCTCAATTAATTTATCCTACCATTGGGGACTATTTTAAAATATATTTATGAATATAGATTCTGTCACTCATATCCTTACTCTTAAGAATAGAATCTATAAATATTATTCTAAAGACTCTTATTTAAATAATTAATCGCATTAATTATATTTAAATAGACTGTCCACATTAAATAAATAATATAATTATTATGTCCTAAAATTGACTTTTAGGGCATATAATCTAACAGTAGTTGCACCATCACTACCAGATGTTGCACTAACACCTCTCCCAACAGCAGTCGTTGCACCATGACCACCAGATCTTCCTGTAACAGCTTTGGTATGTGCAGCTCCTCGACGAATAAGAGTTTTTGTGTGTCTTGGGGGAAGATTCGATACTGACTCTTGAGTACTTGGAGGCTGTGAGAGAACACATGATATGTAAGTATATTTGATATTTAAGAAAAACATAAGAAAAATCAGTGTTCTCACATTAAGTGCACTTGGCTGAGGCACCTCCATGTTTGACCCACTTTGTGTTCTTATTTCCTGTAAATAACATAAGTACTCAAATCAGTGTTCTTTTCATAATTGCATTTTAATTCAAACATAAACAAACCAAAGTACCTTCATCAATGGTGAATCTGGATGGAATGGGTTTTGACATGTTTTTTTGTTGTGTCCTTTCATCAAACATCTTTTGTATGTATGTGTCAGTCCCTTTCTAGTAGACATTGTACGTTGTTGAACCTCTTGAACAGTCTTTCTTCTGGCTTGTTTAGGTCTACCTGCCTGTCTTCTAACAACTGGTGCCTTCAATGGTTTTGAATTAGTTTCAATATAGTCATTAGGTCCAACCACAGGATGCACCATATGTGCATAAACCTTTAGGTATGTCTCCTTAGCATAACAAGGGTCAATGTAATCATCCACCTTCTTCCTAAATTTGTTGATACAAGCCAATACATGACAACAAGGATAGCCAGCCAATTGGAACATACCACAACTGCAACTATTGGTAGATAGATTAATGACATATTTGTGCATATTTTGAATAACTTCATACTCTTCACCCCTGAATAGGTTGGATACCAACCCTTTGATGCCTCAGTCAATTTTGAAATTTTCCTCCTAATGTTAGGACAAATATTACCTTGAAAGTTTGCAATTCCTTCCCTTTTAATCTCAAGTCTAGTCATAATATTTTATCTTATAATTTCAAACATTGTTACGAGTGGCTTGTCTCTAGCATCTAAAATGTAATTGTTGAATGATTCACAAATATTGTTCACTAGTGTATCAGTCTTTGCATCAGTCGGAAAGTAAGATTTAGCCCACTGTGTAACTGGGATTCTCCTCAACTATTCAGCCTCAGTCTCTTTATCTTCAACCTTGGGATCTGCCCTTTCTATTGTCATCATCACTCTCTCAAACTCCCTCACATTTGCTGTGGAGGCAGTCTTTCAAAACAGTTCTTTCAAAGTTAATCCCTCAAACTTCTTTTTGAAATTCTTATACATATGCCACAAGCAAAACCTGCAGTGCACATTTGGATACTCATTTCTAAAGACTTCCATCAAACCTTTTTGTCGGTTAGAAATGTAAGACCATCCCATTTCATCTGGATGACCAATTACATTGTGTAATTGCTCCAAGAACCATGACCATGTCTCCCACTTTTCAATTGGTACGATAGCCAATGCAATTGGAAACAAGTTATCATTCCCATCTCTCCTAACAGTACACAACAACTGTCCACCATATCTAGATTTTAAAAATCATCCATCTAAGCCAATGAATGGCCTATAACCATCTAGGAACCCATCTTTCATAGCAGTAAGACAGAAAAACATTCTATCAAACACTGGTTCTGGAGTTCTATTAACTCCTATCAATATAGTGCTCCCGGGATTGTGGTATAAAACAGTAGCAGCATAATCTCTCAACTTGGTGTATTGCTCTACAATACTTCCTTCTATCAATCGCAATGCCACTTTTTTAGCTCTAAGTGCCTTGTATTTGTTACATGAAATTGATATGTCAGTGAATATTTATGTTTGCAAATCAACTAGACTTTCATTAGGATTCTTTTTCACATGCTTCTACAACCTGTTGCCCAAATACTTATAATTTGCAAGCTTATTTTCAAAATCCCAATTACAATCATGCTCCATTGATAGTGATTTAATTTGGTATTGTCCATTTCCCATTATTGGGGAAGCATGTACCCTCCAAGAGCAGTTATTCTTACACTCAACTGTAACCCTTTTTGGATCATTCCTAACCTAATGTAACTCAAACCCATTTCGAACGGCATAGTCTCTCAACACTTTCCTAAATTGTACGACATTCTTAAACACCATCTTTACCTCCAATTCAAAAGTTTCCATATCCATACCATCATGGTACTCGGGCACTCCATCTTCTTCAACACCTTTCAAACAACTCATATCATGTTTTGATGAATCACTATACCAACCGTTATCACCTATTGCCTTCATATTCTTCTCACATTCAATCATTTTTTTCTTTTTTTCTTCAAATAATTGTAACTTTCTTTCCATGTTTGAGCCTTATTGTTGTCCTCCAAGATGTTATCATCACTAAAGCCTTCTATATCTAAAAACATCCAACTAGGTATGTCAGACTCTGTGTTAGATTGAACCTCTTCAACAGCAGAAGGAACATAATCACTATCTTCATCATCATTACCATTAGTAGCAACTGTTTTATTACTTTCAGTCCTTCTCTCTCCACAGGGACATCATTATTAGTTGTCTGATCCATAGGAACTTCATTACTTGTTCTCTCCTCTATAAGGACATCATTAGTTGTTATGCCCTCTGTATACACATAATTTATCCCCTCCATAGGAACTTCATTTATCCCCTCTATAGGAACTTCATTTATCCCCTCTCTAGGACCAAATTTTCCACCAATCCACAAATCCAAATCATCATTCATACTGAAAGTATCATCCATATCATCCATTCTATAATTTTATAAATTATGTTGTGTTATTGATAAATATGTAGTTTTAACATTACAGTCATTGGCAATATAAATAAAAGCCATAAAAGCCCTAATTCTGAAATGCCCAATTTCGAAAATGCCCTAATTCACCAAAACCCTAATTAGGAGAAAACGCTAACTAATTTGGAGTACCTTAATTAATCAAAGCCACAATATACCTAATATGGAAAGCAGCTCATTAAAAATTATCACTTTTTGCAAACCCCTAGTAAAATGTCGAGGTTGTCTCTCATAACAACGACAACAAACCCATCAACAAGTGAAAACGACAAAGAAGAATAAAGTAAAAAACATATCGGGACCACAACAATGTAGAATAAACAAAAGCTAAACAAAGGAAAAAACCAAAGTCAAACACATATCTGGACTTTGAAGAGTGCGTACTTGACTTTATGTTCAAGATCTCAACAAACAGCCAATGCGATTTCGTCCCCATCAAGTCACGATTTTGTCATATTTTTTCAATTTCGTCTTTGATGCATGAGTGAGTGTGTATGTGACTATGTGTGAGTGTGTATGCGATTATGTGTGAGTGTGAGTGAGTCTGTGTGCCTTCGTGAATCAGGATATACAAAATAACTGTCTGACCCATTTTTTTGTTTTAACTTTATGTAAGGGTATAACGGTCAATTAACTAATTCGTAACGTTTGCTAACAGAAAAAGAGATTTTGGGTACGTCAGCTACAATCGGAAAAATACAGGGAGGTAATGAACCTATTTTAAAATTACAGGGGGTGACTGAGTATTTAGGGCATGACACGGGGGGCAGCAAGCAATTTACTATACTATTTTGATCAAATACATCAAGATTATTTTGCACTTTATCCATATCTGAAGAGCACTTAAAAATGATACAACATAGAGCCAAGTCTTGGACAAAATAGATGTGGTGCCAAACAGTTAATGTACGAGTTGATTAAAAAAGAATTAAGTAATCCTACGATAAATCTCATAAAAATCATACAAATTGAGACAACATCAATGTGAGAATAGTTGAATTATTCTCATACTCCTAGACAAAATTTTTTCCTTAGTATTCTCCACTCACACTTCTATTTTGTCCCTACTCTATATCACTATTATTTAAGTCCAAAATGGCTAGACCTTGAGAACTAGTGCCTGGAGTATAGATTTGACTCAGACAAAATCTCAAAGCCTTCAAAACGAAGACTACAACTACTGGCTTGATTTCAACTCAGCTTTCTTTTTGGTTTGGTGATTTGTTCTCTCTCTCATTTGTATCATTTCATGTATGTAACATATTTATTCCACTAAGTTAGATTAACTTTCTTTAGACGTGTACATAAAAATATATATACATACGTACAAATTCCTCATGAGACAAGCAAATTGAGTTATTTTTTAAAATTTTAAATCATGCCCATATTTTTAAAACCATATTCTTCGAGCATTTCAAAGATTCGTCAACACAGATCATCCCCCCAGGATAGCAGAACTTTGCCTTCATTATCAAAAGCAAATGTACTAGAAAATTTTCATCGTTAGATTATATACAAGGAAAATACTTCAATTCAGACCTACACGTGTGAGTTCTACTAATATGTGAGCTACTAATATGTGAGATACTGATATCAGTCCTGATTGATTGAAGAGTTTCCCCATACACAAGCCACCAAGTTGAAATACACACATATGAGCTAAGATAAACACCTATGCCTTATCAGTCAACATCAGTTATTTCTATTAAGAAGCATCCTTTTCCAAGCAAAATCCATCAGGGGTCATTCTATACAACATGGCTAAAACGATTAACATCAATGAAAAAGTTTTGGGGTGTCAATATTATAAATTTATAGACTTTTTGGAATAAATGAATTTCACAAAAATTTGTGGAATTCATTTGCAAATCGAAGTTTTTTTGTTTGGTTGCACCTTTTTAAAAAATTACAAATCCAAGATTTACAATTTTTTGATTTGCACAAGCCTTACTAAAATCTGAGTCCAAGAGGTAGAATTTACAAATTTACATTTTCTAATTATGTTGTTAATTTTTTAAGGACAAAACTACCCTCAGGTTAAAGAAAAAAATATGTCTTTTTCATTCTTCTTCCCCACTATTCTCTCTTCTTCCAAATTGACGACAAAAAGAGAAAAAAGTTAACTTGTTCCATTCACTCCTCTTTCAAGTATTGGTTTGATTTTTCTTGCAAATTTATTCGTGATATCTTTTCTATTTTGTAATATTCTTTTTGTTATTATTATAGCACTATTATGTTCTTGATGTTGTTGCTCCTTCTTATTTTTAAGATAATAACATATAATAATTATCATACCAACTAAATACTGGCCAAATTAACTCTCACACTTACCAATAGTTTACTATTTCATTTGTCTTCTATTAACTTCTCTAATATCTTTTCTATGATTTGTGGATTTTTTTAATTATTTACTAGTTTATATGGATTTTTTGCCTCGTTTACAACTAAAGGACTGGTTTATAGTTATTTTTGTAATGTTGAATTGATGTTTGAATTGGATGAATAATTTGCATTAGTTAAACCTAAAGTTATTTTCTCATGTTAAACTTATGGTTGAAATTAAAGTTATTATAATTATTTTGTGATATTTAACTTTTTTGAACATATTTCTTTGTTTTTTGTTTTTTATTTTGGATTTTTATGATAGTATCAGAAATCAATAATGGATTGAGAAGATAATACTTATATGATAGTCTGATTTCAATTGAATAAAAAAAGGGTATTGAAGTAAAATACAACTATTAATTCCAATTTCACATGTGTTCCAAAACATAATTTGGATTTACAAATTAAAGAATTGACTTAATTTCGTTTTTTAGTTCCAAACAAGAGAATTCATTTATAAATCAATTACTCATGAAATTCATTTATAAATGAAATGAATTTCGCATATGAATTGATTTCAAACACTATGTTATATAAAATATTAGACATATTGTACAACATATGTGACTTCTTACAAACCAAGCCTCTTAAGTCTAAGGTAAGTAGAAGAACCTTTCTTCAATTCGGGTATTGAGACTTGTTGCTACTACTTTGCCCTCTTTTCTCTCTCTTTCGCCATGCGCTCCCTCTCGACCTCAGCTTGGACCTTCTCAAATTTTCCATCTTTTCTTCCATAGCCATTGTTAGAGTTCGTGCAGTATAAGTATGGATTAATCTTGAAGCAATATGACTAATCTGTGTAATTGATGAAGTTCTGTGATGAAAAACAAGATACAGATGCAATAACTTGGTGAAAACTGATTCTGTTACAACTCTTTTACAGGTGATGTTGCAACATTAACTGAAATATTAGTTCTATCACAGACCGTTAACAATATGTTTCTCTAATTGCTTAGTTAGTTCATTCTACTTAATGTTCCAACATGAGTAGTAACAGTAAACATCAGCGGAAATAATAAAGCTATAACATAAATAAAGAACACCAAAATTTAACGTGGTTCAACCGTGCAGTCTACGTCCATGAGATCTCCCCTGGTCCAACAAACTTGTTCATTAAGAAATAACAAGTTACAACATCAATGGACTTACACAAGTAAAGACTTTCTCTTGATCTTTGACGCCTAGATGAAAAACTCCTTAACGAACTTTGGTTTGGCGAGCTTCCCTTGACTTGCAACGTTCTCTCCCAAGAACTATACCTTCTTCTCCCAAAGAATGAATAAAGAAGATAGTAATCTAATCACTCAAAGACTCGTATAATTCACTCATGACTCACTGTCATAACAAACAAAGTTACAACACTTAATATAATCAAATACTAGAACGCAGATCGTGTTGCAACATCACTTGAAACACTGGACAGAACACTCTCTTGTATTTTCTCTTATTACTCTCTGTTTCTACCTCACTTTGCCGTGACCTTATGCTTCATATATATATATATCCATAATTGCTGCTGTAGATCATCTTGGGTTGCAAGAAAAGCCTTGACTCATAAAACCCTAATCTCCCTTTTATTCTTCCTTTCCTTATGAATATGCAATTAATGTCATTCCTTAATTAGCACAAATCTTCTTCTCATATGGTAAGATATCATAAGATTTTCCTGCACAATATAAAAGGTAAAAACACAAGTATGGTAATATCATAAGTTTTGCAAAACATAGCCAATCAATAATTGCCTTAATAATCTCCAATCAATTAATCAATCACCAATCAATCTAATTGGCTTAACAATCTCCCCCTTTGGCTTTGTTTTGGCAAAACTCTACTATCACAGTCAATGTAACCTCCTATTGCCCAAGTGCAAAAAACAGGTGCAACCAATGAAAAGCCTGGTGCAATATTTAGTAGAACAACAGTATTAGAGCAATGATCAACTTGTTGCAACATGCAGTGGAACACAGATAGAAAAGTATCAAAGTAGAAACATAGTGCTCCTATAAAAGATAGCAATCCTATTGTAACAGATACTAAACAACCCTGCAGTAAACTAGCAGAAACACAAGTAAATCAGTTGCAGCACAACATACTCCCTCTTTTTGCCAAACCAAAGGCAAAGAAGTAGTGGCAAACTAACAGAGCAATAAAGCAAAATAAAGTAATCAGCAACACAGATAAGGATGTATCAGAGAAAATATGATCCTGTTTCAACAGTTAGTACAGCATAATGGAAACACAAATAAGAAAGTATCAAAGCAGCAAAGATAATGACCCTGTAAAAGATAGTAACCCTAAGATGATAACCCTATTGCAACAATCAATAAACCATCGCAACAAGTCATAGCAAAATCCATAGCATATTCTCCCCTCCAAGCAACAATCAGCACACAGTAATAGCAATAACATAGTCTCCCCCTTTGCCAAAAGAAACCAAAGTAGAAATGCAAAGTACCAGATCAAAGGACTTAGTAGAAATCAGCAAACACAAACATAGACCCAAAGTAGAGTAGCAGAATTTAAACATAATAAAGTCCCAGAGGAGAACTAAAATCAGTAAAGTATCAGAGTGATAATTATTAAGCAAACCAACATTCAAGCAATGTATTTGGACACGAAATCGAGTAGGGTCTGTTGTCCTTGAATCAACGTCCTAAGGTTAGTCATTATCTTCTCCTGATTGTCTTTAACAGTGGCTTGATCGTTGCACAGCTCATGAATCTTCATTCTGAACTTTCTGCACCTGGTACAATAAAGCAACAATAGTTGTTTCAGAAGCTGGTCCAACATTGCCTTTAGCTCGAGGCTCCCCTTGAATATTAACTTCCTACAAAAACTTGTGAGAAAGATGGAAGGAAGGAACAACTTCACAAGGGATTCAACCAGGTTGTAGATAACCTTTTGAGCGATTGTAGCAACTAAGCAACACAATAGTAGAATAAACAGTTAAGCAAGTAAACTGTAAGTCTCATGAAGCACAGACAAAGAGGCAAATTGTAAGCAAAATATTAAAAACTGCAAAACAAATTGTTCAGCAATCCAAACCAACAAAAAAACATCATTGACATAAGCTGCATCAGATTATCCAAAAATAATTTAGAATCGATGTTGCAATAATATTTTTTTTCAATATCTCAAATTTGCTCAAAATCCCCTGAGATTTCACCTTTTTTTGTTTTTTTTTTTTTTCTCAAAAATTAAAACAGAATTAAAATGCATGATATGTTCAGGAAGTATGAAGTCACTCAAGAAACTTTACTCATCAATACTCATTTCAGTCCAGGATTTAATTGATGAACCATGTGTGTGTGTGCGTAATTGAATTCTAAAATAGATAGCTTTCACCATCAAACCTGCAAGGTGTAGGAACTCTACCAATCAGCTCGAACATACCTGCTCTTCTATTCATTTTGCAAGAAAACACAACATTTTTCTTGTGTCAGCTCATGTTGTAACTGGTAGTTTGCACTCTCTATATCTTTGCACATGTATTTTCTTACTATTTTAGCTCATGTTGCAACTGGTAGCTTTTACACTAATCACTTTTATTTTGGATTAGGTAGCTCTTTCCAGTGCTTGATAACCACAATATTTCCTGCCACCTTTTTTTTCTTTTTGATCTCAAGGATGAATAATAGAATATAAGAATGGATTTAGAGAAACTTCTCTCTTTATCCCTAGTCATCAGAAAGTTCAAGCTCCTACACTTGCAGACCATCAAGATAAGCTTTCTCAATTAGTATTCAGTGTGTACAAGGAAGTATGGTTCACAAACTAAATCACAAGTTGAATTAATTATTAACCTTTCAGATTACTCAAGCTTCTTTCAAGCTCCTGTGGCAATCCATGATGCAACATTATAGACTACAAATCCTTAAAGCTTTTCTTAGGGTTTCAATTCTCAAAGGATCTAAAACTTTAATGTAGATATCTGTCAATTGATTTTCTGTTGCAACATGTTCTAAAACAATGGTTCCAATTTCAACAAGTTCACATATAAACTGATTCAATTCCTTATGCATAACATTTACCTAAAATTCATCTTCTAAAGTATCTTTCACATTTTTGGGTTCTAAGAGAGAAGTGTAGCACATATACCTTACCATGTCCCTACAGTTCAGCTTCAATTTACCTCTAGTTCGGATTCCATCATGTATTGATCCAATCACATCCTCTGTAGCATGATTTTTGTAATCTTGAGGCATTTCAGCTTGAATTTCTTTAGTGCTAACTTTTGTTGTTACATTGCTTGTTGTAATATCGCATGAACCAATGTTTTCCTGCTCAGTTTCTGTCTCTGAAGTTACAACAATATCTGTCACGGCAGATTTCTTCGTCTGTTCTTCCTTCGGTGTTGCAACACTATTTGCAACATCAGCATTCATCTTACTGGTGCTTCCTTCTTCCAGCGATTTTCCTGTATGCTTGCACCTTAGCTTTGGCATACCTCATACTACACAGGTATTGTTGTAACACGACAATGACTGTTCATCAGATGCTATAAGCATGTAGCAGTTGTTTGATGACCTTTACCTTGTAAGCACATAATTATTAGATACATCTAACACATGGCAACCATCCTTAGTGAATTTCACAAACAAACCCTGATAACACAATTGACTGATATTAATAAGATTAGCCTTCAGCCCTTCAACATGCTGTACTTTTTTGAGCCTTGGAAACCCTTTAATCTCAAGTGTTCCTCTTCCTAGAACTTGTCCTTTAATACTATCTCCAAAAGTAACTTGGCCTTTATCGCGCTCCTTGTAGCTTCTCAATGCTTCATGCATACCTGTCATTTGTCTAGAACACCCACTATCAAAATACCAAGAGTTAGCAACATAGACTTGTGTAGAAGTATAAGCAGCAAAACAAGTTAAATCAAATTTCTTCACCCATAATTGTTTTACCTTGTGTTGCAAAAACATATGTGAGGATCTATTTTGCTAATTGAGATACTTACCTTTTTCTTGCATTCTTTGGAGCCTTAAGCAGTGAGGTTTGATGTGTCCAGGTACAAGGCAGTAATGGCAGATGGGAACAAATCTGTTCTTTTTTCTTTGTTTCTTTTGTGCTGTTGAAGTCCATGTTGTAACACCAATAGCTGAAAGTTCTTCTCTGACCTTTAGTAAAGTCGTGATATATTGTTTCTGTACAGGAGTTTCTGAGCTTTTGACAAAGACAATTTTTCCAGAAGATTCTTCTCCATTAAAACCAAGTCCTGTATGGTCTCTGCTTGATTTTTGAATGGATAGCATATGATCAAGCTTTTCAGTCCCGGAATTTAGCATTTTCACATTACGCTGCATTTGTTTGAAGTCATGTTGCAGCGTCTGAACTTCGTGCAATCTTTTGTCAGCCATCTTTTCCAGTTCGGCCTTTTGTTCTTCCAATTCAAGAATCTTCAGCTCCAGTCCCTGGTTCTTCTCGTATATGATCACCTATTTTTCGTACATATCTTTGTACGTTTTCATGACTTCTTCGTCATCCAAGTCACCATCATTTTCTGATTTAGTACAATCAATTTCACTCAACTCTTCCTCTATTTCACTCAGTGTTGCAACACCTGTAGCATCTTCTTCTTCGTTCAGTCTGGTTTCTCGCTTGATTGTTGCAACATTGAATGCAACAAAGTTACCAATGTGCTCCTCGTCACTTTTTGTGTATTCTTCCGACTCCTCATCACTCTAGGTAATATTCATTGTCCTCTTCTTTTTCTTTAAGGTGTTTGCACATTCAGATTGGATGTGACCAAAACCCTCACATTCATGGCATTGAATTCCTTTACCTTTTTTTCTTTCATCAGTCAGTTTAAAGTTCTGTTTTTTAAATGTGTCAGGCGGTGTTGCAACACAAGGCTTCCTTCCACTGTTTGATTATTCAAAGCCCTTTCTTCGCTTGTCCCATTTTTTCAAAACATTGTCGAAATTTTTGGTAAGCACGACTAAGGATTCAGAGATTTCAGAGTCCTCATCATCTGAAGAGCCTATTGTTTCTTTTTTTTCCAGTTCGATCCGCAAACCAATGCCTTTTTCTTTCATTTTCTGCTTAAACTTCATCTCAAAAGTTTGAAGTGACCCCATCAATTCATCAATTTTGAGTTCATCAACATTCTTGGACTCTTCTATGGCAGCAACTTTGATTCCAAATCTGTTTGGTAGAGAGCGCAAGGTTTTCCTCACAAGCTTTGAATCTGAATACTTTTCTCCTAAAGCAAAAGATTCATTAGCAATGTCATACAATTTGGCACTGAAATCGGCAATAGTTTCATCCTCCTGCATCCTCAATTCTTCGAATCTTGTGGCAAGCATCTGCAATTTTGATATTCTGACTGATGTTGTACCCTTATACGCTGTTTGCAGTATATCCTAAGCTTCCTTAGTAGATTCACATGTTAAGATTAACTTGAATTGATTCAAGTCAACAGCATTGAAAATT
Source organism: Ehretia macrophylla (assembly GCA_037974665.1). Taxonomy (NCBI): domain Eukaryota; kingdom Viridiplantae; phylum Streptophyta; class Magnoliopsida; order Boraginales; family Ehretiaceae; genus Ehretia; species Ehretia macrophylla. The sequence goes on from CM075767.1 coordinate 67,233,716, forward strand.
GCATTCAGTGCCCTGGAGTTTCAGTTTGCCAAAAGATCTTCATCTTAGGTCCATTCTGTTTCAGGTTTTGTTGCAACATTGCCCTGAGCATCTATTTTGGTAGGAGCTGTCTAGCTAGTCAAGATTACTTTCAACGCCTTCTCATCAATAGACTTAATGAATGCCCTCATTCAAGCCTTCCAATATGAGTAATTCACACCATCTAACAACGGTGGTTGAGTGACTGAGCCTCCCTCATGCAAGGTGTCCATACTTATTCTTGTAAGACAACAACTTAAAACTCCCAAGAATCTAACCGAATTAGTTCGTAACCTGCTCTTGATGCCACTTGTTAAAGTTCGTGCAATATAAGTATGGATTAATCTTGAAGCAATATGACTAATCTGTGTAATTGATGAAGTTCTGTGATGAAAAACAAGATACAGATGCAATAACTTGGTGAAAACTGATTCAATTACAACTCTGTTATAAGTGATGTTGCAACATTAACTAGAATATTAGTTCTATCACAGACCATTAACAATCTATTTATCTAATTACTTAGTTAGTTTATACCACTTAATGTTCCAACATGAGTAGTAATAGTAAACAACAGCAGAAATAATAAAACTATAACATAAATAAAAAATACCAAGATTTAACGTGGTTCAACCATTCGGTCTACGTACACGGGACCTCTCCTGGTCCAACAAACTTGTTCATTAAAAAATAACAAGTTACAACATCAATGGACTTATACAAGTAAAGACTATCTCTTGACCTTTGACGCCTAGATGAAAAACTCCTTAACGAACTTTGGTTTGGCGAGCTTCCCTTAACTTGCAACGTTCTCTCCCGAGAACTACACCTTATTCTCCCGAAGAATGAATAAAGAAGACAGTAATCTAATCAATTAAAGACTCATATAATTCGCTCATGCCTCACTATCATAACTAACAAAGTTGCAACACTTAATACAATCAAAGGTTAGAACACATATCGTGTTGTAATATCACTTTGAACATTGGACAGAAAACTCTCTTGTATTTTTCTCTCGTTGCTCTCTATTTCTGCCTCCCTCTGCCGTGACCTTATGCTTCATATAAATACTCAATTTCTACAGCAGATCATCTTGAGCTGCAAGAAAAGCCTTGACTCATAAAACCCTAATCTCCCTTTTATTCTTTCTTTCCTTTTGAATATGCAATTAATGTCATTCCTTAATTAACACAAATCTTCTTCTCATATGGTAAGATACCATAAGATTTTCCTGCACAATATAAAAGGTAAAAACACAAGTATGGTAATATCATAAGTTTTGCAAAACATAGCAAATCAATAATTGCCTTAATAATCTCCAATCAATTGCCAATCAAACTAATTGGCTTAACAGTCGTTTTCTTTTCCTTCTGTTTCTTTCTATGCTCCAGCATAGATGTATCTGAATCTTTCACTAAGAAGAACATCGGTCCCCTTTCAGTCAACCATTGAGATTCCGCTACTATCACACACTGCATATGTAAACTGATAAATCAGTTAGTGTTAACTAATCAGGTTAGTTTAGTAACTAACCTAACAGCTAAACACATGGTTTAGCTAATCTAAATGGTTGTAACTATAAATATATGTACACATACTGATCACATTTGAGAATCAATAACATTCTTCAAATTTCAGAAATTTTTCTCCCTCTCTATATTTCTTCATTGTTAGATGTTGTCTAACGTGATTCGTATATGCGTACTTTATTCCTATTAAATTTTGATTTTTTCCCTCTGTCGATTTATTGTAATTCATAGAACTATAAAATAGTAAAAGGTACTAACCTTTACTGTACGGAATCGAATGATCGTTGTTTGCTTGTTCCACTATGTGCACAAGAATCAGAACATATAATAGTAGATTATATATTGCTTGATCACAACTCAGATACTAGTAGCAATTTTTTGAGAGAATTTTTGAGAGAAAAGATACTGATGGTTTTTTATCAGATAATTGAAAAAACACGTTCTATTACTGATAGAGTCCATTTATTTGAAATGGTGGGAAGTTACTTAACTTCCCACTACTTTAATTAAATGGGTCAGGTCACCCATCTTGGGCGACCCATGATCCTAAACCAAAATCTCTCACTCGCACAAGATAGGGAAACATACTCAAAAGAAATCTCTCTTCGAACTAATCTAAAAAACTACTTATATCATACTAGTAAATAAGTCGTGCGACTTGTGAGGTCACAACAAGTAGAGGCTCAAAAAACCATGCACCTGTCAGGGATAACATGGGAGCCCAAATCTGCAAAAGAACATTGAGTCTTGTTGTACCCTAGACCAAATTAAGTTCACATCAGTCAATACACACCCAATCCCCTTTAGGCTATGTTTGACCTTTAAAATCTTATACATGTATTCATAGTTATATTTAATCACTAAGATTCTCAATCAAATAAATTGTATAACTGATCGATCAATGAATACATGTGGCGCCAGATGTGGACAATCTTCTCTTTATTCAATATTCTTTTAAGTCAAGTCTGCTTTCTTGGTCATGTTTTGTATGATCGAATTTATCATGATCCTTAGGTAACATACCAAAGTAGCTAACATCAAACTTGAGTTATTAGAATATGAAGTAGCTAACATCAAACTTGAGTTATTAGGTCTATAAGGGTACTAAAGAGAACCATTTATTGCTTCAAAGGCTCACATAGTGACGAAGTAGGGATAGATCTTCATCAACTCCTTTATATAGTCACAAGAGCACACACAGGATGATACATGTGTTATGATAGGACTTCCTTTAGCAAAAAAGGTGTACATTTACTATGATCAAATAATGTACAAATTACTTGAATTCTCGAATTAAATACTTAGAGTAATCGAGATCTCAAATTTGGCTATTCACATGTTATATGGATCGTGGGTATCCATATCAACCTCACATTAATCTCTAATTGTAACATATACAAGAAAAGGTTTCTTCTTAATTTTATCATTAGAAGTAATCCTTGACAAAAATTAAGGTGACGATTAAATGAGGATAGTAAGTTCAATAAATACTACCTAACTCATTTCGTCTTATCTTTGCACGCTCCTACTGCGGCAGGCAATTGCTCATGTGAGAGAGCCAATTTCTCTTAACCTATCAATGTACAATTTGATGCCAATAATATGTGCTATATCACTCATACGCGAACTCATTCTCATATCACATAGATTATATACTACTTAAGTATATCAACATATTTCATTCATTTATTCGGCATTCGAAATATATAATCGTATGAGTGTAGAAGAAGAAGTTTTATTGTTAAAAATGTAAAAATATACATCAGAATCTACGCAATCCTAAAGATTTTACATGAGACAAGAATTTGTCTCTAGGAATTGAGTTAGTGAGAGGATCAGCAACCATCTCATGCGCAGAGATATATTCAATGATAACTTCTTTCTTTGACACCATATCTCTTACAAAATTATATTTAATATCAATATGTTTCGTTTTGCCATGATACTTCGGATCCTTAGTATAAGCTATGGATGTTTGACTGTCACAAAAGATTGTCACAGGTCTGCCAGCATTTGTGACTATTCTCAAATCTGATATAAACCTTTTAAGCCACACTCCTTCTTGTACGGCAATTGAGCAAGCTACAAACTCAGCCTTTATAGTAGACAATGCTATGCATGCTTGTTTCTTGCTATACCAAGAAATAGCCCCACTACGTAGCAAAAAAGCATATCCAGAGGTTGATTTATGCTTATCCGGGTCACCACCCTAGTCAGCATCTATAAATCCCTTCAGATTTAGATCGACTCCTTGATAACATAGACAATAGTCTAGGGTACCCTTCAAATATCTTAGAATCCTCAAGATAGCATTCCAATGAAGTCGTCCAGGATTTGATTGATAGCGAATAACCAATCCAACGTCAAAACAAATATCTGGCCTTGTACACAACATGACATACATCAAACTGCCTACAACAGTGGCATGGGGGACATTTTTCATCTCATTAACTTCTTCTGAAGTTTTGGGACACATCCCTTGGTTCAAGCTTTCACCTTTGGCTATAAGAGTATCAATGGGTTTGGACTCATGTATTCTAAAATGTTCAAGCACATTTTTTATGTAGGATTCTTACAACAAAGCAATAAGCCTTTTTGATCGATCCTTCTGCATCTTAACACCAAGTACATATGCTGCTTCACCCATATCTTTCATCTGGAAAGTTGAAGATAACCACTTTTTAACGGAGATTATATAATCCTTACTATTCTCAACCAACAAAATATCATCAACTTACAGAGATAAAATCACATATCTATTATGAGACCTTTTAACATATACACAGTGGTCTTCTTGAACCACAACAAAACCATATGAAATGATTTCTTGATGGAACCTTAGATACCACTGTCTAGATGATTGATTCAACCCGTAAATAGATCTTTGGAGCTTGCATACTTTGCTTTCCTGACCTTTTTCTATAAACCCTACAGGTTGTTCCATGTAATCTCTTCATCCAATTCTCCATTGAGAAATGCTGTTTTTACATCCATCTGATGTAATTCTAGGTCTAGATGAGCGACTATGGCTAAAATCAATCGGATTGAAGCAAACCTAACCACCGGAGAGAAGGTTTCCTCATAATATATACCCTCTATCTGGGTATAACCCTTAGCCACTAGGAGAACTTTGTATCTCTCAATGGATCCATATGTCTTTTGTTTAATTTTGAGAACCCACTTGTTCCAATGGCTTTCCTTTTAGGCAGAAGATCAACCAATACGCAAACTTGGTTTTGTTTGATAGAATCCATTTCTTCTTCCATCGCTTTAATCCAACTTGTCCGTGAAGAGGATGAGAGTGCTTCAGACACATTCTTCGGCTCACCATCATCTTGAGTAGTGACAATTAAAGATTCCCCTTCAATCTCAAAACGACATCAAGGAACGCTTTGTTGGTTACTTTTTCGTGTAAGGGTGTGGAGTGAGCTAGATCCACTAACTAGTTCTGAGACTGATTCAGATTCGAAATGACTATTAATCGGTGTATCTCTCCCACTTGGATCAGGAAACGGAAGCACTACCTCTATTCCTACTGATTGTGGGGAATTACCAGGATTTACAGCGTTGTTCAACTCAATTAACTGAACATCCCTATCTACTTCACCCCTACATGGGAATTCTATTTCCAAGAATGTTACATCACGAGATTTAATTTCAGATACACTCCCGTCTGCTTGTTCTCCAATAAAAACATATCCCTTGAAGTGTTCACAATATCGAATTAAAATACACTTCTTTCATCTCGGCCTTAATTTTCCATATTTACGGGAATGATCGTGAATATAAACTGCTGATCCCTAAGGACACAAGTTGCTTAGGTCAGGTCGCCTACCTGTCTATAATTCATAAGGAGTAGAATTTACTGACTTAGTGGGCACATGATTAAGAACATATATGGCAGTTAACAAAGCATCCCCCCAATAAGATATCGAGAGATTAACCTGAGGCATCATAGACCTAACCATCTCAAGTAAGGTTCTATTCCGTCTTTCGGCAACACCATTTTGTTACGGAGTTCTTGGAATAGTAAGCTGTCTAGCTATAACTTTTTCATCACAAATGTTTTTGAACTGATTAGAAAGGTATTCCCGACCACGGTCAGTACGTAGAGACTTCACTTTCACATCTAATTGATTTTCTACTAAAGTCACATATTTTTGGAAGCATCCCAATGCTTTGTATTTATGTGATATCAGGTACATATGTTCATACCTAGTGAAATCATCTATAAAAGTGATAAAATAATATGCCCTATATCGTGCCCTAACATTCATTGGACCGCAGATGTCAGAATGGATTAATTGTAATGGAAGAGTAGCTCTTAAGCTTTTACCAAAAGGTTTTCTAGTGGATTTACTGGCAAGACAATTTTCACAAATGGGCAAGATAACTTTTGATATTAGTCCCAATAGACCTTCTTTAGTTAGTATGTTCATTCGATCTTTCCCAATGTGTCCTAATCTACTATACCATACATTTATATCCACATCCATAGAATTAGAAGAAGTATAATATGATAAACATTTATTGTCAAAAGCATAACTGGGATGTTCAATATCCAAGACTAGAAATCCATCTAAAAGGAAACCAAATCCATACGAAATAGAGTTATAAAGTAGTTCAAAAGAAATACCAGTCATGTAAATACTAAACCCTAATTTTAAGAGGACTATTACGGAGACCAAATTCCGTCTAAAATCTGGAGCATAAAGAACATCATGAAGAAAGAGAATTCTGCCGCCACGCAGTTGAATTTTGCAAGTGCCTATGCCCTTGACATTGACCCGAGCATTATTTCCAACGTAAATTCACCGGGACTCAGCCGGAATATGCCGGTACTCCATATATGATCCTCTGTCCCTTGTTATATGGTTGGTTACTGCTGAGTCAAATGTCCACAGAGGAAATGATTCAGTTAGAAATGCACAACTTGAAACATAAACTTTAGGAGAAGGTCGGGTAGAACACATTACCTGGGTTTTAAGCTCGGGACAATCCCGTGCGTAATGACCCTTATTGCGGCAATTGTAGCACTTAACTTTTACGACATTCTTCTTCTTGTTACGCTTGTTTTTCTTATTCTCTTTCTAACCTTGCTGGTTCGACTTACCCTTGCCTTTGTCTTACGCACCATATCGTTTACCTCTTTTGTGTTTGGAGCTAGATGCTCCAGGTTTATTGGTTTCAGCCACATAGGCCTGTCCAGTGGACTTGATCGCAAAGAGACGCTCTTCTTCGAGCCCCAAGTGACGCGCAATGTCCTTAAGTGTTTTTACACTTTCATTATGTGTCATGTTAACAATCATGTGCTCCCAACTGGCGGGAAGGGAATAGATTACAGCTTGCACTTGTTGCTCGTCAGTAAGTATGTGGCCAACTGCCTTTAACTCCCTGATCATGTTCGACATCTCCCAAATGTGTTGCCTCATGCTCACATTAGGTTTCTTTTTGTAGGTGTCAAACTTTATAGTCAGTCAACGCAGTTAGACACAGAAGTTCCACCGAACTTCTCTTTGAGTGCAGCCCTCATGGCCTAAGTTGTTGGGTATATCTCGAATTCAGCAATGAGGTCATCTTGCATAGTGCTCAACAAAGTAATGCGAGCAGTCGCATTCTTCTTTTTCCAGATTTGGTATGCATCAACATCCGTTCGATGTTGAGCTCCAATACCTTCTTTGGGTTCATTCATTACATTGTTTAGGGTTTCAAGTACTTCTTGTTCTTCCAGTATGTATTGGACCTTACGATGCCAGACATCATAGTTATCACCGTTAAATTTATCCCCTTTTATTTAGGTCAGCTATGATGTTCTTGGATGCCATATTTATGTTCTCCATAAACATATGTAAGAGGTATTTAGCACATATAACGATAAGTTTTGCTAGATCAAGTATTAAAATGTAACTAATACATACATGATACAAAATTAGTAAACCGTTACACGGTCTACCATTATTTGTAAATCAAGCATCAAAGAGGAACAGTTAAGCTTATTTTAGCCAAAAAAAAAAAATCAAATATAAATTACGTAAATTTAATTATAAAGAAAAAGATCTATGTTACAACTACACAGGGTTATACGCATATAACTCCCACTCAGATAAAGTAGTCTCATAATTAATGAAAATAGATCAACATATGTCTATTCATTACAAGTAAAGAAAATCAACTTAATAAACTATATTGTTTAAGAAACATGATTCGAAACATATGTACCAAAAATGCCTATTGAACATATAAACTAATCAATTAGTTTCCTTTTTCCTCGGTTTCTATGCACTAAATGCATCCACGTAAGATCACAATCCTCCTTGGTGTATTTCACATAGTCAGCATTCTTGGTTATCTCTAACTCCTTAGGAACACCCCTAGCTACATGATTGTAGACAAAAGTATTCTCATGCATACTCTTAGCTTGTCTCATGTTAGAAGCCAAAGACAGTAAAGTAGTGCGTCTAAAACCTTGGAGAACTCTCTTCTTTTCAAACTGCTCAACCTCACTCAATGCCTCCCTAAAAAGTAATTCTTCACGAAGTCGATTGATTTTATCTTTTATAGGATCAAAATAGTCGGGAAGAAAGTTAAGAAGGCCATTCAATTCTTCGCGTTTTCTAGTTCCTAAAGGAAGTGCATCCCATAGTTCTTGATGAGCTACAGAAAATGTCCATATTCTCACGAAAAGACATTTCATCGTTCCATTGCAAGTTCATGAATTTGTTAATTAGACGTCGACGGTAGCTTGTACCAGGACCAAAATGTATGGCTATAGCTCTTTTTCTAGAGAGTCTCATCATTCCCTGACTACCACATAAGTCCTAGGATTGAAAAACACAAAGTGAATTAAATTAAATTAAGTTATTTTATGCACAAAGCATGTTTAATGTTGAACACATCAATAATTAAAATAAAATTACTCAAATTTATGTATCTCATGAAATTAACAAAAAATTCCATACCTACGTTAGTTGCAAAATAACCCAATTACACAAATTTTAAGGTTTTATAGAAATCATACCAAAATTTCATCAATTTACAACTTAAATCACTTAGATTTAGGCATTCCTTTAAAAATTACACAATTTTCGGATCTCAATTTAACTTAATCAAAATTTTGTAGCCATATTGCAAAGTAATTGGGTCAAATTTAAGCATATCACAAAGATTTAGGCTTAAGTTAAAAATCTAGGGGTTAAAAGAGAATAAACACTAAGTTTGAAGAAATATGGGGGCCGAAACAGAAAAACACAAAGTTTAGGGCTAAAGTATAATATTAAATAACTAATATAAAATATTATATATATATATATATATATATATATATATATATATATATATATATATATATATATATATTTTAATGGCTGGACGACCGGGGGCCGGACTGTCGCCGGACCACTGTCAGCCAATGGCTGGAGCGATGGCAACGTGGCAGCTAGCAGCCACGTGTCAACGTCGGTGCCACGTGTCACCACGTCAAGCCCACGTGGTGCCATGTGGCACTGATAATTAATAATTTAAAAAAAATTAATTTCTAACACAAAAGAAACTATTAAAAAAATAAAATTATTAATAATCAATTGTCAATATGACACGTGGAAAGCCCCTATTTATCCGTAAGACCCATTTTGACCCAACTTCTGATATGCGCATAACACCATGAATACACAGTACATTTTTCTAAATTGGAAAAATTCATAACAAATTCATACGTTCATGGAAAAATATGATTCTTGTGTCAATAGAACCCTAAAAATGTACAGATTCTAACAGTATTAGTATTTCACACAAAACAAGTATTTCATTGGAACAATATAATTTTCAGAACGTTATGCAAACTTTGAATATTCATTAAATATTCATATGGAATCTAAAAATTACGAAATTTATATTGCTAGAAACCATAAAGTAAGCACTATCAATGACTATCAATATCAAGCATGTTTATCAATTCTCAAAGAATCGTTATAGCGCAACAAATATGTTAAATATTTACAAAACGAAAGAGTAAAATAGATAAATCATGCTTCTAGAAACAACACAAAGAGAACAAGACATTAATCTTGCTCTTATACCAATGTCGATTTATTGTAATTCATAGAACAATAAAATAGTAAAATGTAATAACCTTTACTGTACGGAAGCGAATGATCGTTGTTTGCTTGTTCCACTATGTGCACAAGAAATCAAAACATAAAATACTAGATTATATATTGCTTGATCACAACTTAGATACTAGAAGCAATTTTTGGAGAGAATTTTTGAGAGAAAAGATACTGATAATTTTTTATCAGATAATTTAAAAAAACACGTTCTATTACTGATAGAGTCCATTTATTTGAAGTGATGGGAAGTTACTTAACTTCCCACTACTTTAATTAAATGGGTCGGGTCATCCATCTTGGGCGACCCATGATCCTAAACCAACACCTTCTATAGACGAGTTGCAGAGGAGCTTCATGTTCAAGTTGGAGAGGATACGCTATGCCGTGAGATTTAAAGAAAGAACTTCATAGAAAACTCGCATCAAGTAATTCAGTATTTATATTAAATTTAATAACTTCTCACTTGTGGTTTGTTTATTTTGATTAGCTAGGTATTTATTAAAACCGTGCATATATCTTACTGATGGAGTGCTCCTTCGAGAGAGCCTCTTCGACCCCAAGCTTAGCTGATATTCCATTATAATACTAGATGAAGCTCATGAGAGGAGTTTGAACATGTAAAGCTTTCTACTTTTATAAATTTGAACTTTTACATTTTTGCACTAATGTGCTTTTTGTGCGTACTCAGGGATATATTGTTGGGGTTGTTGAAGAGGCTGATTCGATTGCGCTCGTCCAGCTTGAAGATTGTCATAATGTCAGCCACTCTCGATGATGAGAAATTGTCGAGATTTTTCCTAGATTGCCTGGTCCAGCATGTCTGAGGGAGGTTATTCCCAATGGAGATGATAGAGGTTCCAGAGCATCCTAGAGACTATGTTGAGGCAGCTATTAGAACAACGATCGGTATGTCTTTGCATTAATAAGCTTTCAATTATTTTTTTCTTTTTCTTGTCCAAAACTAGTTCTAACAATTTTTTATTTGTAGGTATACATAAACAAGAACCAAAGGGTGATATCTTGATATTTGTGACAGGACAGGTGATTATTTTCTCTTTGAAGGCCCTAGCTTGTTTTGAGATATTCTTTATTTAATGAATACTTAACTGCCTTTTTTGAAATCCATCTTCCTTCCACTTCACGGATCTTTGCCACCAGAAATGTAGGTAAGAGATGAGAATGCATAAATGTTTTACAAATGTCACAACCCTTTTTTATTTATAGGAGTTTAAAGAAGTATATTCAACGATGAAGATTAATCTATTTGGATGACTAAGATTGAACCTCTCAAATAATTTGAAAAATAATATTTACAACTTGTACAAGTATCTCCAACTCTAAAGAAATTTATACAAATATTAGGTTGATGATGTGAGCAATTATGTTACTTCATTGGAGCACACTCAAGTTGTAGATTTTGTTCACTTTTCTACTTCGGAAAAAAAAGGCTTCAACATGGCTGAAGGCCGCAGATATATAAGTAGGGCCGACATGCGTTTTAGATGGCCGGATCGCTGAAGGGCCGAACTGAAGTCGATCCCTTACTGGGATATGTTTATTTAGTCTAGCTGACATATGTTGTTGTCAGCAGTTGCCTATCATTGTAAAAGAACTTGCTTTTACAATTTTCAGTTTGTGAGCTGTTTTTTCCTGAATTGCCTCTTTCATGCTCCTATGCACATAGAGCTTTATCCAATGTTATTGCTTTTGTGGTCCTCGCTAATGTTAGGAGAGCCGAATTTAAGATATTTTATTAGTAAAAATTAAATAGTTTTAGAAATAAGACTAATGATGTCGTAAGGGATAAATGGCTTTTCAAACAAAAAGTGTCAATAATAAATTATTGATATCAATATTTTAAAATATTTTGTAGGGCAACAATTCCATAAACTCACAATAGCGGATTTACTGTCCGCCCAACGGGGACTGCATCCCTTAATGGCCTAGAAGAACACTAATTCTATGTACTTTTTAAAAAAAGAAATTAAATATTTATGTATTTTTAGTTAAAAAAATTAATTAGTCCCGACTGAAAAAAAATAAAGATTTACTCATATAATTAAAAAAATTATATATTTTAACTTCCACTAAGAAATTTTTTTAAATCCACCCTTATAACCCCAAATGTATATCCATCTCTAATGTTAAGCTGATCCATTCATCGATTGCAACAAAAGAAGCAGTGACTCGATTTATTATTATTATTCCTCTCCAAGATGAGCTCAAAAATGGGCTTACAAAAAACTTCGACCAAATTAATCCAACTTGAAGGGAAACAGCAGTGCAGGACAATGTTCCAACGTAGTGCATCGCAAATATCGTTAGGAGGTTTCAATTTACAAATTAATCTGCATATTTTATCATCTCACGATAAAAATGACGCACTTAAAATTCCGAATAATTATAAATAGTCTTTTGACAATCGTCAAGAAGTAACTTTAATGGACTATCATTTGTTTTCCGTTATGGAAAAATTAAGTCTAGTAACTGGAAAGGACAAAATCGAGTACTTAGGATTTTGGGCGAGAAGTAAATTGATATAGAGCCCAGGTGGATGTGGCACTAGTAAGAGGGCTTTGGCCCTAGAAGAGTTACAAACCTACTCACGATCTCGGCCCAAGAAAGTTTCGGCCCTGGAAGTAGCTTTAGTGGGCTATTCATTTGTTTTCAAATGGAAAAATTGAGTCTAGTAACTTTACAAATTTCCAGGTCTATTTGACAAGGTCTCTAAAATTAAAATATCCTCAAAATTTGACTGATATTATCGTTTCTTCCATAAATGAAATTGAAACGTCTAAATCATTAACTTTTCTTATTGAATTATTCCATGCAGCTTTTGGCACGTGCTTATAATTTCCTTCTAATTATAGTTGTTGGCAAACATTTATTTTAGAGATTTGGAATTTAATGTACATATTTATTTATTTTGAAAATGAAAAAGAAAATAGTTGTCACACGTTCACAGTAAATGGATAGTAAATGGACTTCATTTGCACATATTAAACTACTTCTCTAAAATCATTTAAAAGAATTGCACAGGACATGGAATAGGTCAAGTAGTCAAAGGAAGATTCTCTTTTATTATTTGTACTATACTATATATGTGTAAGGCTATCAGTGCGTATTTAAAAATTTATTCTATTAGAGAGATTGTTTCATTATATCTTTTTACATGCAGCTCAAGTTGTGAACATGAATACTATATTTTTAAATAGTTTTTTTTTTCCTTGCATCAATTATTTTAGATAGGTGACAACGAGTGTCACGCCTCTCAAAATTTATTTTTTTAAAAAAATTATAGAATGTAACTACAACACGTTTAAAAGATAATTCTTAAATTCATAAGGTACTAGCAAACTAACTATAAACTATTAAGGGTAAACTACACATGACCCCTGTACTTTTTCAAAATTGTTTAATACTCTCTTGTGGTTCAAAAATTGCACAATATCTTTTTGTAGTTTGTGAAACTAAGCACCGTACACCCTTCATTAAAAATAGGTATTTTTTTACGGAAAGTGTGATTCACGTGCATCAGATGTAATTATTCTTTTTTTTTTTTTGCTTAAATAGTTAATTGTTTGGAAAAAATACCTTTATAAGATACATATATTTTTTTTCTTTTCTTCTCTCTCCACCTATTCTTTTCGCCAAAAAAAAAAAAATTAGAAAAGGTTTTTTTAAAAAAATTCTATAGTCGTCTTTTGTTCCTCTTCTGCAAGAGGTTAGAAAATGATAGTGTATCTGGATAAGGATGAACTCTTAAGTTGGAACCAATAGCCTACAAGCCTGCCATTTTCCATGCTATATATATATATCTATATATGTAAAGTACGTAATCATGAAAAATCCATTTTCCATGCTATATATATATGTAAAGTACGTAATCATGAAAAATCCATTTTTTATGTTATGGGCAGAATTAGGAATTTAATATTAGGGGCCAAAATATTTTTTTGATGATACTATATATAATTTTTTAAAAATAAAAGGGACCACTAATTTTTTTTAATAATACTAAATAGATATTTTTTAAAAAAATTAAAACGCTAGGAGCCGGCCCCCCTAGTACCGTCACTATATATATATATATATATATATATATATATATATATATATATATATATATATATATATATATATACACACACACGCTTAAATATATGTCTCTCTTAGAGAGGTTTTGAAACCAATTCTTATTTGTGACATCGTTTGATGTGTATTTATTGTTTAGACTTTCTTTTTTATTAAATGAAAATATGTGTCTGTTTGAATAAGTATATTTGGTAAACGAATATAGTAAAGTCAAGCAAGCAAGGCACGCAAATCATTTTATATTATTTTATTTATGTCTAATCTATTTTCCTAATGAAAGGATGTCATTTTTCCTATGAGTTTTTATCCAAATCTCAAACTCTTTCACGAGGTTTTAGTTTTGTCCAGATTTTGCATGACATCAAATTCTATCAAATAAAGTCTTAAGATTAAATGACATTTTTGGTTTTTAATTTTTATTTTTATTGAGCTATCTATTCTATTTTATTGCCTTTAATCTTTCTTATGTCTTTTAAAACATTACCTCCTTGCAAAAATTTTATATATTCAGTTAGGAACAAAAATCGGATTCAATTTGAGATGTATATATTTATAGAAAAAAAAATAAAAGTGAGTCTAAATTTTCCTTAATCTTGTGCGTAACGTGATTTTTGCACAATAAGCCCTTTTTTTAGTTTTTTTATTTTTTTATGTTTTTATAAGGTTAGCTCATTGTAAATAAATTATAACGAACCAAACCAAATAATTATTTACAATGGTTATTCCTCACAAATGCTCCTTGTGATGCAGCAGAACCATGTCAATTGGCTTTAAAAAAATATCTAATTTAATTTTAGATGTACATATATGTATAAAAAATGAGAGATTTTAAAGTGAATTTTATATTTCTTTAACCTCGCGTGTAACACAAATATTGTGGAATAAACTATTTTTATCTCTTTTTTTATTTTTTAAATTAAAATTTTTATGATTTTCTATTTGAATGTAGACCTTTTATTAAACGATTTTTTATCAAATTATTTTGTCTATTATTTTTTTTCTTTTTCTTTTGCCTTTGTTTTGAAATAAAAAAAGATGAAAATTCTTTTCAACATAAAGCTTTGTTTGGCAGAGTTTGATGTCAAGGGAAAATATGGGTAAAACTAAAACCTCAGGGGAATTTTGGAATTTAGGCTAAAACTCATGGGAAAAAATGGCACGCTCAAGCCTTTTACGGATTAGTGCACAAGAAAAAAAAAGTAAAAAGCAAGTTCACAAGCCCGGGGTTAATATAGAGGTGGCATTTGGGCTAAGCCAAATCTCAGCCCAATCTAGCATACAAAAATTCGGGTTTAGCTCAACTCAATTGAAAGTGGGTGCGACTCGGCCTAACCCACTATATGTAGTGGACTGAGTTGGGTCATGTAATTTTTGACCCAACCCATTTGAATCCGAGCCCATTTCGACATAGGACCAGCTTAGCCCAACTCGAAGTCCAGTCCAACTAGAGCCGAACACAGGCCCAGTTCAAGCCTAGATAAGGCCCATCTCGAGCCCAACTTGGGTCCAGCACAAATTAAGCACAATTCAAGTACACTTATTAAAAAAAATTAAAATATTATGCATTATGTAATGTAAGTCGTAATAACTAGTAATGTACTAATACATTTATGTCTCGTAAACTTGCAATTTGTTATGTAAAATTTTATCATTTATGTTAATAGTATCAATCATCTTGTGTCTCTTTAATTGTAACCTCTGTTAACCATTCCTGGTCAAAATATCACTTCTATATATAGAAACTAACTAAAAAAAGTTAATTTTAAATTATTATTATTTTAATTATTAATCCAACTATTCAATTATCCCAATTAGTTTGTTTCTACATATAGAAGTGATATTTTGACCAGGAATGATTAACAGAGGTTCAACATAGACTAAAACTTAATCAAACTCGAGCATAGCAACGTCAAAAAATAGTGTAAGTTTCATATTTATCCTCGGGGATAAGAAACGACAATTAGCATCTTCTTCAATTTAGAGGTGATATTTAGGTTGGATCGACACAGACTTAATTCAATTTAACGTATGAAAATTTGAGTTTAGCCTAGCTTAATTGATAGTGGGCTCGACTCGACTCAACTCACAACATATATGTGGCCTGAGATGGGTCATATAATTTTTTACTCAACCCATTTGAACTCAGACTCATTTGAGCTTAGATCCAGCGCAGCCCAACTTATGAGCCCAGCTCAGGCCCAGCTCGAACCCAAATAAGGTCCATCTCGAGCCCAACTAAAGCTCAACACAAATTAAACACAATTTGAGCTCACTTGTTGAAAGAAATTGAAATATTATGCTTTATGCATGCAATGTAAGTTGTAGTAACTATTTTAAAAAAAAAAAAAAAAACTAGAAAGTTGTAGTAATTATTTTTTTAACAAACTAATAATAGGAAATCGTAAATTTATTTCTTAAGTCAATATAAATGACTTGTTATCCAATTTTTTTTTATCAATATAAATGACTTGCAACATATTATTTTTTTAAAAAGATTTTAGATACATTTTTTTATAATTTTTATAATCGTACATGTAATTTTTCCTATAAATACTTATTAACATAGTGTTTTAGTTACTTAATATATTCAATTTTACTTTACTACAAGTCTACAACATTATATATAATTATGTCCATAGAGAAAAAAATCTTTCACAACGATTACATTTGTCAGAAGTTTGGAATCATTTCATATACTTTGAAGAATAGGAGTGTGTAATTTGTAACTATTGTCAACGTCAACTTATATTTCGACGTAAATTTGAAATTGTGATGCTTGTAAGACACTTTGTATCTTAATAACTAAATGTTACAAACTATTTTAATTCTGAAGTGGTTATTCAACTATCGCCACCGCTAAGCCCACCACCATTACTAGCAGGCCTAACACCCGTATAAGGAGCATAACAAAATAAAAAAACTTTTGCACTAGCTTTCCTCAAGCATTTATGCAATGTTTTATTTTTATGTTTATATCATTAATCTATTTTGTCTCATTAACTTGTAATTTGTTATGTAATGTTCTATTATTTATGTTAATTGTTAATGTTATTAATCAACTTGTATATTGTCTTGTTAATAGTTAAATTAACTTTTCTTTAAAAAAAATTTAAAAATTTAAGTTAAATTTTTTTATTAATATATATATATATTGGTGTTTGTATATATATATATATATATATATATATATATTATATCCAGCATACAGTAATCACAAAAAAATAAGTTGGCCCAGTTCAATCCAACCCAACTTGATACTCGTGATAGCAGACTTGTAGGTCGAATTGGAAATATTCTAAAATATGAATCCAACCCAACTCAACCTACTAAATATTTGTGTCGAGTCAGACTCAAGCCAAATGTCACCTCCACCTTAACTTAAGCTGCACCAATAATTTAGAATATTAAATCTGACGTACCGATTAAAACGTAGCATGACGAAAGCATAGCAACGTCAGTGGCTATTTATTGATCATTTTATATGCGCGCGTGTGCTTGTCCGTTCTTTCAAGCTCGACAGCAGAACTACCAATTCTTTAATTTCCCTTAATAGATTAGTGGATAGCAGGCAAGTGGCATATTTATGAGTAATTCTTCAATCTATTCGGGTTGATTATCAGCTTATTCACATATAAGTGAATTTCACAATATGTAGGGTTTATTTTGTGTTTAGGATTGATATTCAGTCCGAGTAATTTAAAGAATTGTATATAAGTGAATCTCGCAGCATATGGAGTCCACTTCAAATATATAGGGCTGATGTTCAGCTCAAGTAACTTAAAGAATTTTTACATATTTATATATTGATCAATGGATTGATTTTTTTCTTGTACACTATAACCCTAACCATGGTTAAAAAAACTTATATTGTCTTTTTTTTTGGTTGAATAAAACTTATATTCTTGAGCTGAACACTTATAGAGGGGCATACCACTAGACCAAACTGCTTCAAATAATGACCTTATGGTTTTCACTCTTTTTCAGTGATTCTATTCACATATAAGTGAATCTCACAATATATAGGGTTCACTTTATGTGTCTAGGACTGATGTTCAGCTCGAGTAATTTAAAGAATTACATATAAATGAATCTCGCAGCATGTGGGGCCCACTTCAAATATATAGGGCTGATGTTCAGCTCGAGTAATTTAAAGAATTTTTACATATTTATATATTGATCAACGGATTGATTTTTTTCTTGTACACTATAACCCTAACCATGGTTAAAAAAACTTATTGTCTTTTTTTTTTGGTTGAATAAAACTCATATTGTCGAGCTGAACACTTATAGAGGGGCATACCACTAGACCAAACTTTATGCTTTTGGTGTGCACATGTACATCCTGAGTTGGGAACTTTGTTTTAAAAAAAAAAATCTTAAAACAATAATAAGTGGTGGGATGTGCCTTATTTTTACTCTTTGACTAGCTATTCTTTTAATTATTTTCTCTTATTTTCTCATGCTGGAAATGATATATTTTATATTTTTGCATAGAGAGTGTGAGAAAAAGAGAGGAAATAGAGAGAAAAATAAGAAAAATTATATCAAAAAACTAGGCAATTTTTTATCAAACATAAAATCAGGCCGTGAACTTTTTACCAAATGGAGGTAAAATTGGTGAGCAGTTTGTGACTCAAACTTCTACAATTTAAACAGTGCAGATCTATGTATAGTTTATTGTTCTAATTTATGCTTTAAACTTTTTTAATTTCAATTTGTATTGGATTTCTAATTTATTATTTGTTAAATAGGACACAGATAAAAATTTTAAACGAAAATTAATTTTTAAGTAACAATTTTTCTACATCTAATAAAATGGACATTTTCTATTTACAATGATTATAGTTATTTTTTTTTCTTTTGTATAATAATGTCATTACTATATTAAGGAGAGTTATGTCTTGAAAATTTCGTTTGTAATATAATGTGCTTAAATAAATATTCATTGCATATTGTAATATGTCATCAATATAATTTTAGGCATAAAGTTAACAACTTTTTTTTTTTAATTTATATACAAAATTTATGCATAAATGAGCACTATAACCCTTGGTTACTACTCCTGAATTCGAGTGTCTGAATTCGTCATTGCTTGCAACGTTGCATCAACTCGAAGAAGAATGAGACCTCCAACAAAAGTCTTCGAGTAATTCCCTTTAAATTAGCAAGCAGTAGTGTGAACTTTGATAGGGTAATAGTTCCCTACGAATAAAAATCAAGAGATGGGAACACGAAACACGAGGGTGGCCAAAGTTATGCCATGAAAAATTCCCGTTAGTTTCTCATTGCTCTCGAGGAGACAATTTTTTACGAAAAAATAGGGGAGAGAAAATTTGACAGAAAAAAGTCACATTCTCAAATTAAAAGTTGTGGGTTAAAATTTTTCATCTTTAAGCTTCCTATGACAAAACAAAAAGAATACGAAGAATTTGTCACTAGGGAT
This sequence comes from Ehretia macrophylla, assembly GCA_037974665.1. Taxonomy (NCBI): domain Eukaryota; kingdom Viridiplantae; phylum Streptophyta; class Magnoliopsida; order Boraginales; family Ehretiaceae; genus Ehretia; species Ehretia macrophylla. The sequence goes on from CM075767.1 coordinate 67,252,906, forward strand.
GAGAAAAGTCAACCAGCATCTTCCTTAACTTAAGCTGTACTAAAATTTAGAATATTAAGTCAATAGGCATTTGGTTTTAGTATTCGGATGATTTTCATTTAAGATCGATTATCGTAATTAATATCTCAAGTGATATAATGTTAATTTGTAAGTCTTCCTTATCAAAGCCTCTCTTCTTTTTACTTACCAAGAATTTGTCCATTTTGTGATATGGAGTCGTCTTGGCTTGCTGCAGATGTATCAAATGATAGCAGAAGGGCAATTGAAGTGCTGATTCGTGGCCGTGAATTCACAAAACAACTTGATGCAATTATACAGCAGGCCTTCGCTGATGGTACTAACACATCCTCCAAGTTCGCTGGCCAGTATCTAGTGGTGAAAGTCTTGGAATCATTGAATGAGATTCTTTCAATCCTGATGACCTCAACTGATTCCAATGAAGTTCCACAACAGCCATTTAGCAGAAAAACAGTTCCACAAGAGCCGTGGGGCAGTTGGGATAGCCGCAAATCGAGTGTTTCAAGTCTGAGTTGCAAGACATCTGCAATTAAAGGTCGGAAAGGGTGCTTTAAGAGAAGGTAATTGTTGATGCTACTGATGTAGTCGCATAAATATCACATGTTTGCTCATTTCATGTGGTCAAAGTGTAATTTATTATGATCAAAAGTTTCAAATTTAAATTAATGCCTCCCATTAATATTATTTAATATTTGATTGACTTAGAGCAGGTATGAAACACGTTTATTGTACCACAAAATTTATAACTTTAAATAGATCCAACGTGGTCCTACACCTCATCATAGCCTATAATTAATATGATTCTTATTTTTGTTCTTAACATAACAATATATTTAAAGAAACAAAAGGGCATTTTTATCCTTTTATATAAGTCATTTTTTTGCTCGGTCAGCAAAAATCAGTTAATTCCACTATCCAAAAATGTTGGCAAAGCCTGTACATCTGTATCAAATACAAAAACAAAAAACCTTGAAGCTAGTTAGAGAGGCTCTTTAAAAGATTCCACTCAATATATAGTGCCCTATTAATCGTATTGTTCCTAAATTTTCTTCTCGCTAACAATTTGAGACGAACCACCTCCTGGATCTTCATAAGAATTTGTTCATCATTTAAGAACTCATTGGTAAAAATACGAGCATTACGTTCTACCCAAATGTGGTAGATACATGAGTTGAACAGGAGTTTGAGAAAAGAGGCTTGAAGCGAAGTCTCATTTCCTTTCAAGCAGTATTCCCTCAATACTTGATCCCACTGAATGCTCCATACTCTCTTACGAATCTTTCTAAGACAAGCTCTCCAAATTTTTCTACTAAAAACACACTCAAATAATAAATGGTCTCGTATTTCCACCATCATGTTACAGATTATACATTGGTTGCTCAATGTTAATGCAAAAAATGGCTTGGACCCTCGGTCCAACCACGATGGTTCGCTTAGCCCCAAACGGCGTTAATGCTGGGGCCAAGGCCAGTGTATAACACGTTAAGTTGCAACCCACTAACGAAGGAGCCCACGTGGAGGCCCCTAGCTTTACGCTAGGCCCAAATATCGGGTTGCCTCATATGGGTAATTGATGACGGACTCGAACGCAACCTGTGGCCTCATCGGGTGCAAACAGGTAAACGACCAAGAAAGAGTCCTAAGGGACTGGTCTACCGTAGCGGATAAGCGACCGTGAAGGGAACCTTAAAAGACTAGGCTACTATAAGGGGATGATGATCGACAAGTTCGGATGAAGGCTTATCCTACGGGATAAGTAATTGCATTCTCGAAGTAGTTTGCTGAAGTTGCAAGTCCTAGGGGATAAGTGATTCTCGACTTATCGCGTTCGCCCAGCCTACGAGAAGCGGATAACCGACGAAGGATTCGAGATAGAGACTACCTCAATCCTACATGATAAGTTATCAGGTAGTCTATTGAGAGTACAAGTCCTAAAGGTCCGTGACTCTTGGCCTACCCACGCCTATAAGTAGGCCACGCTACACAAGGAAAGGGCATTAAGTACCAGCCTCACTAGCCTTACTTCGCCTCTCCCCTCCACATCTTTACGACCTACACTCCTAAGAACGACGCCCGAATTACGGTAGTCTCCGCCCTACTAACCTTATTTTCTCAATTTCCTATCCTATCTGATAACCTACTAACTTGAGCCTCGGAGTGTCTTTGACCGGCACCATACCGGTGTCCCAAGACTCACGCCGCTTTTTTCGCTTTCTGTCCTTGCAAGTTACTAGTGGCTCCGAATTCGTAATTGTAGATTTTGGCATCTATAATTTGGCACCCATCGTAGGGCCTTAGCAACTTAGTTACTCGAACAGAAAACTATGAGCCCTTGGTAATTTCTACTTGCGACGAAAGCAATGGCTGAAACGAGCATTCATAACGATTATCATGCACAGATGGAGGCCTTGATGGCCGAGATGGAAGCTTGCAAGGACAAGCTAAAAGAACTTGAACCGGAAAACACTGTTGTCTGCCAAGAAAACATCGAGCTAGAAGAAAGGGTCAAGACCCTCATAGAGTCTGCCACCCCACCTGATCTTGGAAAGTCGATCGCCCAAGGACAGTCGGTGGTGCCCATGCAATCCCTTGGGTCTACACCACAACAGACGCCCAGGAGTGAAGTTTACCTCTAACTTACTGTCACCACTGAGCCGCCACCGACTCAGTTAGCAGATGAGGGAAGGCTGAACCAAGACATTTTTCGTCAGTTCCAAGAGATGGAATCCCTAATCCAGAGGATCCCTGGGGTACCTGTCCCTATCAAGAAGAGTGCAGCAAACAGCTTTACTGACTCCCCGTTTGTTGATACCATCGCCTTGGTAGAGATGCCGACTAAGTTTAGTTTTCTAAATATGAGGCCCAACGATGGGACTACTGATCCTGACGACCACATAATGCAATACAAGCAAAGGATGTTCACGGTAGCCATCTCGCGAGACTCCAGAGAAGCCTGCATGTGCAAAGGCTTCGGTTCCAGCTTGGTAGGACCTACTTTGCAATGGTACACGAGTTTACCGAACAACTGCATCTCCTCATTCACCCATTTAACAGACAAGTTCGTGGAATAGTTTGCAAGCTGCAAAAAACTAGAAAAGCAATAAGATGATTTCTATCTAATCGTGCAAAAGAGAGACGAACTGTTGCGTGACTACGTGGGAAGATTTAACAAGGAAAAAGTATCCATCCCGCTCTGCAACATAGCCACAACTGTCTCAGCCTTTCAAAAAGGCCTGCTTCTCGAGTCTGATCTATACAAGGAGCTGACCAAGTACTCGTGCAAGACTATGGGGGATGTCCTAGCCAAGGCATGAGCTTAGATCAAGTGGGAAGAGGATGCGTCAAACCGTCGTCCTTTACCCTCGTGCCATGATAAGGAAAACCGCAGGCGACCAGTAGTATTGGATTCGCGCACTAAAAAAAGCGTGAGCCTTACCCCACTGAGGAACGAAGAAATAAGAGATTACGCGATGAGAGGAGACCACTTGGACAAAGGCAAAACCGTAGTCCGGATGTGCGAAGGGTGCCAGACTACAACTTCAGTATAGCCCCGACTAAGCTTGTGAGACCCCGTACCGAGGCCGTATAGAGCTTGTGTGCATTTTATAGCATTTCATAAATTTTTACATCATTTAATATACAATTATATCAATTAACATGTATTTATCTTGATTCACGTGCTTTTATTTTGAAATACGTATGTTTATATCGTTTTACGTGCACATATCTCGTTTAACGTGTATTTAAATTCAACCATGTTTTTGAATAATTTAGATGATGTAAGCAATAACTAAATCATTTTATGTGCATTCATCTCGATTTATATATATTTCATTGTTTAACGTGCAAGTGAGTGAATTATATCGTGTAGCTAGTAATTGAAACTAACTAAAGTAACTAAAATAAAACTAAAATAATTAGAATTAACACTAGGATGGCAAACTAGTAAAACACAATCTAATTGGAGGGCACTCTCGTCATTAGGCAATTTAGATATTATCTATCAACACACATTACACCACCCATACACACTAAAACACTACAACACTACAACACACTAAAACACTAAAACACTACAACACAGAAACACACACTAATACACACTCACTTACACGACACAAACCCACAAACTACACACATTCAGATTTTCCACCATAGAAATGAGAGAAAGAAGAAAGAAAAGGGAAGGAGAAGGAAGAGATGAGGCATTTCAAGTTATCTTCAAGCTTCCTAGCACCATTTCTTGCATTTAATCACAAAGCTAAGGTGATGGAAGTTTTATAAATGTTTTATAAAAACATGTGAAGTATGTTTGATGAGTTATATAGGTGTAGTAAGTATGATAATGAGTATGTGTAAGCTTGTTTCATGAATTTGAAATTAGCTTGTTCATCTAGGGTTTCAAGAATTGGTTGTATTGCTATTCTTGCTTTGAACTTGCCTTTAGAAATTGTGGTTAATTATGATATGTTGTGGCATTAATTATGTGAAGTAATTTATGGGTAAGATATGCTTGAGTTGTTGGTAGATAGGAAGAAGAAAAAAAATATAGAGTTTTGAACTTGGGTGCCAAGTTGAATGTTGAGAAGATTTGGTGTTGTACTTGTGTTGTGTGAGTTTAGGAGCTAGAAAACTTGTGGTTTAGTGTTGTTTATGGTTGAGTTTAGTTGTCTACTTGGAATGAGCTTGAAAAATTAAGTTCAAAGCAAAAACAAGTCAATTCGTGTGTAAAATGCTCCATCGTGTCGAGTAAATCTGATCGAGTAACTCGATCGGATTTACTTATCCCGATTTTTAAAAGATTCGCGCAATATTTTTCCGGAGGCCCTATCTCACTCAATTCAACTCCGAATTGAGTTTCGTTTGATTCTAGAGTTATCTACACTCGATAAGCTTCGATTATATACCAAAATTAGATGTATTGGAGTTTGAAAACATAGGTAGATTTATCTCCTAATTTAGGCTAATGCAGAAACATTGCAATAGATCCATAGTTTCGCTTGTGTTTGTATTTTCTTGTCGTTTTAAGTAGTCTATTGATGTCATTTCTCTATCCCATGATACTTGGCATTACTTGAAACTCCACAAGTGCTGTATATGAATAAATATTATCTGACTATTTAACATCCATTGATAATTACAAACGCATTTGAGTTGTATATGCACGACGGTTATAACCATTATTAATAGAGGAAGTGACGAGACCTCCGGATTTTCCGGTATATCTCGACCCTCCCATTACTAATAGAGGAAGTGACGGGACCTTCGGGTTTGCCGGTATATCTCGACCTTCTCATTATTGATTGAAGGCTTGTGTTAAGGGTATTTTTGTATGGTTATGTGCATGACATGTTTCATGAACTGATTTCGAAAAGATAAAACCATTTGTGAAAACCCTTTCTTCTCTTTCAAGACTCATTGATCCTCCTACAGGTCGGGACCCAATGATATCTTGGGAGAGTTAGATTATTTAACTGTTATTGAATCTTGATTGCATATCTTGTATTCTCGTTTGTGAGTTCTTGTGTGCGTGACATGTTTTATCAAACTGATTGTGAAAAGATAAAACCTTTTCGAAAACCCTTCATTATTTTCCTCATCACTGAGCTATACACGAGGATCTAGCTCACCCCTCTTTCTAACAATTTCAGGTGACGATTAGCCGAGCAAGCTCCCATGTAGTTGCAAGCTATATTGATGTGTTGTGATGGAATTCTATCCTACTTGATCTACGTGTTTGCCTATGAAGATGAACTTCTTGTTGAAAAGAGATGATTTTGTAAATTGTTCAACTGATTATGCTGTAATATTCTTTTGGTTTATTAGACACCTAGTTAAGTTAGATTATTAATCTTATGAGACCTGAGTTTGGGATGATGAAATGTATGAATTCAAGTCTTGTAATTACATAATAGGGTGGTGTAATCCTTTAAGGCCTATGTTTTTAGAGAATTTTGGAAGTCTTTTCAATCTTCTTATGGTATTTATAATGGATGTACAGGTTATCAAATTAATACTCACAAGTTTTAAGACCATTAAGTTATTAATCTCAGGAATAAGTATTACGAACGTTATGTTTCGGCCTTAGCCTATCAATGGGTCGGGGTTGGGGCGTGGCAGAGCTCATTTATACCCTCAAAAGAATGGCCGAAGCCGTCAAGTGGCCGGAAAAGATAGGGTCCCCCGCTGACCGGAGAGATAAAACCAAATGGTGTGACTTCCACGACAACCATGGACACACAACTGAGGAGTGTATTGGACTCAAGAAGGAAGTCTCGGTGTTGCTGAAAAAGGGGCACCTCACCCAATTCCTGACCGACAAAGGGAGACAGACCGTAGCCTAGCGAGAGGGAAAACAAAAGGCTCGAGAGGTCACCCCATCTGAGCCGCCACGCCTCGAGCGAACAGTAAATTGCATCACTGGTGGATCGGAGGTCAGTGGTATCAGCCACTCGGCGGCAAAAAGACATATTCGGCAGGCTGTTAATTTCGGTTCGAGGCCTCGGCCACCTAGGGAATTTAAGCCTGAGCAGATCATCACGTTCTCTAACAACGAAGCAGTCTACTTAGATGATCCGCACCATGACGCCCTCATGATAACATTAAGGGTAGCCAATTGCTTGGTCAGATGGATACTAGTCGACAATGGCAACTCAACTAACGTCCTCATGTTAGATGCTCTTAGGGGAATGGGGATTGACGAAGCTTGTGTCACTCGTCGTTCTACCACCTTAATCGAGTTCAGCAGTGAACACATGAGTACCATTGGAGATATTATCCTCCCAACCTACGCCGAGGGTGTTAACTACAATACCCGATTCTTAGTGATAGATTGTCTGTTACCCTACAACATCATACTGGGGCGCCCGTGGATCCATGAGATAAAAGCCATTCCGTCAACCTACCATCAGGTAATCAAGTTCCCGACTAGTTGGGGAACATGAGAAATAAAAGGACAATAAAGGGACTCTCGCGAGTGCTACCGCTCTGCCTTGAGGAGGGCTAGCCATGATGTTTTGTATCAAGTGGAACAGACTACAACGCGAAGTTTCCCTGACCAGCATACCTTGGAAGAGCTCGATGAGGTACAAATCTACCCCGACCATCCAGATTATGTCGTTCAGACTGGTTCAAGGTTAAAGCCAGGACTGCGTGACCAATTGATGGACTTCCTTAGCCATCACCACGATTGCTTCGCTTGGTCTTATGCAGATATGACCGGAATTGACCTAGCGGTCATGGTTCACAAACTACAGGTCGATCCAGCCTATCCTCCTGTCAAACAGAAAAGGAGAAAGTTCGCAATGGAAAGGAATCGTATCATCAACGAAGAGGTACAAAAACTGATTGACATTGGATCCATTCGCGAGGTCCTCTACCCTGACTGGTTGGCAAACGTAAAGGTTGTAAGGAAGAAGAACGGTAAGTGGAGAGTCTGCATCGACTTTACAAACTTGAACAAGGCGTGCCCGAAAGACTCATTTCCTCTCCCGCACATAGACACAATGGTGGATGCAACAGCAAGGCATGAGCTCCTCACTTTCATGGATGTCTTTTTCGTCTATAACCAAATACTCATGCATCTAGAGGATCAAGAGAAGACGGCGTTCATCACTGAACGAGGAATATACTGCTACAAAGTTATGCGTTTTGGCTTGAAGAACGCTGGTGCAACCTACCAACTCCTGGTTAACAAGATATTCACTGACTTGTTAGGGGAAACCATAAAGGTCTACATTGATGACATGCTGGTAAAGTCTTTTGTTACGGAAGACCATCTCAGTCATTTGAACCAGACATTCGAAATTTTGCGGAAGTATAACATGAAGTTGAATCCCACGAAGTGCTCATTCGGGGTGACTTTTGGAAAGTTATTGGGATACTTGTTACCTAATGTGGGATCGAAGCTCACACCAACTAAATCACGTCAATCCTCGATATCCCATCTCCGACTAATGTCAAGGAAGTACAAAAACTCACTGGGAGGATCGCAACTTTGACCAGGTTTATTTCTCGGTCCTCTGAGAAGTGCCACGTCTTCTTTGATACCCTCCGGAAGAATAAAGACTTTGCTTGGACACCTGCCTGAGAAGAGGCGCTATAACAACTCAAAGCATATCTTACCAACCCACCGTATCTTTCTAAACTAAGACACGGGGAGACCCTACTAATCTATTTGGCAGTCTCAGGAATGACGGTAAGCGTAATCCTGGTGCGGGAGGAAAGGAGAAAGCAACATTCAGTCTACTACACAAGTAGAGCCTTGCTCGACGCTGAGACAAGGTATAGCCAGTTGGAGAAGTTAGCACTAGCCCTTGTCACTATGGCTCAGAAGTTATGACCCTATTTTCAGTGCCATCCAATAGTGGTCTTAACCACTTTCCCACTCAAGTCCGTGTTGCAAAAGCCCGAGCTCTTTGGACGACTTACAAAGTGGGCAATCGAGCTCAGCGAGTACGAAATCTCTTACCAACTGTGAAATGCAATTAAATCGCAAGCCCTAGTTGACTTTGTGGCCGATTTCACACCAGGCATCCACCTGTTAACAGAGAAAGAGTTGTTATGCCTTAGCGTCTCAGCGAGGCAAGAGAAGTGGGTCCTAAGCGTAGATGGAGCAAACAACATCAAGGGTTATGGCCTCGGATTAGTGCTACGATCTCCTGAGAGAGATATCATAGAGCGGTCCATCAAATGTGGTTTCAAGGCTACGAACAACGAAGCGGAGTACAAAGCCCTAATTGCAGGGCTAACCTTGGCCAATGAGATGAATATCAAGAGAATAACCGTCAGCAGTGACTCGCAGTTGGTGGTCAATCAGACCCTGGGAGCCTACCAAGTAAAGGATGATAAGGTGGCAGTCTACCTGGCAGTCGTCAAAGAGCTATAGATAGCCTTTGAGGAATTTGAGATAAAACAGATAATCAGGGATGATAATAGTCACGCCGACGCACTAGCAGCCTTGGGGGCGGCTACCGAAGTCACGACCCCAAAGGTAGTACCTGTTGTTTACTTGCAGTATCCCGCGGTGTGGAAAGAAAAGTCAGTTGAGTTTGAGAGTGTCAATAAAGTGTCGACTTGGATGACCCCTATCATACAGTACATACGAGATGACATCCTACCAGAGGACCGTAACGAAGCTCGCAAGCTTAGATCAAAAGCAGCAAGGTTTTGTCTCATCGGAGGTAGGCTCTATCGGAGGTCATACTCTGGACCATACCTTTGGTGCATTGGCAAGGAGGAGGCAGACTATATCCTAGCTGAGCTACATGAGGGGCAGTGCGGCAACCACTCCGGGGCGCGCAATCTTGCCAATAAGGCTCTCACAGCAGGGTACTTCTGGCCAACAATGAATGGCGATGCCATCGAATATGTGAAAAAGTGTGAAAATTGCCAAAGGTTTGTGCGGGTTCTTCACCAATCGCCCGAACCACTTGCTAGCATTTCTGCCCCGTGGCCATTCATGAAGTGGGGAATGGATATTGTGGGCAAGCTACCAACTGCATCCAGATAGCTCGTCTACATGCTTGTTGCCACGGATTATTTCACCAAATAGATCAAGGCAGAAGCCTACCACCAAGTCAGGGACAAAGAAGTGAAGAACTTCTTTTGGAGAAACATCATATGTAGATTTAGAGTCCCACAGGAAATCCTCACATACAACGATTCTCAATTCATTAGCCGCGACTTTCGAGACTTCTGTAAGGAATGGAAGATCCAACTAACTTTTTCCACTCCTCACTATCCGCAAGCCAATGGCCAAGCTGAATCTTCCAACAAGACTATTATCTCAACCCTGAAGAAGAGGCTAGAGAGTTCAAAAGGAAGATGGGCCGATGAGCTTCCAGGCGTTCTATGGTCCTATCGGAATACAACAAGATCCTTAACTGGGGAAACAACATTCTCTCTAGTCTACAGCACGGAGGCAGTCATTCCCGCTAAGGTTGGGCTTCCTACCTTCCGGATAGAGCAAGTGTCCGAAGAAGAAAACAATCAAGAGCTAAGCCGTCTGCTCGACACTATTGATGAGAAGAGACAACGAGCACTAGTTCGAATTGCAGCCTACCACCAAATGGTCGAGAAATACTTCAACAAGAACATTCGGGTCAGAACCTTCATAGAAGGAGATTGGGTTCTAAGGCGGGTGTTCCAGAATACCAAGGAGATCAACGCCGGAAAGCTAGGACCCAATTGGGAGGGACCCTACCTCATTACCAAGGTGGTTGGCCATGGAGCCTACAAGTTTCACACCAGAGAGGGCAAGGACGTTGCAAATAGTTGGAACGCCGTTCACCTCAAGAAGTATCACTTTTAAGCATTGATCGTGTTAGCTCGCCCAATAGGGGCTAATAGTCTTGATTAGTTATTCCCTTAGTGGGGTCGTTAGTCTCTAGCCAAACAACCTCTTAGTTGAGGTCTTTAGTTACGATTAGTTTAGTTCGTGACGCACCCAGGCATACGCCAACGTAGTTCATTTTCAATAAGTGAAATGGTTTTCTTTAGTCTTCAACTCATCCGTCTCTTCTTCAACACAAAATACAAGGGACTTACTGCGGGTAAAATCGCTTGCACGTACCCCGTGCACCTGAAGTATTCCTAACAATAAACCGATCTGCCAATTAAGACGCCTAAAGGGCGCAACCTACTATGGTAGGGTCCAAGTGACCCATATATCAACTAAGACGCCTAAAGGGCGCAACCTACTATGGGAGGGTCTAAGTGACCCAGCTACAAAACAAAAAGGTGCAACCTACTACGGTAGGCTCCAAAATTATCAACCCATCAGCTTGGGACCCTAAGGGGACCCACCTACTACGGTAGGTTCTGATATCATCGCACCCTCGCTTAGTATCCTAAGGGGCCCCACCTATGCGACCGTATAAGGTCCTATGTAAACCAATTTATGGTCATAGACAACCACGTAATGACCTAAGAGGACTGAACTATGGTTGTACATGACCGCATGAAGTCGTATAAGGACCTAGTTACAGTTGTACACGACCATATGAAGGTCCTAAGCGGACTAGCCTACGTAGTCTCTAGCGATTACATGAAAGTCCTACGATGACTGACCAACCCACGGGTATTGTAGCCTACGGGCATCGTAGCCTACGGGTGTAATAGCCTGCAGGCGTTGTAGCCTACAGGCGATGTAGCCCACGACAACCAAGCTCCCCTATCCATGCCCTATGTGGACCAACCTGGTAGCATGGTAGTCCTCAAAATTAGTACGACGACGAGGGCACATAGCAAAGGGAGAAACTATGCCAACAACCAGCTACTAGACTACGGTCAAAAAGCGTAATGGCGCGTCGGCTCCACCTTGGAAGTAGGAAGATAGTCCTAAATAGTAGCCTACCATAAGAAAGAAATGTGCTAAGTTGCCGACTAACCGTTAGGTCACGACCACAGAGCGCCCAGGTAAGTCCGCTCAGGCTTGGGAACGCTAAGAGGTCGTATACCATCAAGGTTAAAAAATTGTAGCCGACTAAACTACCACATCCAAATGCTGAACAGCGCAACCTATAAGGGTAGTAGTCTACTCAAGACAAGCTTACCTAGCAGAACTCTACTCGAGTCAAGTTTGCCTAGCGGTGGCCCACTTAAGTGGGGTTGGTAAAGGAGAGTCTGCTCAAAGGGGATTGTTCAATTATAGCCCGCTCGCGGCTACGACCAGGAAGTACGGTCCGCTTATTCTTGAGCGAGGGACTATTGCAATAGTCCACTTGGCTACGGACAAGAAGTTGCTTTAGTTGTCTACCCAACCATGAGAGGAGACCTACCACGGTAATTTTCTTAGCTACGAGTGGAAACCACAATACTAGTCTATGTAATTTTTAGTGTAAAACTCAAGTCTGGCGCGACGTTCTACAAGATTATGTGTCATGTCTAAGGAGTGGGGCGCTAGATGAAGATACAAGAACTAGTGACCAATCATGAGATGAAGGTGGAAGGTCCGTAGGCGGTCATTGCAAAAATGAATAAGAAGAAAGAGACAAGAATAAAGAGTAGGAGTCCCACGTAATATTATATTATTATATTATCATATTATAATACAACATATTATAATATGATACACCATAGTATGGCTTGTGTTTGAATCCCACGTGGGCACCACGATATTGATATTTGTTCTCGAGAAGCATCACATCAAAAGTTCCATTCTCAACACTACGTGGTAACATTTGAAGACACTTATGAACTTGGAGACAAAAGTAAGTGTCATGTTTTTATTAGCACAACTTATTGGCACGTATAATACCACTTATATTGTTATATTGCTTGAACTCCAGTCTACACGTTGGAACTTGGAACTTCATTGATACCATGTTGTATTATTATATTACATATCTTTTACAAAAATGCCATGAATACTACATGCCACCCAGTCTCAAGAACTTGTGCAACCATTGCCTCCCATACTCATTCGAAAGTGCAAATTGGATTTGATGCATGAAACTAGCGTCAAAAGCCTATTTAAAATTCATCGGGCCCCACGCCATTAAGACAAAGCTATCATGGACAAGATTGTGAAAAGGACAACTCGTCCTCTTCAGTGGACCACGCGCCAGGATGCGTCTTTTCTACCTACGAGCAACACTCATTTTTTATATGAAAGAAGAGCACAACAACAGTAGGCTGCGAAATTACAAAAAAAAGAAAAGAAATGGTAGGCTGCGAAATTTCAAGGGGAATTGGTAGTTTACCACATTGCGAAAAACAACAGAAGGCTGCGAATTGTGAAAGCAATTTGAAGTTGTAAGTAGTGAGTGAGTAAATGGTAGGCTGCGGGGTTGAACGCACAATCCTGCTAGGCTGCAGACTCGTTCGAGAAAAGATATGGAAGTCTGCGCGATTTAAAAAGCAAATGGTTGGTTGCGAGCTACAATGCCAAATACAGTAGGCCACGCAACTTTAGAAGGTGACACTAGAGTGCGAAACGACAAGATTAAAGTAATCAGTTGTAGAATTCCAAAAACATAGATAAAACCCAAAACAAATTACAGTAGGATGTGGAATTGCCTTCCAACATTTGGTAGGTTGTTAACCACTCGCGTGGTGAGTTGCGAATTTCTCCCGAGGAGTACAAGTCGGGCTCACTTCTCGAGCAATTTACTCCCTAACTCGAAGACTCTTCGACTTAGAGAGTGGGAGGATAAACTGTTAATGCAAAAAATGGGCTTGGACCCTCGGTCCAACCACAATGGTTTGCTTAGCCCCAAACGGCGTTAATGCTGAGGCCAAGGCCCGCGTATAACACGTTAAGTTACAGCCCACTACCGAAGGAGCCCATGCGGAGGTCCCTAGCTCTACGCTAGGCCCAAATATTGGGTTGCCTCATATGGGTAATTGACGACGGACTCGGACGCAACCCGTGGCCTCACCGGGTGCAAACAAGTAAACGGCCAAGAAAGAGTCCTAAGGGACTAGCCTACCGTAGCGGATAAGCGACCGCGAAGGGAACCTTAAGAGACTAGGCTACTATAAGCAGATGATGATTGACAAGTTCAGATGAAGGCTTATCCTACGGGATAAGTAATTGCATCCTCGAAGTAGTTTGCTGAAGTTGCAAGTCCTAGGGGATAAGGGACTCTCGACCTATCGCATTCGCCCAGCTTACGAGAAGCGGATAACCGACAAAGGATTCGAGATAGAGACTACCTCAATCCTACACGATAAGCGATTAGGTAGTCTACTGAGAGTATAAGTCCTAAGGGTCCGTGACTCTTGGCCTACCTACGCCTACACAAGGAGAGAGCATTGAGTACTAGTCTCACTAGCCTTACTTCACCTCTTCCCTCCACATTTTTATGGCCTACACTCCTAAGAACGACACCCGAATTACTGTAGTCTCCACCCTACTAACCTTACTTTCTCGATTTTCTATCCTACCCGATAACCTACTAACTTAAGCCTCGGAGTGTCTTCGGCCGGCACCACACCGGTGTCCCAAGACTCACGCCACTTTCTTCGCTTTCTGTCCTTGCAGATTGCTAGTGGCTCCGAATTCGTAATTGTAGATTTTAACATCTACACTCAAATTGATACCCCATGACAACATTCTTTGCTTGTTACTACTATGTTATACTAACTGCCAAGCATGAGTTTGAAATCAATATATTTATTTTTATCTTCATTCCTAAAGCATACCAAGTATGACAAATCCTTTCTCAAATTCATTTCATTCCTATTCAAAATCATTACAAGATATCAATCACTATCTTACCGGTTTGTTCAAAGGGATTTTAATCTTTCAAACTTGCTGATAGTTAACTATGTGATATTTAAGTTATTCTTGACATTTATTTTATTTCAAAGCCTATCAGAGGCAAAAGTGAAATCCTTAATATTTGAATGATAATTATGCCCATGAGCTCACACTAAAATTAATTGCACTCAGCCACTAAAATTTGAGAGATTCTATTTGTAATTTTGATATTTAGCATCAGGAGAACTTCAGAGACATGGAAGAGAGAGACCTCTATTTTGGTTGATGATGGCCATTCATGGAGACAATATGGACAAAAAGTGATCCTCAATGTCAAATATCCAAGGTTCGATTTCGGTTATTGTTTAGTTAACCATGAAGGCAAATGTCAGATTATCAAATATGGTGGTACAAAAACTAACACGCCAGACCAACTTTGATATTAGCCATTTTAGATAGTCAAATGCTCAACATGAATTTTAACAGATCCTCTATCAGAGGCTCCTTATTTCAATTTTTTTTTTTGTATAGAAAATGCTATTGGATTGAATTTAAAATAGGGAGTGTTGTTGGAGTTAACTGAAATAGAGGTTCCTAAGGTTAGTTTCAATAGCTTTCCTATTTATTATCCCCTACATTTAGGGATTTGGAGTCATGTCCTTATTTTTAGAGATTTTCTATATCAATTTCAGTGTAGGGCCATCTCCAACAATTTTTTTAAAAATAGCTCCTTAGTCATTTTAGGAAAATAAATGCTGGAAAAATATTTCAGAAGCCTCCTTAGCAGGGACTCCCTAAAATTGGGAGTCACTATTTTTGCTCTCTCTCTCATCAAATATAGGGAGCCAATCCTTATATCAGCAAAAGTGTTATGCTTTAGAAAATAGAAAGGTTATTGAAGTGAAACTGCAACGGGGAATCCATAAAAATAGAGAGCCACTTATTTAGCTCTTTATTATAAGGAAAAAATAAAGAGGGTGAGATGGCCTAATTGCTAGCTTTCCTATTTTAATTAGAAATTTTAGTCATATGACTATTAAGATGGGATAGGGGATGGTTCAGCTTAAGGGAGCTGAACATCACTATGAGGATGCCTATTTTTTAAGATATCGAATAAGCAAACTGTTGGAGCTAAGACCAACAACTCCTCCTATATCAAGGGGTATTGGATATAAAAACACATGTTTAACTCTTTATTATAAGAAAAAAATAGAAAGACTACTGGCATTATTCATCATCCAATTAGTCTTTTAGAAAAGGAGATATACAAACAAAAAAGACAAACTAAAAGACAAGGTAATTGAAACTAAGAAAATTCATCAGTTGCCAGTTCCATCAAGATCCACTTAATAATCCTTTGCTATACTTTGAGATGACATACAGATCATGTGATACATTGTATGCGTTATGACATGCAGGAACTACTTTCGATGCACCCACAATGTTGATCAAGGCTGCCAAGCCACTAAACAGGTGCAAAAGATTCAAGGATTTTTCTTCTATAAGGCTGTGGCAGAGTTGCCACAGCCACAACCATATAGACTATAATTTTTTCAATTGGTTGACATATGTCAACTAATTATCATAAGTGGGGTCATAATATTGAGTAAAAATACTAACTTAACCTTGATATAACCCCACCAAACATGTATAAAATTAACTAAATTAGACATGAATAAAAAATGGTATATATATAAAATGACCTAAATGAACACAAAGTAAAAAATAAAAATTTGTCAAATAACTACATTGCCCGTATACTATTTTTTATTTGTCCTTTTGTTTGTCCAAAATATTTTTCACGTGTGATTTTAATATATTTTTTATTTAATATTTTTTTTGTTTAAAACGTATATTAAATTAACACTCAAAATTGCATGCAATCCATAATTTTTTTCCTCTTTCTTTAGCGTTTTAATTTTTCCTCTTTTTTCCCTCAAACTGCAAACAAATTGGATTTTATATAGGTCATCGAGTTGTATAGCCCAATTTAAAATTATGAATTAGCCTTTGGCCTATCGCAATAAACTATGAGAATGGTTCTTCTCTTTTTCAAATAGACTAAGTTGTGAATTAATTTGAACAAAACAAACAAGATCTATTCCCTTTTCATTATATTTCTCTTTTTTATTTTCCCTTTTATTTATAAGAATAAATTTGTATAAGTCATAACTTACTCAAGGCATTATTTATAAGTAACTCGATCAAGAACTCTGACAAATAGTGATGCCAAATAATTTATAAACTGCATAAATTCATTTAGAGTATATTAAAACCTACGCCTAGATCACAACAATGGTATATTTCAATCCAGCAGGATCGAGATTGTATTATATGAATTGCAACATCACCTAACGAATAAAATTATAAACTAAACGTAATTAATGATAAGAAATATCAAATTAATTTAAAAATCTATGAATATGCATGGGAATGTAGGTATATACAAATAATCAAAATAGAATAGACGTATATGCATTTAAGTGTCTACGATTAACCAAAATCCATGAATATGAATAAAGCAAATTATGAAGCATCATATTTAGATCCTCATAATATACAATAAGCATTTAAAGTATAGATGTTCTTCTTTCTTAATTCTCTTCTTTTTTATAAAATAAAGTAAATTGTGAGGCATCATATTTAGACTATGTTTGACCTAACTGTCAAATTTAAGCTTTTGAGCTGTAGAGCGTTTATATTAGAGCTTTTATTAAAAATGATGTTGAATAAAAGTCGTTGACTATTTGATATGTGTTGGACAATGTTAGGCTTTTAAAAATTTTGAGGGTAATTTCGGATTTTAAAAAATATAGGGGGTATATTTAAAAAATAAAAAGAAAAATAGCTTCCTGCATTATATTAAAACAGGTTCATAAAAGCCTTTTTTGAACAACTCCAATTTGGAGCTTCTCAATTTTTAACTTTTTTCAGCTTCATTTTTTACCTAAAAGTACTTTAAAAAATTGGTCAAACAAGTTAATTTAGCTTCTAAACTAACAGGAAGCGCTTTTGAGTGTCTAAAAATTAGGCCAAACATATCCTTAGTCATTTTAAATCTCAATTATTAGGTTTATCTCATTTTAAATCTCAATTATTAGGTTTATCTCATTTTAAAAATAAGAGAATCAAGAAAAGATGAGAGGATCATAAATTAAAAAATAATAATCAAAAGATGTTTGAACTTTGAGGATAACAAGAAAAGGATTTAATATATACAAATTTTAGTAAATTGCTCTTGTTACATTTAACTTTTATTTTGGCGTAAATTGGTTTTAAATTATATTGTAGGGATAACAAAGAGACACATACACAACATGGATATGACGCCATATTTCTTTGAGGATATGGCATGACACTATTAGTATGCGACAAAATTAAACTTAAACTTGTATATTGAATAAGTATCGCAATTAACACATTTAAGAAAATATGTAAGCACAAAATTAAACTACTTGACAAATCAATATGACAATCTTAATAACACAATATATAAAGCCATGCACATTTTAGGCACAACCAACAAAGATACCAGAATAATAAATTTAAATTGATTTAAAATTATTTTGCATAAGTAACAAACTATCAGTAAATTAAGTGATACAACTAATTTGACATCTAAAATTTGATCATCATCACCATTTTCTTCACCATACTTAACCACCGCCAGCACCACCTCCACCTGTTTAGTCTTGCCAACAACTTAAAACATATGGGCCTAAACTTGATCACTACTAGTTGAGCTATTTGATTGAAACTTCCATTATGTTTCTACCAAAATGAGATGTGTTAAAATAATATTATTATACTTTACTTAATATATTTCAATTTTTACAATGAAAAAGATATTCATTTTTCAACAAATTTTAGCTTGTACACAAATATCATCAGTCATTTCTATATCTATGTGAATTCCTCTTTGGAATTTTTAACTGGGCTTGTGTCATAGTCTATCTATTTAATATTTTAAGAGTACAACCACTATGTCACATGTCAATAAATGAGCATTTTTACAGGAACAACCATATCATGCATGCCACGTGTAAGCATTATAAGCATTTCAATTTTTTAAATGATTTTTACATGTTATAATGTACCAAAAAATTATCAGATGCAGTTTTATCCAAATCATATTATTTTAAAAACACCATCATGTCAGGTGTAAGCAAAAAGAACATTTCCTACAAAATAAAAAATCTTAATTTTATCCAAAAAATTAAATATTCAATTTATATAGTAAAAACTAAATTTAAAAATAATAAATAAATGGAAACAAATCTATTTAATATTCTAAAAAAAATCACTATGCCACATGTCAGTAAATGAGCATTTCTACAAGAATGACAATATCATACCACGTGTAAGCATTATAAGCATCTCATTTTTTTAAATGATTTTTACAGGTTATAATGTACCATAAAATTATTAAATGCAGTTTTATTCAAATCATATTATTTTAAAAACACCATCATGCCACATGTAAGCAAAAAAACACATTTTGTACAAAATAAAAAATCTTAATTCTATCAAAAAATTAAATATTCAATTCATATAGTAAAAGTTAAATTTAAAATTCATATATAAGTGAAAAGAAAATTTCACCTTTTTTTTATTAATAACAAAGTCTCTCTCATAAAATTATTTTTTTCGTCAATTAAAAACTTGACTAATTTAGATATTCAAATTATATAGTAAAAAACAAATTTAAAACTTATAAATAAGTGCTAAAATTTCCACCTTCAATTTGATTTGAAATTTTAGGAAAACAATAAAGGCCATTTGAGCAAAATTCCCTTTTTGTATTTACTATCCTGAATTTATAAGGGAAATTCCATTTTAGTATTTACTCACCTTCGTTTTTAAATAACAAAGCCTTTGTCATAAAGTTAATTTTTTCTTTAATTAAAAGCTTGATTAATTTTGAATATTCAATTTGTATAGTAAAAATTAAATTTAAAAAATTATGAATAAGTGAAAAAAAAAATTCACCTTCTATTTGATGTGAATTTTCGGGGAAACCATAAAGACCATTTGTGTAAAATTCCCTTTCAGTATTTCCTATCTTGCATTTATAAGCAAAATTCCCTTTTAGTATTTACTATCTTGTGAATTTATAAGGGAACAACCATTAGACCACATGTCAGCAAACAAGCACGTTTCTTACCCAAAGAAAAAAAAATATGTTATTCACTTGTATATGCTAAAGAGAACGGTAACGATTTTAGAGATTTTAGATTTACCTTCACTATCCTAACGTTATCCTCTTTTATATTTAAAAGTCTTCCCTAATGTATCCTAACATTATCCTCTTTTGATTAACAAAAATAAAAAATAAAGAAATTAACAATCATTATCCTCTTTTGTATTTAAAAGTCTTACATCATTTATCATGGCATTATCCTCATATATATTTTGAACACTTCATTAAGGATATCAACAACTTTATATATTTTGGATTTACCTTTACCATCCTAACATTATCCTCTTTTGTATTTTAAAATATATTCTAACATCATCCCTTTTTGTATTTTGAAGCTTTTCATAATGTACCAAACACTAGGACTCTGGTTGCTTTATATAAGGGTATTTTACATACTGATTTGTTGTAACTAAATATGTGTATGGACTTTTATATATATAAGTGGGATTGACTCACTTGGATTTTGTTTCTTTTGGAAGCATAATATGGTTGTTTGTATTGATTCTATAAATAAAATTGCACCTGAAAAAAGAAGCATGACAAATTATCCTCTTTTGTACTTTCTTAAATTCTTCACAATTTTCTAACACTCGAATCCATATTGCTTTATTTGTGTATTTTACATACTGATTTGTTGTAACTAAATATACGTACTTTCCTATATATATTAATGGAAGCACATTACTTTAAATCCGATATGGGATTGTGTTGCTTTTAAAAATCTCATATGGTTACTTTCCAAAAAAAATTCATATGGTTATTCGTCTTACTTCTATGGATGAAATCATACTTGGAAAAAGAAGCATGGAGAATTAAGGTTAAGGTGGTTCATCTTTAGATCCTGCCAAATTTTAACAATCCTTAACTAAGTTGAGGTGGTTTTTTTATGATGAAGAAATATGTGATTACAACCTCCCTCTAATATTGTATTTGCATAAAGTTACAAACTATATAAACATTGCTAAAAAAATTCTCTGACTTAATTTTTGTATGTTGCATTTGTAAAATAAGTGGTTTGATGATTCATGAAATAAATCTTATGGTCCCTTTGTTCAATGACTTAATGTTATTGTTATTTAAATCTTAATCAATTTATTGCTCACACATATTATTTTGAAATTTTTGTGAAAATATCTTATACTGATGAAGTTTGATCAAGTTTCGTAAATATTGCTACCAAGATGGCTGATAATGTAACAATGGTGCCATCAGTTTTAAATCTCGTTAATGCATGATAAACTTTTGATGGTGGAAATTAGTTTTATAAGCATATCACTTGTGCAATGAGTAATAATAAAGTCAAATTAGCACAGTAAGACGTGAATTTTAAAGAGGCAACAATTTAATGGAAGAAGATATATATATCTTTTCAAAGACTTGGTCTTCACATATTTGAGAAACTATGTGCTTATATTATTTAATTATTTTATGTATTATTTTGATAGTATGGTTATATAGTTGAGAAAATTAGTTTTATTTTACATATTTTTAGTGTATTTACATTACACATGTGCATCGCACTGGCATAAAACTAGTTTTTACTGAAAGAATTCACTAGGATTAGGTATACCAAATCAAAAAATGAGTATTACAAACACCTTAATTATGGACGTGAAAATTCATATAGAATTTACCCTGAATATTGATGACGAAAAGTTATTTTTTTCCCTTTATCCACGAGGGGAAAATATCGATTGGTTCATTGAAATATGTTTTTGCTTTTAGTTATGTGTTAAAAGAATAATTTTATTTATTTAGTAATACATTTAAATTTTAATTTAAAAATGTAAAATTTAAATTTAGAATTTAAGAATCTTAGTTTAAATATAATTTTAAATTATACAAAAATAGACAGTAAATTATATTCAATTTATTTTATATTTTATTACTTTTATATTCGATTTATTCTTACATTATTGAATTTTTTTCTCTTTATATATATATATATATATATATATATATATATATATATATATATATATATATATAACCACCACCAGTAAACTGCGGTCGCCACCAAATACAAGCACGATACACATGCACACATACACTCACACACACACATACACATGACATACAAATACACACTCTTATTTTTTGGGTCGAAAAATAACACCACACACTCACACTCACACTCACTCACAAATACCCGCACACATAGCAAGTGGGTCTTGCGGGGTGGGAATAACAGGTGGGAGTGATGAGTGTGAATGGGGGGTGTCAAGTGGGAAAAGGTGTGGGGGTGATAGGTAGGGCTAGGTATTGTGGAAAGAGATTGAAAATAAAAATAAAAATAAAAAATATATTATTAGAGGTACAAAGTAATTTTACAAGAAATTGAAATACGACCATAGTGGTCACAAGCAAGAAAAAAATAAATTATGAACAAGTTGAATTAGAAGTTTAATTTTAATAGTTACTATAAATAAATAAAAAAATTAACGATCATGTGTTAAAAAATTTATGCATATATTATAAAGAAAATGTCACATTTTATTTGTTTTCTTATCATACACGTTTAATTAAATTTGAAAGAAGAAAATGTCACATTAAGTCTTTTAAACTTTAAATGGATGTGGTGTGTGGGGTTTTTTTTAAAGAAAAAAAATTGTGTGGATAGAATTCACACGCACGCCACCCAATGTCCTTGGAAAAGAAAAAAAATGTCACATCAATATTTTACATCAGCCACTCTACTCTACCCACCTATTACACATTTTATATTTGTTAGGGGAGCTCCAACAACTCTCTCAAATTATCCCTTATATTTTAGGGGATAAAAAATTTGATATTTGAATTCCCCATTGTTGGAGGATCAAATGTTTCTCCCATTTCATCCCCCATTTGACCACCAACGGTCATATGGCCTAAAAAAATAAAAACTTGAAAACCTTTCCCCAACGGCTGGATTTTTATGACTGTTGGGATGAAGCCATGACTATATATATATGTTGGCCATGCTTCTTCAAAACACACCCCAGAAAATACTCAAAAGCAAAAAAAATCATCCAAGCCTGAGGAAAAAAAAAAAAAAAAACTTACCAACTAAGCCACACAAAATCTACCGCAACATTAAGGTAAAATGTTTTTCATTCTTGAATAATTCTGGTTTTGTTTAACTGAACTTTGTTTTGTTTCTATTGTTAGAATTTGTTTTGTATTTATATTTTGGTAAATTGCGCCTCTGATTACTAAACTTGTGTGAAATAAGAGAAAAGGTATAGCTGGGGAGTTGAGGCTGTTTTTTTTGTGGGCGATACAGCTTCAGCTTCAATGTTTTTTTTGTTTTTTTTGTATTGTTTTTTTTGTGGACAATACAGCTTCAATCGGGATAAGCACCGATCCAAAATTCTGTGGGCGATTTGAAATGAGAGAATAGGTGTAGTTGGGGATAAGCTATTTTGTTTTTTTGTTAGTTACAGTAATTATAGTTCATTATTAAATTAGTCATTTATTAAGTGCATTTACCAATTTTTAATGTTCGATTGTAGATGGGCTCGCAAAACTATTATACAAATTTACTTAATCAGATCCCAGGTTTTGACGAGAAGAAGTTTCCATTAGACTCGTCCATACAAATGACTGTACCTACAGGGGAGTCGAACCCATCTTCCTAGTTTTGCACGCAAGCAGAACCCGTGAAAAGGAAAGCATAACGAAAAAATAACTTCTCCATCCAAGAAGATAATCTACTCGTTTCAGCATGGTTAAATATTAGTTTGGACCCAGTGCATGGCAATGATCAGAGCAGAAGCACATACTGGAATAGGATACACGAGTATTACCATCAAAATAAAACATTTCCCTCTTAACGTAACGAAAAGTCTCACAATCATCGGTGGACAACTATTAATTTTGCCATAAATAAATTTTGTGGATGCTATGCTCAAATCGAATCAAGACTACAAAGTGGAAAAACTGAACAAGATAAGGTAGAAATAATACTTGATAATATATATATATTTTAATTTTATATGTTAAATTCAACTAATTTATTTAATTACTTGATACAGATTCAAGATGCCAAATTGTTGTTTCAAACATGTCATGGATCAACTTTTCAATTTGAGCATTGTTAGAATATATTGAGGTATCAACCAAAGTGGATGCAAGAAGGTGAAAGAAGAAAAGCAAAAAAATCAAAAACATTTAAGGATGATAGTCCATGTGCCTCTTCTCCGTTGACTCCACATTCGGTAAATTTAGAGGAGGATAATAGTTCATTTGATACATTCACCTCTATGGAGAAAAGACCATTAGGTAGGAATGCAGAAAAGGAACGTTTGAATAAGCGAAAAAACAAATCAGTATTAGCAAATGAATGAGAATCGGCAGTTGTAAAAACTATTCAACAATTTATTGAGCCCAAACAAAAAATGCACGAAGAGAAGATGGAAAAATTAGATCGGGAGTATGAAGAGAGAATTATGAAACAAGATCTCACTAACATGTTTGAAATGCAAGTTGAATATTGGAGAAGGAAGTAAGAAGAAATAATGCAAAAAAATGGTTGGATATGATTATGTATGATGTTATCCACGTATTTTATTTTATTTTATTTTATTTTTGCTTTGTCAATAGTCATGTAGTTTAAACTTGAAGTACTTTACTATTTATCTGTACTTTTACTTGAATGAAGAATTTTATTACTAAACTTTTACTTGTTACATGAAAATACAAATTAATTTAAAAGCCTCCATGTAGTTGCCACAAGTGTTCTACAAGATCTGCTTGTAGCTGAGCCTGAGTCTGTCGGTCACGAATGCAATAGTGAGCTTGAATGAAATTCCTAATCTCAACTTTATGTTCATGTGAGACTGTTGAATCTGAACTATCACCAGCAGACTCATAGTGGAAATCTAAGTTATCAGCATCTCTCTCGTCTTCTATTATCATGTTATGCATTATTATGCACGCTATTAGGATATCTTTAAGTGTATCCACATCCCAAAATCGTGCAGGCTCACGAACAATAGCAAATCGAGCTTAGAGCACCCGAAATACACGTTCTACATCTTTCCTAGCTGACTCTTGTGCAACAGCAAAATGCTTTCTTTTATTACCTTGCGGAGCAAGTATAGTTTTAACAAAAGTTGACCAAGGTGGGTATATACCATCCGCGAGATAATATCCCATTGTATAGTTATGCCCATTGATCGTATAATTAACCTTAGGTGCTCATCCTTTAGCCAATTCAGTAAAGATTGGTGACCGTTCCAAAACATTTATATCATTTAGGGAACCAGGTAAGCCAAAAAATGCATGCCATATCCAAAGATCATATGAAGCGACAACTTCTAAAATAATTGTTGGTGCACGGATATGGCCACTGTACATATCTTTCCATGATGTTGGGCAATTCCTCCATTTCCAATGCATGCAATCTATACTTCCTAACATTCCAGGGAAGCCTCTCTGATTTCCAACATGTAGCAGTCCAGTAAGATCACTCTTATTTGGTGATCTTAAGTACTCATCAGAAAATAATGTCACCACTGCTTTAACGAATCTCCTTAAAGTTTCTATAGCAGTGCTTTCTCCAATTCTGACGTAGTCATCTACAGAATCTGCAACTGCTCCGTATGCAAGCATCCTTAGTGCAACTGTGACCTTTTGCAAGGATGATAAACCCCAATGTCCAGCAGCATTTTGTTTTCAAACAAAATATGAATCATAGGCCTCCACTGCAGATTGAATTCGACAAAATAATGAATGACGCATTCGAAATATCCTTCGAAAAACATTAGCGGGATAAACAGGATCTTTTGTAAAATAATCCCGATAAAGTCTTTCGTGACCTTGTACCCGATGTCGCCATAAATAAGCATGACCAGGAGTAGAACCCGGATGTACATTATGTTGTCCAAGTTGTTCATCTTCATTGGCCAATAGTTCAAGAAATGGTACCTCCTATTCGGAGTCAGAATCATCAAAATATTTTATACATTCATACTCGGAAGCCATACTTCTAAGTACAAAATATAATTATGGGAAAAAAGCTCAATGACATAGAATAAAAAGAAGAACAAGAAAGAAGAGTAAATTTTAGAAGATTGTTGTTGCATTTTATGAGTTTGAAACATGAGTATTTATAGGTTTTAAATCTCACCAACCACCATAAAAGAAATGACAATACAAGACATAAAATAAATGACTAATTGAAAAGAAAGCTTTCATTGACAATACAAGACATAAAGAATGATTGATTGAAAATAAAACTTTCATTG
This sequence comes from Ehretia macrophylla, assembly GCA_037974665.1. Lineage (NCBI taxonomy): Eukaryota > Viridiplantae > Streptophyta > Magnoliopsida > Boraginales > Ehretiaceae > Ehretia > Ehretia macrophylla. The sequence goes on from CM075767.1 coordinate 67,278,557, forward strand.
ACAATACAAGACATAAAGAATGATTGATTGAAAATAAAGCTTCATTGACAATACAAAACATAAAGAGAAATGACTAACATGACAATACAAGACATAAATGAATGAGTGATGGAACATAATGTTATTGAAAAAGTTGCACGAAAAGTGAGCAAATATAGATACAAAAATAAAGTTATTAAAACAATTTAATTGAAAAAATGAAAATAAAATTAACATTAAAGTAAAATTAAGAAAAATAATATTTATAAAAGTTAATAATAATACAAAATAATAATAATAAAAATAATATTAGTAATTAATAATAGAATATCATCATAAATATTGAATGAAAATAAATAAATAAAAAGAAATTTAAGTAATGTGTTAATTAAAATAAAAATAGATATGAAAGTAAAATAGAAATAGGGATTTTCTAAATAGGGGAGCTGTTGGAGTAAAACTGAAATATGAATTTTGTAAAATAAGGGATTAGTTAAAAATAGGGGAATTGTTGGAGTGAAACTGAAATAGGGGATCTATAAGAATAGGAGAAATGCTTCAAATTACTTAAATGTAAGAAAAAAATAGGAGAGCTGTTGGAGTTGGTCTTATGTATATCTTTTTCCTTCCCAAAAAAAATACCATTGTCCTTCAGTAGAAAATAGCAAAAATTAAACGATCACGTTATGGCATGGGTAAAATTTAAATTTAAATCTGTATTATTTACCCAATTAAATATTTTTAACAAGACTGATGAGGTATTCTCGGGTATTTAATGAGTTCAGGTTGGGTTAATCAAATTTGAACCCATCAAATTTTAGTTATGGGATTGGAGAAAAAAATTATTTAAAAGGATTCGAAATTGAGTTTGTAGATTTTGCCCTTACGTAATATTAGTAAAATTACGAAAACCACCCACATGGAACCCGTGCATCATTCCTGATGTTGTAAAAAAAGCAATCCAAAAAAAAAAAAAAAAGGAAATGGTGATGAGTATAGACCACGTGACAAAATCATTTGTTCACTGGCACAAGCAATGCATGCATGTGTTGTTTTATTTTATTTTTTCCTTTTTGATATTTTTTTAATTTATTTTTTTGGGTAATGTAGTTGGCGGTATTGAGATGTAAAGATTTTATTTTCTTTTTTTTTTTGTTTTGTTTTTTAATGTATGATTAGGTGACAGAACTGACAGTTAAATTTTTTCTTGATTTTGACTTTCTGTTCTTTTTTTGTAATGGCGTGAAGTAGGCGGCAGAGTGAAATCTTTAATTTTTTTTAAATTATTTTCTTTTTGGTAATGTCATGGTGTTTTGGCGGGAGATGAAATGTTTTTCGTTTTTTTTCCTTCATGGGTGTTTTGCCGGTATAGAATTGCCCACAAAATGTAAAATCGGACCTTAATGTCTTTATATAACCTACCTATCTTCATCTCTTAGTTGGAACAATATATCTTTTTTTTTTTTTTTCACTAGTCCACTCTCTCTTGTTCTCCACCACCAGAACCATTCCCTATTGCATTAAAATTCAAAGGATACAACAAAAAAAAAATGTGAGTGAATCTTTACAATCTCTACGATGTTGTAGTTTGTTACTATCGAAGTCAGAATTTCGACGTTGATGTTGGGAGTTACTCCTGTCGAGCTAAAAATTTGGGTCGGCTTCTCAACCTGAATTTTCGGGTCAGCTATCTGACCTGCATAAGGTAAAGGAAGGAAAAGGTAGAGTGAAGACCCGAATTTTCCCCTCAGGTGTGCGAATGATTAATATGTCCAAGCTAGAGAAGTAGCTGAGAGCATTCAATGACGAGTTACCCTCGAAATGAAGGGGTGGAGATTTATTTATTCTAAATTCGGACCTGATAGCATTTAATGCGGTGCAGCTTTATGTCCCATCAAGGCAGCTGGCACTGAAGTCGGGATTTTTCTGGGGTTGGAGTGATGTCAGATCAGTATCTAGGTTGGGCATTAGCTGAAATGTGTTGGACTTGGCTCGGATTAGCCCGCTTCGGCTCGAAGTGGGCATCATACCTCAGCTTGGGGTCCCCCTGGTCAATCCCTCCCCTCCCCCCCCCTCCCCCCCCCCCCCCAAAGTCAAGATTGAAAGGGTGAGATCTAGATTTGGGAGTTGATCTCGAGCTGGAGGTGCCCGACCCCGGCAGAGTGGGGATGGCCACGTCAGCAGTACATACCCTTCAGATGGCTGACATATTACCTGACAATTATGACAAGATACGACGTTTGGGATTCCCGAGGCGATTACAGGAGTTGCCTATAAATAGGGCCTTGACATCCGAGATTTATTTCACACTTTACTAACAAAATTTGGAGCTTTCAGGTCGGCAACCAGAGTGGTCGGACACTTTTAGCTTAGTAAATATCTTCTCGGGATATTCAGCTCATAATCTACTAGCTCGGAACCAATTAGGTCGGAGGTAGTTAGATCGGGTCATCTTCGACAACTAGAGCAGTAGGTACGTCCCGACTCCCTTTAGTTATCCCTGCACATATTTTAATTTGTAAACAGGATGGGGAGGTCAGAGTCGGAAGATTCCCAAGCAATGGAGGTGAGGTCCTATGGAGGGGATGAGAATCCGTCGAGCTCGGAATCAACCTCAGATTGAGGCCGCGGTGATGACAGCGAAGGTGTATCTCAAGGATTAGCTCGGCAATCTGGGCTCAGGGAGAGTGATGATGATTGCCAAGTGATCGAGGTCAGGCGAGTGCAAGAAGAAGCCGAGACGGATCCTTTGGCCGACATGGGAGACTTGGATGATAGGGAATATGAGGAGCCACTGAACCAGCTGGAGGGAGTTGAGATACCTCAAGAGTACTTAGCTAGAGTCTCCACATCGGAACCGATTGAAACAGTCCCGGTTAGGACAGTCCAACCTCGGAGCTCAGCTACAGCCAGTGGTTCGTCGGCTCGAGGGAAGAGGATCGAGCAGCTGTTTGCCTGTTGCAAGCTTGAGTGCCATTCCATGGTACAAATGGCCAACGCCAGGCTAAGAGATTGGTCGGTGGACCAACACCACAAGCTGAAAGTTCCAGGTCGGAATGAGCCTGCCTGCTATCCTCTACCCGATCACTTCACTATCTATGACCTCGCATTCGATGTCATCCGGCTTCCACTTCCCGACTTCATCGCCAGCATTTTGAACTACTTTGATCTTAGCCCGGGTCAGATGTCACCAAATGGTTGGGCCGTGATGGTGGCATTTTATGTATTTTGCCTTGAGAGGAAAACAGAGCCGACCCTGCGTCGGTTCAGGCAGTTCTTTGTGTGCAAGCCCAACCCGAAGCAGCCAGGGTGGTTTCATTTCGCAGCTCAGGCTGGCAATGTCATATTCACCAAGTGGCACTCTTCCAACAAGGGCTGGCACAACGACTACTATTGGGTTTAGCCAGCTGTGAAACCAGGGTGCAAGGTGGATTGGAATCCCTCCCTAAAGAAGAACGATGACCCAAAGCTCTCAGACGAGGAGCTCGCCGAGGTCGGAGTATTGAGACCCGAGCCGGGTATACACATTGACATTGACAGCATCCTCAGGTGGGACAGAATCTGGAAATCAAAGTTATTTGGAAGAGAACCCGACTAAGGAATGAGCACACTCACCTACTTCCCGAGCCCGAAGAGAATGCGAATTCTGGCTCAGAAGAGAGTCAGTTCGCAGGATCAATACCTGACCTCCCCGCCTTCTTGTCTATCGTTGCTCTCTTCAGTTTGCATTTGGTTATTTCTCACCTCTTTCCTTTGCTCTTTTGCAGACATGGCGGATACGAGAAAGCTTGTGTATGCTCAAATGAAGAGGAGGAGCGAGGCTAGCGGCGAAGTCTCGGCTCAGTCTGGCTTGGGCTCCACCGTCCCTCAGAAGCAAAGGCAGCGTCCCGAGGTCTCTTCCAAGAGGACGTCGGCATCTCCTCTAACCAAAAGATCGAGCTCGGGTGTGGCGATCCCTGAGCGCTCAGCATCCCGCCCCAATAATAGGAAATGGTCTCGGCCTGAGTACTCCGGCAAAGGCAAGGCCACGGAGGTGAGCCCTCCCAACAAGGATTTCGTGGAGGCAGCTAAGGTCGCCCACGATCCCAAGCTGTCATCGGTCCCGGCAGAGCAACTTTCGCTCGACCTAAGGACGGCCATAGTCACATAAGGCATTTTTGACCGTGTTGATATGGTTAAGTTTTTTGGCTCTGCTGATCATTTTGTCATCTTTTGTGCAGGCCGAGTCCTACATCCTTTCCGCGCTTGGCTTACTCGCCCGAGCCCAGGTTCACTGCGTCGAGCTCGAGCAGCGATTCATCGACTCTCGAGCCGAGCTAAAGGCCCTGAGGGTGGACGTTGCCCAGAGGCGCAAAGCAAAAGAGACAGAGATCGAGCGGTTGAAGAAGGAGATCGATGCGGAGAAGTCCCAGCGCGAGGCTGCGGCCAAGGATGTCGAGCACTTCAAGAGGGATAAGCGCGAGGCCGAGGCGAAGCTTAAGGATCTGTTAGATCGGGTCGGCCCGCAAGGGGAAAAGGCGGTGGAAGCCTTTAAGTCCAGCCAAGAGGTTGTGGACTGGTTGGCCACGGAGGGTGGGGCTATGGCCAGGTACGCCGAGTTAGAGTACTACTTCAGGGGCCAAGTCGCAGCTCAGGAGAGAGCGAAAACCTTCTTCCCTGCCACTAAGAATGATTACATCGAAATCTTGGAGGCTCCACCGTAAGAGCTCTGGGAGATTCCTGAGCTACTGGCCGACTTGACGTCTCAAGCCAAGGAGGTGATTGAATTTGTTCAGAAGGGCATGGATCAGGTCGGGGATGAAGCCGATGCCACTACCTCCACTGTCGCTCCTAAGTAAATTTTGTAACCGCCTAGGTCGGGCTCTTGTAATCTTGCCCAGGCCGGGCTATTGTAATTTTAAATTTTCCATTTAATGAAATGGTTGTTTTGTATTTTACTCGAGTTCGTACATGTGTACTTTTCTCTTTGTAAATTTCTTAAGTAAGTGGGGTTGGACCAATATAATGGACATTTCAAACTTAATTTAAATATAAAGAACTGAGCTAGAAGTGATTAATGAATTATCATCCTGATCCGAGCTGGTTAAATGGGCAACTATATAATTATCGCCGACCTAGACTCGTCAGTTCGATTTAAAATTGGTCAAACAAATGTTGAGTTCGAGTTTAGACCCAAACTAATGTCCCGACCTGAAGCCGGATTATACCGAGTTAGAACTTAATCCGAACTGGCAAAACTAATCAAATTATTATTGACTATACTCGAGCTGGAACCTTGTCCGAGCTAGTTTACTTGGATCATTAGCTCGTAATTAAGCGTGGCCACCCCGTTAATCCGAGTCGGGAGTAGCTCAGTAGCTGAGGCGCTTGAGCCCGGGTCGGGCATTGCACTGGTTTACAAAATATATTTGTATTGAAATTGTACATGAAGTACTCGGGCTCGAGAGCCGATTACAAGAAATATTTTGGCTCGGGGGCCGTTACAAGAGATTCCAGTGCGAGGACCATTACACAAAATATCTCTTTAGGTGCTCAGCGTGCCATGCATTTTTTTATTACTTCCCATATCTGTCGTAGAGGTAGAAGGTCCTAGGTCGGACTTCTTTCACGACTTCGTAAAGTCCCTCCCAGGTCGGGGAGAGTTTGTTGCTCGAGCGCGGCAAAAAGATAACCTTTCTGAGGACGAGGTCACCAACCTTAATAGGTTTAGGCTTGACCTGTTTGGCAAAGCTCTTTGCATGGCAGCTTTGCTGGTTAGCATATTGATTTGAGCTTTAGCTTGGAGCTCTTCAGCGAGGTCGAGCTCTTCACGGATAAATGCTCCGTTTATTTGTGGATCATGGTGGAGGGTTCTACTGGTCGGAGACCTGATCTCCACAGGCAGCACCGCTTGAGTACCGAAGGTCAGCTCGAAAGGCGATTCTCGCATTGCCGAGCTGGTGGTGGTCCGCTTTGCCCACAACACCTCGGGAAGAATTGATGCCTACTGGCCCTCTGCTTCCTCCAGCTTGGTTTTCAGGCCCTGCAAAATGATTTGGTTAGTCCTTTCAACTTGGCCATTACTTTGAGGGCGAGCAATAGATGAGAATCTGAGGTCGCTCCCAATCTCAGCACATTTGCCTCAAAAGTATGCACTGTCGAATTGCTTGTCATGGTCAGTAATGATGACCCTTGGCACCCCAAATCGGCAAATGATGTTTTTTCACACAAAATCCCAAGCTGCCTTTTCTGTTATTCTAGCAACACCTTCAGCCTCGGGCCATTTGGTGAAGTAGTCTACAGCTACAAAGGTGTGCTTCTTTTGGCCAACGCCGGTTGGCAATGGGCCGATGATATCTAGGCCCTACTGATGGAATGGCCAAGGGCTTATCATCACTGTGAGGTCTACCGCTGGCTTCCTCTGTACATTGGTGAACCTTTGGCAGGTGTCGCACTTTTTTACATACTCTTTGGCATCTTATTCTAAGGTTGGCCAGAAATAGCCTTGCCTCAATGCCTTTCGAGCCAGGGCTTTGCCTCCCAAGTTGTTTTCACATACCCCTTTATGGATTTTTCGGAGTACATAGTCTCCCTCCTCGGGTCCAACACATTTCAAAAGAGGCCAAGTGTAGGCTCTCTTATAGAGTTGTCCGGTAATTATGACAAACCTTAAGGCTTATTTCATGAGTTTCTGAGCTACTTTTTCATCCTCCGAGGTCATACTCCCCTCCAAGTAGTCCACGATTGGTTTGGTCCAATCTGGGCTTAAATTGAACTAGGCTACGGCTTGCATCCCCAATTGGATACTTGGTTCGGATACTTCTTCCACATGGACCCGGGCAGGTCGGCTCTCACCAAGGCCAACCTGGACAGGGCGTCAGCCTTCATATTTTCCTCCTTCGTAATTTGCTGTATCGTGAACCTTTTGAGCCCTGAGGTCAAATCCTTGACTCTGTTGAGGTAGGCCAGCATAGCATTGTCCTTGGCTTCGAATTCTCCCGATATCTAACTAGAAACCAACTGAGAGTCGGTACTCAGGTCGATTGTCTGTGCCTCGAGCTGAGCTGCAATTTTCAGCCCTGCAATCACCACTTCGTATTCAGCTTTATTATTGGATGCCGGAAAAGCGAACTTGAGAGAGTATTGGTGCTCATGCCGGGTCAGGTCGAGGATGACCACTCCAGCTCCGCTTCCAGACTTCACTGAGGCCCCATCCACATGGACTTTCCATACATTCTGCGGGTCATGGTCGGCTCGGCCAGTGCATTCCACCACAAAGTCTGCGATGGCTTGGGCTTTGATGGCTGTTCTGGGTTGGTAGGTGATGTCAAATTGACTCAGCTCAACTGCCCATTTCAGCAGTCTGCCCGACGCCTCCGGCTTGTGCATGATAGACTTGAGTGGGGCATCCATCATGACCTTAATTGGATGAGCATCAAAGTATGGCTTCAGCTTTCTTGCGGCCGTGATAAGCACGAGGGCGAGGTTTTCCAAGGCGGAGGACCTCACCATAGCCCCTAGCAAGGATCTGGTGACATAGTAGACCGACTTCTGCTCCTTCCCTTCTTCGCGGACCAGTGTCGCCGCCACTGCTGTCCTTGAGCACGCTAAATATAGTACCAGTTCTTGCCCTACCTCAAGTCTAGATAACAGGGGTGGTGAAGCTAGATACCTTTTCAGCTCTTGGAAGGCATTTTAGTATTTTGTAGTCCATTCGAAGTTCTTAGGATTCCTCAATATTTTGAACAGAGGTACACACTTGTCGACCGACCTGGACATGAATCTGCTCAACGCCAAGACCTTGTCCGTGAGCACCTGGACGTCCTTTATGCAGGTCAGAGGTGCCAAGTCAAGTATCGCCTGAACCTTCTCCGGGTTAGCTTCTATTCTGCGAGCTATGACCATGAAGCCCAAAAACTTTCCTGCCTTGATGCCGAATGCCCACTTTTCTGGGTTCAGTTTTATCCTGAAGTGTTCTATTACGGTGAAGACTTCAGCCAGGTCGGCTATATGGTCTTTTGCCGTTCTTCTCTTGACCAACTTGTCATCTACATAGATCTCCATATTTTGGCCAATCTAATTTTTGAAAACCTTGTTCACCATCCGAGTGTAGGTAGCTCCAACATTCTTGAGACCAAAAAACATGACCTCATAGTAGTAGAGACCTTTATCGGTGGTGAATGCTGTCTTCTCTTTGTCTCCGGGAGCCATCTTGATTTGGCTATAGCCTTTGAAGGCATCCATGAAAGAGAGTATCTCGATTCTGGAGGTGGCATCCACCATCTGATCAATCTAAGGCAAGGGAAAGCAGTCCTTAGGGTAGGCTTTGTTGAGGTTGGTGAAGTCAATACACAGTCTCCATCCACCTGAGGACTTAGTTACCAACACCACGTTGGATAACCAGGTTTGGTACTGGATCTCCTTGATGTGGCCGGCGTCCACCAACTTGTCCACTTCTTCTACTATTATTTGTTGCTTATCATAGTGGAAGTGCCTGCGCTTTTGCTTTACCGAATAGTGATTAGGGTCGGCATTCAGGTGATGCTCAATCACTCCCAGGTCAATACCTGTCATGTCAGAGGCAGACCATGCAAATATGTGTTTATTTTTCAGGAGAAATTGGCTTATACCTTTCTTGAGGTCGGCAGAGAGTTCACTTCTAATTTTTGCTCTCTTTGTTTCATCGGAGAGTTCCACCTCTTGAAGGTCTTTAGCCGGGCTGCCTTTCTTAGCATCCCTCTTCTCCTCGGGCAAATCCAGTCCCCAGCCAACCAGATATTTGGGTCGGAGAGAGTTTTCATAACATTCCCGAGTTGAGAGCTGGGCTCCATGAATGGTGGTCGCGCCGGCCGGGGTCAGAAATTTTAAGGCCTGGTGATAAGTTGAAAGGACAGCCTTGAAATGGTTGAGCGCCACCCGACCTAAAATCCCATTGTAAGTGGAATTGCAATCCATCACAATGAAGTTGGCTTGCATCGAAACCCGCTTATCTTCGTCTTCCAGCTTCAGCGGAAGGTTGATAACCCCTTCGGCTCGGTGGACTTGCCCGGTGAAACCAGCTAAAGTGCCCCTCAATGGCTTGAGTCGGCTCCTGTCTAACCCCATTTGCTTAAAAGCGCTGAGGAATAAGACTTCTGCTGAGCTCCCGGTGTCCACCATCAGCCTCTTTACGGTGAAGTTGGCTATTTCAGCGCTGATCACCAGTGGGTTGTCATGGGGCAATATCACCCCTTCCAAGTCTTATGAGGAGAAGATGAGCTCCTCTGTTTCTAGGGTCGGACCCTGCACCGATCCATACTCCCTCCTAGCCCGGACATAACCCTTCCTATTTGCTGAGGTCTCTCCACCAGACACCAATCCTCCTGCAATGGTCTCAATGACAGCCAAACGTCCGCCCCCAGCCTGACGCTTGGGTGGACTCATCTCTCTATCTCTTTGATCGTGATTTCGGGTCGGCTGCTGATCTACGTACCTCCGAAGATGATCTCGGACTATCAGTGCCTCAATCTCCTGTTTCAAGTCTTTGCACTTCTCAGTGGTATGGTTGTAGTCCATATAATAGCGACAATACTTAGTTCTATTGCGTTTCTCAGGTTGGCCTTTCATCCTTGGAGCTAGAGACAGGTGGTTCTGGTACTGGATCTCCATCAAGATCTATTCCTTTGTGGTGTTAAGGGGAGTAAACATAGTGAACCGGGGGTTCCGCTTCGGCTGATGAGGCTACTTACCTCGGTCGTTTTAGACTTTACCCCCAGGTTGGGCTCGGGAGGCCTCTCCCTTCTTACTGGCTTCCTTCTCCTTATCATTATCCCTCTTCGCCTGATAGATTTCTTCCGAGTGTATATACCCTTCTGCTTGTACTATCAGCTCGACTACAGTATCCACGGGGTCGATGGCTAAGAAGGATGTGAGGAGGCCCGACCTGAGCCCACTCTGGTAAGCCATCAACACTATGGAGTCCTCTAGGTTGGGTATTCAGAGGGACTCTTCATTGAATCTAGTTGTGTAAGCCCTCAAACTTTTCCCTCTATGCTGCTTCACCAACAGCAATATAGAAGTGTGACGGGTGGCGCGCCGGCTTCCTGCGAAGCGGGACAGGAAAGCTTCAGCCAGCTAATGAAAACTTACAATAGAACCGGGACGAAATTTTTGGAACCAGTCCAAGGCATTGCCAACCAGGGTGGTCGGGAATGTCTTCGTCTTCATAAGGTCGGACATGTTATGCAGGGTCATGTGGTGATCAAAGTTGAGCAAGTGGCTGGCTGGGTCGCCGTCCCCATTGTAGACTGCCAAGTTGGGCATCCGGTTGCCGGTTGGCAGTGGCATGGCTAGTACCTCGGTTGATAGTGGGCTTATGCTGAGCTGGTTAATGACCTTGGCTATGGCAGCCGCGATCTTGGCCTGCTCGGGGTAAGCTTGAGCCGCCCTTTTACCTCTCGCTTCCTCGGGTCTCGCCACCGGCTCTTGGAATCCCTCTTCGTCTTGCGTCTGTTTTTGCCTTAGGGCTAGGATACAGAACTGTGGATGGGCGGGCTGCGGCGTAGCTGCTTGTAGAGCCGGGGGGTCCCTAGCTAGCCGGGCTACCTACTCTTTAAGTTCTTCAAACATCCTCAGCATCATCCTTATCTCCGGTGACAGGCTGGAGTTGAGGTCTCCATCTGTCATGGGGTTGGTTTGAGTGGCTGTATACGTTGGCTCGTTCCAACGTCGGCTTGGGTTGGGTTTTGGCTAGACACCTGCGTGGTTTCGAGGTCCCCATCTGGGTTGGGCGAATCCTTTATCGGTGCGCTGTGGCTTCTCGTTTGTGCCATGATGGTTTCTCAATGAGTAGTGAGGAGAGTGATAGAAAGATCTCCGGTCTTTCACAGACTACGCCAAACTGTCGAGGTCAGAATCTCGACGTTGATGTTGAGAGCTACTCCTGCCAAGCTGGAAATCTGGGTTGGCTTCTTGACCTGGATTTTCGGGTTGGCTACCTGAACTGTACAAGAAAAAAGAAGGAAAAGGCGGGGTGAAGACCCGTATTTTTTTCTCGGGTGTGCGAATGATTAATATGTCCGAGTTGGAGAAGTAGTTGAGATCATTTAATGACGAGTTACCTTTGAAATGAAGGGGTAGAGCTCTATTTATACTAAATTCAGACCTGACAGCATTTAATGCGATGCAGCTTTATATTCCATCAAAACTTTATGTCCCATCAGGGTAGCTGGCACTGAGGTCGGGGTTTTTTTAGGGTCGGGGTGAAGTCGGATCAGCATCCAGGTTAGGCATTAGCTAAAATGTGTTGGGCTTGGCTCGGGTTAACCCGCCTCAACTTGGAGTGGGCATCATACCTCAGCTCGGGGTCCCCCTCGTCAGTTACTTTAACTGTTTGTTTACTTGAGAATATGAAATTTTATACAAAGCTAATTCTTTTACTCATTCATTATTCCTATTTTACATGTATATGTACATAAAACTTGAAAGCAAGTGAAATCTTTATGATATTGTAGTTTATTATTTCATATTTATTGTTTATGTGTGCATGTAAAATTTTTTAAAAAGTTATTCTTTTTACATATTGATTATCCTTAGTTACATGTATATGTATCTTTTTTTTTTTGCTTAAAACATATATATGTATATATAAATAGAAAATGATAATAATCTTTAGGATGTTGTAGTTTATCGAGTTCATATTTGTTGTTTAAGTGTCCATATAAAATGGCTAGTGTTTCAAGAATTTTACTATTCATGGTGACGATGATTGGAGGGTATACATTGTCAATGTAGTTGGGAAATGTTTTGAGGTTAGGTAATAGATGAAGAGTTCTATATTGGCTGAAATGATTCTTGAGAAGCACGAAAAAAATATATATATATATATATATATATATATATATTGACGAGGGGTTCTCGAGCTGATCCAAGTGAGCCGACCATTTCGAGCTGAGACGGGCTAATCCGCGCTCCGTTGATGGCGCGTTCAGCTCAAATGTCCAACCTAGATGACTGACCCGACCCCATTAACCCCGACCTCAGTTTCAACTGTTCCGATGGGACATAAAGCACTGATGGGACATAAAGCTGCATCGCATTAAATGCTGTCAGACCCGAACTTAGTATAAATAGAGCTCCACCCTCTTCATTTAACGGGGATCTCGCTATTAAATGCTCTCAGCTACTTTTCTAGCTCGGACATACTAATCATTCGCACGCTTGAGGGAAAAATTCGGGTCATCACCCCGCCTTTTCCTTACTTTCCTTGTGCAGGTCCGATAGCCGACCAAGAAAGTGCAGCTTGGAGGCGGACCTGAGAAGTCCAGCTCGGCTAAAGCAGCTCCCAAATTCAACTGTGAGACTTTCAACCTCGACAGTTTGGCGCCGTCTGTGGGAATCGACGAGTTCTTTCATAACTCTCTTCGCCACTCATTGAGAAACCATCATGCTACAAACTAGAAGTCATAACATACCGGTAGAGGATCCGCCCAACCTGGAAGGGGACCTCGAAACCGCACAGGCGCCCAACCAAAACCTCACCCAACCCGACGTTGGAACGAGCCAACGTATACACTTAGCCACTCAAACCAACCCCGCAGCGGAAGGAGACCCCAACTCCAGCCTGTCACCGGAGATAAGGATGATGTTGAGGATGTTCGAAGAACTTAAAGAGCAGGTAGCCCGGCTGGCTGTGGGCCCCCTGGCACCGCAAGAAGCTGTGCCGCGGCCATCGCGCCCCTAGTTCTACATCTCGGAGTCTAGGCGAAAACGGACGCAGGAAGATGAGGGCTTCTTAGAGGCGACACCAAGATCCGACACGACGAGAGGTAAAAGGGCAGCTCAAGCCGACCCCGAGCAGGCAAAGACGGGGGTTGCCATAGCTAAGGTCATCACCCAACTCGGTGTAACCCCACTCTCTCCAGAGGTACTGGCCACGCCCCTGCCCCCCGGCAACCGAATGCCCAACCTGGCCGTCTACAACGGAGATGGGGACCCAGCCACCCACCTGCTCAATTTTGATCACCACATGACTCTGCACGACATGCCAAATCTTATGAAGGCGAAGACATTCCCGACCACCCTGGTTGGCAATGCCTTGGACTGGTTCCAAAAACTTCGTCCTAGATCAATTGCAAGCTTTTACCAGCTGGTGGAGGCTTTCCTATCCCGCTTCGCAGGAAGCCGCCGCGCCACCCGCCATACTTCTACATTGCTGTAGGTGAAGCAACATAGAGGGGAAACTTTGAGGGCTTACACGGCTAGTTTCAATGAAGAGTCCCTCTGAATTCCCAACTTGGAGGACTCCATGGCTCTGATAGCTTACCAGAGCGGGCTCCGATCGGGCCCCCTCACATCTTCCTTGGCAATCGACCCCGTGGATACTGTGTCCGAGCTGATGGTACGAGGGGTTCCCGAGCTGATCCAAGTGAGCCGACCATTCCGAGCTGAGACAGGCTAATCCGCGCTTCGTTAACAGTGCGTTCAGCTCGATGCCTAACCTAGATGACTGACCCGACCCCGTTAACTCTGACCTCAGTTCCAGCTGTTCCGATGGGACATAAAGCACTGATGGGACATAAAGCTACATCGCATTAAATGCTGTCAGACCCGAACTTAGTATAAATAGAGCTCCACCCTCTTCAGTAAAGGGATCTCGCTATTAAATGCTCTCAACTACTTTGCCAGCTTGGACATACTAATCATTCGCACGCTTGAGGGGAAAATCTGGGTCATCACCCCGCCTTTTCCTTCCTTTCCTTGTGCAGGTCCGATAGCCGATTAGGAAAGTACAGCTCGGAGGCCGACCTGAGAAGTCCAGCTCGGCAAGAGCAGCTCCCAAATTCAACTGTGAGATTTTCAACCTCGACAGGACCAATAGAAAAAAGGGCCCAAGTAATTATTTTCTAATGCGTATAACACCAGCTACGCCTATGGGCTTAAGGTTCTGAGCTCGGGGCTTAATAAATTACATGTGAATTAAGTAAAACTTGGAGTTTTCTCGAACTAATTACATATAAAGTGTTTAGAATACTTTTTATAGCATTGATAATAAACAAAAATAAAAATATGATTTCAATCATCATGCTAATAGTTCAGTGATTGTCACTTGCCTTATTTTTTGATCCTTGTTATCGGGCGTGACAATCTTGCTCATAATAAAAATTTTAACAAAATTCAGATGCTAAGGAGATCGAGAGAAAGTTTGCGGCATTCTTACAGAAAGGTGGCGGGGATAGCGCGAGAGGAGCCAAAGTTGCATGGACAAGAGTTTGTAAACCAAAGAAGGAAGGTGGCCTTGGCGTTGGTAGTCTTTCGGAGGTTAATTTGGTGGCTCTGTTGAAACAGTTTTGGCATACATACTGTGACGGTGACTCCCTTTAGGGTTATTGGGTTAATCGGGTCTTACTTGACGAACAAAACATCGGGAGCATTGACATCCCAAACAATGCTTCGTGGACTTCGCAAAACTTGTTTCAAATCAGACACATTGCTTGTAAGTTTATTCGCCATCATGTTGCTAATGGTTGTAAAACTTTTCTTATGTGGGACACTTGGTTGCCGTGTGGGAGACTTTGGGATGGGGCACAAGCTTTGAACATTGGTGTCTCGGCTGAGTGTTGCTTCTTCAAAGTTGCGGAATGCATTGAGGGCAATAGATGGAGCTGGCCGAACCAGCTTGGATGGATTGAAGCATGTGTCTACTTTACTCCTAGAGCCGACATGCAGGACAAAATTTTATGGGTTGTCAGTGCTGCTTTTGGTTTTAATTTCTACTCTACTTGGGAGAATATCCGTCTAAGAAGCGAGGAGGTGCTTTGGGATAATTTAGTTTGGAACAAATCAATTATTCCGAGAATATCCGTGGAAGAAGATTAGTTCGGATGTAAGGGATAATGTTAGCTTACAACGTAAATATCTTAATATTTTAAAAAATACATTTTTTTTATAGAGATTGAAACATTTGTATATATTAAGTCTTCCCTACTTTGGGGTTATTGATGTAAATTTTTGCTCTGGAATAAAATTATTACTTTTGCTGAGCAAAAAAAAAAAAAAAGCATGCTATTTTCTTGACAAACTATTAAATATCTCTAGCTTCTACATGATCATAAAAATTCAAATTAAAAAGCATCATCCAAAAAATCACTACGGTCGTCCAAGAACATGTCCTTACAAGAATAGCCCCTAAAAGAAATCACATTAAAAACGATTATGATCCCACATCCACGTGGATCCACGTGCTGGGGTGAAACCTATGGCCTTAGTCTTACGTTTGCAAGAATTTTTGAAAATCACTTCTCCTTGATCAGAAGAGGACAACAACGCAGTCATAGGTCTAAATGTTTTACAAATCGTCAAATTAGGTGACATAAAATAATAAGATGGTGATAATTTGTTGTGGCATAAGCTTTGAAACACTTCATTGATTTCCTGTTTCACTGAAGGAAATGGCAGAGGAGAAAGATCATATTGCTTGTCGATTGAATGGTTCGATTCAAAGCTTAGTAGGATTGAGGACTCTTCTTCAGTAGAAGCGAGGATGATTTGGGGTGGTTCAAGTAAATTTTTGCACGTAAGATGGCCATAGTATGTAGTTAGATATCTTGGTGGATCATCTTGAATCTTGGGTTCGTCTTTTATGAGGCAGCCGACGTGGTAGCCTCATGAATATGGACCATTGACAAAGTGAGGTGAACATCAGCCGTTGATGTTCAACCTCCTTTTTTATTTTTTAAAACGTCATTTCATTTGTAATTACATATATGCCCTTTATATAATTGAAGTAAGTCTGACAAGTCTTTTTATACCCTTTCTCTACATAATTATGAAATTACCCTTATGTATAGAAAATAACGACATACATTTACAATTATGTCCTTGCATCATTAATCCCCAATCCGAAAAAGCTTGTCAGTTTCTCCTCCACTTTCATTACAACTCGAAAACTTTTTCGATCATTTCGCGGCTGAGGGGAAAAAAAAAAAAAAGAAAGAAAAATCAATAGCTGAAGAACGAAACGAGTTTTGCAGCCGAATCTCTTCCATCATCACGGGTAATTGTTTTCTTTCTGAAAATTTTTCATTAACTTTTGATTTTAGCCTTAGTTTTTGTGTGTTTTTTTCTTTTTATTATAGAATCCGTTTCTTCTCCAGTTTCTTTGCAACTATTCAACTTTTTTCTGCAACTCAAAAACTTCCTCAATCATATCGCGGCTGAGCCCAAAAAAAAAAAAGAAAGAAAAAGAAAAAAAGTGCGTTACTTTGACGGTGATGGACTTTGGAATTTTGTAGGGATTGTGACAAGGCGGCCGTTGGTGTTGCAATTGCAGAAGACAGATGAATGAACTCAGGAATATGTTGAATCTTCGCATTTGTCTCGAAGACGATTCACTGATTTTGGTAAAGGAATCTCTTTGTTCTTGTTTTCCAATCATGGTTGTCCTTTTGTTCTAAAACCGGCTATTGTGGATTGTAGTTCATTTTTCCTTTCTTTAAGTTGCATCATTCATTCTTTGTTGTGCTACCCTATAACTTGATCTGGAATGGATTTTGAAACAAGTGGGTGATGCAATAAGATCAGGACCAGTTTTTCTTAGCCTATTAATTCTTCTGTACCTAATGTACCTCCGGCAGAGAAATGGAAAAGAAATATGATTTTGTACAATTAGGTTTTCCGATAACAGAGGTTTTCTTAATTGTAAATGATGTTTTCCTTGGGTGTGATATCTTAGGCCCTAAATACCAACCAGCCGTAAACATTTAAAGAATTGTCTTTCCAGTCAATTTATGCGGTAAAGTTTCTTGCTGTTGCTGGCTTAAATTAAGGTTGGTTTCATAAGTCACAATTATGGGGAAAATGTTTCTTTCTCTCCATCACATAACTCCTACGAAACAATGAAATTGTCAATAAACACGTGACACAGAATAAGCCATATTGTTATGGTGATGCCCAGATAACACTAGAAATGCTGAAAGTTGTTCTTGATGGACTGAGAAATTACAAGAATGTTTCCCAGGCATTTCTGTATTTTACTGTTAATCAAAATTGCAATTCTAACATCAATGATAACGAGGGTAGACAAAAGAAATATATATTTGTGAAACAGATTTATTACAATAAAATGTGCATCACTCTTATTTCCTTTAACATGACATATATATAAATTCTTGCAATAATTTAGAAGGAAAAAGACATATAGTTTGGAGACAACAGCAAAGAAGACTGATGGACGACTTGGCAACGATGAAACTCTGCTCAACCACCCTCCACCAAGTCGAACGTATTTGCAGGTGCAACTAAGTTCTTTTTTATGGTCTCTGGCATCCGACATCTTTTAAAGAACAATGGTATATTCGTAGCCATCCGTACTATACTATAGTGCAGCAGATAGACATGTATATTGACATACCAATGCATTACACAAAAACTATCATGATTTTCCATGAGACAGAATTACCAATTTGACATAGCTGTCCTATATTTCTTATCATAAATTTATTGAAGTTTAACAACAACAAAAGTATAACAGGGTATCTAAATTAAGTGGAATACACTGATACTTCGCTATCATTCATATTGAAAAAGGTCTCAAATCGTTTCTTCTTCTTATTTACTTCTCTGCTCTTCTATTTAATTTTTCAAAAAAATATTTGGAGGGATATTGAAAAAGGTCTCAAATAATTTCTTCTTATTATTTACTTCTCCGCTCTACGATTTACTTTTTCAAAATATATTTGGAGGGACTTCATCATCTCATCCCATTTTTTGTTTAACGAAAGTCTTATCTGCCCTCTTCGTTGTGAAGTATTATTCCATTTCATGAATTGAAGAACAACTACGTAGCAAAAGTTGCATAAACAAAATCTGCTTTTATGATTTTGGTAGCAGAGGGAGTAAAGGTCTTCTTACAGAATCTTTTCTGCTTCATTATTCATTTCCTTTGACTGGGAGGCTGTCTTCAACTCCTTTACCCTTTTCCCTTCACCTGACTCCCGTTGTATACATCTCATTCACATAATGTTATTCCAGAATTTTGGATGGAAAATTCTGGGGTATAACAAGGATACAACTTCAGAACATTTGGACTATGGGCAATTTTTAATGTTATCTTGTTTAATTGTTCCCTATGCCCGGGGCGGAGGTACCTTTGCCCGAGCGGGGGCTACTGGTCTAGAAAAAACATTTAATATTTTATGTACTTTTTAGAAAAAATTTAAAATATCTACGTATTTTTGCAGTTAGAAAAATTAATTAGCCCCTACTAAAAAAATGACTCATATAGTTGAAAAATTATTTATTTTGCCCCCACTGAAAATAATTCCTGGAACCGCCCTTGCCTATGCCTTCTTCCTTTCTGCATGTATGTCTGAGCATGTGGGGATACAAATTCTTGTATTTACTATCATTGTGTAAGAAACTTTCTATCCTTTTGTTGTGAGACCCACCAAAAAAAAAAGTGCATTGACTTTATTTGCATTCATTCAGTTTGGTCAAAAATTTGATTTTGAATATGACTCGATAGAGTTTATAGTCCATTGTTGAAATGTAATTGGGGTCTTTGTGCATTTGTGAATACAATAGGGTGTTAACAGAAAAGGGGTAAAGAAATAAAAATAATAAAATAGAATAATAGAAGATAACTTAGGCATAACCCAAAGCTGTTGCTGGCAATTTAGAGTTGCTGCTGGCGGCTTAGTGGAAAAAGAGGAATTAGATGGACAAATATAAAATTGGAAAGATAGAGATAATGAAGAGAACGGTTTGGGCAAAACCAAAAAAAGGAAAAAAAGAAAGAAAAAGAGAAATAAGAAGTTTGAGCTAACCGAAAGTAGGAGAAGATTGCTTGACTTTTGAATCTTAATCATGTGAGGGATTGTTAGATGTTAACTATATTTGTGACTTATTCTTATGTTCAAATTAAAGCTGATTCTTGACAAAAACAAAACAAACAAACAAACAAAAAAGAAAAAATAAATAAAGTTGATTCATTGTATTAGGTTCATAGTTGGTGAAATTTGTTTTATTGACGGTTTCTATTATGCAATGCACATATGGGATAGTGTATAGTTATGAGTTTTGTTGGTTTAACTGTTACATGTTCTTACTGTATGGGTAGTTAGCTTGGGGTAAGAACGTGAGTGAAGTGCTGATAGGAGGGTGGTAGCGAAAAGCTTAGTGTTTCTCGCATAAAGCTGGCAGGAGGTTGTATGTGAATTGTGTTGCATAGCTGTTTGTACTTAATGTTGTTCAGTTGGATTAGTAATGGTGCTTCCATTTCTTTTGTTATATATGTCATGCAGCAAAGAAAGAGCAGCAAAGATAAATTAGAGAAGAAGCACATAATGGACGGGCTATCACCTTGTACTTGGGAGGTCTAGGTTCAATTTTCATGGGTGGGGGATTGTGGGGAAAATGGGGAGGGGGAGGGAAAAGGGAAGGGGAAATAAAAGATTCACCATTCAAAAAAAAAAAAAAAGATAAGCAGACAAAATGGAGAAAAAAAAAAAGATGGCATAAGAAATATATAGAAACATTTCTGGAAGGCTTGGCTATGTATGAATTTAATAGAACCAAGCATGCTTCATTCTCATTCCATCTTATATTACGCTACATCATTTTATCATTGGTGTTCCGAGTTATTTACTAAAATATACAACCATCACTCATTAAGCAGAGTTATTAGGGTGTTATAACTCCCCCCCCCCCCCCCCCCCCCCCCCAAAAAAAAAAAAATTTAGCATCAATTCTAGAAAGAGATAGATATTATAGCCCAAAAAAAAAAAAAAGAGCATGTCTCATCTTCACATATTCAACATTACTTACATTTTACAGTTCAAAAGACAAAAAATGAAGATGGGAGGTGTTCAATTAGTTCAAAAAATAATAAGGTTGTAATTTCATCTATCTTATCATATATAGTCCAAAATATAAAATTTTGAAAAAATTACTTCATATATAGTTCGACATTGTCATTTTGAGAGCTCAATATTTGTTGCATAATAGTATTATGAGGATGTCCATATTGTAAGGAATTATGTCCAATTATGTATCCATGTCCATGTAGATAACTATATGCCATGTTTGGTTGACTTGACATGTTGAATTCATAACGCGGTCCATCACCATCTTCCGATTCATCACCACGCCGTACTTTCGGACAAGTATTTGCTTGATGTCCAAAATTCCTGAAAATATTACATATATATAACATATAAAGTATCAAGTTTGATAACACTAAAAATAGTTAAATAATTAATTAACTAACTTGCACCGGCAACATCGCTTAGGTGCTCTGTTGGTTTTCAAATGTTTCCTCTTTGTCCCTTTTGGCTTGGCTTTGTTAGGATCCAAAACATTAAAATCCATTGGTTGGGATGGAGTTGCTTCATAGTCGTATACCTTCATCATCCACAACTCCTTGGCACGAGCCATTAGATGCGCAATGCTTTCAACTACTTCATTGTATCCCTGACTCAATTTTTTGGCATAAAATCCTAGTTCAGTACAGTGGGAGATTATGAACCCATTTCGGGCAATCTCAATTTCCTCTGTTGTGGCAGTTGACAGATTCTTATTACGAAAGTCCTTGTTAATGTCAGCTGTCCATCGTCGGTTGATGCATGTTGGTGGGATCTTTTTCACTCCTTCACACTTAAGCACATAAAAAATGTGCTTACACGACATCCCGATCGACTCAAGTCTCTTACATTCACAATTGATTTGCAAGGTTGCTTTATTGAACCAAACATGTAATAACCCTTCGTTATTATAATCAGCAACGATATAAATGCGAGAATCGACGTTGTGAGGAATAACTTTATCATGCCAAAGCATTGCTTGCAACTCAATGTGCTTCTTGATCTTCATGAATACTGCTCGGGTATAAACATTAGATGCATGTCGCTTAATATCTATCATTGGGGTCGTTAGGACTGGCTTCGTATAGTTTGTCTTGACTTTTTCATCGACAATATTAATTCGTACTCATTCCAAACCTCGATGGTAGTCTCTGACAAAGTCTATGAGCTTTCGATCAGTTCCAAGAAAATTGTTCAAAAATGCATTCATACTCTCACACTGCTGAGTACTTTTCACTCCGGCGAAGAAATGTCTGCGCAAATATGCCTCTGCCCACATGTGTCTCTTCTCGTATACATCTATGATCCATTTGTGGTTTTCGATGCCCTTCTCTACAACCATATCCCTCCACGCATTTTCAAACTCATCTGTGGAACATCTCAGTGATATGTAACGAGTGAACGTCTCACTGAACTTTGGTATTTTCACATTTGAATTTGCATTTTTCTGTAGATGCCACCGGCATAGCCTGTTCATGGCTTTAGGAAAAACTTGCATGATTGTCGCTTGCATTGACTTGTTTCCATCTGTTACCACCGATATCGGACTCTTACCTTCAATCACTGTCAAAAATGTGTTAAGCACCCAAATATATGAATATGTGGTCTCATTTTCTATTAGAACATCTCCAAAAATACATGTGTTTCGATGGTTGTTCGCCCCAGCCAAGATGATTAGAGGAAATTTGTAGGCATTCGTTTTGTAGGTTGCGTCGAAAATCAAAACATCGCCAAATACTTCATATTCATCCCTTGACCTCCCATCCGTCCAAAACAGCTTGTCTAGTCGATTTTCATCATTTACTGTGTAGTTAAAAAAGAACCTAGGATCGCCATCCAACTTCCCGTAAAGATAACCCAAAGCAACATTGGCATCCCCATCGGCGACTTCCTTCGATCGGTCGCGATTTATGCCATTATACAGATCCCTCCTTAAGAACCCAATATTCTAGTATCCCCTATATGCATGGTTAAAAAAATCCATTATTCTATTGGTTTTAATTCCCGATCTAATCATCGCGTGCGCTGTATTCTTGCGCCCGTCATCAACTTGTCTATGTGAACGGAGATATGACAAGCCAAACGTGGGTACCAACTCGTGATTGTGTTCTTCAACAAATGCGGTAACAACATAATGCATACTTAATTTGTTAAGTTTAATACGAAATTTTGCCTTACAATCACATCTTGTTAAGGCACAATGTTCCAGTTGTCTATTTGGTCTTTCCAAGTTGTTAGCGTATGTAATCTTGTACTACATAGTTGTACTACTATAGTTGTACTATTTACCATAGTTATTCATTATAACTTGGGCACCAAGTCACTCTAAGCCTATATAAAGGTAGCTTGTATAGTTTATATTATACATTCATATAATAAAATTTGTATACTTTTCTTGCTCATGTCTACTTTCAATCTCGACATGGTATCTCGCAGTTTCTCGACCTGATATTGCATATGTCGTTCATTTGGTCAGTCAGTTTATGTCTGCTCCTTGTACTTCTCATTATGCCACTGTCCTTCATATACTTCGTTACTTGAAGGCCACCTTATTTCATGATCTCTTCTTCTCTGTCAACTTCTCCTTAGTTCTCCATGAATATTCTGATGCTGATTGGGCTGGTGATCCTACCGATCGTCGCTCTGTGACAGGGTACTGTTTTCTTCTTGGTGACTCTCTCATTTCCTGGCACAGTAAAAAGTAGACTGTTGTTGTTCGTTCCAGTACTAAAGCTGAATATCGTGCTCTTGCGGATGCTACTCAAGAGGTTATTTGGCTTCGGTGCCTTCTTGCTGATATGGGTGTTTCTCAACCTCAGGGTACAGTACTTTATTGTGATAATCAGAGTGCCATCCAGATTGCTCACAATGATATTTTTCATGAGCGCACTCGCCACATCGAATGTGATTGCCATTTCATTCGTCAACATGTTGTTCAGGGCACTACGAAACTCCATTACACGCCTTCTGCTGCCCAGCTTGCAGATCTCTTTACTAAAGCTCATCCCCCAGGTCGTCTTCAGGATTTGATCTCCAACCTCAAGCTCGTGTCATTCACACCACCTTGAGTTTGAGGGGGGGGGGGGGGGTGTTAACATTGTTGTACAGTTGTATTATTCGATTGTACTACTACTTACCATATATATAGAATTTAGGTGTCTTGGGTAGCAAGTAGTCTTAAGGCTATATATAGGCATGTTGTATACCTTTGTAATATACACCTTTCTGATAAACATATACAAGCTTCGTACTCTCTTATGTCTTGTTTATATTTCGACATGGTATCAGAGCTACCATCTTGGTAGCCTGTGCC
The DNA here is from genome assembly GCA_037974665.1 of Ehretia macrophylla. Taxonomy (NCBI): domain Eukaryota; kingdom Viridiplantae; phylum Streptophyta; class Magnoliopsida; order Boraginales; family Ehretiaceae; genus Ehretia; species Ehretia macrophylla. Next base: position 67,301,666 of record CM075767.1, read on the forward strand.
ACTGTCTTCATCGTTTCAAAACCATCGCAAAAACCATTAAACTCCTTAGCCAATCAAATCTGTTCAGGTACGTTTTCACCTCGGTTCTTGCACCCTTTTGCCGCACGCACCATACCATCAGAAAGGCCTCGTCACAAGCTTTCCAATGCCACCGAAATCACTGCCATTCGGCCCCGCATGCGCCCCCACTCGCTGGCTGAAGTTCCGCCGCTGTTCTTTAAAAAAAAAAAACTGACTAAACCCTTCCTAGGGTTTCTCGGCGCTCTGAATTCATTTTTGAGGTCTGTTTTATGAGATTATCACTCTAAAATTCAGTTTTTGCCATATAATGGAACATGGATAAGTTTCACAACCAATCTCTTTTCTGTTAGAGGGATCCAACTACGTACCTTGGGCTCAAGCAATGACTAGCTTTCTCAAAGGTCTAAAATTGTGGAGAATTGTCACTGGTGATCTTAAGGAACCAACACAAAAAACAGGGGAGTCAGAAGATAAGTTTACTGAGCGGCTTGAAGAATGGGATAACAAAAATCATCAAATTATTACTTGGTTTCGTAACACCTCGGTTACCTTCATCAGTCTTCAGTTTGGACGCTTCGACACAGCAAAGGCAGTCTGGGACTTTCTTTCAAAAAGATATTCTGCTGTAGATGGGGCCCATCAATACTAGCTAGCCACTGCTCTTCACTGTATGTGGCAAGAAATCGGGCAATCTATTAATAACTTTATGTCACAAATGCACTGGGATCAACTTACAGCCTCGGAGCCAAGTTGGGCTTGTAACGAAGATGCTACTAAGTTTGAAACTTGGAGAGATCGTAGTCATCTTGTGCAGTTTCTCATGGCCCTTCATGATTGTTTTGAACCTGTTCGTGCATCCTTGCTTCATCGCAACCCATTTCTTACACTTGACCAAGCTGTTCAAGAGCTTATCTTAGAAGAAACTCGGTTTCACTCTCGTAAATCTCAGTCTTCTGATATTGTACTTGTTACCCCTAATCATGCTCCGAAAAAGAATCAAGCCTTTCAAGAATGCAAATATTGTCATCTTCTTGGTCATGTGGTTATGAACTGCCCTACTCGGACTTGTCCTTTTTGTAAGAAAACTGGTCCTGGTCATTATCAGAGTGACTGCTTTCGCAATCCTAACAGAAACTCCTAGGGAAATCGACCAAAAGGTGGTCCTTTCAAAGCCCAGAGTACTTCAGCTACTTCTGCTGCCACCACTACTACAGAGGACTCTCCCACCCCTCACCACGACCCACATTCCTCATCTATCTCAGTTGCTGACCTTCAGGATATCCTTAAACAGGTTTTAACTAGTCATACTTCTTCCACCGTACTCTCAGTTGCATCTTGTAAATCCTCATGGTATTTTGATTTTGCCTGTTCTAACCGTATGACATTTGATGCCCATAGTCTTACCAATAAATTCATTAACTCCTCTGTCCCTTCTATTTATACTGCTGATGGCACTTCTATGCCTGTCAGTCACATAGGATCTGTCTCTACGTCTCATGCTTCATTTCCCAATACTTACCTTGTCCTTAACCTCACTCTTAGCCTTATTTCCATAGGTCAATTATGTGAGCTTGGTCTAATCGTCACCTTTTCTATGTCTGGTTGTCGTGTGCAGGATCCTCAGACAGGACAGGTTCTTGGGAGGCCGTAAAGTTGGGAGACTGTTCGAGCTTGTTCATCTATGTCTTCCGCCTCATCTTCGCACTGCTGCATCAGTCACCACTTCCCCAGCCTCTTCTTCTCTCTATTGATGGCATTCTAGATTAGGTCATGCCTCTATCAGCAAGCTTAAACATTTGGCCTCTAGAGGCTCCTTAGGACAAGTTTCTCTAGATACTTTTGATTGCTTATCTTGTCAACTTGGCAAACAATCTACTTTACCATTTAATAATAGTGACTCTTTATCTTCAGCCTGTTTTGATTTAATCCACTCTGACATTTGGGGACCCTCTCCTACACCCACCATGGGGGGATCTCGATACAAGGCTCGTTTGGTGGCGAAAGGGTTCACTCAGGAGTATGGTATTGATTATGAAGACACTTTTGCCCAGTTGCTCGTCTCACCTCTGTTCGGTCTCTTGTTGCTATTGTTGCAGTTAAACAGTGGAAGTTATTTCAGATGGATGTCAAGAATGCTTTCTTTAATGGTGATCTTACTGAAGAAGTCTTCATGAAGCCTCCTCTAGGCTACCATCATCCTCCTCACAAGGTGTGTCGACTTCGTCGTGCTCTTTATGGTCTTAAGCAAGCTCCTCGTGTATGGTTTTCTAAGTTCAGCTCTATTATCACTAAGTTTGGTTTCACTTTAAGTGCTCATGACTCTGCACTCTTTATTTGTTGGTCTGGCTCCGGTATGATTCTATTGCTTCTTTATGTGGATGATATGATTATCACTGGAGATGACTTGGATGGTATTTATGATCTCAAGCAATTTCTTGGTCAACACTTTGAGATGAAAGATCTCAGTCAGCTTACTTATTTTCTGGGCATAGAAGTATCCTCTGATTCTACTGGCTATTATCTTTCTCAGGCCAAATATTCTTCAGATCTTTCGGCTCGTGCTGGTTTTACTGATGCAAAGACCGCTTCTACACCTCTTGACCCTAATATTCGTCTCACTCCCATGGATGGGACCCCTCTTCAGGATGCATCTTTGTATCGACAGCTTGTTGGTAGTCTCATTTATCTTACTATTACTCGGCCTAACCTTGCTTATGCTGTTCATTTGGTTAGTCAGTTCATGTCCGCTCCTCGTACTACTCGCTATGTAGCTGTCCTTCTTATTCTTCGTTATATCAAGGGCACTTTATTTCATGGTCTCTATTTCTCCACCTGCTCATCATTAGTTCTTCGGGGATATTCTGATGCAGATTGGGCTGGTGATCCTACAGATCGTCGTTCTATGACTGGATACTGTTTTCTCCTCGGTGATTTTCTTCTTTCTTGGCGAAGCAAGAAGCAGACAATTGTTGCTCGCTCTAGTACTAAAGCTGAATACCGTGCTCTTGCTGATGCCACTCAGGAGGTCATATGGCTTCGTTGGCTTCTCGCTGATATGGGTGCTCCTCAATCTTCTGGCACCGCTATGCATTGTGATAATCAGAGTGCTATCCAGATTGTTCATAATGATGTTTTTCATGAACACACCCGTCATATTGAGTGTGATTGTCACTTCATTTGTCAACATATTTCTCTTGGGACTCTTCAGCTTCAATACATCACCTCTACTACTCAACTTGCTGATCTCTTCACCAAAGCACATCCCCCAGGTTGTCTTCAGGATTTGATATCCAATCTCAAGCTGGTGTCCTTTACACCACCTTGAGCTTGAGGGAAGGTGTTAGCATATGTAATCTTGTACTACATAGTTGTACTACTATAGTTGTACTATTTACCATAGTTATTCATTATGACTTAGGCACCAAGTCACTCTAAGCCTATATAAAGACAGCTTGTATAGTTTATATTATGCATTCTTATAATAAAATCTATATACTTTTCTTACTCATGTCTCTTTTCAAGTGTTCATTATCTCGAGCGCCCTTGCGATAACAAACATATTGACGATTCAACACTTTGTTAGTAATTTTATCTTTGTGTACCGTATATTTCCTAACACTAAATCCAACAGCATGTGCATAGTCGTTGTAGAACCTAAATGCATCATCTTCTGACGAAAATGTCTTCTGATATATTTCTTCTTTGCTTAAATGGTTCATATAGGATGAGGAATTGTCAACCGCATTCGGGGAAACTGCATTCTCATTCATCTTTACAAATCTACAATGTAAAGCATTATAATTACGTTACATGATACAAATGATTCTATGCTATCCTATACATGAGAAACAAAATTTTTTAAACATAATATGCTATGCGATGGTCGTATGATGCAAAATATGACAATAAGGAAAAATTGTTAATCAAATGGTTTGTGGTAATCAAAATACAACATAAGAACAAATAATTACTACAAAATGCTAACTACTTCCCCGTGGACTCCTTTAATTTTCACCTTGAGGTTTTTCACCGCCTTTTTCATAACTTACACATTCAATTTAGTCTCTTTAACATTTTTATCAATTGACAAACATTTCCGGTTTCCTATATTTGGAAGCTTCCTATATTTGGAAGTTGTATGAAATAATTCAAACCTTATGTTTGTTACTTGTAGATGCTTTGGAAGAGCTCCTTGTTTTGTTGGTTCCCACGCACTTTAAATTAATGTACATTACTTTAATAATTTGATAGGGAAAATTTTACACTTAGTCCTTATTGTTTAAATATTTTTTCAATATAGTTCCTAATATTTTAAAATATTCATAAAGGTTCCTAATATTTACAAAAATTATTCAAAATGGTCCATATTGTTCAAACTTAACCAATTTGGTCTTTATTATTTTTAAAAAAATTTAATTTAGTCCCTATTATTTCTTTAAAAAAAAATCAATTCAATCTGTGTATGTTATCTCTATTTGGGGACTAAATGAAATTTTATAAGAAACAATAAGGGCTAAATTGACTAGTTTTAAATAATAGGGACCATTTTGAATCACTTTGTAAATATTAGGGACCTCTATGAATCTTTTAAAACATTAAGGATCAACTTGAAAAAATAGCAAACAATGGGGACTAAGCGTGAAATTTACCCTAATTTGATATAAAGGCTTATTTTACAAAAAAAAAAAAGCACATATGTGAAAAGAATATGAATTAAATATAACATCAAAAAAATGTACATTAACTTTTTGTATATATACACAAACATTTAAAATACCGAAAATGAAAGTATTAGAACCTAACTTGTCCATTACTTTACACAAATATAAACGAACGCATATACATATATAAAATGCACAAAAAAATTAGGAAGTAAATATGTAGGCAAGTGTGTACTAGTATTTATCAATTTGCAGCGCTTTTATGGATTCTTGAAATGGCTTGCATTCACAATAACAGAGAACAAAAGCTTTTCTCCATTGTCCCCAAAAAACAAAATATTGCGCCTGTTTAGAATTAGATAGAGAAATAGAGAAGCAATAAGAGATGGAGATATGGGGAGCCACTTCAAGGGTCTTAAATGCAGAGATTAGCTATTTTCTCTTCTTTTTTTTTCTTGCTAAATCATGTTACAAAGCTTGTATGCATTTGTAACGCCAAGCTTTTTTATAACTAAAAGAAAATTAATATATGTCGAGGTTGAAAGTCTCACAGTTGAATTTGGGAGCTGCTTTAGCTGATCTAGACTTCTCAGGTCCGCCTCCGAGCTGCACTTTCTTGGTCGGCTATCGGACCTGCACAAGGAAAGTAAGGAAAAGGCGGGGTGATGACCCGGATTTTCCCCTCAAGCGTGTGAATGATTAGTATGTCCGAGCTGGTAAGGTAGTTGAGAGCATTTAATAGCGAGATCCGTCTAAATGAAGAGGGTGGAGCTCTATTTATACTAAGTTCGGGTCTGTCAGCATTTAATGCGATGCAGCTTTATGTCCCATCAGTACTTTATGTCCTATCGGAACAGCTGGAACTGAGGACGGGGTTAACGAGGGCGGGTCAGTCATCTAGGTTGGACATTTGAGCTGAGCGCGCCGTCAACGGAGCGCGGATTAGCCCGTCTCAGCTCGGAATGGTCGGCTCACTTGGATCAGCTCGGGAACCCCTCGTCAATTCCCTCCCCCCCCCAGCCGAGATCGAGAGGGTGAGAGCCAGACAGAAGTTCATCCCCAGCTGTAAGTGCCCGACCCCGATAGAGTAGGGATGGCCACGTCAGCGGTGCATGCCCAACGGATGGCTACCACGTCACCTGGCGGTTCTGGCGAGATGCGACGTTTGGGCTTCCCGAGGCGACTTTCAGGGGTGCCTATAAATAGGGCCATATTCTCCGAGATTCACTTCATGCTTCGCTTTCAATTTCCCAAGGAATTCAGGTCGGACACTAGAGTGGTCGGACGCAACTAGCTCGGAAAGAATCTTCTCGGGATAATTCAGCTCGGTCCCAACTTAGTCGGCCATACTCCGCAGTTGAGCATTAGGTACGTCTCGACTCCCTTTAGTCATTCCTGTACATTTATATTTGCTGTAGACAGGATGGGGAGGTCGGAATCAGAAGATTCTCAAGCAATGGAAGTAAGGTCCTATGGTGGAGACGAAAGTCCTTCGAGCTCGGCATCTACTTCGAACAGGATCCGTGGCGGAGAGAGCACCAGCTCATCCTCAGGGCTGGCTCGGAAACCTAATCGCGAGGAGAGCAACGACGACTGCCAAGTTATTGGGGCCAGATTGGTGCGGGAGGAAGCAGAGGAGGATCCTTTGGCCAACCTGGGAGAATTCGATGACGGGGAGGATGGGGAGCCGCTGAATCGACTGGAGGGCATCGAGATACCACAAGAGTTCTTAGTCGGGGTCTCTGCCACCAAGCCGATCGAGGCTGTCCCAGTCAGTGCTGTTCGACCTCGGAGCTCGGCTTCAGCAAGCGCTTCTTCAATTCGAGGGAAGAGGATCGAGCAGCTGTTTGCCTGTTGCAAGCGTAAGTGCCATTCTACAGTGCAGATGACGAACGCAAGGCTGAGGAATTGGTCGGTTGACCGGCATCACAAGCTGAAGGTTCCAGGTCGGCAAGAATCGGCGTGTTATCCCCCAGCCAACCACTACACCATATATGATCTGGCCTTCAACGTCATCCAACTCCCCCTCCCTGGCTTCATCGTTGGAATTCTGAACTATTTCGAGCTCAGCCCGGGTCAGATGTCACCGAATGGTTGGGCCATAATGGTGGCCTTCTATATGTTCTGCTTGGAGAAGGAAGTGGAGCCGACCTTGCGCCGGTTCAGGCATTTCTTCGTGTGTAAACCCAACCCGAAGCAGCCAGGGTGGTTCCACTTCGCAGCTCGGGTCGGCCACTCCATATTCACCAAGTGGCACTCCTCTAACAAGGGCTGGCATAATGACTATTATTGGGTGGAGCCGTGTGTGAATTGTGGATGGAGGGTGGACTGGGTCCCGAGCCTGAGGAAAACCGCTAATGATGACCCTAAACTCTCGAAGGAGGAGCTTAAAGAAGTTACAGCGCTCAAGCCCGCGCTCGGGATGCTGATAGACATTGACAGCGTGCTGAAATGGGAGCGAATCTGGGATTCCAAGTTGTTTGGTCGGGAGCCTGACCTCTCGAGGGATCATCCCCACTTGATTCCCGACCCGGAAGAAGATGATGGGTCTAGCACAGAAGAGGGTCAGTTTGCAAGATTGGCGTCCGACCTCCCCGTCCTGTTTAATAGTTTTTTTGAGGTGGGTCTTCGGCTCATTTTTACCTCTTTACTCTACTTTTTGCAGATATGGCGGACATGAGGAAGCTTGCATACGCCTAGGTGCGGAGGAAGAGTGAGGTCAGTGGCGACGCATCAGCTCGGTCAGGGCTGGGCGGTACTGGCCAAGGTCAAAGGCAGCGCCCTAGCGGCCAAGGACGGGAGGTCGGTCCCGAGGTCTCTTCAAAAGGGGCTTCGGGGTCCCATTTGCCAAAGAAATCGGGTTCGGGCCTAGCGATCCCCGAGCGCTCTTCATCCCGACCCGAGAGCAGAAAGCGGCCTCGGCCCGAGCACTCTGGGAAGGGCAAGGCCACCGAGGTGAGCCCTCCCGATAAAAACTTTATGGAGGCGTCCAAGGTGGATTGCGACCCCAAGCTGGCGACGGTCTCGGCGTAGCAACTCTCGCTTGACTTGAGGACGGCCATAGTCACTGTAAGTCCTTAACCATCTTCTGTTGAGGTTGTATTTTTAGCTCGGCTGATTGTTTTATTTTCTGCTGAACAGGCCGAGTCCCACATCCTCTCTGCCCCCAGCTTCCTTACCAAGGCCCAAACTCACTGCGTCGAGCTCGAGCAACGATATATGGATGCCTGAGCCGAGCTTGAAACCGTGAGGGAAGAGGCCGCTCAGAGGTAGAAGGCTGATACGGCGGAGGTCGACCGCCTGAAGAAGGAGCTGGGCCTGGAGAAGGACCGACGCGAAGCCGTGGCCAAGGACATCGACCGCTTTAAGCGAGAGAAACGGGAGGCAGAGACTAAGTTAAAGGGTCTGGTGGAGCGGGTCGGCGTCCAGGGAGAGAAGGCAGTGGAGGCCTTCAAGTCCAGCGACGCGGCGGTGGATTGGTTGGCCACGGAAGGCGGGGCTATGGCGAAGTATGCGGAAATAGAATTCTACTTCCGAGGTCAAGTCGCAGCTCGGGAGAGAGTGAAGACCTTCTTCCCAGCCTCCAAGAACGACTACATCGAGATCTTGGAGGTTCCGCCACCAGAATTCTGGGAGATCCCCGAGCTTCCGTCTGACCTGATATCCCAGGCTAAGGAGGTTACTGAGTTGTCCAGAAGGGCCTGGACTAGGTTGGGCGAATCCTCTACCGGTATGTTGTGACTTCTTGTTTGTACCATGGTAGCTTCTCAATGAGTGGCGAAGAGAGTTATAAAAGAACTCGTCGTTTCCCACACACGGCGCCAAACTATCGAGGTTAAAAATCTCACAGTTGAATTTGAGAGCTGCTCTTGCCGAGCTGGACTTCTCAGGTCGGCCTCCGAACTGTACTTTCCTGATCGGCTATCGGACCTGCACAAGGAAAGGAAGGAAAAGGCGGGGTGATGACCTGGGTTTTCCCCTCAAGCGTGCGAATGATTAGTATGTCCGAGCTGGCAAAGTAGCTGAGAGCATTTAATAGCGAGATCCCTTTACTGAAGAGAATGGAGCTCTATTTATACTAAGTTCGGGTCTGACAGCATTTAATGCGATGCAGCTTTATGTCCCATCAGTACTTTATGTCCCATCAAAACAGCTGGAACTGAGGTCGGAGTTAACGGGGTCGGGTCAGTCATCTAGGTTGGGCATCGAGCTGAACGCGCTGTTAACGGAGCGCGGATTAGCCTGTCTCAGCTCGGAATGGTCGGCTCACTTGGATCAGCTCGGGAACCCCTCGTCAAGTCCTAAATGATTAACTCAAGTTATCTTTATACCCAAAACACTCACTTATAAATCATACAAATATTATATCCCACCGATGCAGGATATTATACAATTAGTTCGAGAAAACTCATAATTTTACTTGATTCAAGACTCCCATTAACTTCTTTAACGTCAAATAATAAGAGAAGAACAAACGTCTTAACTTCTAAGTTTGAAAAGAATATCCTAGGGTTATGTTCTTAATTATCTTGATTGAAATACGAAATTAAAATAAAGCCATAGCAAAACTAAGAGCTTGAAGTATCCATAAGCTTGAAGCATAAGGCGGAATCCTAATAGGGATCGAAACCGAAAAGCATTAGCTGTCAAATACTACGTTCCCTTACACAAAAAATAATACTAAGTTCAAGCTCTAGTTCACGTGTTTCATAGTAAAATTCTATGTCCTCTAAATGTAATGAAATCACAATATAGATCTAGTAAGCTACAATACCTATTAAACCACACAAACTTTCTTAGTTTGCCGATCGTCATGGCTCGAATAATCTTCGACAAATATTTTAGTTGGCAAAAATTAGCTCAAGTCACAAATGCCAAAACATATAGGCTGAAACACGAATTAATTAAGTAAATGGTGAAATGCACAATACCTCATATGAGTTAAAAAATGAGCTAGTATCCCAATGTGGTGATACCATGATAATATCATGAAATCCTCGTACTCTATAACATGTTGTACACTCTCCTCAGACCTGATCGATCTCTCAAAAAGCCATTTATTTTGAACATAATGCACAATATTAAAAGAAGAGAGCTGCTGCAATAGAAGCTGAGCACAGGAAACCATAGAATGCTTTGAAGAAAGAAAGACATGCTCTTGGTAAAAAGCACCATCTAGTTTTATTAAGAATCACATGATTTTATCTTAAAATCAATTAATTCTAGGAGTAGTGCAGGATCTTTATAAGATAATTTGGAGTTAATAATTTGTCAACATGAAAAAATTACCCTTTAATTCTCATCTTCAAACGTGGCTCATCAATGTAGGAGAATTATTCTTTAATTAGTCTAATTATTCGTTGTATGATGATACATCTTGATCTCTCACACAGAATGAGTACACTCACGATCCTGAATTTGGGTGACTAGATCCACCACTGCCCCCATAGGTGTTCTAAACTGTCTGACACAACAGATGGGAGAATTTTCTATAATTTTGATACCTGCAATGCTAAATATTTACTCTGACGTGCAGATTTTTAATGAAGTGATCATGAAGAATATCATGAGCCTAACAACACTATGAGCTATTGTTAGTGAAAAGAAGCTGACACGCCCTTATGGAATTGAGCCATATTTGGCTTCAATACTTTCTTGTGGCATTTCTAGTTTATAATCACTTTAGCATTTTTTATGTCCTCCAAATACTTTTTGAGTCATTGTGGCACGCTTGCCATTTTGCTAAAGTTCTTGGTCTTGACAACATCATTCTTGAAAATGATGTTTCGATGGTCTCTCAAGCAATCTTATCATTTGGGCAGTCTAATTGGAAGATTATATCTCTTGTTGATGACATTAAACGGATTGTAGCTGGTTTCAATAATATTTGTTTCTAGTTTAAAAAGAGGACTGCAAAATCGAGTCGCAGATTGGGTCGCTAAATATTGTACAAATGGGAACCTTTGTTTGAATTGGGTCTCCAATGTTCATTCCCCCTAGAAGATCTATTGTACTCTGACTTTTAACCCCAAGAAATTGGTTAACTATACCTTGTTTTTAATTTAATGAAAGTTCCATTTACCAAAAAAAAATTAATAATAATACATTTTGAGATGGAATTGACCCTTGTATCTTATCTTATTACTAGTGTATAAGTTCTTGCTTTAGCATATTGATCCTATCCGTGTTTTCCTTTCTCCATTTATCTATCTTCAGGCAATTTTAAATATATATGGAAAGTCAAAGTTAAACCACTCAATTTGAAGTTGTAAAATAAAATTTTTAGATACATTTTTGCTACCAATAAATTACATGTTGCCATTTCTTATCTTAGTTCATAATTTTGAATGTTCGATATTGACAAATGTTCATGAAAAAAAAAAAGATAATTGTCCAACACCATCTAAAGAAGTTAAAGTTTTGTACAAGTGATCTATCAGTACTACGATAAAAACATTACATTAGCCAAGTTTAATCTAGGATAATTGTCACTGAACTACAATTAAATAGATGAATGAATCGAGGAAAGAAATTTTTTCAAAATAATGGTCAGCCCTGTCCTTCTTCAAGCCCTGAACCCAGCGGAGCCACTGGACAGGCACACGAGCAGGGAAGCTATGAGAATAAGGATAAGATCAAGAAGACTAGATGAGGAAGGATTCATGGGCGATATAATCTCCATGGATTCATGGGCAATATAATCTCCATGGATTGCTGAGCAAAGAAGGACTCTGAGAAGTCCTGATCTTGGTGGAATCCTTATTCATTTAGGGAATCTTCTCATTACAAGTATAAAATGGGAATAGTTCCACAAGGAAATGTATGAAATATCCATATCTCATAACTTACAAGCTCCATCACACATTAACTGACTTGTGCATCGGAGTGGGTACCGTGGGCATCCCTCTCGGTTCCTTTGTTTTGTAGGTTCAGGTCTGGCTTAAAGTGCAGCTCAGAGCAGTCAAAGTTTTCCACCTTAACAGTTTGGCGCCGTCTATGGGAACGTCCAATAACCCCACTGAGATTCCACGATGGTTCACACACGAAGTCAAGCCAATACTGGGGGGAATCAGAACCCTCCCGAGGAGCATCAGGTTCCTGAAGGTATTGCTCCTCTAGTGGCTCTCGTCCCCGTAAACACAGGGGTGCCAGGGGAAACTACCACCACAGTCTCCTCGATATTTGTTCCAGGAGATATGCCATCCTCGTCCCAGCAAGTCGATTTGCCCACTTTGGTACAGTTATTCAACGATCTGAGATGAGCTTTTAACCAGTTTCTCCAAACTCAAGGGCTAGCACGCCCAGAAGGCGCTCCTCCTCAGAGGGAAGATCCGATAGCAGGGAACCCGCCCCAGGTCCCAACTCTTTCGGCAGATACAACAGCCTCGACAGAACCACATGGAAGGCCAGGACAAGAAAGGAAAGGGAGACCCCTACGGCAGGAGAGGCCAGAGGACACCCGTAGTTATAGAGGCCAGGATCAAGTCTTGGTGGGACAGGGGAAACATCATCCCTTTGCCAGAGAAGTTATGTGGGAGCCAATGCCATATTGACTTATGACGGGACAGGGGATCCGGAGGATCACCTTACCATTTTCGAGCACCACATGACGTTTCAGGTGGTCCCAGACACCATCAAATGCTGGGCCTTTCCCGTAACGTTGGTAGGTGCGGCACGAAAGTGGTTCGCTGGCCTGCCAGAGGCCTCAGTTCATGGTTTTGACCAGCTCGCTGGTTTGTTCCTTGCTCGATTTGCTGGCAGTAAGAAACCTCTGAGACTCACCGCGTCTTTGCTCTCCATAAAGCAGCAGAGGGGGGAGACCCTCCGGGATTATACTCAGCGATTCAATCAAGCGGCCCTAGAAGTACCAGACCTCGACCAGTCAGTAGCCATGGTTGCATACATGCAGGGCCTGCACTTTAGACCCTTGCAAGCATCCTTAGGAAAAAGGATGCCCCGTGATCTGGAAGAGCATATAACGCAGGCTTCCAAGTACATCAGTTCAGAGGAAGTCATGTCCGCCAAGAAAGAAGAAGAAAAAGGGGCCGCGGGGAAAAGAAAAGCTCAGGAAGGGGGCAGGCAAAAAGAAGCCCCAGGTGGTCGATCCGAAGGGCAGGGCAGTGGTAGCCGAGGAAGGTTTGATCAGAACTATACCCCCTTGAATATGCCCAGGGTAGAGATATTGCATGAGATCCAGACCCACTGCGAATTTCGTTGGCCATCTAGGATGACTGGTAACCCAAACAAGAGGGTTAAAGATAAATATTGCAGGTACCATAAAGACCATGGTCATGACACAAAAGATTGTAAGCAGCTCAAAGCTGAGATAGAGGTCCCAGTAAGGAAAGGGCTGTTGAATAAATTTGTCGCAGGAAATCAAGAGACTAGGAGAGAGAGAGAAAGAAGCCCCCGGCGAGATAAGAAACGCAGCCCTCAACGCAAGAGGGAGCGTAACCCCCGACGCGGAAGGGATCAGGGTAATTGACACTTAGGGGTGGTGGATACCATAGCTGGAGGGTTTGCATCTGGTGGAACCAGTAGAAATGTAAGAAGGTCAAATGCCAGGGCCGTGACGGAAGAGCCTCGGTATTAGGGACAAGGAGTTGGAGAACAATTGGTATTTACTACGGATGACCTCAAAGGCGTAATCTACCTGCATGATGATCCACTGCTGGTAGAGGCCCAAATCTCCGATTACATAGTCAAGCGCTTTATGCTGGATACCGGCAGTTCAGCGGAGGTGTTGTTTCTGAAGGCCTTCGACAGATTGGGAATAGGGCGTGAGAGGTTCCACCCTTTGAATGGTTCACTGTCAGGGTTCATAGGAGAAACTTTCCGTCTGGAAGGGGTTATAAACTTACCCGTGACTTTAGAGGAAAAGCAGAAAAAATTGACGATTATGGTAGACCTCATTGCCCTTGACTGTGAATTGACATATAACGGAATCTTGGGCCGAGTAGCACTGATAAAATTTCGGGCAGTGGCATCACCGCTACACCAAGCCCTGAAGTTCCCAACTCCTGGAGAGATGGCCACCATTAGAGGATATTAGTCGGCCGCTCGTCGCTGCTATGCTACTTCCTTCAAGATGAAAGGCTTGGAGCCTTGAAGTCCCGATTAGCCAGAAGGCAAGAAGAGGAAGGAACTTGCTCCAGCTAAGGAATTAGAGAAGGTGGAATTCTCACAAGGCCGGTGGGTAAAAAAAGGCCAGGACCTCCAACCGGATCTGCGACAAGGTATAATCAACTTCTTTTCTTACAACCTACATATATTTGCTTGGAGTACGATTGACATGACAGGAGTAGACCCATCTGTGATAGTTCACAAGTTGATCGTGGACCCGATGTTCAGACCCATCTGCCAGAAAAAGTAAAATTTTGGGGAAGAGAGGAGCAGGAACATCAGGGAAGAGGTCCAAAAGTTGTTGGAAGCAGGCCACATCAGGGCTATACAATACCCGGAGTGGTTGGCCAACGTGGTTTTGGTGGCCAAGAGCCCCGGGAAGTGGCGGTTGTGCATTGATTATAAAGACCTCAATAAGGCGTGCCCTAAGGATTGTTATCCTTTGCCTCATATAAACCAGCTAGTACATGCTGCCTCTGGCTGTGAGTTACTCACATTCATGGATGTGTTTAAAGGATATAATCAAATCATGATGGCCCTAGAAGATGAGGAAAAAATAGCATTTACTATGGACATGGGGACCTACTGTTATAGAGTAATGCCTTTTGGGCTAAAAAACGTCAGGGCTACATATCAGCGCATAGTGAATAAGGTGTTTGACAAACAAATTGGGAAAAACATGGAAGTGTACGTCGATGATATGTTAACCAAAAGTAAGTACGCTCACACCCATGTGGCGGACTTAGCAGAAACCTTTGCCACCCTGGAGCAGTACGGGATTAAGCTCAACCCAAAAAAATGTGCCTTTGGGGTCCGAACAAGCAAGTTCTTAGGCTTCATGGTTACCAATTGAGGCATAGAGGCAAATCCAGACAAGGTTCAGGCCATACTGAATCTGAATCCCCCGAGGAGTGTCAAGGATGTGCAGAAGTTGGCCGGAAAGATAGCAGCCCTGAGCAGATTCATGTCCAGGTTTACGGACAAGTGTGCTCCTTTTTTCAGGGTGTTGAGGAATTCAAAAAACTTCCAGTGGTCTGATCAGTGCCAAGAAGCTTTTGATGAAGTAAAAAGGTACCTGGCATCATCTCCCCTCTTGTCAAGACCAGAAAATGGAGAAATCCTGACGTTGTACCTCGTTAATTCAAGCAAGGTGGTGGCTGCAGCTTTGGTAAGAGAGGAGGATCGGCTCCAGAATCCAGTCTATTACGTGAGTAAAGTCCTGCGGGGACCAGAGCTCAGGTACTCGACCATGGAAAAGATGACGTTGGCTCTTTTAACTGCAGCATGGAAACTTAGACATTACTTCGACGCCCACACAATCTGAGTTTTGATGGATATGCCCCTCAGGCAAGTACTGAAAAAGCCATAAGTTTTCGGGCGCTTGTTAAAATGGGCCGTAGAGCTCAGTCAGTACGACATCATCTACCAGCCCCGAACAGCCATTAAGGCACAGGCCCTAGCCGACTTTGTGGTAGAATGTACAGGGGACCAGATCCAGGAAGATGATACTCCCTGGAAGGTACAGGTTGATGGAGCTTCAGGGAAGTAAGGGAGCGGGGTTAGGGTTCTAATCACCAGCCCTGACGGAACAAAAAGCCAGTACTCGCTCAAGTTTTTGTTTTCGGCTTCCAACAATGAAGCTGAGTATGAGGCATTGATAGCAGACTTAAAAATGGTTATCTCACTCGGAGCAAGGAAGGTAGATATGATTATGGACTCACAATTAGTAGCGAATCAGGTGCTTGGTGAGTATGAGGCGAAAGACTTGACTATGCTGGCCTACCTTAGCAAGGTCAAAGAGCTAGCCCAGGGGCTCGAGCATTTCCATGTCAGCCAGGTACCGCGATCCGAGAATGAGAGGGTAGACTCTCTCGCATGATTGGCTGTGAGTTCCTCAGGGCCGGTGGTTATAAAAGTAAACGAGGTAAAGGCCTTGTCAATTCAAACCCCAACACTAGAAGTTGCAGCCATAGCCATGTGTAGGTATTGGATGCAACCCATAAAGGCCTATTTGGAGGAAGGTAATCTCCCTTATGATTGGGCGAAGGCTCGGAGTATAGAGCGATGAGCTTCAAAATTTATTATGCTTGGGGGGCAGCTGTACAAGCGGGCCTACACGTGGCCTCTACTAAAATGCATAACTCAAGAAGAGGACAATCAGGTGCTCAAAGAAATACACGAAGGGGTATGTGGAAATCACTTGGGGGGCAGGGTATTGGCTCGAAAGACCCTCCGGTAGGGATATTATTGGCCCACGATGTAGAAGGATGCATTGGAAATGGTGAAAAGATGTAATACATGCCAGAGGTTTTCCAAGATATCGCGGCAGCCGGCAATAGAGTTGACCTACATGGTCAGCCCCTGGCCTTTTACCCAGTGGGGGCTGGATATTTTGGGACCTTTACCTCCGGCCAAGGGTCAGAAGAAGTTTGTGTTCGTGACGGTTGACTACTTCACTAAATGGGTGTAAGCTGAGGCCGTCCCTAGAATCTCCGAAGGGGTAGCCTGGAACTTTGTTTGGAAGTCAGTGGTGTATCGCTTTGGGGTGCCTCAGGCCCTGATCACGAATCATGGTAGGCAATTTGACTCTAGTTATTTATGTGGCAAATGCGAGGAACTAGGGATTAAACTAAAATTTGCTTCTATAGCTCACCCCCAAACTAATGGGCAAATCGAGGTAACTAACCGAGCTATTTTGTAGGGCATAAAAACCAAGCTGGGGTAGGCAAAAGAACTATGGGCGGACGTGTTGCCGAAGGTTCTGTGGGTTCACCGGACAACCCCAAGCATCGTAACAGGGGAGACCCTGTACTCGCTAACATTTGGCACAGAGGCAATTCTCTCGGTGGAGGTGGGCATTCCAAATAGTCGGGTGCAGCTCTATGAGGAAGAAATAAATGACCAGGGACTCCGTGGAGATCTCGACCTGATCAAGGAGTTTCAGCAGAAGGCACATATAAAGATGCTGGAGGGAAAAAGAGCCATGGCCAGATCCTTTGCCAGGAAGGTGCGACTCAAAAATATCCGAGAAGGAGATTGGGTGCTCAAGAAGGCCATCTTCAAATCCCAACCTGGACAGGGAAAGTTGGGGCCAAATTGGGAAGGCCCTTATCTAGCATTAAAGGAAATCAGGCCAGAAGTCTTTAGGTTAGAAGAACCTAGTGGAAATGAGTTAGCTAATGCATGGAATGTTGAACATCTTAGAAAATATTTCATGTAACATCTCCAGAATAATGTTAGTGAATAAATAGCATTCGATAGAAGTTTGTGTAATGTTCTTTGAAACAATAAAAGATTTGTTTCCCTCTTAAAGATTTGGCTTTGCTCCTGTATTATGTTTAGAGAGCTCTTCTTGAAGGGTCTGATATCATGATTCAAAATGGTTTGTGCCCGGAAAGGGCTGCCCTCTATGGATAAAATGACTTCTCTCCGCTGACAGGGCTGTCCCTGAAAAGGACCACGGGATCCAAGGGAAGTACTAAAAAGAAAAAAAGACCAGAGGTTCAAAGAACCCAACATACATAAAGTAGAGTCAAAATACGACTAAGATGCGTGAACAAAACTCGTAAAAAAAAAAAGAGAAAGCGAACTTAGAAAAGGTTTTCATATTAACAGCCAAGGAAACTCCGGGAATAAAATTTCATAAAAAACAAAAGAAGAATGTACAACGAGGGGATCAAAGCCCCTGGGTGAAAGCAACAACTAAAAATTGGCAAAATGTCAAAGCAGGTCCAGGGAAGGCGAGCTTCTTCTAACTGTGCCTACGACTTGAGAAGAGTCATAGGTGAGTCTCTGGGTCAGGGAGGGCTTCGCCAAGAAGGTCCGACAAGTCAATCTGAATGCCCTGGCCTTGCAAGTGGGCCTGTACGTCCTCCATAAGGGCAACTTCAGTGTCGTATTTAGCTTTGTTAATGGCAGGACGGAGCAGCTCCCCTAACAGAGCCTTAAAAGTTTCACTTTCCTTGTAGGCGGTAATGGCAACTTCTCCATGGGAGCCAACAGCCTGCACCAATTGATCATAATTGGCCTGGGCACCAACGGCCCGAGCAGAGGCCTCTTTTAGCTCCTCCTTGAGCTTCTCGCAAGACTGTATGACCAACTCTCGTTCAGCAAGGATGCAACGGCAGGTCTCTTAAGCCTCTGACAACTGCAACCTCAGTGCTACTGTAAGGATATCCCCAGAAAGGGATTGATAAAGTCCAGCCTCTGGATAACAGTGCTTTGCTTCTCGATCAGGGCTTCCATTTTATTAAAGGTGCCCAGGTCATTGTCGAAAGCCTTGGCGCAGGCCCGGTGATGTTCCTTGAGGTGTCGTTTATAGGCTTCGACTTTCTTTTCAACTAAGAGTACAGCCAAAGAGGAGTTGATCTCAACCCTGTCGTAAGCCACTAAGGCTTTATGAAGCATCCCATGGAAGTGGTTCAGGTTTAACCAACTCTAAAAATACAAGAGCAGAGCATTAGGAAAAAGCGAAGTAATCCAGTGAGGGGAAAATAGGACAAATTACCTCGTAAAAAGCTTCCCTGACTTCTTGGTCAGCCTTGGCAGTAGTAAGACGGCAAGTGAAAACACGAGTGGTACCACTCTGCTCGTCACAAATCTCTAGCTCGTCGTCAAAAACAAGGATAGGGCCAGGTGGGACAGACCCACCTCGCTTGCGCAGGCATGGGGTGTTGATCTGATGGGCCTCGCCAAGAGGGCAACGTTGCTCCTCCTGTAATACGTCGATCTGAGGGGAAGAGAACGAGGCCCTGGGGGCGACAGGAGATGGGGGCGGAGACGGCAAACGCCTACGAGGTAGGGCCGATTATGCTTCAGATAAAGGTAGGGAACCGATAGCCCCGGTCTTGATAGGCCCAGTGATGGGTGAGCTTGGACAGTCCAAGGAAGGACCGGGTGTTCCTCAATGGAGACAAACTTTTCCGAAGCAAGGACGGGAGACTCCTTGAGGATCTGTACCTCCACATCACCTACGGGAGAGGCCGTCATTTGCTTCTTCAGGACAGGCTGCCTGAAAACCTTAGCCAAACGCCTTCTGGTCACTCTTTCACCTCAGGCGAAAGTAACAAGCTCTGAGATCTTCATGTTATCTGTACAAAGGAGAGCTTAAATGAAATTAGTAAGGACTTCATAAACAAATAAGAAGGTGAAAGTAGGTACGATGATAAAACTTAACCCTCGGTGTCGGATGACGAGTGGGGGGTTGAAGGCTCAGGTTTCTCAAGGTTAGGGGAGATAGCTTGAAGAGGGGCGGTAAGAGCTTTCCCTCCAACCCTGGTACTACGGTGTGAAGGGGGTAAAAGAGGAGCCTCGACTCTCGACGTTATGGGCTGCGAAAATAAGCCGCTTGCGGCTATCCTCTTGTGTGAGAAAAGGTCGTCACATCTAACAGGGATGGCTATCTTAAGCTCCTCAATGACTGATTTCTCAACTTCATCAAGAGTGGGGGGGTCCTTGGCTGTCTCAGGAGGAACAACCTAGATACTCCTGACCTCTCAACCCGTGGGGGACTTTACAAAGAAAAATTTATGGCTCCAGTTCTTGGAATTGTCAGGAACGTCAATGATTAAGGGGTGATGGCGGGCAGAAAAATAGTGACAGCCAGAAGGTTTGTCAGTGGTTTTAAGGTGATAGTAGAAGAGGAAAACCTGGAAGTGGGGGTATAGCCTAGCTCCTTCAACAAAACGTAAAAACCTACCATGAGCCTCCAGTTTTTTGGGGTGACCTAGGCAGGACTAATTTGAAGGTAATTAAAAATCTCTACCAAATAGGGCGGTAGAGGCAGACGACCTATAAGGAGTTGTTCGTAGTAGAAGGTAACCTTTCATTGGCTAAGTCCGCAGGCAGATGCTAGCCTACTATCGCTTGGGACATAAACCTTGAAGTTAGGAAGGATGGCTCATATGCCCCTAAGGTGGGTGATGGGCCTCTCTTGGGTGGTGCAGACCTTACGCTCGGTACCAAAAATCAAAAGATCATCAATCCTAGCACGACCCGAGGGCGTCGTGGCTATACGATGGTGGGAAGACTTAGACCTAGGTCTCTTGGAACTCTTTCTAGTACCTCTAGTGGGTGGAGGACTCTGGGAAATCGGGATGGCAGCGATGGGTTCGGAACTCCTAGGGGTACGAGGGACATCTCTGAGACCGTCACTAAAGCCATCAGCAGCGCCTAACTGAGGGGACCTATCCATTAGCCATCAGCAGCGCCTAAAAGAGCGTACCTAAACAGTGATAAGGCATGGTGAGCGAAGAGTGGCAAAGGAGTAAAGGAAAGTTGAAGGATAATGGAATGCGAATGGGGCACGAACCGGGGAGGGCTCTCTTTATAAAGGACCCCACGGGGCCCTGCACACGGATGAGTCAACCCACGTAGGATCGTGGGGAGTGGCGATATGAATTGCGAGAAATGTGCCTGCAAAGTGACAGCAAAGTTGAAGGGATGTGTACCGTGAGCGGTTGCAACGGCTAGTAATCGCTGAGGAAGATGAAGAGCCCCAATGTTGTAACAATCCCCAAACTTGTGTGCCAGCTCAGAGGATTGAGAGGGCAGATGATAGGGGTGGGGCTCCAACCCAGGTAATAATGGTCAGCCCTGTCCTTCTTCAAGCCCTGAACCCAACGAAGTCACTAGGCAGGCACACGAGTAGGGAAGCCATGAGGATAAGGATAAGATCGAGGAGACTGGATGAGGAAGGATTCATGGGCGATATAATCTCCATGGATTACTGAGCAAAGAAGGACTCTGAGGAGTCCTGATCTTGGTGGAATCCTTATTCATTTAGGGAATCTCCTCATTACAAGTATAAAATGGGTATAGTTCCACAAGGAAATGTATGAAATATCTATCTCTCATAACTTACAAGCTCCATCTCACATTAACTGACTTGTGCGTTGGAGTGGGTACCATGGGCATCCCCCTCGATTCCTTTGTTTTATAGGTTCAGGTCCGGCTTAAAGTGAAGCTCGGAGCAGTCAAAGTTTTCCACCTTAATAGGATTAAAAAATATATATTAAATTTCTTGTTTATAAATAAACTTAAACTTAATAGAATCATTCAACAAAATCTTTATGTTGAGAAGTTATTATCGTTTCATAACAATATGAAATAACCTGAAGAAAAAAAACATAAAGTACTTGTCACAATTGTAAATTATTATTCTCATTTGAATTATTTAACAATTGAGCGGTTGTATTATTTGAATTAGATAAAAAAAAAAAAGGTAAACATAAACTATAAAGGTTAACAACTGATAATAAGAGTTGTGTTATAGCCCACAACTATTATTCTTGGACCAATATTAAAAAAATATCCTTTCTTAAATAATATATTATTTGTATATGTATGTAAATATATAAATATTTTTATTAATTTATTTTTACTAAATTACTAATTGGGTTCTCGGGTTTTAGGTTTTTTTAAATTGCTATTACCAAACCCTATCGAATTACCCGTCAGTAACTATTTGTAAAAATCAAATCCTAACGGATACTCCATCGATTTTATAAATGGGTTTATAATTGGGTTGGATACCCGTCAGATTCGGATTTAAACTCTACCTATTGCCATCCCTAAAAGGAAATGTTATGGAAGGGTTTTGACCCCTCCATTTCCCTTAATGAGAAAGAACTTATAATCCTTTCAATATGAGGTTTTTTGAAGGGACATGAAAGTAAAGTTGCAAAAAATCTCTTTTGTCCCTACATATTTCATTGTTATAAAAATAAAAATAAAAATAAAAGTAATTTTGCATTTAAAATTAACCTTTCATTTCCTTTTCATCTCCAATGCAAACAAAAAAATTATAAAATCTTCTCATTTTCTTTACATTATTATTATTTTTGCAATCCAAACAAAGTAATTTATTTCCTTAATTTCCTTTATTTTTCTTCCTCCACTTTACTTTCCTTTCCCTTTTACAATCCAAACAAGGGGTAAAGCAACTAGCTAGTTGATCAATAGAAGTGGGAGTGTGAGTAGTGGATGTGGCATTTGTAGTCGCAAGGGAGGGAAGGCTTATTGCTACCCTTAATTAGCTTAAGGCAAAGTGTCATATATGTTTGATATAGCCCTAACCAAGCGAGCCTCGAAGAATAAAAAATTTCTTAATACTATATGAACAATTATGCTCGATGTTAGAAGAAAAAAAAAAAAAATATAAAAAGAAAAGAAGCTCGATGCTGTTTAAACATCATAAGTGTAAAATTGATTCAACGTGATATACAACATCTACTCCAACCGCTTTCCTATCTTGGATCATTATCAAAATTAGATAGGCTATCAAGGCGAATAACCCCGGATTTGGATCTTCTCATCTTAACTATTCATTTAAATCAAACATTTAAAAAAAAAGAGTTTAATCCCTAAATATTTTTCCAACCTTTTCTTTCTCCTATTACCCACTCTCTCGTTTTCTCCTCTCAGTCCCATTTTAGCTTCCTTTTTTTTTTTGCAAAAAGAAAAAAACATCTTGTTTATCTTTCTCACTTTACACTACGAAAAAAATTGAATTTTGAGACGGATCGTCGCCATGCCGTTACCAAAATGGCGACGTTTTAGTGACGAGAAAAGTTGACGCCAGTTTTGCAATCGGACGGTGATGGCATAGTGTCAGACGAAAAAAACCGTCACCAAACTGTCACCAATAGTAACGAAAATTTTGGCCGTCTCCAAATTTGAAGACGGGGTAACTAGCTCATCTCCAAAGTTAGAGACGGGAGATGAACCCCCGTCTCCAAACACTACAAGAAAAATACTATTCGGCGAGGGACAATTCTCCTCGCCGGGCCCTTGCCGAAAGAGTCTCGGAGAGGGCCTAGCGAAGGAAATCGTCTCTTGCCGAAAGCTTCGTCACTGAATTGGGGTCCCTCGCTGACCCCACGCCTTTTCGCGAGAGGTCGGCGAGGGACCATTTTAGCGACGACTGTGTGAGGGAAACAAGCCCACTAGGAATTTGTCCCTCGCCGAGCCCTAGCTGAATGTGTCCTCGCCAAGTCCTCGCTGAATATGTCTTTCGCCGAGCCCTCGCTAAATTCGTCCCTCGCTGAACCCTCGCAATATTCACCCCTCGCCGTACCCTCACCAAACTCATTTTTCACCGAGCCCTCGTAAAATTTAAATAATTATTTTTAGAAACTCTTTATAATTAGATTAAAAAATTTAAGTGGCAAAATTTATAAATATGAATTTCATATAAAAATTAAATTAATTAAAATTTGACAACCAAAATTCAATTTAAATTTAATATTACAAAATATTTTAATTACATATATGATTACAAATTTTTTTAATTACATATATAATTACAAAATAGTTATCCCCTAAAGCTAACTTAACCCTATGCATTTGAATCTTCTCCGAAACTATTCACAAATTTTGAATATGCAGAAACTCTTGTCATTAATGAATCTTCTCTAAACCTATAAAACCAATCACAAAAACATCAGACACTCCAAAAATAAAAAATAAATTTCAACTTTTTCACAAACTATTCCAAAAAAACCAATCTTACACCACAAATTTGAAAAATAACAATATTCTTCAGTAAAAATATATAATAGCACTACAAGTGAAAAAAAACAATTAACTATTTACCGTGGTTGTTAAATGTCTCAGGAACAACAAGAATAGCATAGTACATATTTCTTTCACTATGTCGGATGTTCAATTTTTCAACCAAAATCAAATCTCAAATAGCATGCAGGTCTTCAATTACCTGCACAATGGCCCATAAATGAAAATAAGATTTTGTAGGATAAGACATGTGATCAACCAAATTAATTGGATCAACATAGCTTTAAGCCAAGCTTCCCATCCACGAATTGGAGATTATAATTAATTAGTTTGGAATATAAAAGCTTAAAATACTCAAATTATAATGACTTTTTTTTTCTTTTAAGGGAGGCAAAAATCGGTTATAACACAATCATCATAGGGAAAGTGTTACTCCTTCTATCCTTCTTCAAGAGTGCACACAAGCAACTGTCTTGGGAGAATGTCCACACTCTAAAAGACTACCCAAGACCAGTTAGCTAATCAATCCGCGCAACTATTTAATTTGTTTCATGAGAGAAACGTAAGTCACTTACTACACAAGTCATAGCAAAAAAAGAAAAAAAATGCTTGGAATCTTCTATCAAGGATCTAAAAATGAACTAATAATGGGATATGATCCCTTTCTCTCTGGTAAGTGGATCGAATACTTCGATATCATGTAAGTAACCGCTTTAATCTAAAAACTTAAGTTATCAAGAATGTATACTTGATCGGTTTAGTATATCCAACAAATTTTGACAAGTTGTTATATCATATTAATGCACCAAAGGTTTGACCAAAGAAAAATTAAAAAAAAAAAAAAAATCAGCCAAAGGATCATATACATAGTAAAATTATTGTCAACATTTCCATTGCAAAGCAAATCAAAGTACAAAGAAAATAGACCTTACAACATTTTTCAAGAGGCCTCTAAAACATCAAATAACTTCTTACATTAATCAACAAAATTAACTTCAATAACATATATGTCGATGATCTCCACCTAAAAAAATCCTTTATTT
Source organism: Ehretia macrophylla (assembly GCA_037974665.1). Classification (NCBI taxonomy): domain Eukaryota; kingdom Viridiplantae; phylum Streptophyta; class Magnoliopsida; order Boraginales; family Ehretiaceae; genus Ehretia; species Ehretia macrophylla. Next base: position 67,326,027 of record CM075767.1, read on the forward strand.
CTTTCCAAGGAAGAAGCTTAACCCAAATTCCAACATTTAGCTAGATAACTTACTACTTAGCCTTATTAGTTTGCACTCGAAGCTAGAATCTTCTCAATTGAAAGTTCATATGTAAGTTAAGCTCGGTTGTGGTTTAATCACAAACCAGCTTAACCGACCCAAGTAAGAACCTTTCAATTAGCCAACTACTTCTAAATTATAAGCTTCAACTTCAAACAATAGTTCAAAAATTCTACACCCCAAAACAATAATAAACCATTAACAAAATTAACACCTTACATAGCTAACAAGGGAAGAAAAATGAAAAAAATGAAAACACGGCAGCCCAATAGTAATCAATAGTCTGCCGGCGCTGATCAGGCCACCAAAGTCGGCGGCGAGCAACCCATACCGGCACTAACAGCCAACGCCCTTCCCACTAACACACACTAAACCCCTTTTTTTAAAAAACTCTAATTCAAGCATTCTCAAGTATTCAAGCTTTGAAAACTAATGATAAGCATAAATATGATCTCTTTGACAATCTTTCAAGCACTGATAAGAAATCAAAGCATAAATTTAACTCAAATCAATTTTTATATAAGCTATCCACTAACAGAAAATCAAGGAAAATACACAAATATGCAACCCCTCATCTCCAATTAGTTAGAAATGCCAAGTTTGAGCTAAAGGGTGAGAAAATCTAGCATTTTCTTTCTTCTTCCCCTCTCCTCCTTTCTTTACCCGTCGGGTATGTTGCTGTTCTTTCTTCTTCTTTTTATTCCTTCTTCTCTTCACGCCGAAGTCGCTAATTACAACAGAAATAGTTCAACAGAAAAATTAATTAAAAGTGAAAAAGAACTTACGACACCACCGGAACAAAATAAAAAAAAATAAAAAACAGAACAAAAAAGATTAAAAACCAAAAAATAAATCAGAAAATAAAAAAGAATAAATTAAAAAATAAAACATTAAAAAATAGACATTAAAAAAAAAATCCCAAAAATAATATATATATATATATATATATATATATATATATATATATATATATATATATATTGTATAAATACAAATATGTTATGAATATATATAATATATATGTATAGATCTGTACAGATCGATACATATATATATGTTGTATATATGTATGTGGGGGTTGCGGGGTAGACGTGAGAGGTGGGGAGCGCTGTGGGAACAGGGGGTGGGGGGTAGGTGGGTGGGGGGGGAGGCGGCTGAAATAGGGAAAGAGAAGGGAAGTGAGGCTTTTATATTTAGGGTTTTATTTTATTTTGTTTTGTAATTAAGTTTTTTTTATAGATTTAATTAGTTTTTTTGAATTAGGGTTTTTAATTAGGATTTATTAATTTTATTTTTTTAATTAGGGTTTTTTTAGATAAGCCATAATTCTTTAAATGTTTTAATTTTTTTTAATTTTTTAATTTAAGGTTTTATTTATTAATCAAATTTGGCGAGGGACGGTCCTTTCCCTGGCTGAATCGGCGAGGGACTATTTTGTCCCTTGTCGAATCAACGAGGGAAGACCTTGTCCCTCGCCGAAACGACGAGGGAACGGTATGTCCCTTGCTGAATTGACAAGGGAAGGCACTGTCTCTGGCCAAAACGGCAAGGGAATGGTATGTCCCTCGTTGAATTGGCGAGGGAAGGCCCTGTCCCTCGCCGATTCGGTGAGAGAAATGACCTGTCCCCCGCCGAAACGGCGAGGGAACGACATGTCCCTCGTCGAATCAATGAAGGAAGGCATTGTCCCTCGCCAAAACGGCGAGGAAACGGTATGTCCCTTGCCGAAAAAGGTGAGGGAACTACCTCCCTCACCCAGCCCTCGCCGAAAAGCGAGGGCACGGCGACGGCTTATCGCCGAAATCGATTTTTCTTGTAGTTAAAGTTGGAGACGGGGAAGGAACCCGTCTCTAAAATTGGAGACAGAAGCCTAGCCCATCTCCAAAGTTGGAGACGGGAGGCCTATCCCGTCTCCAATGGAGACAAGAGATGAACCCCGTCTCCAAAGTTGGAGATGAGAGATGAACCCCGTCTTCAAAGTTGGAGACGGGAGCCTAGCCCATCTCCAAAGATGAAATATTATTTTTTTTGGTCAAAGGTAGAAAGAAAAAACAATTAAGCCTAACCCAATTAAATTGAAAGAGGGCAGTAGCGGCTACCCTCATACTTTCAATTTAAAAAAAAAAAAAATTTCCCACCCTTACCCCCACCCCTCATCCCTCACCCCTACCCCATGTTCTCTACCCACCCCCCACCCCTCATAACGCAGCACACGAAAATTAAAGTAAAGCTGAAGAAAACCAAACAAACAAATTGAAAATTCTAAAGCAGCCGAGTCCGAGTATAATCAATATACAGTTTTTCTTAGTATTCAAATGATTGTAATAACCCTTAACATGAAAAGTAGAAGCTGCTAGTATTATAGCCTCTAACTCTTCGTTAAAATCTCACAGGCGAGCGTCATATAACTAGTCTAGAAACTTTCTACCTTCTCCTCACATATGCATCCAATATATTCTTGTATTATATCTTCAGTATTTAACTGCCTTCTCAATACCCATCTATTATACCATTAATGGTTAACATACAATTGTCTCTTTCTTGTTTCTTTCTTTTCCTTACAGGGTGGTGTATATGTTTTCCAAATCTCCCTTACTCTTCCTCTCCCTCTCTTTGTTTTTTCAAATGGAAATTTTTGATGTAATGACATTGTAACTGTTTTGTCTTGTCAATGTAAATGAATTTCTTAGTCGTATCTATCACCATGTTAAACACCACTGACCTACTATCGATTGACATGGAATAAACAATCGATTAATTATACTCGATTTCTTTAAGATTTTCAAATTGTTTGTTTGGTTTTCTTCAGTCTACTTTAATTTTTGTGTGTTAATTTTGATAATTTATGTGAAGTATCAGAGTTGTTCTTTGTTGTGAGCTTTCGTTTTTCAACAAAAATGGTGGATGAGATGATTAAGAGGGTGGGTAGAGTGAGAAAGATAGAGTTAAGTCTTTTTTTTTGGTGAAAAACTGGAAACTCGAAAGAAAAAGAGAGGAGAAAATATGACTTGGGTAATGGGAGAGAGAAAAGGCAGAAAATAATTTAGGGATTAAACTTATTTTTTGAGGGTTTGAGTTAAATGAATGGTTAACATGTCTTATAATAATATGAACGGTTGAGATTCTCTTCTTATAATATTATGAGATGGAAGCCAATATGAGAGGATCCAATCTTATTAACCCTAGGCTCTCTATAAAGCTCCCTTTTTTTTTCTTAGAGAGCCCCTAAATTTGCTCTCTGACTCTCGAGAGCCAGATTTGATTCTGTATCGATATTAAAATCACCAAATTAAAAATAAAATGAAACAATAATATTATGAGACAAACTTCAAGTTTTGAAAAAAAATGATATAGCAATTAGAATAGCTTCAAATTAAAAGATAAAATCAAAAGTAATATTAGTATGATCAATAATCATTGGAACATACCAGTTAACAAGTAAATTTTTTTAAAAAATAATAAAATAATATCTAGCTAAATTAGGGAGTAATATTGAAATGAAATTGAAATAAAAAATGATAATCGAGTGAAAGTGAAATAAAGGATCTCTAAAAATACGTATATGACATTAGAGATATAAAGTGAAGTTAGAAAAAAAAAAATATGTTCTTAATTGTTGATTATCTATTTGCGACGACTATTAAGCCGATTAAAAAAATGCATTTCTCGATGACAATGAGCTTAAGTTGCAAAGTTTCTGCCATTTAAGTTTTTTAGGAGAGCAACAGGTGAAAATGATGTAACCAAGGTATTATACTCTGGAATTTCTCACACAGACCTTCACTTTATCAAGAATGAATAGGGCGTGTCAAATTACCCACTCGTTCCAGGGTATGAGATTGTAGGCATTGTGACAGAGGTAGAAACCAATGTGAAGAAACTCAAAGTTGGTGTAGGATCCTTAATCGGTTCTTGTCGCTCATGCGATATGTGCATTGATGGTTTTGAAAATTTATGTCCTTATTTGATCCCAACTTACAATGGAACATACTATGATGGAACTCCAACGTATGGAGGATTCTCTAATATCATAGTTGTTGATGAACACTTCACGATCCGTTGGCCTGATCGCTTGCCTCTTTATGCTGTCGTGTACCTGTCCTGTCCATTGGAATTGCAGTTTATAGCCCGTTGAAATATTGTACTCATGAACCAAAAAATTTGAATTTAAATTTTTTTCTTAACTAACCTAGTGTATTTATTAGAGCATAGCATTTCATTATAAGATTTGATGCATAAAGATAAATGTAATTACTATTGACGAGAGTGGACCCCGAGCTGAGGTAAGATACCCGTACCGAGCTGAGGCCGGCCAACCCAAGCCAAGGCTAACCTAGTCAGCTAATGTCCAACCTGGATGCTGATTCGACCTCACCCCGACCCAAGAAACCCTGACCTCTACGCTAGCTGTCTTGATGGGACATAAAGCTACGCCGCATTAAATGCTGTTAGATCCGAATTTAGTATAAATAGAGCTCCACCCCTTCATTTCTGAGGTAACTCATCATTAAATACTCTCAGCTACTTCGCCAGCTCGGACATACTAATCATTTGCACGCCTGAGGAAAAAATCCGGGTCGTCACCCCGCCTTTTCCTTCCTTGTACTTGTGCAGGTCAAGTAGCCGACCCAAAAATCCAGGTCAGGTAGCTGACCTAGAAATCCAGCTCGGCAGGAGCAGCCATCCAACTTTAATTGCGAGATTCCTAACCTCGATAGTTTGGCGCCGTCTATGGGAAGAAGTTCTTTCTATCACTCTTCTTACCACTCATTGAGAAACTATCATGGTACAAACCAAAAGCTACAGCGCACCAGTAGAGGACTCACCCAACCTGGGTGAGGACCTCGAAACCAACCAAGTGCCTAGCCAAGACCCAACCCAAACCGACATTGGAACGAGCCAACGTATACACTTAGCCTCACAAACCAACCCTTCTGCAGATGGAGACCTCAACTCTAGCATTTCACCGGAGATGAGGATGATGCTCGAGATGTTTGAGGAACTTAAGAAGCAGGTAGCCCCTCTAGCTGCGGATCCCCTGGCTCCGCAAGCAACTACGCCACGGCCTGTGCGTCCACAGTTCTGCATCCCGGCCCCAAGACGAAAATAGGCGTAAGATGAAGAGGGCTTCCTGGAGCCAGAGGCAAGACCAAAAGAAGCAAGAGGAAAAAGGGTGGCACATGCCGACCCCGAGAGAGCTAAGATCGCGGCTGCCATAGCCAAGGTCATTAACCAGCTTGGTGTAAGCCCGCTCTCCCATGAGGTACTGGCCACGCCGTTGCCCATCGGCAATCGGATACCCAACCTGGCAGTCTATAATGAGGACGGAGACCCAGCCAACCACCTGCTCAATTTTTATCACCACATGACTTTGCATGACATGACCGACCTCATGAAGACGAAGACATTCCCGACCACCCTGGTTGGCAATACCTTGGATTGGTTCCAAAAACTTCGTCTAAACTCTATTGCAAGTTTTCATCAGCTGGCGAAGGCTTTCATGTCCCGCTTTGCAGGGAGCCGGTGGGCAACCCGTCATACATCATCGCTGCTATCGGTGAAACAGCACAGAGGAGAAATTTTGAGGGCTTATACTACCCAATTTAATGAAGAGTCCCTCAGAATCCTCAACTTGGAGGACTCTATAGCATTGATGGCTTACCTAAGTGGGCTCAGGTCGGGTCCCCTCATATCCTCCTTGGCCATCGACCCTGTATATACTATATCTAAGCTGATGGTACTAGTAGAAGGGTACATACACTCAGAAGAAATCCATCAGGCGAAAAGGGACGATAACAAGGAAAACGAAGCCGATAAGAAAGGAAAAGTCTCCCGAGGCCAATCCGGAGAAAAGACACAAAACGACCGAGGAAAGCAGCCCCATCAGCCAAAGCGGAACCCCCGGTTCACCATGTTCACTCCTCTCAATACCTCGAGGGAACAGATCTTGATAGAGATCCAGCACCAGAACCACTTATCTTCTAGAGCAGGATGAAAGGCCGACCTGAGAAGTGCAATAAGGCCAAGTATTACCGCTACCACACAGATTACGGCTATACCACCGAGGAATGCCGAGACCTAAAACAGGAGATCGAGACACTAATAGCCCGAGGTCACCTCCGGAGGTACATAGAACAACAGCCAACCTGGAATCACGATCAGAGGGAGAGGGAGAGAGTCTACCCAGGCGCCAGGCTGGGGGCGGACGTTTGGCTATGATTGAGACCATTGCAGGAGGATTGGCGTCGGGTGGGAAGACCTCGGCTGGCAGGAAGGGTTATATTCAGGCTGGAAGAAAGTACGGGCCGGTGTAGGATCCGGTCCCGGAGATAGAATAGCTCACTTTCTCCTCAGAAGACTTGGAGGGGGTGATACTGCCCCATGATGAACCATTGGTAATCAGCCTGAAATAGCGAACTTCATCTTAAAAAGGCTGATGGTGGAGACCAGGAGCTCGGCAGAAGTTCTATTCCTAAGTGCATTTGAGCAGATGGGGTTAGATAGGAGTCGACTTAGACCATTGAGGGGTACATTGGCTGGTTTCACCGGACATGCCCACCGAGCCAAATGGGTCATCAACCTCCCTTTGAAGCTGAAAGACGGAGACAAACGGGTTTCGATGCAAGCCAACTTCATTGTAATGGATTGCAACTCCACTTACAATGGGATCTTGGGTCGGGTGGCACTCAATCATTTTAGGGCCGTTCCTTCAACTTACCATTAGGCCTTGAAGCTCCCGACCCCAAGCGGCACAGCCACCATCCGAGGAGCTCAGCTCTCGACTCGGGAATGTTATGAAAACTCCCTTCGCCCCAAATATTAGGTTGGTTGGGGACCAGATTTGCCCAAGAAGAAGAAGGATGCCAAGAGAGGGAGCCCAGCTGAAGACCTTCAAGAGGTGGAACTCTCTAATAAAACAAAAAGAGCGAAGATCGGGAGTGAACTCTCTCATAACCTCAAGAAAGGTATAAGCTAATTTCTTCTGAAAAATAAACATATATTTGCATGGTCTGCTTTTGACATGACAGGTATTAACCCGGGTGTGATTGAACATCACCTGAATGCCGACCCAAATCACTATCCGGTAAAGCAGAAGCGCAGGTACTTCTATTATGATAAGCAACAAATCATAGCAGAAGAGGTTGATAAGTTGGTGGATGTCGGCCACATAAAGAAAATTCAATACCCGGCTTGGTTATCCAATCTGGTACTAATGACCAAGTCCTCAGGCGGATGGAGATTGTGTATTGACTTCACCGACCTCAATAAAGCTTGCCCCAAGGACTGCTTTTCCCTACCTCAGATTGATCAGATAGTGGATGCCACCTCCGGGTTTGAGCTACTCTCTTTCATGGATGCCTTTAAAGACTACAACCAGATTAAGATGGCTCCCGGGGACAAAGAGAAAACTGCATTCACCACCGATAAAGGTCTCTACTACTATGAGGTCATGCCTTTTGGCCTCAAGAATGTTAGAGCTACCTATATTCGGATGGTGAACAAGGCATTCAAGAATCAGATTGGCTGAAATATGGAGATCTATGTAGATGACATGTTGGTCAAAAACAGGAGGGCGAAAGACCATGTAACCAACCTGGCTGAAGTCTTCGCCGTAATTGAGCACTTTGGGATAAAGCTAAACCCGAAAAAGTGCGCATTCGACATTAGGGAGGGAAAGTTTTTGAGTTTCATGGTCACGGCCTGGGGAATATAAGCCAACCCGGAAAAAGGTTCAGGCGATACTTGACCTGGCACCTCCAACTTGCGTGAAAAATGTCCAGGCGCTCGCGAACAAGGTTGCGGCATTGAGCGGATTCATGTCCAGGTCGGCCAACAAGTGTGCTCCTCTGTTCAAAATATTGAGGAATTCTAAAAATTGTGAATGGGCTACGGAATGCCAAAACGTGTTCTAAGAGCTGAAAATGTATTTAGCTTCGCCACCCCTGCTATCCCGACCTAAGGTGGGGAATGAGCTGGTACTATACTTGGCATTCTCAAGGACAGCAGTGGCGACGACACTAGTTCGCGAAGAAGGGAAGGAGCATAAACCGATCTATTATGTCAGCAAAACCTTGCAGGGGGCCAAGGCGAGGTATTCCTCCTTGGAAAAACTCGCATTCGCACTCATCACGGCGGCAAGGAAGCTGAAGCCATACTTTGATTCTCATCCAATTAAGGTCATGACGGATGCTCCATTCAAATCCATCATGCACAAGCCGGAGGCATCAGGTAGGCTGTTGAAATAGGTAGTTAAGCTGAGTCAATTTGATATCACCTATCACCCCAGAACGGTCATCAAAGCCTAAGCCATCGCAGACTTTGTGGTGGAATGTACTGGCCGAGTCGAGTATGACCCGGACGATGTGTGTAAGGTCCACGTGGATGGAGCCTCGGGGAAGTCAGGAAGTGGAGCCGGTGTAGTAATCTCCAACTTAAACGGGAATAAATATCAATACTCCCTCAAATTCGCCTTTCTGGCTTCCAACAATGAGGCTAAGTACGAGGCAGTGATCGCAGGGTTGAAAATAGCAACTCAGCTCGGCGCATAAGCAATTAACCTGAACACTGACTCTCAGTTGGTTGCTAGTCGGGTATTAGGAGAGTTCGAAGTCAAGGACAATGCAATGCTGGCCTATCTCAACAAAGTTTAGGATTTGACCTCAGGGCTCAAAAGGTTCACAGTACAGCAAATCCCGAGAGAAGAGAATATAAAAGTTGATGCTCTATCCAAGTTGGCTTTGGGAGGAAGCCAACCTGCACTGGCCCACATAGAAGAAGTCTTCGAACCTAGTATTCAGTTAGGAAGACCTGCCGTAGCCGAGCTCAATTTAAGCCCAGATTGGACCCTACTAATCATGGACTACTTGGAGGGGGGTATAACCCCAGAGGATGAAAAAATAGCTCAGAAACTCATGAAACAGGCCTTAAGGTTTGTCATAATAGCTGAGTAACTCTACAAGAGAGCCTACACTTGGCCTCTCTTAAAGTATGTTGGGCCCGAGGAGGGAAACTATGTACTCCGAGAGATCCACGAAGGGTTATGTGGAAACCATTTGGGTGGCAAGGCTCTGGCTCGGAAAACATTAAGGCAAGGCTATTTTTGGCAAACCTTAGAGCAAGATGCCAAATAGTATGTTAAAATTTATGACACCTGCCAAAGATTCGCCAAAGTACAAAGAAAACCTTTGGTAGACCTGACAGTGATGATGAGCCCGTGGCCATTCCATCAATGGGGTATAGATATCATTGGCCCATTGCCAACCATTGTTGGCTAGAAGAAGCACGCATTCGTAACCGTTGACTACTTCACCAAATGGCCTGAGTTTGAAGGTGTTACTAGAATAATAGAAAAGGCAGCTTGGGATTTTGTGTGGAAGAATATCATTTGCCAATTTAGGGTGCCAAAGGTCATCATTATCGATCACGGCAAATAATTCAACAGTGCATACTTTCGAGGCAAATGAGTTGAGATTGGGATCGACCTCAAATTCTCATCTATTGCTCACCCTCAAAGTAATGGCCAAGTTGAAATGACTAACCAAATCATTTTGCAGGGTCTGAAAACTAAGCTGAAGGAAACAGAAGGCCAGTAGACACCGATTATCCCCGAGGTGTTGTGAGCATAACGAACTACCACCAGCTTGGCAACCGGAGAATCGCCCTTCGAGCTGACCTTTGGTATTCAAACAGTGCTGCCAGTGGAGATCGGGTCTCCGACTAGTAGAACCCTCTATCACTATCTAGTAATAAATGGAGCCCTAATCCGTGAAGAGCTCGACCTCACTGAAGAGCTCCGAGCCAAAGCTCAGATCATAATGTTGGCCAGCAAAGCCGCAATGCAAAGAGCCTTTGCCAGGCAGGTCAAGCCGAAGCCTATTAAGGTCGGCAACCTCGTCCTCATAAAGGCCATCTTTTTACCACGCTCGGGTAACAAGCTCTCCCCGACCTGGGAAGGACCGTACGAAGTCGTGAAGGAAGTCGACCTGGGACCTTCTACCTTCGCGACAAATATGGGAAGCAATTGAAGAATGCATGGCACGCAGAACACCTAAAGAGATATTTTGTCTAAACGACCCCCGAGCCAAAAACTTTTGTAATGGCCTCCGAGCTGAAAACTCTTGTAAAGACCCCCGAGCCAAAACTCTACATGTAATTGGCTCCCAAGCCCAAGTACACCATGTACAAATTCAATACAATGTATTTTGTAAACTAGTGCGAAGCCCGACCCAGGCCCAAGCACCTCAGCTAAGCCATTGCAAACTCAGATTAACGCGGTGGCCACACTTAATTGCTAGATAAAAATAAAGTAAACCAGCTCGAACAAGGTTCCAGCTTGGGTATAATCAATAATAATTTGATTCACTTTACCAGTTTGGATTAGTGTCCAACTCGGTTTAGCCGGCTCCAGGTCGGTATGTTAGTTTGGGTCTAAACTCGAGCTCAGTATTTGTCAACATTAGTTTGACCAATTTTAAATCGGATTGACAAGTCCAGGTTGGCGACGATTATATGGTTGACCAGTTAACCAGCTTGGATTAGGATGATAACTCATTAACTACGTCCAGCTCGGTTCTTAACAATCAACTACTTAAGTTTGAAAGGTCCATTATTTTGGTCCGACCCTACTTACTAGAGAAAATTTGCGAAGGAAAAAATACACTTGTACAAACTCAAACAAAAAGTAGATAAACATCAAAATGTTCTTTTCATTTAAAAGGAGAGAGTACAAATTACAAAGCCCAACCCGGGCAGAATTACAAAAAATCATTTAGGTGCGGGAGTAGAGGCAACAGCTTCGGCTTCTTCCCCAACCTGGTCCATGCCCTTCTTGACAAAGTCCATCACCTCCTGGGCTTAGGACTTGAGGTCGGCTGGAAGCTCGAGAACCTCCCAAAATTTTGGCGGTGTGGCCTCCAAGATTTCGATATAATCATTCTTGGAGGTGGGAATGAAGGTCTTTGCTTATTCTTGAGCGGTAACCTGGCCTCGAAAATAATATTTCAACTCGGCGTACCTGGCCATGATCCCGCCCTTGCTCGCTACCCAGCTCACCGCTACGTCGTTGGACTTGAAGGCCTCCACCGCCTTCTCTCCATTTACTCCAACCCAGTCGAGTAGTTCCTGGAACTTCGCCTCGTTCCATGTCCTTGGCTGCAGCCAGGCATCAGGACTTTTCTATCTGGAGCTCTTTCTTTAGTTGGTCAATCTCTGCGGCATCCTTCTTGTATTTTTTGGAGGCCTCTTCCCTCTGGGACTCGAGCTCAGCTCGGGCATCAGCACATCGCTGCTCGAGCTCGATGCAGTAGGCCTGGACATTGGTAAGGAGGTTGGGTATTGAGAGAACATGGGACTCCGCCTGCACAAAGGACAACATATAAGGTCAACCGAGCTGACAGACTTTATAGTATACATAATCGAGTACAACTCACCGTGACAACGACCGTCCTTAGGTCGAGTGAGAGCTGCTTTGGTGGAACCCCTGCCAGCTTGGGATCACGGACCACCTTGGCCGCCTCCATAAAATCCTTGCTGGGAGGGATCACCTCCACAACCTTGCCTTTTCCTGAATATTCTGCCCGAGGCCACTTCTGTTAGAGATATGCCCTAATGCTACATATTTGGATGACATATATTTAAGCATTTTGACATTAACTTGTACATTATGGCATCTATGTCTATATATGTGTGTTTTCATATTGACATAATTAGCACATTCATATTCTCCTTCTTTTATGTGTATGAATGAGTCCCTAGTATTTTCATTATAGGAATGTATTCTAAAAGCGTTTAGAATATGTTGGCGTATTTCCTTAATATGATAAATACTTAAAGTATTCATAGACCTTAGATTATTTGATCGGGACTTCGATAATCTATTACGGACTATTACATGTATTGTTACCTTTGATTAACATATGGATGTTAATGATAAAGGATGGTGAGCCACGTGCCATAACAGTATAGGGATGCGATTAACAAACATGTGGGTGACTATTAGTTGAATAGATCACTGAATGTGACGTGAATAACAAATTACATGACTTCAGATTAATAATTTGTTATTCGTTGTGATTATGCATGTTATCCTTAGACTTGAGACATTACGGCTGTCATCTATATTGGGGTTTGATTCTAGCGTTTGGACAATGATTGTTTCGACAAATGAGATAAGATGCGTTCTCTTGCAATTTCATTCGTTCGGTATAGTAATTGACAGGTAGTAGTCAAGATAGGATCCATTAACCTCCAGCGTGAGGCGATGTCCTATGCGATCTAAACTTGGTTGTTTAATGAGGAAATCTTTGGCCGAGGTATGAATGATAGAAAAGGGGTTTTCCATGTGTCTTAGATCTATGCATGGTATCGAGTTTATAAACTTAATCGAATCATGGTTCTTGCTCGACAGGACAATTAATGAAAGGATTGGATTGCACGATAATCGGCGACCATAAATAGATTCACTTGAATAAGACTTCATTGCTTTATAAACTGTCTTTGATACGTAAGTAGCTAGAACGTCACTCAAGAACTCTAAAGGTGTTTTGAGAATGACGGGAGATATTCTCTAAGCAAATCGAATAGTTTGATGAACATTGAAAGTGTTCAATGTTTCTTCAGTGCTATATAGCGGTGAATCTAGAAAGTCACACACAATAGAGCACGACGAATGTTTTTCCTATTCAGCTTGATTTAGTTTTTCTTGAGTTGTTAAAGTGTTAATAATTGCAATTAGTTTTCTCTTGAATTGTTAAAGTGTTAACAATATTATTTTGTTTCTCTTGAATTGTTAAGGAGTTAACAATGGTGTGATTGACCTTTAAAAGTTATTGTGGTCAATATGCAATTATTATTAAGTGTTGGGGCTAAATGTGGAAATATGAAAAAGTTGTTTTCATAATTTTAACTAATGGTGATTAGGTTGAATATTTAAATGTCTTAGTGAAAGAATACTACACAATATACATATGATGTATATATATGTATATTATTACATGAGTAGAAGAATACTACCCAATATACATATGATGTATATATGTATATTATTATATTAGTGGAAAAATACTACACAATATATGATATATATATGTGTGTATGTTTTTTCTTTCAACAAAAGCTAGACAATACAACCAAGATTTGATAAAGTTGTCTTCTCTTTTGTTTAAAAGAGGGAACAACAATGAGGAAAGTAGGGAAAAGAAACAAAAGATGACAAGGCTTGCCTTTTGTTTTCATGTGAGCTAAGAGTAGTCTTCCTCTCTCTCTCTCTCCATGCTCCTACACGGATGAAAAACACAAAAAAGAGCTAAGCTTCCATGGCTGATTTCAGAAAAATAAAAACAAGAAAGAGAAGAAAAATCTTCTTCAACTCTTGAAAGAGAAAAACCTCCATGGCTAAACAATGAAGGGAAAACGCAGCCATATTAGATGCAAGAAGAAGGAAATGGTTTTGTTTTTTTCTTCACAATCAAGCTCATAAATCTTTCATGGTAGATCTAGCACAAAACAACCATGAAGGTGGAGAAACCATTCTTTGCTCATGTGGACGGACTAGAGCTCTTGTGCTTTCAAGGGATGGTGTCTTCCATCAAGTGATATAAAATTTCAGATTCATGCCTCCTATGAGTTGTCTACAAGAGGTATCTCCTACTTCTATCACTTGTCAATATATATATTTGCTATATATATGTTTTTGCATATGTTAATCACATGATATCAAGATTAGAGTTTCATATGAACATTTGCTTTGAATTCCTGAAAAATTTTGAATGTCATGTTTTCGCTTCCGCTCGATTCTTAGCAAGATGATGTTCATAGCTCTAAATATACAAGATCCATCAGCTTCCGATTGTCATGGCGGGTTGCCGAGCGCTCCTGTATCACCACGCCTGAGCTCGACCTCTTGGGCAGGGGAGATTCCGAGGTTCCCTTGGAAGTCACCTCGATGCCGACCTCCCGAACTTGGTTGCTGGACCGCTGCCTGTGCTCTTGAGGGGCGGCGGGATCAAAGTCAGACTGAGCCGAGCCGTGGCCGCTGGCCTCGGCCTCTCTCCTCCTTCTCTAGGCATAAGCAAGTTTTCTAGTCTCATTCATGTCTGCAAAGGAAAAATGAAGGGAAGTAAGGGATAGTTGAAAATTGACTTAAGAATGGTAACAACAGTTAGGATGGTGGGGATGTCAAGCATTGATCTCGCGGAGGACTAACCCTCTCTTGAACTAGACTCTTTATCTTCCTTGGGGGTGGGAAGTAAGTGGGGATGCTCTTTTCTCAGATCGGGTTCTCTCCCGAACAACTTGGACTCCCAGAACTACTCCCATTTGAGCACACTGTCGATATTTAACAACATCCCCGACGCGGGCCTCAGTACTGCGACTTCCTCAAGTTCCTCATCTGAAAGCTTGGGATCGTCATTGACATTCTTCTTCAAGGTCGAATTCCAATCCGACCTGCACCCCATGTTCACAACCGGCTCCACCTAATAATAGTCATTGTGTCAACCCTTGTTAGAGAAGTGCCACTTGGTGAATATAGCATTATTTACCCGAGTTGCGAAATGGAACCACCCAAGCTATTTCGGGTTAGGCTTGTACACAAAGAACTGCGTAAACCGATGCAGGGTTGGCTCTACTTCCTTCTCGAGGTAGAACACATAAAACGCCACTACTACGGCCTAACCATTGGGTGACATCTGACCTGGACTGAGCTCAAAATAGTTTAAGATGCAGATGATGAAATCCGGAAGCGGGAGCTGAATAACATCGAAGGCGAGGTCGTAAATGGTGAAGTGGTCAGGAGGAGGATATCAAGCAGATTCGTGCCGACCCAGAACCTTCAATTTATGGTATCGGTCTACCGACCAATTCCTAAGCCTGGCATTGGCCATCTACATAATGGAATGACACTCACACTTACAATAGACAAACAACTACTCGATCTTCTTCCCCCGAGCTGAAGAAATGCTGGCTGTAGCCGAGCTCCAGGGGCAGACTGCCCTCACTGGGATCGCTTCAATCGGCTCTGCTGTGGATGCTCCAGCTAAGTACCCCTGCGGTATCTCGACCCCCTCTAACTGATTCAAAGGCGACCTATCCTCTTTATCTCCCACTTCTCCCAAGTCAGCCAAGGGATCCTTCTTAGCCTCTTGCACATGCCTGACCCCGATAACTTGGTAATCATCATCACTCTCCCTGGGCCTAGATTGTTGAGCTGATCCTTTAGGCACACCGGTGTTGTCATCACCGTGACCTCTATTCGAGGTGGATTCCGTGCTCGACGGATTCTCGTCCCCTCCATATGATCTCACCTCCATCACTTGAAAATCTTCCGACTCCGACCTTCCCATCCTGTCTACAAATTAAAATATATGTAAAGGAATATCTAAAGGGAGTTGAGACGTACCTACTGCTCTAGTTGTGGAAGATGACCCAATCTAATTGCCTCCGACCTAATTGGTTCCGAGCTAATGGATCCCGAGCTGAACACACCGAGAAGATTGCTTGTCGAGCTAAAAATATCCGACCACTTTGGTTGCCGACCTGAAAGCTCTCCAAATTTTGTGATCAAAGTATGAAATAAATCTCGAACTTCAAGGCCCTATTTATAGGCAACTCTGGTAACCGTCTCGGGAATCCCAAACATCGCATCTTGTCATAATTGTCAGGTGATGTGTCAGCCATCCGAAGGGCATGCACCGCTGATGTGGCCATTCTCACTCTACCGGGGTCAGGCACCTCCAGCTCGAGAACAACTCCCAAATCTAGATCTCACCCTCTCGATCTTGACTTGGGGGGAGAGATTAATGAGGGTGGACCCCAAGCTGAGGTAAGATACCCGTATCGAGCTGAGGCCAGCCAACCCAGTCAGCTAATGTCCAACCTGGATGCTGATCCAACCTTACCCTAACCCAGGAAACCCCGACCTCTGCACCAGCTGTCCTGATGGGACATAAAACTGTGCCTCATTAAATGCTGTCAGATCCAAATTTAGTATAAATAGAGCTCCACCCTTTCATTTATGAGGTAACTCGTCATTAAATGCTCTCAGCTATTTCGCCAGCTCGAACACACTAATCATTCGTACGCCCGAGGGGGAAATTCGAGTCGCCACCCCGCCTTTTCCTTCATTTTCCTTGTGCAGGTCAAGTAACCTACCCGAAAATCCAGGTCAGGTAGCCGACCTAGAAATCCAGCTCGGTATGAGCAGCCATTCAACTTCAACTGTGAGATTCCCAACCTCGACAACTATATAACTGCTCAGAGTTCCTCATCATTAAAAAAAGAAAAAAAGATGCCTAGCCCAAAGATAATTTCCTCATTAGCTAATGGCACGAGTCTAGGGGAAATTTTAAAAGGGAAAATATTACAATGATCCTTATTGTTTTTTCAAAATTTTAAATTCGTCCATATTATTCAAAATTAATCAATTTAGCCCCTATCGTTTCTAAAACATTTCAAATGCCTCCCTATAGTTCAAAATTAGTCAATTTAGTCCTTATTATTTCCCATAAAATTTCAATTTAGTCCCCAAATGGGTTACGTACAAGGACTAAATTAAATTTTGGGTGAACTACACCAGATCTCCCTGTGGTTTACCCGGTACCACCCTGTCATTTTAAAACCCCCTCAACTAGTCCCTGTATTTTTGAAAACTAGCAAATGTGCCCCAAAACCCATTTTTCATCAAAAAATGTAACAAGTTTTGCAAAAAGACATAAATACCCTTAATTTTTTTTTTCATTTCTCTTTTTTTATCTTTTTCTTTTTTGTTTAAAACAAAAAGATAAAAGATTTAAAAAAAGAAAGGAAAACATCATCTTCTCCACCCCCACCCCCTCCTCTTCCCCCACCAACCAGCCCCCCAACCCTACCCCTCCCCCTACCCCTCCCCTAAAAACCCAACCCTGCCACCCACCGTATATATATATACACCAAAAAGAGAAACATACACACATACATATATATATATATATATAATACACACATACACACATATATACATAAACATAATATAGCAAAAAAAGAAAAATATATGTATGTATAGGGGTAGGGGTAGGGATAAGGGTGACGGGGCTGGGGGGTTGGGTTGGGGCTGACGGGCTATTTTTTAGGGGGGGAGGGGAAGGGGTAGAGGGTGATGGGCTGGTTTTTGGTGGGTGACGGGGCTGGGGGTGATGGGAGGGCAGAGGGGTGAAGGGGGGTGCTAAGGGGCTGAGGGGTTGGGGGGTTGGGTTGGTATGGGGAAGATGATATTTTTTTTTCTTCTTTGTTTGTTTTAAAAGGGGTAATTTAGTCAATTAGTTAATTATTTTAATGATAAATACGTTAAAAATTAATAAAAATCTCACTTAAAGCTCGTGTAGACACGCGCTGTTAAATATAACATATTTTTTGACTGTAGGAGGTATTGTGCACTTTTGAAAAAACACAGGAATTAGTTGAGGGGGTTTTAAAATGATAGGGGGTACCGTGCACTTAGGATAAACCATAGGGGGGTCTGGTGCAGTTCACCCTTAAATTTTTTTAAGAAACAATAATAACAATATTTGTTTTTTCCAACTCCTACTTGAGATCGACTGGAAAAAAAAAGAAGAAAAAAACAAACCTTTTATAACCTAGCAGTGAGCATGAAAAAAAATGAGCTCATAAATTCATTAAAAAAAGCAATTATTAAACCATAAATAGTTGATAACTTCATTTCATTTATCTTTTTCACAGTATTTATCTAACAAATAAGCAGGAGAAATCACGCTGACGTCAGAAAATAAAATCCGAACTGAAAGGGTGAACCTTGCACGAATTGTTAATTATAAACTAAAAAAGAAATAATCAACTTGCGATTATTGTACCTTTTGGTTGATGAGCTGAGAGAAAAAAAAAATCGATGAAAAAATTTTAAAAAGAGAGAAAATAAGAGGAAAAGGTTTCTTGCACTATACTACAACTGTGGGTTTATTATATGGTAGAGATCGGGTTTTGGGTTGACCCGGAAGGTTTTATTGTGTGAATGCGGGCTATCTTGATTTTTGACCCGAATTGTGCTATAATAAATAACTAGCATTTTTTTTTTGTTGGGAAATAACTAGCATTTTGGAAGTTTTGCAATTGTTTATTTTCCCTACTGGGGATACTTATTATCCTCATCTTTAAAAACTTAACAAGTAGCCACTAAGGTTTTGGTCTGATGGTAAAGTTACTCGTTTATTTATAAAAAATCGTAGAATCTATTCTTGTTGGTTACATATATGTGTTGTACTATAACCTTTTCATCCTACTTATAGTTAGAAACATAACTGGACCCATTTTTGAACAAAAATACCCTGCTGTCTAAATCCACATACATCCCAACACCAACACACACCCATCTTCTTCACACACCAAACACATATGAACACACACCTATACAAAGATATTGGAAGATTAAGACCTTCTCCAACAATCTTTCTATAGTGGCTCCTTAGCTATTATAGAGAGGCAAAATGGTGTAATATTATCTAACAACCTACCTATGAGAGACTCTCCAGAATGTGGAACTCCACATTTTATGGCAAGGCTCGCTGGATGTAGAGAGCCAAAAGCTGGCTCGCTGGAAGTAGAGAGCGCAAAAGCTGACTTTGTAAAAACAAAAATAATAATTAAAACTCTCCAACGGTAAAAAATTGAACATTTGAGAGTTTTTGATTTTGTTTCTATAAATTGAACACAAATTAAGTTGAATCAACAAACAAAAAATTTCAATCTTTTCAAATCTCATATTTTTATATTTGAAACCCAAAAATTTCAGTAAACAAAAAAAAAATTCAAGATCAGGTCTCAAAAATAATATCAAGCCAAAAAAAAAAGCAAATCAGAAAAAAGAAACACAAAAGCCACAAGTTAAAAGGTAAACTTACTGTTTTTTCTTAAATTTTTGACAAATTTGTTATAGTTCGTGGTATGTGTATGAGAAGATAGATTGTTTGTGGTGTGGGTAGAGCTTGAGATGCTGGATAGTTTTCGTGTGGGAGGGAGGAGGGGGAAGGGGGGTGAGGGTGGTGAAGAAGACATATTGAGTTGAATAGCTTTAAGTGGAATATGGGGGTGGCGGTGAAGAAGACATATTAAGTTAAATAGGTTTAAGTGGTGAATAGGTTTAAGGTGAATAGTATATTATCATTAAAAATAAATAATGTAAATAAAAAAATTAAAATAGTGTGTTTGATGTAAAATAGAGATATCTTAGAGTAAAAAAAAAGTAGGGATTCCCTAAAGTAGGGAATCTAGTTAAAGTGAAATTGAAATAGGAAGTCCTTAAAATAAAGATAGATTATAAGTAAAGAGGCTACTCGAGTGAAACTGAAATAGAGAGGTCCAAAAGATAAGGTGACAAGTCTAAACTCCCTACATATAGAGAAAAAAATAGAGAGTATGTTGGAATTAGTCTAATATCTTGTTATTCATTAACAAATAAGAAAAAAAGAAAAAAGAAAAATCATGTTAATTATATTAAATTTGGGAGCATCAATAATTTAAGTTAATCACGAGTATGGACACTATTGATGAGATAATAAACTTTATACGAAATGTTGATATAGATAGAAAGACTGATTCAAATAACATCTACTAATATTACCGAAAGTATTATTAAAATACTTTTATGAGAAATGTTTACTAAAAATGTGAAAAGACATCAAGAAAACGATATATCTTTTCACGAGATATTTCAAATTCCAAAATACCCCTTAGTCCACATCTAAGTCAACCCCACCAAAACAAGAGCAGCAAAGTCCTCCAAGGCTAACTCTATCATTTCGACTCAACTTTCACAATTTCATTGCCCACCAATGGACAAATAGCGTTCACTAGAATGTACACAAACATAATATTTTTGATTTGCCCTTCCCCTCTGCCCAAGTTAGTTGCTCCGCAATCATTAACGTTTAACCCCAAGCATACCGACAAAAAAACCATTTTTAATTGTTTTTAATTTCTAACACTTGTCTCGTTTATTAGTTCATGTTGTACTTTGAAAATTTTGAGATATAATATTAATATTGTGTATAAGTTAGCAGTACCGTTTTAAGTAATAATTCGAATTAGTCATTTTAGAATAATGGTTATCATTCTAATTAGTAAAATCTATGACAAAATTGAGCACGAACTGCAACGGTTTAAAATTCTAAAAAACGGTTGAACGTTTTAAACCCATGACGGCCATTATGAGTATTTAGTCATGCCATTCGGTTTAATGAACACACCTTTTACTATTTTAGTATATCATGAAAGATCTTTTCCGACCTTATCTTCCTCGTCCTCACCACATGTTGAAACCATGTAAACATTCGTACAAGCCAGCATATAAGAAAGCGCACAAAGATTATTAGCTCACCTCTCTCATTTCTCTCTCTCTCTTCTTCTCGCACTAAGATTATTAGCTCAGCTCTCTCATCTCTCTCTCTCTCTTTTTTCTTCTATACTCCTTCAACTTCAAGCTCAAAAGCACAATGGCAAAGCTGCCAATTTTGAAGTATAAAGAGAAAATTCTAGAACTAGTAAAGCATAATCCGATCGTAGTGATAATCGAAGACACTGGTTCAGGAAAAACCACGTAGCTGCCTCATATGCTTTTTCACGCTACTTATGGAAGTATCACGGTCATTCACCCCTACTGCATCGTCGCAGTCTCGGTTTCCAGGTAATCATCACACCACAAATGTTCTTATTGTATATACATATAAGGAGGTATATTCAATGATAGAGATTAATCTATTTGGATGACTAAGATTGAACCTCTCAAATAATTTAAAAAATAATATTTACAATTTGTACAAGTATCTCTAACTCTAAAGAAATTTATACAAATATTAGGTAGATGATGTGAGCAATGATGTTAATACCTAGGCCTATATGCATTCCTTCTGTCATTTATATGAGAGACGACTCATTTTCTTCTTTGAGGAGAGAAATCAGATATTATCCTAAAAATGACAAACGTTCTATTATTTTAATGTATTAATAGTGGCCAAAGGGGTGTTAACATGTAGCAGTTCTAATTCTATTTAAGTAATTGCTTTTGACTATCATAGTTTAAACATAAAGCTTCTAATTATAATAAGTTACTACTTGATCATCTGTCTAACTCGTGAGACTTCCACTCTAATTCATTTAACATGTTGAAGATATACTTCTTATTAGAATGTTAAAACGTTTATAATCACCCAAAAGGGAGAAGGAGCAAAAAGAGGCTGTTCATGACAATATAATTTTCTAAAAACAAATAATCTTAATCTAATAGCCATCCATTTGTGAAAAGAATACAATTAAAGTACACATAATCTGGCATAAAATTAAGTACATCCACGTAAGAAATTATAGGATCACACGAGCGATTTAAATCTAGAGAGGTTTCAAGAGATGTCAAAACTTATTCTCTCATATGAACTTCAAAATAGCATGCTAAAAATAAGTATTTGCAAGGACCTGATATTGAACAAAGCTTTCTACAATTGAATGATAACCTATAAGTTAACTTACCGAACCTAACAGAGATTTAGGAATAGGACTGGCAGTTGGGGGACTAGGATTCGATTCTTATGAGGGTAAAGGGTGAAAGAGAAAATGATAATACTAAGATTTGATTCCATAAGCTTGAAGCATAAGGCGGGATCCTAAAAGGGATCGAAACCCAAATAGCATCAGTTGTCAAAAACTATGTTCTCTTACACAAAACTGTTGGGACATTGTGGGGGACTCGCTACATAAGTTGGTACAAAGTGCTTTTCGTGAGGGGAAAATGCCCAAAGACATTAATCATGCTTGTATTCATCTCATCCCTAAATTCAAGAACCAGAAAATGATCAAACAATTCAGGCCTATAAGCTTACTCAATGTGTCAGTTAAACTTATTATGAAAGTCTTAGTTAATCGTCTTAGACCTCTTCTCCACAAGTTAATTTTTCATAATCAGAGTAGCTTTATCCCGGGGCACTCTACACATGACAATATCATTCTTTTACAAGAAATTGTGTATACTATGAAGAGAAAACAAGGTAAAGTGGTTATTATGGTGATCAAGATTGATTTAGAGAAAGCCTAGGATCATTTGAGCTGGGACTTTATTCAGGACACGTTGTAGGGTGTGGGACTACCTCCTAACTGGGTTTCTCTTATTCTTTCGGCTCTTAGTTCAGCATCTATCAGATTGCTTTGGAACGGTAATGCTTCTGAAGCTTTTTTGCTTTCTAGAGGCATCAAACAAGGGGAACCTTTGTCGCCCTATATTTTCATTTTATGCATGGAAAGACTTTCTCAAAGCATTTACAAATCAATGAATGACAACTTTTGGCGTCCCATCTCTGTAAGTAAAGCTGGCCCTTCTATTTCTCATTTGTTTTTCGTTGACGATTTGCTTCTTTTTGCAGAAGCTTCCACGTCTCAAGTGAAAGTTGTCCTAGATTCTTTGAATTATTTTTGCAGGGATTCAGGGCAGTCCATCAATGCTGCGAAGTCCTCTATTTTCGTCTCACGTAACGTGGGGCCGGATGTTTCATCATCGATTAGTAGGTTGTATGGTATCCCTTTGTTCTGACTCTTTGGGCAATTATTTAGGGATCCTGGTTATACATTCTCGAGTCACTCAAGGTTCCTATAAGAGTGTGATTGTGAAGATTCAATCTAGACTTGCGGGATGGAAGAAGAAGACCTTATCTATGGCAGGGAGAGTTACTTTGGCTAATTTAGTCTTAGCTGCCATACCCAATTATACTATGCACACAGCTAAGCTTCCTATTCAGTCTTGCGAAGAAATAGACAAACTTCAAAGAGACTTTATTTGAGGGTTGACAAGCGACAAGCGTAAGGTTCATTGGGTGGCATGGGATGAACTATGTCAACCTAAAAAGTATGGTAGATTGGGTTTAAAAAGGGCTATATTTGTCAACGAAGCTATGCTCTCCAAACTTGGGTGGCATATTCTCACTAACACTAACTTGCTTTGGGTGCAAGCGTTAAAGGCAAAATATTTCAAGGACGACATCCTTCAGTACTTTAACAAGTCAACTGACTCGACTATATGCCGCAATATTATGAAGGGTATGGAGACGCTTAAGAAAGGTCTGAAATAGGTCATTGGTAATAGACATAAAGTTAATTTCTGGATGGATTGATGGATTGGAACATCGGCTCTTATTAATGTGACTTGTCATACAATTTTGGACTACCATCTCTCTTAGAAAGTCAAAGATGTTGTCAAAAATTATGGGGATTGGCACTGGGAAGCTTTTCAAACCTACCTTCCAGGAAATATTATGCTTAATATGGCTAGTATCCGTGTGGATATCCATAGCAATATGGAAGACTTCATGGCTTGGTGGCAAGATTCGAGAGGAAGCTTCAATGTTGGCTCGGCATATTCCCACCTTGTTCCCATGTTATCTTCTCCTCATTTCAATTGGGATCTCATATAGAAGCTGAAGTGTCCGAGCCGCATCTAACATTTTTTGTGGTAAGCCGTACATGCTAGACTCCCTTGCTGGTTCAACTTGGCCAAGAGAACCATTACAACTGATGCTAGTTGTCATGATTGTGGTACAGTCAGCGAAGCAGTTCTTCATGTGCTTCACGATTGTAATAAGGCTCAACCCATCTAACGAAGACTTTCCCTTGGATTGCACATTTCTTTTTTCACGGAAGGTTTACAAGAGTGGATGATGCTAAATTTGCGGAATAAAGTCTCTACTTTTTGGTCGTGGAATATTGTGTTTGCAGTGGCGTTGTGGTGTATTTGGAAATAGCGTAACGAATTTGTTCATGGTCAGGGAAACAGGAGACGTGTGAATGAGAAAGTTGAGTTCATTAAGCGGTATGCCCACGAAATTATTGATGCGGTGTCTGAGAAAGCTAAATATTGGATTTCCCATCATAGGGTTAGGGATGGTTAGGCCAAACCTCAGGCAGACAGTCATAAATTGAATGTGAATGGATATTCTAAGGGTAACCTGGGTCTCGCAGCGGCGGGAGGCATCATTCAGAAAGATACAAATGATTGGTTCACAGGTTTTGTCGTTAATTTGGGGATCACGACTAATAATATGGCGGAGCTCACTGCTCTTTTTTAGGGTATACATCTAGCGATGAGTTTGGGTTTTAAAAATTTGTCTATTGAAATCGACTCACAAGTTGTTTTAGACTTGGTTCAAGGGGAAATCCCTTCCCACAGCCCCCCGAGTCCTTTGAGTCAGAAGTGCAAAGACATCCTTCAAAGAGAGAGCGGATTCCATGTGAGTCATGTCTTCCGCGAGGCAAATATATGTGCTTACTAGCTGGCAAATTTTGGTCTTTCTCAACCTCTTGGTAGGCGTGTCTTGGATACTCCTCCCAATGACCTCATCAGTTTCATCACTAGAGACAAAGAAAGGATGACTACTTCCAGAATATTCCTCGGTAGCAGGTTGTGCCTCCTTTTTAGAGAAAAAAAAAATAATAATACTAAGTTCAAGCTCTAATTCACATGTTTCATAGTAAAATTCTAAGTCCTCTAAATGTAATGATGAGATCACAATATAGATCTAGTAAGCTACAATACCTATTAAACCACACAAACTTTCTTAGTTTGTCGATCTTCATAACTCGAATAATATGCGACAAATATTTTAGTTGGCAAAAATAAGCTCAAGTCAATTAATTCTAGGAGTAGTTCAGGATCTTTATAAGATAATTTTCGAGTTAATAATTCGTCAACGTGAAAAAATTATACTTTAAGTCTCCTCTTCAAATGTGGCTCATCAATGTAGGAGAATTATTCTTTAATTAGTTTAATTATTTGTTGTATGATGACATATCTTGGATAGCGGGAGATGAAGGAAGAAGCTTGACTTCCAATTCGATTGGCTATATATATTAAAGGAAAGGAAAGGTGAGAGAGAGATTTTTCAATCCTTTCCCTTATTTGGATTGTAACTTTAGAAGAATAAAATGTTATAGAAGGGTTTGAAACACTTTTATTTCTTTTAATGAGAAGGATTTTACAATCTTTTTAATTTAGAATTTTTTGAAAGAAAATAAAAGTAAAATTACAAAAAGTCTCTTTTGTCCCTACATATCTCATTATTATACAAATAAAAAATGACACTTAAGTAATTTTGCATTTAAAATTAACCTTTCATTTCCTTTCCTTCTCCAATTCAAACAAAAATTATAAAATCTTTTCATTTTCTTTCTATTATTATTTTTTTACAATCCAAACAAAATAATTCATTTTCTTAATTTCCTTTTGTTTCCTTTATTTTACTTCCTCCACTTTACTTTCCTTTCTTTTCCTTTCCTTCCCCTCTTACAATCCAAACAAGGGGTAAAGGAGCTAGTTGATCAGTAGAACTGTAGAAGTGGAAGTGGTATTTGTAGTCACAAGGAGGTAACATGTTTGCGGAAGAAAGCTGGTAAATGTCATATTAGATCCATAGAGGATGGCACTTTCATTTTTCAGCTTGATTCTGAAGCTGCTTGTGAACAAATTCTTGAACAACCCTGGCATGTGAACAATAGACCTATGTTATTGAGGTGCTGGAAACCAAAGTCCCAGCTCCAAATTCTGGATCTGGTTAAACTCCCTATGTGGATTAAATTGAGAAATGTACCGCTGGAATACTGGAACAAGGAAGGGTTTAGTTACTTGGCAAGTGCAATTGGTACCCCTTTCCAAATGGACAGTTTTACTGAGGCTAAACCAGGTTGGGATATGCCAGATTATGTGTTGAAATCAACATCAAAGAGGAACTTCCTGATATTATTGAGCTCGATGTTTCGGAAGAAGATGAAGTTGAGAAGATTGTTGTGGTTCAGGTTGAGTATCTGTGGAAACCTCAGGCCTTTTCTAACTATCATATCTTTGGCCACCATGTCAAACAGTGCACCAAAAGTATGGAGATGGCTCCCCCAAGTCAAGCTCAAGCCCAAGCTCAAACCCAATCAGATGTTCATGAACTGCTTGGTAATTCTGGGCAACCCAACTTCAATAGGCGTTAGCCTACTTATCGTGAGGCTTCTAAGAATTGGCAAGATGTTCAGAACAAGAAAAAGGGTAAAGCCTCGGTGAAACCCCCTCAGGCGTCTAAAGATAGGGCATCATCTTCGACTTCTATCCCTGTTATTCAAAAATCTCTCAATGGATTTTCTGTTCTTGTTAAATTACCACCTCATCTAAAAGCTTAAGCTGTTAGAGAGGGGTTTGTTATATTAATTATAATCTTCAACATGCCCCCGCAAGGCAGAGTTAGTTTTTGAGTCTTGCACTTGGACAGTTTTAATGTTTTGAAATGGGTGGTGGTGAGTTTTGAACCCATGACCTTTTGGCACCTAGGCTCTGATACCATGTTAAATTACCACATCATTTAAAAGCTTAAGCTGTTAGAAAATGGTTTGTTATATTAATTATTATCTTCAACAGTTCTTGATGGCACTGATGAAAAAAAGGGATCTGGGCTTAGGCTCCACTATTGGTTCTTTATGTGGTTCTAAAGGGGTCACCGCCAAAGAAAAATGTGACCCACCTCAAGGTCACCCTCCTCCCAATCAGTAACCTTATGAAGATCCTCTTCTGGAATATTAGAGGTATGAATAAAGTGCACAAGCAGAAGGAAGTTCTTAAGCTTGTAAATAAAAAGCAAGTGTCACTCTTTTGTGTTGCGGAAACTAAAATCAAAAGGTAGAATGCAACAAATATTACTAATAGAAGATTTTTGGGATGGTCTTTTATCAACAATTATGACTCTAATCGGGATGGTAGACTTTGGATTTTTTGGGATAATGACATCGTGGATGTGGTTAAAATCTGCTGCATTGATCAGGGGATCCACTGTTTGGTCGAGCCTAAGAATGGTTCCGATGCTTTTTTTGTTACATTTGTTTACGGTCATAATGATGTTCCCCCCTGAAGGGACCTTTGGAGTTGGATTTCGAACTTACAACATTCTACTTTCCCAAAGCCATGGTGTGTTCTTGGAGATTTTAATGAAATCTTGCAGGTGGAAGATAGACTACGGTGCCTTACTCTTCCTCAAGGGGCCTTGGAGTTTTCGGAGTGTATTGACAACGTTGGACTTCATGAACATAGATCTTTCGGACCCCACTTCACTTGGGACAACAAAGGCTCGGGTGAAGGGTTACGGGCCTCGAGGATTGATTGGGTTCTCATTAATGATGTCTGGTTGGACTATTTCCTTAACTCCCAGCTTGACATTGATGTTCCAGGTGTTTCTGATCACTCCCCTTTGGTTCTGAGTACATCTATTTCTCTTGCCCGCAAAGGAAAGCCTTTCAAATTTTTCAATGTTTGGACTAAACATGCAAATTTCAAAGATGTTGTTCTGCAGGTCTGGAATACTACTATTAGAGGTACTCCTATGTACTGCCTCTATTGAAAGCAAAAATTACTCAAGCAGGCCCTGAAGAAGTTTAACAAGGAGTTCTTTTTGAACCCTTCTAAAAGGATCAAGGATATTTCTGAAAGTCTTTGTAGGGTCCAGAAACACATTCGTAATGGTGATTCTTGTTTGGCCCGTAGGGAAGAGGAGAAGGAATTGATCAAGAACCTTGAATTTTTTTCTAATGCTGAGGAAGCTATTTTGAAACAAAACTCGGGATCCTTTGGTTGAATGAGGGTGACTCTAATTCAGCTTTTTTCCACAAAATGGTGAAGGGGAGGGTCACTAGAAATTCGATCTTGAAGCTGCAACTTGAGGATGGTAGTTGGGTTTCTCGGGAAGAAGACATCAAGGATACTATTGTGGATTTCTTTTCGAATCTGTTGGGCTCCCCAAGTGAAGCTATTGAACCTATTCATAGTGGTGATTTGAACTTGCTCGTTGAGAATCAATTGACAACTGATGATTGTCTGGCTTTATCTCAAAGTGTGACATGTGATAAAATCAAAAGCACGTTGTTCTCTATTGATGGTAATAAAAGCCCTGGGCCTGATGGGTTCAACGCTTTATTTTACCAAACTATGTGGGATGTGGTCAGTGCCGACTTTTGTACTGCTGTTCAATCATTCTTTGCTTCTGGAAAACTCCTTGGGGCTGTTAATGCTACGGCTATCACTCTCGTTCCTAAAGTCAGAAATCCAAGTAATGTTAAGGAGTATAGACCTATCTCCTGTTGCAATACGATGTATAAATGTATAACAAAGATCATTGCTAATAGAATGAAGCCTTTTCTTGACAGACTCATCTCCTTCAACCAGTCTGCTTTTGTGAGTGGTAGACAAATCTTGGACAATATTCTGGAGGCTCAGGAAATTATGAGAAATTATGGGAGGAAGAATATGACCCCGAGGTGTACTCTTAAAATTGATATTATGAAGGCTTACGACTCTATTAGATGGGATTTCTTGCTTGCCCCCCTTGAAGCCATGAAGTTTCCACCTCAGTTTATTATCAATGTTTGTATCTCTTCCCCTAAATTCTCGATTGTGGTGAATGGAGAGCTTGTGGGTTTCTTTAAGGGAGCCAAAGGCCTCAGACAAGGGGATCCCTTATCCCCTTATCTTTTTGTGATTGGTATGAAGTTGTTGTCGCGGATTTTGTATTTGGCTGCTCTTAAAAGAGGATTCTCCTTTCATCCAAGATGCCAAAAGCTGAAATTAAACCACCTTATGTTTGCCGATGATTTGTTTATCTTCTCTAAAGCTGATATCCAATCAGTCTCTGTTATCAAAGATTCGCTTAACCTTTTATATCGTATGTCTGGCCTTCAAATGAATCCGAGTAAAAGTAGTATTTTTCTGGCAGGTTGTGGGGACTGATTAAAACTCCACATCCTCCATGTTCTTGATAGTGATGCAACCTCTGATCTCGATTCTTTGATCCTCTGTGCTCAATCATCCATTACTGATCCTAACAGGTATGATAAGTTGCTTTGGTTTGTTAGCCCGAATGGCAAGTTGAACATGTTTCACACTTGGGATAAAGTCAGGGAAAGAGGTACAATTGTTCCCTGGTATCACTGCATTTGGTTCAAACAACGTGTGTCGAGCCACTATTTTATCTCGTGGCTTGCTGTGCTTGATCGTATTTCTACTAAGCAACGTTTGTGCAGTTGGGGACTTAATGTTAACCCTATGTGTTTATTGTGTGGTATGATGAGTGAAACTAGGGACTATCTATTCTTTTCATGCCCTTTCTCTAAGAAAATTTAGCTTAACGGGTCGAGGTACTCTTGCTGCTCCTACCTTCCTTTTGTTTGAGAGGAAGTTCTCAAATGGTTGACGAATGTTTGTAAGACGGATTGCCTCCAATCAATCATTCTTAAATATGTATTCATGACTACTTTTTAGCATGTTTGGTGTGAAAGAAACAGAAAACTTCATGACAATGTCTCCATTAATGAAGATCAAAGTCTTTGAAAGAGTCTGTTTCATTGTAAAGTATAGAACTAGAAACTTACATAGACATAGAAGAAATATTACTAACCTCTTTTTATGTTATTTTTTGAACTTAGATGGTAACCAACTTGTGTGAGCATGTTTGTGTTTTGGTGCCAAGGTTTACTCATGTATTTTTGTAAGGAATTTTGTTAAACTTAATAGCGACACTTGCTAAATTAGCAAAAAAAAAAAAGTCACATATGTTTGATATAACCCTAACCAAGTGAGCCTCAAAGAATAGAAAAATTCTTAATACTAAGGCTTTGTTTGTTTGCCGTAAAATAACTTGTTAGGGAAAAATATTTTTATAGAAAATAGAATATTGGAAAATATTTTTTGGTGTTTGGATGTACAGTGAGTTCCGTAAAATATTTTCTTCTCCCAAAGGACATGAAAACATTTTTCAGAATTTTGTACTAGTTGTAATTGTGACTGAAAAATATTTTACAGTTAACTAATTTTTCAGTGTTACCAAACATCGAAAAATTAAACAAAAGCAGCCGCAATTATTGACTGAAAAATATTTTTTAGTTGATTAATTTTCCGGTATTACTAAACACTGGAAACTCAGTAAAATATTTTCCGAAAAAATATTTTACGACAAACAAACGGAGCCTAAATGAACAATTATGCTCAATGTTAGAAGAAAAAAATAAAAATATAAAAAGAAAAGAAGCTCGATGCTGTTTAAACATCATCAGTGTAAAATTGCTTCAATGTGATATATAACATCTACTCCAACCGCTTTCCTATCTTGGATCATCACCAAAATTAGATAGGCTATCAAGGCGAATAAGACTGGCTCCAATAGCCTCTCTAGCCATTTTAGGGAAGTAAATGCTCAAATTATGCTCCAACAACCTTCCTATGAGGGACTCCCTAAATTGGGAGCCTTTTTTTTTTTTTTTCTTGACTCTTTACATGTAGAGAGCCAAAGCGACTCTCTATTTTTGTAAAATTTGAACGAACATTTTTTATAGTTGCGAAATCAAATTAATTTTATTTCTAACTTATTATAATCTTTACGAAATTTTAAATTTTAATAATAACTTTCTAGTCGAATCGATACTGACTTTTTCGATTTAGACAAAAATAAAATAAAAAAATAATATTAATTAGAAATATAATAAGATAATAAAAATTAAAATAGAATGTCATCATTTACAAATAAAAAAAAAATTTAAATAGTGTGTATAATAAAAAATAGAGATATATTATATTAAAATAAAATAGAGAGCCTCTAAAATACAAATATTTTAGATGTTGGCTAAAGGTTTAGTTGTTGTTGGACTATTTATATTATTTTACTTGGAGTCTTTATGATATTAAAAAGTTTTTTTTAATGAAAATGAAAAAAAAATAATATGAACAATGAAAAGAAAAATTATTTATTATAAACTATAATATAAAATAATTATTAATAATTAAAATAGTATATCATCACTAAAAATAAAAAATGTAAATAAAAAAATTAAAATGGTTTGTTTGATTTAAAATAGAGATATATTAGAGTAAAAAAAAAATAAGGAGTCCCTAAAATAGGAAAATTGTTGGAGTGAAACTGAAATATAGAGTCCCTGAAATAAGAATATATTAAAAGTAGGAAGGCTGTTGGAGTGAAACTGGAATAAGGAGCCCCTAAAGTTAAAAAGACAAACCTAAACTCTCTACATGTAAAAAAAAATAGGGAAGTTGATAGAGTTAGTCTAACCCCAGGCTCTCTATAAAGCTCCCTTTTTTTTTTTTTCTTAGAGAGCCCCTAAATTTGCTCTCTGACGCTAGGGAGCTAGATTTGATTCTCTATCGATATTAAAATCACCAAATTAAAAATAAAATGAAACAATAATATTATGAGACAAACTTCAAGTTTTGAAAAAAAAAATTGATATAGCAATTAGAATACTTCAAATTAAAAGATAAAATAAAAAAATAATCTTTGTAATCAAAAGTAATATTAGTATGATCAATAATCATTGGAACATACCAACTAACAATTAAAAAAAAATTTAAAAATAATAAAATAATATCTAGCTAAATTAGGGATTAATATTGAAATGAAATTGAAATAAAAAATGATGTCTGAGTGAAAGTAAAATAAAGAATCTCTAAAAATAGGTATATGACATTAGAGATATAAAGTGAAGTTAGAAAAAAATATATATATGTTCTTAATTGTTGATTATCTATTTGCGATGACTATTAAGCCCATTAAGAAAATGTATTTCTCGATGACAATGAGCTTAAGGAGCAAAGACAAGGAAAAGACTATGAGAATAGAATATAAGAATTTGATGTTGGTAGGGTTAGAAATAGGATCTCTAATCTCATATCCTAATCCTTAGAAGATTAGTCTCCTTCTCCTATGAGTAAATTTGCAATATTGTAGTCTTATTGTATTGCAGTCTGAGAGAGAGTTAACATATGTATTAGAGAGAAAAAGATGAGATCTAGCTAAATTTGGAATTCAACAAAAGATAAGCTACTCTTGATTCATATTTTGAGTTTTTAATGAGCGAGTTGTAGGATTCGACGTACTGTAGGATTCGACGTACTTTTGGAGTGCGTCTACTGGGTGATATAAGTGGTTGTTTTCGTGACGGGTGGTATAAGGGTGACGCCTTCAACATAATTGGATAGTGTATCCTCCCTACATGTTTTACTTAAGTGTATCCAACAATGTGACTACTTGTTATTATTCTCTAAGCTTGATTTAATCGTTGTAAACATATTTGCTTTGGGTTTAATGTATGCCAAGTGTTAAAACAAGTAATCTAAGTTTTGTAAAAGCACACATTCGCACAACCTCACTGAGCTTTATAGCTCACCACGTGTATTTACAAATGTCATAGGTGAAGATTTTGAGTAGTAGGGTTGATGTGGAGGTGAAAGCTGGTAAGATGTTTAGGCTTGACTAGTGTGGTTGGGACGCTTAGTTAGGAGTTTTGTTGTATATATCATAACCTTCTTTCTAAGTCTTTTGTGGCTATATATGTAGGTATATAGGGGGGCTCCTCGCTCACCCCTTAGAGGGTTACGATGTAAAGACTACAATATGTGATATATTCGTTGGTTTGTCTTTTTAGTTATTTATTTATCCATTTACTCTAGAATTGATAGTTCACATTTAAGTTGGGATCCAGGTAGGATCAGGCTAGGGCGCGACCTTTTAAGCTTAGATCTACATTTGTATTGAGTGTTGATAGATCTGATTTAAATTAAAAAATGCCCACCTCATCTTTTTTTTTTTTAATTTTATTTGTGTAGTTTTGGCATAAAGATCATATTTTAATTAGATTTGATCTGCTCTTTTAGTGAGTTCCTATGACCCTTTTGGGTTTTAGATCCATAGGGCTTTAGAATTCAAGCTCTGGTTGAAAAAGCTTGAACCTTTGTGGTATTTATTTATTTTCTAATATTTGGTGTAGTTATTGCTTAAAGATCATATTTTTTTTCTAGATTTGTCAGCTTTTTGGATATGTTCCTCTGACCCTTTTTGGTTGAATATCCAAAGAGCTCCACAATTCAAGCTTTTGTTGAAAAAGCTTGAACCTTTGTGGATTTTATTCTGTGGTTGTTGAAGGATTGATAGATGAAAAAAAAAATGAGAAAAGGTTGAATTTTTGGAAGCTTTTTCTGATTCATGGTAAATTAACATATGGTAATGGTGGATCCAAGTCATGTATTAGATAATCCAACTGGCCATGAAATTGAGATGAGGAATGAGCTCGGGCGTGGTGAATTTGGGGTTATATACTTGTGTACTAATAAAACAACAGCGAAAAGTTTGCTTGTAAATCGATATCCAAAAAGCAGCTTAGGACTAGAGTGGATATTGAAGATGTAAGGAGAGAGGTTGAGATCATGAAACATTCGCCTAAGCATCCAAATATTGTTAGCTTAAGGATACTTATGAGGATGATCAAGCTGCCCGTGTAGTTATGGAGTTGTGCAAAGGTGGTTAATTGTTTGGATTGTTGCGAGGGGGCATTACACTGAGAGGGCTACTGCTATTATGACACGCACAATTGTTGAAGTTATTCAGGTGAAGACTCTGTGATTTTTTTTTTTTCTTTTCAAGATTTATTTTTTTGCATTTCATATTTTGATATGCATATAACTTTCCTAGTTGTCTCATTTTTTAATTCAGTAATTCTCATTAGATTTCCTTCTATAACCCTATATCATTGAAGAATATTTAGATTCTAACTTAAGGTGATTATGTAAACTCAACACATGTTTATCTTTTGATAAAAAGATGCTTTTAAAAGTCTTAGATCATATATCAATGTAGTTTGATGTTCAACGAAAGTAGAATAATCTATATGCTCAACTATTTTGAAACTTAAGTTAACCGTAACTTAGGTCGCAATATTGGATTTTCTTATGTCAAAGTTGATGGTTGTCCTTCGATCTCTATCTTATCATGCTAGGTAGTTTTTGTATGTTGGTCTGAAGCTCTTTTTCCATTTGAATTTGGGCAAACTCGAAGCTTTAGTGATAATTATGGCCTAGCCTATAGATTTTTGTTCACATGCTTGTTGACATCAATTAACCTGCAAAACTTCATGTATGTTTTATTATATGAAATTTTAATTTCTTTTTTTCTCATTTGTGGTATGTTAAGAAGTCATTTTATATCATGAGATGCAACATTATCAAAATCTACTTTAGGCTAGTAGATTGGTTTCTGACTTACTGCTCCACTTGGTAACAATGTGCTTCTGTTTTCATTTTTCTTATCTTTCTTGTTCGAGTAATTTTTGACAAATTGGTGCATTTACTGCAGAGTTTCAAAATTTTCATTCTTTGGTATTTCTTTTGCTACTAGAATTGTTTGAAAGAATTCACCTAGTGAACTTGCTTCAACATTTGTTACAAAAAAAAAAAAACCTTGCTTCAACATGTCGATTAACTCTCTTCTATTGTTTTAGAGAGTTTCTATCTGAAAGGTTGCGAAAATTTTATTGATAATTGCAAGAAGAATAAACTTTGAAATATTCAAGCATGCATTTGAATTCTGTCGAAACAAGTTGTCTCCATACTATTTAGCTAAATTATATTCGAGTCGTGTGAAGTTTTTTTGCCTAAACATTGAAACTGAACACTAGTAATGCAGATTGATTAGCTATGGTTCACATACTTGGACTTTGTTATGTAGAAACTTAATATGTGTTCCATTCACTTATTTCTTGTGGCAGTTGTATTAATAATCTGCGTTACAAACGTTGCGAATGCCTCTTTGGCAAAAGCATTAGCTGAAAATGAGGATATAGATGGCGATGGTTCACCTAAACTACCCTTTGTGGTTGATTCTCCTGTACATCTCCACCAATCTAAATGATCAAGATCGGCCAACCATTGCGCGAATTGGGTCACAAAATGTTTTGTGAGTGGTAATCTCCCATATGATTGGTGTTCAAATCTTCCTTCTCGTCTCAGAGAACTGGGGTAGGATAATTTGTTTAATGAAATTTTTCTCTTTTGTCCCGACCATCATGAAAAATAGTTTTCTTTCTTGTAAATTCTTTTTTTCTCTACCCTGGTTATAAGCTAAATCACTCATTTTTCCAAGGCATTTTTGTTTAATGATGCTTTTCGGATCTTTATCTGTATAATGAGATAGATACACAATCTATTTAGTGCTAGAGATCAGTTTTTCAAACTATGGCGCCATGGTTGTCAATATTCCAGCAGCCACTTTAAAGGCAATTTATACAGAAGAAACTTTATTGTAGTTGTGTTCAATTCCAAAAAAGTTACGTAACTCTTCTCATGAATTTAGTTGTGTTCATTTTGTGATTTGTGGTTTGTGTAAACAACCCCGAATCCCGAGCTTGTATATGCAGACAAGAAAAAAATGGTATTTGCAATTCATCTTATTGCATAAACGAAGGAAAAATAAGTTCTAAATGAAAGAAAAACTTTTTTTCACTGATTTTTCATTATATACGAGTAAATGGAAGAAAAGCTGATTGGAAAATTGAATTGTACAAGTAACAATTCTAGTTGACTTTGTCATTGTTTTCCTTCAAGTTGTATAAGTTCCCTATGTAATTATTCCCCCTCCTCACATTTGAGTTGTGTAATAAGTTTCTCATACAAAATTCAAAGTGCAAATCAGAATTGAAAGCGAGTGTGCATATCAAAATTGAAGATCTCGCTTTTACGAAATTCAATTGCAAATGAAAATCTAATTTTCTGTCATAATAAAATTCAAATTAAAACCAAAATATAACTTCCTACTATAACAAAATTCAAGTACAAATCGAAATTAAAAATCCCACTTTCACAAAATTCAATTGCAAATGAAAGTTTAACTTCCTACTATAACAAAATTCAAATCAATATTAAAATATAAATTCATTCTATAACGAAATTCAAGCCAAAATAAAAATTCAAATTTGTGCTATAATAAAATTTAATTAAGTCAAAATTACAATTCAAATTCTTGCAATAACAAAATTCATGTACAAATGAGGAATCATTAAACTGCAAATAAAAAATCATTGAACTGAAATTAAAATTCAAGAGCACAAAATTGAATTTTGAAATTAGTTCCTTATAATATTACAAACTGAAAACAGACAATCCAAATGACCTTGAGGTCGAATCACCTAAGATAGGTGAAAAATCACTATTGATCCCTCTTTAAAAAAAATTGAAAATAGACTCCTATACATTACAACGAAAAAGAATCATCCATGCACACATCATAGACAAAATTACAAACTGAATATGGATCCATATGCTTGATAACCAAACAAAGTTCCAATGATTCTGCCAAAGCAATATAATAGAAGTAAAGACTATCAAAAGACAAAATTGTATTAATGTAAGCAAAAGAAGAACATGAAATTTTTGTAAGCACTTTTAAACATTTTACACATGCTTTACAAAATAATTAGTATAAGTTATAGATCCTATAATTACAATGAAGTCACAAAGTGAAAAACAAAATGGGCTAGCTTCTTTATTGCATAGTATATATTCACACAAAACTTCCATATTAAAATATCTCTTTTGCCTTAGTGTCACACCCTAACCCAATAGGCCTAGTAAGGGCACAACTTCTACATATAGACTAAAAAAGATCGATATTCGAGTACTAGGTTTCCGTTTATTTGCCGTAAAATAATTTTTTAAGAGAAAATATTTTTTTTTAAAATAGAATACTGAAAAACATTTTCTGGTGTTTGGATGTATCGTGAATTCCGTAAAATGTTTTCTTCTCTCAAATGAAATAAAAATATTTTACAGAATTTTGTACTATCCGCAATTGTTGACCGGAAAATATTTTACAGTTGACCAATTTTTCGGTATTATCAAACACCATAAAATTAAGTAAAAGCAGCCGTAATTTTTTACCATAAAATATTTTACAGTTAACCAATTTTTTAGTGTTACCAAACATCGTAAAATCTAAAAAATATTTTTTAGAAAAATATTTTACGGCAAACAAACAGAGCCTAGATCGTGCAAGAAGCCTGATACGAAAAAAATTGACATTTCACGCATACAAAGATATTTCCATAACTCCACGTGAAGCTATACACTAGCGAAGGCACATGCTGGTCAGTGGGGGCTGCAGCCCCCACTGACCTACAAAAATGGTTAAAATTTTTATGTATTTTTTAAACAAAAGTTAGATATCTATGTATTTTTAGTTAAAAAAAATTAATTAGCCCTCACTGAAAAATAAAAGTACTTATATAGTTAAAAAATTATGGATTTTAGCCCCCACTGTGTTGATATATGTCAATATCTACCTCTTCATAATAAGTATCGTTAATTATATGGTAGCATAAATTAATGATTCCGACTTAAACGTCGACGAGGTCAAAAGAGATCGTGATGGCTACAAGAAAGAAGTTCGAGAATTTGGAATTACCTAAGATGACGTCGGGTTGATGCAATACTAAAGTTAGCCAATTTGACCAAAGGAAACTTCCTAGAAAGTGACTTGGATACTAGCTACCCATGTGGTCAATTGTAGCCACCCATGTGATAAATATATGTGGCTAATACTTTGAACATGGTTGGTAAAGCCAACCAAGATTGAAATGTTTGATAGGAAAGTCTCCTATGGCGGGCTAGCTGAATTCTATAAATAGGCATGCATTAGTTCATCATTTTTATCCACAACATAACTCCAAACACAATCCTAAGTTAGTCTTTATTTCTTGTATTCTTCTTGTAAGTCCAAAAGCCATTGAAGCTCTAATCTTGAGAGCGCACGGTGGGACAATTATCTTGTAAGTGTTATATTGAATTGTTATAACGAGTAGTGTTGTCTTTCTACTTGATTGTTATTAAGACGTTTCTGAGAATTTTGCTACATTCTTATATGGAATACAGAGCTTAGGGGGCTCTTAACAACAATCTTGTATAGTAAAGTTCAACAATTATGACTACTCGAGGTGCTAGTTCTTCCTCTACTAGTTCTAGTTTCAGCTTAGTATCGACAATTTGTATTTGTCCCCCTACCTTCGCAGAAGGAAAGCGTGATGGCACGAACTATCTTTTGTGAAAGTTCAAAATCACTACAGTTCTGGACTCTTACGAACTCCTTGATACAGTGTTAGGCACAGATGTAGGAACCAGTTGCAGTCCGTGCTGAAGATGATACAAAAAAGGTGACACCTCCAGATCCTCAGCTTGTTAAAGAATGGAGGAGACGAAATGCTGATGCACTTTGTGCAATTGTAACAAGTGTTCAAGATTCCGTCCTTACTCTAATTCAACACACAACCAAGGCAACTGAAGCTTGGAACATACTGAGAAATCAGTATGAAACAAGGAACCAGACTCGCATTCAAAACTTGGAGAATCAGTTAGCTGCTGAGAGATTAAGTGAAGATGAAGCAGCTGAGTCATTTATCAGTAGGATGAAAAACCTACGTGATCAAATGGCTGCAGTTGGTATTGCCAAATCAACCGAGGAACTAGCTCGAAGGTGCATTAGAGTGTTGCCTTCAAAATTTGACGGCCTTGTAACAACACTCAATACACAAGTTCGTATTCCTCCTTTGACGTTTGAAGAATTCACTGCCATGTTGATGGATGAGGAAATGAGGCTGAGGAGCAGAGAAAATCAACTTGACTCTGCCTTTACAGCCAAGGCGAGGAGTAACCAAGAAGGAAAGAAGAAAGGAAAGAAGAAGACGTTCTCTAGATCGTGCTACTATTGCAATAAGAAAGGTCATACTGTCAAAGATTGCAGGAAACGAATCCATGACGAGAAGAATGGAACTCTAAAGCAAAATTGGAGAAATAAAGAATCTGCCAATACGGCTGAAACAGAAGTGCATCTATTTACTGTAACAGATGTATCGGAGGAAACATGTACTAGCGCACATGTACATCAAACAAGTGCATGGGTGTTAGATGGTGGAGCTTCCCGACGCATGACCAGCAAGGAGTTATATGACTCCATAAAACCTCTACAAGAACCAATGAATGTTGTCGTCGGGAATAATGCGAGGTGTCCCGTTGAGGGCACTGGAACCATCTCGCTCGTGTCTCAAGATGGAGGAAGCAAGAAGCTGTCCAACGTACTCTTTGTACCCCAGATCACCAGAAATTTGCTATCTGTACCTGCTATTACAGATAATGATCTAGAAGTGCGGTTCAAGAAGACAGAAGCTTTGATTCTTGACAAGGATCAAAATATCGTAAGTAAAGGTATTCGCAAAAATAATCTTTACGAAATCAGCTCTCTTTCTGCTGTCGTGGATGCCAAAACAAGTCAACTTTGGCATGAAAGGTTCGGGCACATTTCCTATCCTGTGTTAAAGGAAATGCAAAAGAAGAAGATGGTGGCCGACTTGCCTTCAATTGAAGAAGTTGAAGGACCTTGTGAAGCTTGTACGCTAGGCAAGCAACATAGACAGTCATTTCCCAAAGAGAGTCATAACCGATCAAAGGCTCCTCTAGAGTTGGTACATGCTGACCTCTGCGGAAAAATGACTATGACGGCGTTGGGAGGATCTTCCTACTTTATGCTGTTAGTCAATGATTATAGTAGGAAGATGTGGGTGTACTTCCTTCGAGACAAGACTGATACTCTTGAAAAGTTTAAAGTGTGACACAATCTTGTGACAAATAAGAACACAACTCAGTTGAAGAAACTTCGTACCAATCGTGGGGGGAATTCTGTTCTACAAAGTTTACCAACTACTGCAACAAGCTTGGGATTAAGAGCCAACTGACTGCTGCATATACACCACAACAAAATGGAATTGTGGAACGAAGAAATCGAACAATTGTAGAAATGGCTCGATACATGTTGAAAGGTGCTGGCCTACCTGACACATTCTGGGCTGAAGCAGTCAACACAGCAGTATACATCCTCAATCGGTATTCAACCAGGGCACTCAACGATAAGACTCCTAATGAGGCTTATTATGGTACGAAACCTTTTGTGTCTCATTTAAGAAAATTTGGGTGTGAGTATTTTGTACACGTCCCAAATGAAAATAGAAAGAAATTGGATGACAAGAGCAAGAATGGCATTTTCTTAGGATATAGTGAAGAGTCTAAAGCATACATACTCTATGATGTAGAGGCCAAAAAGGTGATCATAAGCCGAGATGTGGTGTTTAATGAGCGACCACACTCAATGGAGGATAGCGGTCCTGCCATTTCGTTATCAACTGATGAAGTAATCCACCAAGTGCCTGAACAACGACCGTTGAACAATGAAGAAGTCTCTAATGATGAGGAGACTGAAGACCAACCTGTTGTACCCACAAGGAAGCCACAACCGAAGTGGTTCCAACAGCTCTTTGATAGAAGAAATCCAGGAATTACTGATGATAGTCCACGTCCTGATGGACTAAGACGATCAAAGAGAATAGAGGAGCAGAACAGATCAGGACAACAACTAGTAAACATGGCTTTGATGACCCAAATCATCAAGACGGTAAAAGAACCGGTAACTGTGGAGGAAGCCATGTCAGATTCAAATTGGAGAGCAGCTATGCAAGCCGAGTATGATAGTATCATGAAAAATGATACTTGGGAGATCGTTGAAAAGCCACCGAACAGAAAAATTATCGGCACCAAATGGATCTGGAAAGTGAAGTACAAGGCAGATGGAAGTCTTGAAAAATACAAGGCACGCCTTGTAGCACAAGGATTTTCGCAAGTCAAAGGTTTCGATGTATATGAAACCTTTGCTCCAACAGCAAAAATGTCAACAATCAGGCTAGTTGTTGCAGCTGCCGCGCATTATGAATGGATTGTACATCAAATGGATGTCAAGTCAGCTTTTCTTAATGGGCAACTTGAAGAAGAAGTCTACGTTGCACAACTCCCTGGCTTCCAAATACCAAGTGAAGAAGAAAAAGTCTGCAAATTGAAAAAGGCTTTATATGGGTTAAAACAAGCACCACGAGCTTGGTACAAATGTATAGACTCTTTCTTCTTGCAACATGGTTTCTGTAGAAGCAAATCAGAGGCCAACTTGTATGTTCTAAGTGAACAAGGAAAGAAGGTAATTGTAGTCCTATATGTGGATGATCTTGTAATCACTAGTGACCATGAAGATAATATTCGGAAGACGCAAGAATGGTTGAGCCAAGAATTTGAAATGACAAATCTTGGCCTTCTCCATTATTGCTTGGGAACCGAGGTATGGCAAAAACCTCATACTACCTTCATCTCGCAGCAACGATATGTTCGTGAGCTTCTGACTGCATTTGGTATGTCCGAGTGCAAACCAGTTGTCACCCCGATGGAAGTGAATACAAAGTTATCAATTGACGATCCTTCAGAACAAGTTGATAACAAGCTCTACAGAATGTTGGTGGGAAGTTTAATCTTCTTTTGTAACACAAGACCTGATATTAGTTATGCTGTGGGAGTTCTCAGTCGGTTTTCAAATAAACCGAAACAAAGTCACTGGCAAGCAGGGATGCGGATCCTCAAATATCTCAAAGGCACGTTGGAGTATGGGATATCATACAAGTCTGGAGATACTTTATCTGGGTACTGTGACTCAGACTGGGCTGGTGATATTGACTCAAGAAAATCTGTTACAGGTTACGTATTCACATTCGGTGGTGGAGTCATCTCATGGGCTAGTAAGAAGCAACCCACCGTTGCACTTTCATCAACGGAGGCAGAATACAAGGCTGCTTGTGTAGCATCCTGTGAAGTTGTTTGGCTACGACGCATCATGACTGATATTGGCATTCCAATAGAGGAAGCAACAATGTTGAAATGTGACAGTCAGAGTTGTATAGCCATGTCAAGGAATCCAAAATACATAGAGATCCAGTATCACTATGTGAGGGAACTGATCGAGGAAGGTAAAATCTACATGGAGTACTGCCCTACAGAAGATAATTGTGCAGATATCTTCACTAAAGCGTTAGGGAGCATCCAATTGAGCAAGCATCTTCAAACATTGGGTGTTGGCCCAATAGCTTAGTCAACATGAGGTGAACATTGAGGGGGGGTGTTGATATATGTCAATATCCACCTCTTCATAATAAGTATCGTTAATTATATGGTAGCATAAATTAATGATTCCGACTTAAACGTCGATGAGGTCAAAAGAGATCGCGATGGCTACAAGAAAGAAGTTCGGGAATTTGGAATTACCTAAAATGACGTCGGGTTGATGCAATGCTAAAGTTAGCCAATTTGACCAAAGGAAATTTCCTAGAAGTTGACTTGGATGCTAGCCACCCATGTGGTCAATTGTAGCCACCCATGTGATAAATATGGGTGGCTAATATTTTGAACATGGTTGGTAAAGCCAACCAAGATTGAAATGTTTGATAGGAAAGTCTCCTATGGCGGGCTAGCTGAATTCTATAAATAAGCATACATTAGTTCATCATTTTCATCCACAACACAACTCCAACCACAATCCTAAGTTAGTCTTTATTTCTTGTCTTCTTCTTGTAAGTCCAGAAGCCATTGAAGCTCTAATCTTGAGAGCGCACGGTGAGACAATTATCTTGTAAGTGTTATATTGAATTGTTATAACGAGTAGTGTTGTCTTTCTACTTGATTGTTGTTAAGACGTTTCTGAAACATTGGTTATATTCTTACACACTGGCCCATAAAAACGTTAAAATTTTTATATATTTTTTGAAAAAAAATTAGATATCTATGTATTTTTAGTTAAAAAAAAATTAATTAGCCCCCACTAAAAAATAAAAGTACTCGTATAGTTTAAAAATTATAGATTTTAGCCCTCATTGACCCATAAAAACCTTAAAATTTCTATGTATTTTTTGAAAAAAAATTAAATATCTATGTATTTTTAGTTAAAAAAATTAATTAACTCCACTTTAAAAAAAATACTCATAATAATTCAAAAATTATAAATTTTAGTCCCCACTGATAAGAAACCCTAGCTCCGCCCCTGAAGCTATATAACTATGATTTTAATTAGAAATATCAAATCAATAAAAGTTAAGTTTGTAGTTGAAAATTATATTCTCAGATTCATATATCATGAGTTTAACAAATAAACTAATTATAATTGTCATCATTTCTTCATAATAATACATTACGAAATTAATTACATGTTCTTACAAGCAAATGGGCAAGTGCTCACTTAAGGAGAGAAAAATTGTAAATCACCATGGAAAAATTGTAAATTGTGAATGGAGATGAAGTGGGAGGCTGTGAAACATGGAGAGAAGTTGCTGATTAGGTTAGGAGTATGAAAGAGTGATTTTATATACTAGTGCTATGTACAAATTTATTAGCATATAGTATAGTTACTTTAAAGCATTGATCACCTACAAATATAGATACTTGTTTGGACAATTTTATCCTTACATGTTCTTTTAGTTATAAAGAATAAAGAGAAAGATTGCTTCCAACAAAAAAATAATAATAATAAAGATAAAAATTATAGATGGAAACATTTTTTTTAGCGTTATTAGATCTTACTTCATTTTCATCTCTTAATTATCATTTTTTATTACATCAAATATACATACTTGTTTGGACAATTTTATCCTTACATGTTCTTTTAGTTATAAAGAATAAAGAGAAAGATTGCTTCCAACAAAAAAATAATAATAATAAAGAGAAAAATTATAGATGTAAACATTTTTTTTAGCATTATTAGATCTTACTTCATTTTCATCTCTTA
The DNA here is from genome assembly GCA_037974665.1 of Ehretia macrophylla. Taxonomy (NCBI): domain Eukaryota; kingdom Viridiplantae; phylum Streptophyta; class Magnoliopsida; order Boraginales; family Ehretiaceae; genus Ehretia; species Ehretia macrophylla. The sequence goes on from CM075767.1 coordinate 67,369,598, forward strand.
ATTATCATTTTTTATATTTATGTATGCTTAGTTGGCATGTTAAAATAATAAATTTTTATAACATTCTAAATGTTTTCTTACATAGTGTTTGGAAATATTTGTGATGTAAAATTCATTTGTTTCAAATAATTGTTAAGATGTTTTAATTTTTGTATAATCTAATTCTTTTTGATATTCTATTACTTTCTGTATTTCTTTTAATTATATAAAAGTAATAAATATTTTAATTATGATTCTAATTCTAATATGGATAAATAATATGACTCTTTAAAAAAATAATGAATGTCTAAATGAGACAGAGGATACTCAATTCATAACAAGTTTGATCCAATTATGATGAAAATCCAACTTCCCAAGAAGTAACTCCACCATTGAAATCCCCATTCTTCAGCCAAGGGTCATCATCAGAATGCCTCAATCTAGATATCCACTGCCACAGAGCCTTCCTATGCTTGAATTTTGGGAATCCATAAATTAAAATGAAGAACCACTCCTTACTGAATTGATCCTTAACATGGCAGTGAATATAATGCCTGTCTTTCTCAATAACCCTGATATCAGTACTACTAGCCCATATCATCAACAAACCTTTAGATGTTCCCCCAGCACCATGACAATTCCAGCATATAAGCTTCATTGTTTCATTGGAGGCTGCTCTGGGCCAGCCTCCGACACCCTCAGAAAAGAGTTGGGACTCATTGTACTCTTAGATTTCTTAGGACAAATTTTTCTTCCTGCTATAGCGCTATACCCAATTATATGCTCTGTTTTTCGTGTCGTATTTAGATATTAAAGCTCTGTTTGGCCTAATTACAAAATTTTAACTTTTGAGGTTTATAGCTGTTAGTAGTAGAGTTTCGGTTAGAAGTGCTGATAAACCAAAATCGTTGATTGTTTGGCCTAAGTTGGATAATGTTGAATTTTTAGAAATTTTGAGAGTAACGTTAGATTTTTAAAAATATGAAAGGGTACATTTGAAAAAGAAAAAAAAAATAAATTTTCACATTATATAAAAATAGTTTCGCAAAAGCTTTTTTTTTTTTTTTTTTTTTAAAAAGTCCAATTTAGAGTTTCTTATGTTAGTTTCAACTTCTAAACTCATACGAAACACTTTTGAGTGTCTAAAAATTAAACCAAACAAAACCCAAATTATGCAATTGTAATTCACGAAGGGTTTGATTATAAAGATTATACCAATAATTCAGTTCCCTAAATATCTCCTCTAATATGACATAAAATAATATAATTAAACCCTTTAGGCTTACTCATCTTCAATCTGCAATCTGTATGTACACAAATCAAAAGGCTTAGGAAAAATTTTAGGTCAATTTAAGGTGACTCATAAATTTAAACTGACCGAAAAATTTTCTGAAGGCTTTGTAATGATAGGCCTAGCAATCAACATTTTTCAGTCCTATGTCCTCTCAAGCAAAATGAAAACATGGCATTACCAATTGAGAATCAGAGAAAGAAAAGAGCAAAACTGAAATTAGATGCACGCTTTGCCTAGGATGGTAGTAGTGTTACACGGCTTAGCCTCCCTATGATTTGGAAAAATATATGCACACTCATGAGGCCATATTTTCTGATCCAATCAAGCCAATTCAAGAAACAAATATCAGAATTCTACCACAACACCCAATACACGACATACTAAATATACAAAGACAATTCTTCCTAGCGGAGGGTTGTTGACCCCGGTGAGTGATCCTGCCATAATGGACTCCTACTTATACAGGATTCGAACTTGCAGTCTTCAAGTCATGAGTCTCGAATTACAGAATATAATCCAACTCTATAAATTGTACAATTGAGACTATTTACTTAATTGTGAATCTGAAGTACCACATTGTGCAATGGTCCGAGATTCTGGTATGTTGAGTTTGCGGCTCCAACTAAGTTAAATCTGGACTTCTCAAGCCATCAAAAATTCGGACCGTCAAGAGTTTTTCGAGGTTTAAGACGTAAAGGCCATCCCTTAGCCATGTCTGCTGGCAATCTGGAACGAAATTTGACCGATTTGGTATTTCTACCTGCATCTCTGGAGAGGTGGTCAATTGCCAACATAAAGCAACAGTTGTCAGGCCATCGTCAATCTTCGTATATTGGCAAAAAACTGCTATGTGAAACTTCCGACATATATCTTCTTATCGAGGAATGGCGAGAAGGCTGCTAGAAATGGAGGGGCCATCATGCCGAAACCATCCCACGGCTGTACAAGGATATCTGGTTATTTAACCTGAGACAAAATATTACATCCGTTGTAAATTTACACCTGAAGCAGTTGTTTATCGGAAATAAAACCTGAACTGATTTATATGGCAAAATCAACTTGAGAGAGAAACTATGTTTCTGATGGATGGCCGCCTAGCTCTGGAGACAGATGGAACACACTTGTCAGTAAATCCCGATTGAAGAACTACGAATAAAAATTTCAATATCCATCTGCTATCTTACCAGTTTGCTGGTCCACGGCACTGTAGTTTAGATGCCATAGACGATTTTTACTTCTGCAAGCTAAACTACATCTTTTCCAACAAAATTCAAGTTCAGCTTTTGTTGCTTCCACGATCACTTTGAAGTCTGTCTGCATGTACCTTCCCCTGAAACCGAGTAAGAATACGCAGCTCAGTTAAGAAGAACTCTGCATCATTAGATCTAGAGACTTAGATGAATATCAAAGAGACCACTTAATGACAAAAATAAACGATGATTCTAGCTCATCATTCACTTATTTTGGTAGTGAAGATATTCTTGAAGTACACAAATGCAATCCCAGAGCAATAGACCAATTAGTGATGAAAAACCATATCACCAAATTAGCATATTGGAGAATAAGAAAGAATAACTTGTAAACAGTAAACACCATACCATTTTAATTCTACTTGCTTATCACAAACACGTATAATTAATGTTAAATCCTTCAGGGACATAAAATATTAGGCATCTAATTATTCAGTAGTCTTAATTGTTGGGTATCAACGCAGCGGAATGTTTGGGGCGAAGCGGTATCACACAGCTAAAATAAGACTGAGAAAAAGAAGATAATTGAGACACAATATTTTTACGTGAAAAACTCTCAAACAAATTAAGGGAAAAACCGCGGGCAAGTATAGGAGGTTTCACTATGATGTAAAAATAAATTACAATATCCTTCTCTCTAATATAAGGAGAGAATAATTTCACTATCTCCAATAATAGGAGAAACTAATTATTACTGACAAATTAAGACAATTAATATGGAAGAGAAACTCTCAATATTTTCTCTTTGATTTCTGGGATTCTGAATTGAATTGAACTGAAGAATAACTGTTATTTATAGCCGAAGTTTTGCAATAGTTCATCTGCATTTGCTTCATTGTCCTTCACGTTTAATAACGAGCAATGTTTTCAACTTTGTTTCTGCGTGCAAGATGACAACGCATCTGATCAAAGTCTGCAGCTTACTTTCCATTTCAATTCCATGTGCTGACATTGCTTTAGGTAATATAATAATATTTGCCCAAATGTCATCATTGCACCACATTATATTTTATATTCTAATGTGTGCTTTCTCTCTCTTCCCATGTCTTTCTTTTACCAAAGCAGCTTTACTTTCCCAACATGCCTCATGTGTAGCATGTTTTTCCGGCTCCTAAAGTGAGCTTTACATCTTAACATTATCCCACTTAAAGTCACTTTTGGAAGTCTTCCAAATCTTTCCATACCTGCTAGTTCTTGTTGCTTACGTTTTCGCTAGGCCACAAGAGGATCTACTCCAAACAAACTTGTCAACGTTGATTGACTTTGTCATGACATCTACTAGATTGTAAAGCTCACTTTAGGAGCTGGAAAAACATGCTACACATGAGGCATGTTGGGAAAGTAAAGCTGCTTTGGTAAAAGAAAGACATGGGAAGAGAGAGAAAGCACACACTGGAATATAAAATATAATGTGGTGCAATGATGACATTTGGGCAAATATTATTACATTGCCTAAAGCAATGTCAGCACATGGAATTGAAATGAAAAGTAAGCTGCAGACTTTGATTAGATGTGTTGTCATCTTGCACGCGGAAACAAAGTTGAAAACATTGCACGTTATTAAACGTGAAGGACAACGAAGCAAATGCAGATGAACTATTGCAGAACTTCGGCTATATATAACAGCTATTCTTCAGTTCAATTCAATTCAGAATCCCAAAAATTAGAGAGAAAATATTGAGTTTTTCCTGAGAGTTTCTCTTCCATATTAATTGTCTTAATTTGCAAGTAAAAATTAGTTTCTCCTATTATTTGAGATAGTAAAATTATTCTCTCCTTATATTAGAGAAAATGATATTGTAATTTATTCTTACATCATAGTGAAACCTCCTATACTTGCCCGTAGTTTTTCCCTTAATTTGTTTGAGAGTTTCCACGAAAAAATATTGTGTCTCAATTATCTTCTTTTTCTCAGTCTTATTTTAGTTGTGTAATACCGCTTCGCCCCAAACATTCCGCTGCATTGATACCCAACAGTAGTATAAGAGCCACTGGTTGCAGGGTTACTGTTCAAGGTTACTATTTACACGTGTTGCTATATACGTATATAGTATTATTTACAGTAATGTCTACATATATAATGCAGTTCTTAGTGAGATAATGGGAACCGGTTCAAGTTGAGAAGCAGATCGTTGTCAACATTATGACAGCAAAATTTGAAATTGAGAAGTTTAACGGGAACAACTTTTCCCTTTGGAAATTGAAGATTAAGGCAATCTTGAGAAAGGAGAATTGTTTGGCGCAATCAGAGACAAACCAACGGAGGTGACAAATGACAATAAGTGGACAGAAATGGATAGCAACGCTATGGCTAATTTGCATCTGGCGTTGGCAGATTCGGTACTATCAAGCGTGGAGGAAAAAAGGTCAGCAAAGGAAATTTGGTATGCACTGACCAAACTGTACGAGGTAAAATCACTTCACAACAAGATCATTTTGAAGAGAAGACTTTACACTCTTCGAATGAGTGAATCCACATCAGTAACTGATCACATCAATACCTTAAATACATTATTTTTTCAACTAACTGCATTAGGACATAAAATAAGAGTGCTTGAACGTGCGGAGATTCTACTTCAAAGTCTACCTGATTCATATGATCAACTCATCATTAGTTACACTAACAATGTTCTTTCAAATTCTGTTACTTTTGATGATGTTGCAGCTGCTGTTCTGGAATAGCAATCTAGGCGCAACAGTAAAGAAGACAGAATTGAAAGTTCACAACAAGCAGAGGCACTACCAATGGTGATAGGTAGATCAACAGAACATGGCTCGAGTGAAAACAACAACCATGGTAGATCAAAGTCCAGGAGTAGAAAGAATATCAAATGCTACAACTATGGCAAGAAAGGGCACGTCAAGAAAGACTGTTGGAACAACAAAAAGAATCCCAATGTGACATTCTCAGGGATGTGTTGCAACTGTACCCGATGATGGAGATATTTTATATAGCAAAGCAACTGTATCGAAAGGCAGAAAAGAGCTCACTGATGTTTGGATAATGGATTCGAGAACAATATGACATATGACATCTCGTAAAGAATGGTTTCACACATATGAACCTACCTCTGGGGGATCTGTGTACAGGGTTAATGATCATGCCTTGGAGATTGCTGGCATCGGTACTGTCAAGATAAAAATATATTATGGTACCATTCACACCATTCAAGGAGTAAGACATGAGAAGGGCTTGAAGAAGAACCTATTGTCCATTGGGCAATTGGATGACCTTGGCTGCAAAACCCAAATCGAGAGAGGGATTATGAAGGTCATTAAAGGAACGCTTGTGGTGATAAAGGCAAAAAAGATCGCGGTAAATCTATACATGCTTTTGGGAGATGCGTTGCAGGATGCAAACGTATCAGTTGCATCAGCCGATCAAGAAGAATCAACTATAATGTGGCATCGCAGATTAGGCCACATGACTGAACGAGGCTTGAAGATTCTCACAGAACGTAAGCTCTTACCTGGGCTCAAATCGGTAAACTTACCTTTCTGTGAGCATTGTGTTACCAGTAAGTAGCATAGATTGAAATTTGATAGATCTACTGTCAGAAGCAAACACATTCTAGACTTGATCCATTCAGACGTTTGGGAATCACCGGTTTTATCCCTAGGAGGAGCAAAATATTTTGTATCATTTATTGATGATTACTCTGAGAGATTGTGGGTCTACCCAATCAAGAACAAGTCAGATGTGTTTTCCATATTCAAAACATTCAAAGCGCTAGTAGAGCTTGAATCCGGAAAAAGGATCAAGTGTATGAGATCAGACAACGGAGGAGAATATATTGACGGGAACTTTCTGACATTTTGCAAGCAAGAGGGCATTCAGAGGCAATTCACTGTTGCATATACACCTCAGCAAAATGGTGTAGTAGGGCGGATGAACAGAACACTTCTAGAAAGAATGAGAGCTATGTTGGAAACTGCAAGACTAGCCAAATCATTTTAGGCAGAAGCAACCCGAACTGCTTGTTACGTGATAAACCGGTCACCATCAACTGCAATTGGGTTGAAGACACCAATGAAAATGTGGACCAGAAAACCCGCAGATTATTCTACCTTGCACGTATTTGGATGTCCGGTATACGTGATGTATGGTCCCTAAGAAAGAACAAAACTGGATCCAAAGTCTCAGGAAATGCATATTCTTAGGATATGCTGATGGTGTTAAGGGGTATCGCTTGTGGGATCCCACTGCCTACAAGATTATCATCAATAGAGATGTGATATTTGCAGAAGATAAAATGCAAAGTGAAGAAGACAGCAACACTGCAAAGGAAACTACTACAGTACAAATAAAAGATAAGTCAGAACAAGGAGATGTTTCTTCTGAAACAGCACTGGAGCACGAGGAACAAGAACCAGATGGAGCCGATATCACAGAAGTCCGACGTTCATTGCGTCAGACAAAAAAACCGACATGGCACTCAGACTATGTTATGGCAAGCAATGCTGCATATTGTCTTCTAACGGAGGATGGAGAGCTATCTACTTTTCACGAGGCTATAAATAGCCCCAATGTTGCTTTGTGGATGACAACAATGCAGGAAGAAATTGAAGCTTTGCACAAAAACAAGACGTAGGAGCTTGTTCCACTACCACTTGGTAGGAAAGCCATTGGTAACAAATGGGTTTACAAGATCAAGCGTGATAGCAATGATCAGGTGGAGCGATATCATGCAAGACCAATGGTGAAAGGATATGCTCAGAAAGAAAGTAATGACTTCAACGAGATATTTTCTCTTGTGGTTAGACTTACAACTATCAGAGTAGTCTTGGCCATGTGTGATGTACTTGATTTACATTTAGAACAGTTAGATGTAAAGACGACTTTTCTTCATGATGAACTTGAAGAAGAGATTTACATACTTCAACCAGAAGGTTTTATTGAGAAAGAAAAAAAAAACTTGGTTTGTAGGTTAACCAAATTTCTGTACAGTCTAAAGTAGGCGCCGAGATGCTAGTACAAGAGATTTGATTCCTTCATAATTAGCCTTGGGTACAACATACTTGGTCTAGACCATTGTACGTATTACAAGAGGTTTGGAGATAATGGCTTCATTATTTTGCTGTTGTACGTGGCTGACATGTTGGTAACAGGCCCCAACAAAGATCAAGTCCAAGAATTGAAAGGCACAGTTGGCTAGGGAGTTCGACATGAAGGATTTGAGACCAGCAAACAAGATTTTAGGGATGCAAATTCATCGAGACAGAAAACACTGGAAAGTATGGATTTCCCAGAAGAACTACTAAAAGAAAATCTTGCGTTGCTTCAACATGCAAGATTATAAGGAAATCTCGACCCCACTTCCTGTCAATTACAAATTAGCGTCAAGTATGTGCCCTAGTAATGAAGCAGAGAGGATGGAAATGTCTCGAGTACCGTATGCAACAGTAGTGGAAAGTCTCATGTTCGCTATGATATGTACAAGACCAGATATTGCACAGGCAATCGGCTCGATTAGTCGGTTCATGGCGAATCCTGGTAGAGAGCATTGGAATGTGGTTAAGAGGATCCTAAGATACATCAAAGGAACCTCGAATGTTGCATTATGTTTTAGAGGATTAGAATTTACTGTCAAGGGCTATGTGGATTCAGATTTTGCCGGTGATTTCGATAAACGAAAGTCCACTACAGGCTTTGTGTTTACACTTGCAGGAGGCGCGGTAAGCTAGACATCTAAGTTACAGACTGTTGTAGCTCTATTTATAACAGAAGCTAAATACATGGTAGCTACATACGCTTGCAAAGAAGCAATTTGTATTAAACGGTTAATGAAAAAGCTCGGGCACAAACAAGAGAAAATACCCTTGTTTTGTGACAGTTAGAGTGTCTTGCACATTGCAAGGAATCCAGCTTTTTATTCTAGGATGAAGCACATAGGGGTTCAATATCACTTTGTTCGTGAAATAGTGGAGGAAGAGAGTGTGGATATGTAGAAGATTCACACCTACGATAACCTAGCAGATGTCATGACAAAGCCAATCAACGTTGACAAGTTTGTTTGGAGTAGATCCTCTTCTGACCTAACGAAAACGTAAGCAACAAGAACTAGCAGGTATGGAGAGATTCGGAAGACTTCCAAAAATGACTTTAAGTGGGATAATGTTAAGATGTAAAGCTCACTTTAGGAGCTGGAAAAACATGCTACACATGAGGCATGTTGGGAAAGTAAAGCTGCTTTGGAAAAAGAAAGATATGGGAAGAGAGAGAAAACACACATTAGAATATAAAATATAATGTGGTGCAGTGATGACATTTGGGCAAGTATTATTATATTGCCTAAAACAATAGCAGTACATGGAATTGAAATGTAAAGTGAGCTGCAGACTTTGATCATATGCATTGTCACCTTGCACGTAGAAACAAAATTGAAAACATTGCTCGTTATTAAACGTGAAGGACAACGAAGCAAATGCAGATGAACTATTGCAGAACTTCGGCTATAAATAGCAGCTATTCTTCAGTTCAATTCAATTCAATTCAGAATCCCAAAAATCAGAGAGAAAATATTGAGAGTTTTTCCTGAGAGTTTCTCTTCCATATTAATTGTCTTTATTTGTGAGTAAGAATTAGTTTCTCCTATTATTGGAGAGAGTGAAATTATTATCTCCTTATATTAGAGAAAAAGATATTGTAATTTATTCTTACATTATAGTAAAACCTCCTATACTTGCCTGTAATTTTTCCCTTAATTTGTTTAAGGATTTTCCACGTAAAAATATTGTCTCAATTATCTTCTTTTGCTCAGTTTTATTTTAGCTGTGTGATACCGCTTCGCCCCAAACATTCCGCTGCATCGATACCCAACATTAATCACACGAGCACATATATACCATAAATGAGTTCTTGACCAAGTTGCAGATGGGAAGGCTGGGCCAAGTTGCAGATGGGAAGGCTGGGCTGCCAAGGCCATGCATTATCCTGGCAATGGCTCTGGGAGTAAATTTGGCCTAAGAATTACTCTGTAGAAAGACCTATTACACCAAAAGGCACGAAAAGTAACAAATATGCCAAGAGACGCATTTTTCCTTCCAACAAGAACCACCTAGTCACGGTTCTTACCTTTATATCGGTTCTCAAGAAGGGGCTGCAAATATAATGAATGTTATTTTAGTACAAGCACATGATATATTTTGCCAAAAAATGATCATCAATGTCAAATATTACAAAAATATACAGAAAAAATAAGCTGATTGTCTTTAATCCGGATTTAAGCAAGCCAAAATGAGCATAATCTTACTCTGCCCCTTTGAAAATTTCAGTTGATTCATATAGGGACTAAATGGAAAATTTCAATTGATTCATATAGGGACTAAATGGACAATCGAAGGTATTGTAGTTTTCAGTATAATAAAGTTCATTTGGTGCAATTGGAGTAATAGATCATGTCCTGGAAGATGTGATGAATAACGGATATTATCTGCAATGCAAGTTAAACTATTTTTGAAGCTGCAACCAGGGTGTTGATAACGCACTGAAGTAAGAGTGCATGAACCATGGATAAACCAGTCTCTTTTATGAATTACATAAAACTGTAACATATATACCAAACCTGATCTGACTCATTTTATTTGGGATTTCACAATCATCATTTCCGTTGAAGTACTCAACAATATTTTTCTGCAGGCAATATGTATGTTGATAGTCATGGCAACCATGCAACTTATCACACTCTTTTACTGCTGCTACAGCCGCATTATACATTGCCTCAATCTTTTGCACCTACGATGAAAAACAGAATGCATTTACATGTCAGTGGAATAAATAGCAAAAAATCAAGTATCCCTTGGGATCACTATGGCTCATCATAATCATCCCTTACACAGTCATCTTTCAACACTATTGAGATAAGATAGACGAGACTCGAGAGTACTTCAGTAACAAACAAGTAGGAAAAGGCCCTGAAGATTTATTAGATTGCTTTGTGATATACAGCTTGCAAGGAAGTGGCCTATGCTTTATTTATACAAGAACTGTGAAGGGATGCATTTCCCCCTTCAGTTGCTGACTATTGTGCATACAGGGGGGAGAAACATTAGCCACTTCGTCCTCTTGCTCCAGCATCCCCGAAAATAAAGATAAACAAAATTCAGTAATGGACTAGTTAAGGCAATCACCTTACAGCTCTCAACCTCTGATAACCACTTTGTGAGTTGTGCAGCCAAAGAACAAATATCCTTTGGAACATCAATGACCATGTAACAATAAGCCTGATCCTTCAATTCATATGTGATTTCCCCCTTCAACTATGATGAAGATGAAAAAGAAAAGGAAATTCCGTAAATGTCATTTCAGTAGTAAGCCACAGCAGAACATAATAAGTAGAGTAGTAGACCAAATAGCACTATGTAACATGATTTAGCACAATTCGTCCTTGTTTCTTTATTGCTCAACTTGGTAGAAGGAAACAGATATAGGCAGCACTTTAAGATTTCAAACAGTTTCCATTTCTTTCAAATATAGATGTCAAATGTCATTTATAGATTTGAATCATCTATCAACCAAAATGTATGTAGTGCCTCAACCAGCTATGATACCATAATTCGAGGAAATTGATATTACACAACTTGCAGGTATATGACTCAACCAGCATGTTAAACCTAACTGAACAATGAGAACAGAAATCGAAATAGCATGGAGCCTAAGTCATGAAAATCTTGGTGATTTGAGATCATTGTTCCACACACCCTACATGTTATTACTGAATAGTACTTGTAACTTTCGATGCTGGTTCATTGTAGAACCTGTCCGAAGATAGATGTACGTTTACAAATGGATATCCAGTAGCAAATTTTCTAATGAACCATGCAAGATAAACTGAGAACAATAACTTGCTTAGAGTACTAATGGAGTTAGATAGAATACATAACTTGCTTGGAATATTAATAGAGTTAAGAGTACAGCTTAAATAGTTTATATTTAAACATCAGGAGCAACGGTTGCTGATATTAAAGCAAAATTTAACCGAAAGGAATATGTATGTGTCATCTAACTGAACACAAAGAGATCAACTGGACAAGCTCATAAAGAAACTCATTTAAGTTGCAATGGGACTAGCACATTAGCTCTAGAAATCCTATTGAAGATATTTATATAGAGCTTAGGAATTATTATCTTAACAAAGATGCACAGTGTCTCGTAAACTAGCTCAGCGTCAAGTTAGGCTCAATACCTTTAGATTCTGCAAGTGATTTGACAAGTCCAAGGATTGCACTCTAATACTATTTGCTACACTTGGTATGTCAAACACATACTGCCCATCTTTCACCTCAGCCCTGAGAATTTCATTCAGCATGTCACAATGGCAAAGGTTCCATGAATATATAAGAGCAAATGGACAATTTAGTAATCAAATAAAGAACTTTTTTTTCTTTAGAATTGCTGCAACTACCATATCTTTCGAGGCAAGCACTGTTGGTGAGGTCTGCAGTCACATAAATGAACATTATACACTTAATGTAAGGAAAGAACACTAAAACACAAAAAGTGCACAAAAACTCCATCTATTTCGAATAACAGTTCTCTGTGGTTTCAAACTAATTTGGAGCTCATTATTTGAAAGGCCAGCACTCAAGAGCAATTCATTATCTTTAAACCTTGCGCATTGGCACATGAAATTGCCTAGTAAAAGCAACTGCAAAGAGTCATTTACTAGACAGCCTAAAAAAAAAGGCCCTAAGAAAGGTATGCAGATCTATAAGCTTCTCAAGGAACCTAAACAAACTGCAACTTACCTGAGGGAAATTCAAAGTACAAGTTACATTCATCTGTGGAAGCAAATGCAAGTATTGCACCTCACCAAGCTCCAACTGTGTTAAAATCATGAGCATCACCTACAGAGTGCGAAAGACGAGCATCACCTACATCGTTGATAAGAGTCTTGAAGAGACAGAAGAGCTGAAAAGGATTATGTTTATCAATAGAAGCAAAGTACCTCTTCTTTTATATCATATTTGTGTGACGCAGATTCTTTCACTAGTGAACAAATGTTCCCAACTGAGTTCAAGCCATTGGAGAAAACTTGGCAGAGGAATTTATTGACCGCATATTCATCCACTCCATCACTGAGCAACAAATTTTTGTCAGTAATCTTTTTACCCTGAACCAGAAATAAAGAGCTCACTAAAGATGAAAAATGCATTTGATCACCTGTGCATAAGACTTCGAAGTCTTAAATAGGAGACATCATCATAGAAGAGATGGCAATAAGATAATCTTCCATCACGGCCAGCACGTCCTATTTCCTGCACACAACAATCTCGTAGTTATAGGCTTATAGCAACCAGGTAGACTAGCTGGGTATGTTATGAAAATACTAGGGATTGTGAACAACTATCAACCTGAACATATTCTTCCAAGCTTTCAGGTAAGCTATAATGAATTACCTGAAAAAGAATAACATGAAAAGGTTCAATATGGAATTCTAGGAAAGCTGCCATAAGCTATTTTTGTATAAGTTTATGCATGAAATTTAAATGAAAAAATAGTTGGAAAGCTATAATGAATTACTTGAAAAAGAATAACATGGAAAGTTTCAATATGGAATTCTAGGAAAGGTGCCACAAACTATTTTTGTATAAGTTTATGCATGAAATTTAAATGAAAAAATAGTTGTAAATGTAGTCCAAGTTGATGTAGTAGTTTTAGTATTGGTTCATATGACGCGGTAACAACAAGCATGTCTTTGCATATAAGTTTGATAAATGCCTCTCAAATTTGCACCAAGATACTAAGTTGCTAAAAAGAAGAGAAATCTTCCATTGAACTTCCAAATTATTTACGCTGTTGCCATTGTAAGTTAACAAATTGAACCCAGTTTATGCCATTATGGGCATTTCTACCCCGACCATATACTTTTAGAGAAATACTTCACTCATTGTATTGCAAATTACATGGAAAATATATAAAATAATAAACAAGAAGTTTTCAGTCTTACAGCTCCAACATTGCTCTTATCAAGGCCCATTCCAAATGCCACGGTTACAACTACCTTAAAGGATCAGAAGAAGCAATTAATTAACTTAATTGAGATATCAACCTTCTTTCTCCTGTAATTAGCATAGAATTAAATCTATGAAATAATATCGATAAAAGGATAACGAGCATAATCTTCATACCACTCTTTTTTTGTTTGAACAGAATAGATCATGTATTTGGCTTCTATCTTTTGCAGGAATAGCACTGTGGTAACTCTGAAAAAACATAGTTTCATGAGGTATGATATATGGCATAAGGGTACCCCTTCACCCCATTTAAATTTTGCATCGTAGAGTACTTCTTGCGCAATGCTATAATGGCAGCAAAGGGATCAGCGAAGCTTCATATCATGAGAATATCTAAGAACCAGATGAAGGAATAGCTTATTCCAAAACTAAAACCGGCCTTTACTGGAATATTGTTATCACAAAGATATTTGCTTATCATATCAGTTTCGGACTGTGAATCACAAGGGCAGAGAAAGTCAGATGCCAGTTATAGCAAGTGATTACAACAGTTATCAGACGTTACACAAACAAATCCTCATCCAAAAGGAAAACCACAGAGTTCAACATCAATATAGGAATAACTAATAGGCAAGCAAAACCAGGAAATTGCAGTAAAAGAGTATGCTTATAGCCTCAGTAAAAGAAGAGCACTTGATCAACATTAGCAGAGCTTTCATCCTGAAACCATCATCACATCCAGAAAAAATCTATAGGTTCAGCTTACATCAAGTGAAAGTTAGAGGCATTGAGTCATGATAAGGAACATGTTTTTAAACTCACCTATTTCCACTTACAGATACTGACAATTGTAAATTGTCCCTCAGTTGAGCTGATTGCATGAGACCTGCAGGAGGGATTTCTAAAGCATGCATCAGCTCATGCAATGTTTTGGTTGTAGCAGTTGCAGTCATTGCAAGAATGCATTTAGCGTTAAGCCTAGCACGCAGCAAGGATGCCCTAAGCCTCATATATGAAGGCCGAAAATTGTGTGACCTGCCAAAATGTGCAAAAAGTTTCTGTAACTTGCACAGAAGTACATGCTAGAAGCGAATCTGAAAAAACTCAATGTTGCATCAAGTATACAATGTCAGGAGAACGAGACCTGCAAATGCTCACCATTCAGAAACACAGTCGGCCTTGTCAGTCACCACAAGTGACACAAGAGTGTCAGATAATGCAGATGTAATAAGAAACCTTTCTGATGAAACAAAAAGAACCTGAAATACAAAAGATCAGTCCTAAGCTTTAGCCACATAGACAAATAGATTAGCTTTTGATCAAATGACTTCAAAAGAATGTAGAGTTTTCTTTTCTCTTTCCACAGTCGTCTTCCTTCAATAAGGAAAGAGGATTCTATACAAGGGCACGGAACAACCAATTACGAAGTTGATCCCAAAATGCAGTGATGTCATTGGAGAAATATTGTGCTTAAAGGTGCGACTAGCTGATATAGACAAGTACAACACAATATGAAGCTTCAACAACTTCATAACTCAGTACCTTAAGTTCTCCTTCTTGTAGCATTCTGAGAATTTCTGAAGTCTCTTCGGGTGTCTAAAACAATGAAAGATACAATAAGCAACAATTTACAAACAAAGCACGCAGAAATACATGAAAACTAACTCAAAGATAGAAGCAACCTGACTGCTACAAAGAAGACCACCAGAAATCGCAGGAGGTAGCCGCTTCAGCTGATCAATCATCAAAGCCACTAATGGACTTACAACCAAAGTAACTCCCGACAAAACCATCGCGGGCAACTGATAACACAACGACTTCCCAGCTCCCGTTGGCAATACCAACATCGTCAATTTCCCAGAAAG
Source organism: Ehretia macrophylla (assembly GCA_037974665.1). Classification (NCBI taxonomy): domain Eukaryota; kingdom Viridiplantae; phylum Streptophyta; class Magnoliopsida; order Boraginales; family Ehretiaceae; genus Ehretia; species Ehretia macrophylla. The sequence continues at coordinate 67,384,942 of CM075767.1, forward strand.
CACCATCTTCACGGCCTCCAACTGCCCCTCCCTAAATGAATCATACCCTTACATCACCTTCAACAACCTCACCAAATTCTCATCCGACGCCTCCTTTCTAACATGCATCACAGCCTCTTCAATCAACTCTATATCAAAATCCACTTTCCCTTTCTCCCCTTTCAAATCCACAACCAAACCCTCTTCACCCAATAACCCCTTCTCACTTTCACCTCCATTTCCCAATTTTCTCTTACTTCTCCTATAAAATCTTCTACCCGAATTCGACATACTACCACTAAAGCTCTTCCTTTTACCCTTATACTTAAACCTTTTGTTTCCATAACCATTTATATTTAACCTCAAAAAATTTCCTTCATTTACACATTTAGGCTTTTTCACATTAGAACAAACATTACCATTACCATTGACATTACTAGCTCCAATTACATTAGGATGCCTTCTAAATTTTTCCACTACATTACCAACAGAGGACAAAGATTCATTACCAAGATCATCTGGGCCCACGCCGAGGTCACCACCAGCAGGTGTGACGTCAGCATCTATAATAGGCTCAAAGTTGAGATTTTTAAAACATTGAGGACTTACTTGAAACTTTTAAAAAACATTGAAGATTTATTTGAAATTATTTTACAACATTGAGGACTTATTTAAAATCTTTTCAAAACATTAAAGACTTAATGGGAACTTTTTCAAAACATTGAGGATTTATTTGAAACTAGTTTAAACCATTGAGGACTTATTTGGAACTCTTTGAAAACAATAAGGACCAAATTGAACTATTACTGTTTTATTCCAAAATTGCCCCCCGAAACTGTTATATTTAACCCTTTTTTTTTAGACAAAATTGAGATTTTTTTTACAATTAATAGAGACTAAATTGAAACAAATAAAATAATAAGGAATAAAATGAGATAATTGGGTAACAATAGGGATTATTTGTGAAATTTTCCGGTAAAGAAAATTATAAATGAGATTTTAATAGATTTTAAAACTTTTCATATTGGTCATTTCTATGGTATATGTGTCAAATATTGACGAAAAATGATATTAAATTTCTTTTATTATTCGATAATTTTCATTATTAAGTTTATTTTAACTATGTCTTTTATTATCATATAAAATGATATATGTATTTCATTACTAATTCTTTTGACTAATTTATTTATGATGATTTCTTTAATAATGAGGACTATTTCGGATTCCGATAAATAACGAGTATTTTTGGGATATGGCCAACAAGAAAAACTCGAACTCAAGTGGTAATACTTTATTGAAGTGTTCCATTGATTTGTGTGATCTTATATATATACATATATATATATATATATATATACATAATCCAACTTGTTTGTAAGATAAAGAAATTTGCACACATGTACATATATAGTCAGTCTTTTCTTTTTGTAAAAGTTGGGAGAGCCCTTATAATTTATACAAAGTCAGTCTCTTTCTTTTGTAATAAATTGGAGAGCCCTCATCATTTATTTTGCAAAATTTGTATCTTCAATTTCAAGATACAATGAAGAAATGTTGTAGATATTCTATTGGAACTAAAGGATAAAGTTATTGTAAAAGGTATTAATTCTTTTGACAATGCTCATACATCAACAAGAGAAAAATTGTTCAACAAAAAAAAAACAACAAGAGAAAAGAACTCAATACTACGATATAAAGTAAAAGAATAAGATGGTTCCAATAAGAATCTAGGGTTCTTAATTTGCGAATTAAGGTAAGGTTTGTTAATTGGGATTTATGGTGAAATTGAGAGGTAGAGTTTATAATTGAAATATATAAATTTTTTGTGAAAGTTTTGAATGGTTATTTAATAGAATGCATTGTATTATTTTTATTTTTGTCATGTATTAATGGCATTATAGCAAAGAAAGAAACAAACGAAGATATTGTGTAATTTTTTTTAGAAAAGCATTGTAGCGATACTAACTTGTTATTTACATAAGCAGCTGTTGAGGTGTCGACTTTTGGAATAACGAACTTCAAATTTTGAGAAAATGTCTTTAAGTTATTTGATTTTCTTAGAGAACTAGAGATTAGCTCAGGTGAAAAAGAATCAAAAGAATTGTTCCACTTGCTGCTTTTCATTTTGATAAGAGTAGGTGTTGTCAGTCTAGTAAGAAGGGCATAGGGCATAGGATATTGCGGGCAGCTCCTCTCCCCGAGAATAAGTTCAGGTATAGCCATTCTTAACTAACAGTAGTAGAATCTACTCATGCACGAGTCGAGTTTCACTACCTCGTTAGAACCTATTGACGTGCAACATTCACTCTTAAAAGTAACAAACAAGTTATTGAGGTGTGTACTTTAAAGGCTACTTCTCTAAAAATTAGGGAGCTAAAAATTATAAATACTTCTAGACATAAAACAAGTCTCTAGATCTCTATACAGAATAAAGGTTCATGTTATTTAACATTTTCAATCAGCATCTTGTTACTATTTGAAGATGGATTAAAAGATTTGCACATATGAGATATACTATTACTTTTCAGAAACAAATATTAGACGTATTTTTTTCTTGATTGATGCTCAAAACTATATTCAAGTACAAAAGATTGCAAGCCCTATTCAAAACTATATATTCCTAACCTTTTTAGACTAGTGTATATTCCTAACCTTTTTAGACTATGTACGGTTTCAGATCTAACATCAAAAATAATTCCACGCATGGTAGAAAAAGACACCCAAAAAAGTCTCGATTGCCGTTGAAGCCAACCTCCCATGTCTTGCCAATTCTTACAAACCAAGCCTCTTAGGTCTGAGGTAAGTGAAAAGCCTTTCTTCAATCCAGGTGTTGAGACTTGTTGTTGCTACTTTGCCCTCTTTTTTCTCTCATTCGCCATGTGCTCCCTCTCGACCTGAGCTTGGACTTTCCTCAAATTTTCTATCTTTTCTTCCATAGTTGTTTTCTCTTTGTTGGTTTTGGAGGGAGGTGTTTGTAGTAGTTGATAGAATTGATTTTGAAGAATGGAGAATTGATTAGATAATTTTAAGAAGAGCTTGTCTTTGAAAGAAATGGTTGTTATTGATTTTTCACTTGGGTACAAATGGTGGAGGAGCTCATATTGATTTTGAAGAATGGAGAATTGATTAGATAATTCTAGATATTTCTATAAAATATTCAAGATTTTTCGTAAAAGTCAACTAGATATTCTAGTGGACAAATCTACCTACTTTCCTAGATTTTTCTTCAATTATCCTAAATAATAATCTCTAGATATTTATTTTTGATATCTCTAGAGTTTGGGCCCTAACTTGGATCATGTACTTGGGCTAGTTAATAATAGTTAGAACTAAATTACTACTTGGGGAAAATGAGAATTAATCCATTGGATTTTAACACTTCCCCCTAATCCTCATTTGTGTAACTCCAAGCATTTCTCATAATATCTCAAACTTTGGTCGTGAAAGTGCCTTTGTGAAAATATCTACAAGATACTCTTCTATTTTGATATACTTGAGTTTAATTTGTCTGGCATCCTCTCATAGAAAGTGATATTTAATAGCAATTTTTTTAGTTCTACTATGGCGGACAGGATTCTTTGCCATTGCTATAGTTGACTTGTTGTCCCAGTGGATCTCAGTAGGATTTTCTTGGTGTTTCCCATGTCTCCGAGAATGCACCTTAGCTATATAGCTTGACTTGCTGTTAATGCTGCTGCAACATACTCTGCCTCTGCTAAAGATTGTGCCACACAATCCTGCTTCTTAGATGACCATAAGAATATACCTAAGCCAAGTTAGAATGTGTAGCCTGAGGTACTCTTCATATCGTCCACCGATCCAGCCTAGTCACTGTCAGTGTAGCCTATCAGTTTTGAGTTGGCCTTAGATTCGTACCAGATACTATAGTCCTTTGTACCTTGCAAGTATCTTAATATGCTCTTTGTAGCTCCATAGTGGACTTGGCTTGGGCTTTGCATGAACCTTGATAGTAGACTTGTCGCATATATGATGTCTGGTGTTATAGCTGTTAGATATAGAAAACTCCCAATAAGACTTTAGTATGCTGATGCATTTGCCTTCGGTGTGCCATCTTCTTTACTGAGCTTTTCATTAGTGACTAGAGGAGTAGCAACATACTTGCAACCATGCATCTTGAACTTCTTCAATAACGTCTCTGTATACTTTCTTTGTGAGATAAATATTCTCTTTTCTTCTTGGCTTACCTCGATACCGAGAAAATAGTGCATCAACCCAAGGTCAGTCATCTCAAAAGTCTTCATCATATCTTCTTTGAACTCCTTGATCATTTCTTCATTGTTTCCTGTGTAGATAAGATCATCGACGTATAGAGAAACAATGAGTTTGTTGTCGTTACCGTAGGTCTTGATGTAGAGTGTTAGCTCACTTTCGTTTCTTCTAAATCCTTGATTGATGAAGTAGTTGTCGATTCGACTATACCACACTCACGAAGCTTGCTTTAATCCATAGAACACCTTTTTTAGTCTCAGAACTTTGTCTTCTTGAAGACAAGGTGGATATATCTTCAGGGATAGTATATCCATTATCAATGTTATCCCATAAACCTTGGGACCAAAAATATGTCCTCATTTTGATGGCCCAATAGTTATAGTTCTCCCCTAAAAAAATAGGGACAAGAATTTGGTGGTTGTTTAGTAGGGTAGCAATAGTAAAGGTATTAAGATGGTATAGCGGAAGCTAGTTTTCGCCTAGTTGATAATCCAACCAAGCTGTGATGCCACTTGTTGGTTTTGGATGGAGGTGTTTGTAGTAGCTAATACAATTTCTTTCTTCTCCACTATCATATCAATCTAAGCCAATAATAGATTCCTTGCCCTGTCTTTCCTCCATAACAAACTACATACCACACGAACTATATTATTTCCTTTCTCCTTCCCACGGTTTGGCATTCAATAAATTTACTAACTCACTTTTATAAATCAAATACCAACACTCTTCCTACTATTTCTTTCTGTGCTCCAGTATAGATGTATCTGAATCTTTCACTGAGAAGAACATCGGTCCCATCTCAGCCAACCATTGAGGTTCCACTGCCGTCACACACTGCACATACTCCTTTGTTGTCAAAAGTAACTCGTGATAAACAACGTAATCTGGAGTGTAACCTAAACCGTACAAAGCACTGCTGGGATGCATGTGGCATAGCATTCCAGTTCTACAATTGACATACTTGCCAACCCCCTTTAAGCTCTGCCGCATTATGGATGTATGTAGCGCATATTGTTTTTCTGACAATGTCCCAATCAGGAGGACCACATGAAGTACGTGAGTGGAAATAAATCTTTGGATCCTTTTTGAAAAGGGATTTTGTTTAGGAATCTTATATTATTAAGAAAGTTTTTTTTTTTTTTGTTTAGGAATCCTATTAGGATTAGTATATAGAAACTCTATATATAGTATAGGCATATAGCCCTATCCCCACTCAGACCAAACGATCTTTTTTTCCTTTTCTTTTTCAATTCGGAACCCTAACCTCTAATTAAACTTCTTATCATAGCATTGTAAAAGAATGGGAAGGCGGGGATGGGAAGATAGTAGAAGAAGCTATCAGTGTTCACCATTGCAGACTAATAGCAACATAAGAAGCTCTCAACGTTCACCATTGCAGACTAAAAACAGCAAAAGAAGCTATCAACATTTACCATTGTAGATATTGAGAGATCCTTCTGGTACTAGATCTAGGATTCTATGTATAGCTTAATCGCTACTAGAATATACAATGGCAAATAATCCTGTATTCCCAATTTTTGAAGGATATTCTATTAATAGACCTTCGTGTTTTACAAGGTCAAATTATGTTGTTTGGAGGAATAAGATGAAGGTATATGTTCAATCCATAGATTATACATTGTGGGAAATTGTTGAAAATGGGCCATATAATGTTGCATTTGAAATGTATGATGAACTAACTGAGCAAGATATTGTCAAACTTACAAAAAATGCTCAAGCTACGAATCTTCTTTATTGTGCATTAAATGACATTGAATTTAGCTGAATTAGCAAATGCACATCGGCACATGAGATTTGGAAGTTTCTTGAGGTGACATATCAAGAAGAAAAAGAAGGTAAGGAAGAAGGCGAACAAGAAGAAAATGTCATATGTTTCATTGCAAAGGATGAAGAGATATGTTCAACTTCTACATCTAGTTGTTCTTCATCTAGTGAACATGATTTTGCATTTGATGAATTGGAAGAATGCATTTCTAAAGCTTAAAATGAATTGATATGTACAATTTCTAGAAATAACAATTTTCTTAAGGAATTGAAATGTGTCATTCTTGAGAGAGAGGAATTTGAAAAGGAAAAAACTCCACTTATTGAAGCACAACATAAGCTTGACACTTCCTTGAATGATAGGCACAATATGTTAGAAAATGAAGTATCTTGTTTGTGTTGGGAATCGTGCATGGTATTTTAATAATTTTATGATTAAATAAAACGCAGCGGAAACAATTAATAATACTCATGCATCCGTTCATGGCTAATTATATAGATTACATATATGCATAATAATTAACTATTAATTACGCATAAAGATTTTAGGATTACCTTTCTAGTGATGAATCTGTTACAGAATCTGAACAATCCAAAGCTCCTCAATTGTGAAGCCTTCGAAAGTATCCACATAGAATCTGCACCCATAATTGGATTTCACCCCCATTAGGTTTCTAGAGAAATCCTACATATTATTCTGACTATGATTTTTGTGCTAGCTAAACCTGTGTTAGAATATTACATTATATAGAAAACATACATGACCTAGGGCCACATATGGGCCAGTCTTAAACAGACCAGTCTTGGACTCATAATAACCAGATTAATATCAAGTTACTATGAGGCCAGTTAAATTAATATTAGGACGACCCTAAAATTAATTTAATCTTTTCTCTAATCTAATTAATCTACAAATTTCATTTGTGTGTAACCTCTCGGGTTCATAATTAATTGACAGCGAATTAATATTAATCTAATTAATATTTAATTAGAACTCTTCTAATTTAATTCTCGCAAGTCGTGAGTGATACCTAGCAGTATATCACAACCATCGTGAGTGATACCTAGCAGTATATCACAACTACCCAATTAATAATGAAGTGAAATTCTACGAACCCTTAGTAATTATCATGCAACTAATTCCTTCTGTTTGAATCATCCCGATTGAGCCAGAGTCATGGATAGGGTTGTCAAACTCTCTTACTCAATCATATGTCCAAATCTATTTAATCAGTAACTTATGAATAATACATGGAACGACTTCTACTATTCTACCTCGGCCCAAATCTATTTAATCAGTAATTTATGAATAATACGTAGAACGACTTCCACTATTCTACCTCGGCCAAGGATTTCTAGTTACTCGATTAATAGATCGCATAGAATCCCTAATTGATAGATTTCATATCTACACGCACCTATCTCCATGCCAGAATAGATCGTAACTACTAAGTACATTATCCAATCCTTGATGAGGACTAACTTTATTGCACCAACAAATCACGTTATCCCTAACACAAGATAACCGTGGTATCTCAGGTCTAAGGACTTAATTGCACAATTACACTATACAACGAATTATTGACCATTCCATGTAATTCGTTGTATTAGCGGTCATGTCCAGTCACTTGTTGTCAACAAGCACTTATACATCTACCCTTACGACATGAGACTAATCGTCCAAATTAATATCTCATATTATTTGGATGGTAGACTGTAATCCGATCTTTCTGGATAAATTAACGCCCAATTAATTTATCCTACGATCGGGGACTATTTTAGAATATATTTATGAATATAGATTCTATCACTCATATCCTTACTTTTAAGGATATACTCTATAAATATTATTCTAAGGACTCTTGTTTAAATAATTAATCGCATGAATTATATTTAAATAAACTGCCCACATTAAATAAATAATATAATTATTATATCATAAAATTGGCATTTAGGGCATATAATCCAACAGTTTGATGAAAGAAAGCAATGAATTTAATATGAAGCTAGCATACTCTAGCAAAGAGGAAGATAAGATAGATGTTATGCATGATTCAAAATACATGGCATATAATCAAAGTGTTATAAAATGCAAACCATGTAGTAGTCAAAAGATTTTGAAAACTAAAACTCATTCTTTCAAAACTCCTAGAACGAACATTGCATCTACATCTAGAGTACATCAATATTCATGTACATATTGTGCTAGAAAAGGACATATGGCATCATATTGTCATTATAGAAAATTGCTTCATAGAGAATCAAAAGTTCCATTGTGGCTAAAACATAAATGAATTGTTAAAGTCACAACAAATGAGATTAACCTTCATGGACCCAATTAAATATGAGTACTTAGATCTTGCTTTATTGTAAGAATGTCAAGCAACACAAAAAATGATGGTGATGCAACTCATGAAAAAGGCAAGATCTTTGAGATAACGAAACACGGGTAATATTAAACTTATTTTTCATATGCGCTTCTTGAGAATGTTTTAAACTTCAACTTGATTAATCAACTATATGATATTCTACATATGTCATTGAAAATAAAAATGATGATGCATTATTTGATAATTAAGTGAAAATGATCATGCCAATGAGTTTAATGAATCTATGCGTGAGATGTTATATGCATTGTTATGTCATGTGATTTTGAAGATACATGTGTTGTATGGACATGGTGAACTTGATGACTTGAATGCAAGAAAGGAAATTTTTAAAAGAGTTGGATTATGCTAAATGTGATATTCTTACCAAGGAATACAAATGAGAATATTTTGATGTGTTGTATAAGAAGAGTTAAATGAATTTTAGAATGCATCACATGGTTCATTTTGGAGCCTAGAAAATGATAATTAGTTTATCAAATTATCTTGGCTAGAATACTTCATTGTTTTAGAATTCCCTTCAATTAAATAAGTTGTCTCATACTTGATTCAAATATGAGGAACTGTAACAAAATAAGCCCAAGAATATAATAACTTAAGCTCAAAGGAAGAGTCCATTCCAAAAGATTAGTCTATTAGGTAGGAGAACCCCTTGTACTTAAGAGGCACCCCTTGTGAGAGTGAGATTCCGATGTGGATCATTACATTTCATCCCCCTTAAATTAAGAGTCGACGTCCACGCCGGGCTAGCCTATCGACACTGACCCGACGATAGCCCTTTTTTTTTATTTTTTATTTTTGGCGGCTGCACCCACTTATCAGTATTCAGTGTGACACTTACCACACCTTAATCTAGCCTATAGTCTACCCACTATGAAGGCCACTCTCAATGAGAGTACCAATGTAACATAATAATTCCAAGAATGTAACAACTTAAGCCCAAAGGAAGAGCCATCCCGAAAGACTAGTCTATTAGGTGGGAGAACCCCTTGTACTTAAGAAACACCCCTTGTGAGAGTGAGATTTCGATGTGAGATCATTACAGGAACACCCAATAGGATGGGAAAACACAACAGTGCAATGAATGAGACACTAGTGAAAATGAGAGAACTAAACGATGGCAAATAGGAGGAAGATAAAATAATCATTTATGGAAAAGAATATGAGAATGAGGTTAAGGATGATTTTGATGATTCACTGCATGATAGAATGTAAGCCTCCTTAATGCAAGAACACAAGATAGAGAAAGAAGAAGATGAACTAGCTTCTAGTGGTGGAAGATAAAAATTAAAAGAATCTTGTCACCCATGTGACCCATGAATCAATTGTTTATGTTCAAATTTTGTGATATAAAGTTAAAATTGAGAGAATGAACTCTCATGGATGAATGAATGTCACATGAAGTGTTTAGAAAGATGAATATCTTGCAAATGAGCGATCGAATAGATACCAAAGCTTTTCTCCGAAGTGACTAGGATAAAATACCAAAGATCAAGAGAATCTACATCAAATTACTCGCATCCGATGCTGCTAAATTTTACTTTCATATATGAATCTAGACCTCTGACGCTTGTAATGTAGCAAAATGGTACGAGTTACGTACCTTAATACAAAATGGTACGAGAAAATAAAGTAGTACACGTCTGGGGTCGCTTGGTAAATGCTTTAGCAATATTTCAGAATAAAAAATGCATGTTTAAATCAAATATATTAAAAGGTGATTCTCTGGTTAAGTATGATTGGAGCCCATACTTATATCTCATGTTTAAAGTTTTCGTTTGGAGTTTCTTAAGCTCCGAAAATTGTAAACAGGTAGATGTGTTATATATTTTTAATTAAGTAGTCACTTAATCCTAACGAGAAGTCTTCATCTTAACGAGAAGTCTTCAAATTCGTTCTAAATGGGGTGAGTTTACACAAACTCAGTGAGGGGGGAAATACGAGAAGGTTTTGAAAATCATTTCGCTTTGAAAACCCTTTTGAAAACGAGCTTTGGAACAATAAACAACAATAAGTGTGAGTAGCTCAGTAATAACAAGGTAAATAAACATTCAGTAAAGATACGCTAAAAAGTGTTGATGTCGTCTTCTTATACCACCATCACGAGCACGAACTCTACCATTTCCTTGTTATTCCCACGGTGCAATCCGGAGTCTACACCGAACTATACGACCTAAGACCCCATGGAGCACTCTATCCATGCGAGCGAGGGACTCAGACCATGGTAGTCATGCCCTTGCCTGGCAAGTCTGATGCCGCCCAGTGTGACACGATGCTACCATGCCGTATTTAAACATTTTCAATCAACACTTCGAGGGGACATCATTGTAGGTTGCCCCTCAAAGCTTCAACATTTCAACACTCAACACTTAACATTACGGCATTCAGCAGTCAACACTTAACATTTCAATACCATTTAGAAATACATTGATTAGGTTACAAAGTAGGTTACTCAACCGCTTGTAAACACTTTCAACCATTTAACCATTTTGACAACACTTGACACTACACACGAGCATTTTCATAAACTCATTACAATATAATCCAATAGTACTTAACTTGCACGTTTGACAACTAAAGCATAACCAACACTTTAACTCAATGTTTAGCAATATCCACTACAACACTTAGCAACACCTTCCTCAACCTCCAAAACAATACACTTACACACATGTACATTTAACAACTAAGAAGCAAAGTAAGCATGTTAGCCACAAAAAGGGCAGCCATGTGCATAATCAACTACACTAGAATTCAATAGCATTCTATCAACACTTAGTCCATTTATCAACACATAACCACCACTTTTACTGCCTCTTTCATAACCTAACATGCAACACATATACCCAAGCATATATATAGCATACTAAGGAGCAAAACAAGCTAATAATCCATAAAGATAGGCAACCCTTACAACACCACATTCAAACAACACCTAGAATCAACATTTAACCATACTACATCCACATTTAGCAATACTTTTATCAACACCTTTCACAACCTACAATATAATATGTTTGGGTAATTTACCGAAATGATCCTAAACCTTTGCCTTTTTGACATTTAAGTCCTTTATCTTTTATTTTGGACAAAATAGTCCTTCATCTTTCATTTTGCTGACAGCTATTAGTCCTTGGAATAAAATCTGTCAAAAAATAACGTTAGTAAGCATGTGAATGACACGTGGCTGCAAAATGCATAAACTTTAGGATACTTATCTTTTATCATGTAACAATTTTACTCCTGAAGATTTGTGAATTTTGTGACCACATGTCATCTACATGCTCACTAACGATATTTTTTTGACGAATTTTGTTCAAAAGACTAACAATTGTCACCAAAATGAAAGATGAAAAATTATTTTGTTCAAAAAGAAAGATAGAGGACTTAAATGTCAAAAATTAACAAGATCTAGGACTATTTCGATAAATTACCCTAATACGTTTACGCATTCGTATACCTATCAATTAAGGAGCAATTTAAGCATATAATCATGCAAAAAGGAAGCCCAATGGCGCTGCTACAGTAAAATCGCTAGAAATTCCAGCTACCACCCAACTTCCATTTTTCAACTCCCTTGATGCATCCAAGCCATTTTAGCATTCTATAAATATATATTAGGCTATGTACTTCATATTCAAGCTATGAAATAAGGATTCAACACATTTTTAGCTAAACAACTCAAGTTTCAACACAATTTAACAAGCTATAACATTTTCATGGGTCAATCATGGTATAAATCACATATGTTTGTCTCAAGACCCTACCTAGCAAGAAACATATGCAATATCATCAATACATAGCATAGATATACAAGTTCATAAATTAACATCAACTTTAAAACTTTGTTTTGAAAATCCCCTCACCTTTTGTTGCTAAAAATGCAAGAATATGCAAGAAGGATGCTAGAATAGGCAAGAACAAGCTTTAATTTGGTTCCAAAGGACTTCAATCTTCTTCTACTTCTTCAAAAATGGATGAAAACTAGGTTTTTCCTATTCTTTTCTCTCCTTCTCTCTCACGGCTGAGCAAGGCTCTTTTTGGGGTTTTTTTTGCTTTTTATTTTGTGATATAATGCTTAAACTTGGTCAAAGGAAGGTCAAGGCAACTTAAAATATATCTTGACTAATTAAGTTAGACATCCATTTTACTTCTAATTTCAAGTATACCACTCTAGCAAATATCTAAGGTGATTAAAAGACAAGTTTAGACATGCTATTTCATGTAATTACAAGTATACCACTTAGTTTGGTCAAAGAAGATGAAAAGTCAACAAAATGCAATTTAAGTGGACTTTAAATGCACATTTTATATTCAAATAAAAATTAAATCATGTAAATGCACATAATATGTCAAATAATAATTTAAACAAGTAAATGAAAATAAAGTCCATGCTCGGGTCTCACATTATAAATTGAACACAAATCTCATATAATGTGTGACGGAATGCTACAAAACTAATTTAACTTTATATCTCCAGTTAATCTGCATGATAAGAAATCTTTTAACAAATTTGAAGTACAACCCCTAATAAGTTAATTTTTAAGTCCTAATTTGCACATTCTTTTGAGAATAATATTAAGGATTAAATTGAGATATCTTAATCAACAACAACAACTATATAAGGAATTCAACTCTTTATATATTGACATCGTTGAAATTCAAACCTCTATAGTTATTTAGTGTTATTATCACGGGAAAATTTCACATTTAGTCCCTATTATTTACAAAAAAAAAATTAGTTTGGTCCTTATTGTTTAAAATATCTCAATTTAGTCCATATTATTTCACCAAAAGTTTTAATTTCATCTTTATTATTTAAAATTTCTCAATTTTGTCCTTATTATTTCCCAAAAAGTTTTAATTTTATCTCTATTATTTTTAAAAAGTTTCAAATTCGTTCTTATTGTTTCTCAAAAAATTTCAATTTAGTCATTGAATCATAGGGACAAATTTGAAACTTTTTAAAAATAATAGAGATAAAATTAAAACTTTTTGGGAAATAATAAGGACGAAATTGAGAAATTTTAAATAATAAAAATGAAATTGAAACTTTTGGTGAAATAATATGGACTAAATTGAGATATTTTAAACAATAAGGACCAAACTAATTTTTTTTGTAAATAATAGGGACTAAATGTGAAATTTTCCCGTGATAATAACACTAAATAACTATAGAGGTTTGAATTTCAACGATGTCAATATATAAAGAGTTGAATTCCTTATATAGTTGTTGTTGTTGATTAAGATATCTCAATTTAATCCTTAATATTATTCTCAAAAGAATGTGCAAATTAGGACTTAAAAATTAACTTATTAGGGGTTGTACTTCAAATTTGTTAAAAGATTTCTTATCATGCAGATTAACTGGAGATATAAAGTTAAATTAGTTTTGTAGCATTCCGTCACACATTATATGAGATTTGTGTTCAATTTATAATGTGAGACCCGAGCATGGACTTTATTTTTATTTACTTGTTTAAATTATTATTTGACATATTATGTGCATTTACATGATTTAATTTTTATTTGAATATAAAATGTGCATTTAAAGTCCACTTAAATTGCATTTTGTTGACTTTTCATCTTCTTTGACCAAACTAAGTGGTATACTTGTAATTACATGAAATAGCATGTCTAAACTTGTCTTTTAATCACCTTAGATATTTGCTAGAGTGGTATACTTGAAATTAGAAGTAAAATGGATGTCTAACTTAATTAGTCAAGATATATTTTAAGTTGCCTTGACCTTCCTTTGACCAAGTTTAAGCATTATATCACAAAATAAAAAGCAAAAAAAACCCCAAAAAGAGCCTTGCTCAGCCGTGAGAGAGAAGGAGAGAAAAGAATAGGAAAAACCTAGTTTTCATCCATTTTTGAAGAAGTAGAAGAAGATTGAAGTCCTTTGGAACCAAATTAAAGCTTGTTCTTGCCTATTCTAGCATCCTTCTTGCATATTCTTGCATTTTTAGCAACAAAAGGTGAGGGGATTTTCAAAACAAAGTTTTAAAGTTGATGTTAATTTATGAACTTGTATATCTATGCTATGTATTGATGATATTGCATATGTTTCTTGCTAGGTAGGGTCTTGAGACAAACATATGTGATTTATACCATGATTGACCCATGAAAATGTTATAGCTTGTTAAATTGTGTTGAAACTTGAGTTGTTTAGCTAAAAATGTGTTGAATCCTTATTTCATAGCTTGAATATGAAGTACATAGCCTAATATATATTTATAGAATGCTAAAATGGCTTGGATGCATCAAGGGAGTTGAAAAATGGAAGTTGGGTGGTAGCTGGAATTTCTAGCGATTTTACTGTAGCAGCGCCATTGGGCTTCCTTTTTGCATGATTATATGCTTAAATTGCTCCTTAATTGATAGGTATACGAATGCGTAAACGTATTAGGGTAATTTATCGAAATAGTCCTAGATCTTGTTAATTTTTGACATTTAAGTCCTCTATCTTTCTTTTTGAACAAAATAATTTTTCATCTTTCATTTTGGTGACAATTGTTAGTCTTTTGAACAAAATTCGTCAAAAAAATATCGTTAGTGAGCACGTAGATGGCACGTGGTCTCAAAATTCACAAATTTTCAGTGGTAAAATTGTCACACGATAAAAGATAAACATCTTAAAGTTTATGCATTTTGCGGCCACCTGTCATTCACGTGCTCACTAACGTTATTTTTTGACATATTTTACTCCAAAGACTAATAGCTATCAGCAAAATGAAAGATGAAGGACTATTTTGTCCAAAATAAAAGATAAAGGACTTAAATGTCAAAAAGGCAAAGGTTTAGGATCATTTCGGTAAATTACCCAAACGTATTATATTGTAGGTTGTGAAAGGTGTTGATAAAAGTATTGCTAAATGTGGATGTAGTATGGTTAAATGTTGATTCTAGGTGTTGTTTGAATGTGGTGTTGTAAGGGTTGCCTATCTTTATGGATTATTAGCTTGTTTTGCTCCTTAGTATGCTATATATATGCTTGGGTATATGTGTTGCATGTTAGGTTATGAAAGAGGCAGTAAAAGTGGTGGTTATGTGTTGATAAATGGACTAAGTATTGATAGAATGCTATTGAATTCTAGTGTAGTTGATTATGCACATGGCTGCCCTTTTTGTGGCTAACATGCTTACTTTGCTTCTTAGTTGTTAAATGTACATGTGTGTAAGTGTATTGTTTTGGAGGTTGAGGAAGGTGTTGCTAAGTGTTGTAGTGGATATTGCTAAACATTGAGTTAAAGTGTTGGTTATGCTTTAGTTGTCAAACGTGCAAGTTAAGTACTATTGGATTATATTGTAATGAGTTTATGAAAATGCTCGTGTGTAGTGTCAAGTGTTGTCAAAATGGTTAAATGGTTGAAAGTGTTTACAAGCGGTTGAGTAACCTACTTTGTAACCTAATCAATGTATTTCTAAATGGTATTGAAATGTTAAGTGTTGACTGCTGAATGTCGTAATGTTAAGTGTTGAGTGTTGAAATGTTGAAGCTTTGAGGGGCAACCTACAATGTTGTCCCCTCGAAGTGTTGATTGAAAATGTTTAAATACGGCGTGGTAGCATCGTGTCACACTGGGCGGCATCAGACTTGCCAGGCAAGGGCATGACTACCATGGTCTGAGTCCCTCGCTCGCATGGATGGAGTGCTCCATGGGGTCTTAGGTCGTATAGTTTGGTGTAGACTCCGGATTGCACCGTGGGAATAACAAGGAAATGGTAGAGTTCGTGCTCGTGATGGTGGTATAAGAAGACGACATCAACACTTTTTAGCGTATCTTTACTGAATGTTTATTTACCTTGTTATTACTGAGCTACTCACACTTATTGTTGTTTATTGTTCCAAAGCTCGTTTTCAAAAGGGTTTTCAAAGCGAAATGATTTTCAAAACCTTCTTGTATTTCCCCCCTCACTGAGTTTGTGTAAACTCACCCCATTTTAGCAACATTTCAGGTGAAGTTGAGGCTGAGCCCGAGTTCATTAAAGTGATGACTTTACTTGTCTTGCTAGTTGGATGTTGATGTGTTGTTATGTTATCTTGGAGCTTTGTAGATGATGTTGTAAGAAAGGCTATATTTGAAATATGTAAATTATGTTGTCTACTTTAATGTTTGAAGACTTTTGAATTCAGGTTAAGTTTAAGTCTTTTATTTTAAAGTTTCGAAGTTTGGAGGTCTTTGTTGAAAGTGGTAATTCTACTTGGCCATGTACGTATTGCTAGGCCTTTGAAGGCTTATTTTGTATCATGTATCTCTTATGAGCATGTTTAAAGTAGGATTGCCCAGTGAATATGTAAACTTTATTGTGTATGAAATGCCCGGGCTATGTATTGTGAGGTTTCTATGTTGTTGAATGAATGTTTGAATAGGTTTATGTGTCAAATTACAGGCGTCATCATGCCCGTTTTCTGTCGCGTCTGGACTTGGTTCAGTGAGGTGTCGGGTTGGGGCGTGACATATAAACCCGAATTTAATATTTTGAACTAATTTCTTAGACTTAATGTGTTGACAAGCCAATAGTTAGCTCTAGTCGTTAGAGGTTGTATTGGATCAGGTTACAAGGTGAAAGTGTGAACTCACCCCACAACCTACTGATCCTATGGGCTCTCTCTATTGCCCCCCAACTCTGGTGTGACGTTGATGTCGATGTCTTTTTTAAGGGGAGTCTTTGCAAGTATAATAATTCCAATCTTCAAAATACATGAGAATCTACATGTTTGATGTCTTATACTGAAATTCTTAGAGTAAATTGTTTGCTGTCCCACTGTGTTTTGTTCGAAATATTCATTCACCTCCTGTAATTTTAAAATAGGCTCATTACTTCCCTATGTTTTTCCGATTATAGATGACGCATTCAAAATCTCTTATTCCGTTAATAAACGTTACTGAATTAGTTTATTGACCGTTATACATTTATATAAAGTTAAAACAATGGGGCGTAGCAAGCTTTTATACAAAATCGCAGGGGGGTAACATGCTTCATTATAAATAACATCGGGGGTTAACAAGTATATAATAAAGAAACAGAGGGGGTTAATAACCTAATTTAATAATATATTCTTACAACACAAAAGCGTACATTGCAACTACAACTACTACTCCCCTCCTCTTTTCAGTAACATCACGATAAGAAAGAAAACCACCATTATACAACAAATAGCACCGGCAAAAAAAGTCATTTTCTGCCTTCCAACATCCTGCATATTGTTCCTCCCACTGTGGTAGGCGCGAGATGTGACCTCCTCCTCACAACTACCACTTTCTTTGATTGTTCCTCCATATGTGATAGAGCTCCTAGGTGGAATAACAGGTATGCCAATATCAGGCCAAACTGCAATGAGATGCAGTTTAATTTAAGATGATATGGCTCACAAAACGCATATTAACCACGTGAGATGCACATCCACTTAAAACTAACGAAAGTGTTAACGGATGGAGTCGGTTAGCTATAATTAGAAAAACACAGGGGAGTAATAAGCCTATTTTAAAAGTATAGGGGGTGAATGAGTATTTCGGACAAAACATAGAGGGATGGCAAGCAATTTACTAAAAGGTTATTTTTATCCAGCAACAAATTTATTTGAACCAAAAGCATAAAAAAAATCGTATTTTAAGTACGTGTGTTACAATTGCTGTTAAATTAGATTGCGTTTTTAACGAAGGGGGGCAGTCAGCTATACTCTGAAAATCACAGAGTGGTAATGAGCTTATTTTAAAAAGATAGAAGATAAATGAGTATTTACGGCAAAACACAAAGGGACGGTAAGTAATTCACTATGAAATCTTATAACAAATCATGCATAGTGATTTTCTCATCATCTCTGCTCTGCATTAGCAGATTAATTGGGAAGAAGTGGATAGTAAATTATTCTACAAGGTTACACATGACGGAAGCATCAAAAAAAAGCTATTAGCTGCATGGACTTGAAGCAAACCTCTCGCAGAAATCATCTTGGGTGTTGCAATGTTGACATTTCTTGCCAAACCTTTCACAGAAAGTATCCTACAGTTCTCGGATGCGATGGGTTTGTCTACTTTCTTCATCTCATTTGTGATAGTACCTCTTATCACAAATGCGAAATCAGCAATATCAGCAATCTTTCCAGTAAGCCAAAAGAGTAGAAACACCGCTTCTTTGACATTTTCAGAGGTACATACATCTCTCTACCTATATATAAGTATATATGAGTAAGAACCATTTTATACTGGCCAACCATATAGTCTAGTAGTATGATTCTTGTTTTAAGCGCGAAAAGTCTTGAAATCGGATTGTGCAATACTCTTCAAAAGTGCTGTAAAAATGATTCTCCCTTTTAAGTTATTTTTTATTTAAAAAAGGCATTTTATACGTTTGTGCTTTGTTTACTTTTCTCTCTCCAAAGTACTATACGCATATAACACCTTCTAATACATATATTAACCATTGAAATAATAAATTAACTACAGTAGTTGATCAAGAGTCAACTTTTTTTTTTTTTTTTTTTTAACTTTTTGGTTTTACCCCCATCCACCTCATGAGATCCGAACTTTAGACCCCAACTTCTAGGGAGATAGCCTACTCGTAAACTACTCCTGATTCTCTAGATCCTACATAGATCTATATCCAGAGTCAACTTTTACAATTTAAGGAGGTTAAAAATCATATTCAATTTTCACGTACAATTTTATGATTCGTTCTTAATTCGTTAATTTATTTTACAATGTTACCAATTGAATGAAGATATTGCTAACTCTTATGTATTGACAATCAATGAGGCATTGCTTTTCTGATGAGTGATTGTTAATATCAAAGTCTCTTAAAAGTATAAAGTCCAAGTTCACAGATAATTAATTATTCAGATCAAGATATTGGACAGCTTTATATAGGTCAGTCATGTTAAAGTTATGATAATAACGGATTATCTACAAGCACCAATTGGATAATTAAGAGATTATATCAAGTACTTTTAATACATGTCTGGTAATCAATTGGAGATATAAAATTAAATTAGTATTATAGCATCCGTCACACATTGTAACAAATTTGGGTTCATTATTACCGTCAAAAAGAGTTTAAACATTTTGAACCAATTTATTGAGATTAATGTGTTGTCAAGCGAATAGTTGGGCCTAGTCATTAGAGTTGCATTAGATCAAGTTACCAGACAAAAGTGTGGGCTCACCCCACAACCTCTTAGTCCTGGCGAAAGTGTAGGCTCTTTCCACTATCCTTAAACTGTGTTGTGATGTGGATGTTGACGTCATGTATTTTAAGGGGAGTCATTGCAAGTATAATTCCAATCTTTAAAAGAGTAAATGATTTAACACCCTTTGTGTTTTGTCAAAAATGTAAAATACTCTTTTGTTTTAAAACGTAGGTGATTATCACTTTGTGTTTTATAAAATTAGCTGAATACCCCCACTCCCCCTCCCCTCCTTCCTTCCTCCTGCCCCATGTTTTGAAATGTTGTTGATTACCCCTTTGTGTTTTAAAAAAATATAGTTAAATACCCTCTGTATTTTTGAAAACGCAGCTAAATACCCCTGTTAAAAACACATGATTTAGGGTTTATTTTTAAAACACAGGGGGTACTATTCAACTACATTTTAAAACATAAGAGGATATTCAACTACTTTTATAAAACATAAGGGGTAATCAGCTATGTTTTAAAGCACATGAGTATTATGCACTTTTGACAAAATACATAAGGAGTTACGCTAGCCCAATAGTAAATCTGGCACTGTCATTTGCTCTAATGGTATTATTATCATCTTAGGTGCAAGAGGTCTAAGATCGACTTGACAGTGTATAACATCTTTAAAAAATGATATAAAATTGATCTAAACCTCTCTTTAAATAAAAAATAAAGAAAGAAAGAAAAAGCATTTATACGTTTGCTTTCTCTACTTTTCTCTCTCCAAAGTATCAAATTAATGTATATAACACCTTGTGATACATATATTACCTATTGAAATAATAAATTAACTAGTTGATCTAGAGTCAACTTTTAGGATTTAAGAACGTAAAATAATATTCAATTTAATTTGACTTACAACATTATGTAAAACAGTTTCGTAAAATTCTTGGAGCTTCTTATTTTTTAATTTTTTTCAACTTCAGCTTTTATCTAAAAGTACTTTAAAAAATGGGTTAAACAAGTTAGTTCAACTTTTAAATTCACAGAAAGTACTTTTGAGCGTCTAAAAACTAGACCAAATAAAGCCTAAGTCATTACTTTTCTAACAAATCAGTGATTGTTAATATCAAAGTCTTAAAAGTACAAACTCCAAGTTCACAGATAATTAATTACATGTTCAGATAAACATATAGGATAATTACGGGATTATTTACGAGCACCATTAGGATGATTATGATATCTATCTACAAGCAAATTTATATATGTTCCCATAATCAAAATCAGGGCGGACCTAGTCACTCACATTTATGGTGTGTATTTGTACAGTAAAAGGGTTCAGGATATGAATAAAGTTTTCAATATAATAATTTTTCTAAAAAAATATCAAAAAACAAAGATTTTTTTTTTCCAAAGTGAGGATGTGCATCCTACACATAGGTGCGCCACAGATCAAAATTAAAAAAGCATGTCTTAAGTAACCACTAAATTTAAAAGCTTAAATTAGAGGTTTGTTATAGTTATTTATTGTGTTCAACGCGCCATGTCATGTGTAGATTTTTATCGAGCGTTACACGTGAACGGAATTTTACAAATGAATGACAGTATGTTTTGAATTCAAGACTTTTTAATTCTTAGTCTATGACACCATATATTAAGTTACCACTTTATATAAGAATTTAATTAAGCTATGAGAGATGAATTTGTTATACTTATCTATTGTGTCCAACATCATGCTAGTATTTGATACATGCAATGATAAGTATCTGTACTCTGAGATGTGCAGATTTATGGCAAAGTGATCATGAATAATATCATGGGCCTAACAACACTGTTAGCAATTGTCTATGCAAAGGAGTTGACATGGAATTATTCAGCAGACGTGCTTATAATCTTCCTCATTTGTGGCGTTGTTGGCCTTGTTGCGTTCTTATGCACCACCTACCCTCTTTGGACTAGCTTCTTGGCGTTCTTCATGTATTTATTCTCTTTAGCTCTTTTCTATGTCCTCCAGTACTTCTGGGGTTGTTGACCACTTGATATCCTCCTAGTAAATTGAATAAATGCACGTTACATAAAAATTAGGTGAAATGATCAAATAGTAATTTGTTGTAACTTTGTAATGAAACATTCTAAGTACAAACTACCGCTTCGGTCTTCATTTTATCGAAATAAATAAATAAATGCATGTTCTAGATTTGATGTGTTTCCTTTTCTTTTGATGGTTGGATCTTTAAAAAAACAAAAAACAAAAGTAGAAAGTGAACAACGCACAATGCTTCGTCAATATGCCCAAGCGGATCATAAACGAACAAGACACTGTAATGATCCCATATAGGAATCTCATTATTAGAAGGGGTGATAGAATTCTTTATACTTAAAAAAGCACCCTTTGTAAGGGTAAGATTTCTATGTGGATCATTACATTCTACTCCCCTTAAATTAAGAATCGACACCCACGCCGGATTAACCTATCGATACTAGCTCGGCGGTAGCCCTTTTCCCTTGACGGCTACACTTGTTTATTAGTATTTAGTGTGACACTTATCACACCTTAATTTAGTTTATAGTTTCTCCTCCATGGAATCCACTCTCAATGAAAGCACTAACGTAACAAAGTAAACTAAAAAATGTAACAACTTAAACCCAAAGGGAGAGCCCATCCCAAAAAACTAGTTTGTTAGGTGGAAGAACCCCTTGTACTTAAGAAGTATCTCTTTTAAAAGTGAGATTCTTATGTGAGATTATTACAGACACATGATCAATGTTATGCCAAACTTTATATAAATATTTACTTTTCCTCAGTCCATATATACGATTGATTATAGTGGTGGTGTAGCATAGTTCATACAACTGAGGTTCCACAACGTCCTCAATTTATACAATTGTTATTTTGTGGAACAACTTAAATAAATGACGTTGGGGATGTTCAATAGTAGTATTCATAGGAAGCAAAGGATAAATTGCGTCACTGGTCATTATAGATAACAAAGAAAATTAATAGTGACTAAAGATTTAATTAAATAACAAAGAAAATTAGTTTAATGGACAATTTGGAATTGAAAAAAAAAATAGTAGGTAATTTAAAACTGCAAAGAAATTTAGTAGCCAAAGGGACAATTTATCCATTTGCAAAACGCTATATATCCGCCAAATATACTTTTCGTTGAGATTTAAGATCTACTCCCATTCTAATTATCATCTTGAATCTATATTATAAATAAAAACTCTATTATTTGAGGTGGACTTTTGTGGAATAGACACGTGGCACTCTAACATGACAAAAAAGTGTTCCCCTAAATACTATTGTTGACTTTGACCAAAAAAAAATACTAATGTTGACATGTGGTTCTTCCAATAGACAGTTTAGATATAGATTTGAAAATTAGTAGTGATTAGTGAGGGATATATTTATGAATGCTCAAAAACGTTGTCTCTTGAGGTGGAATTTCGTTGTGACACTCTAAAATGGATATAAATTTCTTCGTTGGATGCTATAAAGAGGACATGTGAAGTTATATTTTAAATCTACTCGTCATATAGTTTTCCCATTTAAAATTGACTTTTGCCATTGAATAGGTTCTAAATATTGATATGTTCATTGTAACTTAGTGTATAATATGAAAATTGTAATGGTTCATTGACATACCTAAATTATTAACGTGTAGTTATAAGGACTATTCAGAGTGGAATGTATATAATGCTTCATCGAGTCTATGAACTTTAACTTCTTAAATTATGGTATTGTTAACATATTGTGCAATCAAGTCAATGGCAGGAAAATTTGTAAAGAATGGAAGTCAATGGAGTAATTGCTTTGGTAAGGGTAGAAGTCTTCAAACAGTGTTGGTTAGCTTGTCGAATCTATTGTTTATAATATCAGAATGGAGAGAAATAATAGAGTGCACGACATAAATATTCTTTCAGATGAACAACTTTTTGCTATAAGTGTGGTTATTATTAGGCAAAAAATTCGCCTACACTGTAGATTTAGAAACAATGGCATGAATAAGAAAATTTGTAAAGAGTGAAATATTGAGTTTTTGCTAGAATAGGTTTTGAACAATCTTATTTTGTGCGTTGTTAATGATTGTTGATTTGAAATAAAAATACTTGTTTACTTAGCAGAAAAAAAGTTAAGGATAGGAAAAATTGATGTACTATGAATTTACTTTGATACCACATGTCAAGGTTGTATAAAAGGATTAATCTAGTCCTTTAATTATATATTGCGTGAAATTGTAAAGAAAGTGTATTGTAGATGAGTGAAATCCAAAAAAGTACTGATAGATTGTGTTCGGACAAGCCCCATACAATACTCAATTCCCAGTTCCTCTTTGTTGATGAAAGGCCTTCTAATCAAATACAATGGTAGATTGCAGGTCAAAGCCCTTTCAAGAATAAAACTGGGTAGTTCGTCGATAAAAGAGCTACAAAGATTGTGGTGTGGGCTGTTCATAATCGAAAGGGTGCTAACTTTCAATCATACATATTCAGGCTCCAATTCTGTGTTGCAATCTACATTATATTGTATGGTGTGAAAGAAACTATGACACCCCGAAGCCAACACTTCATTAATTGCATTCATTAAATGGTTTACTTAGATGTAACTTAGCTAATTACTTCATTTTTTTTTTTCATATTTCTATAAATTCAACTATTTCTTTTCATGCATTTTATATTTTTATAAAATAATACATATTTTTAGGGGACTATAGCTCCTGACCGTTTGTACATTTCATATCGAGATCAACGGAAAAAAATTCACGAAATGTCTGATAAATAGTACCAGCGGGATTTTTTTTTCCAGATTTTTTAGATTTTTTGGCATTTTGTTTTGCTGAAATTTAATCACCCAAGTGACCTATTTACCCTTACTAAAATGCCCTAATTGATTGACCCACCCATTGACCATCTTATAAAAACATTATAAGCCAAGAAAAAAAAGGGTCAAAAAAATGGCCAAAAAAGAGTTACGGGAATAGTAACTTCTCCAAAAAAAAATTGCTCATTGCTTCATTCTTGCTTCCATTACTTCCCAAATTGGTTGTTCTTCATCCTTAGGATCTTAAGACCATTCTTTGATCTTCAAATGAGGTGAGTGTGCATTACATTCTTGTATTAAATTCAATTAAAGTTTGTGCTATTATTTTTATAATTTAATATTGTAGTGGTTTAATGCTTGTTCCGTTACTTTTTATATGCTCTAATGACTTCGTATAATATATTTGATGGTTTAAAATGCTTGTTGAATGCTTGTAAATAAAAATGGCACTTGGGGAAGATGATTGAATAGTACTTTTGCCATGAAAATGACCTATAAAATATTTTTGTCTCGGATTTTGAATTCCTTGCTCGTGTAGGTCATTGGCATGTTAGATTGACAGAATATGTAATAAAATTGAGGTGCTCTTTGAGAAAATCATGAAAAAATACCTAATTTAAGTCGGGGTCGAAAAACGGAGTTATCTGTTTGCTCGTTTTTATTTAGGGCTTTGTCTTAGTAGGTCATAGAGGCACTTTCCGTGAATTTATGGCATCGGTTAGGGTTTCGGGTGATATAGCTCCTTTGTAAACCATAAAAGGAAAATAGGAGTTTTTGGATAAATGTGGGCGTAACCGGGATTTCGTAGCTTTTAAGTGGGTCATAAAATGTCCTTGAATGGGGTATGAAGTCGGTTTCGAGTTTGGTTATCATATGAGTTCATAGGCGCATAATTTCTATTGACTTTAAGCATAATAGTTAGAATTGAGAATTAGATTTGTGTTAGCTTGAAATGTCGCACCATATGCTTCCTATATTGATTGTCATTGCATTTCATGGCTATATTGCTTAGTTGAATGATAGGCCGAACATTGTTAAATGCTTATATGATGTGAACTTGGTTATATCGGTTATAAATGTTAACTATGTGAATCCTCATGATAAATATATATTCTATTGCATGATAGGGTTGATCTATTGAGCTGTTTCTCGTATCTTGGAGCTCGGTAAAGGTGAGAGAGTTGCATCTTATTTGCATTTCTCTATTATATATTGAATATATTAAATAGTTTTCATGCTATTAATGTGATTTAACGTATTCTAACAAGATTTGTTAGTTTTATAGTTAGTAGAATGAGTCTAATGGTTAATGCTCGTTATTTCGCTTCTATTGTTGTCAAATGTTTAATGTGTGAGGACGACCTCTTTTGTTGTACCTTGATTATGTGTCTATCGGCTTACCTTGTTATATTGCTTTTATTAATGTTTTTCGTGTCATCGAAATAATGGTTGCGCAACCTTATTGTCAGGGCGAATGCGATGGGCCTCTCTGGGCAGCAGTAGGTTTGCCAGGGTTGGTTGCTCTAGCTCCGTACCCTATTCCCTTACTCGCCTAGTCCGGAAATTGCTAGGGGGTTTTGGGTCGTAGGTATTATGTATATCCGGAGTACCCATTAGTGTAAGGGATGCCGACATATCGAGACTGGGTTCGTGATTTGTGGATCGAGGCTCGTGAATCGAAGATTTGGAGTGATAAGGGTTATCGATCGTATCCTTTTAAGTATGGTATTAGAATTGTTATTCATTGTTTATTTATTGTGTTAAATTGCTACATTGCACGAACCCCGGTATACTGTTCCCGTTTCCCTCTCCCACACTGAGTATACATTATTTGTATACTCACTCCTTATCATGAAATCTTTCAGGTTATAGCCAAAGGAAGTGTAGTTCGAGATCACGTGATAGTTCGTGCTTGAAGATCGGTCTTACGTGTTATGTGGCTTGAGCTGTAAAAGTTGTAAAGTTTTACTTTCATGAATTGTATATACTCAATGTATTTAAGCTTAACCAGGTCATAGAGTGCTTTGATAACCTAGTTTATGTAATAGCTTAATGAAGTTTGAGTTCAATACATGTATGAAGTTGTTGTATGTTTGGACACGGTACTGTTTTATTTATATGTTATGTGCAGGTAAAGTGTTTATCCTATAAACAGGGAAAACTCTGTCCGTTTCCTTAAATTTTGTGACCGGGTTGAAATTGGGTTGAGAATAGCATGGTTATTAGAGCTTCCGGTCTCGTGAGGGTCGGGCCGTTATAGAAACGAAAGGCTCTACAACAATAGCGCATCTGCCTGAGGGTAAAATTTTAGAAAAATTGAGGATAGCATAAAATTAAAGGTGTTAAGTGGCAGAAAATTTTGTAATAGTGCACTTCATAGGAGAATTAGAATTGCTTGGAACATTGACTACTCGGTTCTCAAATGATATTTTTGTGTAATTATGTATACAAGATTTTATACTTAATAGATCACTTTTTTTTTTGCTCGAACACAAGTATATGCATTAAAGAACGAATAACAAAGATTACATCATAAACCATGTCAAAAGAGCCAAAAACAGTTAGCCAAGTAGGCTAGAATCAATGTTCCAAGAATTACATAAATTTCTATTAAGAGCAGTGTTCTTAAATTTCTATCCCTTAGCGAATTTGCATCTGATGTCAAAGCGGATTTGTTCCAAGATTTGATCATTTGTAGTTGCTGACTGAGTAAACATGCTACCATTTCTTTCATTCCAAATATAGTAGATAGCGGACGTCCAGAAGAGGCGAAGGATAATAGACTGGAGACATTTTCTTTTGCAGAAAATAATCATCCATTAAAGAATCTGATCCCAATTAGCAATATTGAAAGTAGCTTTGCAGAGGGAGACACCTGATTCACAGATTCTTTTAGAGTAGTTGTACTCAAAAAATAAGTGGTCTCTAGTTTTTATAGAGAGAC
This sequence comes from Ehretia macrophylla, assembly GCA_037974665.1. Classification (NCBI taxonomy): domain Eukaryota; kingdom Viridiplantae; phylum Streptophyta; class Magnoliopsida; order Boraginales; family Ehretiaceae; genus Ehretia; species Ehretia macrophylla. The sequence goes on from CM075767.1 coordinate 67,412,214, forward strand.
CACAAAGAAGACAAGTGCAGGAAGTTGGAATACCCTAACCAACCAACCTTTGTTTACTAGGCAGTTGATCATGAATTGACAACCAAGCAGTAAAGTAATGTCTAGGAGTGTGCCCCCGAAATCAAACCACATTGTACCAATTGACATACGGAGATTTATATCTGATGGCTTCTCAGGTATAGTGAAGAGAGAACTTACCATTAGGACTAGGTGTCTAAACAATAGAGTCATCTCTATTAGCATAATAACAAGGGAAACAACATCATTGATGACAGACTACAGTCTAGTGGAAATATTGCTAGTTCGCATTGAATGGATAACCTCCGCAACTGTGGTACACAAAGAAATGCCTGAAAATGAGAATGTGTTGCCACCAAAATAATCCTTAAGAATACCAAGATGATTCCAAAGGTCAGACCAATATCCATTTCCTTGTTTGACTCTGAGCTTAGATTTTCTAAAGCATCGGTGATCCTGTTTTGCTCTTTACTTATTTAGGTGATGGTCAAATGTTTAAAATCTGACTACAACTTCTCTATAGTTGCAAGATATCGTGCCATTTTCTCATTTCTTGCTTTGTAAGTTCCTTTGAACTGGTTTACCATTAGTTACGATTCCTCTAAAAGCATATACCTTCTTGGCTCCTATGCTCTTGGCCCATGATAGTCCTATCAAGAGGGTTTCATATTTAGCTTCATTTTTGGTGGCCCTGAAGCCATACTACATTGTCTTTTTGATGACTACCCCATCTAGGTCTTAGAATACAATGCTAAGGCCGTAGTCTTTTGAGTTAGCTAACCCGTCCACATGTAGGGTTCAGACTCTATCCCAAATATCTTTTGTTTGTAGCACGGCTAAGGTCATTCCCTAGTGGTCTTCAAAAAAGTCAAAGAGAAAATTTGCCAACGCTTGAGACTTGATTGTTGTACTGGGTTGATAGGTGATGTTGAACGTAGTTAACTCCATTGCTCATTTCATGACCCTCCCAAATAACTCTACCTTATGCTATACTACTTTTAGTGGGTACGTTGTGGTGACTATGATGTTGTAAGTGTTAGGTGTATTATTAATATATGATTTCAGCACATTTTTACTTAAATTTGGTTAGTACTTGAGTAATTTATGAGCAATTTGATTGGTTTCGTATTTGTTTTGCGATATAGGAGAATTATATGAGGAAACATGGATTTTGAGATAGAGATTGAAGAAAAATGATTAAGGAAAAGCTTTCATGTGACTTGTGAAGTAATTGAAGAGAAATTAAAAGTAGCACAGTCATAGCGCAGTTGCGCAACATCGCAGGAAATTTAAGGGCAATTTTGTAAAAAGGCATGAAAAGAAGAAACCCTAGGTTATAAAAAGAGGAAAACAAACGTTTGAAATGAGTTCTTTGGCTGGCGGCTAATTCTAGAGAGCAAAAAGCAACGTTCTGGAGAGGAGAAAACATAAGGAATAACAAGATTGACGAGGAATGACAGATTAGAGACAAGATTTCACCACGACTTTCTTGAGATTTCTAATTTTTTTTCTCTCTCTCATCATGAATTTTAATAGACTTTGGATTTCATTTACATTTATTATGAGTTGCTAGATTATTTTTCTAGGGTTACAATAGATTATGTTGATTTGATTGATTGATGGATTATTCTATTTTTATGTTTGAGTATTTCACACTATGCTTAATGTCTGTGATTGTCTGGCTAATAATTGATTGTTTTGTGGTTTGGTTTGAGACTGAGAAGTGATAACTAGACTAGACCATGTGTGGAGTACCATTAAATTGTCATAAGTTAGAGATAGTTATGAGATCTGGTGTAACGTTTAAATTTTTAGGGTTTAATGCATTCCATAAGTTCACAGTTATCACAGAGATGTAGGTAGCTTACTTATTGGGATAAGTTATTGATACTTGGGAAAGATTAATATCTACCTTAGTGAAATTGCTGGCAGCATAAGGAATAGTCGTCAATTGGATTTAATCAACAGATTCGAGTAGGATAAATCTTAGTGAAATCGGAACCCATAGAGCTTTCCAATTATTGAATCAAGTTTTCTATCAAACTCGCAATTGTTTAGTTGTTAGTTTCATTAGTTTTGTTAACTCTTAGTTTTTAATTACAAATTCTCAAATTTTGATTGTTTGAATAAAATTAGAGCTAAAACAATTTTGGTAGTTAATAATCTTAGTCTTCGTGGGAACGATCTTTACTCATCATTTTATAACTTGTTGCGACACGTGCACTTGCGTTAGAAATCACACAATAAGTTTTTGGCGCCGTTGCTGGGGACTGTGTCAATTATTAATATCGATATCAAATAGCTTTAATTTTACTTTGGATTTTATTTAATTTTGTGTTGTTATCTTATTTTCGTTACGTGTGTTTCAGGAACATATTCCTTTACGTGCATACAAAAGTTAGGAGGTAACAATTTATTGCCTTTCGATCCTAAGATAGAACGGACCAGTCGGAAGAACAAAAAGGAGAAAAGAGCTACTATCCATCATTTTCAAGGGAATATGGCTGACCTCGTGGTAGGGCAGGAAGGAAATAATCAAGTAGTCAATCAGGAAAATCCGCCTAGAACACTACGAGAGTATGCGTTGCCACCCACTAGAATTCAACCTATGATTAGAAGGCCATCGATTCAAGCGAATGATTTTGACTTGAAGACAGTGATACTACAATTGATTCAGAATATCCCGTTTCATGGACTTCCCACTGAAGATCCTAATCAGCACATCGTGAATTTTCTAGAAGTCTGTGAAACTATTAGGTACAATGGAGTTACTGATGAAGATCTGCGCCTTCGCTTGTTTCCTTTCTCCTTGAGGGATCAAGCTAAGGAATTGTTAAACTCGCTGCCTTCGGATTCAATCACCACTTGGAAGGATTTGGTGTACAAGTTTCTGTCAAGATTTTTCCTACTTGGAAAGACAGTGAAGCTGTTCATAGAAATCAATAATTTTGCGCAACATGAAGGAGAAACTCTATGTGAAGCGTGGGAGAGGTATAAAACGTTATTGAGGAAGTGTCCTAATCATGTAGTACCCAAGTGGATGCAAGTTCACAATTTTTACAATGGGTTGATTAGCGCTACAAGAACTTTGATTGATGATCAGCAAGTGAAGCTTATGAGTTGTTGGAGGATATTGTTTTGAACCATTTGCAGTGGTCTAGTGAGAGAGTCACACCAAAGAAGACAGCTGGGATCCATGAGAGTTATGCCATAACTACTTTGGCATCAAAAATTGACAATCTCGCGAAACAGATACAAAATAATCAAGTAACTACTAATGTTGTCCAAGCGGCAATGGTGTGCGAGTTTTGTTGTGGTCCACATTATAGTGCAGAATGTCAGGTTGGAAATCCATTTGCACAAGGCACAATAGAACAAGCACAGTATGTGGGGAATTTTAATGGGCAGCAGCACAATCCGTACTCTAACAGATAAAATCCAGCATGGCGTAATCATCTGAATTTTTCCTGGAGAAATGCTCAGAATGTGTTGCAGCCTGAGTAGAATAACCCACCACCAAAGAAGAAGGTAAATTTGGAAGATGCATTAGCTTAGTTGACGACTTCACAAACTCAATTCATGAATGAAACTAGGACAAGCCTCCAAAATCAATTTGCATAAATCAGAAATTTAGAGGCACAGTTTAGCCAAATGGCTACGACGTTATTAGAAAGGCAGCAAGGGAATTTACCTAATACGCCAGAGGTAAATCCTAGAAGAGAAGGTAAAGAGCATTGTAGAGCTGTCACCTTGAGAAGCGGCAAGGAGTTAGAAGAGCCAATGAGCACCTAGAAGGTTGAGAAATGTGAAGCGAAGAATGAGGCGAAAGATGAAGAGAAAGTAGAAGCTCAGTCACAGCCTATGCAGGAACCACCTATGGTAGTACTATTCCCTCAACGATTGTAGAAAAACAAACTTGACAAACAATTTGCCAAATTTCTTGAGGTCTTCAAGAAACTTCACATCAACATTTCATTCGCGGATGCACTTGAACAAATGCCGAGTTATGTGAAGTTTATGAAGGATATTCTTTCAAATAAGAGGAGCCTTGGGGATTACGAGACAATTGTACTTATTTAGAAGTGCAACGCCATCCTACAAAAGAAGTTACCACAAAAGCTCAAGGATCTAGAGAGTTTTACTATTCATTGTGAAATTGGCAATGTTATTTTTGAGCGAGATTTGTGTGATTTGGGTACTAGTATTAATTTGATGCCTTTATCTATTTTCAGGAAGCTTGGATTAGGCGAGGCGAGGCCCACAACTGTAATATTGCAATTAGTTGATCGATCATTAAAGCATCCCAAAGGAGTTATTGAAGATGTACTAGTTAAAGTCAACAAATTCATATTCCCTGCGGATTTCATAGTGCTGGACATGGAGAAGGACAAGAAGATTCCTATTATTCTTGGGAGACCATTCATTGCAACTGGAAGAGCACTCATTGATGTTCAAAAGGGAGAGCTGCGACTAAGGGTACAAGAAGAAGAAGTGATTTTTAATGTGTTCATTAAGTACCCTGAATCTAGCGCAGTTGTTTTCGTGTTGATGATGCACAAGCTATAGTGCCTAGCCATGTAGGTCGACTAGATCCCTTAGAGGCTAGCTTGGTACAAGATGATCTTGTTGATTTGGAGGATGAAGAGGTGCAGACATATTTGAATTGCATGGATTCGTTTGAACCAAATAGGTGAAAATATTTTGAAGAATTGGGAGAAGGTTTTAGACATTCCAAGCCATCAATTGAGCAACCACCTGTGTTGGAATTGAAACCTCTACCAGCACACTTGCGCTACATATACTTGTGCGAGTAAGACACACTTCCAATAATCATCTCTTCGTTGCTCTTTAACGAAGAAGAATATAAATTACTGAGAGTGCTTAGAACTCACAAATCAGTGATTGGTTGGTCTTTAGCGGATATCTAGGGGATTTGCCCCTCCATGTGCATGCATCGTATTCTTATGGAGGATGATAGTAAACCATCCATTGACACACAAAGGCGACTCAATCCGACGATGAAAGAAGTGGTAAGAAAGGAAGTTCTAAAGTGGTTAAATGCAGGAGTAATTTACCCAATCTCAGATAGCTCATGGGTAAGTCCAGTGTAAGTGGTACCCAAGAAGGGCGGCATGACAGTTGTGAAGAATGAAAACAATGAACTTATTCCTACAAGGACTGTTACTAGGTGGAGAGTGTGTATCGACTATAGGAAGTTGAACAAGGCTGCGAGAAATGACCACTTTCCCTTGCCTTTTGTTGATCAGATACTTGATAGATTGGCAGGACATGAGTACTATTATTTCTTGGATGGTTACTCTGGCTACAATCAAATAGCTATTGCACCAAAAGATCAGGAGAAAACCACGTTTACATGTCCTTATGGTACATTCGCCTTTCGGAGAATGCCATTTGGATTATGTAACGCACTAGGTACTTTTCAGAGATGCATGACGGCGATCTTCTCAGATTTGGTAGAGCGTAGAATTAAGGTATTCATGGACGACTTTTCTGTGATTGGCATGTCGTTTGATAATTGTCTCTACAATTTGGAGTTAGTATTGAAAACATGCAAGGAGACAAATTTGGTGCTAAATTGGGAGAAGTGTCACTTCATGGTATGTGAAGGAATTGTCTTGGGGCATCGTATCTCAGCTAAAGGTATTGAGGTAGATCGTGCAAAGATTGAGACTATAAAGAAGTTGCCAGCGCCGACAACTGTGAAAGGGGTTAGAAGTTTTTTGGGACATGCAGGGTTCTATAGGCGATTCATCAAGGATTTCTCGAAGATCGCCAAACTACTCTCAACTCTTCTAGCGCAGAATGTTCCATTTGTGTGGGATGAAAATTGTGAACGTGCATTTGTAACAATTAAGGAGAAACTTGTGTCAACACCTATCGTAGTAGCACCTGATTGGGAGTTACCCTTTGAGTTGAAGTGTGATGTAAGCGACTACGTAGTAGGGGCAGCGAAAGAACAAGGTGTTTCATGCTATTTACTATGCGAGTCGCACTCTTAATGATGCATAGCTTAATTACGCAACAACAGAAAAAAGAGTTGCTCGCAATAGTATTCGCCTTCAACAAATTTCGGCTCTATCTGATTGGAAATAAGGTAATCGTCTACACTGATCATTGAGCTATCAAGTACCTTATAGCCAAGAATGATGCGAAGCCAAGGCTCATTTGTTGGGTGTTGTTGTTACAAGAATTCGACTTCGAGATCAGAGATAAGAAAGGCACAGAAAATTTCATAGTAGATCACCTTTCTAGACTTGAGTTACCAGCAGAGATTGAGATGGTGAAGCTGCCCATTGTTGATGATTTTCCGGATGAAAAGATCCTGGTGATACAATCTGATCAGACTCTTCCATGGTATGCTGACTTTGTGAATTTCTAGCGGCAAAGGTAATCCCAACAGATTTTAATTATCAGCAAAGGAAGAAATTTCTATCTGATGTGAAGCATTATTATTGGGAAGATCCTATACTCTACAAGCATTGTGCCAAAGAAATATACGTTTGAGTTTGATAAAGTCAGTCATCTTTAAAATATTCATGAGCATCGAACATCAAAATGGCAGCATGTATAGAAGTCTACTTATTGTTTTGTGCTAAAAAAGCAAAAATGTAGAAGTCTACTTAGTTTATAAGTAACGTACGTGCATCAAAATGGCAGTACGCTTGGAAGTCTACTTAGTTTTTTGCTAAAAGAAAACCATTCTTTTCTTTTCTTTATGTTCTAATTACGGAGAGTCTTGCATCCAGTTAGACCTACTCTCACATAATAATTAGATTTCATATATACATATATATTTCAACGACAGTCTCGGAAAAAAGAAAAATTCGCTAATCATGTTGAGTGTTTGATATAGAAGAATTGAACCTCAACAACCACGAGTCTGTCATTATGTCTCCTTCTCAAATCTTTTTAATCGTGCTGAAATTACAATTCTCATTAATTCTAACTCTCTCCTCCACCAAAAAAAAAACTGCTAATCAACTCTCTCTTTTCACACTTAAGATGCCATTCATTAGCGTAGGTCAGCTTTGCGTCAGCTTGGATGTTCTCATAGCCATAAAAAGAGTAAATTATACATATAGTTCCTATTATTTACACATTTTTTTAATTTGGTCCTTTATATTCTAAAAAAATTATCCTAGTTCCTAATATTTAGAAAACTAATTCAAAATAATCCATATTATTCAAAACTAGTTAATTTAGTCCCTATTGTTTCTCAGAAAAATTTAATTTATCCCCCAAATAAGGAATGTATAGGAACTAAATTAAATTTTTAAAAAAAACAATAGGAACTATATGATCCGTTCACGGGTTCGTTTCAAGCTCTCTACTGCTGAGTCTTGATTTGTTTTCATTGCTTAAAGCAACAATTAATGAAATGACAGAGAAAAGCAATATTTTGATCATTGGAGGGACAGGCAAGTTAGGAAGATTCATGGTGGAGGCCAGAGTAAAATGCTGGCATGACACTTTTGCATTGGTTAGAGAACAGACAATCGAGACAGATCCTGAGAAGGCAGACTTGGTGGAGAAGTTCAAGAGTTATGGTGTCGAAATAATTTCTGTAAGCACTTAAAAAATAAGTCCAAAACTATTCTCTTCAATTATAATCTTTTTTTTAAAATTTTGTTAGAATGTTTCACGTTTTTGAATATTATTAAAAATTACAGGGTTCCATCTCAAAATTATATCCTTCCTCATGTTTCAAGAAAATTATATTAGTTATTTAAAAGGAAAAAGAAATCTAAGGATAGTCCTTAACTAGTAGACAAAAGATAAAGTAACTACTTTTTTGAATTTCTTTTAGTAGTTTTCTCGGTCACCAAGGGTGAATTGCCTTTGTTCATTGTGTCATATGGTCTCCGAAACAAGAGAAAATTTGTTCTTTGAGTGTACTTTTAGTCGTTGGGTGTGGAGAATTTGCCTCAAAGCTACTAGAACTACGGCCTTGGGGTTACATTGGGAAAGAGTGGTCCGTGGATGTAGTGCAATTGCTAGTAGAGATACACTCCAAGCTATGGTCCTCAAGTTCCTTTTCTGTTCCAGTGTGTACTATCTTTGGTCTGGACGTAATGCGAGGATATTCCATAATGAGTTTGCAAATGTTGAGCAAAGCACCCAGAAAATTTTGTGGATGTTCGTTGTAAATTATTGACAGGGAAAAAGCATAGGACCAATCATCTTAATAGAGATATTGGTAGGAAATTAGATATTGGCGAGATTATTAAGTAATCTCTAGTTGTGATTCTTTTTTGTAAAGTCTCATTCCTGTCATGGCATTGCCATTTGTTTTTTGGAAATGAAATAAAATACATACTTGCTGACTAAGAAAAAAAAAAAAAAGTTGATAGCTTGCACAATGAGTGTTTACTAGGGAGAAAAAGGTCATATCCAAATGAAATGCCCTAAATAGATGGAGGGCATGAAGGAGCCTTAGAGATTATAGATCCATGGGTAAGGAGAAATGATAATGCGAATAACTCACGTACTTGGCTGATGATGGTGATTTTCTTATGAGTATAACTATCAGTGGCTGCATCATAGGGGGTGATTCAAGCTGTTGTTCAGCAAGTACTATTCCAACATGAGCCAAGGAGATCAAGAAGAGTGCGACTTTCTCCAAGGTTATTCTGTCCTTTTAATTTATTTGCAGTTAGTTTCGTATATGATCTGGGTCAGGGGCACAACTAGAAAAATTTCCTTTCTGGAAAGAAAAATGATGACATGAAAATAATAATAATAATAATAATAATAATAAGGGAGGCTAGTTATTATTATTTTTTAACTATACTATATAGATTTTTTTTTTTTTTTTTATAAAAAAAACCTTGAGCCAGTCGGGGCTCCCCAAGCTCCGCCACTGATCTGGGTAATGAAATAGAGTTATTTCCAATGCTAAGACCATTCAATTATCGAATATTTGATATCATATTAAATTATTACATAATTTAAAGGTTAAACTTTTTTTTTGACTAAGCAATTTAAAGGTTAAACTTTAAAAGAGAAATTTATATATTTATTTATTGTCTTCAACAGCAATCAACTAAACACAAAAACAATCAAGCTAATTGTTGCACTATTGCACCGAGACACAGCAAATTGGCGTCAACAGATCCATCTTGCTTCAAAGACGTGTAGCTTCCATAAAAATGTCAAACCAAAAACTAGTTAATTCATTATTGTTGGAGTCATATGTCGAGCCTTGGGACTCAAATTCATGAACCAGATGTGCACACCCCGGTTCTTCAAAAATGGTCGCGTTGATATCAGAGATGGGAAAACCCAGCTGCCGGTCGGAGCGTGGATAAGCTTGCTTCTTCACAAGCTGGATGCAAACATCTTCCATCCAAAATTGTTCTGGAAAGAGAGTCTCTTGGAACTCTCCGTGTGATTCAGATGAACATATACTTTCTGTGCTCCCCATTGCTTCAATTGTAACACAAGAATCTTTGCTTTGTGAATAGGATTCAGCAATTGGAAATTCAGTTGACTCCGCGACAGTGATGGAGCTTTCTGAATATATTATTTCAGCTGCGACATACCTGAATGAAGTGTCTTCTTCAGCGACATTCTTTTCATCATGTTTGGTTCTCTTAGCTTTAAAAGCATTCCTTTGACGTACTATTCTGCGGCGTTTCTTCGTGTGCGTCTGCCAGAAATTCTTGATTTCGTTATCAGTTCTTCCTGGTAGTTGTGCAGCAATTTGCGACCATCTACATAAGGGATGAGTACGAAACAATTTTGCTAAGAGAAAATGGTTGAAAAATGTTCTAGACATGTATGAAAATGGAAATGCTCTTTAATTTTTGGGTGAGGCAAGGTGTCACACCCCGGACCCAAAACCTGAAAAAATTGATATTATGGGGTTAAGTAATAATTACTTAGACGGAGGGATTCTTTCATTGAATTTGATCTATATATGGAAGCTACAATACTTACTTATTTCCTAACGATTTGTGCAATTCAATGATTGTTTCTCTCTCCTCCATGGTAAGGCGTCCTCGCTTTAGGTCTGGTTGAAGATAGTTCAGCCATCGAAGTCTGCAACTCTTTCCAGATCTTGACAGGCCTGGATCGATAACAAAATAAGCGTGGTTAAGCATTACGATTTCCATAAACAGATGTACATATTTAAGAATAACGATTTCAACTATACAATTGAAAGTTACTGCTCTCACCTGCAGCTTTTGGCATCTGACTCCAATTCCAGATGCCATATTTTCTTAAATAAGCAATTAGTTTTTGATCTTCCTCAGGACTCCATGCTCCCTTCTTCAAATCCACCTTGTCAGTTTGCTTCATTGTCAAGAGTTTGGAAGGTCCCTTAGGAAATCCAAGCCACCAACTTCAAGTGATTTATTTAGTTAATTTTACTCAAAGATCGATGCAAATATATATATTAGAGATTGTGGTTTGAGAACCATGTACTACACAAATGTGTAAGGGGACAACGACTTCAGTCTTTTCTTATAGTTTATGTTCCTTTGATAAATTTCTTTTATCTTCATCCTGAAAATCTTTTTCCTTTCTTCCTATATCTTAGCTTCCGTTTTTTTACGGCTCCTTCTTCATGTCGATTATCACATCATCTAAAATTTAAACCGTTAAGGAAGTTTTGATATACTTATTTATAATTTTCAATACGTGTCATTCACATATATGTTAGATTTGTTTTTATTGAACCATGCACATGGACATAATCTGTTGTTTTAAATGGGAGGCTGGGACCTTGAATCCAAAATATTTTGATGACTTAAAATCTGATAACATATTAAATTATCAAATTATTTAAAAGTTTAATGTGATAAATATGGATTTACTATATTGAGCGAGTACCATTTTTCCCCATTAGTTTTAGCCTAATCCTCAAGTTTCTTGATGAAGTCTTAGTTTTACCTAGATTCTTCCATAACATCTAATTCTTCCAAACACATCCTAAGCACTGAAAAGTATTTTAGATTTTTCATTATTTTGACAAGAAAAAAATATATTGAGATCATTCTCACTCACTCACTCACTGATACACAAGCACAAACATACCAAAAAGATAAATAAATTACAAAAAAGAGTACAAAACAGAGTATATATTAAGGGTAACTTTATCCAAAAATTGACTAGGCACGGGAAGAGAAATTTCTCCTATGCTTCAAAATTGATTGTCATTTAAGGTTTGTTAAACTTTCTTTATTTATTTATTTTTGAATGACGTGAGAATTCAAGTGGTAGAACTCAAACACTAACTAGTAAACCCTTGGGTGTAGCAGTCCCCCTCCCCACATGTATCAAGTTAGTCAAAGGCGAAACTCCAAAATAGTGAGAATGACGAACCCCTGATCTCGCTGGAGTGATTTTACCTCAATACTGCTAGACCGTACCCCTAAGGGTTGAGGTTTGTTAACTTAATAGTGTTATGAGAGAGTTCTAATAATTGTAAAATATTAAGATTAATTCATCATAACCGTATCATTAGCTTAATAGTGCTGAAAATTACTGATTAAGTAAAATATACGTTCCCGTCTTTTAGGCACTTTGTTCTGCAATTGAGTTAACAAGTACAAGCTATAGTACTTCTAATACAGCAGTTGTGCTATCGATAGAGCCCTGTCAGATATTATCCTATTTTAAATTATATGCAAATGAAAATACTTTAATTACGCATAAACATAGAATATAATAATTGAGTAGCAAAAATGAAAAGGGAAAAGCCAATTTAATCTCTAAGGTTTAACATAAAAACCAAATAGATCCCTGTAAAGTCAAATTTTCTCAAAGCACATGAACTTTTTTGATTTTTATACTAAATTTCAAGGACTAAATTGAGTTTTGCCCAAAAATGAAATGACATCTAATGTTTCTCCTTTCATAATTGGCAGGCGGAGTTCATCGATATTGAAAACGACAAGTTTGGGGGCAAATTTTCTCGTCACCTTCTAGCATTCAAAAAATTCGGAAGATGCAGCGGGATAAATATCCATTGTCACAAATAGTTAAACAATGGTTATTATTATTAGTTCTAATTAATATTGCACAAGCTATGGACCCAAAAATAAATTTCTTATATTTCATAAGTTAAAATGAGGACGTCATGTAGGTTCCACTTGCTGTTGTCAGCAACTGGAAAGAGATATTAAGAGACATTTTTAAAAAAGCAAGTGGTAGTGTGAACTTCAAGCTGTACCATGATTTTAAAATTATTTTATGTCTGATCGAAAGAGGTCATCTTGTGCACGAATTGAAAGTCAAGAGATGGGAACACGAAACAGAACTGAACTTCAAGCTGTACCATGATTTTAAAATTATTTGATGTCTGATCGAAAGATGTCATCATCATCTTGTGCACGAATTGAAAGTCAAGAGATGGGAACACGAAACAGAAATGACCGGACCATGAACACCTTCCTTTTTGTGAAATAATGCAATTTTAATTAGGGTGAAATGTACAAGATTTTTTTGTAATTTGATATAAGTGTATCGATATTTCTTATGTTTTAAAAATTAATATAAATAACTTTTATATTTTGGTAAAAGTGCACAGGACCCTTCTACCATCCAAAAAATAATTAGTTCTAACAAAAATTGATACGCAGGCGCTTTAGATGCAAATAGGCGAATGTTTTAATGTACATGTAAGTAAAATAATTAAATTTTTAGACATAAATATCCTTTTAAAAAATAAATAAAAAACAAATAAACACAAAAAAGAAAAGAAAAACAAAAAAGAAAAGAAAAATAGTCATCTTCTCCACCCCCACCCCACCCCACCCCACCCCACCCCACCCCACCAGCACGTCAGCCCCACCCAGCCTCCCTACCCTACCCCAACAGCCCGTCACCCACCCCCCACCCCCTATAAGCGCAATGCTAGCCAAACTTATGCAGGTGCAGAATGTCAACAATGCTGCCTAGGACTGGTTATGTATATATATTTATGTATGTGTGTGCATTTTTTTTTTTTTTTTTTTAACAATTTTCTTCATAAGTTTCTAAAAAAAAACCCGATTTTTATTTTTATTTTTATTACAATGATATCGCATAGGGTTTAATTTCATCAAGATTTTCAAGGATTGTACAACGTTCTACACAAATTTCTTGAAAAGAGGCCAAAATATCTGATTTTTAGCTGAAAATGATGCTGCAGAGATGAAGTACAGCTCAATCTATTATCTTGGCTTTATGTGTAATTCAATTCAATGGGTAGATATACGAACAGTCGAAAGCAAGATGATGATGCTTAAATAGCAAAAACATGGGTCTAAATTCGTTGAATTTTGATCAAGTCTCGAAAAAAAGAAGCTTTCACCTTTAACGAATCAAATCTTTGATCAACCCATATCGTCAAACTCCTCGGTTTCGAGGTTTTACCAGTACCCTGAATCAAAACCACTTCAGAGAGAGGTTTATGCCCCTACTAGGTCATCTCGGTTCTGTGTTTTGGTAAATTTGAGGAAAAGTTCTTGTAGGGATAATGTGAAATGGGGAAAAAATTAAGGACATTTACGTCTTTTTGTAAATTATGTTAGTTCTTTTGACGGAAAAGGGACAAAAAGGGCACGTGTGCACTTTTACCAAAACACAGGAACTACCTATGCTAGTTTAAGAAAAATAGGGGGCATCGATGCACTTATGTCAAACTACAGGGGGGTCTGGTACACTTCATCCTTTTTGTTAGAGTTTATGCAGTATAAGTATGGATTAATCTTGAAACAATATGACTAATTTGCTCAATCGACGGAGTTCTGTGGTGAATATGAAAAACTGATGCAATTATTTGGTGTAAAGTGAATCTGTTACAGGTAATGTTGCAACATTAACTGGAATATTGCTTCTTTTACAGTTCATTAACAGTCTGTTTCTCTAATTGCTTAGTTAGTTAATGAGTTGTTCCACTTAATGTTCTAACATAATCAGTGACAGTAAACAGCAGCGGAAATAATAAAGCTATAACAGAAATAAAGAACACCAAGATTTAACGTGGTTCAACCGTGCGGTCTACGTCCACGGGACCTCCCTCTGATCCAACAAACCTGTTCATTAAGAAATAACAAGTTATAACATAAATGAACTTACACAAGTAAAGACTCACTCTTGACCTTTGACGCCTAAATGAAGAACTCTTTAATGAACTTAGGTTTGGCGAGCTCCCCTCGACTTGCAACGTTCTCTCCCGAGAACTACACCTTCTTCTCCCGAAGAATAATTAAATAGACAGCTATCTAAACACTCAAAGACTAATACATGATGCTCACAACAAGCTGTCAAAATAAACTGAGTTGCAACACTTAATATAATCAAAGACTGAAATACAGATCGTGTTGCAACATGATATGGAACACTGGACATAACTTTCTTATATTTTCTCGTTGCTCTTTCTCTGTCTGCCTACTTTTTGTTGTGACCTCTGCTTCATATTTATGCCCAACTGCATTCATATCAACACGTCTTGGGCTTCAAGAAACGCCTCCTCTCACAAACCCTATTCTTCTTTTCCTTGTGAATATGCAATAAATGTCATTTCATAATCAACACAAATCTTCTTCTCATATGGTAAATTACCACAAGATTTTTTCTACACAATAGAAAAGGTAAAAGCACAAGTATGGGAATATCATAAGTTTTGCAAAACATAGTCAATCAATAATTGTCTTAATAATCTTCAATCAATTAATCAATCATCAATCAATCTAATTGCCTTAACAATCTCCTTCTTTCGCTTTGTTTTGGCAAAACCCTGATATCACAATTAATGTAACCTCCTACTGCCCAAGTGCAAAAAGGCAGGTGCAACAAATAACGATCCTGTTATAACATTCAGTAGAACAACAATATTAAAGCAACACAAATAGGAGAGTATCAGAGCAATGATCAGTTTGTTGCAACATGCAGTGGAACACATATAAAAATGTATCAGAGCAAAAAAATAGTGCTCTTATAAAAGATAACAATCTTGTTGCAATAGATACTAAAACAACCATATAGTAAACTAGCAGAACCATAAGCAAATCAGTAACAACACAACATACTCCCCCTTTTTGCCAAACCAAAGGCAAAGAAGCAGAGGCAAACTAACAGAGCAATAAAGATAATGATCTTGCAAAAGATAGTAACCCAAAGATGATAATCTTGTGGCAATAATCAGTAAACTATCACAGACAACAATCAAACTTAATACCATAAAAATCGATAGCAGTAACAGACATACCAAGTAACAATAGTAGAAAACAGTAAACACTAAAACCAGCAAAGTTTTAAAAGCAACAGAGTAATTCTCCCCCTTTTCGGAAAAGCAAAGGCAAAGAAGCAAAGTAACAGCACAATAAGTTCATCAAGTCAACATTAGAACACACAACATCACGTGGAAGGTTTCATTTAATGCTCCATTAGAGCTTCCAGTCCCTTGAGAAGCTGAGCAAAAGTCTGAAAGGTTTAATCCTGATTAGCCTGGATAATACTCTGTTCTTTCTTGAAGTGGTTACAGCTGTTGTGACATGACAGATGAATCAGTGGAATTACCGGTACTCCCAGTGGGTGGTGCTGTTGCAGTATTAGTAGTCTCTCCCTGAATGTCGACCTTGTGCGAACCCTGAGAAAATTTCTAAGAGAAAAAAAAGAAGGGAGAGAAATAGAATAAAAATGAAAAGACACACAAAAAGTTGCTAAAAAAATCGTGTCCTAATTGCCATCATGAGTCAACTTAAGCAACTATCAATCCCATGATCTTGGGAATTTCAAAACCTGCACAAATGAAGTAACTGTCAATTGGAGAATATCCAGAATTCTAGCACAAACACTTCCCTTTTTGACCATTGATGTATTGCACAATGAAGTAACAATATATTGACACAGGATATACATTGTTGTCCAAAAGCAATTTAGAACCGATGTTGTAACAATATTTTCTACAGTATCTCTAATTTGCTCAAAATTCCTTGAGATTTCACCTTTTTTGTTTTTTTTTTGTTTTTGAAAATAAAAATAGAATTAAAATGCATGATATGTTCATGAAGCATGAAGTCACTCAAGAAACTTTACTCATCAATACTTATTTTAGTCCAAGATTTAATTAATGAACCATGTGTGTGTGTGTGTGTGTGAAATTGAATTCTGAAACAGATAGCTTTCACCATCAAACCTGCAAGGTGTAGGAAGTCTTCCAATCAGCTCAAACATACCTGATCGTCTATTCATCTCGCAGGAAAACACAATATTTTTCTTGTGTCAACACATGTTGTAACGGGTAGCTTGCATACTATATTTCTTTTCACATGTATTTTTTCACTATTTTAACTCAAGTTGCAACTGGTAGCTTTCACACTAATTTCTTTTATTTTGGGTTAGGTAGCTCTTTCCAGTACTTGATAACCACATTATTTCCTGCCTTTTATGTTTTTTTGATCTCAAGGATGAATAGAATACATGAATGGATTTAGAGAGACTTCTCCCTTTATCCCTAGTCATCAGAAAGTTCAAGCTCTTGCACTTGTAGACTATCAAGATTAGTTTTCTCAATTCTGAGTTCAAAGTGCACAAAGAGATATGGTTCACAAATTAAATCACCAGTTGAATTGAATATCAGACTTTCAGATTTCTCAAGCTTCTTTCAAGCTCCTGTTCCCCTCCGTGATGCAACATTATAGACTATAAATTCCTAAAGCTTTTCTCAAGGTTTTAAATCTCAAATGATCTAAAGCTTTAGTGAAGATATCTGTCAATTGTCTTTCTGTTGCAACATGTTCTAAGACAATGGTTTCGGTTTTAACAAGTTCACGGATAAACTGATTTAATTCCTTATGCATGGCATTTACCCAAAATTTATCTTCTAATGCATCTTTCACATTTTTGGGTACTAAGAGAGAAGTGTAGCACATATACCTTACCATGTCCCTATAGTTCAGCTTGGGTTTACCTCTAGTTCGGATTTCATCATGTATTGATCCAATCACATCCTCTGTAACATGATTTTTGTAAACTTAAGTCATTTCAGCTTGAATTTCCTTAGTGCTAACTTCTGTTGTTTCACTGCTTGTTGTAATATCGCATGAACCAATGTCTTTCTGCTCAGTTTCTATTTCTGGCGTTGCACCAGTATCTGTCACAACAGATCTCTTTGTCTGATCTTCCTTTGGTGTTGCAGCACCGTCTGCAACATCTGCATTCATCTTACTAGTGCTTCTTTCTTCCAGCGGTTCTCCTATCTGCTTGCCCCTTAGCTTTGGCACACTTCATACTGCACCTACATTCACAATTTTGGTTAGCAATTTATAATTTAAGTGTCCCAATCTCTGGTGCCAAATTTTAGCGTTGTCATAGGTATTGTTATAACATGGCAATGATTGTTCCTCAGATGATGTAAGCATGTAGCAGTTGTTAGATGACCTTTTCCCTATAAGTTCACAATTATTAGATATATCTAACACATGGCAACCATCTTTAGTGAATTTCACAAACAAACCCTGATCACACAATTGACTGATACTAATAAGATTAGCCTTCAGCCCTTCAACATGCAGTACTTTCTTGAGCCTTGAAAACCCTTCAATCTCAAGTGTTCTTCTACCTAGAATTGTCCTTTAACACCATCTCCAAATGTAACTTACCCTTCATCATATTTCCTGTAGTTGCTGAGAACTTCACGTATACCTATCATGTGTCTAGAACATCCACTATCAAAAAACCATGAGTTAGTAGTACAGGCCTGTGTAGAAGTATATGCAACAAAAAAGTTCAAATCATATTTCTTTACCCATAATTGTCTTACCTTGTATTGCAAAAACATATGTGAGGATCTCTTTTGCTGATTGAGAGACTTACCTTTTTCCTGCATTCTTTGGAGCCTAAAGCAGTGAGGTTTGATGTGTCCAGGTGCAAGGCAGTAGTGACAGATGGGAATGAACTTGTTCTTTTTTTCCTATGTTGCCTCTGTGATGTTGCAGTCGATGTCGTAACATCCGTAATTAGGGCATTTTTACCATTATTCTGTGTAGTTGCAACTTTATGCTCAAATTCTAGATTCTTTGAACTCTTGACAAAAGTAGTTTTTCCAGAAGATTCTCCTTCATAAAGCCAAGTCCAATATGATCACTGCTTGATTTTTGAATAGATGACATGTGATCCAATTTTTCAGTTCCAAAATTTAGCATCTTTATATTTCACTGCATCTGTTTTAAGTCATCTTGCAGCATCTGTACTTCCATCAATCTTTCTTCAGTCAGATTTTTTAGTTCAGACTTTTGTTTCTCCAATTCAAAGATTTTCAGCTCCAGTCCGTGGTTTTTCTCGAACATAAACACCCATTTTTCGTACATGTCTTTGTATGTTTTCATGACTTCTTCATCATCCAAATCACCATCACTGTCTGACTCAATACACTCAGATTCACTTATTTCATCATTTGTTTCACCTGGAGTAGTAACAGCTGTACCAGCTTCTTCGTCAAGACTGATCTCTTGCGATACTGTTGCAACAGTAAATGCAACAAAGTTACCAGTATGTTCTTCTTCACTTTCTGAAGATTCCTCTGATTCCTCATCACTCCAGGTAATTTTCATGGCCTTTTTCTTCTTTTTCAAGGTGTTTGCACATTTAGCTTGAATGTGCCAAAACCCTCACATTCACGGTATTGAATTCCTTTCCCTTTTTTTCTTTTCATTCGTCGGTTTAAAATTTTGTTTCTTAAATGTGTCAAACATTATTGTAACATGGGGCTTCTTTTCAACATTCGATTGTCTAAAGTCCTTTCTCCGCTTGTCCCATTTTGTCAAAACTTTGTTAAAATTTTTAGTAAGTACGGCTAAAGATTCAGACATCTCTGTGTCCTTATCATTAGAAGAAGTTATTGCTCATTTTCTCTCCACATTAGCACAAAGAGCAATGCCTTTTTCTTTCTTCTTCAACTTAAAGTTCATCTCAAAAGTTTGAAGTAACCCCATCAATTCATCAATCTTAATTTCATCAACATTCTTTGATTCTTCTATAGCAGCCACCTTGATTCCAAATATGTTTGGGAGAGAGCGCAAGGTTTTCCTTACAAGTTTAGGATCAGAAAACTTTTCTCCCAAACCAAAAGATTCATTAGCAATGTCGCACAATTTGGCATTGAAATCGACAATAGTTTCATCATCCTGCATCCTCAGTTCTTTGAATCTTGTGGCAAGCATCTGCAATTTTGATCTTCTGACTGATGCTGTACCCTCATACGCTGTTTGCAATATCTCCCAAGCTTCCTTAACAGATTCATACATTGAGATTAACTTGAATTGACTCAAGTCAACGGCATTAAAAATTGCATTCGGTGCCCTGGAGTTCCAGCTTGCCAAAAGATCTTCATCCTTGGTCCATTCTATTTCAGATTTAGTTGCAACATTGTCCTGAGCATCTGTTTTGATAGGAGTTGTCTAGCTAGTCAAAATCACTTTCCAAACCCTCTCATCAATTGACTGGATGAATGCCCTCATTTGAGCATTCCAATATGAGTAATTCGCACCATCCAATAGCAGTGGTTTAGTGACTAAGCCTCCCTCACGCGAGGTGTCCATACCTATTCCTGCAAGACAACAATTCAAAACTCCCAAGAATCTAACCGAATTAGTTCGTAACCTGCTATCTGATACCACTTGTTAGAGTTTATGTAGTATAAGTATGGATTAATCTTGAAGCAATATGACTAATTTGCTCAATCGACGGAGTTCTGTGGTGAATATGAAAAACTGATGCAATTACTTGGTGTAAAGTGAATCTGTTACAGGTAATGTTTCAATATTAACTGAAACATTGCTTATTTCACAGTTCATTAACAGTTTGTTTCTCTAATTGCTTAGTTAGTTAATGAGTTGTTCCACTTAATGTTCCAACATAATCAGTGACAGTAAACAACAGCGGAAATAATAAAGGTATAACAAAAATAAAGAACACCAAGATTTAACGTGGTTCAACCTTGCAGTCTACGTCCACGGGACCTCCCCTGGTCTAACAAACATGTTCATTAAGAAATAACAAGTTACAACATCAATGGACTTACACAAGTAAAGACTCCCTCTTGACCTTTGACGCCTAGATGAAGAACTCCTTAACGAACTTCGATTTGGCGAGCTCCCCTCGACTTACAACGTTCTCTCCTGAGAACAACACTTCCTTCTCCTGAAGAACGATTAAATAGACAGCTATTTAAACACTCAAAGACTAATACATGATGCTCACAACAAGCTGTCAAAATAAATTGAGTTGCAACACTTAATATAATCAAAGGCTGAAACACGAATCGTGTTGCAACATGATATGGAACACTGGACATAACTTTCTTATATTTTCCCGTTGCTCTTTCTCTGTCTGCCTACTTTTTGCTACAACCTCTACTTCATATTTATACCCAACTGCCTTCATATCAATACGTCTTGGACTTCAAGAAACGCCTCCTCTCACAAACTCTATTATTATTTTCCTTGTGAATATGCAATAAATGTCATTCCATAATCAACACAAATCTTCTTCTAATATGGTAAGTTACCATAAGATTTTTTCTATACAATATAAAAGGTAAAAGCACAAATATGAGAATATCATAAGTTTTGCAAAACATAACTAATCAATAATTGTCTTAATAATCTCCAATCAATTAATCAATCATCAATCAATCTAATTACCTTAACACTTTTAATTATAATGTGCGACTAAAAAACCTATATAGACCGAGGGAGATATTGGCACGCTTACTTCACGGATGACCACCCGTACGGTCAAAGTGCTTCTCTGATTATAAATATGAAAAAACTAATGTGCGCAGTTTATAATTATGTCACTTCTGGGTGGCATGTATCCTCTTTCGGTAGACTTTACATGCTTTTTTAGGATTTTTTCTATATTTTTCTTGATGATCTTAAAGCACGATTTTTAAAACTTTCATTGTTTTCTAATTATTGTTGGCAAGGGTGTTGACACTTCAAATTAAATGAAAGAAAACTACGAAATTATAGAGTATAATGGGGAGATCATGTTCTAATAATCACTTCAAGAAAAATGAAATTGTTCTATTTTATTGGAGTCCACAGCATGCAAACGTATGGCTGAGTTTCTTCTATGCCAAATGAACTTCGTGGCAAAGTAGCAATGTGTACAAATCCCCCTCCCCCTCCCCCTTCCCGTCCCTTTTTCTCTCATATGAAAACTACAATGAAAGTTCTGATTTCTTATTTCACGTTGTGCTTTAAATTCCCTCTCGATGCTATGGAAGGACTCAAACTTTTGAAAAAAGAATATAAAAAAGAAAATAAAAAAGATATAGCTGATGTCATGCTTTTAACCCA
Source organism: Ehretia macrophylla (assembly GCA_037974665.1). NCBI lineage: Eukaryota > Viridiplantae > Streptophyta > Magnoliopsida > Boraginales > Ehretiaceae > Ehretia > Ehretia macrophylla. The sequence goes on from CM075767.1 coordinate 67,433,549, forward strand.
TAACTCCAGACCCGCATGAAAAATTAGTATTGTATACTTAAATAATTAATAACTATTTGGACTGCAAATCAGCTGCCCAAATAATTATTCAAATTATTACTTAAATTCACAATACCCAATGCCCATTTATAAATCAGACATTTAGCACTTTTCTCACCGATATGGGATATTGCAAACATCCTTTCTTGAGGACTTAACGTTCTCGTCAAAGGCACAAACCAGACAGTGTATGATTTTAAATGTGGCTCCTAACATTTTCTTGGTGTAACATTTTGCCTCGCATAGAACTTAGTTTTCATATCAGCCTTCTTAGTGTAGCACTTTGCTTCTCATAGCACTTAGCTCCAACATCGGATGGTGACTAACCCTTAATATCACTCTGTCACGCTTCGAGTTCCAAAATCTAAGCTCACAAGAAAGATTTGTATTGTAAGTTTAAGTAATAACTACTTAGACATCAAATCAACGATTCAAAATAATTAATCCAAATTATTACTTAAACTCACAACAGCCATCTTCTAGTTTTAAATATGTGACTGAATCATCACAATTTATAATTTGATACTATTTATGATTCAAAAAATTGATATTTTGATTAATGATACGATTTACTATTTGACAACTATATTTTCCACTGAAGTAGGACATTACAGATGATGTTGATGAAGACATCATGAAATCTTCGAAGAAGTATTTCCTTGTGTAAAAATTCATGCTTTATTTGGCTAGGCGAAGATCATTTTCCTGTTTCTACAGTTGCAAGGAAGAGGTTTGCATGGGTGGGTGCGCACGCAGGAAGACGAGGCCGGTGCATATCTGCATTTTGTCTCCTTACAAAAATTTGAAAAGTTGTTGAATTTTTTTGGGAACATAACCTAGTCTCACAAGGAAAGATACGTTTTTCTCATTTGATTTACTGGTTAAAAACCAATTAAAGAGTAAACTAGGGACAGAGAATCATCCAGCTATACGCTCATGACTGCAATATTATGAGGAATCTAGCTCGTCATTGATTAGAAGAAATTGCTCCATTTTATTGGAGAAAACTGTAAAAGTGACATTAAAGCTCTAGTTAGAAAAGCTTCTTGCTTAGAGTAAATGAAATTGTTCTATTTTATTGGAGATGACAGCAATGTCGCTGAGTTTTTCTTGTTCCAAATGATCTTCGTGGCGAAGCCGCATAGGTCCAAACTCTATCTCGTACTTTGTTTCACATGAAATCCAATGAAAGCTCTTGTTTCCTATTTCACGTTATGCTATTTATTAATCTCTAGATACAAAGATGAGCCTTGACTTCGTACGCATCTTTTTCACGTTGTGTTTTTAATTATCTCTAGATGCTAAGTTGACCCTTGACCTTGTATTCATCTTGATTTGGATCTTGGGATGTAATGTATTACGACTGCATGAACAATGATTATTAAATAAACAAATAAAAAAAATACTAGTGTTAGGGTAGAGGTAAGAATAGAAAATATAGAACCTTGGCAAGAAGGGTTTTCTACAAAAGTCTATGACTCGTGCTCCTTTAAATTCTTTGTTATTAAGATCAAACAGATATATATATATATTAACATTGTTGTATTGAGGCCTAAGATTGTTAATTACCGTTATTAAGAATAAGAAACTACGCCCTTAACCAATCAGCTATGGCGTTTCCATTGACATCCTTCGTATGTGTGCGAGAGAGAGAGAAATAGAGAGAGATTATAAGCAGGGGAGGAGCCAAGCACCAGGGGTCAGTATAAGCATTCGGTGCCTGCTTCTGCCTCTAACAATAGTGATACAGTTAGTAACAAACTGTTTAGGGACACTTATTTATACATAAACTAATTAATACTTAATTTATATACACTATAATAATTATAAAATGTAAGCACTAAAGTATATATAAAATTTTCAAGATATGACTCTTCTCGTAAAATAATGACATAACAAATAAAATAGAGTAGAATAAATGACTATAATAATACAAAAATTACCTTGTATCAATTAAAATAAACATATGAAAATAAACGAATAGAAGCTCACAATAACACACGTAGAGAAATTATATATGTAATTATACTCCTAAAAATCAACTACATTAAAGAATAAATTCATCAAATAAAAATTCTTCCTTTTGTGTAATATGATTAAACCTCTTTCAACATGTGAAATGTACAACAAACCACTCCAAATTTGTTTATAGTTTTATTAAGAGAAAAAAACTTTTACAACAAGTAAATCACGTCTTTTTATTTTTATTTTTAACTTTTACATAGATCACTGGTCAAGTTTAAGATACCAATTGAATAATTACAACAGAAACGCAAAAACGGGTTACGAATCAAGCCAAACCAATAGAGTGATAGATATAATAATTAATATAAAATTATCATACTAAATAATTCAAGTTATGAATTTTTATATATTTACATAATACACTTTAATCGAAAAATAAGAAGTAACATAATGCTTAAATTTATAAAATAAGTTAAGTATATACCAACAATTCTAGAAAGACTCAGTTACAACCAAAAAAAAGGTGCATTTATTTTTTTAATTAAATAAATGTACTATATTACTAAAATACCCACGTGTATGTATGTGCATACACTGGGGCGTATGTCCCTCCGCCATTGATTATAGGCACGTGATTATTCTTTGTAGGTGGTAGACCCAGAACAGGCTAAAGTGCTTTTCTAGTTAGATGTGAAATGAACTTTGGTTTACTGGCAATAAAGAAATGGAATAAGGTTCAGATCTATCCGAGGGATAAGAAAAGTCAACAGGCATCTTCCTTAACTTAAGCTGTACTAAAATTTACGATATTAAGCCACTAGATATTTCATTTAGTTTTTGTGATTCTTTTTTTTTTTTTTTAAGTGTAAAAGATTCGAGATCGATTTTTATAATTAACATTTAAATTAATACAATGTTAATTTCGTAGTTAACATTTAAATTAATATAATATTAATTTATAAATCTCTTTTAAATTAAAAATAAAAATAATAAAAAAATTAGAATATTAAATCTGACATGCGGATGACGCCATAGCGTGATAAAGCACAGCAACGTCACTAGTTCTAGTATATAAAGTGCTTGTACTTTCTGTCAAGCTCTATCTTACCAAAGCCTCTTCTCTTTTTACTTACCAAGAATTTGTCCATTTGGGTGTTGCAGAGTTCAGTTTTTTATTTTTTATTTATTTAAGGGAGAGTTAAGGGGATATAACATAATTAACAAAATTTGAGCTCACATCGCTGACAGAATTCAGCTTCTGTAACAGTATGGAGTCGTCTTGGCCTGCAGTAGATGTATCAAATGATCGCAGAAGGGCAGTTGAAGTGCTGATTCGTGGCCGTGAATTCACAAAACAACTTGATGCAATTATACAGCAAGCCTCTGTGGATGGTAATAATTACACATCCTCCAAGTTCGCTGGCCAGTATCTAGTGGTGAAAGTCTTGGAATCATTGAATGAGACTCTTTCAATTCTGATGACCTCGACTGATTCTAATGACGTTCCACAACAGCCATTTAGAAGAAAAACAGTTCCGCAAGAGCCGTTTGGCAAGTGGGATATCCGCAAATCGAGTGTTTCAAGTGTAAGTTGCAAAACATCTGCAATTAAAGATCGAAAAGGGTGCTTCAAGAGAAGGTAATTGTTGATACTACTGATGTAGAGTTGAAGTCGCATAATTTTACTTTTTCGTTGTCTTCAAGTAATCAGATAGCAACTTATTATGATTAAATGACAAGTTTAAATTAATGCCCCCAATCAATATTATTTAACATTTGACTGACTTATAGCATGTATTGAAACAGATTTATTGTACCACAAGATTTATAAACCTTAAATGAATCTAACGTGGTCATACACCTCATCATAACCTATAATATGATGCTTATGTTTATTCGTAACATATCTATATCATCAAAAAGACATTCTTATCTTTTTATATAAGTTATTTCCGTTACTACTATGTTATACTAACTACTAAATATAAATTTAGATTAATATATCACTTTCTATCTTCATTTTTAAAATACCAAACATGACATATTATTTCTTAAGTTCATTCTATTTTCACAGTTATTACATTCATATCCAAAATCATTACAAATATCAATCACTACCATTGCAGATACCAATCACTACTTTACACGTTTGTTCAAGGGGATGTTAATCTTTCAAACTTGCTGATGGGACAACTATATGATATTTAAGTTATCCTTGACATTTATTTTATTTCAAAGCCTATCATAGGCAAGAGTGAAATCCTTAATATTTGAATGATAGTTATGCCCACTCGCTCACACTAAAATTTGAGAGACTTTTTGTGATTTTGATATTTGTCATCAGGAGAACTTCAGAGACATGGAAGAGAGAGACCTCAATTTTGATTGATGATGGCCATTCATGGAGAAAATATGGACAAAAAGTGATCCTCAATGTCAAACATCCAAGGTTCGATTTCGATTTCGATTATTGTTTAGTTAACCATGAAGGGAAAGGTTAGATTATCAAATATGGTGGTACGAAAACTAACATACCAGACCACCTTTGATACTTGAGCATTTTAGATAGTCAAATGCTCAAAATGAGTTTCTAAGACCAATTCTAATAGTTTTTTATTTTATTTTTTATATGTAGAGAATTTAAATAATTTTTCTATATTTAGAGATTCTTTATTCAGTTTCACTCTAACAACTCCCCTACATCTTATTTCAGTTTCACTTTAACAATTTTCCTATTTTAGGGATTCTCTATTTTTGTTTTATACCAAAATCTCTCCTTATTTTAATTAAACATATTATTTTAATTTAAAACTGCATTATTAAATTTTATTATTTATATTTGTTAATTGTTTATATTGATTTTTAATTAAACATATTATTTTAATTCCCTAGTGGGGTTTAAGGATACTTGTAAGAATTTTTTCGCCATGTGTTGAAAGATGAATGTAGGGATCTCTACATATAGAGATTTATGTAGGGATGATGTTGAAGATGAATATCTTCAACAACATATATCTCTACATGTAGAGTAAATGGGTATGCAGGGAATGAGTTGGAGTTAGCCTAACAGATCATCTATCACAGGCTCCTTATTTTTGTGTGGGCCATAATAGATATTGGACGTCATAAAGTGGCTTTCAATCTTTTGTGTGTAGGAATGCTATTCAATGGGACCGAAAAGTTACTAAAAATAGGGAATGCTATTGGAGTAAACTAAAATATAAATCCTTAAAGTTAGCTCCAACAACTCTCCAAATTTCCACCTAAATTTGGAGATTTGGAGTTGTGGCCTTATTTTTAGGGACTTCCTATATCAATTTTACTCTAAGACCCTGTTCAATAGTTTCCCTAAGTAGCCATTTTAGAGAAACAAGTGCTGGAAAAATACTTCAATAGCCTTCTTAGCAAGGACTTCCTAAAATTGGAAGCCCCTATTTCTGCTCTCTCTCATCAGATATAGGGAGCCAATCTCTATATAAACAAAAGTGTTATATTTTCTCAAATAGAGAGGTTGTTAGAGTGAAATTGAAATAAGGACTCTCTAAAAATAAAAAAATCACTTGTTTAGCTTCTTATTACATGGAAAAAATAAGGAGGGAAAGGTGGCCCAATAGCTTTTCTATTTTAAAAATTTTAGTCATGTAATTGTTAGGATGTGTGTGCTAATGGCTTTCAGGCGAATCCATTATACAATCAAAAAAATCGATCTTATTGAGAAATTGATGCCTTACTCCATAACTTTAAAGGAACAATAGCCTGACAAATAGTTAGGTCCGATTTGGGTGCTCATTTAGGTGCCAAACAGACCCTATCATTGACTTGATATATTGAAAAGTAATAGGGGATGGTTCAGCTTGGGGGAGCTGAACATTAGTATGAGAATGCCTATCTTTTTAAAAGATCGAATAAGGAAATTGTTGGAGTCAAGACCAACAGCTCCCCTATATTTAAGGGAATTTGGAATTTTGGAGGAGGTGTTGGATAGAAAGACATTAAACAGAAAGACTGTTAGAATTGACATTATTCATCATCCAATTAGTCTTTTAGAAAAGAAAATGTACAAACAAAAAAGATAAAAGACAAGGTAATTGAAAGTAAGAAAATTCATCAGTTGCCCGTTCCATCAAGATTCACTTAATAATCCTTTGCTATACTTTGAGATGAAATACAGATCATGGTGATACATTGTATTCGTTATGACATGCAGGAACTACTTTCGATGCACCCACAAGGTTGATCAAGGCTGCCAAGCCACAAAACAGGTGCAAAAGATTCAAGATGATCCACCAAGATATCTGACTACGTACTATGGCCATCATACGTGCAAAGATTTACTTGTAGCACCCCAAATCATCCTCGCTTCTACTGAAGAAGAGTCCTCAATCCTACTAAGCTTTGAATCAAACAATCCAAGGAACAAGAACTATAGTGATTATTTTCAAAGCTTGTGCCGCAACAAATTAACACCATCTGATTATTTTATGTCGCATGATCTGACGACTTGTGAAACATTTGAACCTATGACTGCATTGTTGTCAGCGTCTGATCAAGGAGATGTGATTTCTTCTCGGAGCTATTCTTGTAAGGATATCTTCTTGGACGACCCTGGTGATTTTCTGGACGATGCTTTTCAATTTGGATTTTTATGATCATGTACGTAGAAGCCAGAGATATTTTGTATTTTGTCAAGAAAATAGCGTGCTTAGATTTGTTTCGATCTGAAAAATCAATTTAGTCGTTAGCATCTGAATTTTGTTAAAATTTTCATTATGAGCAAGATTGTCATGATAACCAGGATCGAAAAATAAGGCAAGTGACAATCGCTGTACTATTAGCACGAGGATTGAAATCATATTTTTCTTTTCGTTTATTATCAATGCTATAAAAGTATTCTAAACACTTTATATGTAATTAGTTTGAGAAAACTCCAAGTTTTACTTAATTCACATGTAATTTATTAAGTCTCGAGCTCAGAACCCTAAGCCTGCAAGCAAGACTGGTGTTGTAGGTATAAAAAATTAACTACTTGGGTCCTCTATTCTATTGACCCTAACATAGAGTTTGGAAGCATTTGTACTGTGGAATTCATTTGATTTACAAATGAATTACACGAGGATTTATATTTATAAATGAATTATTTTGTTTGGAACAGTAATTTGCAACACATGTAGAATTAAAATTAAAAATTATATTTTACTCAAATAGTACCCCTCCTTTATTCTATTAGAATTAGTAAATTTAGGAATGATAAACAATAACTTTTGAACTATCTAATAAGCACTAGTATGGACTGTTGATATCTTGACTTGTTGATCAATTATTTTCTTCATGTTTTATTGAAACAAGAATGATGAGGGAGATGGTTTGAAATATATATATATATATATATATATTTTTTGTATTGTATTTGAACCAAAGTTCAACTTAAGTGTAAAGAAAAATCTAAAGGGTAATTTTGTCATCAAAAGAAATGAACTAACTTAAAAAATGTGGAATTATAAATTTCACCTCTTGAGCAAGGAATTGGGTAAGCCTTAAGCAAATTCAAGATTTGCAAATCCAAGATCTTCAATTTTTTAAAGTGATACTTCCAAACATAAAAAGTTAGATTTGTAAATGAATTCCGCAAAATTTTGTGGAATTTATTTGTTCCTAACAGTCGGTAAGTGATTAACTCAAATTATTCTTTATACTCACAACACCCATTTATAAACTACACACAAACACTATCTGTCACGACCCCAATTTTCGAATGCTAATGTATGTACTATGATACCACGAAAGCGGAATAAAGTTCAAACTTGCATTTACTTCAATATCTTGGGATTCTGATGCCACGAGCTTAGAAAAATTACTTCGCCTAAGTCCGCTAAGGCACAAGACGGTAGCCCGGACACTATTAGCCATAAAACAATTCAACCCTATGTAAAATATCCCAATACTAAAATTCAAGTTATAAAAGTTACATAAATCGAACAATACTTGTTATACAAACTTCATCACTAAAAATTAAAGTCACAATCCGAATATATATTTACAAACCCGTATCCATTAAGGTACAATCGTAGAAATCCATCTAGTATAACCAAAGCTCCCACTAGTCAAAGTCTAATCAATTATACCACTAATACTCCAAAAGGAGTTACAAGATAGCATTATAGTCAATTATACAAAATATTCTCCCTGAGCGAGCAAGTAGAGCACGAAGGTAGAAAATCTAAATCATCACGTTAACGGTGCTTCCACCAACAAGCAGACATAACTGTACCTGAGATGTTAAGAAAAAAGGTGAGCTACAACTAGCTCAGCGAGGGATAATAGGAATGGGAATTTTCGCAAGCAATTTACCATTTCAAAATCATTTGGAAAACCATGCATTGCACACAAGTTCATAGCAAGCAAGAGTTTCATGTAATAACAAGCATTTGAGTAACATGTGGAAACTAACTATACGGAATGCAATATCACACATGAAGATAAGCATGCAACCCAAACTCCCTAAGGCTAAGGCCCAAGCAAGAATGGTATCATGTGGTAACGTGCAATAACAAGAAGCGGATATCAACATGATAGTAAGTCATCAAGGGAACTATACACATTATAGGTGATACATGATATTGAACATATAACCCAACTCACCAAGGGCAAAGGCTCCTATTGGGAGTGGTAACACATAATATTGAAAAGGATACGGTTCAGTAAACATTATTAGAGATGGCCAGTCTTGAGTCTTCAATCAATATCTTCCCATTTCGCCAACACTAGGTGTTATCCGGATATACACCGAGGTCCATGGTAATCGATACCGACTGGCAGCCCGATACTGCCTAGGGATAACGAACTCTACCATGCCCATAAACTTTGGTACCATCGCGCTCGTCATTGATAACAATAGGAGCATTTTTGGAAGGCAACAAAGTAGGTTACCTCCGTTCATATAATTATATACAAGCATTTCAAACATTTGATCATATAGAACATCGTGCATTCATGTGCATGTACATAACCTTGAACATATTCCAATGTATAAACATGTAAACAATTATAATATCTTTCATGTAAGCTCCTTTAGTATTAGCACATAATAACAAGAACTTGCAAGTTGTCTATTTAAACAATAACTTCTACCACTAACAATCGATGGATACGACCAAACAACTTCAATGCTCTCGTATTAGCCTAACTTAAACAGTTAATTTCCCTATTTTTCTGAGCTCCAAATAACCTGATTTTTGTATAAAATAGAAGCTTATCGAATGTAAATAGTTCTAGAATCAAACGGAACTCAATTCGGAGTTGAATTGAGTGAGATATGACCTCTGGAAAAATATTGCGCAAAATTGAAAAAACCATACGGTCGACTAATCTGGTCAACCGAATCTGATTCCACTCGACCGGATCTAATAGTAAAATGAACGAATTTTATTTCTCTTGCTTCTTTTGCTAGTCCTTTTAACTCCAAACCCTAAACCAATTCACCACATACAAACTTCACTAGAATCACCACCCCAAAACCATAACTTATCAAGTTATAACATCATCCACATGCAAATCCATCAAGAAACCATTAAGGCATACAAGTTCAAGTCTTCAACACATACTTGACAAGCTTCACCCATAGTACTACTAGCACATGCTACAACGTAGGCTTCAATCACGCACACACCTCACATTATACACCATACAAGCTTATATGAGAGAAAATTAACAAAAAGAATACAACATCAAAGTCTTGAAACCCTAGTTTTACAATTTCAACTCAACACTCCAAATTCACAAGTACAAGCTAAGATTCATGCTTAATAAGTTCATATAATTCATAAACATGCTTTGTATGACTTTTGTAAAGCTTTTCAAAAACTTCCCTCGCCTCTAATGAAGCAACTAATGGATGATAAAGCTTGTAGGAGCAAGAACAAGGCTTGAAAATGCTTTGAATTTTCTTCTCCTTCCTTCTTCTTTCTTCTTCTTTCTTCTTTTTCTTCTTTTTCTTCTTTTTCTTCTTTTTCTTCTTTTTCTCCTCTTCCTAGGTGGTGTGGTTTAGTATGTGTGGTATGTGTGATCTGATGTGTGTGTGTTTTTAAGTCGTGTATATGTGTGTGTGGTGTTGTGTTGTGTGTGTTTTTGTTTTAATTGGGGTAGGTGGGAGATATTTAGAAAGGGCAAATGACCAAGTTGCCCCTTTAACTAAATGGAATCTACTAGTTTGCCCTTTTTTTTTCCTAACTAATTAGTTAGCTATCCTAATTCAATAAAATTAATTTATTACCTACGATACGTAAAGCATCTAAATGTACGTAAAACGACACTAATGCACGTAAAACAAGGCAAAGACACGTAAAATGATATACATATATATATATATATATATATATATATATATATATATATATATATATATATATATGCATGTTAAATGATGAAAAACAAATTAAATGCTATAAAATGCATATGTCTTCATGCAGGGTCTCACACTATCTCAAACATATATTATATAATTAGTTCGAGAAAACTCATAATTTTACTTAATTCAAGGCTCCCATTAACTTCTTTAGCATCAAATAATAAGAGAAAAACAAACGTCTTAACTTCTAAGTTCAAAAAGAATATCCTAGCTAGGCTCAGTGGTAGAGCCATGTTGGGCTATTGGTGTGCAATGGCACACCTTGAAATCTTGGAAAAAAATCTTTTTTTTGTCAATAGAAACAACAGCATGAGTGAAGATTCTAACGTTGGGCTTTTGATGTACAATGTCTATCATTTTGTTTTATATAAGGGATTTAAATTTATTAGAGTAGGAGTGTAAATAATTTTTTTATCTTATTGCATAAATTTAATTGTATTAAATAATTTTACAATTGTATCCATATAAAGTCAGTAGTTAGACAATTTTAATGAAAAAATTAACGGAGTGGTCAAAACAGAACTCATTTAATAAATTCATGGTCCTGACCAAAAATAGTTAAATAGTCAAAACAAGATTGTGACAATAGTTTAATGACCTCTGAATTATTTATTCATGGATTTATATATATATATTTTTTTTGAATTAAATGCCGAGACTCATGCCTTGAAGATGTTTGTGTTATAAAATGCTTAAATTAAGTATTGATTTAGTTATAGAATAAAAATATGATTTTAAACATAAAACCATTAGTTTTTTATAGTTTATTTAAAAATTTATACATAAATGATTGGCTTGGAATCTCAGTTACTGACTTTAATACTGTAATGCAACCTTAATCTCTGGCGACTGACTCTGCCACTGCCTAGGGTTATGTTCTTAATTATTGATTGAAATACGAAATTGAAATAAAGACACAGCAAAACTAATTAAATGCATGAAGTGTCCATAAGCTTGGAGCATAGGCCGGACCCTAAAAGGGAAACCCAAAAGCATCAGCTGTCAAACACTAAGTTTTCTTACATATAAAATGATACTAAGTTCAAGCTCTTATTCACGTGTTTCATAGTAAAATTCATGTCCTCTAAATCTAATGAGATCACAATATAGATCTAGTAAGCAACAATACCTAGTAAACTACCTAAACTTTCTTAGTTTGTCGTATTTTGAACATGACTAATAGCTGAGCACGAGAAACCATAGAATGCTTTGAAGACAGAAATACATGCTCTAGGGAAAAACTACGGTCTAGTTTTATTAAGAATAATCCCATTTTATCTTAAAATCAATTAATTCTAGAAAGAATAGTGTAAGATCTTTATAAATTAGGGTAAATACCTGTTAAGGTAGAAAAATACCGGGTCGCAAGTGTCCTTCACGCGCTGCTGATCGCCTGCAAAACAAAGAGGGCTTGGCGGGTCTTGCCCGCATTAGCACTCCGATGCTTAAGTTAGCTTGGTGCTTTGACAGAGAAAGAAGTATATTTGTGTGTATAAATGTGAGTGTCTGATCCCCCTCCTGGCTGAATCCTCTGCCTTTTATAGGCACCATTCCTATTGAAGTTATCATGGCTGTCCAGTTAAAGAGAGAAATCACATGGTTGCTGAGTCACAAAGAAGAAGTTATCATTGCAGTTGAGTCAAAAGATTAAAGGTGCAGCAGTGGATCATCATTACAAGCATGTTGGTAAATTTCCAAAGAATTAGTGGACAATTGTTTAAATGGTTTAGTGGGAGATTAACTGGAGATGCCCTGATATATTAAGGAACAAAGCATACCAGTACAAAAAAGGTAACTCAGACAGCTCTACCTCGCTTGGCCCCAAAAAAGTCTCCTAGCGCACGAAGACTAGAGTCCGGGCGCTACTGCCCGAGCAATGTCAGGGGTCTACAGGACCCCCAAAAAAAAACGTCCGAGGTCCGCAGGACCTCGGACATGATTTGTTCGAGGTCCCTTGGGACCTCGGATAATGTCCAAGGTCCCTTGGGACCTCGGACAATAAAATATGTCCGAGGTCCTGTCCGAGGACCTTAGGACCTCGGACGAGGCTCCCTCGACGTCCCTGAGCGGTTGCTTAGCGATTGGCACCAGGCTAACGGATTTTTACACATATCATGATGCCCCCTCAGTTCCTGGAGTTATGCAATAGGTTCGGGAACTGATTTTACTACCTCTGATATGCCGAAATAAATCGAAAAAATTTACACTAATATTACCTTGCCTTCTGGGTAATTTGTCACCAACTATTATTTAATGCAGCCTTGCCACGTGTCAAGATCTGGTCTAGTGACTTTTGAATTAATGGTGACTCTTCAAGCTCTGAGGATGAGTTTGAGGATAGAGAAATATGATGGATAGGTATTTGTATTTACCTTTTTTTTTCCTTGGTTTTCTTTTGATGGGTCATGCTTTTTTGAAAACCTTTACTGTTGAAGGATGATTTGATGACTCTGGGGGTCGTGCCCTCAGCCTTGAACATCAGACGCGGGTTGGGGTCGTGCCTCGGACCTCGGACGGCAAGGGTCGCGCCCCTATGTTCGGGGGTCGTACCCCTAACCTCGGACGTCAGGGGTTATGCCCCGGACCACTGGTCTTCGTTTTTGAAACTCGGGGGTCGTGCCCCCTGCCTTTGTCTTGGAAACTCGGGGGTCGTGCCCCCGGCCTTCGTTTTTGAAACTCGGGGATCGTGTCCCTGGCCTTCGTTTTTGAAACTCGGGGGTCGTGCCCCCGGCCTTCGTTTTTGAAACTCGGGGGTCGTGCCCCCGGACTTCGTTTTAAAACTTGGGGGTCGTGCCCCCGGCCGTCGATTTTGAAACTCGGGGGTCATGCCCCCGGGAAGATCCGCAAAAAGTGTGTCTCTCTCTTTTATCTATTTTGGAAGTTGGTCTCCTATTTCGGGATTTGACTCTCTTCCGATAAAGATTTGCCTTAGTAGATCACATGATATTTGTCTCAAAGAATTACAATCATTGACAGAAACTTAGGACGCGAATATCAAATTCATTGTAGAGACATAATTTGTCTCGACATAAACAACAATTAAACATTCAAAAAGTGTTTTCTTAGCTGCTCTACGTGTCAAACCTTTCTCAGTTCCTTACCGCTGAGGTCTTCGAATCTGTAGGCTCCTAGCTTGACCTCTCTTCCAGTCTTCTCTTCTTAGAGTCTTTTTCCTTCTCCGCCATCGCCACCTCTTCTACTTTAATATACTTCATAGCTCTGGTCATCAATTCTATCATGTTTTGTGGGGTCTTTTTGGCTAAGGAAGCCTGGAGCAACTCGTTTGTTACCCCCTTTGTGAATGCCTGTATTGCAAAACCCTAATCAAATTGCGTACACTGAAGGGTTGCCTCATTAAAGCGGGTTGTATACCGATGGAGAGTTTCTCCTTCTCTCTGTTTCAAACCGAGCAAGGAGGTAGTGTGGCAGGTCGGCCTAATAGCCGAGGAAAATCTCCCAACAAACAAATTTACTAACTGTGCATAAGAACAGACTGACCCCTCGTTCAGTTCGTCATACCACACCCTGGCCGCTTCTACTAAAGTTCCTGTAAAAGCTTTACACACCCAAGCCTCTGGCAACTCCGTAAACTCCATTTTGTGCCTGAACACCGCCAGATGATCTTTAGGGTCTCCATGTCCATCGTAGGTGGGCAAATGAGGCAATTTGTACTGTGCGGGCTTCAGAACCTTGTTGATGGCGCGGTTAAAGGGATTTGGGCCTCGAAAAGTCCTTGCGACCGATATTACACTAGCAGTACCCCTTATTCGGGCACTTTGAGTTAGGTCTCGTGCTGTCGTACTCGAACTCTGTGATGACCTTGTGGAGTTCATTGTTTCTTTGCGTTGCCTCCTAGCGTGAACTCGCTGTTTGGACTCTCTTGGTTTGGTTGTATTTCTGGTTGATTGGGTGTTTTGGCGTGAATGATTTTGTCGGGGCGTTTGATGAGGTTGAATATCTGGGTGGTGAGGTGCTGGTTGAGGTGTTGGGTTATGAACAGCCTGTTTCAACTCCTCCAGGGTTTTTAGGATATAACCAAGATCCGTTAGCTGGTTAGTTTGCAGAACCTGTGTTGCAGCAGTGGGATACTGCCACCCGGTGTTCCAAACAGGTCATTGTGGATAGTATGTTGGCTGGTAGCTTTGGTATTGATTTGTGTATGGATTATTGTATGGTGGACGATTTTCCATAGGTATCTCCTCGAAAAGTCCTTGCGACCGATATTACACTAGCAGTACCCCTTATTCGGGCACTTTGAGTTAGGTCTCGTGCTGTCGTACTCGAACTCTGTGATGGCCTTGTGGAGGTCATTGTTTCCTTGCGTTGCCTCCTAGCGTGAACTCGCTGTCTGGACTCTCTTGGTTTGGTTGTATTTCTGGTTGATTGGGTGTTTTGGCGTGAATGATTTTGTCGGGGCGTTTGATGAGGTTGAATATCTGGGTGGTGAGGTGCTGGTTGAGGTGTTGGGTTATGAACAGCCTGTTTCAACTCCTCCAGGGTTTTTAGGATATAACCAAGATCCGTTAGCTGGTTAGTTTGCGGAACCTGTGTTGCAGCAGTGGGATACTGCCACCCGGTGTTCCAAACAGGTCATTGTGGATAGTATGTTGGCTGGTAGCTTTGGTATTGATTTGTGTATGGATTATTGTATGGTGGACGATTTTCCATAGGTATCTCCTCCCCTGGCGGCGGTAACTCGGTCTGTCTAAGGTTGGAAGTCTCTCTCAGACAGAACTGCACATTTGGTTGTTCTACAGCTTCTTCTCCATCTATACTTGCAACATTCTGACTCTGGGTAGTTACCATGGTGTAATCTTGTGAAAATCTCAGTGGGGGATTTAGAATCGGCCCCACGGTGGGCGCCAACCTGTTAAGGTAGAAAAATGCCGGGTCGCGAGTGTCCTTCACACGCTGCTGATCGCCTGCAAACAAAGAGGGCTTGGCGGGTCTTGCCCGCATTAGCACTCCGATGCTTAAGTTAGCTTGGTACTTTGACAGAGAAAGAAGTATATATGTGTATATAAATGTGAGTGTCTGATCCCCCTCCTGGCTGAATCCTCTGCCTTTTATAGGCACCATCCCTATTGAAGTCATCATGGCTGCCCAGTTAAAGAAAGAAGTCACATGGTTACTGAGTCACAAAGGAGAAGTTATCATTGCAGCTGAGTCAAAAGATTAAAGGTGCAGCAGTGGATCATCATTACAAGCATGTTGGTAAATTTTCAAAGAGTTAGTGGACAATTGTTTAAATGGTTTAGTGGGAGATTAACTGGAGATGCCCTGATATATTAAGGAACAAAGCATACCAGTACAAAAAAGGTAACTCAGACAGCTCTACCTCGCTTGGCCCCAAAAAAGTCTCCCAGCGCACGAAGACCAAAGTCCGAGCGCCACTGCCCGAGCAACGTCCGGGGTCTACAGGACCCCGGGAAAAAAACGTTCGAGATCCTGCGGACCTCGAACACGGCATATCCGAGGTCCACAGGACCTCGGACAAAAATTCATGTCCGAGGTCCCTATCTGTCCGAGGTCCCAATGTCCAAGGTCCCTTGGGACCTCAGACAACAAAAAATGTCCGAGGTCCCATAGGACCTCGGACAATAAAATATGTCCGAGGTCCTTAGGACCTCGGACATGATCTGTCTGAGGACCTTAGGACCTCGGACACCTCGTCCGAGGTCTTCGAGACCTCGGACACCTCGTCCGAGGTCTTCGAGACCTCGGACGAGGCTCCCTCGACGTCCCTGAGCGGTTGCTTCGCGATTGGCACCGGGCTAACGGGTTTTTACACATATTAATACCTAATTTGATTCCATATCTTTAGAGTTTGTGTTATTTTAGTCCTTATATTTCAAAATGTACCTTTTTTAGTCATGTTTCTCTATTATTTGTTCCAACTTAGTCCTTATCTTTCAAAATGTACTATTTTGGTCTCATATCTTTATCATTTGTCCCAACTTAGTCGTTATTTTTGTCATTATGGGTCCACGTTAGTCTTCCACCATTTTAAAGGATAAGGACTAAGTTAGTACAAATGATAAAGATACAAAACTAAGTTAGTACAAATGGTAAATATACAGGACTAAAAGAGTATATTTTGAAAGATAAAGACTAAGTTAGGAAAAATGATAAAGATACAAGATTAAAAGGGTACATTTTAAAAAATAAGGACTAAAATAACACAAACCCTAAAGATAATGGACTAAATTGAGTATTTACCCTTATAATTAAGGTAATCTTGAAGTTAATAATTTGTCGGCATGAAAAAATTATTCTTTTACTCTTCTCCTCAAATGTGACCCATCAATGTGGGAGAATTATTCTTTAATTAAATAGATTGTATAGACCACTTTTTGTGATAGTGGAAAATGACGTTGATCATGAACAATCTCGGTATAGTGTTTGCGCATGAACCTCATTTTAACCATTACCACTAAATATTTTGATCGCATTGTTATAGCTCAAATCATCGGCATGGAGGTGTCTCCTCTCTAAAGTTTTCATTTTGACCCTTCTTTTTTTTATATATCTTTTTTATTGCATAGGGAACCATATTCCTAAGGAAGGATTGCAAATAAGTTTAGCTAGGGTAAGATTCCGATCCAATAGACAATTTATTTCATTCTTACATTTAGTGGGTCTCACTCTGTATAGGTATGATTTGTTAAGATAACTGAGGTTCAATTTTAGAACTAATTAATGTCAAGTGGATTGAGTAGTCCAGGATCTTATAAAGTGACTTTAGAGTTTTTAATTTTTTCGATATATGACAAGTGTTATATTTTAACACTCCCTGTCATGTGTGACCTAATTTGAGACTAGTCAAATATGAAAAATTGAACATGCGTGGACCTAATTTTGAGATAACTCACACTTGGAAGATTAAATATTTATAATAGATTAACACATGTGACAGACTGAACACACGTGGGATACATGTGAAAGATTAAAGATGTATGGAGCATAACACATGCGAAAGATTAAATATAAGTGGACTTGATTTGAGATAGGTCACATGCGGATGACCAAAATTGGACCAAAAGCCTAGTTCTGATACCATGTTAAGAGGCATGAAGTTCTATCTTAAAACCAATTCGTGTAAAATGGAGTAATTCAAAATTTTATAAGTGATCTTAAAATTTCTGATTTTTTGATATATGACAAGTGTTATATTCTTACATGATAAACTATTGGACACAACGGATGGGAGAATTTTTTATGATTTTGATACCTCCAATGCTAATTATTTTCTCTAACGTGTAGGTTTTTTATGAAGTAGTCATGAAGAATATCAAGGGCCTCACAACACTATGAATTATTGTTAGTGAAAAGTCGTTGATACGCCCTTATGGAATTGAGCCAAATTTGGCTTCAATTGTACTTTCTTGTGGCATTTCTAGTATATGATCTCTTTAGCTATTTTTTATGTCCTCCAAATACTCTTTGATTTGGAATTGAGCCTTGTATCTTATCTTATTACTAGTGTATAAGTTCTTGCTTTCGCATATTGATCCTATCCATATTTTCCTTTCTCCATTTATCTATCTTCAGGCAATAAATATTTATGGAAAATCAAAACCACTCAATTTGAAGTTGTTAAATAAAATTTTTAGATAAATTTTCGCTACCAATAAATTACATGTCATTTGATAAACCATTTCTTATCTTTCTTCATAATTTTGAATTATCGATGTTGACAAATTTTCATGAAAATAAAAGGTGAATAGCACAAGACCTTCTTGCGGTTAGCTATAAGTGTACACGATCCCCCTATGGTCTCAGAACCTCTTCCAAACCCTTTTGTGGTCTATCTGTTGGTGCATATAACTCCCCTCTGTCAAATATTCTGTTACTTTTAACGGAATGTGTAATACACGTGGGTGCATTGTGATTTGGATTAGTTTTCAACAATTTTAGAAATAAAATAAATATGTTAATTGACCAAAAAACCCTTTTCACAAAAAAAAATTAAGAAAAAAGTGAAAACTTAAAACAGTGTATCTTCCCCAACACACCACACCCCCCACTAGAGGTGGCATTTGGGCCGGGCTGACAAAGGCCCAGTTCAGCCCAGCACACTAAAATTCGAGCCCAGCCCAGCTCGTTTGAAAATGGGTTCAACTCGGCCCAACCCACCATATATAGGTGGGCTAAGGTGGGTCATATATTTTTCGACTCAGCACATTTGTGCCTAAACCCATTTGTGCTCAAACCCAGCCCAGCTCAGCCCATAAGCTCAATTCAACCCAGCTCGAACCCAACACAGGCCCAGCTCAGCCCATAAGCTCAACCCAGCCCAGCTCGAACCCAACACAGACCCTGATTAAGCCCAGCTCAGGCACAATTTGAGCCCAAATAAAACCCATCATGAGTCCAACTTAGGACCAACACAATATAAGCACAATTGGAGCCCATTTATTACACAAATTGAATATTATGCTTTATGACTAATAACTTTTTTTTAGATAAGTTAAAAAATATATAATAATAACAAATAGCAAATTTATTTTTTAAGATGATACAAAATAACTTCTTATCAAATCTTTTCTATGATATTGTAAATATTATAACTCGTAATTTATTTTTATATTATTTTATTTTTTATAATTATAATTTGTACATGTAGTTTTTCTTATAAATAGGTATTGTATTTCACTTCATTTGATTACAAAACTATTTATTTTACTACCTATTGTCTCTTTATTTTACCACAAGAGAATACACAGTATTTATGACTATCAATATTTGGAATCATTTTGCTTACTTTGAAGAACATGGTATATAATTTGCAACTATTGTGAATGTAAATATATATTTCGTCGCCAATTTGGAACTGAAACGCTTGTAAGACATCTTGTATTTCAACACTCAAATGTTCCAAACTATTTCAATCCTCAACCACCGCCGCCACTACCACCACCAGCAGGCCCAGTACCCGCACAAGGAGCATAATAAAATGGAGAACTTTTCCACCAACTTTTGTCAAGCATTTATGTAATATTTTTTTTTATGTTTATTAATAACGTATTCATGTCTCATAAACTTGTGGTTTGTTAAGTAATATTTTAATGTTTTATCATTTATATTAATATTTTCAATCAACTTATGTTTTGTTAATCGTTAAATTAAATTTTTTCGTAAAAAATGTTAAGCTTAAGTTTTTTTCATTATTAATCCGACTATCAAAATTCAGAAAACAGTAATTACAAAACAATAAATAAAAAATGGGCTAGCCCAGCCCAGCTCAGCCCACTAAACATATGTGCCGAGTCGAGCTCATTTTTCTTAACCCACGACTCGGTCGGGTCGTGCCGGACCGTGCCGGGTTGGCCCATTTGCCAGGTCTACCCCCCACCTGACACCGCTTCCACCTCGTCGGCCCCCCATATCCCTACCCCCCACCCACCCACTCAACCCTCCACCCTCCATCCCGTAGGAAATATATATATACACACACATATATGTATATGTGTGTGTATATAAACCCAACTTTTTTTTATTATTTGTTTGACTATTTGCAGATCTACAAAGAAGAAAGATGATCTCAGCCTCGCCATTTCTACAAAACTTGCTGCCGCCATTGACATTGCAACACAAAGTTTTGATATAACCTTACTCAGCGATTCTTCAAACACAGTTCTTTTATGGCTTTGTTTGTTCAACTTTTATATATATATATATATATATATTATTCTTTTTTGGCTAATTGAAAATAAGGGCATATTAGTCATTTATCATATTCTATTACTTACCTGGATGGAAATTTCGGTTGGGGGTGCGTATGCACCGACGGGTGGACTATAGGGGAGTCTAGAGGAGGTTTTGAGAACATAGAGAAGTCGTATGCACTTACGACTGACCACAGTGAGATTTAATGCTATTCACCCCAAAAAAATGATAATCGTCCAATATCATCAAATGAAATTAAAGTTTTGTACAAGTGATCTATCAGTTCAATAAAAACATTACATTAGCCAAGTTTAAAACACGCACCCCTCTCGGTAATTCAAATATTGTAAACCTCTAGTAGAAAAATCTCTTCTAGCCTCCCCCGTGACCGTAAGTGACAGCCCGAATAATGAGCTCGAATATCTTTTTCTCTTACCAAAGTCTAATACTCTTAGACTTTGAGGAAATAAGAAGATGAAATTTATATAGTTGACTAGACTATCGTCGTCAACTATATAAACATACTTTATCTTTTCATATAAAATACTGACGTTACAT
Source organism: Ehretia macrophylla (assembly GCA_037974665.1). Lineage (NCBI taxonomy): Eukaryota > Viridiplantae > Streptophyta > Magnoliopsida > Boraginales > Ehretiaceae > Ehretia > Ehretia macrophylla. Next base: position 67,454,184 of record CM075767.1, read on the forward strand.
TTACCTAATCAACCCATCTTCAATCAGAACATTAGCGATCATACATAGTTGAAAAAAAATGTGGTGACGAATCATTGTTGACGTCATTATGTGACATCATGAGAACACCATTGTTACCTACCAAAAAATATTATATATTAAGCGACAACTAGCGTGGGCGTTGCTGGACTCCTAAATTCTGGAGCTTGTTTGGAATAGAAAGAGTTGACTTATTGCGGGTTTTAAATGCATAACTTTGATATGTTGTGGTCTTTTGAGTAATTTGGGCTCTTATGAATTTATCAAACGTGACCTAATTAATTCTTGGTATTACATAATTTTGATATATTTTTTAACATAGTATTAGAGTTCGATTTTGGTTCAGTCTTGTCCATTCAGAGATAATCTATCTCTTATTGTTAGCTCTCATATGCAGCTTTTCTCGTTGATTCTATTCTTTCATCTCAATTTTTGTATTCAAAGTTGTTTCTTCATTTCTAGTCTCATGTGATCAGAAGTACCAAAGAGTACAAATCTTTCACATTGTTCTTAGATTACTCAACGTAACACCAATTAATTTTAAAATATCACTCGTGTTTCTTAATAAACCTATCAAAGCTAAAGCATAGAACAAGAAATCTATCAGAAATTGTGGGAGAAAAGAGATGCATCATTCAACGAATAAGTTTTAAATAACTTATTCTCATGATAATATTTTAAATGATGTAAAATAGTTTAGGCATCCCTTTAATAAAAAATTAAAAAACCTTTGTGAACATAACAGATTGTTTCGAGGTGAGTGAAACCAGGGACCGCCACTATTTAATATTTGCTAATATGCGTGTTATTAGGTTTATAACGTGCCTACCAAGTATTGTAATTAATTTCGTACGGTGAATATATATATAATTAATAAGTGAGTGTTCTTCTAATCAGATAGACAAGACTCAAAGAAACATTAACGCCTAAAAATATGTCAAGTTGTTCATGTGAAGTGTGAAATCAAAGTTGAAAACTATCCCTCTCAATCGAATTATAGTAACGAGGTTTCTTGATCGATGACCACTAGGACTTTGATGTAATGGTATCTTACTTATAGTGTTTGCGAAAAGCTGCGAATTCGGTTTTTCTTAGTTAAATCTTTATTATGTATTCTACGATCTTAGACCACACCTAAATAAAATAACTAAATAAAAAAAACAAAATGTGAATTATGGACAGATCTAAAAAATCAATTGGTTTCTCAAAGGCATCTAGTAGTCTTTTTCTGGCCAATGCCATGAGGTAGCTTTTTTTTTAAGAGAATGCAACATGGGGGTCAGAAAGCTAAAAAGTGGGGAACAAGAGTTGTCATGATAGAAAATAAAATAAAATAAGGAGATGAATATAAGGAAGCAACGATTATTTTTTCTTAAATAACTTATATCTTCCATACGTAATTAGTATTTGATAGATTATCCAACCCGAAACAATCTTAGTTCTAATCACGTAAGCCATGAATGGAAGTCGTCTCTAATGTACTTTCACAACCATCATTATCGATACTACGATGACAAGAATATTTATCGGCTTCTAGATAGCAAAAATGACCTATATATAGGGAGGTTTTATTTTTTATTTTTTAGTTTCTCCCACTTGTATTGAGGTGGAAGAGTTGAATGTAGTTAAGCATGACATCACCATTTGGGACTCTGTTTTTCATTTTAGTTGGGCTATTTGTATGTGCTTGGGTTAGAAGTTGCATTTGCAACTATAAAGCTTAAAAAGTAGACATTATCCCCTTGAAACGAAAGATGCGTTAATTTCTTTAAAGATACATTACTAAAATAACTTGTCATTAACAAAATATTATTGACAAATTATCACCTCATTTAAAATTTTAAATTATTAGAAATGAATTTATTATATTATGATTGTTTTCAATACACCTCCGTATCAGAGAATTAAAGATTCACGTCCAAATCTCTACCACAATTCCCTACCTATGAGCAAACCCTAGTCGCTTCACTCCGTCCACGACCAGACCCTCTTCCTCATTTTGCCTTCCTCCCTAACCCAAGTCGTTTCATCTCCTCCCTATTCGGCTCCCCTCCTTCCTTTCTTCCCTTAACCTTTGTTCACTCTTACACAATGGATGCCAAATCCATCTTCTCTCTTCTTACTTAATTTCTCACTTTCCTTCCTTCCCCAAAATAATCCCTAGCCAATGCTTCAGCCCCATAAATAGCATCTCCTCTCCTTCTCGCAGCCCTAGCCGCCTCTCATCACCATATATGGCATTCTCCCTGTAATATCCCACATCAGTTGAATATAGTGTGATTGTGTGGTTTATAAGTAGGTGTTGTGGGTATAAAGAATAACTTGGGTTAACCATTTTGGGTTAGTAAAAAAGAGGCCCAAGTACTTATGTCTTATGCCTACAACACTAGATCGCATGCGGGCCTAAGGGTCTGGGCTCGGGGTATGACAGAATTATATTCAGAGCAAGTCACTAGCTGGTGCGGGAGCTAAGTGCTATGCGGGACAAGTGCTACAACTAAAAGGCTGGTGGGAGCCACCTCTTGAACCCGTAGGAGCCACCTCTAGAATCTTACACTGCCTGGTTGGTCCTAGGTATGTGTGCCCCTAACGAGGACGTAAGGTCCTTAACAAGGGGTGTGTGTAATATCACACATCGGTAGAATATAGTGTGATCGCGAGGTTTATAAATAGGTGTTGTGGGTATAAGAAATAACTTGGGTTAACTATTTTGAGCCAATAGAAAATAGGCCCAAATAGTTATGTCTTATCCTACAACATCAGTCTCGCCTGCGGGTCTGAGGGTCTGGGCTCAGTGCGTAACACTCCCCCTACTCTATCCTTTGCTCTCTCAATTATCGTGGATGCCAAAATCCATCTTATTTATTTTTACTTAATTTTTAGACTCACTTCCCTCCCAAAAAAATAAAAAATAAAAAATAAAACCCTAGCCCTCTCCTTCTTCTCGCTATCCAGCTAATCTCTCTCCTCTTATCTTCTTTCTAAGCCATGTATACTAAATGTGTTTTTTTTCTTTTCCTTCTTACAACATCAAGGTCTATGTTACTATCAATCTAGATCACACAAACTATATCTCCTTGGCTATGTTAATGGGTCTATCCATCCTCCCAAACCTCCTATAACTTCTTCTTTTTCTCTTGATGGTTGAAAAATAGGAAAAAATAATACAGCTTTTGAGACAGCCAAGTGCTCTTCGCCCGTGGAGGAATGGATTAGTAAACACTGCATAGGTCATGATTTGAAACCTTCTTTATGCGGAATTTTCTTCTGTTGCGTTATTTATGAGGGTTGGAAAGAAAAAAATGGTAGGATTCATGGTGGATCCTTCAACCTCAAGGAGTAGGTTTGGAATAACATTTATAATGCTATAAAATATAGAATCTGTATTGGTAGAAATTTTTTGAGATTGGTAATCAATGTAGATATATGTGATATGTGGCAACTTGGCTAGTTTTGTCTTGCCAGTTGATAGTTTTGGATGATTGATGGTGCTTTATAATCAATTTGCGTTTGATCTTAATGAAGTTACTTTGCATTCCTAGCAAAAAATAAAAGTGCTACTCGCCAGTGCTCGAGCGCAGCTATCACCAAAAGTGGCATTTGTGCTCCCTCTATTACTACCTAGGTGCCCACCATTAGCCAAAGAGATACTTGAGCACCCACCCAGTGCTCAAATGCCTATGCTATGATACTATATTTAGTGAACATCTCATCTAAAAGTTTACAATGTTAAAGAGGAGATTATTGCATTTATTGTGTTCAACGCATTCCTGCATGTATAGATTAGCTAGCTTTTGAATGAGACACATGAACATCATTATATAAATGGGCAGGAACGAGTTTTGAACTTATGATATTTTGTAACCTAGCTTTAATACTATAAGTCTATGGATTTCTAGGCTAAATGACATTATATGTGCAGTTTATAAGCAAAATATAAACAATGTAAGACAAACATTAATCCAAAGACAAGAAAAACTATGAAATTAGGCAATAGAATCAAACTAGAAATGAATATCACACCATATTTTTAGTAGCCCAACAGAGATGAAAAGTTTATCAATTGGATGTTAAATCGGCATTGTTGAATGGTTGTCTTGATGAAGAGGTTTATATTCAACAACCGTTAGACTATGTGGAAGAAGGGTGTGAAAATAAGATGTTGAAGTTGTAAAAAGCTCTCTATGGCGTAAAACAAGCTCCAAGAGCTTGGTATAGTACAATTGATGAATATTTCCATCATAATAATTTATCCAAGTGTTCGCATGAGTATGCTCTCTGCACTAAATATGAGAATGAAGACATGTTATTTTTTTGCTTGTATATTGATGACTTAATTTTCACTGGCAACAATCCAAGTTTATTTGAAGAATTCAATAGGACAATGGCAAGAGAATTTGAGATAACTGATTTGGACTCTTGTCTTATTATCTTGGAATTCAAGTGAAGCAAACGAACTAAGGAATATTTATTTCTCAAGAAGGTTACGCAAAGGAAATTCTAAAAGAATTCAAAATGGAAGATTATAAGCCTGTCAACACTCCTATTGGATGTGGAGTATAATTGTCAAAGAATGATGAAGAAAAACAAGTAAATCCAACATTGTTCATCAAGAGCCAGGTTGGAAGCTTAAGATACTTGACATGCACAAGACCAAATATTCTCTTTGATGTAGGACTTGTGAGTCACTTTATGGAGTCTCCTACCAATAGACATTTGAAGACTACCAAGAAAATACTTCATACATCAACGAAACTCTTGATTATGGACTTCTATACTCCCACTCCGAGGATTTCCAACTTGTGGGGTATAATGATAGTAATTGGGCTTGTGATCTTGATGATCAAAAGAGTACTATTGGATATCTTTTTTTTCATAGGAGATACGACATTTACTTGGAGTTCTAAGAAACAACCCATTGTCATACTTTCTACATGTGAGGCTGAATATGTAGTTGTTATTTCATGTGTCTATCATGCTTTATGGTTAAGGAATTTGATGAAAGAACTCAAAAATATGCCTCAAGAAGAGACAATAAAGATTTATGTTAACAACAAGTCCACAATTACCTTAGCCAAGAATCCAATCTTTCATGAAAGAAGCAAGCACATTGACACACGTAAACATTTTATTAGAGAATGCATCACAAAGAAGGAAGTGAAGATAGAGTTTATGAAGTGTTAAGATCAAATTGCGGACATTCTCACAAAGCCACTCAAGAGTGACGTGTTCATCAAGTTTAGAGCTTTTCTTGGAGTAACGAGAGTCAAATCAAGTTTAAAGGGATGTTAGTAGTTCTACTTTATTAGGACTCCGTTAGATTAAAGCTACTCTACATAGTTTTTCCCTAGTGGGTAATGATTTCCTAGAATCATAGCGTAGTTGGTATTGAATTTTTTAGAATCCTATAAATAGGGGTCAGTTCTTCCAATTGTATCCCAAATAGAAGAGTAATAAACATCATTTAAGTTTAGGTCTGTATTCTTTTTTCTTATTTTTTCTCTATGATAAAATAGTATCTTTCATATTCCAACATAGAATGCATTCGTTATATATCCAACTTAGGCTCCGTTTGTTTGTAGTAAAATATTTTTCAAGAAAATATTTTCTGAATTTTTCCAAGAAAATATTTTTTGAATTTTTTGATATTTGGTAACACGAAAAATTTGGTCAACTAGAAAATATTTTTGGATCAAGAAAAAATTTTAGCTCAAAAGAGTAAATTTTTTTTTTCTTGTATTAGCAAGTTCCAGAACTCACCCACTTCACCCCTACCCCTACCCCACCCTCATCCCTCATCAAACCCCTACCCCCTCATCCCATCCCCCATCCTACCCCACCTTCCCCCCCTTCCCCCTTCCCCCTTCCCCGTCCCCCGTCCCCCGTCCCCCGTCCCCATCCCCTATCTCACCCCCACCCACCCTTCTTCTACCCTCGGGGTTAACATGTATATTATATGTGTATATTTTTTCTTTTTTAAATAAAATCTCACGCCGTAAAATATTTTTCACTTTACATCCAAATACCAAAAAGTGTTTTTCAATATTCTATTTTTCAGAAAAATATTTTTTCCTAAAATATTTCTCCCAACAAATTATTTTACAGCAAACAAACGGAGCCTTATACACAATTTCATTTTGGTGTCTTCATAATTCAACAATGCACCCTTGTTAAACCTTCCCCGCTGTAAGTTGACTTGCACTTGAAAAGTCGATTGCTTCAATCTCTAATCCATGTTCACAGCCTATAATGCATAACTTACAGATATAAGTATACAAAAGTGAACACGAAAACCACAATCTTCATATAAACATTAAACATATATGTTTAGATCGAAAGAATAGAAAGCGTACATAACTTGCTATTAATATACTACACTAGTCATTAACTATAATTTGATCTCCTTACTTCACGCTTCAATCATATAAATTCTTCTGGTGGCTAGACTTCTATATAAGTGTCACCTTGTCCTCTGAAGTTATGCAATCTAGTTCCCGTTGTTCTCAATCTTCTTAATTTCTCAATGGCAAGCCTTACATTAAGTTTGATCATGCTTATTATCTTTTTGATTAGCATGGTTCAAGGCCGATTGATTAGACTTAACACATCTAATCCATTAGTCTCAGATGGATTAAATGTTGAACAACCATCTCCATCTCTTCGTCTAGATGGCTTGTCCTCTTCCTCCGGCGTTTGCACGCACGATTACGGTTTCCTTCCATGTGCAGACAACGTTGGAGGATACATATTTCAATTGATTTTATATCAGTTTTTGTTGTTTGTTGGAGGACATTTTGTAACAAATGGAAGCAAGAAGCTATTTACTATGCTTGGCACGGGCATATTTGGAGCAAGTATTTTCCGTGTCCTCTTGGGATTGCCCAGAATCATGTTCGTGATTAGTAAGTGTCCACACGCATCAATTTCTTCACCAAATTCTAGTTTATTTGGAAATTTTTATGTCAAAGGCCTTGAGCTAAAGTAGTGCATTTGTACGCACACCGAGAAATTTAATATTAAGGACCAAAGCTCAATTAGGGTGGTCGTTGACAGAGAGAAAAAATAAATAAAGAAATAAGGGGAGCCTGTAGGCTTTGAAGGGGCCAGGCTCCTCCCGTCTCCTCTTGCCTCCACCCTTGCGTGTTTTTCCCCATTTTCATTACTAAGTTGTTTTTCTTCATCTTTTTGTGTCTCTTTTTGTGCTTGAAGTATCTGGAGTTTCTTCTAGCAAAGAAGGAGCTCAACAACAGGTCTCTCTTGGAGTCGCCATCTACGCTGGATCCACCGTCCTTAGCCTTACCTTGCTATGGGGTATGTGTGTAATAGTTGGCAGAAGAGATGTCCCCGGACGATCGCGTACAGATTCATCACCCTCAGAATGCTTGCTAGTCAAAGAGCAATGCTCAGATTTAAAGGGTTTGTTTATTTCACTTGAGTTTTGAATTACGCAAGACAAATTAGATAGGAGTTGTTTTGAAGATTTATATATAATAATTTTTCTTAACTACCATCTTAAACTTTAGATGATCCAAGAATTTAACATAGTATTAGAACTGCACCCTTAATCTAGTTATATTTATTCATGTGTGGCCCATATCATTCACATATCTAACTCACTCACAAGAATGCTAGCTCACATATACAGCTCATTTCCTTGATTCACTTTCCTCAATCTCAGTTCTCGTATACTCAAAATCACTTGTTTCTTCAAATTGGGTCAGACATCACGAGGGGGCATGTTAAAGACATAGAATATATAATTTCTCCCACATAAAAAGTTATAAACTTTAAAGCCACCCTATAAAATCTTTGATTACTTTTGGAATTAATTGATTTTAAGATACAACTCTATAATTCTTTTCACAAGTTGAATAAGCAATGAAATTTAATTCAGATATATATGTTTGATATTTTATGCAGGTACTGGTGTTACAACAGACAAAGAGACTAGTCATACAGCTGGAATTATGCTTCTATCTTTGATTCCCTACGCTATATTGCAACTAGTCAATATCTTCAACACATCATCAGGAAGTCGTATGGTGATGTTGATTGCACTAGTTGTATCAACCATATTATTGCTGGCATACTTCTTGTACCAGGTACCTACTCTAATTACAATGCTTATGTGGTCACTATATAACTGTAAAAACATAAGATAGATCAACCAAAAAAGGATAAATGATACAAATAGTCCTTGAAACATGTTAAAAGATTTAATTTACTAGACACTCAAGTTATGTTTTATTTGCATCTTCTAGACACTCAAGTTTACAACAACCAGTTTAGAAGATTCACCTAGGGTTTAGTCGGGAAACCCTATAATTAACAACTAAGGGAAACATATTTAATTAAGAATTGAGAAATTAAAATATTACATGTTACGGAAGGTTATTTCTGGTACACCCTTCCCCTCCAAAGAATGATTTTAGTAAATAACCAAATGCAATATTTGGGCTATGGGTCAAGTTAGAAATTTACAACTGTACGATAATAGGATATAATGACAATGGTGCAGTTGTTATTGATCAAGAAAGAAATCCAAAAAGAACTCGAATTTTTGGTGAGATGGCTCGGGAATTGAGACAATTAAATTTTACTAAAATAGTTTCATTGGCTCTCGAGGTATTATAAAATGAGATCGTGATGTGTTTCTAGTGGGGTATTTGAAAGAAATAGATTCATTAGTAGATTGTGTCTTACGCATATATCTTTAATAATTCATATTCATAAACAAATAAGAAAAAAGAAAAAGAAAAAGTTGTGGTTCAAATTCAGAGGCTTTAATTGCAACACATCACTACCCGACATTTCACTCAACTCTTGAGTTCTTAATTCACCGATGAAGAATTTTTTCTGTTTCATCTAACTGGCTATCATTTGTTACGAGTATATATCAAAACTTTTTGCAGATATTTGATCCTTGGATTCAAAAAAGAAGTTTAGAATATTCAAAGTATGAGAAACTCGTAACTGAGTTTTTGCAGTATGCTCTCAAGCATGCAAAAGGGAAGCTCGTCGATGAAAAGGGGCAGCCTAATATTCCTGCTATAGAAAAGTAACAGTTTCAATACTTCATATATTTACCAATCGCTTAACGATTGCAAATTGCATGCCCTTGCAGCTCATGAGAACATCAAATTTTGCAGATTGTTTACTGAAGCAGATAAAGATGATGATAAATGTTTAACGATTAAAGAATTGGAAAACGTGATGCATGAAATGGAGTCCGGAAACGTCCAAGTTGACGAAAATTACGCTCTTTCACAAATGCTTAAGACATTTGACCTCAATAATGATGGAATAATTAGTGAGGAAGAATTCATTGAAGGATCCAAGAAATGGATAAAGGACGCAAAGCAGATTGTTGAAAATGGTGACTCGACCACAAAAAAATTCCTAAGCGAGGCAAGCAATCCTTCCTTTACGCTTTTAAGTTATGTCATCTTATAGCTAGTTTTTCCTCATGAATACTAGACTATTTGGAAATATTTGTGGTATAAAATTTATTTGATTTATAAATGGATTTCGTGAGAATATGTATTTACAAGTAAATTCTCTTATTTAAAACTGAAAAACACAATTAGGTCAATTTTGTGATTTATAAATATATTTATTATAGGTATTCCTTTTTAGTTCCTATCTCTTTGCTCTTAAAATCTTGACACAAATATGTATTCCATCGATATCATTAATCAATTTTAAAATTAAATTTAATTAATTTGTCTTAATGAATAGATAATACGAATAAATAACTTTTGATTTTACATACCTAATTAAGTATGTTAAAATTACTTGAAAATAAAGATGGATAAATAAATAACTTATTATTTGGGCTTTTAATTTGAAGACCAAAAAGAAGTTTGGATTGTGAAATATGAAAAATAAATTTATCATAAAGAAAGCTCGTATGAATAATAAGAATAACTTACTATATAGGGAATGAGAGCGAAAGAATAATGGTAGTAAAAAAAAAAAACTTTAGAGGCCAGTTTAGTCTTTAAAAGATTACTAACTAATATGATCGCTTGGAATTGCAAATTCTACCTCTTGGACAATGATTTAAGTAAAGTTTGAGTAAATCCAAGATTTGCAAATCTTGTATTTTTAATTTTTTAAAGAGATGCTTCCAAACACAAAAGGCTTGATTTTCAAATGAATTCCGTATTTTATACAATTCATTTGTTCTAAACAGTATATAAAATTTATATTTTTTGTATGTTTTACTACAGAAAGAAAAGAAAACATAAAATACAATTTTTGAAAGGACATATTGTAATGTCCCACATTAATGCTCAGAGATTTAGTTGCTTGTACTTTTTTTTGATTCGTCGAGATTGGATTACATAACTAGTAGTGATTTCTAATTAAGTGGGTCTTGTCGATTTTAGGAACAACTTAATGAGTTCAACTATTTAAGGCCAGTTACTTTAAGATCAAGCACTTATTACTTATGTCTACAATATTAGTCTCATTTGTGGATCTAGGACAACCTCTAGAGTCATGCACAGCTGATTGATCTTAAGTATGTATGTGTCCCTCACAAGGACGTTAGGTCCTCAACAGGAGGTGATCTTAATGACAACAGTTGTGGGATACATCATTAGTATATAAATGGGTATTGTGGGTTTTAAGTTAAGTTAATAATTTTGGATACAACCAATAGATTTGAGGCCAAATAGTTATTTTTTATACTTGGAGTACTAGTCTCGCTTGTGAACGAGATTGAGAAACTGCAGCAAGACGTATATAGTATTCATTTTACACCCCTTTTGTGCGTACTATTTACTAGAAAACTCAATTTTGATATACATGCAGGTTCTTAAACCATTCACTCAGAGGAAAGAAGACGAACTCAAGGACATCAAGAAGCTCACAGCAAAAATTCTGAAGCATGTTCGGAGCGAAACACTCAAAGGGCTTTTAGACGATGATGGAAGCGCTAATGTTGAACGCATTAAAACGTACCGTAACAATTTATGTTTTATTTCTCTATTTTTCTTTTTGTCGAAGATATCAAACAAATTAATCACATAATCTCTAATAACTTAAACTTTTAGATTAAGTGATCACCTAATACTAACGAGAAGTTTTCATCTTAACGTATATGACTAACGAGAAGTTTTCATCTTAACGTATATGACTATAAATTTAAAATCCAAACCCACCCCCCCAACCCCCCACCCCCAAAACCAAACTGAGCTTTGCGTTGAATGACGTCGTTTGATCCATATAGCATTTGTTCTGGCAATTGTTTCATTTGCCTTTTCTCATGACAGACTCTTCAAACAATTCGACAAGGATGATAACAATTCTATTTCACGAGCTGAATTAAGGCAATTAATTGGAAGTGACAAATTTGGAGGAGTACAAGCAGATGATGAAACGGTAGACGAGTGGATGAACGAGATTGATCGAGATGGTGATAACATGATCAGTGAGCAAGAGTTTGTCAGCGCAGTGAAAAATTGGTTGAAGGAAACAACTAAGGGAACATTTAGTAAAGAAACAGAAAAGAAAGCCAACCAATCTGATGAAAAGGTAAATAAAGAACTGCCACATGCTCTAACTTTGTTCAAAAAGTGTTTTGGATATATATACTTATTAGCCAATTATATTATAAGTCATATATACTTCTCTCTTCAAAAAATTAAGAATCAATTTTGATTCTGCACCATGATTTTGTAGAGAGTTCGTAATGCTAATAACATTAAGTAACAATAGAGATTTGAATTTCAACGATGTCAATATATAAAGAGTTGAATTTTTCAAATAGTTGTTGTTAGGTTGTTGGTGGAGAGATATATATATCAATCTAATCCTTAATATTATTCTCAAAAGGATGTGCAAAATAGGAGTTAAAATGGGACTAGTACCTCAAGTCAAAATTAGCTTATTAGTGGTTGTACTTCAAATTTCTTAAAAGATTTTTCTCATCATGCAGATCAATTGGAGATATAAAGTTAAATTAGTATTATAGCATCCCATCACACATTGTAAGAGATTTGGGTTCATTATTACCGTCAAAACGAGTTTAAACATTTTGAACCAAATTATTGAGTTTAATGTGTTGTCAAACGAATAGTTGGGCCTAATCATTAGAGTTGCATTAGATCAAGTTATCAGACAAAAGTGTGGGCTCACCCCACAACCTCTTAGTCCTGGCGAAAGTGTAGGCTCCATCCATTATCCTTAAACTGTGTTGTGACGTGGATGGCGATGTCATGTATTTAAGGGGAGTCATTGCAAGAATAATTCCAATCTTTAAAAGAGTAAATGACTTAACACCCCTTGTGTTTTGTTAAAAATGTAAAATACCCCCTTTGTTTTAAAACGTAGTTGATTACCACTCTTTGTTTTATAAAAGTAATTGAATAGCCCCCCCAGCCCCCCGCCTCTCCCTTTCCCCTCCCCCCGCCCCCCCCCCCCGGTGTTTTGATATGTTGCTGATTACTCCCTTGCATTTAAAAAAAATTAGTTGAATACCCCCTGCATTTTTGAAAACATAACTAAATACCTCTGTTAAAAACACAGGATTTAAGGTTTATTTTTAAAACACAGGGGGTACTATTCAACTATATTTTAAAATATAGGGGGATATTCAACTACTTTTATAAGAGGGTAAATTTCACACTTAGTCCCCATTGTTTGCTATTTTTTCAAGTTGATCCTTAATGTTTTAAAAGATTCATAAAGGTCCCTAATATTTACAAAGTGATTCAAAATGGTCCTTATTATTTAAAATTATTCAATTTAGTCCCTATTGTTTCCCATAAAATTTCATTTAGTTCCCAAATAGGGATAACATGCATGAATTGAATTGAATTTTTTTAGTAAACAATAGGGACTAAATTAAATTTTTTGAACAATAATAGGGACCAAATTAGCTAAATTTGAACAATAGGGACCATTTTGAATAAATTTTATAATCATTAGTGACGTCTATGAATCTTTTAAAACATTAGGGACTACATTGAAAAAATATTTAAACAATAGGGACTATGTGTGAAATTTACCTTTTGTAAAATATAAGGAATAATCAACTATGTTTTAAAACATATGAAGTATTATACACTTTTAATAAAATACAAGGGAGTTAAGTCATTTAGTCTCTTCAAAATTCAAGACAGCCTACATGATTGATATCTTATTCCAAATCATGCATAGTGACTTTTCTCATCATCTCTGCTCTGCGTTTGCAGATTAATTGGGAAGAAGTGGATAGTAAATTATTCTACAAGGTTACACATGACGGAAGCATCAAACAAAAGCTATTAGCTGCATGGAGTTTAAGCACACCTCTCGCAGAAATCATCTTGGGTGTTGCAATGTTGACATTTCTAGCCAAACCTTTCATAGAAAGTATCCTACAGCTCTCGGATGCGATGGGTTTGTCTACTTTCTTCATCTCATTTGTGATAGTACCTCTTATCACAAATGCGAAAACAGCAATATCAGCAATCTTTCCAGTAAGCCAAAAGAGTAGAAACACCGCTTCTTTGACATTTTCAGAGGTACACACATCTCTCTCTACCTGTATAATATATAACATCTTCTTCCCTCTTTCTTCTTCTCTTTACTGTCCCTCTCTCTCCTTGAGATTCAGAGTAGCCTAGTGGTGGATTATTCCCCTGATAATTCAGATATTAGGGTCCGAATCTTATAGGAGTGGGGTGAAAAAAAAAATCTTCTTATACAAATATTCAAAAGCATTTTATACTAACCATTTGCCAGGGGCGGATTTAGAAAAAAAATTCAATGAGGACTAAAAACATATAATTCTTGAACTATATGAGTAAAACTTTTTTAATGGTGGCTAATTAATTTTTTTGACTAAAAATACATAGATAATAAAATTCGTTTTAAAACATAAATAGAATTTAACGTTCTTCTGGGTCAGTAGGGGTTGTAGCCCCCGCTAGCCCGATAGTAAATCTGCCACTGCCATTTGCTCTGGTGGTATGATTATCATCTTAGGTATAAGAGGTCCCAAGATCGACTTGAGAGTGTATAATATCTTTTAAAAATGATGTAAAATTGACCTAAACCTCTCTTTAAATAAAAAATAAAGAAAGAAAGAAAAAGCATTTATACGTTTGCTTTCTCTACTTTTCTCCCTCCAAAGTATCAAATGTATATAACACCTTGTGATGCATATATTAACTATTGAAATAATAAATTAACTAGTTGATCTAGAGTCAACTTTTAGGATTTAAGAGCGTAAAATCATATTCAATTTTGACTTACAATTTTACGAATCAATCTTAACTATTTTGTTTTACAATGTTACTAATTGAGAGAAGATATTTCTAACTCTTATTTATTGCCAATCAATAAGGCTATGTTTGGTCTAACTGTGAAATTTCAACTTTTGAACTATAGAGTTTTTAGAGTAGAGCTTTTCTTAAAAGTGTTGTTAAATAAAAGTCATTGACTGTTTGGCCTATATTAGGAAACGTTGAGCTTTCAAAAATTTTGAGAGTAATATCAGACTATAAAAAATATGGAGGGGTGGTTTTGAGAAAAAGAAAAAGAAAAACAACTTTCAGCATTATGTAAAACAGTTTCGTAAAAGCCTTAGAACTTCTCATTTTTTAGCTTTTATGAGCTTCACTTTTTACCTAAAAACACTTTTAAAATGGGTCAAACAGATTAGTTCAACTTTTAAACTCACAGAAAATACTTTTAAACGTCTAAAAGCTAAGCCAAACAGAACCTAAGTCATTACTTTTCTAATAGATCAGTGATTGTTAATATCAAAGTCTTAAAAGTACAAACTCCAAGTTCACAGATAATTAATTACATGTTCAGATAAACATATAGGATAATTACGGGATTATTTACGAGCCCCATTAGGATGATTATGATATCTATCTACAAGCACATTTATATTTGTTCCCGTAATCAAAATCAGGGTGGACCCAGGCCCCCACATTCAGCGTGTGCATTCGTACAGTAAGAGAGTTCAGGATATGCACAAAGTGTCTAATATAATGGTTTTTCTATAAATAAAAAAAACCAAAAAACAAAGTTTTTTTTTTCCAAGGTGAGGATGTGCAACCTACATATAGGTCCGCCACATATCAAAATTAAAAAAAGCTAGCATGTCTTAATTAACCACTAAATCTAAAAGCTTAAATTAGAGGTTTGTTGTAGTTATTTATTGTGTTCAACGCGCTATCTCATTTGTAGATTTTTATCGAGCCTTACATGTGAACATAATTTTACAAATGAATAACAGTATGTTTTGAATCCAAAACTTTTTAGTTCTTAATCTATGACACCATATATTAAGTTACCACTTTATATAAGAATTTAATTAAGCTATTAGAGATAAATTTGTTATACTTATTTATTGTGTACAATATCATGCTAGTATTTGATACATGCAATGATAAGTTTCTATACTCTGAGATGTGCAGATTTATGGCGAAGTGATCATGAATAATATCATGGGCCTAACAACACTGTTAGCAATTGTCTATGCAAAGGAGTTGACATGGAATTATTCAGCAGAGGTGCTTATAATCTTCCTCATTTGTGGCGTAGTTGGCCTTGTTGCGTTCTTATGCACCACCTACCCTCTTTGGACTAGTTTCTTGGCGTTCTTCATGTATTTATTCTCTTTAGCTCTTTTCTATGTCCTCCAGTACTTCTGGGGTTGGGATTGACCACTTGATATCCTCCTAGTAAATTGAATAAATGCACATTACATAAGAGTTAGGTGAAATAATCAGATAGCAATTTGTTATAACTTTGTAATGAAAGATTCTAAGTGCAAATTGTATCAAAATAAATAAATAAATGCGTGTTCTAGATTTGATGTGTTTCCTTTTCTTTTGATGGTTGGATCTTAAAAAAGAAAAAAAGAAAAAAAAAAAAAGAAGTAGAAAGTGAACTACACAATGCTTCTTCAATATGCCCAAGCGGATCATAAACGAATAAGACACTGTAATAATCCCACATAGGAATCTCACTCTTACAAGGGGTAGAAGAATCTTTTGTACTTAAAAAGCACCCTTTGTAAGGGTAAGATTTCTATGTGGATTATTACATTGTACTCCCCTTAAATTAAGAGTCGACGCTCAGGTCGAGCTAGCCTATGGACACTAGCTCGGCGATAGACCTTTTTTCTTGGCGGCTACACTCGTCTACCAGTATTCAGTGTGACACTTATCACACCTTAATCTAGCTTACAGTCTCTCCTCCATGGAGTCCACTCTCAATAAAAGCACCAAGGTAACAAAGTAAGTTCAAGAATGTAACAACTCAAGCCCAAAGGGAGAGCCTATTCCAAAATACTAGTTTTAGGTGGGAGAACCTCTCGTATTTAAGACGCATCCCTTGTAAGAGTAAGATTCTTATGTGGAATTATTACAAACACATGGTCAATGTTATGCCAAACTAGGAGTTTATATAAATATTTACTTTTCCTCAGTCCATAAATACGGTTGATTATAGTGGTGGTGTAGCATAGTTCATACAACTGACGTTCCACAACGTCCTCAATTTATACAATTGTTATTTTGTGGAACAACTTAAATAAATGAGGTTGGGGATGTTCAATAGTAGTATTCATAGGAAGCAAAATCATTCTCAATTAACTAGTATATATTTGCAAAGGATAAATTGCGTCACTGGTCATTATAGATAACAAAGAAAATTAATAGTAACTAAAGATTTAATTAAACAAAGAAAATTAGTTTAATGGGAAATTTGGAATTGAAAAAAAAAATTAGTAGGTAATTTAAAATTGCGAACAAATATAGTAGCCAAAGGGAAAATTTATCCATTTGCAAAACCCTATATATTGGCCAAATATACTTTTCGTTGAAATTTAAGATCTACTCTCATTCTAATTATCACCTCGAATCTATATTATAAATAAAAACTCTATTATTTGAGGTGGACTTTTGTGGAATAGACACGTGGCAGTCTAACATGACAAAAAGTGTTCCCCTAAATACTATTGTTGACTTTGACCAAAAAAAAGTACTATTGTTGACATGTGGTTCTTTCAATTGACAGTTTAGATATAGATTTGAAAATTAATAGTGATTAATGAGAGGGATATGCTCATAAACGTTGTCTCTTGAGGTGGAATTTCGTAGTGACACTCTAAAATGGATACAAATTTCTTCGTTGGATGCTATAAAGAGGACATGTGAAGTTATATTTTAAATTTATTCGTCGTATAGTTTTCCCACTTAAAATTGAATAGGTTCTAGATATTGATATGTTTATTGCAACATAGTGTATAATATGAAAATTGTAATGGTTCATTGACATACCTAAATTATTAAGGTGTAGTTATAAGCACTATTCAGAGTGGAATGTATATAATGCCTCGTCGAATCTATGAATTTTAACTTCTTGAATTATGGTATTGTTAACATTTTGTGCAATCAAGTCAATGACAGGAAAATTTGTAAAGAGTGGAAGTCAATGGAGTAATTGCTTTGGTAAGGGTAGAAGTCTTCAAACAATGTTGGTTAGACTACTTGTCAGAACTATTGTCTATAATATCAGGATGGAGAAAAATAATAGATTGTACTACATAAATGTTCTTTCAGATGAGTAACTTTTTGTTATAAGTGTGGTTGTTGTCAGGTAAAAAATTCGCCTACACCGTAGATTTAGAAACAATGACATGAATAGGAAAATTTGTAAAGAGTGAATTAAATATTTGAGTTTTTGCTAGAATAGATTTTAAACAATCCTATTTGTACGTTGTTGATGATTATTTATTTGAAATGAAAATACTTGCTTACTTAGCAAAAAAAAAAAGACAATGATAAGAAAAGTTGATGTACTATGAATTTGCTTTGATACCACATGTCAAGGTTAGAATAAAAGGATTAATCTAGTCTATTAATTATATAATGCGTGAAATTGTAAAGAAATTGTATTGTAGATGAGTGAAATCCAAAAAAGTATTGATAGATTGTCTTCGGACAAGCCCCCTGCAATACTCAATTCCCAGTTCCTCTTCGTTGATGCAAGTCCTTCTAATCAAATACAATGGTAGATTACAGGTCAAAGCCCTTGAATAAAACTAGGTAGTTAGTCGATAAAAGGACTACAAAGATTGTGGTGTGGGCTGTTCATAATCGAAAGGGTGCAAATTTTCAATCGTACATATTCAGGCTCCAATTTTATATTGTGTAGTGTGAAAGAAACGAAAGGCTCTACAACAATAGGGCATCTACCTGAGGGTAAAATTTTGGAAAAATTGAGGATAGCATAAAATTAAAGGGGTTAAGTGGCAGCAAATTTTGCAATAGTGCACTTCATAGGAGAATCAGAATTGCTTGGAAGATTGACTACTTGGTTCTCAAATGATGTTTTTTTGTGATGAGACCAAACTTTTTGTAATTATGTATACAAGATTTTACGTTTAATAAAACACTTGCTTGATTACCCAAACACACAAAAAAAGGAGCTACAAAGAAATAATTACACTATAACTTTTAGAGCATTGTTATATTTCACTTCAATTTTCACACTCAAATACCACTTCTTACGTTGATGCTTAGTTGGCATGCTAAAATAACTAACTTTTTGATTTCTATCTCTTCTTTTAATATGTCAACTAAACATACATATAGGAAGTGGTATTTGAATGTAAAAATTAAAATGATATATAGCATTTCTCTAATTTTTTTGATAGATGTCGCCAGAGAAATAGACGTTTGAGTTTGATAAAGTCAGTCATCTTTAAAATATTCATGAGCATCGAACATCAAAATGGCAGCATGTATAGAAGTCTACTTATTGTTTTGTGCTAAACAAGCAAAAATGTAAAAGTCTACTTAGTTTATAAGTAACGTTTATAAGTAACTTGGGGCCAATTATTGGGGATCATTGCACTAACCATTGGCGCAGTCAACCATTCTTTTCTTTTCTTTATGTTCTAATTACGGAGAGTCTTGCATCCAGCTAGACCTACTCTCACATAATAAGTAGATTTCATATATACATATATATTTCAACGACAGTCTCGGAAAAAAGAAATATTCGCTAATCATGTTGAGTTTTTGATATAGAAGAATTGAACCTCAACAACCACGAGTCTGTCATTATGTCTCCTTCTCTACCAGATTCTTTAATCGTGCTGAAATTACAATTCTCATTCTCTCCTCCACCAAAAAAAAAAAAGAAAATCTAATTAACTCTCTCCTTTCACACTCAAGATGCCAATCATTAACGTACGTCAGCTTTGCATCTGCCTGGATGTTCTCATAGCCATAGAAAGAGTAAATTATACCTATAGTCCCTATTGTTTATACATTTTTTCAATTTGGTCCTTAATATTCTAAAAAAATTATACTAGTCCCTAATGTTTAGAAAACTGATTTAAAATAGTATCTATTAAGGACCAAATTGAAAAAATGTATAAACAATAGGGACTATACATATAATTTATTCTTTCTATGGCTATTAGAACATCCAGACAGACGAATTGGAGACGAAATGTGAGAGAGACAGAAAGGTGATGAAATGTGAGGGTGACGAATTAGAGACGAAATGTGAGCGTGACAAAAAGGTAACAAAATATCTTTTTGTCTCTATTTGAGACGAAACGGTGACGAAATTCAAAAAAGGAGACGGGTCGAAAGGTGATGTCCGAGTTTCGTCTTCGTTCCATCTCCTTTTCAGATTAGAGACGGAACGGAAACAGAAATGTGCCGTCTCCGAACGCGAAATTTCTTGTAGTGATTGTTCAAAACTAGTTAATTTAATCTCTATTGTTTCTCAAAAAAATTTAATTTAGCTCCCAGATAAGGAATGTGCAGGGACTAAATTCAATTTTTTAAGAAAACAGTAGGGGCTAAATTAATTAATTTTTTTTTTAAAACAATAAGGACCAAATGGCTAATATTAAATAATAGGGATCATTTTAGATTACTTTTATAAACATTATGGACTATTATATATAAATCTTTTGGAACATTCAGGACGATATTGAAAATATATATAAATTATAGGGACTAAATGTGAAATTTACCCGCCAAGAAAAAAGTCAAAGGAATGAGGGCAGTAATGTAAATTCAAAGTATCTTGATTTGTATATAACGCTCTTGCTAATATCAAAACTTTATTCAGTTCCTGGGTTCGTTTCAAGCTCTCTACTACTGAGTCTTGATTTGTTTTCATTGCATAGAGCAACAATTAATGAAATGACAGAGAAAAGCAAGATTTTGATCATTGGTGGGACAGGCAAGTTAGGAAGATTCATGGTGGAGGCCAGTGTAAAATGCGGGCATGACACTTTTGCATTGGTTAGAGAACACACAATCCAGACAGATCCTGAGAAGGCAGACTTGGTGGAGAAGTTCAAAAGTTATGGTGTCGAAATAATTTCAGTAAGCACTTAAAAATTAAGTCCAAAAATATTCTCTTCAATTATAATCTTTTTCTAGTTTTGTTAGTATGTTTCACGTCTTTGAATATTGTTAAAAATTACGGCGTTCCATCTCAAAATTAATTGGTACTAAGTAGAGTAGTTTAACATTTTATAAGATGACCTAGAAATTTATGATTTTCCGATGTGAAAAAATATATATTCTAACAAATACTTGATGATTTTAGGGAGATATCGATATGGATGATCACGATTGCTTGGTTAGAGCTGTGAAGCAAGTTGATGTGGTGGTTAGTTGTCTAGGGGGACAACAAGTGCCTGATCAAGTGAAGATCATTGCAGCCATAAAAGAAGCTGGCAATATCAAGGCAAGACACCAAACTCACCACATGATGAGTTTAAAATTATATAGAGTTATTATATTTGTTATAGTTTCAATTCGGCAACATAGAGAGTTATTATATTGGTTACTACCTTATATAAAAATTTAAAATATTAGAAAAGAATTTATTATATTTATTATCGTATTCAACTGATACAAACATAAGATTATTTTTAGTCCAAATGTCTCTTGAAAAATGCTACTTTTTAACCGTAGAAGATTGTATGTTGCAGAGATATTTCCCTTCAGAATATGCAATAGACGTGGATCGTGTCCATGCAGTTGAGCCTGCTGCAAGTTTGTTTGCAGATAAAGCTAAAATTCGAAGGATAATCGAAGCAGAAGGTATCCCACACACTTTCGTGGTAGGCTATGGCTTTGCTTCACACTTCATCCCTAACTTGGCGCAGATGGATGCTCACCTTCCTGATATAGACAAAGTGGTCATTTACGGGGATGGAAACTCAAAGAGTATGATAAATCTCCACTTTTCTTCCATTTATAATATTATGAAATAAGTCGCTGAAGATAATAAATTAATAAATATAGTAAACTTCTTTTTAATAACTTAAATTTTTAAATGAGTTGGTAATTTAATAACGATTACAAGTTGGAATGGAGAAGATAGATTTGCCGGCATCCATGGCTTGGAAGGAGAGAGGAAAGAAAGGAGGAGAAGAGATGGCTAGGCTGGGGAGGATGGGTGGCGGAGGGCCGGGTAGGGTTTTGCTTTTAGGCAGGGAAGGGTAGGAGAAATTTGGACGTGAGTTGTTAAATTCTTATACAATATTAACTAAAAAACTTTATCTAGAACTTTATGCTTCGAATGAGTTTATTATATTTATTTATTATCTTTAACATAAAGACTTTGCAACGATTTGTTCTGCTAGTATATATGGCTCATTAGATCTATTTTTCAATGCAAGTCATTTGTGCCATGGAAGAAGACATAGCCACATACACCATCAAAGCAGTGGATGATCCACGAACATTGAATAAGATCCTCTATGTGAGACCTCCTGCTAACATCTTCTCCTTCAATGAGTTGTTCGACTTGTACGAGAAGAAGACTGGTAACAATCTTGAGAAGAACTATATATCAGAGGAGGAGCTGCTTAAGATGATTCATGGTAAGCAGAACAAGTAGCTATTTTATTTCAATTACATAATAATGATGGATCAATCCCTTCGTCATGAAACAGCTTCAACCATAATTATCAGAATTATATGATTCACTATTCATATCTTACAATTCAATTTGATTCACAAGGAAACAATTCGATTAGCCAGTGACTGAAGATATACATGAATCCCAATCGCATCGAATCATAGTGAATTTTACAATTCGACAAGATTCACTAGTACTTCTATATCATATCTAGGTCATCTAGGTCAAGTTGCACTTGTTTTTTTTTTTTTTTTTGTCATAAAGATTGTTTAAAAACCTACTTTAAAGGTTCATGCAATGATAGTTTTAAATCTATTTTAAACTGTGTTTAAGTCATTATGATTCTCCCGTTTAGCAAAAAAAAAAATCATTAGAATTCACTATTCAAAATAATAATATTTGAATTCACAATTTGATAATTATGTTATAACTATGAACGGATAAAGAACAAGAGAAATCAAGTTGTATTAGAAGCCCGCTCAATCTCATTTCTTTAATCGTGTAAATTATGTACAACAATGTAAGAAGAGTAACTTCATTTGCTTATGAGATTAGTTGAGTAGGCTTGCCTTTTTGACACTGTGGACTTCAATTCTAGCCTTCCAAAAGTCTAAGGTCAATGTGTAGTTAGGATAAGTACTTCAACTAACCAAAAGAAAAAAAACTCTCCATTCTCCCCCCTCTTTTTTCCTTGCAAAAAGGTAGAATATCTATATATGAAATATGTGCTTTCACAGCGAAGGTGTTAAAAATTTAAAACTAAGCAAACTTACTTCGGAAACTTAAACGTTGTCATTAAAAAGATTATAAGTGTTTTTAATTTCTACTTTTGGCATAAAAAACTTCGTTTTTTTCTTTGTTTTGCAGAGCATGAATACCCGAAAAACCTCCTTCTGGCTGTCTGCTATTCTATTTCCATAAAAAATGATTATGCAAGCTTTGAGATTGAACCTTCTTTTGGTGTTGAGGCCTCTGAGCTCTATCCTGAGGTGAAATATACAACTGCAGATGAGTATCTAGATCAATTCATCTGCAATGATTGTTGATGGCTTCTTGGTACTGCTTTCCTTGCTCCTGGAGAAAAGAAGAAAAAAAAAAAAATTACTTTTGACAGTATCCCAAGTAAAGTGTCCAGAATAATAGCAAAGCAGAATAAGAAGAAGGGGTTCCCTCATAAAGTGTTTTTACGGATATTCATATCAATGAAATCCAATTTATTGGAACGTTTTTCAAATTCTTCCGTAATCTTGTTTACTTATATAATAATTGTGGTTCTTTCTATAACAACAATCTTGTATCCTTTGAAGTGCTTGTATGTATATAAGTGATTGAAATATGCCTTATATAATTGATGTCTTGAATAAAGAAAACGTGGTTATTTTTAGTTCCAAATTCTAATTGTTGGCTTTGGACTCTATATATTTTTGTTGTTGATAGAAACCATGTTCAGTATATTACTATTAACTAGAAAGAACTCCAATCTGGTCTAAACAAGGGATGCTTGCCTTAATTATTTTCTATATTATTTTCTCTCACCTTTTTCCTACAACAACTCTTCTCTAACTTTTCTATGTATCTTTCTTGAAAAATTCTTCCATCAATCTGGATTGAGAGATCAGTCTCTCACATGTAGGTCCAACAAATATGTGAGAGATCGAAATCGGTTCAAACTGATTGAAGATTTATCCATCCTTCTTTGTTTTCCTCTCTTTCACAATTTTCTTTCACTATATTTGCCAAGCATTAATAGAAGGTGATAAATCGGTGATGAAAATAAGGTGGTATCTAACATTACCATATTTGCTTCACCAATTTTTTTTTCTTTTTTCTTTTTTTTTTAAGTGAGCAACTTGTTCATTCATTTCACGAATCCTTGCAACAAAGTTGACCCAAAATTACTCTCATTTCTTATTTTTCACATAAGCACCCGTAAGTTGCCAACCACCTAAACAAATGAACTCAAATATCTCATTTAGCAAGTGCATAGCAGGTATCTTTCAACGAACGAGCGCTACTATGTAATTGAAAATTGTAAACTCGTGATTTTAATGAAGATTGAAGCATGTGAGATTTAACATCAATTAGATATATACCTTAGATAAATAATTAATTAAGCCTTATTTGGGTACTCAAGCTTAGGCTTCAGTACTAAATGCTTGTTCACTATTTTGCACAAATAAGCCTAACTCAGTCAAGCTTGAGCACACCATATAAAGCTCGAACAAAATTTGGGCATATCATATTGTCTTATTGTATTGTAGTTTGAGAGAGAGGTTAGCATAGGTATTGGAGAGAAAAAAAGATGTGATTTCGTTAGAATTGAAATTCAACAAAAAATAAGCTACTCTTGATTCATTTTTTGAGAAAACCTCATAGTCAATGTATCATTTACCTTTTAGCTAATTGTCAATTTATAAAATATTTGAATCTATAAAATACACAATAAATAATAAATCTATTATCTTTTAATTTTATGGATATTATTAATTTTTTGGACTAATCCCTAGTCGAGACCAAAAAATTTTATTATTTATAAAAAATTATTAATTTATCAAGTATTAATTTAGAGAGATTCTCATGTAATTGTTAAAATTCCTTAAGCTCATGTTTAGTTGCTGGTTTGGGCTTTTGATTTTGACATCAAGGCTTATTCTCCTTCTGGTAACAAAATGATAAAGTTGTTGGACTTGGCTCATTGTCAGTTGAGCTGTGGCATACGAGCCCAGGATAAAATGCTATTTTTATATGGCACATTGGAAGTGGATCAACATAGTATGATAGGTCAGACAATAAATAAATAAATAAATAAAGGCAAAAAAAAGAAGAAGAAAAAATAATCTGATAGGTATTGCATTCACTCAAAAATTCAACCTAGTTTGACTTTAATGGTCTATATTCTTAAAAGGAGTTGTTACTCTAGGATCCACTAATAAAAATTTGATAGAACTAGATAATCATTGCAGCTGCACTGTATAGCATATAGGCTTTGTGGTATGTAAGTTTATTGGCTCAATGTAAACGGTCATGATTAAATCCCTTTTCACATTTTCTCCATTTCCTCATTTGGGGAACACTCGTGATTTTCGGTCTAGTTAACTCGAAAAAATCAACTGATGGGATCACAAGTGCATGAATTTCCCATGAAAATATGGACATGACGACTGGAGTTTGACATGTTAGTGAGAATTAAATAAAAGAGTAAATGATGAAAGGGGTCCCTTATTTTTTAAATTTTTGATATTATTATTTTTTATTTTTTATTTTGTAATAACGTTGGTTCTTTTTTATAAAATATGTTAAAAAATTAACGACAAATTTATATGTCGTTCACGTGATCACCAATTTTCAGAACTAGCAATGGCTGAATCGACATTTTAACATCACAAATTTGCCGTTAAATTTTTAACAAATTTAACGAAAAGTACTAACGTTGTCACAAAATAAAAGATGCGAGACTGAAATATCGCGTTTAATAAATGAGGAACGAATATGTCAAAAACTTAAAAAATAAAGGACTATTTTGATCATTTACTCTAAATAAAATGATGGAATATATTGAAAATATTAAATTAATTAAATACATATTTTAATAATTTAAATTTTTAGACAAAACGATCACCTAGGATCTATTTAGCCTAATTGTGAAAGTTTAACTTTTGAATTGTTGGGTTTTTAGAGTAAAACTTTTGTTAAAAGTGTTATTGAATAAAAATTGTTAACTGTTTGGTTTATATTGGATAACACTGGACTGTTAAAATTTTTAAGAGTTATATCAGACTTTGAAAAATATGAATGATATATTTGAGAAAGAAAAAGAAAATTAACTTTCCACATTATTTAAAAAACAGTTTTGCAAAAAAAAAAAAAAATGATGAAACAAAAGCCTTTTTGAAAAAACTCTAATTTAAATATTTTTATTTTTTAATTTTTTTAACTTCAACGTTTATTAAAAATTCTTTCAAAATTATCCGAATAAATTAAAATTTAATTTCTAAACGTACAAAAAATATTTTTTAGTGTAAAAAACTAGAACAACGACAACCTTACTCGGGTGTGCATCTACTACAATGCCTACTTCACACGAGGTGCAGTAATCACATTAATGATTTGTCTCCATCCTAGTTTGGATAAAAGGCAATAATTCAAAGCACGATGGTGGCTAATGGAGGCTCATAAATATTCGTGCGTTAGTGCATAGAGCTGGTTGATGAGCGGTATGAATAGACTAAAGTGCTAAAGGGTTTTGCGAGAGTCCTTTGTTTGATTTATTTTAAGAGTTGTTTTTTTAATGAATACTCAATCCACTTATATAAAATAAATTTTACAGTATGTGAAACTAATTTTTATATAATTAGATTAATCATTTATCCAGATAAATAGAAGAATTTTTATTATTTCAAAAGTAAGATTAAGTTAATTACATTACTTGCAATAAATATTATATAAGTTTAAAATTAATCTTAAAATTTTTTACATATAAAATAAGAATTATTTCACTAGAACAAATATATATAGATATTTTGCGAGAGTCGTGAGTATGGTTTGGTGTGGCTTTACCTGCCCTTAACAGTTCCCAATGCAAGTCCTATGGTCAGGCAAGCCTCCCTTTCAGTCTCTGCCCCACACTCTCTCCTTGTTCTCAGCTTAGCCCCACCAGTAGAAAAAGATATGGCATAAATTCTTGTCTCCTCATATTCTACAGTTCTGTAACCACTGTAAATTCTTTACTACTATGTTGTTGTCTCTATTCTACTTAATTAATTAACTAATTAACATTTATATAATAGTGAATTATTAATATTATTTTTTATCTGTAAGCAATAATTTATATTGAAATTAAAAATATTTATACTGTTGCACTCTCATGGTGCACAACTATTTACACAAGGATATGATGTTAATATCAATTTCCCATAACCAACAAATTGCTCTATTGACTAAGCTATTTCTAAAACGTTTTGATTTGTATATTTTGTGCTTTACATAAAAAAATAATACGGTTAAAAATTAAGTGCACCGCTCTGGTGAATTTTTCTATTTTTTTGTCCAAATGTAATAAAAATTATTTTATTATAATAATATCAATAATTTATAATTTTATAATCTCATTTATAATTTCGTATCGTTACGAATAAATTCATTGGTCATTTGATACACACATTTTTCTTCTACAGTAAGGTGGGACTGCTCACCCCCTCTTTGTCAGGATTCACTTGACAAGCCCTCAGGGTCACAAGGCTGATAAAAGTGACTAGAAGAGAAGAATAAATCAACCCATAAGACCATTAACTTTTACAAGGATACAATATCAATATTCCTTATCTTCATCTTTTCTTTCACAATTACCATCACTTCCAGGATTCTTCATCTATTTTCCTTTGTAGTTTCTCTTAGCTTTTTCAAGATGAGGGCAATCATGGCTAAGAACCCACATGATTCTTTGTCGTTTTCTAGAAGATATTTCCACTGGAAAAAGAAGGCCGAAGATATTGAAGATGGTGATGAAGAAATTCTCAATTGCAACTCTTCCTCACACACACAACTGTGTGAAGATGAGGTGAATATTGAGAAGCTTAAGAAGCCATTGCCAATGCATTCACTTCAAGCGAGACCACCAAAGAAGAAGCTGTCAATTGTGGCAATGTCTAAGCTTCGTTCAGCATTTTCATTTAACAAGAGCAGGCCACACTTATCAGGTCTCGGCACCAAAGTTGTAGCCACCCTTTTCGGCTACAGGCGTGGCCATGTCCATTTCGCATTCCAGGAGGATCACAAGCTGAGCCCAGCATTCTTGGTCGAACTCGCAACACCAACTAGTGTTCTAGTTCGAGAAATGGCGTCAGGGTTGGTTAGAATCGCCCTGGAATGTGACAAGAAAGGAGACAAGAAAGGCTTCAAGTTGCTAGAAGAACCTATATGGAGAACTTATTGCAATGGCAGAAAATGTGGGTATGCAATGAGGCGTGAGTGTGGAGCTGAAGAATGGAAGGTGTTGAATTCCATTGGTCCAATAACAATGGGTGCTGGTGTGTTACCAGGGAGGGGAAATGCAGTAGGGTGTGAGGGTGAGGTGATGTATATGAGAGCTAAGTTTGAGAGAGTTGTAGGGTCTAAAGACTCTGAAGCCTTCTACATGATGAACCCTGATGGTCATGGAGGTCCTGAACTTAGCATTTATTTGCTAAGAGTTTAATCTACCAACTGCAAATTGTCAAAATTGTATGTTATTAAGCTTGAAAATTGTTCAATCCATGAGATAATGGAACTCCAATCTCCATCTAGCATTCTAGCTTATGCTTGCTTTCATGAGCATCTCAAATTAGGAATGGATATGCTTGTAATATTATGATATTATAAACAAAATTTTATAGTTTATAATAATTAAATATCGTTCATAACATTATGATTTACGAGGAGATCCTCGCTTTAGAATTTTGGGTATATCTCTGTATTTTGCTTTAATTAAGTTTTATCTTTAGGATGTGCGAAAGGACATTAAATGTGACGGCCACACACCCACAGTCAGGGCCGGCCATCAGGCGAATCTGACTGAAAAGTTTTTTTCAGGGATGAGTGGTGAGGTAAAATGATGTATAGGTTCTTTTTCAATTTCTTATTCCTCTGCTATGGTAAGAAGAACGAAAGAAATCTATGTTTTGTCTATCCATTTAATTTGGTATGACGAATCTAGTCTTTGAGTTTTATTTTTTATTTTTTTGGTAAAAATTTTATTTTATTGTTTTGTAGGCATTTATCGTATGCTGGTAACAAATCTTTTTGTATCATTACAATATGTTTGTGCACTTATACACAAATCCTGTGAATATTCAAATATATGAAACTTGCTAGTGTAGACTTGCAAATAGAATCATCCTGTTGGCAAATGGGTCATTAGATCCAAGTTCAGTCACATGGGGCTCCAAATGGTAAGTCACTGTCATTAAAATTAGGCACATCTTTTCACTAACTAGACACGATTATTCACAGGTTATTTTTATCAGAGGTGCTAAAATATAAAACATACTAAATTTAAAATTTTTTAGAGATTTAAACATTATTTTTGATTTAAATATACATGGGACTCATCACTTTTCACAACTTTTGAAGTAAAATGGATATCTAAATTACATTTGGGGTGCTAAATTTAGAGACCCAAATATAATTTAGAGATCCAAATATAATTTAGAGACCTATTTTGTCTCAAAAATTGTAAAAAGTGGTGGATCACATGTATATTTAAATCAAAAATAATGTTTGAGTCTCTAAAAATTTTCAAATTTAGTATATTTTATATTTTAGCACCCCTGATAAGGATAGGCTTATGGTCTATAAATATCTTTTATAAGGCTCTTAAGGGATCTATCCAATTCATTTTACGTGAACCCATAAAGTAAAATCATGCAGTGACTGAATTATCCTTGGTTGGTATTGTGTGGTAATAATATAAAGTGATTTTAGTAGCACTCCATTAATGAATGTAAGTAAGAGTAAAGAAATTCTCCAACAAATTATAAACGGATCTTTGATTACTGATTAAAGGTACACTTTAGCTTCCGCTGATATTACGTATATTCCTATACATCCGCTAGAGGCTCTCAAGAGAAGAACAAACTCTGAGAATAAAGAGTAATTAACATATATGTGTAGGCTCAATTAATAATAGTTTAAACTAGTAGACTAAGATTTGGTTCTATATATTTGGGCGAAATTGTTCTCCCAATTTTCCTGAATCTTCATAACAAATTGGTATCAAACTCGATGGTTTGACGATCTTGAGCCATACTCTCAAAATGATAAGAAAGTCATGTTAACGTGAAAAAATCTCGATAAAATAAGGCTGGATTTCTTCTTTCTTAGGCAGGCTTGTGCAATAATCCAGGACCAATCGTTTAAAGTTTTGGATCAAATTTAAGTTTCATAAATGTGTATCACGATGAAGTTATTTTTGCAAGACTCACAATTATACAAATAAAGAAGAGAATCTCACATAATGAAATGTTAGTTCATCCTACAGCAACACTAGAAAGTGCTAATAATTACGCATTATTTCGCCACGCTTTACACTCGATTAATTCATGTACTAGTATCAACATTAATGGTCTCAATAATGCTATCAGTAAACTTGCCAACACGACCCCAAAAGGTCGGTCCAATGGTAAGTGAGAAAAGGTTAATAATTGTAAATGGAGTTTCAAGTTTTTTTAATTGTTATTAAAAATTATACTCTTAATTGAACTAATACATGTTTTAGGTTAGGCCGCTATACTCTCGAGTGTTAATTGGTTTAAACTCAATCGTTAGGCCAGGTAGGTGGGATGTCAATGTGCCCATCGTTGTAGTGTTTGTCCCTTAGTCGCTATACTCTCGAGTGTTAATTGGTTTAAACTCAATCATTAGGCCAGGTTGGTGGGATGTCAATGTGCCCATCGTTAGAGTGTTTGTCCCTTAGTGGTGTCTAATCCGGTTGTCTAATCTGATCTATTCATCGTGAATTGGTTGATGTAACGAACTTGAATTTTAGGGAGAGAGAGTGAAAGAGAATTAAAGGAAAAGTGCCAAAATTGAGAATTTTGTATTGAATTGCAGAAAATATGAAAGCAATTACAGTAAATAAAAGTAAATAAGTTAATAGTTGATAGCTTAGGTCTCCTCTACCTATTCTCTAGCTTATATAGCATTCCCTTTAACTCACATGCCCATTGCCTAACAGAATATAGTTGTAGCTAATGAGACACGTATTCATTTAGTTGTTGAGACATGGCCCTGGTTCAAGTGCACCTTCTAGTAGCATGATCCACCACTGCGTTGGACTCGATAGACGGGATTGGACTAATATCATCTGTAAAGAAGTCCCGAATTATTGGAGTCATAACAGTTGAACAAGAATAATTTTCAAAGTTAATCCCCGTAAAGAAAGAAAGAAAAAAAAAAAAAAAACACTTGCCAACACGTGGTGAAGTGTATTAGATAATATCTTAAATAGCAAGTTTGATCTTGGCTTTAGATAGTGATCAATTATCTCTGGTGTCAATCATGTCGTATATATATTGTTCCTGAGCTTTCATACTCTGGGAAAGCTGGTGCATGCTCGCACTTCAATTGGTCTCCTAGGCAGTGTTCGATTTACAAGCAGAACACATAATATTGTTGCCCATTGAAATTGAAGAATCATTACTTCATGTCCGACCCAAAAAAAAAAAACGAAAAATCATTACATCATAACGTGGCTTACTATCTATGCTGGCTTTCTCTTCGTGGATTCTCTGTTCATCTTTTAGGGTGGAAAACTTCTTTTAAAAATTCTTATAAATTTATAATAGAAATATAAAATCACGGAATATATGGTTATATTTGAAAATGTATAATCTAAGTTAATCAAATATAAATGTTTAATACTAAATAAATAAAACAATTTTTTTTTAAATAAAGTGATAACTAAACAATAAGATTACTGACTTGCTCTATCGAGATTAATTTCTGACTTAATTTAAACTTAAAATATAAATAAATTTATCACCACTCATATTCTAGAAACTTTACTACTAAATTAAAGAAAAATGTCAAACCAATACCAGCGCGTACGAGTTTCATCAACAATGACTGAAAGATTTCTCCTAAACTAAACATGTTGGCTCGTTATTGACATCCTCTTGGCAGACAATATTAGAAATGGATAATCTTTCTGTTGTAGATTTACATTATCAAAAACAATATTTAGAAAAGGGCGTATAACATGTCAGCGGACAGTTTCTGTATATTCTCAATGAAAGTAGTGTAGACAAATTTTGTCACATTGAACAAAGAAATAGTAGAAGGTATCAGAGATTGTTGGTTACAGCTGGGGCAAACATCTTCATTGGGATTCATTATGTGGCCATGGCTGTTCTTGATCAATTCATAATTTCAAAAGGCCTGCTCTTTTAATGTGGGAAAAAGTGAGGCTGCTGCTTTACAGTTTCAATGTATATTAGTAGTACGTCATTGAATTTTCACTTCCTTTACACACTTCAACTTTAGGCTGCTGCTTTAAAGTTTCATTATAAATTAGTAGTATGTCATTTAATTTCCGCTCTCTTTATTATACACCTCTGTCTTTTTTCTTTTGTCTTTACCTGAAACTTTAGAATGAGAGAGCTACACTCATTCTAATAGCCAAAAGGGCAAAAAAAAAAAGAAAAACAAAACTGAATAACTAAGAGTCTGTTTAATCTAATTTTTAAATATTTGAAAAATCTTTTAGAGAAGAGCTAAAACTCCAAATTAGAAGACTTTTACGGAGTTATTTTTATATAATACAAGAGCTGTTTTTTTTTTTCTTTTAAATATGTCCCTCCATATTGTTAAAAATTGAACATTGTTCTCAAAATCTATAAAAACTCGACATGACATAGCATACGCCAAATAATGAATAACTTTTGTTCGACAGTACTACTGAGCAAAACTCTACTATTAAAAGCTTTACAATTCAAAAACTAAAAATTCACTTCTAAGCCAAACATAACCTAAACTTTGATTCAATATTTGACAAAAATAAAAAATCAATATCATCATATTATGCCTTGAGTGTAAAATAAACTTCACAAGACAATAAACAGTACAGCTGGCCTGCATATGAGGGCACGTGTTGAGGTTCATATCTCTCCACACACATTTAAAAGAATAAGTTCACATGGTAGATATAATTCTGCTTACACATACGGGACATGTAGAAAATAATAAATAGATTTAATAACTCTGCACCCAACAGATTAAACATTAAGATGAAGTCGTTAAATTATAGCTAATTGGAAAATATTACTAATAGCAATCGAATTATTTTTGTAATTAGGATTCAAGATGGAAAAATAATAAGGGAAGTAGAAAGGGGATTAAATTTATTTTGATTGGAAAAATTATTAAGTTATAAATTAACAATTATAAATATTCTTTGTTTGGAATGACAAGCAATGAAAGAGTGGGATAAATTTTAAACCATATTGATATATTTGCCCTTTTTCAATATGTGTTTTCTTTTTTTGTTCTTTCTAATTAATAGGGGTAGTATAGATATTTGATAATTATTTAAAATTCAATCATCGCAAATCCCTCCATTTGACCCTAATTTAGGTGATTTTAAAATTACCCAAGTTAGTAATTTTCAAAAACTCCTAACCTGTCATTCGCCAACCCTTTCAATCCCAACAAAATGAGAGATTTAAAATGACGCAGGACGAAAGTGTGAAAAACTAGATTCCTTCTAAGGGACGCCTTGAAATAAGGATTTTATTTATTGTAACCCCAAGTTGCTAGAGACAAACTCAAATTAAAATATGAGAGTAAGATATATAAAACCAGATGCACTTCCTAATAAGCAAAAGACTATTTATAGGGACTCTCTAGTCTAAAGATTATGTAGCTAACCTATAATAATCCCATATCGATGAGAAATTGTGTATTTGAATAGTTTATAAGTGAGTGCTGAGTATATAAAAAATAACTTGGGTTAACCATTTTGGACTAGTAGAAAAGATGTCCAAATAATTATTTCTTATGCCTACAATAACAGTCTTGCTTACAGGTCTGAATTATGGGTTTGGAGCGTAGCATAATGGGTATTAGAGTTGGTCACTAGTTGGTGCAAGAGCTAAGTGTTATGCGGGACAAAGTATTACACCAAGAAGGCGATGGGAATCACCTATTGAACCTATAGCAGTCGCCTCTAGAATCTTGTATTGCATGGTTGGTCTTGGGTGTGTGCCCTTGACAAGGACGTCAAGTCCTTAATGAGGAGGGGTTGTGTGTAATATCTCACATTGGTGAGAGTTATATGTTTTAGTGGTTTATAAGTGGGTGTTGAGAGTATAAGGAATAACTTAGGTTAATCATTTTGGGCTAATGAAAAAGAGGTCCATCTAGTTATTTCTTATACTTATAACATCAATCTCATCTATAGGTCTACGTTCTAAGCTTGAGGCATGACATAACCGATATGGGACAAAATATTATTTATACTATCTACATTAGGCTAATACTAAGTCCCCAAGCGATGTAAGAAATACTAAAATCATGGCATAATACATTTTTATTTGTTCTTCCACTCATGCTTTACTTGAAAATTCTTCTTTATAAATTCATTCTCATCATGTTCCATCATAAAAGTCCATCCCGACCCAACCAATCATTTCTCCCAAAACCCTCAATCCAAGCAAGCACTTAAAGTATGAACTTGTCATTTCACTTTGAGAATGTAGCTCACTCGACAATGGAATATTTGCTACTAGCTTGTCCCAAGACTCCAGTTTTGGATTTGAATGCACATTTTCATATAGTCTAGCTGTTTATGTCCCACTAGCATGAAGTAGTTCAAATAAGACCAAATACTTCTATTGGAAACAGGAATATATTTATGGTTTCTGGTGGTGAGAATGAGAAGCATCAAACAGAAACTTTAATTTATCGTAGGTTTGATTATACCCATGGGCGTCGATGTTTTCACTTAATTATATCACAAACATAGAGTTAAAATTGTACTTACTATACTACTTATAATGAGGACAAGAATCTTATTGGAAAAAAAAAAAAAATGACAAGGCAATGTTATAGAGGTTAGTGCTTAGTTTTGAAAGAGTTTATCCCCAACCTAGATTGATAAAGTATTGGGTAAATTATTTATATAGTCCTTTGATTATAAGGCAAATGATAAATCGATTTCTAATCTTTTAAAATAAATTTTTTGGTCTATGAACTTATGATTATATGATACCGTTAGTGATCCCCGACCCCAATTTCGTACAAAATTTAATGATTTTGATTTAAATTTCATTCGAAATTTGACACCAGGTAGCTCTCCATTGGATCAGGATGGTGTCCGCCCTTCGGAGTACATAGTTCAATTTCATGCATATGGCTCGTAAGGCCATTTACTTTTTTACTTTTATTATGTGGCGAAAAGTTGATTTGGATAAAGTCTTTTCAGAAGAACCTTTAAGAGTGTTTAGGCCCAACATTGTCTGAAACAAAGGAAATTTTGCTATTCTAACCAAATAATCCTTCAGATGTCTCTAGGCCCAAAACTAATTCAGAATATCGGTTTTGAAGGCCCTGGAAGGCCCAATTCTCCAGTTTCTGCACTATGTTTTTCTTTCTCTGCAAAAACCAACGAATTAGCATTCTTTTTAAGGGAAAATGTCACAAATTGTCCGTATTGTTTCACTAAAATTTTAAATTCATTTATATTAGTCAAAATTAATTAATTTAATATCTATTATTTTTTAAAAAAATTAAATTATTTCTATTATTCAAAATTATCTAATTTAGTCTCTATTGTTTCCTAAAATCCCTATTATTTTCAAACAAAATTCAATTTAGTCTCTGTCTAAATTGGCTAAATTAAATTTTTTTAAGAAATAGTAGGGAATAAATTAAATTATTTTGGAACAATAGGAACTAAATTGGCTAATTTTAAACAATAGGAACGAATTTGAAACTTTTAAAAAATAATAGGGACTAAATTGATTAAATTTAAACAAAAAGGACAAAGTTAAAAAATTGGAGAAATAATAAGGACTATATGTGCTATTTTCTCTTCTTTTTAATACTAAAGGATGATATTAGAAATTCTATTACTAATAATTACTAATCTTTCCTCTCCAATAATCTTTTCTATTTTTCTAGTCAATTCTATAGATATAAGAAAAGGATTTTAAAAAATTATACTACAAAAAGAGATTTTTCAGATTCTCAGATTTTCAATAGTCAAAGATACAGATAAGTCTATGACTATATACTCAAAGAAAATAAGTCAAAAATTCCAAATTATGATTCTGATTGCTTAGCTACATTTATCAATAATATTTTTATATACTAAAGTACAACCAATTCATACAAAAACCCTACTTTTCTTGAATTCTAAAATCAAAAGCTGGCTCTAGTTTGACAAATAACCAAACAAATTAGTCTATGACAAGGCAGCCTTTGTTCATAAACAACTACAATAATTTTGTGGTGAAGGGGGCACATACACACACATAAAGAAACGGGAACAATATAGTATTTAATTTGGTTCAATCATCTCTAAACTATGGATAGAATTTTATCCCTAAAAAAACCGACAATTGAATATAGTTACACAATAATAGCTTTATGCCCCGAGAGAAAACCGAAATTTTCATACACGCTCACAACTACCCTTTTTTTAGGATATACCCTCTCTTAGACCTAGAGTGCAAAGAAAAATTTAAGGTACCTAAATACAAGCTAAAAAGAGAACGAATATTTGCCCTTCAAGACAAGTATTCTTCTTTCCCAAATCACCTCTACCACTACTACATTTTACACCTATCGCAACACTTAAATTAAAAAAAATAAAAAATTGTTGCCATATATGTCCTTTGCAACCGTTTTTTAACCATCACTTAAAATTAAAAATTTTCGTAACGGTTATTTAGCCGTTACAACATCAAAATTGTGTATCTTTGTTAAAAGCTAATAATAACTTTTAGTTTTTATAATAATTTATTAATAATATAAAATTCTTAAAACAGTTTATCGAATTGAAATTAATCATAATATATTATCTTACGACTAAAGTGTTGCTTATCAAATAAAAAATTATAAGTTACGAAGCTTATTTACTCTCTTGACCCAAAAAAAAAAGCTTATTTAGTCTTTAACGTACCGTAGACCCAAGCCTTCTCTTTTTTTTTTTTTTTTTGATTTGATAAGAGGTAAAAACCGGCAACTATATAACTCCAACGACTCGCGGGGCTGTATCCTCTTTCTGATCCATCTCCAAGAGAGTTTTCAAGGCTATAGGTGTACAATCCAATTGACTTTCTCTAAGAGGCTGGTCCAAACCATAATTTGCAAGTCAATCCGTGCACTTGTTTACTTCACGGTAGATATGCGTCAACTTGATATTAGGGTGGCTCTGTAACATGTCCTTGTAGTCTTCAAGCCAAGGCCGAAAAGGACTATATCGAGGTATTGGTATGTTCCTAATACCGGCTACCAACTGAGAGTTAGTCTCAATTTTCATCGATTCCAATCTCAAGTCAATTGCTCGCTTAAGTCCAACTAATAACGCTGCCAATTCTTCCACAATATTTGTGGTTATCCCCAAGTTGTATGTGAATCCTAAATCCTATCCCCCTTCTTCATTTCGAATCAAGCCACCTGCAGCCGCAGGTCCTGGATTACCCTTCGCGCATCCATCGATGTTCAGCTTCCGACCTCTTTCCGGCTTCTTCCATCCAATTTGAAGTGTCTCATATCTTGGCCCAAACTCCACCATGTTCCTTGATAGCCAAGCAGAGTCCATGTCCTTTGCATACTCCACAATGAATGCATCTGCATTATGACGAGTTAAGCATTGACTCTCCCCGTATCATCGCTCATTGTGCCATTTCCACAACCACCAAAGTGCGGTCACGAAGACAAGGTTCCATGAGACTTCATGCTCTGTTGTTTTCCTTTTCAGGTTTATATTGATCC
Source organism: Ehretia macrophylla (assembly GCA_037974665.1). Taxonomy (NCBI): domain Eukaryota; kingdom Viridiplantae; phylum Streptophyta; class Magnoliopsida; order Boraginales; family Ehretiaceae; genus Ehretia; species Ehretia macrophylla. Next base: position 67,491,588 of record CM075767.1, read on the forward strand.
AGCTAGCCGAATCTAATCCCTCCCACTTATGGTAGATGTCTCTTTGTAGTAAGTTCATCCAAATGTCCTTAGCCACAAAACATTGTATGAACAGATGGTTGGTATTTTCACATGTAGCTCTACACGCATCACATGTAGTATCCACCCCTATGTCCCTATGTGTCAGTTGTTGCGTTATCGCCGCTCTTCCATGCGCCAAACGCCACACAAAAATACGGATACGTTGACTGCAACAAACCTTCCAGACAGTCTTCCAATCAATGTCAATGTCATTCGGTTGTCGTCTAAGAAGTGTATAAGCTGATTTAACAGTAAAGTCCCCTGATGTATCCCTAGTCCATGAAATAAAATCATCCTTATCTTCATGTATCTAAACTCTGATTGTCGCAATTTGTAATAAAAGCTGTGAGGGAATAAGGTGGTGAAACGCCCCCCAGTTCCATGATCCATCCTCCATTACATAGTCACGAACCGTTTTTTCAACTTCACTCTAGTCGATAGGACTAATGGAATCATTTACAAGTGGTCGATCTCTAATCCACCAATCCATCCAAAAGCGAACTTGTTTACCTCCATGAATTACCCATTTTAGTCCACGTTTGAGTAGGTCTATCCCAGTACAAATGCTCTTACAGAGTGGTGAGTCAGATTGTTTCATGACATAACTAAATGCGTCATCCTTCAAGTACTTACTGTTGAAAACCTAGACCCAAAGCAGTTGATGTTCCTTGATAATCTTCCATCCTAGTTTAGCCAAGAACGCTTCATTCATCAATTTAGCTGACCTTAATCCCAAGTCGCTGCCTTCTTTGGATTGACAGAGACAATCCCATGCCACCGAGTGGATACGCCTGTGCTGCTCAATTGAACCCTAAATGAAATCCCTTTGGACTCGATTTATCTCCTGACACACCTAAGTTGGGAGTTTGCAGACCTACATAACATGTGACGATGTTGCAGACAAAACTGATTGGGCCAGAGTAATCTACCCTGCCATTGATAAGCATTTTCTCTTCCAACTACTTAACTTAGACTACATTTTGATGAGAATAGAATTAAAGGCAAATGTCTTCTTTCTTCCTGTCAGAATCGGTGCATCGAGGTAGGTTTCAAGACTCTCTACTAGAGGGAATCCGCTTATTCTGCTCAGGTCATTTGTCATTCTTGGATCAATATTCTTGGACACATACATCATAGATTTCGGCTCACTTATGCTTTGTCCTGAATTTTGACAGAAATGTTGCAACACCTTTTTGACTACTCGGACCTACTCCTCTGAAGCTTCTGCAAACAAGAACATATCATCAGCAAAAAACAAATATGAAAGTTTGGGGCCATACCTAGAGAGTGTGATTGGAATCCAGCTTCCTACATGCACTTCCTGGTAGATTGAAAAGGCTAACCGCTCCATGCAAAGAACAAAGGTGAAAAAGGATTGCCTTGTCGAATCCCTCGTGAAGGACTGAAAGGCTCTATCGGTCGACCATTCCACAAGAGGCTTACCAAGTTGGAGGACATTGAAGACATAATTAAAGAAACCCAGTTTGCCGGCAAGTTCATACCCTCTAATGTATCATTTATAAATTCCCAACTCAATTTGTCATAGGCTTTTTCCAAATCAATCTTAATTGCCATCATCCCTTTTTTCGTTCCTTCTTTTGCTCATAATTGTAGCAACTTCCTGAACTAACAAGATATTATCCGTAGTAGACCTGCCAGGGAGAAAACTGCTCTGGCGGGGTCCAACTATGTCTGTGAGAAGCGGTCGAAGCCTGTTCACTAAAACTTTCATTATGATCTTGCTTGCCACGTTTATCAAGCTAATAGGGCGGTACTGGCTCAACTTCTCTAGCTTTTTGACCTTTAGAATGAGATGGATAAGAGTATGGTTGATTTCTCTTGGTATTTCTCCTAATTCAAAAGCCATGCACACCATGTTAAAGACTGACTCATGAATTATCTCCCAGCATCGTTGATAGAAAGTTGCATGCAGGCCATCTGGCCCTGGTGCCTTCGTTGGGCTCATTTGGAATACTGCATCTTTAACTTCCTCTATGGTTATCGAACATGTTCAAGTATAGAGATCAACTTTGTTTAGTCTAGGAAAGTGGGGCAGGCCCTCCGTCGGAATTCTCGGGGTTGACTTCGAGTAGAGTTGTTTGAAGTATCCCCAGGCCATGGTGCAAAATTGGTCCTCGTCATCGATCCAATTACCCTCTTCATTCTGTAGGCATCGTACCTGATTCTTTTGACGTCGTATAAGGGTAGACAAGTGATAGTATTTAGTATTTTTGTCTCCTGAGTGAATCCATTCCTTTCTCGATCTTTGAAACCAGTACAAGTCCTCTTGTTCCAACGTGTTATCATACTTTTGCTTGAGCTCTTTTTCCAACCAGATAAGTGATGATTTGTATTTTTTAGTGTTCTTTGGATTCCTGCGATCCGGGCTATTAACCTTTTTTTCCTTTGGAATATGCTGCCAAAAACTTCATTGTTCTAACATTTCAGCTTCATAGCTATTGTGTTTGTATTGATGCTCATGTCTCGGCAGTTACCCACCCAATTATCTCTGACAAAATTCTCGAATCCCTCATGTGTAAGCCATACCATTTTGAAGCGAAACGGGCATTCAAATCCATAGTTATAAGGCATTCCCTGGAGTTTAATCAGGATAGGCGCGTGATTTGAGTGAAATCTTGGAAGGTGTCTTACTTTCGCCTCAGGGAATAAAAGTCTCCATTCCACGTTCGCATAGGCTTGATCAAGTCTTTCTTGTACCCTTTGACCCGTGTCCCAAGAGTCTGACCACGTGAATCTCGGCCCCTCGAACCCTAAATCAATCAAGTTGCATTTGTTGTGCCATTGCTCAAAGTGAACCATTTTGCTATATACTTTATTTTATCCACCTTGCTTGTCCTCCGGCCTGCCTATTTGGTTGAAGTCTCCTGCACCCAAGGCCGGCCCAAGCCCTGGGCTAAGAGGGCCTGTGCCCAAGGCCCTCTTAGCCTAGGAGCCCCAATTTAAAGAAATTGGTTATTTTTTTTAAAGATAAAGGTCTATCCTAAACTAGTGTCCTTTAATTGGGGCCAAGAAGGCCTTAGAGTCCCAAGATCTGCTCATTAAACGAGCAGACCTCCATCAATAAATTGGTTGGGACTCAAGACCCCATTGGCCCCAATTAAAAGAATTTTTAATTTATTTTTTTAATGATTGGTTAGGACTCTATCTTTTTGTTAACTTGTAATATTATGCTATTTTATAATTTTAATTTTAGTTTTTTATTTATTTATTTGTAGTGATTATTTTAATAGAAAATTTAGAATTTTTTTATTGAGAAAAAAATCTAATTATTAAGGCCCCCTATTTAGATGATCGGCTAAGGTCCCCAAATTATTTGAGACGACTCTGCTGCCACCATCCATGGGAAAGACAAACCAGCTAATGCTTCCTTGAGGGCAGACCATAGCAAGTCCTTTTTTGCTGAATTTGGACTTGCATACACTATTGACATAATCCATTTTGGGGCCTGGCTTCCTTTGACCAAAACATTGATGACGTAGCTACTAGCTGAAAGCACAGTGACTGACTAGTTGTTGTCGTTCCAAAGAATCCAGATTCCCCCAGAAAACCCATCAGCTTCTACCCTATAAGATCTTGCCATATGTAAAGATCGAACAACACTGTCCGCCTTTTTTCCATTGATTCTCGGTTCGAGTATTGCAATAATATCCGGATGATAGAACTTCTCTATATCCATTAGGGTCCAACGAAAGTCCTTGTTACCAGTTCCCCTACAATTCCAAATTAGAACATTAAGTGGGATTCCCCCTCTGAGGTAGGGGTTTATTTGTTGGCTTGTGGTCATAAAAATCACAAAAACGTAAATAAAGAAGTAACCAAACAAGCAGAAAAAGTAGCAAAAAGATAAAGTGCACTTAGCTCAACTACTGCCCGGGGGGTCCCCTACATCACAATCCATCACAACATCATCCTTCAGAAAGACCTCACTCGAAGAATGGGAGCCATTCGGGGCTTCAATCTGTTGTTCTCCTATCTCCATATCTAGCGAGGTGTGTTCATCCAACATATCAGGTGGTTTATCTATTTCAATTCTTTGTTGGAAGTCCATGGGCTCCTTGGTTGGGCCTTCATTCTGGCTCGAGACCATAAAGGTTTTTGTTTGCTCAAAGTAGGGGTGGAGCTAGAAGTTGAGTATTGGGGGGGTCGAATTTTTTTTTTTATACAGTGTTTTTTTGTACAGTAAACTTAATAAGGCATACATATACTAGCAAAAACAAAATGTAACTATAGAAATAAATGTAAATAAAATACTATTTATAAAAAATAACAGAAGATATGCAAAGAAATATTTACCTCATCAGTCAATGAAGTTGGAAAAGACTGAAGTGAAAATAGTAAAAAATTAATAAATAGAGATATATTGGGAAGAACAATTGGAGAAGACTGAAGTGAAGATTATAGCTTGGATTTGCAAAAAATAATAATAAAATATTAAAATTTTATTTAGAATAAATGAAGTCTAAAGATTACATAAAAGTCAAAAGATAAGAGATCACTTACATAGCTAATGGAGTCTGGAAAAGAATACGAATTGCAATGTTATGGTTATTGGTTAAAGAAATTCTTCTGAAATCCAAAGCTTAGAGGCAGGGGCTAGAGTTTTATCTCTTACGATTTTGTTTTGTTTGCTAGTAATTTAACGTTTTAATGATGAATTATGGCAATCATTGCAAAAAAAAAAAAAAAAGCTAACATCGTGAGAGACAGGCTTTGTCAAAAGCCTTGGACATCATTATGTTTTAAAACTTTGGAGGGACCAAGGCCTAAAAAAAAACCTGGGGGGTCAAAGCATATTCAGATAAAAACTATCATTAGTTTTCTTCAAAAAAAAAAAAAAAATGTTGGGGGGGGGAGGGGCCGGGCTCCCCGGGCCCCCGTACCATCGCCCCTGGCTCGAAGTCTGTGTTGCTAATTATTACATGGGGTGGAAGATCAGTGTCATTGTTTGCAACAGTCTGAAAGCCCAGTGGGTGAGGTGCACCTTCTTTCCCAGAGTGTTTCTTTGCATTTATATTATCATTATTCAAAGCAGTTTGAGAACTCGGTAGATTGGACTCACCTTCTTTTCCAGAATATTTCTGTGCACGTGCATTGTCATTGTTTGCCACGATCCGAGCACTTGGTGAATGTGTCACACCTTCCTTCATTGGCTGTTTTTGTAATGATTGCTCTATGTTGAATTTTTTCATTCTCTCTGTAGTCGCATCCTTGCAGTGAATTTTAGTCGTAGCAATAAGCTGTACTGGAGGTTCAGTGGAATCCCTGCTGGTGTTTATTAAAGTAGAGCTAGTCATCAGTTCTCTATCAGGGTATTCCGTCTCACCTTGAAGCACAGAGTAACGAGATGACGAATTTTCTTCTCTTGTTGCGATGGTTCCTCTCACTTGTGTTTGTGTTGTTGGCGACCTTTCCTCGTATTTCTTCTTTGGGCAAACATCCAAGTCCCATAATCCGTCCCTTCATCCCATACTGCTTGTTTTCCATTCTGTGGTTGGCTCTCTTGTACTGGATTCCCATGATTCGACTCAGGATGGTGATGCTCTGGTTCAAGATTTCCTATCAATTCAGGGCAACTTTCCTTCCTGTGGCCATAAATCCCACAATTGAAGCACACCATGTGTATACCCTCGTACTCCACTCGTTGTATCGTTTTTCTCAATCGAAATTTGGAGGATGTGAGAGGAGGGAAGTCTCTGTCCCCCCTATTTTCTGCCTCCTCCATGGAGGATGCACCCTGCTTGTAGAGCCCAAAAACGTTTTGTGATGGAGCAAGAAGCAGATCTGAAGGAAAAAAGTGGCCGTAGCGGCCTGATTACGGTAATCGGCGTTAGGGATTTTCCTATTCTGAGCTACTGTAGCAAAGAGACGTTAGAGAGAGACGTTACCAATCGTGCTTATTTAGTCTTGGGTGAAGTGTACCATACCCTCTTATATTTTAGCGAAAGTGCACAACACCTCCTATAGTTTAAAAATTCCCTGAACTAGTCCCTATATTTTTTAAAAGTGCACAACACCCCCCTACAGTTATAAAATCCGTCATATTTAACGAATTTTATAAAAAAGACGTAAATACCCTCATTTTTTTTTCATTTCTCTCTTTTTCTATTTTCTCTTTTATTTAGGTCAAAAAAAAAATTAATAATTTGATCAATTTATATAATTATTTAATAAATAAATTCGTTAAAAATAAAAAAAAATCTCACTTAACACATGTAAAATATACTCTCTATTAAATTTAACGAATTTTTTAACGATAAAAAAGTATTGTGTACTTTTAAAAAACTACAAAAACTAACTCAGAGAATTTTTAAACTATAAAAAAGTGTTGTACATTTTCACTAAAATACAAGAGGGTCTGATGCACTTCAACCGTATTTAACATACAGTAGACCCAAGCCTTCTCTTTTATTATTCATTGTACATTATACATTATACATATACCTCTTCATCTTTTCCTTCCTACTTTCTCAGTTTGTGAACTCTTCACCTCCATTAATGGACCTCTCGAAGCTCAAAACCACTCTTTTCTTACTCTCCTATTCATCAAAAGCTGGTGCGAATTACAATTCTAGGATCCTAGGGTTTCATTACAACAACAGTTACGACTCTACCTTCAAATGCGTGTCTAGATTTCACAAATCCGGTACGATTTTTCAATTTTAGCTACTCAAACTGTAGAATTTTCATATTTGAGTTAAATTTTCTATATTTATGGAAATTAATTGTAGATAATTTGATCCATGTCCATTTTGTTTGAATATTTGTTAGGTTTTAAATTGTAGGCATTTTAAGAGCTATTATGATTAGATTTATGTTTGCAATTGATAGAATTAGCCATTCAGTTTTCCTCTGTTGCAAAGATATATATATATATATATATATATATATATAGACAATTATATATACGTATTTCAAACTCTGTTATATAGCTCAATCGCATATTTAGGTCTTTTCTCTGTCAATTGAATCAGAAGGTATTTGCACAAGTTGGGGATAGATGGTCTTTGGTATCGCTTGGACAGCTGTTGGGGTTGCACAATTGTGCCGATGAGAAGCGACACTGAGTATTCTTTAAGTAGCTGTCTGTATCTTAGGAATGTAAAACAAATATGAGCTGATATTTGGATGAAATATTGGTTGCTCAGATATTTTTGTTTTAGGTGTTTTACTTTTTTTTTTTTTCTAATTTTTCTGGTTCTATTTGTGATTTTGGTTAATTGATAGTGGTGGATCAATGAGCTGTTTTGGCTTGTGCATGAAGTGTTTGTTTCTTTTTCCATGTTGGAAATAGGATGGTCAGATTATTTAAGAATTTATGAGCAGGTAGTATTAGTATGTGCAATTGGCAGTTGAATTGTCCATAGATATAAAGCTAAAACTGGGAAACTGGAACACATTGCAGAATGTATGACCAGCCTTGATAATGAATAGTGACTTCTAGAGGAGACTGTTTTGTGTTTCATTTGTGAACTTGAATTTGACCTGGGGTCTTTTGTTCCTTCCTGGATCTAATCAGTTATCCTAATGGCAATGACCAATCCAGCAAATTTTGCCTTCTTTTGGCTTTTCCTTGTGTAGTATATCGAGCTTTTTATAATTTGTTCTTTCAACTAATGAAGGCATAGATAAGTGCAAAAGGATGGGGTAATAGTAGCATCTTGTCGTTCCAAGAGGTTGAATTTGTAAGAATTAGTAGAGTGCATGTGGATTTCCACAATCCATTTTTAAGGTGATAGGATACTGTCGGTGGGTATGCTGTCATTCTGTCTTTCTCAGTTCTTGTGCTTTTAGGCTCACTCCGGTGCTTATGTGAATTACTTGTAAAGAAAGATATGCCTCTTTGGGTTATTCTGTAAGTGTTGTTTAAGTTTTCAGGACCAATAGAATTGCACATTTATAATGAAAAAGAAAAAAGAAAAAGAGAGGATATGCGACGATGAAAGTTGATCTAGCTAAGTGTACGAGTTATGCTTCCTTTTTACCTGTAAGAGAAGTATTCTCGGACATTATTACTTTCTATCAGCTACTGACTGGGAATGCTGATCCCTTTCTCCCTTTCTATATTTATTTAGTAGTTCAAGAAATTGTATTTGTGTTTCTACAGAATATACACAAGTTTTAGCCTTTGAACCCTGAAAGTAGCTATGGCTAATTTTTCTTCACACATTGTCATAAGTTAAGTACTGGTTTATGGTTGGGTGGATTAAGATTGAGTGACCATGTTACAGTTGATAAATCTTTTGATATATGCATACTGAGGAACAATTTTTGAATACTTAATTGAAATGAATTTTAAGAATTTTGAATGTGAGATTTCTAGACCAGTCTTTACAGCAAGATGGCTTCCAAATGACACACACATTTAAATTTGAATCTTCTTATTTTCTTGTGGCAATGACTGCATAATTTGAAAGACTTTTTTGGAACTGTAATATCATACAGATTCAAAAGTTTCTATAGCATAAGCAGGAATTGTTCTATTTTCTTTTACATACTACATGATAAAGAGCAATAATTATTCTGGATTCAGCTTGTTCCTTTGTTATTTTTGGAAGTATTGGAATTTTTATGTAGTATGCTCAACTATCAAACTTGATAAATTTTTATATGTATATAAAATAGTATCATGTCTTATGGAACTTAATGGTGTATGAACATATGTTAAATTCCAGTCAAATGAAATTTATATGTCACTGTTTTTCATTTTCTCCTTGACCATTGGCTTCCAAGATGGGTATCAGGTTCCTCATACATTAACACAGATGCAACTACCTGCTTGAAAATAGACTTTGACTGGTACTTTGATGCAATAAACATGTATTAGAAGCATATTCATGACAAGATGGTTCATAATCTATTCAGTTGGGTACAGGCCTAAAGGTGGTCCACTTTTCATATAGTCTTCTCAAGTTTTGGGCATATATTTAAGGGCAAATCTCACTACTAGTCCCCATTGTTTCACTTTATTCCAAACTTGTCCCTATTGTTTCAACTGTCTCAAACTAGTCCCCAATGTTTCAAAAAAAGTCTCAAGTTAGTCCTTTAACGTTAAATTTAACATAAATAAATAGTAATAAAAGGGTAAAATAGTAAAAGCATCCATCTCCCTCTTACACACACCACCACCGTCACCACCAACCACCGCTGCTGCCACCACCAACCACCGCCGTTACCACCACCAACCACCGCCGCTGCCACCACCAACAAATAAAACACACAAATCACACACTCATACACACAAAACACATACACACACAAACCACAAACACACAAATCACATCCAACCACCGCCACTACCACCCCCAACCCCCACCACTACCACCAAAACCACCGTCGCTGCCACCACCAACAAATAAAACACACATAAATCATACACTCATACACACAAATCACATACACACAAACCATATACACAACACACACACACAATACAAGCACAACACACACTACTGCCGCCACCAACCACTACTGCCACCAACCACCGTCACCACCAACCACTGCCGCCACCAACCACCGTCGCTACCAACCACTGCCGCCACAAACCACATACACACAAACCATATACACAACACACACACACAATACACGCACAACACACACTACTGCCGCCACCAACCACCGTCACCACCAACCACTGCCGCCACAAACCACATACACAACACACACATATACACAAATCACACACACAAAACACACACTATCACCGCCCACCAACACACACACAAATCACACATATATACACATATAAAACACTCACAATACACATACCAATTTTTTTTTTTGTTTCTCGTTTTTTGGTCTGATGGGGATGGGGCAATGGGGAAGGGGAAAGGGGGTAGGGGCAGTGGGGTGGGTGCAACGGGATGGGGAGCTGGGGGGTAGAAGTGGGGCGGCAGGGTGGGGCAGCGGGGTGGGAAGCTGGGGCGTGGGAAAGGGGCGGTGGATGAGTTAAAATATTTTAGGGGCAGTGGGATGGATGTGGGGAGGGGGGTTTAGTAATTTTAATTAGGTTTTAAGGGTATTTTAGTTATTTAATTGGTTTTCAGTTAGATTTTTAACAGAAAGGACTAACTTGAGACTTTTTTTGAAATATTGGAGACTAATTTAAGACAGTTGAAACAATAAAGACTAATTTGGGACAAAGTAAAACAATGAGGACTAGTAGTGAGAATTGCCCTATATTTAATTTGGAAGAAGTAAACAAGTCGACCTACAGATTTTCCATTTTCAACGTCATCTTCTTCAATAAGGCCTCTGCTCTTTGATAACATTGGAGAATGTAAATTTGGCTCATAAAAAGAGTTCCATTCTGCCATTTTCTCATATGGTCTTATTGAAATTTGTCCTATTCTCGTGTAGTTTGTCAGTTCAGGATCTTTGTACTCTTGGTTGAAACACTAAGGTATATGCATTTTTCTTTCCTTACGGTTGAATTGCATTCTGGTTGCAGGAATAAACTCACAAGACATTTATCTTGACACATTTTAATGACTTTTGGAGATACAGGTAACTAAGTTCAACTTATTACTGATGTTTTTTTATACTAAAATTGTACCGTGTTTTTCGTGAACAATAATTTAATTGAATATATTTTCCCTGATTTTCTCATGCTTTAATTGTGACATTTAATCTTGCTTGCTCTCTAGCAATGAATATTTTTTGAATGCGATTTATGAATCTCATATTTCATATTGTGAAAAAATTAAATGTTACGAAAATTGTCACAAAAAGTTTAAAATTGTTGCAATAAATGATCAAAACTATTGCACAAAGTCTTAGAAACCGTTGCTATAATTATTTAAAACCGTTGCATATAAGAAGATGTTCATCATGGAGTTTTTGATGAAAACCGTTGCAAAAAAATATCTATTGCAATGGTTTTTTTATTTGTTAGCAAAAAAAACCGTTGCAATAAGAATTGGCAACGAAGCTTAAAATAACGGTTTAAAAACCGTTGCATAAAGACAACTTTGGTGCCAAGAACCTTTCATCTCTAGTTATAGACGACCTTAGGAGTAAATTACTTTTCGTCTCTAATTTGTCTCTAATTAGAGACGAATTGGAGACGACCTTATTGTTTTTTAGGCTTTTAAATCTCTTCACCAGCAGCCATTTTAACAAAACAATTCAAAACCCCACCCCCCAGACCCGTGACCCCAACCCCTATCCCCTTGCACCAGCACCAGCACCAGCACCCTCTCTCCCCAACCCTGTCACCCCCACCCCTGCGCACCAGCAACTCCACCCCCCAAACCCGTCACCCCCACCCCAACCCCAACCTCCATCCCCTCGCACCAGCACCTCCACTCCCCAAACCTGTCACCTTCACCCCCAGACCCGTGACCCCTACCCCAATCCCCACCCCCTCGCACCAGCCCAAACCCGTCACCCCCACCCCTGCGCACTAGCAACCCCACCCCCAAACCCGTGACCCCCACGCCAACCCCTATCTCCGCGCACAACACTCCTCTCCTCTCCCCTCGGCTACGACGCCATTACCATCATATAAGGTGTGTAATATATGTATTTGAGTTATATATATAGACGTGTATATATAGATAGAGGATTAGGATTTGACTTTTTTTGTGTTGAATTAGGCAATCAGTGGAGATTTCAATTTAGTCGTTGACTGATTGAATCAGCTTCATATTTGACAATCTGAGCAAATTTGGTGAGTATTTCCTATTTTTTTATTAGTTAATTTATTTTTTAGCTATTAAATTTATGGTTTAGTTATCAGGCACTAAATCTGAATTTTGTTAATTAGTTATTTTTTGCTTTACACTTACAGAGAATAATGCTAGAATTTTCTTTGCTGCTTGTCATATTAGTTTAGTTTCATTGTGAATAGTATTACCTCCTAATTTTTTAGGTTAAAATGACCGAAAATGTTCTATTATGCATACTGGAGATTAGTTAGTGTCAACCATTTGGATGAGAGAAATGAGGATTTGCGGTAGTGTTGGGAATATTCATTTGCTTTGGAGTGATGCAATCATGTGATTCTTTGGAGTTCCAAACCACTTTCATGTTGCATCAGATTGGGTTGCCTGTTATTCATAAAATATTCACCTTATTTATGTTAGCTTAGTGGCTTTAAATGTAGAAAATTACCATTTAGTTGCCTTCTACTTAATCATAATTATGGTATGACAAACTATTTTCTTTTATATGTTAATTATGTACGAAATATACATATATAAACTGCTAATTCTTCTTTCTGATTATCAGCTCTACTTGGTTAAATTTATTTCTAATTTGATGTGCATTTTGTCATACTACAATTACTTTTAGGTGGCTAAGGAGGGTGGTGAGAAATGGAAAGTCTATGACTGAGGAGTGAGTAATCATTAAATTTATATACCGACAAAAAAAAAAAAGAAGAGTAAAATGCATAATATTTTCTTATGTTTTATATCCCTTGTAGTTCGTCTCCGATTCGTCTCACGTGTATTGTTGTCTCCAATTCGTCTCTCACTCTAAATCGTCTCCGATTCGTCTCCCCTGTTGTATTATCTCTCCCCTCTTGTGTTGTCTTAGATTCGTCTTCCTTTCCATGTCAGTCTCCTGTACCACATCGTCTCCGGTTCATCTTCCTTCTCATATCTTTTCCAATTCGTCTCCCTTAGCAAATCATCTCTGTTTCGTCGCTTTTTGTGAATTTTTTTTTTTTTAAAGTAAAAAATAAACTTGTTATAAATTCTCAATTATTTTTAAATTGATATACTAATTAAAAAAAATTAAATCAACGAAAAGTATATTAATTAAAACATTTTAAGTTTAGAACTTAAAGTAAAATTACCATAAAACATACTTTTAATTACAAACTTTGTTAATATCATAATTGGACAATTGTTTAATATCTTAAAAAATACAAATAAAAGTTAAATTACAAAATAGTCATAAAAGTGACTAATCATTAGATTTACAAAATATTCACATTCTTAATGCAGGCTACAATAAAAGTAACTAATCACTAATAACTAAAATTAATTGTACTCTTAGCAAAAAAATTAATTGTAGAAAATAACTAATCTTAAATCATAAAAATAACGTCACAAAATCGGATCTGCATGGGTCTTGGCCTTGCAATATTGGAAAAATTGATACCTTTCCTGCATAGAAAAATGACATGAACTGTAATTCCACGCACATATACTATAAATTGTACATATAAGCAAATATAATTACAAATAATAAATAAAATAACATATTATTAAATTAGAAGAAACCGAAACAAAGCAATGAGTCTAACTCTAGTTCGGTTCAACACTCAAAGCGCAACAACATGCATATAAATCAAATAGAACAAGCTACTAACAGTAAATTTTAGAAATTTAGAATGAATTTACACCTATGAACCCACATGCACAGTGAAGTATAAAGGTGCACACAATCACAACTTAAAGTTGACTTAGCTAAACTATCTTAAGTTCTACCAGGAAAAAAATACAGGACATGAAAAATCCTATATAATATTAAGAGAGACAAATAGATTTGTTTGTCCTTTATGTGTAGACAAATTGGGTGGAGTTTTTCAAAACCGAAATGTGTGTTCATATGTATGTGAAGATTTGGTCAAGAAGGCAACACTACATGGCAATCTATATATTATTGTTTCAATTTAAGCTATATTTAACTGATAGACTAGAATGTCTGCTTTCAATTGTTGATTCTATACGATTACCATTTTAATACTTCCATAAGTCAACTTACCCAACTTTTACCTAAAGATCAAACAAATAATTTTTAATATTTTAGTTCCATAACTTAAGGTCAAGTAAACCTTATTTTTAGGCCGACCTTGTGAATACAATGAGCTTCTTTGTCAACACTCATGAATTGTCTATTACTTCGAGCTACAAAATAATCGTACTACAACAACTCCATGTGAACTAAGGTTTTACGTAGGTGTCCCTTCTCTTGTGACATTTTTAATTCTTCTTTTTCTTTTTTTGGAGAGAGTAACATTTTTTTATCCAATTGTCGTGCACGTTGGACTTGCCTTATCAGCACGTAGGAGGAGCTATTAAATTATCATATTATCTAAAAATTTAAGTTGTTAAAAATGAGTTATGTATTTTTATTTATTGTCTTTAAGAAAAATAGATCATGAAGAAAACATCTATTAGTATGTAGGACTAAATGTGAAAACAAAAAACAAAAAAAAAAAACAAAAAACAAAAAAGAGGATGAGGAAGAAGGGGAAAGACATTCTGAGAAAGACAATAAATTAACAAAGAACACAGGATCGGATCAACAATGAAATGGAATTTCTAAATGTCATTGGCCGGTAGAGCATTTGTAAAGGGCCTGAGATACGCAAATTGAGTAAAAAGTACACAAAATTTTATTATCAAAACCAAATATAAAAAAAAAAGCGAAAACAAAATGGAACAGCCATTAATTTTTTTAGATATATATGATTTCCATGGAGGACTGACTTTGATTTTCTACACGTGCAAATTCATGTGAGTGAAAAGTGCACCTACTCTCAGATCAGGCCGATTTTGGTTCTTACTCGACCGGTGGGTCTTGCAATCAAAACTCCCTTTTATCTTTGCACTCAAAGGCCATCCAATCTCCGTCTAACTCAAGAAAATTTTTGCATGCTTCTGTTATTTTTTGAAAGGCCTACGCTTAATAGAAACGGTCTACCTAATTTATGCCTACCATCAATACGGATATTGAAAAAGGTTGCATTACTTTCTACCTAAAACATCACCATCTTGTATGAAGCATGACGAAATTAGGTGTCAGCAATTTACAATATTGCATTATTAGAAGTCATTTAAAAGGTAGATATATTTTCACAATTTTAGAAATTTGTAAGATGGTTTAAAACGGATTTGTTGAACTTTTGTGATAATATTCGAATTTTGGAATTACTACACTTTTTTTTTCTTGGTCATTCAATTATTACACATTTGAAACTTCAATTACTTGCTA
The DNA here is from genome assembly GCA_037974665.1 of Ehretia macrophylla. Classification (NCBI taxonomy): domain Eukaryota; kingdom Viridiplantae; phylum Streptophyta; class Magnoliopsida; order Boraginales; family Ehretiaceae; genus Ehretia; species Ehretia macrophylla. Next base: position 67,506,618 of record CM075767.1, read on the forward strand.
CTTTCGTTACCTTTGGAAAAATTTTAAAAGAAGCTAAATAAATAAAAGGAAAGCATTTGATCCTGCAACATGAACAAATAGTCAATAACATATATGATAGATATTATTGATGCAATTAGGTTGTGCATTATAAATGGGTGCAAAACAACCAAATTTTAATAACGCATAAGTGCACGGATCTTGTAGTGTAGTGTGCTATAAGTGCGGAGTCGAATTCCACAGGAAAACTCGTTAGTTAGTTAGTGAAGTAGTGCGAAAGTGTTGAAGCGATAAAGTGACAGTTTTGAAAAATAGTTTGAGTGACGTGCAGAAATGTAAATTAAACTCAAACTAAACTAAACTAAGTAGTTGTTGAATACGAGGGAAATGAATCTAGGGGTCGAATATGTAAATAAGGCAATTAATCTAGGCTCGGTATCCAGGATTCTCTGATTCAATGCTAGCGGTTAAGCTACAAGCATTAACATAGTTAATCTACTCTAGTTTGATTAAGTCCTGCTACTACAAGCAACGAGGTTAACTAAACTAAGGAATTAACTTTATATGAATAAACTATGATACAACCTATAGTTACTTAAATTCGAATATATGACACAAAGGTAAAGCAATTATAATATTAACTACAAGTATAATATTATGAAAAACAATGCTGACAGTAAAACAATCATATCATCTACTTAAAAACATTATGTATGAAAGACAATACTAATTTAAAACACGCCATATATTGCAATTTAAATCAAATTATCCGAATCCGAGATCGTATATTAAAAGACCATTATTTACAATATTCTCCCCTAGATAATAGCTCTACTCAGACATAATAATAAATACAAGTAGAACAAATGAGAGAGTCAAGAAAGGCTCCCCCGATATGACGACTTTGTATTTTTGATTCCCGAAATTTGAGCAGAGGCTCAACGCAAAATAGTTATTCAGACGGAACTAATTGCCCCCGAATAAGAGCTACTTGGACATAATTTCTCCCGAATAAGAGCTTTTAATAAAAAACTACTTGAGTAGAACTTCCCCAGTAAAATAATTACTTGGGTTGGATTTCCCCCGTAAAGTAACTATTCGGGTAAAATTTTTCTGAATAAGAACTACCTAGGCAGGACTTCCCCTGTATTTAACTACTACTACTAAAATTAACACTAAAATAAACTAAAAATTAATTCTAAAAATAAATATTAAAACTAATAAAAACTACCAAATTCTCAAAGGTTGATCCCTATTTATAGGAAAAATTCTTAGGAAAAGTTGACTTTTGAATTTGTTGACTTTGACCGAGCGTTGACCAAGGCGTTTTCAGGCTATTTTCAACGTTCTGAGTCTGATTTCGCCATAGTTTCGGCCAAATTCTTTCTCTATGGGCTCCGTTCAACCATCGATTCGCGGAACTTCACGTTCTGACTTCTTGACTTATAATTTGGATCGTTTCGATTCTGATTTTTCACTTTTCGGTATTATCCTACATTGTATCGAAAGTGTATAAGCGTTGCATTTATTCCAAAGTTAAGATGCAAATGTAGTGTAAATACAATAGTTTGAGTATTGCAAATATAGTCACATCAACATTCCCAAACCTAAACATTGCTTGTCCTCAAGCAAGACTGTCTTTAAAACAAATTCAAAGTGAAATTTTTAGAAATTTTACAAGTCAAAAACAGGTGAATGTTATCTATCCTATCTTTTTGTCAAAAAAAATTTCAAAATGAAACATAAGAAATGCAATATACTATCTTAAATTGATTCAGCAGTTATGATAAACATGAGAAGAGAACATTTACATAGTTTTCACAAATAAATACTCTTTTTGAAAATGGAATAGATTGCTTCGGAGTATATATTTAGAAGTAAACTAAGCAATTTAAGTTCAATCTAATCCCTAACTTTCAAGATATGCAAACAGATTAGACTTTGATATTCTTGCCTTATTTGTAATCAAACTCTTGATCATGTCTTAACCCTTTTTACATTTGCTAGATTAATATAAGAGTACAACTTTCTACTATCTCTTTGTAGTGTTCAGTTTTCTTTGCTTTCTAGATATCCTATGTAGCGGGCTTTAAGGCCAATAATCCCCAGCCATTATGACCGAGGTTGCCGGGTTTTAAAGGGACCCTTACGTGCCTTAATTACCCGAGATATACAGGCTCAAAACCTTATACTATAGCACATATCCTAAATTACAATGTCTAAGATAGTGGTGCTTTAGACATTTACAACATATTTATACCAAAACTCTTCAAAAGTAAAGGTATGTACATCTCTTTTTCTTTTTCTTGTTTTTATTTTTTTCTTTTTCTTTCTTCTTTTTTTAGAGAGTACATACAGACAGAGTAACATAACATAATGTACAAATATGGCATAAAGGTTCAGGTTTTAATCACAAGAGTTCTCATAACAAACGGTAATCCTATCATATTCACAAACCCATCTATTGAAGAAAAGAAGAACAGTTAAGTTTACTAATGAATACAGTAACCCAAAGTTTTTCTTACAGAGTTTCCTCAAAAAATTTTCACAATACATAGCTAACAACACAAGTTCTCAAATCATCTAAATCATCTTCCTTTAAACAAGTAAGGTAACAAAATACTCTTTCTCATGAACACAAATGGTGTATTTCTTGCATATTTTGAAAAATATTTTCATGAAATATATGCACTCCCACACAGAAACTTTGCTTGTCCTCAAGCAAATAGAAATGTAAGACAGTGAGAGTGTATTATGCAAGTAATAATAGAATGACAAATGCTATATCCCCAAACATATGGTTTGCTTACTGTTCAACACATGTTGATCAGGTATAAAGGGAAATATAGTAAGGAAATATATCACCTGATGTGAAGCATTTAGGAATGTGTCTACTCATCTTTGTGAAAAAGATGTATCATTCTACAAATCATTGAAGATTAGTAGACAAAACATTATAAGATTATTATCAACATAACAAAAATAGTTAGCTATACTAAATAAAAATAGACAAAAACAAATATATAGGGGAGAAACTGAAAAGAAATATGGTCACGAAAAACAACTAATACATAAAGCAAATAAATAAACTACCTAAACCATTTAGACTCTTTTCTGGGGTTCTAGAGTTGATACTACTAAAAAGACTATCTCTTCCAGAGGTTTCTATGCTCATGACATCTAGTGCTTTCCTTCGACACACTTAAGGCCAAAGCCAATTCCACAGGGTCAAGATTTATTACAGTGGGGATTTATGTTACAGACGTTACGTCAAGTGTATGCTCACACTTCTAATTACCTTATCAAGTAATATCCAACAGACCCAAACCACATTAAGCTGGTGAAGTAGCTCACACTATGAGACAGAGTTGCACAATTAAGTCAACCGTACACAAAAACGTACAGTGACCACTAATAGATGACACTGGTACCTCTATAAATGTTCCTCAGGGTTAAAACCCAAACTACCTAAAGTTGGAAAAAGATTCACAGAGTACATGTAAAAGACATAAATTAAACAAATATTAACAACAAAAGAGTACTAGATTGCCTCTTAGTAACGGTAAGTTTAACGTCTTCAGCCAGACAGTTGTGCTGAGTTTTAATGCCTTCAGCCAGGCGCTATTGTTAGAGCCAACAAAGTTTAAAATTCTTCGGCACATATTACCTGATAATCGTTTCAGCACAAATTTTGAATGGAAAAGGATCATGCAACAAATTATGGTTCATTCTTTTTACAGAACATGCCTTTTCCAAGTCACCTTGATAAGGTGACAATTCCCATCCCGATGTGATATGTGTGGATATGTTCTCAACTATGTCATCAGGGGCCATAGTGTATTGCAAAGCAGTGTGTCCCAATGTTGTGAGCTTCACAACAAGAGAAGATGCATCTAATGAAAAATTGAGATGACTTTCAACAGGAGAGATGATGGATGTCAAAACTTCTTTTTCAGTATTATAATCAGTTGAGAAGGGCATGGAAGTATTGGACTCATTCTCTCGATCAAGTTGATAATGGAAGTCGTTCAATCTCATTAATGTCTTCTTTAGGAGATAAGAATGAGGGAGGAATCAAAGTAGACTCAATAGACTTGTCTTGAAAGAGTGTAGACTCTAAGGAAGTGTGTGCACTCATCTTCCTTAAAGATGAATCAAAGTCAGGTTGAGTCATGCTGTAACTAAAGTCATCATTTCCTTCTAAGTGAGGCATTTTATCATTTTTCTCAAACTCATTTTCCTTATAAGAGGTTTCCCAAATGGTCTTGCTCATTTCATCAGTCTGTTCACATGGTATTTCATCAAAGTGGTTCACAACAGACTGAATTTGTGGATCTAAAGATTGAAGCATGTGAGCATTGGATTCGACAAGTTGCAAAAGTTTGTCAAACTTGTCACTGGACATGGATTTTGGAGGAGCAGAATCAACCCAATAATTCTGGTAATCATTTTGTTTGAAAATATTAAAAATAGGGTCACCAGAAGATTCAGATTGAAAAGGTATAAGGACTTGGCTTTCAAGGTTTTGAGACAATTTTTCTTGATTCCAAAGTGATGGCTGGTTTTGCTATTCTGGAGTGTGTGCCTCAAACATGTTGTCTACCTCAATCCTGGTGTTACACTCTCTACCCTGACTATCTCCACTAAACACTTTTATCACCTCAACCTGATTTTGGGTAGTTTCGTGATGAACGAAACTAGATTAGTCTTGTGAACTAATTACAGGTTGAATCAGGTGCTTATCTATGTCCCAACCATTTATGCTTTCAACTAATTAACCGATTTGGTCTTGTAGTCTATCTATGGATTGGTGGTTGGATTTGACGAGCTGGACAAGTTGGCCGAACTTGTCGCCGAAGTTTGGTTCAAGAGAAGAAAGTTCAACCGAGTTTGGATAGCAAAAGTTTTATTTGAAAGAATTACTTTGAAAGCTTTCGCAAAACTCAAAAGAATTGGGGTTTTGAAATGCATTTTCAAAATTTTGAGGCAAAAAAGATGTATCATTTTGATCCCAAAATGAATTTTGATGATTTTGTCATTCCGGGTTATATACATTTGAGTACAAATCATTGTTTGAAAAATAACCCTGAGCAGTAGAATCATGACTATGTGAAAACTTGGGATAATGGGAAAAATTTACAATGGTATGCCCAAATTGAAAAAAACAAATTTCACATGTATTTGGGATAGGGGGTTGGGTTGTTTCATTAAAAGTCCATTGATCGGATGAATCATTAAAATGAGTCATTTTCCAATCTTTCAAAATTTTCCCAATTTTTATTTTTTATTATATATATTTTTTAATTGTATTATTATTATTATTATTATTATTATTATTATTATTATATTATTACTATTATTATTATTATTATTATTATTATTATTTTAAATAAAGTGGATAGAATAAAAACTTAAACAAGTTCACACATACTTTTATCAAAAACTAAACTATATCGTGCTTTCCCGGCAACTACGCCAAAAACTTGATGCGATTAAGTTGTGCGTTATAAATGGGTGCAAAACAACTAAGTTTTAATAACCCGTAAGTGCACGGATCTTGTAGTGTAATGTGCTATGAGTGCGGAGTCGAATTCCACAGGGAAGCTCGTTAGTTAGTTAGTAAAGTAGTGTGAAAGTGTTAAAGCGATAACGTGATAGTTTTGAAGAATAGTTTGAGTGACGTGCAGAAATGTAAATTAAACTACAACTAAACTAAACTAAGTAGTTGTTGAATACGAGAGAAAGGAATCTAGGGGTCGAATATGTAAATAAGACAATTAATCTAGGCTCGGTATCCAAGATTCTCTGATTCAATGCTAGCGGTTAAGCTATAAGCATTAACCTAGTTAATCTACTCTAGTTTAATTAAGTCCTGCTACTCAACGGGGTTAACTAAACTAAGAAATTAACTTTACAGGAATAAACTATGGTACAACCTATAGTTACTTAAATTCAAATATATGGTACAAAGGTAAAGCAATCATAATATTAACTACAAGTATAATATTATGAACGACAATGCTGAAAGTAAAGCAATCATATCATCTACTTAAAAACATTATGCATGAAAGACAATATTAATTTAAAACAAGCCATATGTTGCAATTTAAATCAAATTATCCAAATCCGAGATCGTATATTAAAAGATAATTATTTACAATATTCTCCCTGAGATAATAGTTATACTCAGACATAATAATAAATACAAGTAGTACAAATGAGAGAGTCAAGAAAGGCTCCCCCGATATGACGACTTTGTATTTTTGATTCCCGAAATTTGAGCAGAGGTTCGACACAAAATAGTTATTCGGACGGAACTAATTTCCCCCGAATAAGAGCTTTTAATAAAAAACTACTCGGGCAGAACTTCCCCAGTAAAATAATTACTTAGGTCGGATTTCCCCGGTAAAATAGTTATTCGGGTAAAATTTTTCCGAATAAGGGCTACCTAGGCAGGACTTTTTCGGTATTTAATTACTACTACTAAAATTAACTCTAAAATAAACTAAAAATTAATTCTAAAAATAAATATTAAAACTAAAAAAAACTATAAAATTCTCAAAGGGTTGATGCCCTATTTATAGGCAAAATTCTTAGGAAAAGTTGACTTTTGAATTTGTTGACTTTGACCGAGCGTTGACCGAGACGTTTCTGGGCTATTTTCAATGTTCTGAGTCTAATTTCGCCTTAGTTTCGGCCAAACTCTTTCTCTATGGGCTCTGTTCAACCACCGATTTGCTGAACTTCACGTTTTGACTTCTTGACTTGCAATTTGGATCATTTCGGGTGTGATTTTTCACTTCTTGGTATTATCCTACATTGCATCAAAAGTGTATAAGTGTTGCATTTATTCCAAAGTTAATATGCAAATGTAGTGTAAATACAATGGTTTGAGTGTTGCAAATATAGTCACATCAATTATAAATTTATAGATGTCGATCAATCACGATCCGATCCACTAATATACAAATGAATTCTACACACATACAAGACCCATATTTGTATCATGGCAGATTAGACCGTTAACTGAGTATAAGAATTTTCTCCATTCTATACTTATATGGGTGAAATTAGACTTTATGTGAGTAGACGAAATTAGCCCCGAAACTATCATAGTATGCTGACTTGAGAAATATCTCAAAAAGTGAGGACCACCACGAGACACATGGCTACTCCTAGGCACTCGAGTTTTGCTAAATAGGAGGAGCTCAAACAAGGTAAAGATGAGAAAAAAAAAGACACTACGTTGCTCATTTTCTCTCTAATCTCTCCCTCTTGAGCTCTTGCTGTTTTGCTTATACGCAATTTGGGCCCTATAACTGACTTAAGCGTTGGAGTGAGTCCCTGGAGGCCACCTAGGGTCCTTTGTTTTGCAAGTTAAGTACTTCTGGAGCTGAGCTCGGGCTGAATGATATTTTCTACCCTTATCAGTTGGCGCCATCTGTGAGAATTCGCAGGAATATCCCGCTGAGAAACCACATCAGTACAAGCTACTGTGTGCTTTTAGCTCGGGAGATAAAAGCTTGTTCTCAGCTCAAAGCTTGTTGTTCTTATCTCGGGAGTAGAAAGCTTGTTCTCAGCTCAAAACTTGTTCTCTGCTCGGGATATGAAAGCTTGCGCTCAGCTTGTGAGCTTGTTCTCAAATCAAGGCTTGTTTTGAGCTTGGAAGATGTGAGCTCGGGAGGTCAAAGCTTATTTTCATCTTGGAAAATTAAAACTTATTTTCAACTCAAAAAATTAAAGCTTATTTTCAACTCGAAAAATTAAAGCTTATTTTCAGCTCAAAAAATTAAAGCTTATATTCAGCTCAAAAATTAAAGCTTATTTCAGCTCGGGAAATTAAAGCTTATTTTCAGCTTGGAAAATTAAAGTTTATTTGCAGCTTGAAAAATTAAAGCTTATTTTTAGCTCTGACAATTAAAGTTTATTTTCAGCTCGAAAAATTAAAGCTTTTTTTTTCAGCTCGGCAAATTCAAGCTTATTTTCAGCTTGAAAAATTAAAGTTTATTTTCAGCTCGGCAAATTAAAGCTTATTTTTAGCTTGGGAAATCAAAGCTTATTTTTAGCTCGAAAAATTAAGGTTTATTTTTAATTTGGAAAATTAAAGCTAATTTTCAGCTTTGAAAATTAAAGTGTATTTTCAACTTGGAAAATAAAGCTTATTTTTAGCTCGACAAATTAAAACTTATTTTCAGCTCGGAAAATTAAAGCTTATTTTCAGCTCGAAAAATTAAAGCTTATTTTCAGCTTGAAAAATTAAAGCTTATTTTCAGCTCAAGAAATTAAAGCTTATTTTCATTTTGGAAAATTAAAGCTTATTTTCAGCTTGGAAAATTAAAGCTTATTTTCAGCTTAGAAAATTAAAGTTTATTTTCAACTCAGAAAATTAAAGCTTGTTTCAATGACCTGATGGTTATCAAGCAAATGCACAAAGAGAAGCAATAACGTGTTAATGTGTGATTCCCTGACCCCGTGCGGAGCTCAGGAAATCAGAAGGGGGAGGTTAATGATATGGGTAAAATTAGACTATATATGAATAGACGAAATTAAACCCAAAACTATCGTAGTATGTCGACCCAAAAAATATCTCAAAAAGTGGGGGCCACCACGGGACACGTGGCGACCCCTAAGCACTCGAGTTTTGCTATAAATAGGAAGAGCTCATACAAGGTAAAGAGGAGAGAAAAAAAGACACTATGTTGCTCATTTTCTCTTTGATCTTTCCCTTTTGAGCTCTTGCTCTTTTGCTTATACGCAATTTGGGCCCTATAATTGGCTTGAGCGTTGGAGTGGATCCCTGGAGACGGGGTCCTTTGTTTTGCAGGTTAAGTACTTACAGAGTTGAGTTCGGGTTGAAGGATATTTTCTACCCTCATTATACACGAAAAAAAAAAGCTTGAAGTTTAAGTTTCATTCTTCAGTTTTCTAATCATTCATCATTTTATTCTTCTATCGTTTATATGATCTCATCTGAAATACATCTCAACCAAGCTCTACCATTTTTTTTCTTCTTCCATCATCTTCTATTAAAATGATCACGCATATTAATTACCACGCTTTTGTTCATAGTACAGACATAGATTTTACCATTTTCTTTGCCTTCTTTTTCTACTATGATTATGACAATTGATAATTGATACATAAGGATTGTCATTATCCAATTGTCATCTACTCTTCTTTTGAATTTGTTTAGTTATCTACGATTTGTACTTAGCTGTTAGGTCTTCTATATGTTGTAAAACTCTTGTACATTGAGTTATATAATACAATACAAATGCCTGAGGAATGATCATAGGAAAATTCTCCTTACATGGTATCACGAGCTTGAGGTTATTTTTTTCCCACCTTACATATGGCATCCTCCTCTGCTACCACAGAAAACTCAACCTCTTCCTCTATTTCCTTTGCGCTATCTCTTCCTGTCATCAAGCACATCCCTCAAGAGCTTTCTTTACGTCTTGGGACTGATAATTTTCTGCTTTGGAAGACCCAAGTGTACCCCGTTTTACATTGTCATGGCCTCATTGGTTTCATTGATAGCACCATCACACGACCTGATTCGCCTCCAGATGCGGTCGTACAATGGAACAAACTTGATCAGATGGTGCTTGGTTGGCTTTTGGTATCCCTTTCGGACTCTACTCTATCGCAAATGGTTGATAAGCAAACTTCACGAGTTGTTTGGGAAACATTAGAAACTCTTTATGGCTCGCAATCAAGAGCTCGTATTCAACAAATGAAGACTGAATTGCAGTCCCTTGTCAAGGGTGTTCAATCCATCCATCAGTACATCCACCGTGCCAAATATTTGTCTTTAGCCTTAGCTAGTGCTGGAAAGCCGGTGGACGATGACGATCTTGTTCTATGGACACTCTGCGGACTCAGCTCTGAGTTTGATCCGATTGTAGCTGCCATTAACTCGCGACCCACTAGCCCAATGTTTGCTGAATTGTGGTCTTTTACTTGATTTTGAGATTCGTCTTTTGGCTTCTACTTCTCTTATTGAGAAATCGGCTGCTATCACTGTGGCTTCTCCTTCTTCACATGCTGCGCCCTCATCAAATTATGGGCTCTCACAGTCTTCGCCATCTTTATCTCGTCCATTATCTTCTCGACGCCCAAACAAGGGACGACGTGGGGGTCATGGTTCTAGCAGAGGCCGTGGTCGTTCAACTTCACAGTCGTCTACATCTTCTTCTTCCCCTTCCCAGGTTGTTTGATGTCGAATTCACGAAAAAAATCATATGAAAGAATCATCAGATTATGGGTTCCCAGAGTAGACGGTTTTGAATGGAGTTATCGTTGTGGCTATCCGTATCATAAGGCCAATAACTGTTGGGTCCCGGATAAGGCTGTTCAAGCGACTACCAATGCCTTCAGTGCTATGCAGATCACTAATCCAACTGATGTACAATGGTATCTTGACACTGGTACCACACATCATATGACGCCTGATGACACTCAAGTTTCTGGTAAGCGCTCTTATCTTGGGCCTAATCGTGTTTTAGTGGGCAATGGCATGCGTTTGCCTATTACTCATACAGGTCGTATGCCCCTTGCTTTATCTTCTGGGTCTCATGTTAATTGTAATGTATTACTTGTTCCGCAACTAGCCAAACGCCTTTTATCGGTTTCTCAGTTTACTAAGAATCACAACTGTTTTTTTTTTATTTACTCCTTATGGTTATTCTATAAAGGACATGAAGACAGGACATCTACTACACCAAGGGAGTCTTGAAGGTGGACTTTATTCTTTCAACCAGTCAAATAAAATACCTCTTGTTGCCCGTAAGGCTCCTATAGATGTTTGGCATCCGCACCTAGGCCATCCCTCTACCAGCACCTTGTTGCGGCTGAATAAACTTCTTCCTCTGGATCGCTCTACAGTTCTCCATACACCTTGTGGTAGTTGTCAACTTGGAAAGAGTTGGCGACTTTTCTTTGACATGTCTAGTACTCGGACTTCTCATGTACTTGAACTCATTCATTGTGATGTATGAGGACCTGGCCCGGAGGTATCTTTAGAAGGTTTTCGTTATTACCTAGTTCTAGTCGATGACTTTACTCGTTTTTCATGGTACTATCCGTTGATGCAGAAATCTGATGTAATAACTATCTTTTCAGATTTTATTGCAATGGTTCAAAATTTATTCAATGCAAAAATTAAAACTATCCAGACTGACGGTGGTGGCGAGTTTGTTAATTGTGGTGTTCGAACTTTATTTAACAAGCTTGGTATTTTTCATAGGCTTTCTTGTCCAGGAACACCGGAACAAAACGGCGTAGCAGATAGAAAGCATCAACATATCGTCGAGACAAGTCTCACGCTCCTTGCTCATAGTGGTTTACCTAAGGACTTTTGGAATCATGCATTCTCTACTGCGATTTTTCTCATTAATCGTCTTCCGTCTTCTACATTGGGTTTCAAATCACTTTATGAGCTACTGTATTGTAAACAGCTAGATTATTCTTTGCTGCAGATTTTTGGTGCTTTATGTTATCCCTGCCTCATTCCATTTGGTCGTCGAAAATTGGATTTCAAAACTGCTCCATGTATTTTTATTGGTTACAGCCCGGTGCATAAGGGGTATCAGTGTTATGATCCATCTACCAAACGCATCTTATTGTCTCGACATGTGGTGTTTGATGAGTTGCAGTTTCCTGCCCTTGATTCAGCTTCGTCCACCTCTTCTACCCCAATGTTGTTTAAGTTTCGCCAGTTTCCAACTCAATTATTACATGATTCTACAGATTTTCAAGAGCCCATTGTTGCTACTACTTCATCTCCTTTATGTGTGCCGCATTCAAGGTCTAATGTCAATTCTACTTCTCCTGTGCAACCAGTCTTATGCTCTCCGATAGCTCCATGTTCAGATGATTCTCCTGGTCCTACATCTCCATTATTGCACACCTCTCATTCTCATGAAACTGCTTCACCTTTGCAATCTGCTGCACCTTCTTCTCCAAGTATCTCAGCCATTTTGCCTGATATTCGCCCAGACAATGTTCGCACACATCATATGGTCACACGGACCATGGACGGAACTCGTCGCCCTCGCACCTTTGTGGTCACGAGATACCCAATTCCTAGTTGTTTACTTTCTGCTACTCAAGTCTTGCCACTTGAACCTACATGTTACACACAAGCAGCCAAGGATGCTTATTGGCGTTCTGCAATGCAAGAAGAGTTTAATTCTTTGATTGCAAATTGAACTTGGTCACTTGTACCACATTCATCTACTATGAATATTATTGGTAATCGTTGGGTTCACAAGGTTAAACAAAAAGCTGATGGCACATTGGAGTGCTATAAAGCCTGATTAGTTGCAAAGGGTTACACGCAACAACCAGGTCATGACTATGGTGATACGTTTAGTCCGGTTGTCCGTCCTGCCACTATTCGTATCATACTCACCTTGGCCATTTCAAACAACTAGCCGCTGAGCCAATTAGATGTTAAGAACGCTTTCTTACACGGTGATTTATCTGAAGACGTATATATGCACCAGCCCAAAGGCTTTGTCAATTCCACAAATCCTGACTTTGTGTGTAAACTTCACAAATCTTTGTACGGCCTCAAGCAATCCCCACGGGCTTGGTATCAGCATTTCAGCTCTTATCTTTTGTCGTCTGGGTTCTCTCTTTCTCCCCATGATGCCTCTTTATTTCTCTGTCGCACTTCAGATTCTATATTAATTTTGTTCATCTATGTTGATGACATTGTCTTAACTAGCGATTCCCAAGCTGCAATTTCAAACTTTATACAATATTTTTCTCGTGAGTTTGCAATGAAGGATTTGGGATCATTAAGTTTTTTCCTTGGAATGGAGGTTCAATCTCTAGCTCGTGGGTTGCTACTTACTCAAACAAAATATGCTCTTCAATTGTTGCAGCAGTTTGATTTAGATGGTGCAAAACCTGTAACCACCCCATATCCGGGGCGAAGCTTAATGACTTTGATGGTGAGTTACTTGATGACCCCATGATTTATCGTCAAATGGTTGGGGCCTTGCAATATCCAACCATGACTCGCCCTAACATATCTTTTGCCGTTAATTCCATTTGTCAGTTCATGCATGCCCCGCGAACACCTCATCTAGTAGCTGCAAAATGAGTTATGCGATATATTAAACATACTCTTCAACATGGCCTTCTCTTTCAGCCATGTTTGTCTCTTACGTTGGATGGTTATAGTGACGTTAATTGGGTTGGCTGCCCCACTACGTGACGATCTACTATGGGCCTTGTTGTGTATCTTGGCTCATACCTTATATTGTGGAGCTCTAAAACGCAAATAACGGTTTCTAAGTCAAGTTCTGAGGCTGAATATAGGGCCCTTGTGTGTCTAGCGTCTGAGCTTCTTTGGGTGTTGCATATAATTCATTTCTTTGGTCTCTCTATACCTCGTACCCCGCTACTCTTGTGTGATAATATAAGTTCCATCTATATGGCTACAAATCCAGTCCTACACAATAGAAGCAAACATATCGAAAACGATGTGCATTTTGTCCGTGAGAAAGTCTGTGATGGAACCTTTCAAATTCAATATGTTAGCACTGAGTTGTAGATTGCAGATATGTTCACAAAGGCTCTCTATCGCCCACGTTTTGAGCTGTTGCGAGACAAGCTGCATGTGGTGTTCCCTCATCAGCTTGTTGGGGGGTGATAACTGATACATAAGGATTGTCATTATCCAATTGTCATCTACTCTTCTTTTGAATTGGTTTAGTTATCTACGATTTGTACTTAGCTGTTAGGTCTCCTATATGTTGTAAAACTCTTGTACATTGAGTTATATAATACAATACAAACGCTTGAGGAATGATCACATCCAAATTCTCCTTACAACAATGACCACAATAACTGCAAAATATTAGAGCTTACACTGCCTTTGTAAGAGAATAAGCTACATAGTTGCAATTTTAGGTGCAACATGCTTTGAGAGCACTACTATATTTTTTATTTATTGCAACATTTAAAAATATTTAAAACTATTGCAAAAATTTTAAAAATTATTACAAATAACTTTAATTGTTACATATGGTATTTTTGTATATGGTCTCATTACAAATTCTCTATTGCAACAGTTTTTTCATCAATAATAAGCAACATTTTAAAACCCTTATAAAAAAATAATTTAATGAGAAATTATTTTAAAAAATGTGATTACAAAAATTATAATAGTTGCAAAAAAAACAAATTATTTTATACAACAGTTTAAAATTGTTGTAATAAGACACTTATTGTAACGGTTATTTTCATTTTTCATAACTGTTAGAATATAACACTTGTCTCATATTTAAAAAATCAAAAACTTCAAAGCCGCCCTATAAGATTATGAGCTACTCCACCTAATACCAATTGATTTTAGGTTCGAACCCCAGTTATCTTAATATAGTATCAGAGTTGGGCCATTGGTTCAGTTTTAATCATCCACGCGTGACTTATCTCAAATTAGGTTCATTTGTGTCATGTTCCTCGCATTTCAATTTTTCACGTATATCCTACGTGTATTCAATCTTTCACATATGTTAATCTAGCATGTGCATCCAATCTTTCAAATGTGACCTATCTCAAAATTAGGTCCATGAGTATTTAATTTTCCAGTTGTGACTCATCTCAAATCAGGTCACACGTGAGTGATGTTAGAATATAACACTTGTCCCATATCGAAAAATCAGAAACTCTAAAGTCACATTATAAGATCATGGCTACTCTATTTAACACCAATTAGTTTTAAAATGATACCTCAATTATCTTAATAATAACTATTTTCTTAATTTTTCAATTGAAGTGTAACAATTGATCTAAAATGTTATAGTGAAGCTACTGGTCCACTAATATAAATATTAGTAGCTTTTCTAATATTTATAATTCGAACTTAAAACTTTTAAATAGTAGACCTCTACCCAACAATGGGCAAAAACCATTTTGGTCCCTGAGGTTTGATATAAAGCTCAAATTAGTCCCTGAGGTTTGCAAAAAGACCATATAGGTCCCTCCAGTTATTTATGAGTTAACAGTCAAAGGTTTGACTAAATAAAAAGACTTGAATGCCCCTGCTTTATATGGTTGGAAATTTGGAGGGAAGGAAAAAAAAAAAAAGATTAGGACCATGCAACATGCACAACTATTTAAGCACCCAAGCTATTTTTTTTTTCTTTTCTCACTTTCAATTCATGCTATTTCTCACCCAAAAAAAAAAAAAAAAGAACAACGACAACAACAAAATTCTTGCTACTTAGAAGAGTTTGGCTCTTAATTTTTTTAGAATACACCTTTTTTTCTTTCTTTCTTTGGTAATGTTGATTGGGTTGTGTTTAGTTTATTTTTCCTTTAATCTTGAGTAAGTTTATGGAATTACTGATATTTGATGTATTTGATCAACTATGTAATCTCCTTCATCATTTTCAGATTATAGAAATATTATGACTGAATAGTCTGTAATTTTTAATATTTATAATAGTGTAAAATTAAATATAAATTAAAGAGAAAGTCAAGTATATCTATAACCACTACCTTGTCCCCGAAAATTGAATTTAGTATCGGATAGCCACTAATTGTGGCTTTTAAAGTCATAAATTTTGGATATATGTCTTCCAACTACAAATGTTGTCTGACTTTTAACTAACTTGAAAAATGTATTAAGGTGCAATATTAGACAATAGAATATATAATATTGTGATAAATTCACTATAATTCACATGTAACGAATTCCTCGTCATTTGAAAATAAAAAATAATAATAGACGATGAATTCTTTATATGTGAATTATTTTTTCACATTTAATATTTGTATTTTTTTTATCTATTATTATTTTTTCTTTTTTGTTTTCAAATTACGATAAAAAATGGCTTGGGTGCTTAAATAGTTGTGCTTGTTGTATGGTTCCAATCTTTTTTTTTTTCTTTCCCTCCAACTCTCCAACCACTAAAGCAAGGGCATTTAAATCTTTTTATTTGGTCAAATCTTTAACTATTAAGTTATAGATAATGGGAGAGACCTATTTGGTCTTTTTACAAATTTCATAAATTAATTTGAGTTTTATACCAAATCTCAAAGACCAAAATAATTTTTGCCCCCCAACAATTTCGTCAACTCTTAGGTGTGCCCTCTTGAAATATTTTGTTATCAAATCAGGTACAGTATTTTTAATTAAACAACTAAAGAAACGAGAGAGATGGCAAAGTGTTTGCGGTTGAGCGAAATATTAGTTATCACTTCGCTTTCCGTATTTATTACTATTATTGGTCATCATTGTACCTCCGATATTCGGCTGCTGCCGATTGGAGTTTGGCAAGCGATTGAAATATTTGGTTTTAAAATTCTATTAGGAATAGTAACCCCAATTTCGTGGAAAATCTTTAAAATAAGTTGGTCAAGGGCAAGCCATTCAAAGTCAAGCCTCACATAACCATGTTGAATGACCCATTACAACCAATATCAGAAGAACAATCTAAAAGAAGCTATTCTTACCACTCTCATTTTATTTAGTGATATAATTCTCATTTTAAATGTAAAAAATTTCAAATTCATTCTTTTATATAATATTTTAAGTGATATATAATGACTTAAGATTTTCTTGAATATAAAAATAATAAATAATAATAATAATAATATGAAGCTATTCTTCTTTTACTCTATTTTTTTCTTCTTTGGTCATTTTGTCGCTCTAATTAGAAAAACGAAATATGCAACATTGAGTACAAAATTCTTTATTACTGCTTGTTACATAAGAGACACTTGGCAGGCTTTGACCTGCTTTCCTTCTTTTACGGAGAACAAATTCTTTATTACTCGCCTCATGATAATAATTTCCACCTCGGATTTATTCAAAAATCTAATTTTTGAGAGCAATGATCCAACTTAAATGTATATTAAACAAATAAATACATGCATAATAGAATAAAATTTGAACAAATAAATATTTCTATATATATATATACAGTGGTACAACTCCAAAAATTTTGCCTTTACACTTGATCGCGTTAGGCTTCATGACAACTTATGATTCGCAAACCCTTTGAATCATAAACAACCTAAGCTGATAAATTAAGAAAAAAAAAAACAATAAATGATCAACTATATATGTAATTGAATATTGTATAAATCTTCAGTTTTGTGGTGAAGAGTTGACAAATGAATTGTGCCTTTTGGATGGACCCGAGGGAGGAACAGGCGTGCCCTTAGGTAACATATGGTATAACAAGCCACTTTGTTGTCTGTGCTGCCGTGGTTTCACGGTGATTCGATCCTCCATCATTGTTCTACCTGGTCTAGTCGCAAAGCTAGAGCCAATTAGAAGTGAAATAAGAAAAAGGATCTTGATTATATGGCATGATAGATGTAAAACTTTTGAAGAAGAAGAAGAAGAAGAAGAAGGAGAGGCCATGAAGGAGCTTTTTCTTGGTATGGTTTTGGGTATGAAATGTATAATATGTGTGTGTGTATATATATATATATATATATATTGTGTGTGTGTGTGTGTTTCTGCATGGGGAAGCACAAGAGTTAGGCAAAGAGGGATGTAAAAGGTTTGAAAAAGTCAGGAGAAGTGAATCACACGCTAATAGATCACTATAGAAGTTTGAATGTCAAAGGTGGCATATTGTAAAATGGATTGGGGGGAAAGAAAACGCAAGAAC
Source organism: Ehretia macrophylla (assembly GCA_037974665.1). Lineage (NCBI taxonomy): Eukaryota > Viridiplantae > Streptophyta > Magnoliopsida > Boraginales > Ehretiaceae > Ehretia > Ehretia macrophylla. The sequence goes on from CM075767.1 coordinate 67,524,242, forward strand.
GGTGCTATTGGATGAAGGCAAAAAAATTTCTTTTTAGTTTGTTTATGGAAGTCAAATGGGAGAAATTTCTAATGAAATTCTTTGTACATGTGCTGCAAATATGTCACGAGATCTTTTCTATTTTATGGTTGAGAAAATGAAATGTGAAACTTATAGGAAATCAAATTTGATATATGATATATGGTGATTTTCAAGACACTTACATAGAATATAATATAATTTGTCATTACATATACATAGAATATAAAAAGGTTGACATGTTCAACTACTTCTATGAAACTTCCTTTAGTCTTATGTAAAGGAGAGTTTCATCCACATAGTAGTTGAGTGATCATATTTCTTCACTGTAAGTCGTGAGAGTTTGACTGTTTTAACCGCTTGCAATAAAATGCTTAGAATTCTCATCTTTATACTCAAAGCCAAAAACGAAAAAAAAAAAAAAAAGTAGCCTTATATAGTTATATATTAAAATATCTCCAATTTTTCTTCCAACATTCCAAGCCCTAAGCATAAATGCACTCGAAATTTGAGATGAAATAGTTCGTTTACCAAAAACTTTTATTAAACATACAATTATTTTATACTTTATTAATCATCATTCATGTAATTAATTACCCAGATTCACCCTAAATTCAGTGTCAACTTTAAGACTTAATGGATCTCTCTTTGAACCCTGCACATTATAAGCTTGAATAAAAAGCAAAAGTAAAGAATGATAGCAATAAGTGCCATCTATTTCCTCTTCTGATAATCAATTTTCTGATAATACAAAGAAAAAGTACAACTAGTTTCCTTTTATGTTTTTGGATTGCCTACAATGAGTTTGAAGATATCTTTTGCGTATGAAGCTACCATAAGAAACCAAGCTACTTGGGGTCCACTAATTTAATTTGGATTACATCCTTATCAGACATTGACATCTGGATTTGATGCATAATTAATACTGAAGTGTCATTATATTCACTAAGATTTTGTTAAATAAATCAAATTAATGCCTTTTCAATATTTAAATCAATCATGTTCGAAAGGGAGTTTTAGCACGACAAGTAAAATTGTTATCGTATAATATAAAATTTAGGGTAAATAGCACCACAACTCCCTGTGCTTTAGCAAGAATGCACATGACCCCCCTATGGTTTAAAAAGTGCACCGGAACCCCTTATGGTTTTCAAACCGTGCACACGCACCCCCTCCCTAATTTTCCGTCAACAAATTTAACTGAATTGTATAAAAAGACTAAATTGCCCTTCAATTTTTTATTTTTTATTTCTCTTTTTCTTTTCTTTTTTGTTTACACACACACACACACACACACAGACGCACACACACACGCAAACACACACACAGACGCACACACACACACACAGACGCACACACACATACACACACAGACACACAGACACAGACACACATACACACACACACAGAGACACACACACACAGATACACACACAAACACATATATATATATACACACGCACACGCATATATATATATAATATACTCACGCACACACGTACATATTTATATATATAAAGATTTGCGGGTGTGTGTGTGTGCGTCTGTGTGTGTGTGTGTGTGCGTCTGTGTGTGTGTGTGTGTGCGTCTGTGTGTGTGTGTGTGTCTGTGTGGGTGTGATGGTGGGGTGGGGATGGTGAGGGTGGGGGGGGGCGGTGGTTTGAGGAAGATGGGTTTGGTTTTTTTTTTTTTTTTTTTTTGGTGAAAATTGCATTGGGAGAAAAAAAAAAAGAATAAATATATATATATGTAAGGGCATTTTTGTCCACTTAAGTAATAATTTAAGCCTAAAAACATGAAAAATCGCATCAAACGCGCGTGTAACACACTCTCCGTTAAAAGTAACGGTTTTTTTAACGGAGAGGTCTGTGGTGCTACACTTTTGAAACCACAGGGGGGTCCGGTACACTTTTTAAACCACAGGGGAGTCATGTACATTTTTGTTAAAGCACAAGGGGTTGTGGTGCTATTTACCCTAGAATTTATAGTTTCAATCATGAAAGCAATTTCTTATATACATAGAAGGTAAGGTTATTATCAAACTATTTCTTAAACACTGAAACACTGTGCATTATGAGAGTTTTACGCCCATACTACTTTTTCTATTTAAATCGTTCATGTTTGACAAAAGCTCAATAATATCCTTAGTTTAAATACCAATGACATAACTCCATTGACTAGATAAAAAAAACTTAAAAGATGGAAAAAGGTGCATGTCACGACTTTGAATGAAGGCTACGAGTTGAACAAGTGGCATACAAGTATGTAACATTTTTTTATTAGAAGTCAACTTTTAGAAGCCAACCTGATTGAAGAATTGCAATTTTATTTTTAAAAAAATATTAAATTAGCAAAGTAATTCATTAAAACTCAATAAAACTCATACATCATACAACAAACACCCGAGCAGTTTAATCACGAAGCTGGGTACAATCAAGATTCCAAACTTTACATATACATGTTTTTCTGTATTTACCTTCTATACTAATTTTGTAGATAATTACAAATATAATCTTTTCCAAAATAGTCTCTTCGGACTCACCCGATTGGCCATGAACTGTTCTATTTCTTTCATTTCAGAGGTAATAAATAGCTAAAGTAAAGAATAAGCAAAGGATACGCAACCGGAGATCTTTAGATTTAGCGATTGTAATCATCCATCCAGGACACCATCCCAATCACATGAAGAATTGCATTTAGTTGACGAGACAGTGTGGAGAGAGATAGGGAGATTGACGGGATGAGACCGACACGATAAAGATGGTAAGCGTAACGTATTAAGGTTAGCAAAAAACGACGACTAAATGGACTTGGGTTGTTGAGAATTGGACCGTGGAACAATTCTTGATGACGAGCTAGACAAATTCACATGCCAATTACTTTATAATTCCTTTACCAAATCCTTTTTTTCTTAAGCTTCAATGACTATTTTCACACTTGGAGCTAATGTTTAAAGTTGAGTATATTAATTTCACAAGTCAAAACTATCTGTTACTTAACGAATTTCTATAAATTTGAGTAATGTGTAGACGTCGAATTCTACAATCACGCCGTATACATTATAATCTATGATGCAAATGGAACCGGCATCACTAATTTGTAAACTCTAGAGTCAATGATCAGAAGAGATTAATATGAGTGAGAGGTACAGGAATATATAAAGAAAAGACCCACTGTAGTAAGCAGACTAACCAAAAGTTTGGTAAGAATGGCCAGAGTTAGGAGTTTTTAGGGGATAGAGAATAAGGGAACGATTTGTGTATGGCAAGCACTGAATATCTTGTGCAAAGTTAGAAGAAGGCCTTTTATAGTGGTCCCATAATCACATACAATCAATCTCAACAAATTTTTTGGCGAATAATAGTCAATGAATATATTACAGAACAGTTATATTAGGCTCACTTGTTTTTTTTCTCGGACATAGACTACAATTGCTAATAGCAATTGCACTTTTTCACTAGGAGCTGTAACACATAATTTTTTTTATCTAAATAAATAAATATTTTTTTTAGAAGGGGCTAATTAATTATTTATCTAAAAATACATAGATATTTTACATTTTTTTTTTTCGAAAAAGCATAAATTTTTAAATGGTTAGGTTGATTTGCAACGCCTTGGGTCTATCATCTTATAACCGAATTGGATTGATTGGGTGGACTCAGATGGAACTCATGTTGAACAATAGGGATAAATTTAAAATTTTAAGAAAATAATATGGACGAAATTAAATTTTTTTATAAATAATAAGGACGAAATTAAAATTTTTAAAAAAATAATAGAAATGAAATTGAAAAAATTTAAATAATAAAAACTAAATTAAAACTTTTTCAGAATAATAGGGATTAAATATGAAATTTTCCCGAATGTTAACACCTAAATTATCGAGGAGCCTTCCTAGAAATATTAACAAATATCATTGCTCTGGCACATATAAGAATTTGAATAGAATGCTAGGAAAATTCTTTATGGGGCCCCATTTTTTTTTTTATGATGTAGGAACTCACCTGACATAGCGTTGAGCTTTCATATATGTACAAAGTAAATTAAAGAGAAAATTCTAACTCCAAAAATAATGTCGAATATGTGATTTTATAAGAATAATTTTATTCCTACGACCGCTGATTTATACACCTGAGGACTACAGAGCCCGATTTATACTACCGCACTACCATGTGTGCGTGTCGCGCGTAAGCCCACTTAGATTATGTCTAGATTCAGCTTACTTAGCCGCCTTTACTTCATTTGTATTCATACTCGCCCTTCACTTTCATCATCATCAACATCATCATCATCTTTAACTACAAGGACCACATGTACTGACACACATTATAATTCCACCCATACAGTAGAGGGAAGGCTAGAGGTAAACGCACTATGTTCATAGACTTCACTTTTGAATCTTTAAAACCAGATTGCCATTGCTTAAATACCAACAAGAAAGGAGAGAAAAAGTATGCCAAAGCTCGGTTAAATTAACGCATTTTCTGCCGGATAACCACAATTGTAGTGTGCTAGTAGTCTGGGACAGAATTAGAGATTTAATATTAGAGAGTAAAAATATTTTTTTAATAATATTATATAATTTTTTTTAAAAATAAAAGAATTAATATATATTTTTTAATTATACTATATAAATATTTTAAAAAAAATTTAAAACGTTGGAGGGTTGGGGCCTCCGCCGGCCCCCCAAGTACTGCCGCTACTAATAGCACTACTTTATATTTATACTCTTTGAGGTTCATCATCGAAAATTGTCAATTCATACTCCGCACATACAACCACTTCAATTTGATTCGTATTTATAAAGAGGCTAAGTTTTGCGGCAACTAGTTCATCAATTATGACTTTCAGCTCCCCAAAGATACCACTGTGTTCAGCCGCATTCTGGACTAGCTACTTTATTGAAAGATAAAAGGTGTAGAATTTGATGTTTTTCTAATGGATTATTATTATATATCATTTTTTCACCCTTTTCAATATAATTAAATACTTATTATATATAAGAATTTTTTTATATATATATGAGAAATTTGATACTTAATATATCAATTGTTGTTATACGGAAAAAGAGATCACAACTTTTGCTTCTTTCAACAATTAGATAAACGGGTAAATTTATAAGAAGAAAAAGTAAAAATTAGTGAACTTTTGTCATGAGAATTCCACATGGCACTTCTATAGGAGGCATCTCTGCATTTTCCACGTAAATAAATAGGAGAAGGCTCTGCCTATTAATTTAAACAATATCTAATTGCCTTCTAAAGTGGTAAAATCAAATAGATTTATATGGAAAATTGAAAAGAACTTGGTAAATTTTTAATAAAAATTAGTGAACGAAAACTTTTGAAGGCGAGGTAAAATTTTAACATCTAAGAAATCAAAGAGTTTCGATTATCTTCGAAAGTCTTTTACATTGAAAGGTCTTTACCACAAAAAAAAAAAAAAAAAAATTGTTTACAATTTTATTAAGAGAAAAGAAATTTTACAACAAGTAAATCACATCTTTTTTTTTAAACTTTTACATAGATCATTAATCACAAAATTTATAATATCAATTGAATAATCACAGCAGAGATGTAAGAACCAGTTACGAATCAAGCCAAACTAATAGAGTGATTGATCTAATAATTAATATAAAGTTACCATGCTAAATAATTTAAGTTACGAACTATTATATATTTGCATAATGAACTTGAATCAGAAAATAACAAGTGTAGCATAATCCTTAAATTTATAGAAGTAGTTAAGTATATACCAATATAAAAATTTGGTTGTATGCAAAAAAAAAAAGAAAGCAGTGCATCTACTTCTTTTAATCAAATAGATATACATTAATTTACTAAAATGGCCCAATGTATGCACATGCATGCACTAGGGCCTATTTAACTCCGCCCTTGTTAAAGAGAAAATTATGTACTACCATATCTAAAGATAAACTCCTCTAAATTCTAAATATTCTAATTTTTTTCGATCTTCAAATAAATCGTGGAAAAATCTTTGGTTCGACAAAACTTATATCGTGGACTTCATACATGCAAAACTTACTATATGAGTGCCGAACATCCTCTTACCGAACCAAAGAGTATCCCGTAAACCTTACAAGGCTAGCATGACTATAATCATCTCAACAAGAAAAATGTACCAAACTCCATTATCACTCCACCTTGAGGATCCCAAAGAGGCTATGGAATTGGGATTATGATTCCAACTGATCTCATTACCCAAACTGGACTTCTGCTGTGAATTTATCTCATCTAGTGTGATTTCTTGCTGACATGGTTTCAACCCAAATGGAGCATGATGACTTGTTGATGACGTCGACCCAATTGGATAACAAAGACTTGGATTATTATTCCACACCCCAAAACGCCTACCCATTTTCTCATAAAATAATTCAGAGAATTTAAGCTCACCTGTCAGATTGTTTCCATTTAAGTAGAGTGCAGTAACATTAGGCAATGCTGCAAGCTTTGGTGAAATCTCACCTGTGAGCTTGTTATCACTGAGGCCTAAAAATCTCAAGCACTTTAACTCGGTTATGGAGTCTGGGATGCCACCTGTCAAGCTCGTATTGGCTAGATCCAAGATTGTTAGGCCTCTTAGGCTATGCCATTCAATGCTCATTAAGTCTCCACCTATTGGGTTGTTTGACATGACCAACTCCTCCAATGAACTCATTTCTTGAAGTGACTTGGTCAATCCACCTGAAAATATGTTGTTGCTCAGGTCCAAAAGTGTTAGATTCTTCAGATTTCCAATCTCTTGTGGGATTTTATCTTCCAATTTATTGTTGCTTAAATCAAGCTTCAAAAGTGAAGTCAACCCACCAAAAGTCAAAGGCAATGGACCAGAAAGGGCATTTCTACTCATGTCAAAGATTAGAAGATGATTAAGCCCACCATAACTATCTGGAATTTTACCTGAAAACCCATTTCCAGCAAGAACTAACCTTCTTAAATTGACTAAATTGCCCAAATTGGCCGGTAATTCGCCCGTTAATCCGTTTTCCATTAGCACCAAGGATTGTAGCTTCCAGAGTTGTGCAAATGATGCTGGAATTTGTCCAATGAGACCAGGGTTGGATCGGAATTCTAGCGACTCCAAGCTGCCAGCTAGTACTTCCCAATTTTCTGTAGGGATCGTAACTGGATGGTGAACGGATGATGACACAAAGCAATTAAAGAATGATAGAGATTTGAGGTGCTTCAGAGCAAATAAATGTGGGTTCAATTCCACATTTGGAGCACAATCGAGGGAATTATCATGAATAAGTCCAATGCTCAACTCAGTTACATACCATAAATCATCAAAAAGGTCACAAGAGACACCCTGTAGAAAAATGGGACAAACACATCAAAAAGAAAATCTTGAACAACTACTAAACATATTGTACATTAAGGAGGTATACGTAAGCTATATATATAAATGTTTAGATCTAAATGTATGGTTACTTAGATTCTTGTTTCTGATGATGATTAAGATGCTTCTTAGAAAGTTAATTGAAGCCAGAATTTATGTTTTAGTCGAATAAGTCAATAAGAGGAAAATAAAAAGAGATCCATCAAGGATACAGTAACCATGAAAAAGGAAGGAAGGAGAGCGGGGGGGGGGGGGGTGGGGGTGGTGTTTTTTGTCGCCTTTGCTATGTCAAATTTCCGATATTATAATTAATTGTAATACTTAATTTAAATTCCATCTAGAACTATAATTAAATCTCATAGTGTAACATTACACGCAATCATATATTATAACAATCAAGGGTGATGAGAGAAGTACTGATTTTTAACCTAAGACGTTTTATCGTAATTAACAGTCACTCGACCTAATTTTTCATTACAACGAACTATTATTTTATCACTCAGACCCAAATTTTATTCATAATATGTCATTTTTTTATCATTCAACCAACCCTCCAGTTTCTTATTTACTTCTTGTAAAGCGTAGCACATTCACAAATGATTAATTCTAGCACTTGACTATGCATTATACGACACTTGGTGAGAAACCATTTCTCAGAACTAAAAACTAGTCCCGAAAGCAATTAAAAGACAATATTCTACGAAGTGGTAATACTAAAACAGAATAGAAGAAAAAGACAAAAAACAACCGTCGCAGTAAATCTTCCTATTTTCAGCTCAAAGAACTGTAGCAAGTTTCAGTAACTAGATGGATACTCAAAGATTTCTACTTTCAATTGTTTTTTCTCAATTGACCAAAAACAAAAATTGTTTTTCTCATACAACGATTTGACAGTACTTGTGATTGGTTAACTAGTAAAAGTTTGCTGATTCCACTTTTACTCAAAGATTCTAAAAGGCGCATTTCGAGTGCAACAAAAGGTATTATCACTGGAAAGTTTAGCATGGCTTACAACGGACTAAGATTATCTTTAATAGTAATTTTTTTTATTTTTGAGTATTTTTAGAGTTTTATGATCCAAAAAATAACATTATTTATAAAAAAAAAAGTACGTAAAATTTATTTTTTTTGGTTTAAAAGATGTTAAAATAGAGCATCAGCCTCTATTTTATTTAACAAATTTGTTGAACAAAATAGAGCCCGATGCTCTATTTTGATATCTTTTAAGCTAAAAGTGATAAACTTCACGTACTTTTTTCATAAATAGTATCACTTTTTGGGCCATAGAACTCTAAAAATACCTAAAAATAAAAAAATTTGTATTTTAAAACCCCTATTAAGAATACCATAAGTCGTTGTGTGACATAATATCGAACATCTCTTCTTGCGTCTGCTGGTACTCATAGAAAAAAATAAAAAGAATGAAATATTTCAGAGAATTTAATTATAAAATACGACTTGACCGCCCTTGTACTTAAAAAAAAACATATATAAATAAGTAGAAGATGTTACCTGTATAGGGGTCCAACCACAAGGATCGGGATATAGATCAGAACCATTCCACCATGTCCCCACAAACCCTTGAATGGCCGAGTACAAGGCCTCTTGTTCTCCTTCCTCCATTGGAGCTCCTACACTTTCAGCTTCACCATTGCAGCAAACACCAAAATACAGTACAAAGATAACAAGAATGGAACAGCTTAAACATGTAAGCTTCATCATCATTGTTCTTAAGCCAAAATTAGTACTCCACAAACAAAACAAAATGGGAACTAAGAAAGTTTAAATAGTGGTTTGAAGCCAAGTTCAAGATTTTCTTGTCATCACTCCTTTTTGGACTTGAACCTTTAAGCCTGAATATTTTGCTAAACAAAGCAAAGCCTTTGAGTTCATGAACTTTATCTGCATGAGCATCAAAAGGGTGTAAGTAAAGATTCTGTATCTACTTTGGAAACTTGTTATTGTGAGGAAAAATCCAAAGGAATTGAATCAAACAGGGAAATGAAGAGACACGCAGAACCAAAGCTCTAAGCTTTGAGCTCTTTCTTGCAAGTGTTTTATGGCAAAGCTAAGGTGGAAAAGATAGTGTAGATGAGCAGAAGACATAAGAAGTCTATGGGTGTGTTTGCAGCTAAAAGCTAGAGCACAGTTCTCAATGCCCAAAAAAAGCAATTATAGTTATGTCAATAATAAGATCTGAACAGTAGTAACCGAAGATATAGAGAGAAAGTAGCTGGAACCCCCCCATACGGCTCTGCATTGAAAGCTTTATCATTTTCTTTATCAGAGATTGATTGCGATTATAAAAGGTATAATCATTCACTAGCTTATTGGAGAATGGATCCGCTCTAAACTAAACGTAATAACTATTACGTTGTGAGCAATATTAAAGAATATTAAATTAATAATGTAGTTATGATATATAAAGTAATCTTGACATATCATAATTGTTAAATATTATTTATAACGTAATAATATTATGAGAGAGATTGTGTCTAGACTTAATTGAAAATGGTTAATAGAGTGGCACATGGTGGGATTTATGGTTGGGGCAGGGTTGTTGAAATGGGATTAGCTAAGCTTGTGGTTAGGTGCTAGGGGGGTTAGGGGTTAGGGGTTGGGAGGGGTAGGGGACCATTTTGCTTGCAGAGTGGAGAGGGTGCATGAAATTGCATGCAAGACAAAGGTAATTTTTGGCTCTGGGTGACTTGTTCTTTCTTTTTGAGCTGTTGGGTTAATAATAGATCTCTGAAAACAGGTACAAAAGACAAAGGAGTGGCATTGAGAGGCTTTGGTAAGTGTACACTCTGCTTGGTTGCAAATGGGGCTTATATTGATTTATTTTAGGCCTTAAGTAGTAAGCAATATTAGTAACTAGCAAGAGGTATTTACAGACTCCTCCAAAGAATTTGCTTGGAAATGAAAAGGAGAAAATAATGACCTAAAGTTAATTTGTAACAAGTCATATCACCTCATTCCTCCTCTTCTAAGAAATGGCAAATAGATTTTGATATGTCAAACCTTGAGAATAGATATGCGTTATGATATTATTAACTACATTTTACGGTTATGAATTATTAATATAATTATAATAAAATGATGTGAATAGTTCATAATCGTTAAATCTCACTCTTAATATTATAATGTCATGAGAGAATTCTTACTCGTCAAATCCCATCGTCTCCTCCAACACCCTCATATTGGCACAAAAATAACAAAAAGAAGACGAAATTTACATAAACCTCGAATTCTAAATTACATAGACCTCGAACTTAATTTGCATTCACTTGATGAAGAAAAGGAAAATATACTAATGGTAAGTTTCTCGTTGTAAGTGCGAGAGGTTATGAGATCAATTCTTGTAGGTGAAATTTGATAGTGTTGTACAACTGTGTCTCCCTTAATATTTTTTTTTTAAAAAAAATACTAATAAACTCCATATGATCATTCCATAGACTTTGGATGAGGGTTAGGTTGAGGAAACAACTCTAAAGTCTATTTGGAAAACTTCACTCTAATGCTCAAGTGATTATAAGAGAAAACATTGTGAACATTTCTTTATTTTATTATATTTTCCCCTCTTCAGTAACGTGGTAAAAATAAAATATTTATGCAATATGGATATAATTCATAGCCATAAGTGTCCTATATAATTTTGTCGATGTCTTTGAAGGCACAAGGGTTGGCTAAATTTCCTTTTGGCTCAATTAATGAAGACTTTACTTGATAAAAAGAATTTGCAAAATACAATCAGGCATCACAAACAAAAGCACATGGAAGAAAAGGCCATGGGCGGCTTTGCAAGGACAACGAATTGATGGAGAAACCGCTTAGTCGAGTCATATCTAATGCGTGGACCCATTTCTCTCTCCCTCCCAACACTTCTTTCATTTTTTTTTTTCCTTCTACTCGAAGGTTATTCCACCACTTTTGTATGATCATTTTCGGTATTTCGGTCATTTAGCTAGTAGCATCCAACTCTCCCTTTCCTTTCTTCTTCTATTTTTTCTTGTTTTTCTTTCTCTTTTTGTTTTGTTTTTTTATTTTTTTGCTCCTTTTATATATATTTTGTGTAAGCTTTTGTTGGTTTTAATCCTTTCTATTGTGAGTTTGGTTGTAATGTTGTGTGTTTGAGTTGTTGTCTGTATTTGTCTATACTTTTTTTTGATCAACTACTGTTGCTGTTGCTTTCGACCCCCACTCCTATGATGTTAAACACCCGTATGGGTGTCGTTAGAGGGTTAATGTGAATTACGTCTTTACCACTAGAGCTCTGAACTTTGGCTTCACCATCTGAATTATCCAGTCGCCTTCCTCCTCTAGGGTCGTGCGTTTCCTTTTCATGTTTTATTTAGTGGCTCGCCTTTGTGGGTTGCTTACTGCTTTTTGATGTATGACATAAAAATTTTAAACTTGTTTTTTGCTTCATTTTTCCACATAAACCCCAATCCCCACCGCCCAAAAGAAAAAACATGATCCTCTCATAATACTATGGCGCCTTTGATGTATGACATAAAATTTTTAAACTTGTTTTTTGCTTCATTGTTCCACATAAACCTTAATCCCCACCGCCCAAAAGAAAAAACATAATCCTCTCATAATACTATGGCGCCATTATGAAGGTAATTCGATAATTATGAAATGTTAATATAACTATGATAAAATTATTTGACAATTCGATATAACTCAGTTGGTAGAGCTCCACTCTTGCAATTAGACTGTTGCGATTACGGGTTGAACTTCATTATTGGTATATTGATCAGTCGAGCACAGATTGAAATAGGAGTTGATTCGACAGGAAGCTTTTGAAAATTCAAGACACCCAGGTATATAACCTTGGTTATATTTTATCTTTTCAACGAGTTTAGTAATGAGCATAACGGCCCTATTATTCTAATGGAGAGAAGAACCTATAATTAGTTTTACCTCCTCCCGAAAAAGGAAAGATTTTCTTCATCAACTAAGATTCTATGATAAAGCGAAATAGATACTAAATAGTAGAAATTTATATGTACTTTAGTTATAAAAAGCAAATTACCTTCATCGTATTAAATAACCACCTTATCTAAATACAAACAATTTCTTTGTTTTCACATGTGTGGCAACAATGTTGGAGAATCCAATTGTCTCATATAGATAAATTAGGACATTTAAGACTAGTATATAAAATCTCGGGCTACTTCACCTAACACCAATTGATTTTAAGATTATAGGATGGAAACTCATGTGATCTATTATAATATTAGAGTTAGGCCTTGCTCCTATGTTATCCATCTTGGGAAAAAAATATTATTTATTTTTTATTGTTAGAACAATGATAAGTGGTGGGAGTTGTCTTATTTTTACTTTGACCAACGTTTCTTTTCAATTATTTTCTCTTGTTTTCTCACACTGTGAATGATATATTCTATACTTCTATTGAGTGAAAAGAAAATGTAAAAAAATGAGAGAGAGAGAGAGAGAGAAAGAGAGAGAGAAAGGAGAGGAAGATATAGGGAAGAATTGGACAGTTTTCATTAAACATACAATTGGACGGTAATTTCTTATGCGATGGAGCTAAAATTCAGTGACCAAATTTGTGACTCAAGTTTCTACAATCTAAACAGTATATATCAGTTTTGGAGCTCTCTAAAGTCATTTTTTGCAACGTGTACTATAGCGTATTTTTTTGTTATTTTTATGCATATATTATTGTGTTACTTTATACATGTTATACTTAGAACTTTTTTAATCTCAATTTGAATTGAATTAGTAATTTTTTATTTGTCGAATAGGGCATGGATAAATTTTTAAAAAGAAAATCAACTTTTGAGTAACAATTTTCCTCCACATCTGGAAGAGACCTTTTTATTTACAATGACTATAGTTGTTTATTTTTTCTCCTTTGTATGTTATGTCATTACTATATTGAGTGTGAATCATGTCTTAAAGACTCCACATATACTTTAGTATTTATATTTTATAATTGCTATAAATTGCATTATATGAGGGGAATCATTATTATCTTCAAAAACATGATTTTAAGCATAAAACTAGCAACTTTTTTATAATTTATATAAAAAATTGATGCATAAGTGAGTGCTCCGACACTTGGTTCTTGACTTCGTCACTATAGTACCCTTCGACCCCGATGTCTAGCTCTACCAATGATCTTATTTAAAAGTTTAAGTTATTAGAGAAACATTTATTTAGAGTTAAAGACATAGACGTCCCTGAGTTTTTTGTCTTGGATCAATTAGGCTCTTGAGTTTTTTCTTTTCCCCTCTCAAATCCTTCCATTCGTCAAAAGTTAGTCAAATTTAACTGATAAGAGATATTTTAGTCATTTTGCTTATCAAAAAGGGAAAAAATAAGGGGTTGTTTGGAAATATTTTCAAAAACTGTTTTTATGTTTTCGAAAATGGAAAACTGTTTCGAAAAATCTGTTCTTAGCAACAAGAAAATAAGACCATATTTTATATATTTTCATGTGTTTTCGTTTGCTCTTGCCCCATCAGATCTTCATTAAGGGCATAAAAGTCTTTTGTACAATCAATGACATTTCTGTTAAATTTAACTGACTTCTAACCAATGGAGGGACCTAAGATGAGGGAAGAAAAAAAAAAAAACTTAGGGACCTATTTGGTCCAAAGCGAAAAAGTTAGGGACTTATATGTCTTGAACGCCATTTATGTATAATTTTCAACATACTAAAAAAAGTATTATTTATATAATTATCAAATTATTGTTATAGTCTTATTGAGAAAAAAATGTGGATTCGTACCTTTACGCGCGGCCTTACAAAACTGCCTTGTACATATGGGTGTACATGTTGTAAACGAGAAAGACTTTCTTTCAAAAAATAGATTGTCTAATACACAAGTGAAGCTCACAACATTTGAGATTTACTTTTTATCTCACAGCCGAACAACCATTTAGAGATGGACCAGAAGAAAAATATTTTGGGTTGGAAACACTCTAGTTAGAGATGGACCAGAAGATGGTTGCTATAGCAATTAATGAGGGTGGGAACGATTTGCCATCAGGAGGACCACACCGCCATCTCAGCTTCAGAGGCTGGTGAGGCTAGAAAAAAGAGCCTAGCCACACTTAAATTTTCTTGCCAGGCCTAACAAGCTGACTGGTCACTTTCTTTCTCTGCTTTTCAATTTTGGGCTCACTTTACAGTGAGATAGATGTACATGTACTGACCAAAAAATGCTTGAGAATTAGCATAAGCTTGAAGATAAAAGCAGAGAAGAGATTTAGAGTTTGTACAAAGAAAATAAATGAAGAAAGGATTAAAAAGTAGACTAGACTCCACTCTACACCTTGAAAAGAAAAAAGGTCCTTGGGGTGGATAGTGTGTCATTTCCCACTGTTGGGTTCGACATGTAAATTGGGTCCCTGGATTAGAATTTGTTATGGCGAGCTTGACGAGTCCTGAAAGGAAATGGAACTTAAAATTTAATTTTGACAATAAAAAAATCTAAGTTATTAGGTCTTAAAACAAACATGTATATTACTTTCCTAACTTACTTGGTACATTCTTAGGGTGAGACTTCGTACTTGGAGTTTTACCAGTTGGTAATCAGACTCCACTAGATAATTTGGTGATCGGGCTCTTCTAACTGAGTTTCCCTTGTCATCTAAAAAAACAAGTATATTACTTGCTCAATATTCTCTTATTTTTCTGATGTGAGACAATTTGACTAGTCGTGAAAGAAAACGGACCTTAAAATTTAATTTTTGACCCCCCCCCCAAAAAAAAAAGAAAACCTCAAATTATTTTGTCTTAAAACTATACATGTATATCACTTGTTCGTTATTCTCTTATTCTCTTATTCTTTCTAATAAAAGATAATTAACTTCCTTCTTATCTCTTTAATTTGCATGAAAAAACCCAACAGATTTTAAAGAAAAACTAAAGGTCTTGGAGTAACGTTAATTTAGTTACTAGGTGGGGGCAGTATAAACGACTTCGTTATACAATGTTCCTTGTCATGGACTCGAAGAGTTATACTACAAGCATCTTTCCTATCTTTAAATTAGTTTCTCATCAGACAAAATTCATTTTTGTCCTTCGAGTTTTTATAAAGTTTTAAAATCTCCCGCAAAAGATAAGTAAATCTTAAAAATCTATGAAAAACTCGGGGACTTTATGAAACTTGTAAAGTAAAATGACATTGACCTCGTTTCTCATATACTTACCAGGAAATATATAGTGTTTCTTGCAATTTCTGGTCTTAATTTTGTTTAGAGTGTTCTTATATATCACCTTTTTCAGTATCTATTTATCGCTATTCACGTTTATACCTAATTGGGATGCCAAAAAAATAAATAAAAAAGTACGTTAAATTGATATATCAATTAGGAATACACTTAGAAGGTTGATAAATGAATGATTAAAGAAAAAGTGATACATCACAACACTCCAAACAAAACTAATTTTTTATCCCATTAAGTAAAGTCAACTATGCATCTAATGACGTCTATCACAGACTAGTATATGACTTGATATATTATTTGCCATCCTTGTTTACCATCTTATTGAGATAAAAGAAAGACTAATTGGTGCAATAGCATTACCCAATCACTTTATTCAATGCATGCTTCAAATCAGTTACGAGTAAAACAATATTTGTAATAGAAAAGCATAATTTCTAACTCAAGACTTCAAGTTACAAAAAACCGCTACCCAACCACTTCACTCAACTCTTATAAACTACTTTCTTAATGGAGCAATATCACTTGCAAGAGCACTTACTATTTATTAAAGTCTTGATATCTTCTCCAAATGTTCTTGAGACACTCATGATTAGGAGAGAATCTTAATCGGATAGGACAATACCTTGTACCATTTGCGCTAGTAAAGTTGCGTCGACGTACATTCATCTATTAGTAATGGTTCCGGAAGATGATGCCATGAGATCTAAATGCCCATTTGGACCACATTGTTCATATGCGCATCTCACAAAATGATTCAACCCAGAAGTAAAATTACATCAATGTACTCTAATCAAACTAAAAAAGGCAACATTCTAGACAATAATAGATTGTTGGAAGAAATTTTGAAACTTGTATGCTCGACAAGTTTTTTTTTTTCTTTTTGTCGTAAAAGGCAACATTCTAGACAATAATAGATTGTTGGAAGAAATTTTGAAACTTGTATGCTCGACAAGTTTTTTTTTTTCTTTTTGTCGTAATAAAGAAAAAATAAAAATAATAAAATAGATACTTACATGAATCAAATGCTGAAAATGACTTTCACAGAAAAGTCTTAAAAACATTAGCCAGATTCTTCCAGCTGTGATTGTATGGGTAGGGTGCACGCACATATATGGACACCACCTCAATAATTAGTTGGATGATCCGGCTAACGTTTTTAAGCACTTCCCTAACTTTGACTTGCTGGAATCGGTATCTAAAACATTATTTGTGGCAAGAAACTAAACACAAAGCCAAGTAGTTCAATGCAGTTTCATTATTCACTTACAAATGCATTAGATTCAGTTCCAAATCTCCATTACTTTTTGGCCCTACAAGAAACCAACTAGGATCTGCCAATCTGGCAGTAATTGATAACAGCAGACCTTGCAAACTACAGATCTAAACAGGAATGGTTTGAGAGGAAAAAATGTCATTCTACCATCAAAAGAAGTCAAGTCTCCTACAAACAGTTCTGCTGAAATGCTGATATGCGCTAAAGTAGAGAGAGAGAGATGGAACTCCTTCCAATGGACTTGTAAACAAGGCAGACATTATGATGTGAAAAATGTCCATAACTTCCTACCTATAGAAACTTCACCAGGATTATCTGATTCATCATCATCTCCATCATCATCACTGGCATTGGGGTCACCATCATCATCATTATGCAATGTACTCCCATGCTCATCTTCAACGTTATACTCTGGCGTGCCAATTAGCTCCTCGCTCAAGTCCTGGTTCTGGACTGACTTCACTGCCTCAGCATTGTCATCAACCCCATCTTCTGGTGCTTTAAACTGCATTTCAGCAAGAATATCCAAACAGGTTAAAGATCCAACTAAATATAATACAAGAAATACAAAAGTTGTCTAAGGAGCTTACTTTGACAACTCTACGAGATGAGACTTCTTGAATCTCAAATCTTTTGTAAGACGTAACCTGAACTAATGGTGTTGGATTTCTACTCTCACTGGCAGTTTCCAATACTTTTGTTGAAGCAACATCAGGATTTGGGTTCATTTCTACAGGACCACCATCACTATTCACTTGTCCCTTTGTTCTCTTTGCCTCATCAACCGAAGCATCAGCTGTTGAAGTTGTCCCTACACTGATTATAAAATCTGAAGCTTTAGAACAAAAAACTGCCCTACACTACTATGAATTAATTAACTAAAAAATCTAACTGAAATCATGATACAACTCCCCTTCAATTAAACTACGTATTTAAGATCCCAATCAAGTTAATGTAGTAAGGCCATTTCCTTCTGAACCTTGACTCCCTTCTTTTTACCCTCTCTTGTTTTGGTAGGGAAGAGGTCATTCCTCAAAAAGCTCTATCCATACTATGACTAGCCGATATCAAAACAAGTGGCAGATTTTGATTTTACTTGTGATCTTTTAATCTTAATTTCTACTAGTTCAAGAAATAATAATCAATACCTATGACAAGGAAAAAGACTGAAGGGCTGAAAAAACAACCACGATCATTAGACACTTGGATTTTCCAATGTAGATTGGCAATATGATTAAGGTTTAGAGAAACTGTGAACTCACGTTTTCTTTGACCTGAGATTGTAATGCTTCTTTTCTCGGTTTTGTGGAGCTGGGGTACCTGTGTTACGCATCTTCCTATACCCACCTGTGGTGACACTTTCAGAACATTCTTCACTGACATCAGCTTCCAGCTCACTACCAGTAGCCTTTGAAGTTTGTCCACGGTTTCGCTTCCTTGTACTTTTACCAGCAGTTCTGTCAGCAATTCTAGTTTCTCCCTGTCTTCCCTCATTGATATCAGAAGGACCCTTGGACATCTCCTCTCTTGAATCGAATCCTCCCAAAGTCTCCCCTGGAATAGTGGAAGCATCTTCAACCACAGCCTTCTTGGAAGATCTTGTACTCATCGCCTTCCTGGATTTACTTGCACCTTTGCGGCGAGATCTTCTCAGTTCAGACTGCTGGGAATGCTGGGAATATTCTGAAACTTCTATCCTACTATCCATTTGGCTATGATCATTAATAGCAGAGTCCCCCACATCCCCAATCATGATATCAGATCTCAGCTGTTGAACACCGTGGGAGTCATCAACTACTCGAAAAGATGGCTCTGCACCATCTTCAGCAATATTATTCAACTTGATCTCCAAACTGGTGGAAGGATCTTGGGTTTTATGATCTTCACTGAGGAGCTTATCAGGCATATGAGATCCCAATTCTTCAGTTGATGCACGCTGGTATTTCCCGATAGGGGACACCTTAAAAAGTTTTGTGGCACATTTGACCAATCTTGATATGCCACCTCCAGAATCTGACGATCTTGGATCTGTCTGGGGGGATCTCTGATCAGTCTGAGGAGATCTCTTACTGCTTGTTGCATAGGAAGCCACCTTCTCCAGAAGTTCATCTCCCAGCGCTGGAAGAGGAGAAACATCTATATCCTCTGTTTCAGCCAGATAATTGTCAGAAAGTAAATAATTCCTCACAACTCCTACACAGCTGTCACAATTCTTAACTCTCTCAACAACAGCAAGATATTGACCTCTCTCCTTTAGCAAATGTTCCCGCTGATCCTTAAGCTTCTTACTAAGGCTAAAAAGTTCATTGATGTCTTTCTGCATTTCAAATTGGTGCTCCACAAGTTGCTTCTTGCTCAAAGCAATTTCCTCTTTGTCCTTCTCTAGTCTATGTTTTTGGGACTTTATTGCCTCCATATCATTCATGATAGATGCCTTCAACTTATTAATCTTACTAAGTTGTTCCTCTTTCTCCTCTTCAAAGGCCCTCTCTCTGTCCTGTAGATTCTTTTCCATTTCATCTTGCTTATTTTGCATATTAATCTCAAGCTCCCTCCTCCTAATCTCAAAGTCCTGAAGTAACTGCCTACGGTCATTTTCAGCCTTTTCAGATAACACGGTTTGCTCATGCCTCATTGTGGCAGCAAATGACTCCTTCTCCAGTCTGATAGCCTCCAACTCTCTCTTTGTAAAATCCTCGCTGGCAAGTTTGTCTCTTCTCAGTTTCTCTTCTTCAGAGTGTCGCCATTTTTCGAACATCTCTTCCTCCTCCTTGAGTTGTTGCATCTCCCTAGAAACAGAAGCTCTCTTCTCATCCAGTTCTTCCCATTCTTTCTCAAAATTCTGCCTGTCCTGATTGAGATCCTCACCTTCCTTCGAAAGCAATTCTTGCTGTTGTCTACACCTCTCTATCTGTTGTTTCAATTCCATTTGTAAATGGAGATGCTCGGTCCTCTCATACTCAGTAATTATAAGCTTTTCAGATTCTTCACGAATTTGCTGCTCCTTCTGAAGGATGTCAATCTTCAATTTTTCAAGCTCGTCTTTAAGATTTTCCAAACTCTCCTTTTCAGTAACTATCTCTTTCTTTGCCAACTCCTGACTTTTCTCTTCTACTTTCAACGACTTCTCTTTCTCCTTCAGACATTTTGACTTCGCTTCGATTTCCTTCTCTTTCTCTTTAAATCTCTCTGACTTCTTCTCTAATGCTTGCTCCCGCTTCCTCAGTTTTTCCTCCAAATGATTGATTTCAACTTCCTTCTGCTCCAAATCAACGACCTTCTTTCTCATTTCATCATCTAGAAGTTTTCTTCTGCCTTCCATTTCCAATTCAAACTCCTGCTTTTTTGAATCCAGATCCATCCTATATTCGTCAAGAATCTTCTGAATCTCCACCTGCAACACATAATTTCAGCTTCTGGTGTGTGAAAATGCAGCATCAACAACCATGTAAATCTAGCGATACAACATCTGGCTTATAATAGTAGAACCATTTAAGAATGGATACAGCAGCTCAGAGAATATAAATATGCAGAAACAAAATCTTTTCAAGCCTATGACTAAATTTACCATATGCACTGGGAACTTGTAGGGTTAAGGAGACATCTATCACTGACGTTCAAAGAATACAGGTAGACAGAAAAGTGTATGCTCAAAGAAGAAAAGGTTTAACTACAAATCTAATGCCAAGCTATTCATACTTGACATCCTGCTGGCCATCTCTTATTTAAAAAGAACTAGAATAGGAGCTCAGTAGGGTTTCCTCGAATCAGCAATCTTTATCAACTAACGCACAATATCTGCAGAACGATTTTAAAATTCTTAATGCATATTCAGTCTTCTTAGTTATTTCACCAGAGTCGTGCAAATTGAGATCAATATGAACAAACACAGCAACCAGAAAATCTTATACTTTCTCATCAGAGGAAAAAGATCCGATATAGATGTTTCTCTTCAAAAGTATGTTTAAATATGCAGCATCAGATGTTAGAACTTTTCCTCAAAAGTAAAACTACAGAAGTTAAAGGGGCAAGTTGTTAGCAGCCAGCTTTTTATTGCTTCTCACAGTCTCAAGAATGCAAATACTTACACACGGTCCCAGTGCAACAAGGAACAGTTGAGAACTAACATATTGTCAATCTCACATGCCAAAAAGCTAATTCAAATAAAAATTATTTTTAATCTGTCCTCTTCTATTACTAATCAACAAAAACAAAAGAGAGAAATCTGACCTCTATCTTTTTTTTAAAATCTTGTTGATGGAAATCTCAGTCTAACATACAAGAGTCTTTAGGAAACCAAAAAGCGAGAAAGACGGAAAAATGCATGTCCATAATGCAGGATTTGACAAGACATAGTCTTCAGCTAGAAAGCATTACTCTTAATGCATAAAGAATCTAATGAGAGCCCACCTTCATAGCATTCAACTCATTATTACCGTGGATTGCTAAACCCATAGTGAGTTCCAAATTATGAATTGGAAAGACAAACGAACAACACCATCAAGACATTACCCACAGTACTCCACTGAATTTCAAATCAACCGCAGTAGAGAAAGGACAAATTACCATAAGCGAAAGAATGGGTGAGAAATATCGCTTAGACATTAATGCAATTAGAAACATTTAATATAAAGCATAGGATGAGGTGTTGCAACCCACTCTCTCTTTAGAGCTGAGCTTCTCAGTCCAACTATGTAGCTCCTTTTCCTTTGCCTCCAGGTTGCTTCTTAGAGATGCAACTTTCTACAAGCAAAGACATTAAAAAATTATGTAAAGAACAAACAACACAATTACTCATATCCAAAAAGGGAAAATTGAGAGACACTCACTTCCTCCTGTACAGTAAAATCTACTAGCCTATTGTTTAATTTATCTTTTTTCTCCTTCAATGTCAAATAGGCCAATTCCATCTCTTTCTGCTTTTCTTCAAGCTCTTTCTCTTTTTGCTTGAAAATCCTGTCAATTTCATTTGCCTTCTCTTCTCTCTGATTAATTATCCTCCGACCCTCACATAATCTCTCTTCCCCTTCCTGCAACTTCCTTTCCCAATGTCGTAGATCTTCTTTATGCTTCAAAAGAGTTGCTTCATGAGCTTCTTTCCTAAAGGAAATTGCAAAAAAAAAAAAAAGTGAAAATGCAATCAGTTCTCCAAGGAAATTACTAAAAGGAGCAATATGATCATTGCCAATTAGTATCATATATACTCTGCATTCAGGGAGAGTCGCTCCCGCCTAAGAACACTTTCACGAGCCTCAACTTCTTGCAATTTCCTCTCAAACTCAAAACTCTTTCTACTAGCCTCAGCAAACTTTGCTTCCGCTGCATGCCCCTTTCCTTGTATTTCCGTAGATTTTTCCTCAACTCCGGCTACCAAAGCATTTGCATCAGACAATTTATTGTCAGATGTAAACTTAATTTGCTCATATTCTGAACGAGTTTCGCGTAAAGCCCTCTCAAGCTGCAACAGGAAAAATATTAACTTCCTTATAGGAGAAAGAAGGTAAAAACAAAGAAAAAAAAGAGTCCACCGACCAAGCCACTAGCAAGTAAAGTACAGAACTACAGATTGATCGAGACATGCTGAGAAACATAAAACTTTAACATATTAGAGGATTTATTTTACTCTCTATAGCACTTTCACCATACTATGACATTTAATTCTTTACTTGTGACCATTGCACATGTCATTTCAAGCATATGGACATGGGAATTCTTCATCACCTCCCAATCCATTTAATAATCCAAGCACTAACAACTCTCCTCAATCTCATCAATATGAAAATTAGCAGTCATGCTGAGAGACTGGAACTAACACGAATTTCACAAATCAAAGGAATATTATTGACATGACAGACAATGAGCTATAACTGGCAGTTCTTCCAACTTCAGGACAAGGTTAACCTAGTGAATGTCACGGCTGCCCCACAAAAATATCGTATATATCTTTCTTTCACTTATAACACATTCTAAAAGTAGTAAGCCATTTAGACTTAATACACGTTATCAGTGGATATTTCAGTGCACAAAGTGACACTAGATCATATATTGTTTTATTAGATATATAAACACTGGCTTTCGATGATATATGGAACCCAAAAAAGAGAGAGAGAGAGAAAGAGAGAAAGAAAGAAAATGTGCTTGAAAACCAAAGACCACGAGGAAATTAAATGTTATTCCCCTAGTTTATCTCATTTAAAGCCATCAGTAGTAGTGAAGACTCGGTTCGTTCAAAATAACTGTCATTAGACTAAGCATTTGAAGTTCAAAATGCTATACAATAACCTTTCCTTTTCGATGGTGAAAAAAGGATGTCCAAGATCATTAAGAAGTATAAACTGATGACCCAATTAAGGTTGTAACTGGCGCCCATCTCCATTTCTTAATTTTAGAAAGAGAATGTAAAAGAGCAAGAAATTTCATGATTATGCATCGTTGCATAAACACAGGAATTAACAACATTATGTAATGTAATTAATAAATATATAAAGGACTTTGGGTAATATCCCACTTCATGTCATTACATTAAGAGACAGTTGTAGTAGGATAGGATACATAACCAACAAAAATTTAAAAAGAATGGAATATATAATGTGAAGCTCTTATCAACTCTTTAAATACTCAAACATGTGCCAAGAAATAGAATTATTTTGAAATTTAAATTCACTAAGAAATTAAGGCATGAACACTTAATAAATGGCAAAAGAAAAGTTAAGCTGTCATGGAACAGAATATCTTACATCAGCCATTCGCTGTTTTTCAACATCTAAAACTTTTCTCAAGTTATCTTCTCGCTTCTCCACTTCATCTATTGCAATTAAATGAGCAGTCTGTTCGCGCTTGAAAATTTCCTCGGCCTCAGCAAGTGCGTCTCTCAGCTCATCACACTTTGCAGTCCACTCCTTTTTCTCAAGCAGTAGCAGACCCATATTATACTGATAATCATATAGCTGCTCATAAGGGGGAACAAACAACATGATCATAACTCAGAACTTAATGATCATGCTCTTAACTGTTTTTCCTTTATTATTCTTTTAGGGGTAGGGGGAATAGCAGGGAAAGGAAACAGGTAAATAAATCACGAAGGGAACAATGAACAACAGATGTTATAAAAGACTAGAGCTCATTTCTTTCTGCCACAGTTCAAGATCACTAAATGTCCATTACAGGCTCAAAAAACAAAAAGAGGAGAGTAAAACAAAAATGCCATTTCCACTACATAAACTATGTTCTCACTATTTCAGAGTTTGGCATCAATTTGTTAGTTGAAGCTACAAGTAACATTTTCTGATTTTTTTGATAATAGAAATGATACCTTGGGACGGATGTAAAGAGAAGCAAATTGGTTGCACTAAAACGAATTAGAGCTCTCACAGTTTCCCAAGTCATATAAGCATGACTTTGACATTCATAATATGAACTAAAAATTATTCCTATTTTTCGCCCTAGTAAGATAAAACTTGTATACGAGTCCCACTGGTTAATGAATATGTCTTATTTCATAAATATTGAGAACGGTAGAATAGAAGATTTTCGAACACAATCCCCCACCCCCCAAAAGAAAGAAAAAAAAAAAAGGAAAAAGAAAGAGCTTCCTAATACCTCATGTAAAGGAGTGACACTGCTAAAGATAACAAAGATTTGCACTGGCCATAACAACACAAGCGTTCCTTCTCATGCTGAGGTACATAGCTTCCCTGTCTCCTATGAAACTCTTCAACTTAGAATTACACTACTCAGATGACATTATATCTTTTCCTTCAGATGATGGAGGGGAAAGGAGGCAAGCACAGAAATGGCATAACCAATTACCACAGGTTGTAAGCAAATGAAGATTGCCTCTCTAAGTACATTTTGCTCATTAGTTAGTTTAAAAGCATGAAGTCCCATGTTACGAATGCACATGAATGGCAACTGATTATACAGAATTGTCGTGAATCTTACAATTTCACGTATGATTTAGTGATTTGGTACGATCCACTTCTATAGTACATCTAGGTCAGGTCACATTGTTTTTTTTCCCCTCTTTTTTGTTTAAAAAATTATTTAAACCATATTAAAGTTCAGCAAACCATAATAAGAAAAGGCTAAGGTGAAGACACAAGTGAAAATGAAGGCGATGAAGAGAAGGGGTGGTGGTTGTGGTTGATAGTCTTTTTTTCAGTGACAATGTTGTTGTGATGACCTTTTTGTTGGTCTAAGGTATATCTAAATATATTATTTGAAATCTATCTTTAAAATGTGAATAAATCATTATGATTCACGATTCAAAAAATATGATAATTCGATTCACAATTTGACAACTGTAAGTGTAGCATTTACCTCAACTGCTAACAGCACCACAAACAGCCTAAGTCAAGGCATTTTCTAAAATTTCACAAGTTTGGCGAGAAGCAACATCAAGTCACACTTGATTGCACCCTCAAAGTTACAAAAATACTCACTCTAACCTAGGTTTATTACAATTCTAGAAAAGCAATATAGTTGCAAAAGCTATTCAATCCATGAAATTGCACTCGCTCCATCTCCAAGTGACCAACACATTGAACTTTTACTAAGAATAAAGTAAGAAAGATCAACAAAAGCAACCAGATAAGCATTACAGTGAGAGGTGAATTAAGACCAAAATTAAGGCCACAAAACACCAACCAAATACAATTGATGCAAAAAGTTCTAGATGGAATTTGCCAAATGGGAAGGCTAGGTAATAAATAGGACTAGACTGCCACTTTGGACACTGATAAGAGTGACGCAATTCATATAATGATGTTCTCAGGCAATAGATTATGGTAATGGGGAGCAAGACCAGATACACGAGATAACTCTTGACTCACTGATACAGAACAAAGTTTAGGAAATTCACTACCAACTCCCAATCCTTGTTCTCATTAGTTTCTCACTGTCTATAGGAAAGAGAAAGTGTTAACAGTCTAGTTCATTTCATTGGAATGAGTACACTATACTTCATTCAAGGGCGACAGATATGCTTGTACATGACAACAAACAATCTGTATACTGTATGCAGAACTATTAAACCGCATACCACATTCGAAAAGCGTTCGAGGTGATCAAATTGACTACCCACTTTAATTACAACACACAACTCATCACCTCCTCCCTAGAAACATCAAAACCCCGGACCACTGAAAGTAACACCAAGATCAAAACCCTTCAAATCAATACCAACTGACCCACTCAAGCCACTTAAATATCCTCTGTGCATCACAATTTTTAGTAAAACCGCAATCTTGACTACTCGACCTAACTACACATACCTTGTACTACTAATTCCCACTTCTCTTAGCTACTCTATCAATCATCTAACTATTATTAATAAGATAAATAGCACGTAAAAAGCAACAAGTACTATAATAAACATTGTCGTATACATAAATTGCATATGAAAAACATTCATAAATCAGTCGAATACTAAAATGTGAACAAGAAAACTTGCAGTTATCATAAAGAGTCAAATTCAAATCTTTTTTGCCCCTCTAACCTCTTTTTGGAGGTGCGAAAGCTTCGCAAGCATTGCCTCCCTATCACGACGCTCCAATTCGACCTCGTCCAATAACCCAGCGTCCTTAAACCCTCTCCAATCATCCATATTCTCCAACTCACCAATCTCCCTCTCCCCATTGTCATTCAACAGCCCCACCGGCGGAGGGGCCAGCATCCCTGGCTCGTCCACGAACCCCACCGCCTTGCCTTTTCCCTTCCCTAAACTAGGGTTTGGCATCGGCGTCCCCCTCGAAGGCGGAGGCACTTCGCCCCGTGGCGTTATCGTCAGCGCAGGCCACTGCTTTCTCTGCGGCGTAAACATTGATGATTTTTTTCTCTTTTTTTTCGATAAAAAATCGATATTTATAAAAATTTCATTTACGGTCTGAGAGAAACCCTCACGGAAATTGTTCGTTTCTAACTTCAAGCCCTAGTTTTGGGGACGTTAGGGCTTGACGGAGGAATGGGAGGAAAAGAACTTGTGACGGTGTGTGTAAACGGAGTATTCGGCTGACGGTGGACGGAATATTCGAATTTAATCTGGTGATATATCTGGAAATGAAAGCAACGGGAAAATAGGCAGCTTTAAGCGAAGATTGTTGGCTCCATTGGTTGATAAATGTTTTGTTTCTACTATTTTGCCCCTAATATTTGAAGATTTTAGAGGTGTTGATGAGGGTATTGTGGGAAAGCGATTTGAAACCCATGCCTCAAATGGCCAATTTTCGATTTATTTACTGTATGTGTAGTGAGAAAAGAAAAAGAAAAAAAAAAGCATACGGGAAAATTATGTAAATGATTCTTATTATTTTTTTAAAATTTTAAATTCGTTTTTTATTTAAAATTAATTAATTTAATTTTAATTATTTCTTAAATTATTTTAACTTCGTTTATATCATTTAAAATTAATTAATTTAATTTATATTATTTCTTAAAAAATAATATGGACTATTCTTTCATATTGTTCAATATTAAATAATTTAATTTATATTATTTTTAAAAAAAATTTAATTTAGCACCAAACAGTGGTCATGGACTAAATTAAATTTTTTAGAGAAATAATAAAGGCTAAATTTAATTTTTTTTGAAATAAGTAAAAATTAAATTGATTAACTATAAATAATATAGATAAATTTGTAATTATTTAGAAAATAATAAAAATTAAATTAACACCTCAATAACATCCATCTGTCATGAGACTTGACTGAAAATGTTCTTGTGTGGGCCGGTGACATTGCTTTTGTATTGTTCTTTGTATAGTTTTGAATTTTAATAAATCACTCATTTGCTTATTTAGTTAAAAGAAATCAATTATTGATGAAAAGTTTATAAAAAGATCTATCGATCATATCTAAATAAGAAAATATACACATGTTTTTAGCAAACTCACACTTGACATTTCCACATTACAAGTGGGACTAGAAATTAGTTATGGATGATTGACGAATGTTTATGTTTCAAATTGGATAAATTTCCCATTTAGTCTATATAATTTATATTTTTTTTTCAATGTCATCCTTAATATTTTAAAACATTCATAGTAATTTCTAATATTTATAAAAGTAATTCAAAATGGTCTTTATTGTTTAAAATTACACAATTTGGTCCTTATTATTTTTCAAAAATTCAATTTATTTCCTATTATTTTCTAAAAAAAATAAATTTAATTTCTGCACGTGATCTTTATTTGGGGATTAAATTTTTTTTTTTTTTGAAAACTAATAAGGATTAGATTGGCTATTTTTAAATAATAAGTATCATTTTAAATCACTTTTGTACACATAAATGTGATTTTTTAAAAATATTAAGAACCAACTTAAAAAAATATGTAAACAATATAAACTATATACATAATTTACCCTTTCAAACTTAACTCGTAAGCTTCTAAGTGCTTTTTTAGCCTTCGTCTATATTAAATATCTTTTTTCCTTAATACTTAAGCAATGGTGTCCTGCCTATTGCCAATTTAGTACTAATCAAATTCAAATACCTGCACACAAAAAAAAAAAAAAATCAAATACCAAAAAATGGAGGGACATGAGTACAAGAACATATCAATCAATCTTTCATCCTTGCTAACATAATTCTTATGACCAATAATCAATTTAGTGGTAATTTTTGAGTTGACAAAATTTCATCATTATGCTTAAAGGTCATATCATGAAAGATGTGATACATTTCGGCTCCGTTTATTTGCTATAAAATAATTTATTTGTATAAAATATTTTACAAGACTCTGTTTGTTTGCTGTAAAATAATTTATTGGGAAAAAATATTTTTTTGAAAAATAAAATGTTAAAAAATATTTTATAGTGTTTGGATGTACCATGAGTTCCGTAAAATATTTTCTTCTTCCAAAAGAAATAAAAATATTTTACAGAATTTTGTGCTAGCTGTAATTGTTGACCGAAAAATATTTTATGGTTAACTAATTTTTCGGTGTTACCAAACACCGTAAAATTAAAAAAAAAAAAACAACTGCAATTATTGACCATAAAATATTTTATAATTTATCAATTTTTTAGTATTACCAAATACCGTAAAATTTGAAAAATATTTTCCGAAAAAATATTTTACGGCAAACAAACAGAGCCAATGTTTATATATAAACTATAGCCCCACTTTATTATTATTTTTTTGGGTCAGTGTAGCCTAATAAGAAAGAAGCTAATCAATTAGTGTGATCAAATCTTTTTTCTACTAATTAATGTCACCAAAAATTTGAGCCAAACAATTGAATGATTCATTTGAGTGAATAGTCAAATTTAAATATATTTTTTTGTCGAACAAACAAATTCAGTCAAGTTCAACTAGTTTTGACAAAATACTTACGAAAAAATTTTGTTCAACACATTAGATCTTTTGTTTTTCATTGTATTAACACTATTTACGACCAAAGTAATTCTGATGAAGGAGAAACTAGCTTCAGCCAATTAGAGGAGTATACGAAAGCTCATCAAGCTACTCAATAGAGAAGCTCTTGGAGCTCCTTATAATTCAACCTAGGCTCCGTTTGTTTGCCGTAAAATAACTTACTTGTGAAAAATACTTTCAGTAAAAAATATTTTCTTGAAAAATAAAATATTTTCATTCGTTTGTTTACCGTAAAATAATTTGTTTGTGGAAAGTATTTTCAGTGGAAAATGTTTTCTTGGAAAGTGTTTTCAGTGGAAAATGTTTTATTGGAAAATATTTTCAGTGAAAAATATTTTCCTGAGATCCGTTTGTTTGCCGTAAAATAACTTGTTAAAGGAAAATATTTTTCTGAAAAATATTTTCTGGTATTTGGATGTACAATAAAAAATATTTTCCGACATGAGATTTATATAAAAAAAAATATACACATAAAATAGGGGTGGTTAAGTTCCGGAAAATGTTTTCATCTCCCAAAGAAATGAAAACATTTTCCCAAATTTTTAACTAGCTGTCATTTTTGACCGGAAAACATTTTTCAGTTGACCAATTTTCCGGTGTTACCAAACAACGGAAAATCTCCAAAAAGTAGCCTACCATTTTTGACCGGAAAATATTTTCCGGTTGACCAATTTTCTGGTGTTACCAAACACCGAAAAATCTTTAAAAAGTAACCCACCATTTTTGACTGAAAAATATTTTCCGGTTAATTAATTTTTCGGTGTTACCAAACACCGTAAAAGTAATAAAATGTTTTCCGAAAAAATATTTTACGGCAAACAAACGGAGCCCTAATTTAAGTATTGTATCCTCTTTTGAGGACGCACGCAAGTAATCTCGTTCCCTCTCTGATAAAGTAGCTCAACCTTTGTGAAGCTTTCCAAGTATACAAACTCACTCTTATTGGCACAGTTAAATATATAGTCATGTGAGTTAAGTGTTGGTTATGCAAACTACAAAAACTTACCAATCTCCCTCTGTAATTGCTTGTACTTTGTGGTTTTTGTATTCAACTCATCATGAGCTGATTTATTAAGAGATGAGTATAGGTTGATCTATTAAGAGATGAGTTAAAACCCTCACCCATCTTAATTTTTTGTTGAAAATATTTGTATTTTTAGTTAACAAAATCAAATTAGCGGTCACTAAAAAAAAATTGGTAATATATAAATATTAATTGTTTAATTTAGCCCCTGCTTAATTAAGATCCTGCTTCCATCGTTGCAACTCATCCACTACTTACCTTCTAAAAAATTGTACTTTGAGGGCTTCAAAATAAAATACTTCAAATGCCAAACAACCACCTGAAAAAGCCATATACGTGGCCAGCGCCTCCTAAATAATGAGCTAAATAAACATGCAAAATGCGGGACGCGCGACTCTAACAAAAGCATCATGTAACTGAAAACTCCAAAAGCCGTTGAGCCCAACCACTCTAGTTAGTAAAGCGGGCTACAACCGACAAAGCCCATACATACCAAAAGTGAAAACTTAAACTAACTCCAACAACCTCCTTATTCTTTTCGATATTTTAGAGAGTTTAGACTTGCCTCTTTATTTTTAGGGGCTCCTTATTTCAGTTTTACTCCAACAACCTCTCTACTTTTAATTTCTCCTTATTTTAGGGACTCTTTATTTCAGTTTTACTCCAACAGCTTCTCTATTTTAGGGACTCCCTCTTTTTTTTTACTCCAATATATCTCTATTTTAAATCAATCACACTATTTTAATTTTTTTATTTACGTTATTTATTTTTAATGATGATATATTATTTTAATTATTAATAATTAGTTTTCCTTTCCATTGTCCATATATTTATTTTTTTTATTTTCATTAAAAAAACTTTTTAATAACTTTATATTACATTAATCGTTCATTTATATCTTATATTTTTATTATCTTGTACATGGTAGATTTTTTGATTTATGTTCATTTATGTTCCATCAACTTTATGTACTATCACCATTTGTTATCATTTTCTTTTTATGCATTGTCTTGTCCGTGAAATTTTTTTTGGTTCAACTTTTGGTTAAACTTAACTTTTTGTACCATCATCATTTGTTGTCATTTTCTTTTTATGCATTGTCTTGTCCGTTGAAAATTTTTTTGGTTCAACTTTTGATTAAACTTAACTTTTTGTACCATCATCATTTGTTGTCATTTTCTTTTTATGCATTGTCTTGTCCATTGAAAATTTTTTTGGTTCAACTTTTGGTTAAACTTAACTTTTTGTACCATCATCATTTGTTGTTATTTTCTTTTTATGCATTGTCTTGTCCGTGGAAAATTTTTTGGTTCAACTTTTGGTTAAACTTAACTTTATGTTCCATCAACTTTATGAAGATTGGTGAGATTCAAAGGGTATAAATTGTCATGCATAGAGCTCATAAAATGGCACAACAAATCCTCTAAAATTTGCTAGCCTTATTCCTTGTTTAGCAATATGGATTCCAATTATGAATGCATTAAATATTTTGATGATTCCTACTCTGATGAGGAGTTGGTATTAGTTCAACTAGTAGCCAATCAACATGGTAGACGACGTAGGAGACAAAATAGTACGAGTGGCGGTTCTATACCCGGTCATGCTTACATATGGAGAGATAGACTACAAGGTCATGAAAAACTCTACCATGATTATTTTGCCGAAAATCCTGTTTATCCTTCCAATATTTTTCGAAGGAGGTTTCGAATGAACCGTTCATTGTTTTGCCAAATTCAATCAACCGTAGATGCCCATGATCCATATTTTGTTCGAAAACAAAATTCTGCTGGACATTGGGGCTTGTCTTCTCTGCAAAAGGTCACAACTGCATTAAGGATGCTTGCATATGGAGCTATTGCAGACTCAATGGATGAATATGTCAGAATAGGAAAAAGTACAGCCATTGAGACTTTGAGAAGATTCGTGAAGGCTGTGGTAGAAATATTTTCTAATGAGTACTTGAGATCACCAAACGAGAACGATATTGTTAGATTGCTTGAAGTGGGAAATCGAAGAGGCTTTCCTGGAATGTTGGGGGGTATTGATTGCATGCATTGGAAGTGGAGGAACTGCCCAACTGCATGGAAATGTATGTATAGTGGCCATGTTCGTGAACTAACAATAATTTTAGAAGCTATTGCTTCATATGATCTTTGGATATGGCATGCATTTTTTGGTTTACCTGGTTCTCTTAATGATATAAATGTTTTGGAGCGGTCACCACTTTGTTCTGAATTGGCTGAAGGACGAGCTCCTAAGGTCAATTATTCAATCAATGGACATAATTATAAAATGGGATATTATCTTGCGGATGGTATATATCCGCCTTGGTCAATATTTGTTAAAACTATACCAGCTCCACAAGGCAACAAGAGAAAGAATTTTGCTGCAGCTCAGGAGTCAGCAAGGAAAGATGTGGAACGTGCCTTCGGAGTGCTCCAAGCTCGATTTGCTATTGTTCGTGGACCTGCACGATTTTGGGATGTTGAAACACTTAAATATATCATGACAGCGTGCATTATAATGCATAACATGATTATAGAAGATGAGAGAGAGGTTGGTGTTGCAGATTTCAACTATGATGGCCCTGGTGATAATTCAAATTAAACGGTCTCACGCGAACATACAGCTGAACTTACAGATTTCATTCAAACTCATTATTGTATCCGTGATCGTGAGGCTCACGCTCAACTACAAGCAAATCTTGTAGAACATTTGTGGCAATTACATGGAAGCGAATGAGATAATTTATAGTTCCATGTAAAAGATTAGAGTTCAATTACAAAAATTTGCATTCAACTACAAGTACTTTTGACAAATAATAAAGTTCTTCAATATTAAACTACATGATAATACCAATGACAAAGCAACTACATGGCTAATACCGCGAAAAAAAAAACTACATGAAAAAAGAAACTACATGGAAAAAATCCATTATATCCAGCCATTTTTCGCATGATTTCTTCTTGCTTATTTCTCCAATATTGAACTTGGATTTCAGACATGTTAGAGAGATCTTTGTTCATAATTCTCTCTTCATACTCCCGGTCTATTCTTTCCATCTTCTCTTCGTGCATTTTTTGTTTGCACTCGATAAATTGTTGCATAGTTTTTGCAATCATCAAATCTGGATCATTTTCTACAGATTTGTTTTTTCGCTTATTCAATCTTTCTTTTTCTGCATCTCTACCTAGTGGTCTTTCGTTTGAGATAAAAGTATCATACTCACTGTTACTATCCTCTAAGTTTATAGAATGAGGAGTTGACGGAGATGAGGCACTTGGACTATCATCTTTAAATCTTTTTAATTTTTTTGATTTCTTCTTTTCGCCTTCTTGTAGCCATTTTTGTTGATATCTTAGCATATTCCAACAATGCTCAAATTGAAAAGATGACTCGTGACATGTTTGGTACAGTATTTTGGCATCTTGAATATGCATCAAACAATTAAAAAGAAAAAATTAGTCAAATTTAATAAATAATATTCCTCAAAAGTTATTGTATAAATTTTTTTTGTACCTTATCTTGTTCAGTCTTGCCACTTTGTCTCCTAGATTCTATTTGAGCATAACATCCACAAAATTTGTTAATTGCAAGATTAATAGTCGACCAACGATGCATGAGTGAATTTTCATTACGTTCAGAAGGAAAATTTTTGTGCGCATGAAAATACTCGTGTATTCTTCGCCAATATGTTTGATGTGTTTGGTTGTTGCTCTGCACGGCATCTAAACTAATGTTTAGCCATGCTGAAATAAGTAGCATATCTTCTTCGATCGAAAAGTTACTTTTTCGTGATACTTTCTTTTTTCCGAGGTTTGATTGCGTTTGATCAAACGGAAAAGACGAAATCGGCTCGACTACAAACTCGTCATCAAAAGTTGTATAGTACGGATTTTGTGAGTCCATCTATAAAAAAAAGATTTAAAATTAGAATAGTACAATTAATAATACAAAATGAAATATTAAGAAGCTATACTTTACTAAACATAATTAAAAAATTAACATGTTAAAACTAAAATTAAGAAATGATCATAATATTTATAAAATAATTATTAAATTAAAAATATAATTTATTAACTATAATCTAATATTAACAAAAAAAAAGCACAACTTTGACAAAAAAAAAAAAAATACAAACCTACTCCACCTAAACATTTTAAACCTCAACTTGACAAAAAAAAAAAAGAAAAAAAAAGAGCACAACGGATTTACTAAACATTTGGCCAAAAAAAAAATTCTAAACCTTAAAAATCTTTGTTTTAAACCAAACGTATCACCAAACCCATTAACTTTTGTTTTTCCTTCTCTGCAACGCCTCCTTCCTCTTCACACACACACACACACGAACAAAAATTTGAAGCTCTGCCCCTCACCCCCCACATACACACGAAAAACAGTAAGTTTACCTCTGGCTTTTGTGTTTTTTTTTTCTGATTTGTCTTGTTTTTTGGCTTGATATTGATTTTTTTTTTGCTAAAATTTTTGGGTTTCAAAATATAAAATCTGAGATTTCAAAAGATTGGAGACTTTTCTTTGCTAATTCAACTTGATTTGTGTTTTATTTATAGAAGAGCTCTCCAACGTTCAATTTTTTTACCGTTGGAGAGCTTTAATTTTTTTTTTTTTTTAAGTTAGCTTTTTGGTAGTAGAGAGCCAGCTTTTGGCTCTCTACTAAAAGCGAGTCTAGCAATTAAATGTGCAGCTCCACATTTTAGGGAGCCTCTTATACAGAGGCTGTTGGAGAAGATAATATCATTTTGCCACTCTATAATGGCTAAGGAGCCATTATAGAGAGGCTGTTGGAGAAGGTCTTAGGCAACTACAAAGCCTAAAGAAATGAAAAACTCTTCACACGTCTAAATTGATTGGTTAATCAGAACTTTTACTCATATAAAATAGTTGCTATATGTGTGTGGCATCTCATGTTTTGTAAGTAAAAATTTAATTGACCGGTCAATCTAGACTTTTTGAAGAGTGTCCTAAAAAAATACCATCCAACACAGTGTCAACAACAACAGTAAGGGGGAGAAGAAGTTACAGAAGACCATGACGGAAAACCAAAGGTGAACAAAAAAGTGGTTGGAGACCGCATTAAACTAAAGCAAATGCAGCAAACAATACATAGATGACACAAAAAACAATTGATGGTTCAAGCGAACAAACCCAAGACTGCAATAATGGAGACCAAGCTATCGCTACGATGATGACAGAAATCAACAAGCAAAAACCATCCCAGATCTCAAGGGGCTGAAGCCCTAACCCCAGATCTAGGGATTTACATACAACAAGATTAAAAAAATAAAAAATAAAAAAAAACAAAGAGAGATGATGAAGAATGGTGGAGAAAGAGAAAAAGAAGAGAAAACTGAAGAAAAAAAAAATGCCACCTGATGACAGTCGGGGCACGACTGATGGGACAAAGTTGTGGAACGACTCTCAATCGCCCAAAGAAGGGGAGTAGGAAGGGGGCTTTCTGTTTGGATCAAAATTTTAAGCGTGTGTTTGGATTGAGGGGAGGATGTTTAGTAAAGGAGAGTATCATAAAGGAAATGAATGGAAATTGTCAAATTATGTTTGGATTAAAATTATTTATAAAAGAGAGTATTATAAAAGATTATGAGTATTTTTTGTTTGGATTATAAATAAAATGAAAGGGATGGATAAATTTTATGTGTATAATGACTTTTATACCTTTTTTTATTTTATATTAAATTTTCATGATTTGATGAGGAAAAAAAAAAGGACAAAAATGTTATTATAACGAATAGTATTTTTCCCTCCCCCCATTTCCCCCCAAATTGGAAAGACCATATTCTAGGGGTATGGAGGGGTGAGTCCCATCCCCTCTATACCCCTTCCCTCTATTTCTTCCCAAACCAAATAGGGTAAAGACTCGACCCCTCCTCTTACTAACCCTCCCCTTCCCCCCATTTCCCTCAATCCAAACACACTATAAAACTGATGAAATATTAAAGTCCCTCTCATTTTATTACTCATAAAATTACGCGTCCACAACTCATCATTAAATACAAAATATAATATAAAAAAAGGCTTTAAAGATCTTGAGAATGACACCTAACTTAAATAATTGACTTGAATCCTTTTATAATGTTATAACATTATAAAAAAAGAAAATTAATAATGGTAACTGATAATACTACAATTATAATAAAATAATTAGGATAATTCACCTCAACTTTCTTACTTGAGTTGAAAAGAGGATATCTGTATTCTAGTGCTAACTGATACTAAAATAATAATGAAATTAAGAAAATCACTTTTCAAAACAAAATTTTGAGTTTCAATCTCAAAAGTACAATAATTACTTGAGAATTTTATTGAATAACAAAATAAAATGTAAAAGGAAAAATTCTCA
Source organism: Ehretia macrophylla (assembly GCA_037974665.1). Taxonomy (NCBI): domain Eukaryota; kingdom Viridiplantae; phylum Streptophyta; class Magnoliopsida; order Boraginales; family Ehretiaceae; genus Ehretia; species Ehretia macrophylla. The sequence goes on from CM075767.1 coordinate 67,560,875, forward strand.
GATTTTTTCAATGTACGAATAGTTCTATTCTCAAAGTAATAACCAAAATTACTTTGGGAATTTATTCCTATAGTGCCTAATCCTTATTCTATGAGTGATTTCAGGCCTATCGCATGTAACAATGTCATCTACTAATGCATCTCTAAGATTCTGGCCAATCGATTACGCCTTGTGATGCAGTCTCTCATTTCAGATTCCCAAAATGCCTTTATCAAAGATCGGTGCATCTCTGATAACATTTTGCTTGCTCATGAGTTAATTAAGGCTATGATAACAAAAGGGTTACTCCTTGTTGCTTGATTAAAGCTGACATAAAAAAGGCTTATGACTCGATTAAATGAGACTTTGTTCTTGATACCCTTCAGGCTCTCAACTTTCCAGATCAGTTTGTCCTTTGAGTGGCCAATTGTATCATCACCCCCACTTTTTTGGTCTCCATTAATGGTGGTATGTATGGATATTTCAAAGGTTCTAAAGGGCTGAGTCAAGGTGACCCCATATCACCTTACTTTGTTGTTCTATCTATGAAGGCTTTGTTGGGGATACTTGAACAAATTTATTCCAACTGTGACTTCAAGTGCTATCCTAAGTGCAAGGCAAGTCGGCTCAACTACCTTTGTTTTATAGATGACTTGATGATATTCTTGAAAGGTGAGGAGAATTCAGCCCGTATTATCAATAATGGTTTGGATCACTTCATAGCTCTTTCTGGACTCTTCTTCAACAGTGATAAGAGTAATGTCTTTATTGGTAGCTGCGATGACTAGGTTAATAACAAACTTGCTAATATCGTTGGATTTAAAATTGATAGTCTCCCTATCAAGTACTTGGGAATCCCCCTCATTTTGAGCGGGCTCCATTGCAAGTATTTGGTCCATCGTATTACTCTTAGAATTGGCAAGTGGTCAAACTGTTTCTTTTCTTTTGCTGGCTGACTTCAAATTATCAAATCCATTCTTGGTAAGGTTTACTCCTACTGGTCTCACATGTTTATTATCCCAAAGGATACTATCAAGGAGATTGAAAAAAAAAATTGGCTTCCTTTCTTTGGTCTGGATCTGAAGTCCAAGGGAAAAAAGCCAAAATTTATTGGGATTCTGTATGCAAAAGTAAAGATGAGGGAGGCCTTAGCAAATGTAGGATCCATGATATTAATCAAGCTGCAATCCTGAGATACCTATGGATTCTTTATACCAAACAAAAGTCGGTATGGTGCATATGGATCTACTTGAACTACCTTCGTAAAACCAATTTGTGGGACTTAAGGATGCCTACTAGACCCTTTTGGTCTTAGAGGAAAATCTTGCAGCTTAAGAGTTTGGCGAGTTATGTTATCATGCACAGGATTGGAAAACGGAACTAAGACGAGATTTTGGAAGGATCATTGGCATCTTTTGGGAATTCTGATTGATGTGTTTGATGAAGATACTATCCTTGCAAGTGGTTCCAACAAAGATGCCCTGGTTGCTGAGTTTATTGATAGAGATCGATAGATTTGGCCGAATGATAACAGTACGTTCCATGCTATTTGCGATCTCAATGGCATTCTTCCGCAACCAAACTACGAGGATCGGATTGTGTGAATTAATTCTCCAACGGGTGATTATAAAATGAAATGGGCTTTGGAATTAATTCAACCAAGGTTTGACAGGGTGAATTGGAGCAGAACAATTTGGTTCAAATACTCAATTCCTAAGCAACCTTTTTGCACTTGGTTGTGTTGGTTAGATAGATTGCCGACTAAATTCAGACTAGTGGGATGGGGTTTATCTGTTGATCATAATTGTGTGTTATACCATGGGTGCATTGAAGACCGGGACCATCTGTTTGGACCTTGTTCCTTCTCACGAAGAATTTGGCGAATCGGATAGAAGCTTTATAAAGGACCGATTTCAGTGGGCAATTGGAACAATATTGTGGAATGGTTTATCCGCATGGCTGACTCCACTACTTTTCAAGCGACTTGTATGAAGAGCTTTCTTGGAGAATTCGTCTTCCACATCTGGGAAGAACGAAATAGACACATTCATAACTTTGAAGTGCCCATTGATGAGCAAATTATGGACAACATTATTTTTGACGTTCGTATCAACTTGTACAAAATTAAAAAAGTTAAATACTCTCTTTTAAATCAAGATATTTGTAGGGCCTGAATTTTAGATAATCACACATACTGATAAATGTATCGACTAGCTTTTAACAAAAAAAAAAAAAAATTATTGAACAACAAGATAAAACGAAAAAAAAATCCTCAGATTTTTCCAATATACGTAGACTAAACCAAAATTACGATAATCACCATAACACATCATTTTTTTGGCTGGGTAAATATTTTTTGCTGGGTCACCATAACACATCATTAATAGTAAATATCCTAAAAAGTACAAATCTCACTCCACAAAGTACAAGCCATTTATACATTTCTCTCCTTTACCAGTACCACCAAAACCGAAACCCTACATTATCTTTTACCCAAAACAATCACACTCATTTCCTTCAAAGAGTAGTCAACTCACTCTCTCTCTCTCTCTCTCTCTCTATACATACATATATAATTATATCTCATATATGAGATTTGTGGAGACAGAATAGAACGAAGCGGACGAGTGAGATAATTCATGGCGACGGCGGCGGAGAGTTCGAGCGGCGGAGGCGGCGGAGGAGCGACGGCGGAGTCGTACATCGGGAGCTTGATAAGCTTGACTTCGAAGAGCGAGATCAGATACGAAGGCATTTTATACAACATCAACACTGAAGAATCCAGCATCGGCCTTCGCAACGGTAATATTTTATTTATTTATTTATTTTTTTTGTAAAAATGATATCAATCTTTTCTGTTTAAGTGAAATTTTTTAGGCTTTTTGGTAAATTTTATGCTAATTTTAGTGGTAGTGTGTTCAATTGATTAAAGAATTATTTGATTTATTTATGTTCTTTTGGTGATATTTATTTAATAAATCATTTGATTTAAAATTTGCTGGTTTCGTCTGAAAAAATCAACTTTTTTGCCCTATGTTTGGTAGAAAATTCAATTTTTTTTTAGTTTTTAATTGAATTTTATGGTATTTTTGTTCTTTTTGATGGTCTACTATTGTTTCGTTTGATAATTGATTTATTTTATTTGTTTATTTTGGTTTAAAAAACTTATTGATTTGTGTTTAATTTTGAAATTTTGCGTGCTTGTGTTTTATATGTTTTGGCTGCTGGATGAACTGAAATTGAACTGTAATTAGCATAAAAATTTTGCACTTGAAAAATGATGTAACAGAATTTAGTTAATTTTATTTGATCTTGACACAGTTTTGTAAGAAATATTTCATCTTTGGCTTTTTGATTTTGCGGAAGTGGAAATGATGTACAAGTGAGAAAGGGTAATATCTGATGAAGCATATTTGATTAAGAAGTTAGTAAATTGTGTAAGATCTTAATTTTTTGTAATCACTGTGTAGAAGCAAAACCAGATGAGTTAGAAAGGGAATCAAGTTTCATTCTGAAGTATATAAACAATCTCGTCGAAGTTCAAGCTACAGCTTATTTATCCGTTAAGTCATACATCTGCTACCATTCAGCTGATTTCAAGCCCTGTTTATATAGTATTTGGATACTGCTTAGTTTGTGAAGTTGCTATGTGCAGGTAAAATAGCGTATTACATTAGCCAATGCCAATGAGCATTGGATGTGTCAATTCAGTCTCAAAGTATTTCAATGCATTTGAAGTTCTGTTGTCATGTTTAAAGAAATCTAGGCTTAAACGTTGTCATATGTTCTGTGTAGCAAATTCTGGAATCTCAGAAATCTTTTGCCAGCATAGTTTATCATTATTGTTGCTAGGATAATTTAGTTGTTAATAATCTGTATCTAGATTTGAGTTCTGTTTGTATGAAGCTATTGGAATTATCTAATTATTGGCGTAACTCATGGCAGTAAGATCATTTGGAACTGAAGGGCGGAAAAAGGATCCACAAGTCCCACCGAGTGACAAGATTTATGAATACATACTATTCCGAGGAAGTGATATCAAGGTAGTTCATTGTCTTTATCAGATGTGCCTCCTGTATGTGTCACTCACTGCATAACAATAATCTTCTGTCAGTCTTCTATGTTCTATATTTGCATTTCCGATTTCACCTTTGCAGTATATCTTGGTTAGTTAAACTACAACTAATATTCTGTGTTTGAGTTTGTCATTGTCTTTGATGCTTGAAGATTGTCTTAGGAGACTCGGCAATGAATAGGTTTACACGGGTGGGGTAGGAGATACTTTTGGTTCTGGGGCATTATTTTTTGTTTTGTTATTCATGTAGACTATATGTACACGGCATGTTTCTACTAATTTGAAGGAGAAAAGTTAAGTATATGGCATACTACTGCATACTTATGGCAGTTTAGCAAATAGGCTTAGAGGCTTCATGAACATTGGAATTTTTAACTTTTCGCCTCAATTTGTTCCATGGATTTGTTTGGAATGTGGTCAATAATATCTTGTGTACTGCTAAGTAGTAGTCTTCCTTATTTATTTTATGTCTTTATATGCTGTTACTTAGACCATGTATTATGCTTTTTACAGGATTTACAGGTTAAATCTTCTCCACCTGTTCAAACTACACCACCCTTAAACAGTGATCCAGCGATTATTCAGGCAAGTAGGAGAGCTGTCATAGATATGTACTACAACAGATTGAGTTCATATCTTTCTAACTCCTAATTTCTTATGCAGTCTCATTACGCTCGTCCAACTACAAGTTCTACAAGCTTGCCTACGAATGTTAGTGGGTCTTTGACAGATCTTAGTTCCCAGTCTCCTCTGCTGGGCCACCCTGGGCAAACTTTTCAAAGTGGGTTGCCCTTGTATCAGCCTGGAGGGAACTTGGGTTCTTGGGGGCCTTCACCTCCTCCTCCAAATGCAAATGGTAGTGGGCTTGCCATGCCCATGTATTGGCCAGGATTTTATGGCGCACCAAATGGACTACCTCAGTTACATCAGCAATCTTTGCTTAGACCACCTCCAGGGTTGTCAATGCCTCCTTCCATGCAGCAGATGCAGTATTCTGGTTTCAATGCATCTTTGCCATCAGGACCATCAAACTTGCCAGAATATCCATCACTATTGGCTCTGTCAACTACTAGTTCTCTTAACTTAGCATCAACTTCTTTACCTGCCTCAACCTTGCCTTCTACTGTGCCTCTCATGCAACCTGTGTCACTAGCTTCTGAAACAGTCCCCACCATGGTATCCAATAAGGCTCCTATTTCTGGGATACCTACAAGCACATTAGGTGCCCCCTTGCCCTCAATTCCCCCTTTGACTACTTCAGGCCCTGATGTAAATGCTTTCATGGCCCCTATCTCTAGCAAGCCTAACGCGATATCTGGCCCAAGCTTGTCACATCAGACAACATCTCAACCTGTAACTAATGTTGCTGGGACATCCAGTTCAGTTCTATTGGAAACACCTACTCCATCACTTATAACTCCAGGACAGCTGCTGCAGTCTGGACCAGCTGTAGTTTCTTCAATTCAATCTTCACAAACAGCTCAGAAGGATGTAGAGGTGGTTCAAGTATCACCAAAACCATCGCCGGAACCGCTGGCCCCAGTTCGTGCAGAAGGTCAGCCTCCAATATTGCCATTACCACCACCTGCACGTGCCCAAAAGGTGATCTTCCCTAGTAATTTTTTTGTAATTTGTGGTTTCACGTTTGCAATTATACACTATTTTCTTTCCCTTGCCAAATGCTTGGAAGCACCTTTCTTTTTTCTTTCTTCTTTTTCTTGTTTTTTATTTGAATTGCCTTTGCAGCCCGTGGATCCTAATGGATTTTTTGAAATGCTATTGATGACGATCTGAGTCTCTCATATACAGGGAAAAAATTTGAATATTCATCTATACATGTAGAAATGTTATGGGTTAGAACTGTGTTTGTCGATGTGATGTGAAGTTTTATTATCAATTTTTCTTCACAAAGGTCTGCTCATTATGAGCCAAACATTAGATGGTGACAAAATACCGGTTCTGGGTATTTTGGATTAGTCATTGGAAGGCACAAGATTTCATGCTTGATAGCTAGGAAGGATGCTCATTTTTTATTAGTTGCTTACATGGTTGATGACATTTGCTCGGTGAATGATTATAATTACTTGCTAAGATAATGTTTAAGTTGTCCATTACTTGCTTCTATTGCATAATCATAACCATCTCTGTTTGCATAAATATCTCTATATGCCACAAAGCATGACGTCCTTATGTTTTTCTGTTATGAGTTGTGTTCTTGAATGATGATTGAAGTCCTCCTCTGGCATTACTGAATTATTTTTTTAAGATTAGAGAGCTAAAATTTCCGTTTCCCATTCCAGCCAAATGGATCTCATTTCCAGACACGACAGAACTACAGAGGGCGTGGAGGAAGAGGAACTGGGGTAAGACTTGAAAATTCTTTAATTTCAATTTTCTCATAAGCTATCCTTTAATCCACCTTTAGCTAAGGTTGAGAGCTGACACTTCTCCAATTGGTCATAGGTTTCTTCGGTAGAGCTATACTTTGTAGACTTCTTTATTCTTGTAAAATATAAACCATATAACTTGTTTATGACAATCTTATACGAGGCATATTATGGTTTTCTGAAGGAGACAGGATAAATTGGGCTTTTTCTATATGCTTTTCAAAAAGCATCATGTGATATCCTTCGTACTTTAGTCAACTTGGCCTGTGTCACTTTTTCTATTGCATTGGTTGAAGTGTCCATTTTCAAGTTCTGCAAATCCCATACTTTGTCTTGAACAAGGTCTAGTTCTATTCATATAAATATCTCTGATGTTGACGGAGTTTTCCAATTGCAAATTGCTTAAATAAATTAGTTGTTGACACACATTGTTCACTGTTAGTGGAGAGATAACTTACTGATGAGCTTTGTTTAAACCCCTCTACCCGGGAAAGGGGAAAAGGTTTTTTTTGGGGGGGGGTGGTGCTTTGGTGTTTGGTTTGTTTGGATGAACTTGATGTTTTATATTTGTTACAAAGAGGATTAATTGTTTGAAGGTTGCTCTCATCCTGGGGATAGTTGGACACTGCTGTGGAGGGACTACAAAATATAGAGCATCTTTTTTAATGCATTATAAAATTACATTCTTTCAATTGGTTATGCTATTAACATTCCAGTCATTTGGTAGCTGACTTTTACTTGGAGTACGATTAATGTAGAAATTAAATACTGAAAAGTGGTTAAGTTTGTCAACATTTATTTTCTTTTCTTTTTCCTTTTTTTAGTGGAGCAATATATCCCGGGGGATTGATCACTATGCAAGAATTATCATCTGAACAAATGGTTTTTAATTCTAAATGCAAATAACTTTTTTTTTGAGAAGTGAAAAGATTTTTATTAATAAGCACCAAGGGGTGCAACCCAAAACTATTTACATCAACTATGAAAAATGCCAAAAACATTTTTGCTAATTACATCAACTATGAAAAGTATCTAGACATTCTTGGATACTATCTCCATTGACCATACAAGAGCCATTAGTCCAAAAACAAAGATCATGGAAACAATGGCTTTTCAAAAGCACAAGAGGCTATTCCTTCTCTTTAAAGGCTCTACGATTTTGTTCCTCCCACAGGTTCCAATATGATGGCAAGCGGGACTGTACGAATGACCCTTTTTTTATGCTTGGATGATTTGATTCAAATGCAAATATGTGTTGGTAAAGATAATAACTTTTGGTGAAATGTAATACTTGTTTTGTTTATGTATATCTTCAAACATTATTGGTGATATTTTGGATTTGCAGATGTCTCGTCCGGTTACAAGATTCACTGAGGAATTTGATTTTATGGCCATGAATGAGAAATTCAAGAAGGAAGAAGTTTGGGGTGATCTCGGGAAAAGTAGCAAATCAAAGGATGAAGGCAACGGTAGTGATGAAGATGATGCTCATGAAGAAGATGACGTTGGGTTGCCCAAGGTTGAGGCCAAGGTCGTATTGCACTTAATGCCTCTGTTGACATCTGTTTTCTTACTTGTTACTTGTGATACATCTTCAGTACTGACTCAAATCTGCTTGTGTGCTTGTCAGCCTGTTTATAACAAGGATGACTTTTTTGATACCCTCTCCTGTAACGCGCTGGATAATGACTCCAACCATGGGAGGATGAGGTTCTCTGAGCAGATGAAGTTAGACACCGAGGTATGTACTACATCTGAACTCATCACTCCAGATTCAGGGGTTCTTTTCAATGTCTTAATTTATATCATGGGTGCAGACATTTGGAGAATTTTCATCAAGGTACCGGGGTGGTCGAGGAGGTCGTGGCCCTGGTCGTGGTGGTCGTTCTCGGGGTGGTTATTATGGAAGAGGGTATGGCTATGGTTATGTTGGTAGGGGTCGTGGTCGAGGTGGCCCAAATCGTTCTTCCTAGAGAATTGGTACTCACAAAAACTGGCCTCTCTTGCCCATGGGGACAGGAAGATTTAGGACTCTGCTCGTAACGTTTGTGCATTTTCAATTTGGTTTTCTGAGAAATAAACTTAGGATCTACAATATGATATCTTTTATACTTTCAATGCTTCAGCTTTTTCTGGATGAGGCTTTTTAACTAGTAAATGGTTCTGATCTTGTGACTTGACGTAAGGTGGTGCATCAGAATTGTGCCCCGTGTACGTCTTAGTATTTCAGTAGGTTCAGATCGTTCAAGAATTATCAACTAGTTGGCTTGTTCTAATACCCAAGTAATTGTTTGCAAGAAGCTAGTTTCATTTTCTTTCCTTTCTGTTTTTCAGGATTTGGGTTTTCCTATTACATTATCATAACTGCATCATCAATTCACGAGTATTGAATCTCCCTCGTAATGTTACAAGGGGATTCAAGTCCCACGTTTTGGGTTATTGTTTTAAACACTCTGGCCACTTTGTTATCTCATTGCAAATATAGAGGGGTAGTTGTACTATAGGGAAGTGCATATTGAGAACAAGTAGGGATAAGGGGAGTTAAACCGTTTGGTTGGTTGTAGGTTATGAGTAAATTTAACAGTTGTGAATTATTGATATAATTATAATAAAATATACAGCTTAGAATTAATTAGATTTTGTTCATAATATTATGATGTTGTGAGAGGATTTTTACTCAGTTGGCTGTTGCATAAGAATTAGGTTCCATGATGTGCTGCTGAAGGATTAGCTTGATTTGGGTCCTTGTGCATGTCATGCACGGTTGAATGGTTTGGACTACTTTTTCGAGTCTAGTTTAGCCTGTACAGACAAAAATGAAAGAGCGATAAAAAGTTATACCGGCTTAGGGTTTTATCTCTACATTGCTAGTTCTAAGTTTGGTTTCGCATATAGAATTGGGACATTGTGATATTATTGTTGGGGTGTCTCGTACATTTGCCTATGTGGAGTTAATTAAAAATATAGCTCTCGATAAGAATAAGTGATGTCAGATATATATATATATAATTGATCTCATTTATTGGGTAATACTTGGTTTGGTTTAGGCTAATTGTGTAATGGTTTCTCTTGAAATCATCTTTCTTATTCGAACTAGTTTTTCAAAATTAAACAATGATATGATATTCGTAAAATAATTAGTTTTTCTCTTACTTTTATGTTTGCGAAGAAACACACTTCTTAATCCATTTTTTATTTTGGTAAACACTTTTTAATCCATTGTGATAAGCGATGAGTAATATTTAATGTTAATTTTGCACCAATTCATTCCTTCTGTTAAATGTCAAATTTGTTGTGTATATTGTAAAAGTTTTATCAAATGAAAAGAATAAAAGAGTAAAGGGGTCACATATAATAATACTCAATAAAAAGTTAACCGAACGAAAATGCTAGTAGACATTTTGTCTACGTTCTGAAAAGGAAAATACATAGAAAAAACATATAACATGTCTTTGTAAAATCATTTGATGTAATAACTAGATGAGCCATACTCCATAGCTCTAATGGAATTTATTAGGGGACAATCATCAATCATGTGTGGCTACTTGCATGTTGCAACAAGGACCCTTCGAGGAGGAAGAGAAGGTCTTCGACCATGAAGCAAAGCAAAATTATCAAGGAAGAGAACATCACCCTTCTCCCATTTAAATTGGATGCTTTCTTCTTCAATGATCTCTTCACACCTCTTAACAACATTTTTTGGTATTTCACTTCCATCTGCCATCATGGCTGAGCTTAGTTCCTTCCCATGCATCCCAACTATTGTGTTGAACCACATTCTTCTCCCTTTTCTTCCATCAAATACCTTTGTTAGAGATCGTGGACCAAGAATTGTCTTCACTCCTCCATTTGGCAGCCATTCCATATCCATTCCTAAAGCCTTAGCCCTGCAAACATTTGACATGTTTCATATTCTGTAACTACGGACGGATTTAGAATTTTTTTTTTTTTTTTTTTGATTGAGAAGTTTTGGACACAGTTTAGCAAACACAGTAATATTTGATAACCATTCCATATCCATTCCTAAAGCCTTAGCCCTGTAAAATAGTAGACATGTTTCATATTCTATAATTAAGTGCAGGTTTAGAATTTTCTTTCAATAAGAGTTATAATAATATTTATTTTTGGTAGAGACAAAAAGATTTTTCAAATACTTAAAATTTTTTTATTGGATATTATGAGTTCAGTAAAAGCTGCAATTCTCACTGTTACCCTCCTCTATCTGGTATTGTCAACAACTATGAAAACATGTTAATTAGCCAGAAGAAAAGAATAAATAAAAAGCACAAAAACCCGGCCCCTTCAAGGCAAAGAAAATAAATAAAAAAAACAATTCAGTGTACGAAAATTATGCTAGTAGAATACCGTATACTACCTTTTCTCTGCTTCTGCACGATCTGATGTTCCAAAGGCATCTTCCCAACCTCGACCTCTCATGGAAGATGTATCATTATTGCTCAAAGCTGTGAAGCTATATTTCAATCCCTTCTTCTCCATCTCCTCCACCATTTCAGGGAACTCTTCGAGCATCCTTTCTGTAACCCGAAAGCTAGGCACAATAGGTGTCTCACCACCTTCCGGTGGTGGTATTTCACAGAAAAGTATTACTTTTTTGGGGCATTCCTTTATCTGCTATGTCAAAGTATAACCTTTGGTTAAATAATTATATCATTAATACTCATTGCATTCAACTTCATGTAATTGTGACTTTTTGAGTGGGTAAGGTATATATATATATATATATATATATATATATATATATATATATATATATTTATTTATTTATTTTTACCTCCCACCCCACCTGTCCCAACCCTTGTCTCTCACTTACAAGGGAGAGTAATTCCCTACTAGATTACTCTTGAATTTGAGTAGGTGAGGTAATATACTAATATGTGGAATCAACTTTGTGCTTGAATCATATTATATAAATGAAATAAGTATGTAGTCATATAAAAGCTTACTTCTTTAGATTGTTCTTAAAAGCCAGAGAGAAGAGCCAATCATTTGTATCCACATATCTATATTTTATATAAATATTTACTTTTTTATGATCAATAATACGTTTATACAATATAGGCAATCTCAAGAATGAAAAGTCCAGGACGAACATTAGATAGAGAATTTAAATATTGTTTCCAATATATTGTTCATGATTATCAATTGTATTGCTGAAGAAGATAGCTTGAGCTCGGGAGAAAATGCCTTGTTTGCAGCATAGTTGAAAAATACCAACATCTCTTGCAATGAAGAGAAAAGCATAAAGTATCAATTGATTTTGTTAGCAAGAAAATCAATAAACTGTCTATACAGTTACGATAAGAATGATAACGGTATGAATAATTTAAATCCAACAAAAAGGGCATCATGGTTCTTTTATCCATGCAATTATTTTCAAATGAAAACGTTACGAGAGAATCCAAACATTTACTCACCAGAACCATCTCGTGGTGGTAGTATACAAACTCAGAGAGAGGTCCTTCATTAGCAGTCCACACTCTTTTGTGGACATGAGTTCTTGGTGCTGGTCCAACATATCGTATGTCTTCCCACCCACAAGCCTCAACAATCTCATTGAAATCTTCTGCATGCTTCACATCAAACCCTCGTAAAAGAACAGCACTGTTTTTTATTATCATTTCCTCAAACCATTCTTTGTTCTCCTTCAGAGCCTCAACTAGTGAATCTATGCCATTTTCATTAGACTCGCATGGTAATAGCACTAGTGGTATGGTTTCACCATCCACAACCTTTTCACCTTCGCATTTGCCAACCTTAAAGTATTCCATACACGTGTGATTCATCTCTAATTTTGTTTTTCGAAAACTTTAACTATTCCAATAATTATATTGGATATTCAGACCTGGTGGAACAAGCGATAGTACGATTCTTATATATAGTGGTTGGTTGGTGCGGCTATTTACAATGGAATCACGAGTCATATCGGCAAAATTTAGATGCTCTTTTGTCGTCTTAGTAGATTGCCAAATTGTAGCTTTTCATTTGCCTTTACTCACAAATTTTTTTGTACCATGTCGTCTAGTCAAATTAGCTTAGGATGTCTTTAAACAATTAGTGAAATGATTGAGTAACGATTTATTATAATTAAAAATTTTAAATTTGAATTGTCTTTTTTTTTTTTTTTTTTTTATTAATTTAGAACATACATTAAGTAGACTGCTACATTACAAAATTTATAATTTTAAAATAAATTCTTCATCACTCTTTTTTTAAAAAAAAAAAAAAAAAACAATTAGCTTAGGATGACGATATCTAGTGGTCGACCATTTTCTTAATTTTAAAATGTGAAGCAAACGAGACTTGAAACTTTCGCTGCTTCCAAGAGATGTTGATGTGTGAGAACAACGTATTTACGACCGACAATTATATATGTTTACAACGATTTGCTGTAAAAAACTGATCCATCAAGGTGTTAACTTTACAATGCTAATCGCAAGAAGTTGGAGTAATTAGTCGATGCTGTATATATTGTCTGCCAGCTGATGCTGTGCAGAGAGCGGAGAAATTAAAGTGTATCAAGCTATTTAATTTAAGATCTTTTGGTTTAACTGTTTAGCGTATAGTGGCAAAACAACTATACATGGCCACCAAGGCTTTGGTCTGGTAGTGAGAGGCTGCGGGATCAATTCTTGTTAACTACTTATGTGTTGTACGGTCATAAATCTCTTCTGAATCAAAAAAACAAAGATACATACTATAATTTTTACCGACACAGACTTCAACATTCCCCAAAACAAAAAAGCCATTATTGTGAGGAGGGTAAAGAGTGTCCAATGCAAAGTGCATGGCCTTTCATTCCCTTGTTTCATTGTGGCACAACCCCCCATGAGCAGCCCTCGGCCTCCTCTTGGAAATCTTGCGATGAGTTGACCAATTTCTCTACCTCACTTCTTTTTCCTTCTCCTTCATCGTTGATTGCATGTAATTTGATTGTCATTCACATAAAAGAAATGGAAAATTTTTGAGTAGTCTACTTCCCTAAGAAGAACTTAGAAACTGGTTCTTATTCCTGCCATTATAAGAGGAGATAGAATGGAAAAGTCGTCCTTGCAACAAAAATGAATTCAATAAACCTCAAGAGCAAGTATTAAATAAAATTTAATTAAAACTCTCACTAATTATACTATGTTAAATCACTATAAATTACAAGATTTATAGCCTTAGAGTAAATTAATGTGGTCCTCCTTATAGTAATTTCTCGTCATAAAAAAATTAAAGAAATCACTGTGCTCCTCGCCGCAACATGATCTTGGTCGCAGCCTAGGTAAGTATTACAATTAGAGCTAGAATGCAAATACTATCGATGATGATTGTATGTATTGTTTTTATTTAGGTTATTGGCATTGGTAAATATATATCCAATTGTATACCACAACCATAAGTTATGGGTGGTAATATTTACATAGTTTATTAGTTAAATGAAATATAATATATCTTAGGTGGAGTATTGAATTCTTTAGAACTAAGGTTTTAAGTCCATATCAATTTTCTTTTTCTTATCTTATATTCTTTTTTCTCAAGTGAGGATTAAACATAGGCTAAGTAGAAGCTGTAATCCTCATTGACCCACAACATTATTGAAATATATGTTTACTTTTTTTCTCAAAAACTTATTAGTCTCCACTTATCTATTAATTTTGTTATTTAAAATCACTGTATCCCTATAAGGCTACTAACTTTAGTTTATGTTGTTTATTCTTTTTATAAGGTTTTACAAACATGTAAGAACTTAAGCGATAAATCTAATTTATTATTTAATGCAAATATCGAAAGAAGCTGAGAATAAAATAAAATAAAATAAAGCTATAGTTTTACAAATAATGTACTAACCTTTCACATTTTTGGGATGTCGCAACATAGGAAAACTTTTGCAAAAAAGCTATAAACCATAACAACAGCTTTATTTAGCACTTTCCTGGCTGTCAAATTAGGTCTCATTTTTGACCAAAAAAAAAAATAGGTCTTATTGTAAATCCTCTTTTACAACATTTTTTGCTAAAAGAGAGTAAGAATTAAAACAATTGCAAGTGATTTTTTTTAAAGGTTTTCTTTAAATACTACATAATAAGTGTTTTCTTATTTGCAATTGTTTCGAAAAGTAATAACAATGGTCTTTTAATATTTTTATGATGGTTTTTATTAGTTATTGCACGACTTTTCAAAAGTATAAGCAACTATATTTTTTATACTTGCAATTTCATTATTGTTAAATCATATAAAGGCAAGGCCTTTCTTTTTATGTTAAGCTATACTTGAAAATATTCTTCTAAATGGGCGATAGCAAGGTTTGAGCAAATGACTTTTTGACTATGTACTTCAATAAATGGGACTACCCAGAGGCGGATGTATATTAGAGCTAGTGGGGGTTGCAGGCCCCCCAACCCAGAAGAATGTTAAAAGTTCTATGTATTTTTTAAAAATATATTTAAATATCTATGTATTTTTAGTAAAAAAAAATTATTAGCTTCTATTGAAAAAAATTGTACTCATATAGTTGAAAAATTATGCGTTTTAGTCCCTACTGAGAAGAATTCTTAGAATATTCGCCTCGGGGACTACAAGGTAATGCAATTTGAAAGCTATTATACAAATAATTTTGTTAAATTAACATTTGAAATATGAAAATTGTCGGTCTTGTGCCATAATCTAATATTTTGATGATAACAAAAATCTCATTTATACGATTTATATAATTCTCATCTTCTATTGTATTTGAAAATATTTGAGTATGTTTTAGCTATGTTTAATCAATGGTCAAGAAATGATGGACATATCCTAGAACAAATTCACAAGAGGACTTTACTTTACCATTGAATAATGAAGAGAAAAAAAGATGTGGAGTAATAAGGGTGGATGAAATAAGACATAAGAGGTAGCAGCTTTTATATATGTCGTTTGCCTTAGTATTTTCTTTGTTTTTGAAAAATGATGACTTGTGTCAAAACATTCTTTGTATCAAAATAGGCTTCCAAAAGAATTTTCATGCACCATAAGTGATCTTAGTTAAAGATACAAATACCTACTTTGTTTTTCTACTTGGCCTGAAAGTTATATGGACAAGTCAGAAGAGAAAGCCGGTTGAGTAGCTCAATTGACTTCCTTAGCCGACTCTAATAGAAGGTTCAAGACTAAGCCAGAAGAGAAAGCTAGTTGAGTAGCTTTATAGACTTAATAAAAAAAACATCAGACTTTTGCCAGAAGAGAAAGCCAGTTGAGTAGATCAACTAATTTCCTCAGCCAACATTAACAGAGACAGCCAAAACCAAGCCGGAAGAAGAAGTTGGCCAAGCTACTCAGCCAACTTACTCAACCGAGTTTGTCAGATGTTTGAAAAACTAGCCATTGTTTTGACTGATAGAGAGTTTTCTATAACTACCACACATTTCATAAATGTATCTAACTCTTCCAACTTTAAGAATTGAATACTAAGTTTTTAAAAGCCTTTATTACACTTTTATTACGCATGATCTTGAGCTAACACTTGCAAATCTTTGATCATTTAAGTTTTTCATTTATATTATCCAACTTATAGAGGAGTTATAGCTTTGTATCTTTTACTTCCTTACAAGAGCTTGCAATACACTCTAGTTCTTAGATTGTGATAATCATAGAAGAGTAAAGAATGTTGTTAATCCTTTGTGGTTTCAAAGTAAGAATGATAATATGTTGAAGCTTCACCTACACTTGAAGAAGTTAGTATACCACTCTTGTAGACTCAAGAACATTGTAGTTAGTTTGTACTTTACTAACATTTGAAGAAGCATCATAGTGGAGTTTGTAGAAATTCTAAGGGGAAAAGACCTTAAGTGGTAGATGTAGATTAACAAACTATCTAAAAACCTGATGTTTCATCTCTCTTTCCCTACTTTTACATTCCTCTTATTGCATACAAAATGTTCGATATATTGCTTGAAAGAAGTTCTAATTTAGCCATTGAGAATTATATTATTATTTTAAGTTTTTAAAGTAGTAGATTTGCTATTATAACCTAACTCACTCCCCTCTTAGGCTCATTTGGACTAACAAAAAACCAAAAAATAAAATATATATTTTTTGAAATGATGGAAAGTTTTACAGGTGTAGCTTATTTGTTAATTATTATTTTCACAATGGTTTTTGGCCCTATAGGGCAATAAGCTTCTTCTCACTTTAACAAGTTTATCTGTTATTAGAAAAAATCAATATTTTAAAAAAGAACCCCAAAAAATAAACTTTTCGGTAAATGAAGAAAGTATAGTAATCAAATTAGCCATTATATTTGCGAAATGCAGTACAAACAAAAGTCTCTTCTTATTTATTCTTGAAGTATGAATAATGCAACAACATTCTTATTTATACAGGTGAGTAACACTCTGCCCCTTTAAAGGTACATGGAGTGTAGCATTTACCTTATACTATTGTTTTGGCTCATTTAATCCTCTCAAGGGTTAGTTATGTACATTCAAATTTTAATATGCTATTCTGACAACATTTCCATTGACCAATACAAGGAAGGAGGTTAAGTGATACAAATATACATTAAGGTGCACATCGTTACACTACTTATACGTTAGTAGATGAGAGAATAAGTAGATGAGAAGATCCAAACCCGTGATCCATATACTTGTAATTTTTTGGCCATGTGTTTGGGCTTATACGTTGGAGCTTTGGGGCAATTTTCTTTTGTGTTTTATTTTGGGCTTGACCCCTTATATTTGTAATTTTTTGGCCATGCTGTGTTTAGGCTCTTGTGTTCTGGCCATGTTTGTTTTCTGGGCCTTTGTCTTTTTTTCTTTTTAAATTTTTTTTCTGGATCAAGTTGGATTGGGGCTGTTGAGTGTTGTGTGTCATTCTTTCACCGTAATGGATCTGTTATTCTCAACCCAAAAAAAAAAAAAAAAAAAAAACCAGAAAAAAAACGCTTTGCTTTATTTCCAGCTTGAATGTTAGCAGCCCAAATATGTACCATGTTAAAGCTAGAATCATTACTCTTCTCTTTATCTTATCATTGATGATAATTGTTTAGATGTTGGTTTCCTAAGGCAATTGGCATTGATAAAGTAATCAATGGCGTGAGAAGCAATATTTTACGTAATTATCAATTAAATGATAGATTTGAGTCGGATTATTTAATTTTATATGTCGACTAAGATGTTGGGTCCTCAATTTTCTTGTTCTTAATTCTATTCTATTCTTTTTGCCCCTCTCTCTAATCTCCCAGGAGTAGAATTGTTGGGATTTTTTTTTCTCTTCATCTTTTTGTAGATTTTATTTATTTATATTTTCATTAATTCTCCACAATTATGAAATTCGAACTCCGATCTTTTTGTAGATTTTATGCACTAAGAATTTGCAACTTTTTTTTTTATTCAATTAAGCTATATATATAAATATGCTGCAGAGTGAAGTAGTTCGCCTGAAGTTACTAATAGGGGAAGCCACAGTGTCACATTTAATAAAGTAAATAAGCCAGTTTCTATTGGAAACATTTCTTAGCACATCTCTAATCTTAATACATTCTGACTACACACTGACTCTAGGAATGTCAATAAGGATGAAATTACGTAGGTACCCATCCTATCCCTACCCCAAATTGAAAAGAGTGTTAGGATGAGAATTAATGGAGAATAAAACAGGGGTATAAGAATTAAATTTTTAATCCCTTTTTCGAAATTAAACAATGATATGATATTCGTAAAATAATTAGTTTTTCTCTTACTTTTATGTTTGCGAAGAAACACACTTCTTAATCCATTTTTTTATTTTGGTAAACATTTTTTAATCAATTGTGATAAGCGATGAGTAATATTTAATGTTAATCTTGCACCAATTCATTCCTCTTGTTAAATGTCAAATTTATCGTGTATATTGTAAAAGTTTTATTAAATGAGAAGAATAAAAGAGTAAAGGGGTCACATATAATAATACTCAATAAAAAGTTAACCGTATGAAAATACGAGTAGACATTTTGTCTACGTTCTGAAAAGGAAAATACATAGAAAAAACATATAACATGTCTTTGTAAAATCATTTGATGTAATAACTAGATGAGCCATACTCCATAGCTCTAATGGAATTTATTAGGGGACAATCATCAATCATGTGTGGCTACTTGCATGTTGCAACAAGGACCCTTCGAGGAGGAAGAGAAGGTCTTCGACCATGAAGCAAAGCAAAATTATCAAGGAAGAGAACATCACCCTTCTCCCATTTAAATTGGATGCTCTCTTCTTCAATGATCTCTTCACACCTCTTAACAACATTTTTTGGTATTTCACTTCCATCTGCCATCATGGCTGAGCTTAGTTCCTTCCCATGCATCCCAACTATTGTGTTGAACCACATTCTTCTCCCTTTTCTTCCATCAAATACCTTTGTTAGAGATCTTGGACCAAGAATTGTCTTCACTCCTCCATTTGGCAGCCATTCCATATCCATTCCTAAAGCCTTAGCCCTGCAAACATTTGACATGTTTCATATTCTGTAACTACGGACGGATTTAGAATTTTTTTTTTTTTTTTTTTGGGTGAGAAGTTATAGTACACAGTTTAGCAAACACAGTAATATTTGATAACCATTCCATATCCATTCCTAAAGCCTTAGCCCTGTAAAATAGTAGACATGTTTCATATTCTATAATTAAGTGCAGATTTAGAATTTTCTTTCAATAAGAGTTATAATAATATTTGTTTTTGGTAGAGACAAAAAGATTTTTTAAATACTTAAAATTTTTTTATTGAGTATTATGAGGTCAATAAAAGCTGCAATCCTCACTGTCACTCTCCTCTGTCTGGTATTGTAAATAACTATGAAAATATGTTTAATTAGCCAGAAGAAAAAATAATAAATAAAATGCATAAAAACTCAGCCTCTTCAAGGCAAAGAAAATAAATAAAAAGGATAATTCAGTGTACGAAAATTATGCTAGTAGAATACCGTATACTACCTTTTCTCAGCTTCTGCACGATCTGATGTTCCAAAGGCATCTTCCCAACCTCGACCTCTCATGGAAGATGTATCATTATTGCTCAAAGCTGTGAAGCTATATTTCAATCCTTTCTTCTCCATCTCCTCCACCATTTCAGGGAACTCTTCGAGCATCCTTTCTGTAACCCGAAAGCTAGGCACAATAGGTGTCTCACCACCTTCAGGTGGTGGTATTTCACAGAAAAGTATTACTTTTTTTGGGCATTCCTTTATCTGCTAGGTCAAAGTATAAACCTCGGTTAAATAAATATATCATTAATACCCATTGTCAGGTAAACTTTTTCTTTTTAACCCCGTCCCACTGATTTGAACCTTAATTTCCTAACTGTTAGGGAGAGTAATTCACTATTAGATTATTTACCGAATCTCGAGTAGGTGAGGTAATAAACTAATATGTGCAATCAAATTTATGCTTGAATCATATTTTATAAATGAAATATATTAGTTTCATAATCTATAAGGCTAAAACTGCCACGCTGCTGATACATGTATGTAGTCATATAAAAGCTTACTTCTTTAGATTGTTCTTAAAGGCCAGAGAGAAGAGCCAATCATTTGTATCCACATATCTATATTTTATATAAATATTTAATTTTTTATGATCAATAATACGTTTATACAATATAGGCAATCTCAAGAATGAAAAGTCCAGGACGAACATTAGAGAGAGAATTTAAATATTGTTTCCAATATATTGTTCATGATTATCAATTGTATTGCTGAAGAAGATAGCTTGAGCTCGAGAGAAAATGCCTTGTTTGCAGCATAGTTGAAAAATACCAACATCTCTTGCAATGAAGAGAAAGCATAACGTATCAATTGATTTTGTTAGCAAGAAAATTAATAAACTGTCTATACAGTTACGATAAGAATGATAACGGTATGAAGAATTTAAATCCAACAAAATGGGCATCATGGTTCTTTTATTCATGCAGTTATTTTCAAATGAAAACGGTACGAGAGAATCCAAACATTTACTCACCAGAACCATCTCATGGTGGTAGTATACAAACTCAGAGAGAGGTCCTTCATTAGCAGTCCACACTCTTTTGTGGACATGAGTTCTTGGTGCTGGTCCAACATATCGTATGTCTTCCCACCCACAAGCCTCAACAATCTCATTGAAATCTTCTGCATGCTTCACATCAAACCCTCGTAAAAGAACAGCACTGTTTTTTATTATCATTTCCTCAAACCATTCTTTGTTCTTCTTCAGAGCCTCAACTAGTGAATCTATGCCATTTTCATTAGACTCGCATGGTAATAGCACTAGTGGTATGGTTTCACCATCCACAACCTTTTCACCTTCGCATTTGCCAACCTTAAAGTATTCCATACACGTGTGATCCATCTCTAATTTTATTTTTCGAAAACTCTAACTATTCCAAAATTATATTGGATATTCAGACCTGGTGGAACAAGCGATAGTACGATTCTTATATATAGTGGTTTGTTGGTGCGGCTATTTACAATGGAATCACGAGTCATATCGGCAAAATTTAGATGCTCTTTTGTCGTCTTAGTAGATTGCCAAATTGTTGCTTTTCATTTGCCTTTACTCACAAATTTTTTTGTAATTAGCTTAGGATGTCTTTAAAGAATTGGTGAAATGATCGAGTAATAATTTATAATGACTAAAAATTTTAAATTTGCACTGTCTTTTTATTTATTTATTATTATTGATTTAAAACATATGTTAAGTAGACTGCTATACTACAGAATTTATAATTTTAAAATAAATTCTTCGTCACTCTTTTTTTATAAAAAAAATTAGCTGAGGATGACGATATCTAGTGGTCGACCATTTTCTTAATTTTAAAATGTAAATCAAACGAGACTTGAAACTTTCGCTGTTTCCAAGAGATGTTGATGTGTGAGAACAACGTATTTACGACCGACAATTATATATGTTTACAACGATTTGCTGTAAAAAACTGATCCATCAAGGTGTTAACTTTACAATGCTAATCGCAAGAAGTTGGAGTAATTAGTCGATGCTGTATATATTGTCTGCCAGCTGGTGCTGTGCAGAGAACGGAGAAATTAAAGTGTATCAAGCTATTTAATTTAAGATCTTTTGGTTTAAATGTTTAGCATATAGTGGGATCGATACATGGCCACCAAGGCTTTGGTCTAGTAGCAAGAGGTTGTGGGATCAATTCTTATTAGCTACATATGTGTTGTACGGTCATAGATATCTTCTAAATAAAAAAAACAAAGATACATACTATAATTTACTATAATTTTTACCGACACAGGCTTCAACATTCCCTAAAATAAAAAAGCCATCATTGTGAGGAGGGTAAAGAGTGTCCAATGCAAAGTGCATGGCCTTTCATTCCCTTGTTTCATTGTGGCACAACCCCCCATGAGCACCCCTCGGCCTCATCTTGGAAATCTTGCGATGAGTTGATCAATTCCTTTACCTCGCTTTTTTTTCCTTCTCCTTCATCGTTGATTGCATGTAATTTGATTGTCATTCACATAAAAGAAATGAATTTTTTTTGAGTAGTCCACTTCCCTAAGAAGAACTTAGAAACTGGTTCTTATTCCTGCCATTATAAGAGGAGATAGAATGGAAAAGTCGTACTTGCAACAAAAAGGAATTCAATAAATCTCGTGAGCAAGTATTAAATAAAATTTAATAAAAACTCTCACTAATTATACTATGTGAAATCACTATAAATTATAGGATTCATAACCTTAGAGTGAACTAATGTGGTCTTCCTTATAGTAATTCCTCTGTCATAAAAAAATTAAAGAAATCACTTTGCTCCTCGTCGCAACATGAACTTGGTCGCAGCCTAGGTAAGTATCATAATTAGAGCTAGAATGCAAATACTATCGATGATGATTGTATGTATTGTTTTTATTTAGGTTATTGGCATTGGTAAATATATATCCAATTGCATACCACAACCATAAGTTATGGGTGGTAATATTTACATAGTTTATTAGTTAAATGAAATATAATATATCTTAGGTGGAGTATTGAATTCTTTAGAACTAAGGTTTTAAGTCCATATCAATTTTCTTGTTCTTATCTTATATTCTTTTTTTCCCAAGTGAGGATTAAACATAGGCTCAGTAGAGGCTGTAATCCTCATTGACCCACAACATTATTGAAATATTGTTTACTTTTTTTCTCAAAAACTTATTAGTCTTCACTTATCTATTAATTTTGTTATTTAAAATCACTTTATCCCTATTAGGCTACTAACTTTAGTTTATGTTGTTTATTCTTTTATAAGGTTTTACAAACATGTAAGAACTTAAGCGATAAATCTAATTTATTATTTAATGCAAATATCGAAAGAAGCTGAGAATAAAAAAAATAAAAAAAAGCTATGGTTTTACAAATAATGTACTAACCTTTTACATTTTTGGTATGTCGCAACATAGGAAAACTTTTGCAAAAAAGCTATAAACCATAACAATAGCTTTGTGTAGCACTTTCCTGGCTGTCAAATTAGTTCTCATTTTTGACAAAAAAAAAAAAAAATAGGTCTTATTGTAAATCCTCTTTTACAACATTTTTTGCTAAAAGAGAGTAAGAATTAAAACAATTGCAAGTGATTTTTTTTTTAAAGGTTTTCTTTAAATACTACATAATAAGTGTTTTCTTATTTGCAATTGTTTCGAAAAGTAATAACAATGGTCTTTTAATAATTTTATGACGGTTTTTATCAGTTATTGCACGACTTTTCAAAAGTATAAGCAACTATATTTTTTATACTTGCAATTTCATTATTGTTAAATCATATATAGGCAAGGCCTTTCTTTTTATGTTAAGCTATACTTGAAAATATTCTTCAAAATGGGCGATAGCATGGTTTGAACAAATGACTTTTTGACTATCTACTTCAATAAATTTTTAAAGTGGTTATCTAGGTTAGTTACACTTTGGCTCCTTATTGTACATGTAAATTTATCCAGTAATGTAATTTTATGTACACTTAATCCCCTTTTTGTATTGATCAATAAAATTGAAATGATAAAGCATTATATTAAAATTTGAATATATATATATATATAACTACCCTAAAAGGGTTTATAATAAAATAAGTATAAGTGGAGTGAATCACTATACTTTATACACATTTGGTGCTCCAATTTTATTAATCTTTATAATAAGATATTATTTCATTAGTAATCTTTCAAAAATTATATTAGTATTTCCTTCTATTTTGTTGGGAATAGCTAAGCTAGTTGCAATGATGAAATGTATTTCTTGTGGTTTTATTTATTTAAACATAAACATTGTTGTCTAGTAATAGAACAACGTAAACAAATAAGGGGACTACGCAGAGGTGGATGTATATTAGAACTAGTGGGGGTTGCAGGCCCCCTAACCCAGAAGAACGTTAAAAGTTTTATGTATTTTTCAAAAATATATTTAAATATCTTTGTATTTTTAGTAAAAAGAAAATTTATTAGCTTCTATTGAAAAAATGGTACTCATATAGTTGAAAAATTATGTGTTTTAGCTCCCACTGTGAAAAACTCTTGGATCCGCCCTTGGGACTACAAGGTAATGCAATTTGAAAGCTATTATACATATAATTTTGTCAAATTAACATTTGAAATATGAAAATTGTTGGTCTTGTGCCATAATCTAATATTTTGATGATAACAAAAATCTCACTTATACGGTTTATATAATTCTCATCTTCTATTGTATTTGAAAATATTTGAGTATGTTTTGGCCATGTTTAATCAATGGTGAAGAAATGATGGACATATCCTAGAACAAATTCACAAGAGGACTTCACTTTACCATTGAATAATAAAGAAAAAGAAGACATGGAGTAATAAGGGTGGACGAAATAAGACATAAGGGATAGTAGCTTTTATATATGTCGTTTGCCTTAGTATTTTCTTTGTTTTTTAAAAATGATGACTTATGTCAAAACATTCTTTGTATCAAAATAGGCTTCCAAACGAATTTTCATGCACCATAAGTGATCTTAGTCAAAGATACAAATACCTACTTTGTTTTTCTACTTGGCCTGAAAACTATATGAACAAGTCAGAAGAGAAAGCCAATTGAGTAGCTCAATCGACTTCCTTAGCCGACTAACAAAAGGTTCAAGACTAAGCCATAAGAGAAAGTTGGTTGAGTAGCTCAACAGACTTAATAAAAAAGCATCAGACTTTTGCCGGAAGAGAGAGCCGATTGAGTAGATCAACTAATTTCCTTAGCCAACATTAATAGAGACTGCCAAAACCAAGCCGGAAAAGGAAGTTGGCCAAGCTACTCAGCCGACTTACTCAACTGGCTTTTTCAGAAGTTTGAAAAACTAGCCGTTGTTTTGACTGTTAGAGAGTTCTCTATAACTACCACACATTTCATAAATGTATCTAACCTCTTCCAACTTTAAGCATTGAATACTAAGTTTTTAAGAGCCTTTATTACACTTTTATTACGCAAGATCTTGAGCTAACACTTGCAAATCTTTGATCATTTAAGTTCTTCATTTGTATTATTCAACTCATAGAGGAGTTATAGCTTTGTATCTTTTACTTCCTTACAAAAGCTTGCAATACACTCTAGTTCTGAGATTGTGATAATCATAGAAGAGTAAAGAATGTTGTTAATCCTTTTTGGTTTCAAAGTAAGAGTGATAATATGTTGAAGCCTCACCTACACTTAAAGAAGCTAGTATACCACTCTTGTAGACTCAAGAACATTGTAGTTAGTTTGTGCTTCACCAACATTTGTAGAAGCATCGTAGTAGAGTTTGTAGAAATTCTAAGGAGAGAAGACCTTAAGTAGTAAATGTAGATTAGCGAACCACCTAAAAACCTGACGTTTAATCTCTTTCCCTACTTTTACATTCCTCTTATTACATACAAAATGTTCGATATATTGCTTGAAAGAAGCTCTAATTTAGCCATTGAGAATTATATTATTATTTCAAGTTTTTAAAGTAGTAGATTTGCTATTATAACCTAACTCACCCCCTTCTTAGGCTCATTTGGACTAACAAAAAATAAAAAAATTAAATATTTTTTTTTTGAAATGATGGAAAGTTTTACAGGGGTAATTTATTTGTTAATTATTTTTTTTCACAATGGTTTTTGGCCCTATAGGGTGATAAGCTTCTTCTCACTTTAACAAGTTTATCTGTTATTAGAAAAAATCAATATTTTAAAAAGAACCCCAAAAAATAAACTTTTCGGTAAATGAAGAAAGTATAGTAATCAAATTAGCCATTATATTTGCAAACAAAAGTCTCTTCTTATTTATTCTTGAAGTATGAATAATGCAACAACATTCTTATTTATACAGGTTAGTAACACTCTGCCCCTTTAAAGGTACATGGTGTGTAGCATTTACCTTATACTATTGTTTTGGCTCATTTAATCCTCTCAAGGGTTAGTTATGTACATTCAAATTTTAATATGCTATTCTGACAACATTTCCATTGACCAATACAAGGAAGGAGGTTAAGTGATACAAATATACATTAAGGTGCACATCGTTACACTACTTATACGTTAGTAGATGAGAAGATCCAAACCCGTGATCCATATACTTGTAATTTTTTGGCCATGTGTTTGGGCTTATACGTTGGAGCTTTGGGGCAATTTTCTTTTGTGTTTTATTTTTGGGCTTATTCCCATATATTTGTAATTTTTTGGCCATGCTTGTGTTTAGGCTCTTGTGTTCTGGCCATGTTTGTTTTCTGGGACTTTGTCTTTTTTTTCTTTTTTCATTTTTTTTTTCTGGGTCAAGTTGGATTGGGGCTGTTGAGTGTGGAGTGTTGTGTGTCATCCTTTAACCGTAATGGAACAATTCTCAACCAAAAAAAAAAGAAAAGAGAAACCAGAAAAAAAAAACGCTTTGCTTCATTTCCAGCTTGAATGTTTGCAGCCCAAATATGCACTATATTAAAGCTAGAATTATTACTCTTCTTTGTATCTTATCATTGATGATAATTGTTTATATGTTGGTTTCCTAAGGTAATTGGCATTGATAAAGTAATCAATGGCGTGAGAAGCAATATTTTACGTAATAATCAATTAAATGATATATCTAAGTCAAATTATTCAATTTTATATGTCGACTAAGATGTTAAGTACTCAATTTCCTTGTTCTTCTATTCTATTCTTTTCGCCCCTCTCTCTAATCTCCCAGGAGTAGCATTGTTGGGATTTTTTCTCTTCATCTCTTACAATCATGAAATTCGAACCCTAATTTCTTTGTAGATTTTATGCACTAAGAATTTGGAACTTTTTTTTATTCAATTAAGCTATATATATAAATATGCTGCAGAGTGAAGTAGTTCGCCTGAAGTTGCTAATAGGGGAAGCCATAGTGTCACATTTAATAAAGTAAATAAGCCAGTTTCTATTGGAAACATTTCTTAGCACATCTCTAATCTTAATACATTCTGACTACACACTGACTCTAGGAATGTCAACAAGGATGAAATTATGTAGTTACCCGTCCTATCCCTGCCCCAAATTGAAAAGTGTATTAGGATGAGAATTAATGGAGAATATTGGAGAATAAAACAGGGGTATAAGGATTAAATTTTTAATCCCCGAGTCAAGACCGGAGGGTAAATAGCACCACAACCCCCTATGGTTTAGCCAAAATGTACATTACCCCCCTGTGGTTTAAAAAGTGCACCAGAACCCCCTATGGTTTTCAAACAGTGCACACGCACCCCCTTCCTAATTTTCCGTCAACAAATTTAACTGAATTGTATAAAAAGACTAAAATGCCCTTCAATTTTTTATTTTTTATTTCAATTATAAGGGCATTTTTGTCCAATTAAATAATAATTTAAGCCTAAAAACATGAAAAATCGCACCAAAAGCTCGTGTAACGCACTCTCCGTTAAAAGTAACGGTTTTTTTAACGGAGAGGGCTGTGGTGCTACACTTTTGAAACCATAGGGGGGTCCGATGCACTTTTTAAACCACAGGGAGGTAGTGTGCACATTTGTTAAAACATAGGGGGTTGTGGTGCTATTTACCCGCAAGGATAAGCATTTTTTGTCTTGCATAATCTCTCTTAGGTCTCCTAGCCATCTAAGCCTGACATTGTGTATGACAACATTACTACGCGGTGAAACGTATTTTTCCACACAAAATGACGAATAAAAGAACAAAAATGGTATTAACATATTTCAGAAACAGATAATTCTAGAGAAATTTTAGTAACCCAATAATATAATATTTAGTGGTGTATAAATCTAAAAACAATGATTTCCAGAGTCATTCAAGGGATAAGAATTGTTACAATAAAGTTTATTTAACAACCAGTGTATTAGATTTTCAAATCTAGATTCAGAGTTTAATTGTATCACCATAACTTGATAGTTAGCTTATCCATTTTCATGAACAATCAGAAACATTAAGATGATAATGATAAAGAAGCAAAACCCAATCAAATTGCATGTAATCACCTAAGTAAACTTAGCCACAAAACACTATAAATACTCCACCATTTCTATTCATTTCATTCACAAAAGACTCGACGTAAATTGAGTATTCCATCATGGCAAGAAAAGGATCATTTTCTATTCTCTTCTTTGTATGCATTGCTCTATTGCTCTCTCATGGCTTAGCCATTGATGAATCTAAATCATCTTCTACAGAAAGTGCATCGCAAGAAGCAAAACACACTGACTTTTTCTTTGGTTGGGGACTGCCACATTTTTGGCATCCCCATCCATGGATCCATCCATGGCCATTTGTGCACCCTCCAATGCCATCAAACTTTCCAAAGTTTCAATGGCCATTCGTGCACCCACCAATGTCATCAAAAAGCTTCCCAAAGTTTCAATGGCCATTTGCACATCCACCAATGTCATCAGGCTTCCATTTTCAACATCCATGGCCATTTGTTCACCCACCATTGCCATCAGGCTTCCATTTTCCTCATTTTCCTCATTTTCCCCATGGCAGTAAAAGCCAAACTGATGAGGTTCCTTCGAAAGCATGATCACAACGGCTTAATGCACAATGCTTTTGGAATTAATCTACAATTTTTCTCTTAGTGGAGTACGTATATTAGTTGTAGTTGATTTATATTACTCCTGCCCCTGGGAACATTGTGCTCCATCGAAGTCGGGTGTAATAGTTCTAGTTCACATTATATTTATTGAATAAAATATTCACTCTTTAATGATTACTGATTTTCTTTTAATTTGGTGATATGTTTATTTTAATCCAAGTTAGCATCATCTAACCCTTGAAAATCAAAATTAATACTACATATACATTATGTGAAAATAATCACCCCTTATAATGGCCATGTATGTCTTTTTATTTCTAGGTTGTTGGTGTGATAGTATTATTTGCTGAAGTGACAAAAAGATATAATGAAATTAGTTCAAACATTTATGTGAGAATAATTCACTAAAAGCTTTTTGACTATAATGGGACACAACATTGTATCTATCTCGTACTCAATTGTGGTACTACATATATATATTTAGATGGGGGATAAATTAGGAAGGGACTTGTCGAATGTGTGGCTTGCACATAAATGGTGGGACACCACGTACAATGTGTGAAAGGTTTTTGTACATCCGACTAACCGGATGCAAGTATCTTTTTGAAAAATACATTAACTTGCTAATAAATATCGAGCCCACTATTTGTTCTACTAATGAACTGCTTTTCTCGAAGTTGCAATTTATTAGTATTATTATATATTTTTTTTCTTGTTTATTTATACAAGGCTTTTACTATTTGAAGAAACAAGGCACCCCAAGCAACTACCAGAAAATAGATGCGAACTTCAACTTTAAATGAAAACTCATTGACTTATTAGTAAGAGAGTTAATATTAAGGTTGTAAGACTGAACACAAGAGTTGATCCCAAGTATTGAGAAATTTCTAGCCAAAGACTCACCATAGTGACTTGCTATTGCAAAATTCAGATGCCCTTTTGTCGTCTAGTGGATTGCTAAATTGTTGTTTTTCATTTGCCTTTACTCTTAAAATTTTTGGTAACATGTGGTCTAGTCAAACTAACTTAGAGCACTCGAAAATTAGATGGATTGGTCGGTTGTGGTGAAAGATTTCAAATTTAAATTTATATCCTTAAATCACAAATATTATATGACATGGAGCATGCGTTAACAGAGGGTGAGTGTTAGAGTGGATCTAATTTAATCATATCTAGGGTGAGTTTTTCATTGACCCAACATATGGCCTGACCCTGATTAAGTCAACAGAGGTTAACCCCTCCTTGCACTCGAATGCTTGAGCCGAGTGAACCTTGAGTAAGTTTGAGGTGTCCCGCCTTCTCAGACTAAGGATAATACCATAATACCCGAAGTCCATTCTTATTCCCGACTATCGAGTACGAATGTATACTTCGCCTACTTTAAACACTAAAGGAATATACCCAAAGGATAATACCATAATACCCGAGGTCCATCCCTATTCCCGACTATCGAGTACAAATGTATACTTCCGCCTACTTTAAACACTAAACGAATATATACCCTAATCCATTGTAAAATGCGGGGGTTTAGGAGAACACCGCAACATCAAAAAAACCCTATCTAAAAATATTTCTTTTCTCACTACGTACTCAGGACTTCGGGAGAACATCCTAAAACTCGAAAAAATTAATGGATTGTTCCCTAACATAATATAAATACCCTATCTTGCAATAACAAGTAATTCTAAAATACCCATCCTCACTCTTACATTAATATTATTTCACCTCGAGTTGAGTCATTACTGACTTGGGCATTATAGCCAACCTTGGGGATTGAGCCCATGTTGTTATTTTTGCAAGTCAACAGCTCGGAAAGTGCCAAGGAGATGATTTCCAGATTTTTACCTTATCACTCGTCATTTTTTTTTTATTTTAAAAGAAGCTTAGATTGACAATATCTAGTGGTAGTCGACCATTTTCTTTTAAAATGTGAGACTTGAATCTTCCGTTGCTTCCAAGGGACACCTCGAGATCGTATATCTGACCAATAATTGATCTTTTTTCGAACTATTTGTTGTTAAACTGATCGATCAAGCTAAGGTGTTAACATTACCCCCGACAAATGAGAAAAAACAAAAAAATGTCAACATTACGATGTTAATTGCAAGAATTTTAGAGTAATAGTCGATGTTGGATATTGTCAGCCAAATGCTGCCGCAAGCAGAAAAATTAAAATGTTCATCACTACCATATTTTTTATTTACTAGAATATTTAAAATTTTTTAACAAAAAACTAAAAACCATTGTCAATGATTTTACGCAATGAGAAATTAAAATGTTAATCACTACCACATTAAATGTGCCAACATTACGATGTTAAAAACCAATGTGGCTCCATGAACAACATGATGATCAATACTTTTAGGATTGATTCAATTTTTCTTTAGTGAAGTAGGTTATAAGTTGTAGGTGATCTGTCTTGCTCCCTTTTGATCTTGGGGAATAAATATGCTCCATGAAAGTTATGAGTGATATTTCTTTTTCAACATTTCTTAAAAAATAATATAATTATCTTTTTTGCATCTTTACTTTTAGTTAAATAGTAATCTTCTGTTTCCTCCATTCACATGACCATGCACAATTCTTAGTAATCAGAACTTAAGATCACATGCACATTATGCAATGTATTTTGTCTAATTATATTGATCATTTGTTCTAAAAGTATAAGTTATTAGACAATGCATATTTAATTAGTTTAATATTTTCAATACGTCATCACACATACAAGTAAGATTTTGAGCTATGAATATGATAAACGGGTGTTTGTGACGAAGCTTGATTAGAACCTTCTTTGTTATAATAAAGCTTTGATATTATATAAGTGATTACTTGTTCTAAAAATTAAAGTGTGTACACTTAATTTATTTGATATTTCCAACATTTTGTAACATTTCCATGTAGCTCATGGAGTGTTAGTATGTCTCTCGCATCTTCGATTTCGTAGACGGTTGAGGATCTTTCTATTATAGTCTGTTAGAATATACACTTATTTCATATCGAAAAATTATTAATTCATAAGTCATCTTATAAGATCTTGGACTACTCTATCTAGCACCAATTAGTTCTAGGATGGAATCTTCGATGGTCTAGTCTTGTTTATCTTTCATGTTTGTCATCTTCCACCCCTGTTAAATGTCAGGAAATAGTTGTCCACAACAAGAAGTTGTATGCGCCCGAGTTGCTCCTTATACTTTTTCCTTTTTGAATTGGAAAAATCTCACTACAAGTCCCTATTGTTTCTCTTTGTCCCAAATTAGTCTCCATTGGTTCAGTTGTCTCAAACTAGTCCTCAATATTTCAAAAAAAATCTCAAGTTAATCCCTTTATGTTAAACTTAACAAAAAAGAATAGGAATAAGGGGGTAAAATGGTAAACGCATCCATCTTCCCCTTAATACCACCACCACTACCATACACCGCTACTGCCACCACCAACTACCACCGCTAGCTGCCACCATCAACACAAAAAACTCATACATATACACACAAATCACATACACAATATACACACAAATCATATACACAATACATACACATACACACACAATACACACTACTGTCGCCCACCAACCACTGCCTAATATAGTACACACATATACTTACAAATTACATATATATACATGAATCACACCACACACACAATACACATACCCATTTTTTGTTGTTTTTCTTTTTTTGGTCAGATGGGGATGAAGTGGGGAGCTGGGGGTAGGGGCAACAAAGTCGGGGCAGTGGGATGGGGGCAACCGGATGAGGAATTGGGGATGTGGGAAGGGAGGGAGGGAGGGAAGGAGAGAAGGGGGGTGGGGGCAGCAGTATGGGGATGGGGGTGGGGGTATTTTTTTTTCTTTGGGAGTGGGGGTGGGGATCAGATGGGTGGGAGGAGGGGGGTTTAGTAATTTTAATTAGGTTTTAAAGGTATTTTAGTCATTTAATAGGTATCAATCATATTTTTAATAAAAGTGACTAACTTGAGACTCTTTTTGAAATATTGGGGATTAGTTTAGGACAGTTGAAACAATGAGCACTTGTAGTAAAATTTTCCCTTCCGAATTTGGCAAAGATAACATTCTGAAGGTTCAAAGTTGCAAATCAAAATGACTTACTAATAACTCTTTCGAAAAAAAATTCACATTTAAATTTAGGATTAAGTTAAATATTTTTCTTAGTTAGGAAATAGATTCATTGATAAATGGAAAGTTATATCATTCAATTCCTGCTAGAGAAAAATCAATTACTTGAAGATTTTGAAAGCTTTGGGGATCTTTGAAAGCCAATCCCCCAAAAAAAAAGAAAAAAAAACACACTGTTACATCTAACGGCATAAGCAATTCAGTCAATGACTCGATTTGCTTCTCTGCGAACTGCTGGTGTTAATTATTAAAATTATTGCCTTCACAAACTGCTTAGTTTACAATACATGCATCGTCCACAAAATGGAAATGAATATAGATGCTTTGGCAATTACTCCTTATTGAGTTATTGTATCAATTAATTTCCGAGTATTAACATCGTTGAAGATTGACAACAATGGGCCTACTCACTAGGTTTATCGAAGGTTAGCAAGTTCTATTAATAATACAAGGAGGTAATTATGGGAATCTACACTTTAGTTGCTCCTTATTTAATGTTTAGGATCCTCTCCTAATCACTTGTGTCTCCCGTGGCTAACAGATGAAATTTTAATAATCTATCTCGTAAATGAATCAATCTCAACCATATATTTTAAAATTCAAATTTCTCTAATTATTTGCATTTTTTTTGCCTCCTCTTTCTTTTTCTTCTCTCTCAATCTCAACCATTTAATATGAGATGAATGTTTAGAATTTCACCTCCTAATCACTCGTAGATATTTGTGATATTAGGAAAGAATCCAACTCCATTATTTACCACTTATCTCATTTCAGTACTAATTAAAAACTTGAGGTTTACAAAACATGTACATTGGACACCCTAGTGTCCACTAGAAAATCACAAAAATCCAGATTTTTTGCTATAAATTATATCACGTAAAGTAATTGATGTATATCAAATCTTGATTTTTTGGAAAATCAAGGACTCCAGGTAGTAGCTAGACGTATGCTTTGGACTCATTTCGATCATATATATACTCATCCTTATCAGAGATTTGTTAGTGTTATTAATCCCGATTTTGATGTTAGACTAACTTGACATATATTACTTCTCCATTTTCTTGAATAATCACAAAATTCTAATGATAATGATAAAGAATAAGAAAACCAATCTAATCACACGCAATTACCTATCTAGACTCAGCTACTAGACTTATAAATTCTGGACCATCCTGTTCATTTCATTCACAGAAGACTCAACTAGCTAGTGAGCATTTCAAAAATGGCAAGAAAGAGCTCATTTTCCTCTGTATTCTTCATTTTCTGCCTTGCTTTATTGCTTTCAAATGGCTTAGCCAGTGATGAATCTAAATCATCTTCTACAGAAAGTGCATCGCAAGAAGCAAAACACACTGACTTTTTCTTTGGTTGGGGGCTGCCACATTTTTGGCATCCCCATCCATGGATCCATCCATGGCCATTTGTGCACCCTCCAATGCCATCAAACTTTCCAAAGTTTCAATGGCCATTCGTGCATCCACCAATGTCATCAAAAAGCTTCCCAAAGTTTCAATGGCCATTTGTGCACCCACCATTGCCATCAGGCTTTCATTTTCCTCATTTTCCTCATTTTCCCCATGGCAGCAACAGCCAAACTGAGGTTCCTTCAAAAGCATGATCACAATGGCTATTTCAGAATGCTTTAGGAGTTGATCTAGAATTTTTTTCGTAGTGGAGTACGTATGTTGTAGTTACATACATTTATATTACTCCTGCCCCTAGGAACATTGTGCTCCATCGTAGTCGGGTGTAATATTTCTAGTTCTCAGTATATTTATTGAATAAAAAAGTTCTTTTCTCTTTCGATGGCATGATATTCACTCTTTAATCATTATTGATTTTCTTTTAATTTAGTGATATGTTTATTTTAATCCAAGTTAGCATCTAACCCTTGAAAATCAAAATTAATACTACATATGTATCTTATTATTTCTAGGCTGTTGGCGTGATAGTATTATTTGCGGAAGTGACGAAAAGATATCATGAAATTAGTTCAAACATTTATCTGAGTATAATTCACTAAAAGTTTTTTGACCATAATGGGACACAACATTGTATCTATTTTCGATAATCAGTACTCAATTGTGGTACTACATATATTTAAGTAGAGATAAATCAGGAAAGAACTTGTCGAATGTGTAAAACGGTAGGCATCGCATATGATGTGTGAGAGGTTTTTGTCCGGCTAACCAAACCCAAGTATTTTTTGAAAAAATCAATACATTAACTTGCTAATAATATTGATCCCACTATTTGCTCTACTAATGATCTGCTTTTCTCGAGAAGTTGCAGTTTATTAGTGTTATTATATTCTTTACTTGTTTATTTGTACAAGGCTTTTACAATTTGAAGAAACAAGGCACTCTAAGAGTATCCCTAATGGAGTTTTTATAATGTAAAACTTTTTAAATTTGACTCAAAAAATAATACTATTCATGACAAAAGTACGGTACGTGGGGTTCACTACTTTTGACTTAAAAGATGCAAAAATAGAGACCCAGTCTCCATTTTTTTTTCTACAAATTTGTTTTTTTTCTACAAATTTATTGATAAAAATGGAGACTGAGTTTCTATTTTGACTTAAAAGATGACAAAAGTGATGGATCCTATGTATATTTGAATTATTAATGTTGCTTTTTAGAGACTGAGGTCTTTAAAAATACCCAAATTTAAAAAAATTTGTACTTTAGATCCTCCATTAAGGATAACCTAAGCAACCACCAGAAAATAGATGCCAAATTCAACTTTAAATGAAAAATCATTGATTCATCAGTAAGAGAGTTAATACTAAGGTTTAAGACTGAATACGAGAGTTGATCCCAAGTAATCAGAAATTTCTAGCCAAAGACTCACCATAATGACTTGCTATTTAGTGCGTGGTGTGGCTATTTACTTTGAAATCACAAGATAGTGACTTGCTGATCTGCAAAATTTAGATGCCCTTTTGTCGTATTGTTGTTTTTCATTTTCCTTACTCTTAAATTTTTTGGTAACATGTGGTCGAGTTAAACTAGCTTAGAACATTCAAGAATTAAATAGAGTGGTCAACTGTGTCGAAAATTGCCTTACTACACTACAAGTTTGTTAGAGTGGATCCAATTTAATTCTACCTAAAGTAGATTTCTTGTTGACCTGGTATATGACCTGACCATGACTAAGTCAACAGAGGTTACCCCTCCTTGCACTTGAAGCCTGAGCCGAGTGAGCCCCGGGGTGTGAGGAGGTGATTTCCAGATTTTTACCTTATCACTCGTCATTTAAAAAAAAAAAAAAAAAAAAAACTAAGCTTAGATTGACAATATCTAGTGGTCGACCATTTTCTTTTAAAATGTGAGACATGAATCTTCCATTGCTTCCAAGAGATACCTCGAGATCTATATCTGACCAATAATTGTTCTTTTTTCCAACTATTTGCTGTTGAACTGATCCATCAAGCTAAGGTGCTCGACAAAAAAAAAAATCAAGCTAAGGTGTTAACATTACCCCCCGACGAATGGGAAAAAACAAAGAAAAAATGTTAACATTATGATGTTAAGTGCAAGAAGTTTGGAGTAATAGTCGATATTGCATATTGTCAGCTAAATGCTGCCGCAAGCAGAAAAATTAAAATGTTTTATCACTATCACATTTTTTATCTACTGTAATATTTAAAATTTTTAACAAAAAACTAAAAATCATTGTCAATAATTTCACGCAATGAGAAATTAAAATGTTAATCACTACCACATTAAATGTGCCAACATTATGATGTTAAAAACCGATGCGGCTCCATGGACAACATGATGATCAATACTTTTAGGATTGATTAATTCTGAAACTTTTGTTTAGTGAAGTAGGTTAGAAGTTGTAGGTGATCTGTCCTGCTCTCTTTTGATCCCGGGGAATAAATATGCTCCCCATGAAAGTTATGACTAATATCTCTTATTCTCTTTTTTAATATTTCTTAAAAGATTAATATAATTATTTTTTTGTGTCTTTACTTTTAGTTAAATAGTAATCTTCTGTTTTCTCTATTCACATGACCATGCACAATTCTTCATAATCAGAACTTAAGATCACATGAACATTAAGCAATGTATTTTGTCTAATTGATCACTTGTTCTTAAAGTATAAATTATTAGAGAGTGCATATTTAATTAGTTTGATATTTTTAATACGTCATCACACATGCAAGCAAGATTTTGAGCTATAAATATGATAAACGAGTGATAGTGACGAGGCTTGATTAGAACCTTCTCTTTAATAAGACTTTGATATCATATAAGTGATCACTTATTCTAAAAATTGAAGTGTGTACACTTAATTTATTTAATATTTTCAACATTTCGTAACGTTTCCGTGTAGCTCTTGGAGTGTTAGTATGTCTCTCGCATCTTCGGTTTCATAGACGACTGAAGTTGTCTCGACAGTTTTTAAGTCAACTCGAAATAAAAGTCTTAGATTTGCATGAGTAATGAAAAAACATGTACAGAAAGGCTTCTTGAGGTTGTTTTTTTGTTTTTTGTTTGGGAGAACTTTTTGAGTTGTTATTCTGTCATTTTAATACCAAAATTGGAACCTTTCGTCATTTAGAATATAAGATAGCAACATTTATAAATCACCATCTAATGATCTTTCCATTATAGTATGTTAGAATATACACTTATTCTATATTGAAAAATCATAAATTTTTAGGTTATTTTATAAGATTTTGGTATACTTCACATAGTACTAATTGATTTTAAGATGAACCTCCCTTAGTCTAGTCTTGTTAATTCATCGATCTTCCGCGTGTGTCATCTTCCACGCGTTTTCATCCACATGTGACCTTTCTCAAATTAAGTTACACGTGTGTTCAATCTTCCACGTATGAGACCCACTTGCATTCAATCTTCCATGTATGTTTATCCATCAAATGTGTTCAATCTTCCGCGTGTGACCCCTCTGAAATCATATTACATATGAGGGAAAATATTAGAATATAAACTTATCCTATATCAGAAAATCAGAAAATCAGAAAATCAGAAACTCCAAACCTACCTTATAAGCTTTTGGGCAACTCAAGGACGGAGGTACATGAGGGCCCAGAAGAACGTTAAAAATTTTATGTATTTTTTTAAAAATAAATTAAATATCTATGTAGTTTTAGTTAAAAAAATTAATTAACTCCCATTACTCATATAGTTGAAAAAATATTTATTTTAGCCCCCACTGAGAGAATTCTTGGATCCGCGCCTAAAGCTACTCCTTCTAAAACCAATTGATTTTAAGATAGAAGCCCATGATTCTTAAAATAAAAAAAATTGCACATTTAAATTTAGGATTAAGTTAAATATTTTTGTTAGTCAGGAAATATATTCATTGATAAAAGGAAAGTTATATAATTCAATTCCTGCTAAAGGAAAATCAATTATACTTGAAGATTTTGAAAGCTTTGTGGATGTTTGAAATCCAATCCGAATTAAGGCTGAAAGTGATTCCAGATTTGGAGAAGTTAATGTTTTGCCCTGAGGCAAAGCAGTAGTGATAAAGAGAGTCCTTGAGTGAGTTTGCTTCTTGTGCATTGGCTTCAAGGAAGAAGAGAGAGTCGTGGGCGAAAAGGAGATGGGTCACTGACGGGCAGTGTTTGGAAATTTTTATGCCTTTAATTTTCCTTTCCAACAATTGGTTGTGAATCATCATGGATAGAGCTTCAGTGAGGATTGAAAAGAGGAAATGGGACAAAGGGTTTCCTTGCGGATTCCTCTTTGAGGTATGAAGGAGGGCAATAAATCGCCATTGAGAGAAATATTATAACACACAGTAGTGATAGCTTGCATGATAAGCTTGACCCAGTGAGAGTGAAAACCAAGCCTGTCGAGCAACTTTTCCAAGAAGTCCCACTCCACAAAGTTGAAAGCTTTATTCATGTCAAGCTTGAGAGCATCTTTGAAAGAGTTTTTGCTTTTGAGTGTGCGAAGGTGGTGGGCGATTTCTTGGGCTATGATTAGATTGTCTTGGATGACTCTCCCAGCTATGAAGGCACTTTGGTTTGGGGAGATAATGGTATCCATGAATGGCTTAAGTCTAAGTCAAGGACCTTAGAACTAATTTTGTAGAGGAAATTTGTGCAAGAGATGGGTCCGTATTGGGAAATACTCTCAAGGTTTGGAACTTTGGGGACAAGAGAAATGAGCGTGTTATTGAGGTTACCCAACAATTCACCTTTTGTTAAGAAATTTTGACAGTAGCAAAAACATCAAGTTTGATCGAGTCCCAAAACTTATGAAAGAAAATACCCGAAAGACCATCAGGTCCAGGTGACTTAGTAGGATGCAGGCTCCAAGCAGCTGCCTTCACTTCTTCCATGGTTAAAGGTCTGAGCAGCTCGTCGTTCATTGATGGGGGTGACAACACGGGAAATGCAATTAAGAACCACATTCAAATTCCTTTGGTCAGATGAGGTGTAGACAGAGAGGAAATGATTTTGGATAGCTTCTTTGATGTCATCATGTTGATCAAACCAATTACTTGTTGGGGAGAGGATTCTCAAAATTCTGTTACGAGCTCTGCGGTTAAGTGTACAAGCATGAAATAATTTTGTATTCTTGTCACTGCAGCGAAGCCAATGGATTCTTGATCTACTAGCCCAAAATTTTCTTCTTTATTCCAAAGGTCTTCCAGCTTAGCAGTAAGCTCGTTTATTTTTTCCTGGTTTGAGCTGGTCCAAGGAGTATTATGGAGACTTGTGAGCTGTTCTTTTATGCGATCAATCTCTATTCTGCAATTAGGAGAATAGTTCTTGCTCCAACTGGAAAGACTATTTGTGCAAGTTTTGACTTTTCTGCAAGTAAGAGCGATACCCTTTCTTGAGTTTCTGAACTTGGAGTGATTCTAGCTTTCATGAACCACTGAACCACAACTTTCTTCTTTGACCCATGAGGGCTCAAATTTGAATCTTCTTTTAGCATTATGGGAGTTGAGAGACGTGAAGAGTATGATTGGGCTATGATCTAAACCTATAGGCGGATAAATGAGACTCCAGGAGTGGGTACAAACTGCCCTGTCCAATTTTTCTTTCACAATATCATTATTTTCCCTGTTGTTACACCATGTGAATTGGCAACCTTTGGACTCGATGTCAAGCAATTCATTGCGGTTGAAGATGTCTTGAAATTTCAAGATCTTATGGTTTGATTTTTGGTTTTTTCCATATTTTTTAGAATGATGCTTGATCTCGTTGAAGTCCACCATGATTAACCATGGTACGCATTTATCATTCTCCACGCTGTTTATATTATCCCAGACAAGCAGTCTCTCTTTGAAAGTAGGAGGGCCATGAAGCACTGTGAGTTTCCAGGAAGTGTTGAAGTTTGTGGTGACTGAAGCATAGATATAGTTGTAGTGGTGCTTGATAATATAGAGTGAAATTTCTTCGGACCATAGAAGGGTGATGCCTCCTGCGAGGCCCTTAGGGTCAACACAAAAGAAGTTTTCAAATCCAATTTTTTGAAGATTTTCAACAGTTTCTTTTCTTTGTTTTTTGTCTCAAATAAACTTATTAGTTGGGGCCTATAGTGAGAGACCAGGTCTTTCAAGTTTTGGGCTGTCAAGGAAGTGCCCATTCCTTGACAGTTTCAGCTTAGTGCAATCATTTATCTTGCTGGGGTTGCTTAGAGGCAGACCCCAGCTTTTCAAGAAAATCCATGAGAGCTTTTGATAAGGAGGAGTTGTTGTGTCTTTTTCTAGATTTTCCAGCGCCATGACTGGAAGGAGAAGTCCAAGTTTTGAGGGGCTGTTCTTCAATGGGAATGTCGACAAGTGCTTCTTTGGCAGGCACAAAATGGAGATTCTTCTTTTTGTCTGGCTGTGCAATTTGAGAAGACAATTTTCTTCTTTTTGGGTTTTGAATCTTCAGATTCAGGGCTTGGTTCCCATTTTGCGAATTGTGAAGGGGTTGAAGAAAGGTTAGGGTGGGTTTTTATGTCTGGGCTTTTGTTGATTGATGGAGAGATTGGGCTTTTATTTGTTTGAGTTGTTGGTAGTGAGGGTTTGGGTGTTTGTTTTGGTTGCAATTAGAGTTTGGGCTTTCACCTGAAGGGTTTGTTCCAGAGTATTTTTGCTGGGGCCTAGTTTACCTAGGTTTGTAGTAGGGCTACTATGTTTTTGGTTAGGTGGGCTTGGGTTATGTTTCTGGTTGGAGTTAGGTTGGATTGCAACATGACTGGTTTGTTTCTGGTTGGCATTAGATTTTTTGGTTTGGTGGGGTTTGAAACTTTTTGAATCAGTTTGGTTTGGGGGGTTTTTTTTTTAGCCATGTGCCCCTGCAGAGAGGTCAGGGATCTTATTGTGAAGTCTTCGTCTTGAGGTAGTGTTTTCAGAAGCTTTGACTGACGTGTCCGAAGTGGGTTTTGTTTTGCTTGTAGAAAGGGAAATTTTCCTCGATCGTGCCTCGTAAATAGGTCAATTTTCACATGCCTCACATGTTTCACGTGCCTCCCTGGAGAGGGAAATGGAAGAGAGATGCCTAGTGCTCCTCTTGCTGATTGGTGAAGATTTCATCCATGGACCGAGGGAGGGTTGATCATAAGCAGGTGGGGAAGAGGCGCCACTCTTCGTAGGAGAAGTGCAAGAGATGGTATCATGACATTATCCCACAATTTTGGCAAAAATTGTTGAGTTTCTCATGTTTTAGTCTTATCCAGAGGTCTAGAAGTCCTTCCCGTGGTAGTGGAAATCTAGTAACCAGGGGCTTGTTGATGTCCCATTTGATTCTCATGTGGATGATGTTGTTGCGACTAAGTTTCCCTTTCTCAATTAGGTCCATTTCTTCAAGCTCGCCCAAAAAAGAGCTGATGTGAGAGGCATTAAAATGAGTGATGTAACTGAAGGGGAGGCCATGGACCTGAATCCAAAAAGATATGTGGTTGAGGTTGAGTTCCTCAGCTGTGATATTAGATTCCCATGGATGGAGAAAGAAATGGTGACCTTGGATGGCCCATGGCCTGAGGTTCCAAGTCTTTGTTTTATCTTCGTTAGACTCGAAGTTGAGAATGAAGGTGTTATGTTTGAGTGGGATCAGCTCCATAGGGTCTTTTAAGCCCCATGAACTGTTGATAGTGTTTCTGATATGGCCAAAAGCAACATGGTTGTTAGTAACAAGTTTGCCGACAAGGGCGAAGTTGTTCTGGACTCTTTCATTAGTGAGGGGGACCAGTTTTGCATATTTAGCACCTGATTTTGAAGATGAAGTCATTGGTTAAGGTGTGTGGTTTGACTACTGTAAAGAGGAGTAGATGAAGTAATTAAATTTGGGGGGGAGAAGTAAATGCTGAAGAGTAGTATAAGGATGAGGAGATGGTGATTTTATTTTTTTTGTTTTTTTTTTCGGTTGAGCAAGATGGACAGATTCAGGGATTTCGATGGGTATTGGTGGTGAAGAGTGGCGGAGTGTAGGAGAGAGGGGAGAACATTTTTAACCCCATGTTCGAGCAGCCATAAAAAATCCAAGGATGGAAAGAAAAACTTCTTTCTGAGGGTGGAAAAGAGGTGCTGATTAAATCAGTCTTCTAGGCCATACTTACTTATCTTATGTCACTGCTTCTCATTCCAAAATCTCTCTGCAAAAAGCTTTGTTCCCTTGTCTCAAACTTTTGGTGGAGCAAAAATGGGAACAACAATATTCATTGGATAAATTGGAACACTATGACTAACTCAAAGTGGGACGGAGGTTTTGGTTTAAAAAATTTTGAACTTATGAACAAGGCTGTCCTTGCAGGGCAAGCTTGGAGGATACTGAAGAATCCTACATCACTCACTGCCCAGATCTTAAAAGGGAAGTACTTCCCTAATGGAAATTTTTGGAACACAAAAACTGGAACAAGACTATCCTGGGCCAGTAAAGAAGTGATTAAACAAGAAGCACAATGGCAAATTGGAGAAGGCAGCAATATCAACATTTGGTCCGACCTATGGGTTCCGAATCTCAGAGCTTTATCTCGACCAAATCACTGCAACCTCAATTCAGTCAACGAGCTTATTTCTAATGGAGCCTGGAATTTTGAATTGCTTAATCATATCTTCGACAGAGATACTCTCACTCCCATTCTTCGCATTCATATCCCCAACTCTAATAGAAGAGACAGCCTCATCTGGCCACACACAAAGTCGGGAGCATATTTTGTCAAAAATGGCTACAAGTTACTCAAAATAATGATCAGCAGCTCAACAACCCTCATAGATCTTCATATTAGTTCCCCAAGTAGCTCTGGAAAACCATTTGGAACATAAACGTCCCAGCAAAAATTAATGGTTTTATGTGGAAAGCCTACCGAAATCTCCTCCCTATTGAAGACAACAAATTCAGGAAAAAGTGCTTAGATAGTCTTCCTTGTAAAATCTGTAACTCCTTTTTCTTCTTTGCCCTTGGAGCTACCATTGCTAGGTTGCCTTACCACTGCAACACCAACCTGATCCTAATCGCATTTCTAGATTTGACTGTTGTGTGAATTCTAACGCAAGTGTACGTATCACAACAAGTAATAAAGTGATAAGTAAAGATTGTTCCCACGAGGACTGTGATTACTAACTACCAAAATTAATTTAGCTTTAACTTTATTCGGACAATCAAGAATTGAGAATTTGTAACTAATGACTAAATAAATTATAGACTTAACAAAATAGAAAAATAACACAATTACGAAATTAACAAAAGATGGTAATTTAATAATAAAAAGGCTTTAGGGATTCCGATTTCACCAAGATTAATCCTATTTGAAACTAGTGATTTAAATCAATTGACGCCTATTCCTCACGTTGCCAGCAATTTCGCTAAGGTAGATATTAATCTTTCTCAAGCATCAATAACATATCCCAATAACCAAGCTAACTATATCTCTGTGATAACTGTGAACTTATGGAACGCATTAAGCCCTATAAATTGAAGTGCTGCACTAGATCTCATAACTATCTCTAGCTTATGACAATTTAATGGTATTTTATACGTGGTCTAATTTAGTTATCACTTCTCAGTCTCAAACTAAATCACGACTCATGTAATTGTTGATCAGGCAACCACAAGCATTAAACTCAGCATAAAATACTCAACGCAAATATGGAATAGTTCATCAATTAATTTAAAACCAAAAAAAATCAAATATTCATAATTTGGCAACAACGTAGCCCTAGAAAAATAGCTTAAAACATAATTATGAAAATAAATAAAATTCTAATTGTAACGTAAAACATAATAAGAGAGATAGAGAAAACTAAGATTTGGAGAAGAATTGGGGCAGAAGTCCGTCTCCGGATCGTTCCTCCGTCTTTAACTCGCGAATCCTCATTTTCTCCCCCTTTGGAACATTGTTTTTTTCTCCCCAAAACCAGCTGCCTCCAAAAGCTCTCTCCTTTTTTTCTAACGTCTGATGCCTTCTTTTTAACATAGAGTTTCTTCTTTTCGCGCCTTTTACAAAATTGCCCTTAAAAATCCTGCGACACTGAGCAGCTGCGCTATGACTGCGCTACTTTAATTTTCAGCAATTTATCCACAAGTTGCATAAAAGCCAATCCTTTGCAATTTCTCTTCAATCTTTGCCTCAAAACTCAGTTTGTCTCTTGGAAATTACCTACAATGCAAATCAAAGACAAAACCAATCAAATTGCTCATAAATTACTTAAAAATTAACAAAGTTTAAGTGAAAAGGTGCTTAAATCATATATCAATAATATACTCAACAAACACCCTCAAACTTAAGCTTTGCTTGTCCTCAAGC
Source organism: Ehretia macrophylla (assembly GCA_037974665.1). Classification (NCBI taxonomy): domain Eukaryota; kingdom Viridiplantae; phylum Streptophyta; class Magnoliopsida; order Boraginales; family Ehretiaceae; genus Ehretia; species Ehretia macrophylla. The sequence continues at coordinate 67,605,135 of CM075767.1, forward strand.
AAAAGACACAACTAAATAAATAAACAAACTAAAACTAAAGACTCAACACAAAATAACTCATGAAAGCAATGCTGTAAGATAGTAAGTTTTCACGGTCTCAGTAGCTTTATCCCAATTCAAGAGGTAACTTTCAATCACAAGCATGAGAAATAATAACTTCACATAAGTTGTATTTTACTTCAAATCCCCCAAGTGAGTATGTGAATAGCCTCTATCCTAATCAATTGTACCCAGATGAGTTTATGCAAGTTAAGTGAATTATCAACATAGATCTTTTATTTTCAATCACTTAGGACTTCGTAGGCTTACTTTTCATGCCACTCTCCACTAATGTAGGTTAATCATAGCATTAAAGATCAGTAGGACTTTTCATTTGGTTGTAACGTGTGGCTAGGGTCAAGGTAGGATAATGGATATAATATAAGGCTAAACTACCTGTAAGCATACAACTATTCAAGGATGTTCAATGTAGCACATGCCAACTCTACTTCTTACCACCAAAACTATTCAACATATCGCTTTTCTTTCTTCTTTCATTTCACTTCCTCAACAATCCTTTACAACACTTAAAAACACATAAAGAGTTCACATTCCCCCAAACTTGAATTTTGATATTAATTACAAGGAGTGTGACTTTTCTCTTTTCTTTTCATTCTTCTTTTTTTTTCTTTTGTTTTTCTCAATATTTCATTCAGTTTTTTTTTTTGAAACAAAACAACACATCGCCAAATCATCAAACCTTCCATCATTCAATACAAAACATGACTCCATATAATCATCCTAGAACAATCATATGTTACAAGTAGGAGGGTCATAATCTGGGGAAATCAAACTTGACAAGTTAAGGAAGATATTGTAAGTTGCATAAGAAAGAAAAGGCTAATTAAGCTCAAAAGGGTGGACTAGGGATATTCAATTGTTACAATGGTTGACTTGAAAGGCTCAAACGATCCAAAGATGGCCTAAATCATTTCTCTAATGTTATGCAACCTAGGATTTCGCCTCGAGTGACAATCAAGCAAGTTCTAAAGTCCTATACTTTTTTTTTTCTGTTCACTTAAACTCACATAAACCTTCTCTAAGTATCAACATAACTAGGCGATGCTAAGTGCGTAATATGTGGGGATTTTCCATAAAACAAAACTATACTTCAGTCAACTATCCATCATTATCGTGTCATTTATACGCTACTTATCATCGGCCTATTTCTTATCTTTCCAACATCACTTTCAAATTTTTTTCAATTTTTCAAAATTTTTCAATTTTTTTTTAGCACTAAATGAAACAAATAATAAAAATAATAATAAAACTGATGAAAAGAAAACACGTAAAACAAGAAAATATTTAAAACAAATATGAAAAGAAAAAGTAATAAAACTGATGAAAAGAAAACACGTAAAACAAGAAAACACTTAAAACAAATATGAAAAGAAAAAGTACGCAAACAAACAAGTAAACACCACCCCCAAACTGATAAAGAAACATTGTCCTCAATGTGAAAACATGAAATTAAAGCAACCAGAGGACTTTCCTGAGTAGTATCGTCGTCGATGTAAGCCCGAGGTGGTACTGTATCTTTGGCGGCATGGTAATTCTTTTTTTCTTTTTCTTTTTTGTTTTTTTTTTTTCACGTCATTGTAGACGCCAGCGCAGTTGCTCCATTTTTTAGCGCAACAGCGCTATTTCAAAAATATAACTTCAAACAGCACTAGCGCAGCGGCGCTTCTTTTAGCGCAACAACGCTACTGTTTTTTTTTCCCAACGTCAATGCAAAGGATGCTAGCGCAGTAGCGCTAAAATTTAGCGCAACAACGCTATTGCAAAAACGTAACTTTTAAGGACGCCATCGCAGCTGCGCTAAAATTTAGCGCAACAGCGCTACTGCACAACATTGTTTTTTCTTGTTTTCCTCTTCCATGCACGCAACCTCTTCACTCCAAACACGAATTTCTCCCAATTTTCTCCTCTAAATAACTTGGTAGGACCTCTCCTTGCGTTGGCTTCCCCCAAACTTAGTCTTGAACCTATCATGACAATAAAAATCAACAATTAATTACGACAACTATAACTCAAAAATTAACTAAAAAAAACTAACTATTAAATCAAGAAAAAGTAGGAAACTGTGGGTTGCCTCCCGAAAAGCACTTGTTTTAACGTCGACAGCCCGACGGAGCAATTTTTCACGACAAATTGAGGTAGGCAATAGTCTTATGCTTATCAAACTCATCATCCCAATAAGTCTTCAGTTGTTGTCCGTTAACCTTGAATGTTCCTTTCTCTGAATGGTTTACTTCAACAGCTCCATAGGGAAACACCTTCGTTACAACAAAAGGGCCAGACCAACTTGATTTTCGTTTTCCAGGAATACTTGGTTTATGAAAAAGTACTTGTCGCCCATGAGAGAAATCTTTTCCCGAAATAAGTTTGTTATGCCACTCGTTTGTCCTCTTCTTGTAATTTCTTGAATTCTCATCTTTTTCATCACCTAATTCTTCCAGCTTATTCAATTGCCACAACTCTTTCTCATTCACTGCTTGCACACCTATGTTTTGTTGTTTAGTCGCCCAATATTCTTTGTGCTCCAATCCCACCGAAACAAAAGAATTATCTTTTAACAAGCTCACCTCCAAGGGATCCAATTGACCCCCATGGTTAGACACTATAGCTTTTACGGCATCAATGCGAAAACAACTATCACTCGCTTCTGGGTACTTGTAGGCTTTGAACACATTAAAGGTTACCTCTTCATCTTGTACTCGCAACCTAAGCTCACCCTTTCGAACATCAATAAGTGCTCATCTAGTTGCAAGGAAAGGTCTTCCAAGAATGATAGGAATTTCCTTGTCTTCCTCCATATCAAGAACTATGAAATCTACAGGAAAAATGAATTTATCAACTTTGACGAGCACATCTTCAATTACTCCTCTAGGGTACTTTAGCGAACGATCAGCTAACTGTAGTGTTACAGTAGTAGGTCTTGCCTCTCCTAATCCAAGCTTCCTGAAAATAGACAAATGCATTAAATTAATACTAGCACCTAAATCACACAAAGCTCGCTCAAAAACAACATTGCCAATTTCACAAGGAATAGTAAAACTCCTTGGATCCTTGAGCTTTTGTGGTAGCTTCTTTTGTAGGATTGCGCTGCACTCTTCAGTAAGTGCAACTGTCTCATAATCTCCAAGCTTCCTCTTATTTGAAAGGATGTCCTTCATGAACTTCAGATAGCTAGGCATCTGTTCAAGCGCATCTGCGAATGGAATATTGATGTGAAGTTTCTTGAAGACTTCAAGAAATTTAGCAAATTGCTTATCAAGCTTATTTTTCTGCAATCGTTGAGGGAATGACACAATTACATGCAGCTCCTTCATAGGTTGTGGCTGAACTTCTACTTTTTCTTTATCTTTTGCCTCATTCTTTGCTTCACTTTTTTCAACCTTTTTAGTTTTCACTAGCTCCTCTAACTCCTTACCGCTTCTCAAAGTTATCGCTTTGCAATGCTCCATGCTATCTTTTCTAGGATTCACCTCTGAAGTGCTAAGTAAACTTCCTTGTTGCCTTTCAGAGAACATTGTAGCCATTTGGCTCAACTGAGCCTCTAAATTTCTGATTTGTGCAGACTGGTTCTGAAAGTTTGTCCTTGTTTCATTCATGAATTGAGTCTGCGAAGTCGCCAACTGAGCCAATGCATCTTCCAACTTCACCTTCTTCTCTGGTGGTGGGTTGTTCTGCTCAGGCTGCAACACATTCTGATTATTTCTCCGAGAGAAATTCGGATGATTACGCCATGCTAGATTATATATGTTAGAGTACGGATTGTGCTGCTGCCCATTAAAATTTCCCACATACTGTACTTGTTCTGCTGTGCCTTGCGCAAATGGATTTCCAACTTGACATTTTGTACTATGATGTGAACCACAACAAAACTCACACACCACTGTTGCCTGAACAACATTAGCAGTCATTTGATTATTTTGCAACTGTTTCGCGAGATTGTCAATTTTCGCTGTCAAGGCGGTTATGGCATCAATCTCATGGATCCCAGCTGTCTTCTTTGGTGTGACTTTTTCACTCGACCACTGCTGATTGTTCAAGACAATATCCTCTAGCAACGCATAAGCTTCATTTGCAGTCTTGTTCATTAAAGCTCCTCCTGCTGATGCATCAATCAAAGTTCTTGTGGAGCTAATTAACCCATTGTAAAAATTATTAACTTGCATCCACCTTGGTATACCATGATTAGGACACTTCCTCAACAACGCCTTATACCTCTCCCATGCTTCACATAGAGTTTCTCCTTCATGTTGCACAAAATTATTGATTTCTATGCGCAGCGTCGTTGTCTTTCCAGGTAGGAAAAATCTTGACAAAAACTTGTGCACCAAATCCTCCCAAGTAGTGATTGAATCTGAAGGCAGCGAGTTCAACCATTCCTTAGCTTGATCCCTTAAAGAGAAAGGAAACAAGCGAAGGCGCAGAGCTTCATCAATGACTCAATTGTACTTAACTGTTCCACAGACTTCTAAAAAATTCACTATGTGCTGGTTAGGATCTTCAGAAGACAGTCCATGGAATGAAATATTCTGAATCAACTGCAGCGTCACTGTCTTCAAGTCAAAATTATTCGCCTGAATCGCTGGCCTTCTAATCACAGGTTGAATTCCAGTGGGTGGCAAAGCATACTCTCGCAGTGTTCTAGGTAGATTTTCCTGATTATTTCCTTCTTGTGCTACCACGATGTCAGCCATATTTCCTTGCAAATGATGGGTAGTTGTAGTAGCTCTTTTCTCCTTTTTGTTCTTCCGACAGGTTCGTTCTATCTCAGGATTGAAAGACAACAAATTGCTATCTCCCAACTTTCGCATACACCTAAAGGAATATGTTCATGACACACACGTAACGAAAATAAGAGAACAAAACAAAATAAAATAAAATCCAAAGTAAGATCAAAGCTATTTGGTATTGATATTAATAATTAACACAGTCCCCGGCAACGGCGCCAAAAACTTGTTGTGTGAATTCTAACGCAAGTGCACGTATTGCAACAAGTAATAAAGTGATAAGTAAAGATCGTTCCATAAGGACTGTGATTACTAACTACTGAAATTAATTTAGCTTTAACTTTATTCGGACAATCAAGAATTGAGAATTTGTAACTAATGACTGAATAAATTATAGACTTAACAAAATAGAAAAATAACACAATTACGAAATTAACAAAAGATGGTAATTTAATAATAAAAAGGCTCTAGGGATTCCGATTTCACCAAGATTTATCCTATTTAAAACTAGTGATTTAAATCAATTGACGCCTATTCCTTACGTTGCCAGCAATTTCGCTAAGGTAGATATTAATCTTTCTCAAACATCAATAACCTATCCCAATAAGCAAGCTAACTACATCTCTGTGATAACTGTGAACTTATGGAACGCATTAAGCCCTAGAAATTGAAGTGCTGTACTAGATCTCATAACTATCTCTAGCTTATGACAATTTAATGGTATTTTATACGTGGTCTAATTTAGTTATCACTTCTCAGTCTCAAACTAAATCACGACTCATGTAATTGTTGATCAGGCAACCACAAGCATTAAACTCAGCATAAAATACTCAACACAAATATGGAATAGTTCATCAATTAATTTAAAACCAAAAAACATCAAATATTCATAATCTGGCTACAACGTAGCCCTAGAAAAATAGCTTAAAACATAATTATGAAAATAAATAAAATTCCAATTATAACGTAAAACATGATAAGAGAGATAGAGAAAACTAGGATTTGGAAAAGAATTGGGGGAGAAGTCCGTCTCCGGATCATTCCTCCATCTTTAACTCGCGAATCTTTCTTTTCTCCCCCTTTGGAACATTGCTTTTTTCTCCCCAAAACCAGCTGCCTCCAAAAGCTCTCTTCCTTTTTTTCTAACATCTGATTCCTTCTTTTTAACATAGGGTTTCTTCTTTTCGCGCCTTTTACAAAATTGCCCTTAAAAATCCTGCGACACTATGCAGCTGCGCTATGACTGCGCTACTTTAATTTTCAGCAATTTATCCACAAGTTGCATAAAAGCCAATCCTTTGCAATTTCTTTTCAATCTTTGCCTCAAAACTCAGTTTGTCTCTTGGAAATTACCTACAATGCAAATCAAAGACAAAACCAATCAAATTGCTCATAAATTACTTAAAAACTAACAAAGTTTAAGTGAAAAGGTGCTGCAATCATATATCAATAATATACCCAACATTGACTCTTGGTATCTGGACATTCTCAAAAGATGTCATCAAGCATGATATGAAAAAGGGAACACAGAGGAACTCATTGCACACATTTGCTGGCTGATTTGGAAGTCTCAAAACAATTTCATTTTTGAAGGGATCAAGACTTATCCAATCAAGACGGTTAAAGAAACTATTCATCTTTTCGCTAATTACAGGAACAATGCCAATGACCCGAATGCTTTTTGCCAGACTGGAAATCACAGAACTTCCCCACCACCACCTGTCACTTGGTCTTCGCCTGAAATGAACAAACTAAAAATTAACTGTGATGCTTCTTTCACTTCTGAAGGCAATTCTGCTAGTATAGCAACCATTTGCAAAGACCACTTTGGCCACCTCGTCAATGGCTCAACCTTCTTCCTCCGATGTGATTTTTCCCAACAAGCAGAAGCACATGTACTTCTCAATGCTATCAAACTGGCAGATTCACTCGGCGATTGTCCTATTCTCATCGAGACTGATTGCAAGGAAGTTTACAAATCACTATCTCTTAACAGTTCCGAGCTCAATTGGAAGAAAGATCATATCATTGTGGATATCCGAGTTGAGCTTTCAACCAAGAGAAACATCAGCCTCAATTGCATTCGCAGAGTAGCCAACTCCATCGCTGATTGGGTTTTTAACCAGACTCGACTGTGCTTACTGCCCTTAGACTGGTTATCAAATGTCCCAAGTCCCCTTTCCCGTCTTCTTGTAACTGATCTACCTACGGTGGGTGTTGGTTAATGTATCTTTTTGTCATCAATGAAATTTTTCTCTGACCAAAAAAAAGAAAAAAGAAATCCAATCTGAAAAAAAAAGACTTTTATCTAACAACATAAGTAATTTAATCAGTCACTCGATTTGCTTCTCTGCGAACTACTAGTATTAACTATTAAAATTATTGCCTTCACAAACTGCTTAGTTTACAATACATCGTTCTACAAAATGGAAATAAGTATAGATGCTTTGGCATTTACTCCTTATTGTATCAATTAATATTCGAGTATTGACATCGTTGAAGATTGACAACAAAGGGCCTATTCACTAGGTTTATCGAAGGTTAGCAAGTTCTTTTAATTATACAAGGAGGTAATTATGGGAAATCTACACTTTAGGTACTCGTTATTTAATGCTTAGGATCTTCTCCTAATCACTTGCGTCTCCAGTGGCTAACAATTACAATTCTAATAATCTATCTTATAAATGAATTAATCTTAACCATATATTTTAGTAAAAGGGTGAAGTACAGAGGACCCTCTTGTGCTTTTGTAAATTTACACAATACCTTCTAGTGATTTTAAAAGTGCACGACACTCTTCTGTAGCTTCTGAAACTAAACACAATAGCCCTCTGTGATTTTAAAAGTGCACGGTACTCCCTTGTGATTTTTGAAACTAAGCACAACAGCTTATTTTGTCAAAAAATCCGTCTATTTTAACAGAAAGTATAATGCACGCGGGTCAAATGCATTTTTGTTTTGCTTAAATTATTAATTGTTTGGACAAAACTACCTCTTTTCTCCAACCCTATGAAAAAAATATGTGGGGTATTTTTGTCTAATAATTAACAATTTAAGCAAAAAAAATCTTGAATAATCGCATTTGATGCGCGTACATCACATTTTTCATTAAAATAAACGGAGACTTTGACAGAAGGGAGCTATTGTGCTTAGTTTTAAAAACAATTAGGGGGGGGGGGGGGGGGTGGAGGGTACCGTACACTAAATTTAGAATGACAGAGGTTTTTTGTGCTTAGTTTCAAAAATCATTGGGGGGTACCATGTACTTTTAAAACCACAGGGGGGTATTGTATAATTTTACAATAGCACATGGAGGTCTTGTGCACTTTACGCTTAATAAAATTCAAATTTACCTCATTTGCATTTTTTTTTTTTTTGCCTCTACTTTCTTTTTCTGCTCTCTGAATCTCAACTATTTAATGTGAGATGAATGTTTAGGATTTTACCTTCTAATCACTTGAAGTCGGAGACACAAGTGATCATGAGAGAATCCAACTCCATTATTTACCACTAATCTCATTTTAATACTATTTTTTAACAAATAGCTATATTTAATTAAAAACTTGACGTTTACAAAACATGTACATTGGACACCCTAGTGTCCACTAGAAAATCAAATAAGGGTAAAATAGTCTAGATATCACAAGTTTATTGATTAAAGTGTGAAATAACAAATTAGGGAGTGGAAATAATCCCTCTTTTTAACCAGTTTGGGAAGAGTAGTGAAAAATGAAGATATGCGAGAAGAGCAAAGGAGTCATCGTAACAAGTCAAATGGTCGACCCTTAAAATTCTGTAACAGTATTATTTGTGTGGATGGGGAAATTTAAATAAAAGTTTAAGTTTGTGGAAAAGTTAGAAATAATACTATAATTTTTTGGAGGGAAATGGCATTTCCCTCCAAAGTATGTAGCTAATTACACACCTTATCTTCTCCTTTTACTATCGAATCTCGACTATCGAATTATTTGACGGAAGCTGACCACTAACTGGTAAAACTTTTTCCTTTTCTTCTCCTTTACTATATATTATATCACGTAACTAATTGACGTATACCAAATTTAGATTTTTTGGAAAATCAAGGACTCCAAAGTAGTAGATAGACGTATGCTTTGGACTCATTTCGATCATATACTCATCCTTATCAGAGATTTGTTAGTGTTATTAATCCAGATTTTGATGTTAGAATATCTTGTCATATATTACTTCTCCATTTTCTTGAATAATCACAAAATTCTAGTGATAATGATAAAGAATAAGAAAACCAATCAAATCACACGCAATTACCTATCTAAACTCAGCTACTAGACTTATAAATTCTGGACCATCCTGTTCATTTCATTCACAGAAAACTCAACTAGCTAGTGAGCATTTCAGAAATGGCGAGAAAGAGCTCATTTTCCTCTCTATTCTTCATTTTCTGCATTGCTTTATTGCTCTCTCATGGCTTAGCCAATGATGAATCTAAATCATCTTCTACAGAAAGTGCATCGCAAGAAGCAAAACACACTGACTTTTTCTTTGGTTGGGGGTTGCCACATTTTTGGCATCCCCATCCATGGATCCATCCATGGCCATTTGTGCACCCTCCAATGCCATCAAACTTTCCAAAGTTTCAATGGCCATTTGCACATCCACCAATGTCATCAGGCTTCCATTTTCAACATCCATGGCCATTTGCTCACCCACCATTGCCATCAGGCTTTAATTTTCCTCATTTTCCTCATTTTCCCCATGGCAGCAACAGCCAAACTGAGGTTCCTTCAAAAGCATGATCACAATGGCTATTTCAGAATGCTTTAGGAGTTGATCTAGAATTTTTTTCGTAGTGGAATGCGTATATTAGTTGTAGTTGATTTATATTACTCCTGCCCCTAGGAACATTGTGCTCCATCGTAGTCGGGTGTAATACTTCTAGTTCTCATTATATTTATTGAATAAAAATTGTTCTTTTTCTCTTTCGATGCCATGATATTCACTGTTTAATCATTACTGATTTTCTTTTAATTTGGTGATATGTTTATTTTAATCCAAGTTAGCAGCTAACCCTTGAAAATCAAAATTAATACTACATATATATCTTATTATTTCTAGGCTATTGGCGTGATAGTATTATTAATTTGCTGAAGTGACAAAAAGATATCATGAAATTAGTTCAAACATTTATGTCAGTGTAATTCACTAAAATCTTTTTGACCATAATGGGACGCAACATTGTATCTATTTCCAATAATCAGTACTCAATTGTGGTACTACATATATTTAAGTAGGGATAAATCAAGAAGAGACTTGTCGAATGTGTGGCTAGCACATAAACGGTGAGCACTACATATGTGTGAAGAGGTTTTTTGTCCGGCTAACCAATCCTAAGTAATTTTTGAAAAAATCAATACATTAACTTGCTAATAATATTGAGCCCACTATTTGCTCTACTAATGAACTGCTTTTCCCGAGAAGTTGCAGTTTATTGGTGTTATTATATTCTTTTCTTGTTTATTTGTACAAGGCTTTTACAATTTGAAGAAACAAGACACTCCAAGCAACTACCAGAAAATAGATGCGAACTTCAACTTTAAATGAAAACTCATTGACCTCATTAGTAAGAGAGTTAATACTAAGGTTGTAAGACTGAATACGAGAGCTTTTTTAAAGTATTGAGAAATTTCTAGCCAAAGACTCACCATAATGACTTGCTGTTTAGTGCGTGGTGTGGCTATTTTATTTATTTTATTTTCTTATTCTGTTTTCTCTATTCACATGACCATGCACAATTCTTCATAATCAGAACTTAAGGTCACATGAACATTAAGCAATGTATTTTGTCTAATTAATCACTTGTTTTAAAAGTATAAGTTATTAGAGAGTGCATATTTAATTAGTTTGATATTTTCAAAATGTCATCACGCATATAAGCAAAATTTTGAACTATAAATATGATAAACGAGTGATGGTGACGAGGCTTGATTAGAACCTTCTTTATAATAAGATTTTGATATCATATAAGTGATTATTTGTTCTAAAAATTTTTGTTCTAAAAATTGAAGTATGTATACTTAATTTGTTTGATATTTTCAACATTTCGTAACGTTTTCATATAGCTATTGAGTGTTAGTATGTCTCTCGCATCTTCGGTTTCGTAGACGACTGAAATTATCTCGACAGTTTTTATGTCAACTCGAAATAAAAGTCTTAGATTTGCATGAGTAATGAAAAAACATGTACAGAAAGGCTTCTTGAGGTGGTTGAGTTTTTTTTTTTCGTTTGTTTGGGATAACTTTTTGAGTTGTTATTCTGTCATTTTAATCCCAAAATTGTAACCTTTCGTCATTTAGAATATCAGCTAGCAACATTTATAAATCACCAGCTAATGATCTTTCCATTATAGTATGTTAGAATATTGAAAAATCATAATTTTTTAGGTTATCTTATAAAATTTTGGCTTACTCTACCTAACACCAATTGATTTTAAGATGAACCTTTCCTAGTCTAATCTTATTAATTCATCTTCCGCATTTGTCACCTTCCACGCGTGTTTTTCTAAATGTTACGATTCTCAAATTAAATCACACGCGTGTTCAATCTTCTACGTGTGTTCCACTTGCATTCAACCTTCCATGCGTGTTTATCCACAAAATGCGTTCAATCTTCCACGTATGACTCCTCTCAATCATGTCACACGCAAGGGGGGTGTTAGAATATGCACTTGTCTTACATCGGAAAATCAGAAACTTCAAGACTACCTTATAAGATCTTAGGGTACTCAAGGGCGGAGGTACATGAGGGGCTAGAAAAACATTAACAATTCTGTATTTTTCAAAAAAATAATAATTTAAATATCTATGTAGTTTTAATTAAAAAAAATTAAATAGCTCTCACTGAAAAAAAATTTAAACTTATGTAGTTGAAAATTTATTTATTTTAGCCCCTACTGAGAGAATTCATGGATCCGCCCCTAGGCTACTCCTCCTAGAACCAATTGATTTTAAGATAAAAACTCATGATTCTTAACATAAAAAAAATGCACATTTAAATTTAGGATTAAGTTAAATATTTTTCATAGTCAGGAACTAGATTCATTGATAAGGGAAAAGTTATATCATTCAATTCCTGCCAAAGGAAAATCAATTATACTTGAAGATTTTGAAAGCTTTGTGGATGTTTGAAATCCAATCCCAAAAAAAAAATACTTATATCTAACAACATAATTAATTCAATCAGTCACTCGATTTGCTTCTCTACGAACTACTAGAATTAACTATTAAAATTATTGCCTTCACAAACTGCTTAGTTTACAATACATCGTCCAATAAATGGAAATGACAATAGATGCTTTGGCATTTACTCCTTATTGTATCAATTAATTTTTGAGTATTAACATCGTTGAAGATTGACAACAAAGGGCCTATTCACTCGGATTTGAATTATCCCTTAGTCATTATTGTCTCTTAATGATTAAAAGGTGAATTGTTGAGAGTTGGATCCAAATAGAAGGATCTGTGCCATCATTTTTAAAAATATATCCTTCAATTTTAAAATTATGTTTTCTTGCCTTTCTTATCTTTTTTTTTGCTTTTCAGTCAAAATTTAATAACCCAACTAAAACCTTTCTCTCTCTCTTCCATCTCCTCCTCTCTCTTTCACGCACATAAACCCAATATAACATTTAAACTTCATCGTTAAAACTCCATATCAGTCCGAACTTGATAATTCTATAGAGAACGTAATGTTCACTGGCGATTTGTGTTGCATGCAATAATATTTAAGTTGATGCTGGGATTATTTTGTTTACCATTTTGTAAATATTTTATTAAAATTTTTAATTTTTGTTATCCTCTAGATTAAGCATGTTGTATATCTGAATTTTAATTCAATACATTTCTTGCTTCGAAAAAAAGGCCTCTGACGAGGGGGACCTCGAGCTGAGGTAAAATACCCGCACCGAGTTGAGGCAGGCTAATCCGAGCCAAGCCCAGCATATTCAGCTAATGCCTGACATGGATGCTGATCCGACCTCATTCTCGACCCAGGAAAACCCCGACTTACGTGCCATCTGTTCTGATGGGACATAAAGCCTTGATGGGATATAAAGTTGCACCGCATTAAATGCTACCAGATTCGAATTTAGTATAAATAGAGCTCCGCCCCTTCATTTCAGTGGTAACTCGTCATTAAATGCTCTCAGCTACTTCGCCATCTCGGACATACTAATCATTCGCACGCCTGAGGAAAAAATTTGGGTCATCACCCTACCTTTTCCTTCTTTTCCTTGTGCAGGTCCAACAGCCGACCCGAAAATCCAAGTCAAGAAGCCGACCCAGAATTTCAGCTCGGTAGGAGTAGCTTCCCAACCTCAACTGTGAGATTCCAACCTCGACAGTTTGGCGCCGTCTGTGGGAAGAGTTCTTTCTATCACTCTTCTCACTGCTCATTGAGAAACCATCATGGTACAAACAAGAAGCCACAACGCACCGGTAGAGGACTCGCCCAACCCGGATGGGGACCTCGAAACCACGCAGGTGCCTAGCCAAGACCTAACCCAAACTGACGTTGGAGTAAGCCAACGTATACACTTAACCTCAGAAACTAACCCTTCTACGGATAGAGACCCCAACTCCAGCCTATCACCAGCGATGAGGATGATGCTCGGAATGTTTGAGGAACTAAAAAAACAGGTAGCCCGGTTAGCTACAGAACACCCAGTTTCGCAAGCAGCTATACCGCGGCCCGCGCATCCACAGTTCTGCATTCCAGCCCCAGGGTGAACCCGAGCGCAAGACGGAGAAGGCCTCCTGGAGCCGGTGGCGAGGCCCGTAGAGGCGAGAGGAAAAAGGGTGGCCCATGCCGACCCTGAGCAAGCCAAGACCGTGACTGCCATAGCCAAGGTCATTAACCAACTTGGTGTTAGCCCACTCTCACCTGAGGTACTGGCGACGCCGTTGCCCACCGGTAACCGGATGCCCAACCTGGCCTTCTATAATGGGGACGGAGACCCAGCTAGTTACCTACTCAACTTTGATCATCATATGACTCTACATGATATGACCGACCTGATGAAGACGAAGACATTCCCGACCACCCTGGTTGGCAATGCCTTGGATTGGTTCCAAAAACTTCATCCCGACTCTATTGTAAGTTTTCATCAACTGGCTGAGGCTTTCTTGTCCCGTTTCGCGGGAAGTCGACGTGCAACCCGTCACACTTCATCATTGCTGTTGGTGAAACAACATAGATGAGAAAGTCTAAGGGCTTACACGGCCCGATTCAATGAAGAGTCCCTCAGAATACCCAACCTGAAGGACTCCATGGCGTTAATGGCCTACCAAAGTGGACTCAGGTCGGGCCCCCTTACGTCCTTCCTGGCCATCGACCCCGTGGATACTGTAGCCGAGCTGATAGTATGAGCAGAAGGGTACATATACTCGGAAGAAATCCATCAGGCGAAGAGGGATGATGACAAGGAGAAGGAAGCCGGCAAGAAGGGATAGACCTCCCGAGCCCAACCTGAAGGAAAAATCTAAAACGATCGAGGTAAGTAGCCTCAGCAACCGAAGCAGAACCCCCAGTTCCCTATGTTCACTCCCCTTAACACCACAAGGGAGCAAATCCTGATGGAGATCCAGTACCAGAACCACTTGCCTCCAGCGCCGAGGATGAAATGCCGACCTGAGAAGTGCAATAGGACCAAGTATTGCCGCTACCATATAAACTACGGCCATACCACCGAGGAGTGCAAAGACTTGAAACAGGAGATTGAAGCACTAATAGCCCGAGGTTACCTCTGGAGGTACGTAGATTAACAGCCGACCCAGAGTCAAGATCAGAGAGACAGAAAGAGAAGTCCACCTTGGCGCCAGGCTGGGGACGGACCTCTGGCTGTGATTGAGACCATCGCAGGGGGATTGGTGTCGGGTGGGTAGACCTCGGCTGGTAGGAAGGGTTATGTTTGAGCTGGCAGAGAGTATGGGTTAGCGCGGGGTCCGGTCCCAGAGATGGAGGAGCTTACTTTCTCTTCAGAAGAGTTGGAGGGTGTGATATTGCCCCATGACGACCCACTGGTGATCAGCGCTGAAATAGCCAATTTCACCATGAAGAGGTTGATGGTAGACATCGAGAGCTCGACATAAGTCCTATTTTTGAAGGCATTTGAGCAAATGGGGTTGGACAGGAGCCGACTCAGGCCAGTGAGGGGCACCTTAGCTGGATTCACCAGACATACTCACTGAGCTGAAGGAGTTATCAACCTCCCACTAAAGTTGGAATACGGAGATAAGTGGGTTTCGATGCAGGCCAACTTCATTGTAATGGATTGCAACTCCACTTACAATGGGATCTTAGGTCGGGTGGCGCTCAACCATTTCAGGGTAGTTCCTTCAACTTACCACCAGGCCCTGAAATTCCCGATCCCAAGCGGCACGACCACCATCTGCGGAGCCCATCTCTCAGCTCGGGAATGTTATGAAAACTCTCTCCACCCCAAATATCAAGTTGGCTGGGGACCAGATTTGCCCAATGAGAAGAGGGATGCGAAGAGGAAAATCCCAGCTTAAGACCTTCAAGAGGTGGATCTCTCCGATGAAACAAAGATAGCAAAGGTCAGGAGTGAACTCTCTAACAACCTCAAGGAAAGTATAAGCCAATTTCTCCTGAAAAATGAACACATATTTGCATGGTCTGCTTTTGACATGACAGGTATCGACCTGGCTGTGATTGAGCATCACCTGAATGCCGACCCAAATCACTATTCGGTAAAGCAGAAGCGCAGACACTTCCATTATGATAAGCAACAAATCATAGTAGAAGAGGTGGACAAGTTAGTAGACGCCGGCCACATAAAAGAAATCCAATACCCAACCTGGTTATCCAACGTGGTGCTGGTGACCAAGTCCTTAGGTGGATAGAGACTGTGTATTGACTTTACCGAACTCAATAAAGCCTGCCCTAAGGATTGCCTCCCCCATCTCGGATTGATCAGATGGTGGATGCCACCTCCGGGTTCGAGCTACTCTCTTTCATGGATGCCTTCAAAGACTATAACCAGATCAAGATGGCTCCCGGAGACAAAGAGAAGACTATTTTTACCACCGATAAAGGTCTCTACTACTACGAGATCATGCTTTTTGGCCTCAAGAATGCTGGAGTTACCTACACTAGGATGGTGAATAAGGTTTTCAAAAATCAGATTGGCCGAAATATGGAGATCTATGTAGATGACATATTGGTCAAGAACAGAAGGGCGGAAGACCATGTAGCTGACTTGGCTAAAGCCTTCACCGTAATGGAACGCTTTAGGATAAAGCTGAACCCGAAAAAGTGCACATTTGGCATCAAGGCAGAAAAGTTTTTGGGCTTCATGGTCACATCCCGTGGAATAGAAGCCAACTCGGAGAAGGTTCAGGCGATACTTGACCTGGCACCGCCGACTTGCATGAAGGACATCCAGGTGTTAGCGGGCAAGGTCGTGGAGCTAAGCAGATTTGTCTAGGTCGACCGATAAGTGTGTTCCTCTGTTCAAAATATTGAGGAATCCTAAGAATTTCGAATGGACTACAAAATGCCAGAACGCCTTCCAAGAGTTGAAAAATATCTAGCTTTGCCACCCTTGCTATCCCGACCTGAGGTGGGGGAGGAGTTGGTACTATACTTGGCATGTTTAGGGATAGCAGTGGCGGCAGCACTACTCCGCAAAAATGGGAAGGAGCAGAAACTGGTCTATTATGTCAGCAAAACCTTGCAAGGGGCCAAGGTGAGGTATCCCTCCTTGGAAAAACTTGCCCTCGTGCTCATCACGGCGGTAAGAAAGCTGAAGCATACTTTGATGCTCATCCAATTAAGGTCATGACGGATGCCCCGCTCAAGTCCATCATGCACAAACAAGAGGCGTCGGGTAGGCTGCTGAAATGGGCAGTTGAGCTGAGTCAATTTGACATCACCTACCAACCCAGAACAGCCATCAAAGCCCAAGCCATCGCGGACTTTATGGTGGAATGTACTGGCCTAGCCAAACATGACCCGGAGGATGTGTGGAAGGTCCATATGGATGGGGCATCAGGGAAGTCTGAAAGCGGAGCCGGAGTAGTCATCTTCGACTCGACCCACCATGAGCACCAATATTCCCTCAAGTTCGCCTTCCCGGCATCCAACAATGAGGCTGAGTATGAAGTAGTGATCCCGGGATTGAAAATTGTAGCTCAGCTCGGGGCACGAACAATTGACCTAAACACCGACTCTCAATTGGTTTGCTAGTCAGATATCAAGAAAGTTCGAAGCTAAAGACAATGCTATGCTAGCCTACCTCAACAAAGTTAATGATTTGACGTCAGGGCTCAAGAGGCTCACGGTGCAACAAATCCCGAGGGATGAGAATATGAAGGCCGATGCTCTGTCCAGGTTAGTCTTGAGCGAAAGCCGACCCGCACTAGTCCATGTGGAAGAAGTCTCCGAACTAAGTATCTAGTTGGGGAGACAAGCCGTAGCCGAGCTCTATTTAAGCCCAAATTGGACCAAACCAATCATGGACTACTTGGAGGGGGGATAACCCCAGAGGATGAAAAGACAGCTCAAAAACTCATGAAACAAGCCTGAAGGTTTGTCATAATAGCTGGGCAACTTTACAAGAGAGCCTACACTTGGCCTCTCTTAAAGTGTGTCAGGCCTGATGAAGGAAAATATGTACTACGAGAGATCTATGAAGGAGTATGTGGAAACCACTTAGGCGGCAAGGCTCTGGCTTGGAAGGCATTAAGGCAAGGCTATTTTTGGCCATCCTTAGAACAAGATGCCAAAGAGTATGTAAAAAAGTGTGACACCTGCCAAAGGTTCGCCAACATACAGAGAAAACCTGCGATAGACCTGACAATCATGGTAAGCCCGTGGCTATTCTATCAATGGGTCTAGATATCATTGGCCCATTGCCAACCAGTGTTGGCTAGAAGAAGCACGCATTTGTAACTGTAGACTACTTCACCAAATGGCCTGAGGCTGAAGGTGTTGCTAGAATAACAGAAAAGGCAGCTTGGGATTTTGTATGGAAGAATATCATTTGCCGATTTGGGGTGCCGAAGGTCATTATTACCGACCACGGCAAGCAATTCGACAATGCATACTTTCGAGACAAATGTGATGAGATCGGGATCGACCTCAGATTCTCATATATTGCTCATCCTCAAAGTAATGGCCAAGTTGAAAGGACTAACCAAATCATTTTGTAGGGCCTGAAAACCAAGCTAGAGGAAGCGGAGGGCCAGTGGGCATCGATTCTTCCCAAGGTGTTGTGGGCTCAGCGGACTACTACTAGCTCGACAACGGGAGAATCGCCCTTCGAGCTGACCTTCGGTACTCAAGCGGTACTGCCAGTGAAGATCGGGTCTCCTACTAGTAAGACCCTCTACCATGATCCATGAATAAATGGAGCCCTGATCCGTGAAGAGGTCGACCTTGCTGAAGAGCTCTGAGCTAAAGCTCAAATCAGAATGTTGGCCAACAAAGCTGCCATGCAAATAGCCTTTGCCAAACAGGTCAAGCCTAAGCCTATTAAGGTTGGCGACCTCGTACTCAGAAATGCCATTTTTTTGTCACACTCGGGTAACAAACTCTCTCCGACCTGGGAAAGACCGTACGAAGTCGTGAAAAAAGTCTGACCTGGAACCTTCTACCTCCGCGACAAGTACGGAAAACTACTGAAGAATGCATGGTACTCAGAACACCTGAAAGACCATTTTTTTGTCACGCTTGGGTAACAAACTCTCTCCGACCAGGGAAAGACCGTACGAAGTCGTGAAAGAAGTCTGACCTGGAACCTTCTACCTCCGCGACAAGTACGGAAAACTACTGAAGAATGCAAGGCCCCTGAGCCGAAATCTCTTGTAAAGGCCCCCGAGCCAAAATCTTTTGTAAAGGTCCCCGAGCCAAAATCACTTGTAATGGCCCCTGAGCCGGATATTTTGTAAACAGCCCCCGAGCTAAAATCTCTTGTAGAGGCCCTGAGCCGAAATCTCTTGTAAAAACATTGATTGTAATCGGTTCCCGAGCCCAAGTACTTCATGTACAACCTCAATACAATGTATTTTGTAAACCAGTGCAAAGCCCCACCCGGGCCCAAGCACCTCAGCTACTAAGCTACTGCCAACTCAGATTAACGCGGTGGCTACGCTTAATTACGAGCTAATGATTAAGTAAACCAGCTCGGACTAGGTTTCAGGTCGGGTATAATCAATAATAATTTGGTTAGCTTTGCCAGTTCGGATTAAGGTCCAACTCGGTATAATCTAGCTTAAGGTCGGGATGTTAGTTTGGGTCTAAACTCGAACTCAACATTTGTCAATATTAGTTTGACCAATTTTAAAATCGGGCTGACGAGTCCAGGTCGGCAACATTAGTTGTCCAATTAGCCAGCTCGGATTAGGATGAAAATGCATTAATTGCGTCCAGCTCGGTTCCTTACGTTTAAATTAAGTTTGAAAGGTCTATTATATAGGTCTGACCTTACTTACTTAGGCGAATGGAAAAGTACATTTGTACGAACTCGAATAAAATGCAAAACAATCATTTCATTAAAATGAAAATTCAAAATTACAATAGCTCGACCTGGGCAAGATTACAAGAGCCCGACCCTGGCGAGTTGCAAAATTCACTTAGGCGTAGCGGTGGAGGTGGTAGCATCGGTTTCATCACCGACCTGATCCATACCCTTCTTCACAAACTCGATCACCTCCTGAGCTTGGGACGTCAGGTCGGTTGGGAGCTCAGGAATGTCCCAGAACTCCGGCGGTGGAGCCTCCAAGATTTTGATATAGTCATTTTTGGTGGCAGGAAGAAAGGTCTTCGCTCGCACCCGAGCTGCGACTTATCCTCGGAAGTAGTACTCCAGGTCGGCATATTTGGCCATCGCCCCACCTTTCATGGCCAACCAGTCCACGGTCGCTTCACTGGACTTGAAGGCTTCCACCGCCTTCTCCCCTTGGGGGCTGACCCGATCTACCAACTCCCGGAGCTTTGCCTCGGCTTCGCGCCTCTCCAGCTTGTAAGGCTCGACGTCTTTAGCCGCGGCTTCGCGCCGGGACTTCTCCGCCTCGAGCTCTTTTTTCAGCCGGTCAATCTCCGATGTGTCCACTTTGCGCCTCTGGGTGGCCTCCTCCCTCAGGGCCTCAAGCTCGGCTCGGGCATCGATGTATCGCTGCTCAAGCTCGAAGCAATGAGACTGGGCCCTGACAAGGAAGTTGGGTGCTGAAAAGATGTGGGATTTGGCATGCGCAAAGATAGCAAAATGATCAACCAAGCTAAGAAAACATAACCATATCAACACGGTCAAAGATGTCTCACCGTGACTATAGCCGTCCTTAGGTCGAGCGAGAGTTGTTTCGCAGCTTAGGGTAGCGGGCGACCTTGGTTGCCTCCACAAAATCCTTGTTGGGAGGGCTTACCTCTGTGGCCTTGCCTTTCCCAGAGTATTCGGCCCGAGGCCATTTCTTATTCTCAGAGTGGGACACTGAGCGCTCTGGGATCGCCACTCCCGAGCTCGATCTTTTAGGTAGGGGAGACCCCGACGTCCCATTGGAAGAGACCTCGGCGTCGACCTCCCGCACTTGGCCACTGGGCTGCTGCTTCTGCCCTTGAGGAATGGTGGAGCCCAAGCCGGATCGAGCCGAGACTTCGCCACTAGCCTCGGTATTTCCACTACAAAAAAAACTGCTTTTGGCGACAACCAAAATTCATCTCCATGCCATCGCCAAAATGGTATTGGCGACGGCTGGCGACAACGAGGAGATGAAAATTGACCGTCGCCAAAAGTATCATCGCCAATTTGCTGCCCCGTCGCTAATTCATCACCTTTGGCGACGGTATTTTAGTATGTCGCCAAATTCGTCTCCAAATCATCTCCCAAAAGTGTCGTCTCTACACCGTCACCAATAAAACGTCGTCTCCAAAAACAGATTGTCTCATTTTCGTCTCCAAGCCGTCTCCAAAAACAAGCCATCTATATTTCGTTTCCAAGCCGTCTCTAAAAACAAGTCGTCTCCATTCCGTCTCCAAACACAAGCCGTCTCCGAAAAGAAACTGTCACCTAGCCGTCGCCAATTTTTAAATAATTTTTTTAAAAAAACTTTTTTTAATTAGAATAACAAATTTAAATGGTAGAATTTACAAATATGAAATTCATATAAAAAATAAATTAATTAAAATTTGACAATCAAAATTTAATTTGAATTTAAAATTACAAAATGTTTTAATTACATATATGATTACAAAATGTTTTAATTACATATATGATTACAAATTGACTACCCACAAATTTAACTTAACCCTATGCATTTGATTCTTCACCGAAACTATTCACGATTTTTGAATCTCCAGAAGCTTTTGTCATTGATGAACTTTTGATAGCCTTTCAGATTGAAGTTTCACCTCCTGTTATTCTTCCTTTATCACTCAACATGACTGATTCTAGAGGACTATAACCATAAATAACAAAATAAAATTATAAGATAAATGCAATACACAACAAACCTTGAAGATAAGCTATGAAAAAGGAAGTTCTACTTACCTCAGTCCAAGGCTAAAGTGGTGAAATTCCTCAAATTCAACTTCCTAATTTTAGTAAGAGAGTTATCAGACCTCATTCCTTAATTCTCCATAAACACAATAAACAAACAAATCCTTTTGTTAACAGTAAGCAAACAATTCCTTTTCTTATCATGGATAACTATTCCCAATTAGAATTAAGAATATTTAATCATTGGGTGAAACCTAGCCATGGATCAGACAACTTTATAAATATATTATTAGCTTATTAATACTCTTATGTAAAACACCATCTAAACTCACATTTTCCCAAGGTTTATTTGCACATTTCTAATCACAACTTCATTAAGCATATATAACGTAAAATAAATTCGCTATGCAATACCCAACTAAACTATAGACTACAGCAGTTTTGCATAATGTAGAGTACACACTAATGCATAGGGGCACAATTACACACATTCACAGTAGACGCACACACATGCACACAAAACTTGCTCCATTCTTACACTCCACATATGCAAAATCTGTACTTTTATTATGCTACCATCAATATAATACACCCCAAGCATACATAGATACCACATACACAAATGATTATAATAGCCATGTACTTAGTTATTACATGCAATTCTTCAAACACCAAAGATGTCACATCATAATTTCACCACAGCCTGTTATTATACCATATACCCGTGACCAACCATCTACCTTTAATTCATACAGCTTCATACTTTCTCAAGCATATCAGTCAATCAATTCATAACCCCAATTATAGTATGATCTTGCTGATTCTATTATGTGCTAATTCTAAAGAAACATAAATATGTCAAGCAATGCCAACATAACATCAGATACTTGACAAAAAAATCAATGAGAGATTTTCTACTGGGTTTAAAAAACATTGTACTATATGCCATAAGCTCCCAAATGTTGCAACATTTGCAAAGAATAAAGAATTCGAGAAAAGCTAATAAGACTTTATGCTTTACATGATGACTATTGGATGTTGCAACTGATCTTTCAATATCTAACATACATCATTCATGATTCATCTCGTACATATACCATTAGTAAAAGAACCAAAAAAATATAATCTGGAATTCAATAATTTTACACTTCATAACATCCTCATATATCCATATACAACGACCTACACTTAATTTGTAGTATCCACTTTGAAGCTCTCCAAAGTTAATAATTTTACACTTTATAACATTAATAATACAAATGTTAATAAATTGATACATTCAATTAATAAAACAAAATCACCTGTTGAAAATCCTTAAAGGCCTCTTTAAATTTTCCTATTGCCAAATACGCCGCACCTCGCATGTAACACCCCTACAAAAAAAAAACAAACAAAAAAAGAAAAACATAAAATAAAAAAAATAAAAAAGAAGACCAATATATATCCTCCAAAAAACACCTGCATCCAAAAAAAACAAGAAAAATAAATTCCAAAAATAATAGAAAATCAATTTCAAAAATAAAATGGAATAAATTCAAATATAAAACATAAAAAATTAGACATAAAAAAAATAAAAAAATAAAAAAATAAAAAAATAAATTCCCAAAATAAATACAATATATATATATATATATATATATATATATATATATATATATATATATATATATATATATATATATATATATATAATGTATATATGTATATATATAATGTATATATGTATAGATCTATGTATGTGGGGGTCGTAGGGTGGGGGGCGCAATAGAGTGGGGGTGGGTAGGGAACATGAGGTGGGGGTGGGTATGGAACATAGGGTGGGGACGGGGAGTGGGGGGCGGCGGGCGCTGTGGGGTGGGGGACGGGGAGTGGGGGAGCTGTGGGGTGGGGGGCTTTTATTTATTTTTTGAATTGAGAATATGAAGGCAGACGTTGCTGCCGTCATAAAAATACCTAGCCTCAAACTGGGCCATCGCCCTAGCCCAATAAGAAGACGGATCAGTCAAATTTTTTTTTTTGATTATATTTTTAATTGGAGATGAATCGAAGACAGCCTGGTCCGTCTCCAATTATAGAATAGAATCAAAAAAAAATTATTTTTTTTATTCATCTTTTCCTAATTGGAGACGAACCAGGTCAACTCCAATTATAGAATAGAATCGAAAAAAATTATTATTTTTTAAATCATTTTTTCCTAATTAGAGACAGCTTGGTCCGTCTCCAAATTTAGAGATGGACATGGCCGTCTCCAACTAGTCCGTCTCCAATTATAGAATAGAATTGAAAAATAAAATTATTTTTTTATTCATTTTTTCTTAATTGGAGACGGCTTGGTCCGTCTTCAAATTTGGAGACGGCCTGGTCCGTCTCCAATTATAGAATAGAATCGAAAAAAAAAAATTATTTTTTTAATTCATTTTTTCCTAATTGGAGACGGCCTGGTCCGTCTCCAAATTTGGAGACGGCCTGGACCGTCTCCAATACGGATATATATAATTTATTTTTTAAAAGTTTTGTTTATTAGCATTTATTTTATTGAGGAATAAAATCAAGTACTATAAAATATATTAAATTAAAAAAAAAATTTAAAATACTTTAAACTAATTTTATATTAATTAAAAGTACCTTTTCAATTATATAATTTTTTAAAAAGATTTATCAAAATATAAATCTTAACTCACATTAATTGAAATAATTAATGTAATTAAAATAAATACATGAATAAATGGAGACGACATAGATAAGTTGTCTTCATGTCATTACCAATTGGAGACGGTTTGGAGACAGAATAAAAATGACATAGCTAAGCCGGCTCCAAGTAGTCGCCAACTGGTAATATTAGGAGATGGAATCTAAACCGCCGTCATTCTGTCTCCTTTTGGAGATGGAATGGTGACAATTTAGCTACGTCGTCACCATTCCGTCTCTAATTTGTCACAATTCTTGGCTACAACAATTTTCGTCTCATTTATGTCGCTAATTTGGAGATGGAATGGCGACAGACCATTGCAAAATACAGTTTTTCTTGTAGTGTTCTCTTCTTATGAGCATACACAAGCTTTACCGTATCTGCCATATCTGCAAAAAACAAGGGAAAGAGAGGTAAGAAATGACCAAATGCAAACTAAAAAGAACAACGGTAGACAAGGAAACGGGGATGTCAGGCATTGATCCTGCGAATGACCCTCTTCTGAGCCGAACTCCGCATTCTCTTCGGGATCAGGAAGCAGATGGGGGTGCTTCTTTCTCAGGTCGGGTTCTCTCTCAAATAACTTTGATTTCCAGATTCTATCCCACTTGAGGACGCTGTCAATGTCAATCAGCATACCCGACTCGGGTCTCAGTACCCTGACCTCGGCGAGTTCCGCTTCTGAAAGCTTGGGGTCGTCATTCACGTTCTTCTTTAAGGAGGGATTCCAATCCACTCTGCACCCCGGGTTTACAGCCGACTTGACCCAATAGTAATCGTTGTGCCAGCCTTTGTTGGAGGAATGCCACTTGGTGAATATGGCATTGCTGGCCCGAGCTACGAAATGAAACCACCCTGGCTGCTTCGGGTTGGGATTGCACACAAAGAACTGCCTAAATCGACGCAGGGTCGGCTCTATTTCCTTCTCAAGGCAAAATACATAAAACACTATCATTACGACCCAACCATTGGGTGACATCTGACCCGGGCTAAGCTTAAAGTAATTCAGAATGCTGGCGATGAAGTCGGGAAGTGGAAGCCAGATGACATCGAAGGCGAGGTCATAGATAGTGAAGTGATCGGTTAGAGGATAGCAAGCGGATTCGTTCCGACCTGGAACCTTCAGCTTGTGGTGTCAGTCTACCGACCAATCCCTTAGCCTGGTGTTAGCCATCTGGACGGTAGAATGACACTCGCGCTTACAGCAGGCAAACAGCTGCTCTATCTTCTTCCCTCGAGCCGACGAACCACTAGCCGTAGCTGAGCTCCGGGGTCGGATTGCCCTAACTGGGACCGCTTCAATCGGCTCCGATGTAGAGGCTCTAGCTAAGTAGTTGTTGATGTATTATTGATATAGTATTTCAGGGCCTTTTCATTTAAAATTTGTGAGTTTTTGAGTAGTTTATGAGCAATTTGAATGGTTTTGTCTTTAATTTGAGTTGTAGGTAATCTCTAAGAGACAAGCTAAGTTTTGAGGCGAAGATTGAAGAGAAATAGCAAAGGATTGACTTGCATGCGATTTGTGGAGAAATTGAAGAACAAATAGAAGTAGCGCAGTCATAGTGCAGTTGCGCAGCGTCGCAGGAAATTTAAGGGCAATTTTGTAAAAGGTGCAAAATTTAGAAGCCCTATGTAAAAAGAGAAGAAAAAAAACATTGGAGGGGACTTTTGGCTGGCGACTGGTTTTTGGCAAAAAAGCAACGTTCCAGAGGGAGAAAAAGAGAGAATTCACGAGTTGAAGACGGAGAACAATCCGGAGACGGACTTCTATCACGATTCTTCTCCAAATCCTAGTTTTCTCTATCTCTCTTATCAAGTTTTACGTTACAATTGAGATTTTATTTAATTTCTTTATGATGTTCTAGATTATTTTTCTAGGGTTACGATGTAGCCGGATTTTGAATATTTGAAGCTTTTGATTTGAATTAATTGATGAACTATTTCATATCTGCGTTGAGTATTTTATACTGAGTTTAATGCTTGTGGTTGCTTGATCAACAATTACATGAGTCGTAATTTAGTTTGAGACTGAGAAGTGATAACTAAATTAGACCACATGTAAAATACCATTACATCGTCATAAGTTAGAGATAGTTATGAGATCTAGTGCGGCACTTGAATTTCTAGGGCTTAATGCATTTCATAAGTTCACAGTTATCACAGAGATGTAGTTAGTTTGCTTATTGGGATAGGTTATTGATGCTTGAGAAAGATTAATATCTACCTGAGCGAAATTACTGGCAACGTAGAGAATAGGCGTCAATTGATTTAAATCAATAGTTTCAAATAGGATTAATCTTGGTGAAATCAGAACCCGTATAGGATTTTAATTCTTGATTTATCCTCTTTAGTAATTTTTTATTCGCTGTAGTTATTAATTCCAAAAGTACTTTATTTATTAGTTTTTACTCACAATCTCTCATATTTGATTGTCCGAATAAACTTAAAGCTAAATTAATTTCAGTAGTTAGTAATCATAGTCCTCGTGGGAACGATCTTTACTTATCACTTTATTACTTGTTGCGATACGTGCACTTGCGTTAGAAATCACACAACAAGTTTTTGGGGCCGTTGCTGAGGATTGTGTCAATTATTAATATTGATACCAAATAGCTTTAATTTTACTTTGGATTTTATTTAGTTTTGTGTTGTTATCTTATTTTCGTTATGTGTGTTTCAGGAACATATTCTTTTAAGTGCACGCGAAAGTCAGGAGGTAGTAATTTGTTGTCTTTTGATCCTGAGATAGAACGAACCTATCGGAAGAACAGAAAGGAGAAAAGAGCTACTACAACTACCCATCAATTGCAAGAGAATATGGCTGATATCGTGGTAACACAGGATAGAAATAATCTAGCAGTTAATCAGGAAAATCCACCTAGAACACTGCGAGAGTATGCATTACCACCCACTGGAATTCAACCTGTGATTAGAAGGCCAGCGATTCAGGCGTATGATTTTGATTTGAAGACAGTGACACTACAGTTGATTCAGAATATTCAATTTCATGGACTGCCTTCTGAAGATCCTAACCAGCATATTGTTAATTTTCTAGAAGTCTGTGGAACTGTTAAGTACAGTGGAGTCACTGATGCAACTCTGCGCCTTCGCTTGTTTCCTTTCTCCTTAAGGGATCAAGCTAAGGAATGGTTGAACTCGTTGCCTTCAGATTCAATCACTATTTGGGGGGATTTGGTGCACAAGTTTTTGTCAAGATTTTTCCCACCTGGAAAGACAGTGAAGCTGCGCATAGAAATTAATAATTTTGCACAACATGAAGGAGAAACTCTATGTGAAGCGTGGGAAAGATTTAAGGCATTGCTGAGGAAGTGTCCTAATCATGGAGTACCTAGGTGGATGCAAGTTCATAATTTTTACAATGGGTTAATTAGCTCCACAAGTACTTTCATTAATGCATCAACAGGAGGAGCTTTAATGAACAAGTTAGCGGATGAAGCTTATGCGTTGCTAGAGAAAATTGTTTTGAACCACCAGTAGTGATCAAGCGAAAGAGTTATACCAAAGAAGACAGCTGGGATCCATGAGATTGATGTCATAACTACCTTGACAGCGAAAATTGACAATCTCGCGAAACAGTTGCAGAATAGTCAGACAACTGCTAATGTTGTCCAAGCGGCAGTGGTGTGCGAGTTTTGTTGTGGTCCACATCATAGTGCAGAATGTCAGGTTGGAAATCCATTTGCGCAAGGCACAGCAGAACAAGCACAGTATGTGGAGAATTTTAATGGGCAGCAACACAATCATTACTCTAACATATATAATCCAGCATGGCGTAATCATCCGAATTTCTCCTGGAGAAATAATCAGAATGTGTTGCAACCTGAGCAGAATAACCCACCACCAGAGAAGAAGGTAAACTTGGAGGATGCATTGGCTCAGTTGGCGACTTCGCAAACTCAATTCATGAATGAAACAAGGACAAACTTTTAGAATCAGTCTACACAAATCAGAAACCTAGAGGTGCAGTTGAGCCAAATGGCTACGTTGTTTTCTGAAATGCAACAAGGAAACTTACCTAGTACTTCTAAGGTGAATCCTAGAAAAGATGGCATGGAGCATTGCAAAGCAATCACCTTGAGAAGTGGTAAAGAGTTAGAGGAGCCAGTGAGAACCAAGAAGGTTAAGAAATGTGAAACGAAAAATGAGGAGAAAGATGAAGAGAAAACAGAAGAGCAGGCACAACCTCCTCAAGAATCACATCTGAAAGTTCCTTTTCCACAACGCTCGAAGAAGAGCAAGCTTGATAAGCAATTTGCTAAATTTCTTGAAGTCTTCAAGAAACTTCACATCAATATTCCGTTCGCGGATGAGCTTGAACAAATTCCGAGTTATGTGAAATTTATGAAGGACATCCTTTCGAATAAGAGAAAGTTTGGAGATTATAAGACAGTTTCACTTACTGAAGAGTATAGCGCTATTCTACAAAAGAAGCTACCACAAAAGCTCAAGGATCCAAGGAGTTTTACTATTTCTTGTGAAATTGACAATGTTGTTTTTGAGCGAGCTTTGTGTGATTTAGGTGCTAGCATTAATTTAATGCCTTTATCTATTTTCAGGAAGCTTGGTTTAGGAGAAGCAAGACCTACAACTGTAACACTACAGTTAGCCAATCATTCGCTCAAGCACCCTAGAGGAATTATTGAGGATGTGCTAGTCAAAGTCGATAAATTCATCTTTCCTGCAAATTTCATAGTGCTAGATATGGAGGAAGACAAGGAAATTCCTATCATTCTTGGACGACCTTTCCTTGCAACTGGAGGATCACTTATTGATGTTCGAAAGGGTGAGCCTAGGTTGCGAGTACAAGAGGAAGAGGTAACCTTTAATGTTTTCAAAGCTATCAAGTACCCAGAAGCCAACGACTGTTGTTTTCGTGTCGATGCCATAAAAGCTATAGTGTCTAACCATGGGGGCCAATCGGATCCCTTGGAGGCGAGCTTGTTAAAAGATAATTCTTTTATTTCAATGGGATTGGAGCACAAGGAATATTGGTCTACTAAACAACTAAACATGAGTGTGCAAGTAGTGGGTGAGAAAGAATTATTACAATTGAATAAGCTAGAAGGATCCTGTGATGAAGCGAATGAGAAAGCAAGAAGTTACAAGGAGAGGACAAAATAATAGCATAACAAACCTGTTTCGGGAAAAGATTTCTCTCCTGGGCAACAAATTCTTCTGTATAACCCACGGATTCCTGGAAAACGCAAGTCAAGATGGTCTGGCCCTTTTGTTGTGACTAAGGTATTTCCCTATGGAGTTGTCGAAGTCAATCATCCAAAGAAGGGGATGTTCAAGGTCAACGAACAACGATTGAAGACTTATTGGGATGATGAGTTTGATAAGCACAAGACCGTTGTCCACCTCAATTAGTCGTGAAAAATTGATCTGTCGGGCAGTTGACGTTAAAACAAGCATTTTTCGGGAGGCAACCCGAGTTTTCTTACTTTTATTGATTTAATAGTTGTGTTTGTTTTTAGTTAAATTTCAAGTTATAATTGTCGTAGTTAATTTTTTTTTTATTTTTTTTATTTTTCTTGTCATGTTAGGTTCGGGTACAAGTTTGTGGGAAGACAAACCAAAGAGAAGCTTCATCAGGTCAATTCAGAGGAAAAATATGTGAACAATGGTGTGTGGATTGAGAGAGGTACGCTTGAAGAGCAAAACACAAGAAAAATAAGAGCTATGAAAGTAGCGCTGTTGCGCTAAAATATAGTGCAGCTGCGCTCACGGAGTTTAAAAGTTACGCTCACGAGAAATTACTGGAGAAAAAAAAGAGCGTAGGCGTAACGCAGCTGCGCTTAAGTTCTTCAGTTGACGTTCGAAGGAAAAAAATACAGTGCAGGCGTAGCGCAGCGGCACTTATATCCTTTCTTTTGACGTTTGTAAAAAAAAAATTTAAAATTTAAATTCTTTCTTCTCTGAATACGCACACCAACTGAAACATCGTCGGAGCCTTCAGACAATGAACGATATGGATATTCAGGGAAGTCATCTGCTTTCTTTTCTTTACTTTCGCCATTGAGGACAATGTCTAGTTTAAAGTTTGGGGGTGGTTATTATGTGTTCTCTTGTGTATGTTTCCTTTGTGAATTTGTTCTTGTTTAGCATTCGTATTTTGTGTTTTCCTTTTATGTGTTTTTTTATTTCTATTATGTCATCAATTCATTTTTAAAAAAAAAATCTGAAAAATTTTAGAAAAATTTGCAAAAAAGAAAAATCTGAAAGTGATGCTAGAAAGATAAGAAATAGGCCGATGATAAGTAGCATAAGGAGTATATAATAATAATGAGGATAATTAACTGAAACATAACTTCTTTTACGTAAAATCATTCCCTATTGCGCACGTGGCCTCACCTAGTCATATGTGTACTTAGAGAAGGTTTATGTAAGTTTAGGTGGCCAAAAAAAAAAAAAGAACAGAAAAATGATGAAAGGGGATTTTAGAACTTGCTTGATTGTCACTCGAGGCGAAATCCTAGGTTGCATAGCATTAGAGAAATGATTTAGGCCATCTTTGGATCGTTTGAGCCTTTCAAGTCAACCCGTGTAATAATTGAATATCCCTAGTCCACCCTTTTGAGCCTAAGTTAGCCTTTTCTTTCTTATGCAACTTACAAATTCTTCCTTAACTTGTCAAGTCTGGTTTCCCCAATTAATGACCTTCCTACTTGTAACATATGATTGTTTTAGGATGATTATATAGAGCTATGTTTTGTATTGAATGATGGAAGGTATGATGATTGGGTGATATGTTGTTTTGTTTTTGAAAAATATACAAAAAAAAAACAAAGAAAAAAAATAACGAAAATAAAAAATAAGAGTCACACTCCTTCTAGTTAATATCAAAATGCAAGTTTGGGGGAGTGTGGACTATTTATGTGTTCTGTAAATGTTGTGGATGAATGTTGAGGAAGTCAAATGAAAGAAGAAATAAAAGAGATATGTTGAATAATTGTGGTGGTAAGAAGGAGAGTTGGCATGTGTTCCATTTAATTGTGTGCTTACGGGTAGTTTAGCCATATATTATCTCCATTATCCTACCTTGACCCTAGCCACACGTTACAACCAAACGTAAAGTCTTACTGATCTTTAATGCTATGATTAATCTACATTAGTGGAGAGTGGCATAAAAAGTGAGCTTATGAAGTCTTAAGTGATTGAAAATAAAAGATCCATATTGATGATTCACTAAACTTGCATAAACTCATCCGGGTACAATTGATTAGGATAGAGGTTATTCACACACTGACTTAGGAGATTTGAATTAAAATGCAAATTATGTGAAGTTAATATTTCTCATGCTTATGATTGAAAGTCACCTCTTGAGTTGTGAAATAAAGCTACTGAGGCCGTGGAAATTTACTATCCTACAGCATTGCTCTCATGAGTTTTATTGTGTTGAGTCTTTAATTTTAGGTTGTTTATTTCTTTAGTGGTATCTTTTGTTTGAGGACAAGCAAAGCTTAAGTTTGAAGGTGTTTGTTTGGTGTATTATTGATAAATTATTTCAGGGCCTTTTCATTTAAAATTTGTGAGTTTTTGAGTAGTTTATGAGCAATTTGATTGGTTTTGTCTTTGATTTGAGTTGTAGGTAATCTCCAAGAGACAAGCTAAGTTTTGAGGCGAAGATTGAAGAGAAATAACAAAGGATTGACTTGCATGCGATTTGTGGAGAAATTGAATAACAAATAGAAGTAGCGCAGTCATAGTGCAGTTGCACAGCGTCACAGGAAATTTAAGGGCAATTTTGTAAAAGGCAGAAGGAAAAAAACGTTGGAGGGGATTTTTGGCTGGCGACTGGTTTTTGGCAGAAAAAGCAACGTTCCAGAGGGAGAGAAATAGAGGATTCGCGAGTTGAAGACGGAGAACAATCCGGAGACAGACCTCTACCATGATTCTTCTTCAAATCCTAGTTTTCTCTATCTCTCTTATCAAGTTTTACATTACAATTGAGATTTTATTTAATTTCTTTATGATGTTCTAGATTATTTTTCTAGGGCTACGATATAGCCGAATTTTGAATATTTGAAGCTTTTGATTTGAATTAATTGATGAACTATTTCATATCTGCATTGAGTATTTTATGCTGAGTTTAATGCTTGTAGTTGCCTGATCAACAATTACATGAGTCGTGATTTAGTTTGAGACTGAGAAGTGATAACTAAATTAGATCACGTGTAAAATACCATTACATCATCATAAGCTAGAGATAGTTATGAGATCTAGTGCAGCACTTGAATTTCTAGGGCTTAATGTGTTCTATAAGTTCACAGTTATCACAGAGATGTAGTTAGCTTGCTTATTGGGATAGGTTATTGATACTTGAGAAATATTAATATCTACCTTAGCGAAATTGCTGGCAACGTAGAGAATATGCGTCAATTGATTTAAATCAATAGTTTCAAATAGGATTAATCTTGATGAAATCGAAACCCCTAAAGCATTTTAATTCTTGATTTATCATCTTTAGTAATTTCTTATTCGCTTTAGTTGTTAATTCCAAAAGTACTTTATTTATTAGTTTTTACTCACAATCTCTCATATTTGATTGTCCAAATAAAGTTAAAACTAAATTAATTTCGGTAGTTAGTAATCACAGTCCTCGTGGGAACGATCTTTACTTATCACTTTATTACTTGTTACGATACGTGCACTTGCATTAGAAATCACACAACAGTACTCCTGTGGTATCTCGACTCCCTCCAACTGGTTCAACGGTTCCTCATCTTCCCTGTCTCCCAAGTCTCCCAAGTCTCCCAAGTCTCCCAAGTCGGCCAAAGGATCCGCCTCGGCTTCTTCTTGCACTCGCCTGACCCCGATGACTTGACAGTCATCATCACTTTCCCTGGATGCGGATTGCCGAACCAATCCTCGAGATTTGTCGGTGTTGTCACCACCTTGGCCTCTGTCTGAGGTGGATTCCGAACTCGACGAACTCTCGTCCCCACCATAGGACCACACCTCTATCGCTTGCGATTCTTCCAACTCCAACCTCCCCATCCTGTTTACAAATCAAAATATGTGCAGGAATAACTAAAGGGAGTCGGGATGTACCTACAGCTCTAGCTGTGGAAGATGACCTGACTTAGTTAGCCCCGAGCTAACGGATTTCGAGCTGCGTGTCCCGAGAAGAATGCTTTCTGAGCTAAAATTATCCGACCACCCTGGTTGCCGACCTAAAGCTCTTGAAAATTTGTAAGCGAAGTGTGAAATGAATCTCGGACATTAGGGCCCTATTTATAGGCAGCCCTGTAACCGCCTCGAGAATCCCAAACGTCGCATCTTGTCATAACTTCCAGGTGACGTGTCAGCCATCTGAAGGGCAAGCACCGTTGACATGGCCATCCCTACTCTGCCGGGGTCGGGCACCTCGAGCTCAGGAACAACTCCCAAATCTAGATCTCACCCTCTCGATCTTAACTTGGGAAAGGGAGGGGGGGGGGGGGGGGGGGGGTTTACCAGGGGGACCCCGAGTTGAGGTAAAATACCCGCACCGAGCTGAGGCAGGCTAATCCGAGCAAAGCCCAACATATTCAGCTAATGCCCGACCTGGATGCTGATCCGACCTCATTCCCGACCCAGAAAAGCCCTAACCTACGTGCCAATTATTCTGATGGGACATAAAGCCTTGATGTGATATAAAGTTACACCGCATTAAATGCTGTCAGGTCCGAATTTAGTATAAATAGAGTTCTGCCCCTTCATTTCAGAGGTAACTCGTCATTAAATGCCCTCAGCTACTTCGCCAGCTCGGACATACTAATCATTCGCACGTCCGAGGGAAAAATCCGGGTCATTACCCCGCCTTTTCCATCATTTCCTTGTGCAGGTCCAGCAGCCGACCCGAAATCCAGGTCAAGAAGCCGACCCAGAATTTCAGCTCGGCAGGAGTAGCTTCCCAACCTCAACTGCGAGATTCCGACCTCGATGGCCTTGATATTTGTTTTCTTGTGCAAAATATGTTTTTTTTTTTGGAACTTTATCTTCTGTCTTTTATATTATTATTATTATTTTTTAAATGATGTTTGGATATAGATTAAATGAACCAAAAGAAATCAAATATTTTTGTTGATGTGTTCATCAAGGAAGATTGAAACCATAAAAGTGTTTCACGGAATATTTTTGTTTCATATTGTATAGCTTCATTGAGTTCGGGCAAAGATGAAGTTTCAACGTAATATTGGGTTTATGTGTATGTGAGAAAGATGGAGATGGAGGAGAGAGAAAGGGTTTTAGTTAGGTAATTAAATTTTGATTGAAAAGTAAAAACAAATAAAAAAGACAAGAAAATATGATTTTAAAATTGATGGATATATTTTCAAAAATGATAGCTCAAATCGTTCTATTTAAATTCAATCTTCGGTAATCCATCTCTTAGTCGCTAAAAGACAATAATAACTAGAGGAGGATCCAAGTCCCATTCACAAGGTTTATCGAAGGTTAACAAGTTCTTTTAATAATACAAGGAGGTAATTATGAAAAATCTACACTTTAGGTGC
Organism: Ehretia macrophylla; assembly: GCA_037974665.1. NCBI lineage: Eukaryota > Viridiplantae > Streptophyta > Magnoliopsida > Boraginales > Ehretiaceae > Ehretia > Ehretia macrophylla. The sequence continues at coordinate 67,639,614 of CM075767.1, forward strand.
TCGTTATTTAATGCTTAAGATCTTTTCCTAACCACTTGCGTCTCCAGTGGCTAACAGTTAAAATTCTAATAATCTATCTTATAAATGAATTATTCTTAACCATATAATTTAATAAAATTCAAATTTACCTCATTTGCATTTTTTTTTTTTTTTGCCTCCTCTTTCTTTTTCTTCTCTCTCAATCTCAACTATTTAATGTGAGGTGGATGTTTAGGATTTCACCTCCTAATCACTCGAAGTCGGATTTCACCTCCTAATCACTCGAAGTCGGAGACACAAATGATTAGGAGAGAATCCAACTTCATTATTTACCACTAATCTCATTTTAGTACTATTTTCCCTCAAATAGCTATATTTAATTAAAAACTTGACGTTTACAAAACATGTACATTGGAGACCCTAGTGTCCACTAGAAAATCAAATAAGGGTAAAATAGTCTAGATATCACAATTTTATTGATTTAAGTGTGAAATAACAAATTAAGGAGTCGAAATAATCCCTCCTTTTAACCAGTTTGGGAAGAGTAGTGAAAATTGAAGATATGGGAGAAGAGCAAAGGAGTCAGTGTAACAAGTCAAAGGTTGACCCTTAAAATTCTGTAACAGTATTATTTGTGTGGATGGGGAAATTTAGATAAAAGTTTAACTTCGTGGAAAAGTTAGAAATATAATACTATAACTTTTTGGAAGGAAATGGCATTTCCATCCAAAGTATGTAACTAATTACACACCTTTTTCTCTCCTTTTTTTTTTTTTTTTGGATGATAAGGGAAATTCAGTTGGTAGATTTCGACACGTAATTATATGATAGAGTCTCACCACTAACTGGTAAAACTTTTCCTTTTTTTTTCTTTTACTATATATTATATCACGTAACTAATTGATGTATATCAAATCTAGATTTTTTGGAAAATCAAGGACTCCAAAGTAGTAGCTAGACGTATGCTTTGGACTCATTTCGATCATATACTCATCCTTAACAGAGATTTGTTAGTGTTATTAATCCAGATTTTGGTGTTAGAATATCTTGAAATATATTACTTCTCCATTTTTTTGAATAATCACAAAATTCTAGTGATAATGATAAAGAATAAGAAAACCAATCGAAATCACACGCAATTACCTATCTAAACTCAGCTACTAGACTTATAAATTCTGGACCAACCTGTTCATTTCATTCACAGAAAACTCAACTAGCTAGTGAGCATTTCAGAAATGGCGAGAAAGAGCTCATTTTCCTCTCTATTCTTCATTTTCTGCCTTGCGTTATTGCTCTCTCATGGCTTAGCCAATGATGAATCTAAATCATCTTCTACAGAAAGTGCATCGCAAGAAGCAAAACACACTGACTTTTTCTTTGGTTGGGGGTTGCCACATTTTTGGCATCCACATCCATGGATCCATCCATGGCCATTTGTGCACCCTCCAATGCCATCAAACTTTCCAAAGTTTCAATGGCCATTCGTGCATCCACCAATGTCATCAAAAAGCTTCCCAAAGTTTCAATGGCCGTTTGCACATCCACCAATGTCAGCAGGCTTCCATTTTCAACATCCATGGCCATTTGTTCACCCACCATTGCCATCAGGCTTTCATTTTCCTCATTTTCCCCATGGCAGCAACAGCCAAACTGAGGTTCCTTCAAAAGCATGATCACAATGGCTATTTCAGAATGCTTTAGGAGTTGATCTAGAATTTTTTTCGTAGTGGAGTGCGTATATTAGTTCTAGTTGATTTATATTACTCCTGCCCCTAGGAACATTGTGCTCCATCGTAGTCGGGTGTAATACTTCTAGTTCTCATTATATTTATTGAATAAAAAAGTTCTGTTTCTCTTTCGATGCCATGATATTCACTCTTTAATCATTACTGATTTTCTTTTAATTTGGTGATATGTTTATTTTAATCCAAGTTAGCATCTAACCCTTGAAAATCAAAATTAATACTACATATATATCTTATTATTTCTAGGCTATTGGCGTGATAGTATTATTAATTTGCTGAAGTGACGAAAAGATATCATGAAATTAGTTCAAACATTTGTGTGTAATTCACTAAAATCTTTTTGACCATAATGGGACGCAATATTGTATCTATCTCCGATAATCAATACTCAATTGTAAGTGGAGGATAAATCAGGAAGAGACTTGTCGAATGTGTAGCTTGCACATAAATAGTGTAAGCCATATATAATGCGTGAGAGTTTTTTGTCTGACTAATGGAATGCAAAGTGTTTTTTTAAAAAATCAATACATTAACTTGCTAATAGTATTGAGCCCACTATTTTGCTCTACTAATGATCTGCTTTTCTCGAGAAGTTGCAGTATTATTATACTCTTTTCTTATTTATTTGTACAAGGCTTTTACTATTTGAAGAAACAAGACACTGCAAGCAAACTACCAGAAAATAGATGCGAACTTCAACTTTACATGAAAACTCAATGACTTGCTATTTAGTGCGTGGTGTGGCTATTTACGATGGAATCACAAGATAATGACTTGCTATTCTGCAAAAAAATTAGATGCCCTTTTGTCGTCTAGTGGTTACTAAATTATTGTTTTTTCATTTGCCTTTACTTTTAAATTTTTTGGTAACATGTGGTCTAGTTAAACTAGATTAAAGCACTCAAGAATTAAATAGAGTGGTCAGCTATGGCGAAAGATATCAAGTTTAAATATATATCATTCAATTATAAATATTGTCTGACTTTTAATTGACTTGAAACATGTGTTGGAACGCGCTACAACACCACAGATTTTAAAGTGTTGGAGTGGATCCAATTTGATCCTACCTACGGTGAGTTTCTCGTTAACCCAGCATATGGCCTAACCTTGACTAAGTCAACAGATGTTAACCCCCCTCCTTGCACTTGAATGCCTGAGCCGAGTGAAACCCAAGTAAGTCTGAGGTGTCCCGCTTTCTCAGACTAAGGCCATAATACCCGAGATCCATCCCTAATCTTGAGTACTGAGTATGAATGTATACTTGGCCTACTTTAAACACTTAACGAATATATCCTAACCCTTTTTAAAATGCGGGGGATCTTTTAGGAGAACATCACAACATCTGAGAAACCTATCTAGGAATATTCCTTTTCTCACTATGTATCCAGGTTTCTGGAAGAACGTCTTAGCACTTAAAAAAATTGGGAGATTATTTCTTAAAATAGTATAAATACCCCGTGCAATAATATGCAATTCTAAAATACCCATCCTCACTCTTATATTAATATTATTTCACTTTGAGTTGAATTGTCAGTACTGACTTAAACGTTATATCTATCCACTAGAATTGAACCACACTGTTCTTTTTACAGATCAAAAGCTCGGGAAGTGCCGATGAGGTGATTTTCAGATTTTTACCTTATCACTTGTCATAAAAAGGGGGAAAAAAAAAAAACTAGCTTAGATTGACAATATCTAGTGAATGTGAGACTTGAATCCTCCGTTGCTTCCAATAGATACCTCGAGATTGTATACCTGACCAATAATTGATATTTTTTCCAACTATTTGCTGTTAAACTGATCCATCAAGCTAGGGTGTTAACATTACATACCCCCGACAAATGGAGAAAAAAAGAAAAAGAAAATGTCAACATTACGATGCGATTTTTGGAGTGTTAGTCTATGTTGCATATTGTCAGCAAAATGCTGCCGCAAGCAGAAAAGTTAAAATATTCATCGCTACCACATTTTTTATTTACAACAATATTTAAAAATTTTAACAAAAAACTAAAATCCATTGTCAATAATTTCACGCAGTGAGAAATTAAAATGTTAATCACTACGGCATTAAATGTGCCAACATTACGATGTTAAAAACCGATGCGGCTCCATGGACGACATGATGATCAATACTTTTAGGATTGATTAATTCTGAAATTTTTGTTTAGTGAAGTAGGTTATAAGTTGTAGGTGATCTGTCTTGCACCCTTTTGATCTCGGGGAATAAATATGCTCCCCATGAAAGTTATGAGTGATATCTCTTTTTTAATATTTCTTAAAAAATTAATATAATTATTTTTTTGTGTCTTTACTTTTAGTTTAATAGTAATCTTATGTTTTCTCTATTCACATGACCATGCACAATTCTTCATAATCAGAACTTAAGATCACATGAACATTAAGCAATGTATTTTGTCTAATTGATCACTTATTCTTAAAGTATAAGTTATTAAAGAGTGTATATTTAATTATTTTGATATTTTCAACACGTCATCACACATGAAAGCAAGATTTTGAGTTATAAATATGATAAACGTTGCCATGTAGCTGTTGGAGTGTTTAGTATGTCTCTCGCATCTTCGGTTTCATAGACGGCTGAAGTTGTCTCGACAGTTTTTAAATCAATTCGAAATAAAAGTCTTAGATTTGCATGAGTAATGAAAAAACATGTACAGAAAGGTTTCTTGAGGTGGTGGTTTTTTTTGTTTTTTTTTTTTTGTGTTAGTTTTTTTTGTTTTTTTGTTTTTTTGTTTTTTTGTTTTTTTGTTTTTTGTTTGGGATAACTTTTTGAGTTGTTATTCTGTCATTTTAATTCCAAAATTGGAATCTTTCGTCATTTAGAATATCAGCTAGCAACATTTATAAATCACCAGCTAATGATCTTTTTTTTTTTTTTTCTTCTAAGCAAGCTAGTAATTTCTTTCATTCCACCTCAAAAAACAATACAAAGCGTATGAGATCAACACATACTGATACGTCATTCTGTACAAATGATACTATTTTGAAGGCTATTACTATAATTACGTTGAATACAAATTTTCCTTCTAACATCCAAAATGATTTTTTCAATAATTTGTTCCTCTGTGATCGCAGTTGAATTATAAAGTCTATTATTACGTTCAATCCAAACGTTATAAACACAAGCACATAATGTAACTCTGCTAAGATCGGACTTCAAGCCCTTTTTCCTACTCATACCAGCCAGCTTGTCAATAATGGAGCCCCAATCATAGCAAACTGCACCACATCTCAGCTTCCTTGCACAATGGTTTCAAATTCTTCTGGTGAATGAGCATTGAAAAAACAAATGATCTCTACAATCTTGACCCATGGAGCAAAACAAGCATTTAGCTTCATTGACAATACCCCACTCCATCAGTCTAGATAAAGTTGGCAACCTGTCGAGGCAAACAAGCCAGACACAAAAACTTTGTCTAGGAATAGCAATCTTACTCCAAACGAGATCAGCCCATTTCATTTTAACTCCCGGTCCCCAAAATAGCATTCCATGTATTTCGATTTGAGAAGCTACCTGCAGAATTGTTATTCCACACGATGAGGTCACGACTTCCTTGGTTTGGCGCTCCTGGACAAAGGCCGCCCACAAACTCCAGCTCCCTTGGCCATCGCCATTGGTTACCACTGATACATCTAGCAACTTTTATAGTCTTAAGATGACCAGGAATATGCATGTTGTTCAGGCTCATAAAATCATACAATGTACCATTTGGGAGCCAACTGTCCCAAAGAAGAAACATCCTCAAACCATCCCTAATAACATGCTTAATGAATTGAAACGCAAAAGTCTGCATTTGAGAATTTCTTGCCACAACCAAGAAGCATTGCTTGGGATATCAATACTCCAAATACTTTCATTCTCCAGAAAAACAGTATTTACCCAATAACCCCAAAGAGATTGCTCGTGTGAGTAAGTGTGCCAAAATAATTTTAATAGAGCCATCTTGTTGACATCCTCCAATCTACTAATACCCAATCCTCCTTCCTCCTTAGGACGACAAACATCATCCCAAGCCACTTTCGCTCCTCTAGCGCTATCACTGTTATTATTCCACAAGAAAGCTGCCAATCTTTTTTCAATATCCTTAATGACTCCTTTAGGAATCAGAAAGACATTACACCAATAGATTGTGAAGCTATGAAGAACTGAATTAATCAATTGTAGTTTCCCTACATAAGACAAGTATTTTACGGTCCAGTGATCAATTTTCGAAGTGATTTTCTCAACCAAAGTACTGCAAGCTTGATTATTTAAGGCAGCCGAGATAAGGGGTAGCCCAAGGTATTTAATTGGTAGACTTCCACTTTTAATACCAAGAATGTTGCTGAGCAAAGCCATAAGATTGTCCGAACAGCCAACAAAAAAGATCTCACTTTTAATGAAACTAATTTGAAGGCCCGAGAGCTTAGAAAAGGTCACCAGAGCTTTCTTGATAAGAGTAACTAAACTGGGATTAGCTTTGGAGAATATTAACAAATCATCTGCGAAGGCTAAATGGTTGAGCTTGACCTTCTGACAGTTAAGATGGAGTGAAAACCCCTCATTCACCACATTTATACAGAAGACGAGAAAGGACCTCCATAGCAATCACAAAGAGGTAAGGGGAAATTGGATCCCCTTGCCTGAGGCCTCACTTACCCTAAAAGAAACCCTCCAACTGCCCATTAATCATGATTGAGAAAGATGGAGTAGTAATACACATTTCCACCCACCTAACAAAGATGTCTGGAAAATCCAAAACTCTCAAGCAGTTCAACACAAACTCCCATCTCACTGTATCGTAGGCGTTCATGATATCTAACTTCATAATGCACCTAGGACTGATTTGCTTTCTGCCATAATTTCTGACAATTTGTTGAGCTATAAGGACATTGTCAACAATTTTCCTTCCTGGAACAAAGGCAGTCTGATTCATCGAAATAATGGAGTTGAGGAGAGGACTAATCCTGTTTACAATGACCTTGGATATACATTTATAAAGCACGTTGCAGCAAGAAATAGGTCTAAAGTCTTGGACTTTAGAGGGATTAGGTAACTTTGGGATGATGGTAATGGCAGTAGTATTGATTTCTTTAAGGAAGGTACCTGAGCTAAAAGCAGACTTGACTGCCTCACAAACTTCAGCGCCAACACGATCCCAAGAAGACTTGTAAAAGTGCGGAGAGAAACCATCGGGTCCTGGGCTTTTGGAGCTGTTAATAAAGAACATCGCACTTTTGACTTCATCATCCGTAATAGGTTGTATAAGGGATGCACGGTCATTATCCGAAATGGATCTCTCAAAAATAAATTGGAGATCATCACAAGAATAGCTCTCAGCATCCTGATCAACAGTACCCAGCAAACTCCGATAGTAGTTAAGAATGATATCTCTAGTTTCAGTCGTCGAGTTCGACCAGCTACCACCCTCCTTCAAAAGGGAATTAATTGTATTGCTGGATTTCCTTCCTTTGACAACCTTATGGAAATAAGTTGTATTGAGGTCGCCCCCTTTCAACCAATTCATTTTTGTTGAAGGATAGCTTCCTCAGTGATAAGAACATCATGCAACTGATTTCTGAGCTCATTTTCCTTGCAAATAGTCTGTTCCTCATTAGCTCCATTCAAAATAGCATTTTGGAAGACCTGCAACTCATTCTTGATGTTCTGAATTGACTCCCCAGTAGTCATAAAGTTGGACTTGTTAAACTCTTTAAGAGCTGACTTAAGAAACTTCTGCTTCTGAACCACCCGAAACAAAGGGAAACCATCAACCCTCCTAGCCCATTATGACTCAACAATTCTATGGTATTCATCATGGTTCGTCCAAACATTATAGAAATGAAAAGGGCATTTCTTGACAGTCTGATCCTGCTCAATGGAGAGAAGTAAGGGTCAATGATCAGACACACCAAGCATCTCATGAAGAAGCTGCGAATTATTAAAAGTAAGGACCCAGACATCATTGATAAGCACACGGTCAATTCTACTAGCCCTCAAATGATGTCTCTCACCGCCATTGCTCCAAGTAAAATGTGTGCCCACACTTTGGTGCTCACAAATGTTAGCTTCCTGAAGGCATTTCAAAAAATCAGCTGCACTATAAGGTACTTGAACACACCGAAATCGATCCTCAGGTCTTAGGATCTCATTATAATCACCAAGAATACACCAAGGGATGCCATTAATTCTCGAACTCCATCTGACAATAGTAGACCACAACCTTCTTCTCTCAATGGCCTCATTCAATCCATAGACACAAAAAAACTAAAAATTGCAATCACCACTAATAGCCTGGGCTGAGCAGTGAGCTGTTTGGTCCATTGCCTCAATCAGAGACACATTTACTTTACTTTTGTTCCGAAGAATCCAGATTCGACCGCGAGAAAAGTGACTATAGTTGTTGATGAAACCCCAACCCAAAAAGTATTTTCTTATGATAGAGGGAGTATTTGCCGGTTTAATGCGAGTTCCAAGTAAACACAAGATGTCAACATTTTTCCTCTTAGCAAAAACTTGAGCTTCTCGTTGTTTATAATTTTTATTCATACCTTGTATATTCCAGGACACTATATTCATGGATTGATATTTGGGGGTTTTGAATTCTCCAGTTCAGGACCACCTGAAGACGACCCTGAAATAAGGCTCAGTCCACTTCTCGTCCACATAACCGACGGCACCTTCCTCAGCATGACCCAAATCGGTATACAGTCAGTGTCAAATTTTTCCCACTTCAGATTAGGCTGCCATCTCCTTAGTAGCAATGGTTTGTTACCCACATGCCAGAATTGCTCTAATGCAAGTCTGCTTCTGCCTTCGTCTTCAAATCGAAACACATAAAGGTCATCAGCACCCGACTTAATCTCGACCTTCCCAAATTTCCTCCAAAGAGTTTACACCATACTCTTAACAAGATAGTATGGTGGGGCTTTACCCAAAAACTGCCCAACAAGACAAGATTTCCAGTAAGAAACACCTTCCTCTATGATTTGTTTAGTGGCCTTAATCACTGGAACACCATCAACCACATACGGCTCTAAGCTAGTAATTTTGCTCAGTTTGAGATTCTTCTTAAAGCTCCCTTCAAAAAAGTTCTTCCAGTTCTTCCCACTTGATGAGGAGGGAACAGATGAGTCCCTCGACTTTCCAATCGCTAAAGTACTCACTGTTGGGACAGAATATTTCATTGCCAAAGTAGAGTGGCCATTTTGAGGACTAAGCGGAGGAAAAGATCCACCTTCCAGATCCAAGGGAATTTGCACAATCCCACTATTACCGAACTTTTCTCCAAACTGAGGGTTGCCACGAGAAAGGATAACATCTGAAGCCGTGCTCTTACCTTTGTCTAATCTTGAGATCTGGTTACCATCTGCGCTGGGCTATCATCCAAACAACTTGGGGAACTGATAGGAGTTGAGAGGCATCCACCATGTCGCTCATTAGGAGAAGGGGAACGAACCTTGGATGGTACCGGAGCCGGTCAAGAACCTTGCTTAGTAGCAGTACCTAGTTTCCTCCGAGCCATGAAGAGCTCAGAGAGACCAGGAATGGGGCCTAGGGACGGTTTGGTAGAGTGTATAGGTTGCAAAGTCTGAGGTAAGAAAGAAAAAGGGTGAGAAAATGAGGTGGTTGATGGTGGTCAAAGGTGGTCAACGGCTGAAGGTAAGTGGGTGCTAGAGAGAAGGAGGAGAACTCTCATTTCTTGTTGAGGATTCATTTTTAGCTAATGATCTTTCCATTATAGTATGTTAGAATATCGAAAAATCATGAATTTTTAGGCCATCTTATAAGATTTTGGCTTACTACATCTAACACTAATTGATTTTAAAATGAATCACTCATAGTCTAGTTTTGTTAATTTATCTTCCGCGTTTGTCATCTTCCACGTGTGTTCATCTAAATGTGACCATTCTCAAATCAAGTCACACGTGTGTTCAATCTTAACTACCAAAAACGCATAAGTACAAGGTAGTTCATAGGCGGCAGTCAGGCCAACTACCACCTATTATGGTTTTAGTTTTGCATCATAGATGGCGGTCATGCCAACCGCCATCTATAAGAATGGCGGTTTTGTGATAAAACTGCCATTAATGAGTACAATTAGGTGCGAAATACTCCCGCACCAATGTGCTCCATATACGGCGGTTAAGGAACCGCCGTATATGTATGTTTATCAAACGCGGCGGTTCATAACCGCCGTGTATGCCCCTCTATAGAATATACACAGCGGTTACAAGAACCGCTGTATATATTCCAGCCTTATTTCCATCGTCAGCTCCATCGCCCAACTGCATTTTTCCCCAAACTATTTCCTTTCTTTTCTCTTGCAGCTCCATTGGCGAAATTTTCCCTCAAGGTACCTTCTTTCTCGAAACTGGGGCTCTTACAATTGTTATGATATTGCAATGAATTGTTAACCTTACGACTTTTTTAAAAAAAATTTGCAGGAAGAAAAAAATTGTGGTCTAGTGAGTGACATCACTTTTTTCTGTGTTGTATACATGAATGAAGATGAAGAACTAGATGATAGAGTTAGGGAGATTTTGGTAATTTCTCTCTTTTTCTTATCTCAAAGTATCTTCTTTGATGGTTCAAATTCTTGTATTCAGTACTTATTTTTGAAATTCTTTTGAACTTTGAATAGTTGAGTATACAATGGTAGATGATCATAATTGTGTATTTGAATTACTAAAACTCTTCTATTTCATGCCTACATTTATGCGCTTGCTATGTAGTTCTTTGATCTTGGATAAATGAAATGAATGGCATGTTATTCTGAAATGCTTTTTGTTGAAAATATCTGACTACTAGTTCTCGTTGGGGCAACCATATAATGTTATCAATTTGTTGATATTGGAATACTTTCCTACCAAATAAACTCCATTTATTTATAGGTTTGATCTCAAGCCAAATAATAGATGCTTCCTTTTAACTCTTTTCTATTTGTATGTGTAGGATTAATGTGATGCCGCTTTGGTTGAAAAAAAGGCTGCAAATGAAGCTCTTGGAGATAACGACCAAAACGCAGATGAGATTGAGTTAGAAAATATGGTTTTTCGTGAGGTTTGTGGCCCTGAACATCCTAGACATGTCAGACTGGGAGGGATGGGTGTTACCCCCTCGACATTCTTTGGCCATAAGAGGCCTAGTACATCAGATGTAAGACGTTTGGAAGCTGAATTAGCTGCCGAACGTCGTGAGCGAGATGCCCTTTTAGTTGCCGAGTGTGCTGAGCGGGATGCCTTGTTAGTAGCTAAGCGGGCTAAGCAGTATAACCTATTAGCGACTGAGCATGTTGAGCGAGATAACCTGTTAGCAATTGAGCGGGCCGAGTGGGCCAAGTTGGAGGCTAGGTTCAACAAACTAGCAGAAATGCTACAAGCCAGGTAAATTATTATTTTCTACTTGTCCCTTTAATTTTCTTTAGTTATGTGCCCTTGATTGATTAACTAAATTAAACTTTATATATGCATAATACCACATTCCTTGAAAGTGCAATATAAAGCTATATTTTTTAAGCCTAAAGTGCGGTAACTTTGTTATTTTTGTTGATTTCAAAACAGATATAATGAACTGCTTGCATTATATTCATAATATAAAGTTAGCTAGGAGAAGAAGTTGGTTATTAATTAAGCCTAAAGTACATTGTTTGCAACTTGCAATTAACTCGGCTTTTGGTTATGACATGTTGTTTGCCTCTGATTTAGGTGAGCTGATTACTTGCATAGAAGACAATCATATTTTTCAGGCTAAGGTATGGTTCATTCTTTTACTCATTAGTAATAATTGGTTTTAAGACTCTTCAGGGAATTTGAATTGAGGGGGTGGGGCGGATTGTATATGTATTTAAACATAGCAAAGGGTTGCCATCTTTTCTTTTCACTTACTTGTTTTGCAGAGGTTCTTATAATACTGTTCAGGGTCAATTCTTATAATACCATATGTGATTATTTTACCCTTGGCAATGAAATGGTTACGCATGAAGTAGCACATTCAGTTTACAATACTATATGTGATTATTTGGCTATGAAGATATATTGTATTAGGAGAAACTACTTCTAGAAATTCTGCTTTTAGAATTTTATATACTCTGACAAAAAAGTTGATTAACATGTATGTTGTCAATGTTCAAATGCTTAACCCTCTTATCTTTTTATGTTTTAATAAGATGTAAATAAATTATCTTAACTATTTAGGAGGTATTTTAATTAAATTATGCAATCTTAGCCCTATGTCTTTTATGTTTTAATAAGATGTAAATATACTATTGAAATATTTGGGAGATACTTTAATTAGCTTATACTATCATTGTAAGTTCACAAGCTTTTCAACTATTCATAGTGAAAATAAAGTATAATAGCTTTTCATCCTTATTTTATCTGGTTGTTGCACTTCCTTCAAAAGTGACTGAGAACATCAAAATGAGGATCTGATAGGTTAGTTTTCTGCTCCTTTAGGATTGCTTATGGCATTTACCAGGAAAATGTTATACTAAATTGTTTGAATTATCTGCCATAATTTAGTCGTCTAACTTTGATGTTTTGAACATATGTATGATCTCATATAATCCATCTGGACATGAATGTGTTTTCTTACTGCTTGTTACTAAACAGAACAATGAATGTACTAGAACAGAGCAATGAAAGTATGACAACCAATCAGGGAACTCTGCTTGACTTTTTTATGTTAAATCTTAAATCTGGAATAAGTTCACTGCTAAATAGAGGAATGAAAATCAGCGTTTGCTTGAATCTTGAAGTCTAGAACCGAACCGGGTTTGGCTGTGAAGATATATTGTAACTTATTTATTTTTGTTTTGCGAACAAGTGAAACAACTTGAATTGTATGATAAACTCATAAAGAGAAGTATGAAAAAGTGAATACATATAGTTTTTTGTTTGCGTTATATTATTGGCTTAAATGGAGCAAAGAAGTATCTTAAAGGCTTTGGAACATGCCATACATCTATTCTGATATGCTAATATCCTCTGTTTTATTTTCTTAAAGGCTTTGGAATCTTGATGGATTTTGAGTTTCATGGTGTGGAAGAAATGTCCACTTTTGTAGCATTGATGGATTTGCTACTATGAGTTGTTCAACATTGATGGATTTGCTACTTGGGAGTTGTTCAGTTTTATTTTGTAATTTTTCTCAGTTGGAACTGATGTTTTGGAATATTGTTTAAATTTCTTTTGCTTCATTTTGCTAGGTATCAGTTTATTGTAACTCGAATGCTTATGAATGGTGCTATGTTTGATATTAATCTTCCTCAAGTTTGATATATGTTTTTTTTTCTTTCAGTTATCATGTCATTAGGTAGCTTAGAATGTTGGAATGTTCGTGTTGTGCAAAGTAATTATCACCATTATTAGTTTCATGGTATACATCTTGTCCCAAGAGAAAGAAAAAAAAATATAGAAAATCCATATGCGGCGATTTCACAAACTGCCGCAACAATATGAAAAGTTCACATACGATGGTCGGTGGAAAGATATGGCTAAGGACATAGGTGGCGATTATTAAACACCGCCGCCTATTATGTATATACACGACGGTTTGTAACCACCGTGTATAGGTCCGAAGAAAACACGGCATGCAGCCTATCCGCCGTCTATGACTTTCGCGACACTTGCTATTACGGCACCTTGCGCGGCGTTTCGTAAACTGCTGTAAAGTTACATACGGCGGTTAAAAATCGTCGTTTATAGTGAAAAAACCCGCCTCTTATTTGCTTAAATTTTGTAGTGCTTCTACGTGCGTCCCACTTGCGTTTAACCTTCCATGTGTGTTTATCCACCAAATGTGTTCAATCTTCCACATATGACCCTTCTCAAATCATGTCACATGCAAGGGGGTGTTAGAATATACACTTATCCTATATCAAAAAAATTAGAAACTTCAAGACTACCTTATAAGATCTTGGAGTACTCAAGGTCAGAGGTACATGAGGGCCCAGAAGAACGTTAAAAATTGTGTTTTTCATAATAAAAAAAAAAATTAAATATCTATGTAGTTTTAATTAAAAAATAATAATTATCCTCCATTGAAAAAATAATGTACTCATATAGTTCAAAATTTATATATTTTAGCCCCCGCTGAGAGAATTCTTGGATCCGCCCCTTGAGCAGTAACTCCTAGAACCAATTGATTTTAAGATAGAAACGTATGATTTTTAACATAAAAAAATGCACATTTAAATTTAGGATTAAGTTAAATATTTTTCTTAGTACGTCACGAAATAGATTCATTGATAAAGGAAAAATTATATCATTCAATTCATGCTAAAGGAAAATCAATTATACTTGAAGATTTTGAAAGCTTTGTGGATGTTTGAAATCCAATCTGAAAAAAAAAAAAAGGACTTATATCTAACAACATAAGTAATTCAATTTGCTTCTCTGTGAACTACTAGAATTAACTGTTAAAATTATTGCCTTCACAAACTGCTTAGTTTACAATACATCGTCCTACAAAATAGAAATGAGTATAGATGCTTTGGCATTTACTCCTTATTGTATCAATTAATTTTTGAGTATTAACATCGTTGAAGATTGACAACAAAGGGCCTATTCACTCGGATTTGGATCATCCCTTAGTCATTACTAGTTTTATACCCGTGCGATGCACGGGTGTCGCACAAGGGCAATGAAAGTACTCTAAAAATATAAAATATAAAATCAATTCATTCAAATTTTTAATCACATTACTGAGAAATTATAATATATATAACTACTTTGATATATCATTTCAAAAAAATAAATAAACAAATAAGAATTAAATATAAACACCTATTTTCTTAAAAATAGGACAGTAAGCATTATTTTACATAAATCAGGCGTTCCAAAAGATACATGTATGTATTTTCTTCACTTCATCTCTCCCTAGTTTGACATCATTCTTACTCTTTGCTTATATGACCTGCTTGTAAATTCATTTTTTATCACCAAGAATTCACGGATCTAATAGATTTGTTATAGCTTTCACTTCGCAAATATATTTCATTAGTTTAAAATACATTAAGAGTATCTGAAGTAGATGTATAATACCAAACTCTTTGAATTTGAAATTGTGAGTAATTTAATACTTACAAAAGTTGCTTAATTGAAATTATATTTGTCGTATTAATTCAAAGTAAATTATATACATTTTGTAAGATCAATCACAAGTGTTATGACCTTTAAACCATATTTTCTAACAAAGGAACAAAATTTAATTTTTCAAGTCTTGTACATTTAATAGGTTATTAACTTCTTTCAATGCATTCCCATGAAAAAAAATTGAATTCATGGTTTGAAATGAGGTACACAACCTAATATTTTTCTTGATATGATTAGCATTATGTTCTTTTGTCTTGATTATAGTAATAGGTTTGGGAAAAAATTATTGTTTTTGTGTTAAGGAGTTCAGATTGATATATCTAAGAAAATATACTAAAATCAATAGTACATCTGATAAATTCATATTTTTAGTAATTTTAACCCATTGAATCATATATATTGCGTTATTATTTCAAGCTTAATTGTATATTTTACACAAATTTAGTGCAATATAGGTTCTGAAGAAGAAATAGCAAACATGGCCACAAAAGCCAACACTTGAACAAGAAATTCAACACAATACTGAAGGAGGAAGGTAGAACGACCTTGACACGAGCAAATCGAGATTGAATTTGGCCAAACAGAATGCGGAAACGGATTCAGAACACTGAAAAACCTTGAAGTAGCCTTGGTCAACTTTTGGTCAAAGTCAAAGGATGAATAGTAAAAGTCAAAGTCAATGGGCCAATAGTAAAATTCAAAGTCAATGCATGAATAGTAAAGTCAACGTGTGAATAGTAACTTCGCTGATGTCATACTAACACAATGGTGACCTTGGCGCTGACATCGTGCTGACACAGCGCTAACCTTAGCGCTAACATCGTGCTGACATATTGATGACGTCACTGCATGAATAGTACATATGAATAGTATATGTGAATAGTGTCATATTTCTCCTATAAATACTCCCTTCCTCATTTCATTTTGCTTGTACCATTTTTTCTCTTCTTAGCTTAATTTCTACTACTCTAGTATTTGTGAAGTGAGTTTTGAGTGTTTTAATATTATTCTTAGTTGTGTGCAAAGTTTTAATCCTGATGGGAGGGTCTAGTGAGCCATCAAGATATCGAAATCATACCGGTCTACCGAAATCCGTTCAACAAGATAAGTATTCTTTTATTTCGGTTTTCATTATGCTTTCTTGTACTTTTCAGTTTATTATGGCACACTAAACTCGAGTTTGGGGGTGCTATGTGTGAGGTTACTCTTGTACATATGTTGTGATTCAGATTTATTAAAGTCTAGTATTTTTATTTCAAAGTATTCTTTGATTAATTATACGTATACTTGTAGTTATGTTATATTTAATTGAAAGTACATATACGCCCGATTTTGTAAACCAGTGGCAATACGAGACTGCCTCAGATGGATTCGAGTCTGATTGTACTGACACCTCCAGGTTACATAAGTGAAAGATTAATTGAAAGATTGGATATCGTTAGGTTGTACCAATACATTCAGTTTTGCTAATTAATTAATCTTATCACTTACGTAATTAAAGGCTCATTTCAGTAGTGGGAGCTTGTAGCCCTATTTCTGAAGGACTTATCTTTTAATCTGAATCAATAACTTTGTTCTTTCGTATATTGAGCTGTGACCGCCGTGAATCATTAACACTTTGGATTTTCAGTGTTGAGTGTTGTGATTCTTCAATTTAGTACTTTTGATTAATTCACTTTTGGATCTAGTTACTACCGTATGTTTGTACTTTTGGACTTTTGAACTTAATCAAACTTATCCATGACGGGAGATAGTCAAACAATTCTAAATTAAGGACTTAACTTAACTTGATAACTCAATCTCCGTGGATCGACCCTCTACTCGCCACAACTAGAGGTAATTCAAGATAAGCAATATTTTCAATCATTTAACCTTACTATTTTTTAGTGCAAAACGACGTGATCAACATCCAACGTCAAAATATAGACAGTTTCAATGCTCCATTAAGTTGAACCTAAAATGTTCTCCAATATCTATTTTTAACTTTTTTTTTTAATTAGATTGCACAAAAAATTGTCAAAACTGTCAAATAGATCAAGATAATGTGATTTAAACTTTCAAATAAGATAAGTTGCCTTCACCTAATTTGCCACTTTATGAGAATAGCACTAACTTTTAGACTAAGTTTGTTATAATTTTTAGTTCCCCATCCCCATATTTCCTTTATCATTTTTGTCATCCTTGACAATGAGCTTTGTATGTTGGATTATAAGATCTATAACATGTTTACAAAATTGATCATCTATTCATTATTGCAGCTCTTCTTCCAGTAATTAAAGTATGTAATTGTAAGTTGTTATGCCAGTGTGGCTCTATAGTTGTTGGGTTATAAGAGATGGCTATACTAACATATGAAAGATATATTGTGATAAAGGTATACGTAGTCAAGAAGGGAAAAAAATTAATTTCTCTCATTCTTTTACAAATAGATGTATGATCAGCAAAGTCCGATCCTACAGGTTATAAACGATGATAGTATTGTTGATTAAGATGTTAAGGTATAAATAAATTCAGTTGCATACCTAACCCAAAAAAAAAAAGTCAAGTACATAGATGTCCAATATTTGTATCACTTGGTCATTGGCATTCTTGTGATAATTAACGTGTTTGCAAGTAGTCTAAAAAATTGCAATTTTGGTCAAAATAGAGTTAAAAATAAAATAAGCTAAACTTTTCAATTTGTTCATATGTATAATGCTAATTTTGAACTCTTGTTTTAGATTGAAATTCAATCTGTCCATTCATGATAAGGATCTTGATGGAGTAAATTTCGCTGAAGAAATTTATGTAGTAAAAGAGCCAAAAAAATAAAAAAGAAGTAAAATTAAAGTAAAGGAAAATCTCAAAAAGTGAGAAAGTGAAAAGTCCTAAGGGAGAGTAAGTGCACCACAAATCATGAGGAGTCACAATTTTAATTAACAGTGCACCCCTGCTTAATATCTCACCGTCACGCCTTGGAAAAGGAATAGTCAACGTCAGCCTGTAGGTATCAAGAATATATATACCTAGACAGAGAATATAGGTTTTTAGTAAAAATAATTATTTAATAAAAAATAATAGTAAAAATGCAAAACTTCTTGGAAAATATATTGTTTCCAGTTCTTAGAATTAAAACCGTATTCGCATAAGCATATCAGATGGTAGTCATAGACTATAATCCCACAACCTCACTCTAGAGAAGAGATCAATGAGGACTTGTTCTAGTAAAGAGATAAATTAGGAAAGAATCATAAATACAAAGAAAATATTTTTGTATAGTAGATTAAGGGTTTATCTTTCTAATTTATATGTTGGACACATTCTATATGGACATTCTATTATGTGGTGACGTAGTGCTAGATAAAACATAGATCAAATCATGGATATCGGTTTTCCGTTTTATACATCAGCCTCAATGGAAACCCAATTGATATTAACCATAAGGAAGAAAAACAACAATTAGGTGAAACAATCAAAGTCATCAAATAAAAAATGGTTTAAAAGTTTCAATTCTGATCCATTGTAGTCATTAATTATATATTGTATCTCTAGCGTAATATTCCTAATGGTAATCAAGAGGCTAAAATCATAATTGTATAGTATTCTCATAAATCACATCCAGAAGGACATTATTGTAGCATCTAAAGTTGGGAATACAAATATTATGGGAGAGCTTTTTCCATAATCACATCAATTCATTAAAAATTATATATAAATCCGAAAATATAATTGGATAAAGAAAAACTGAGCAAATTGACGGATCCACCCAGTCAAATGTGCTTCTTTTGGCACTTCAATCAACAAAAGAGAACCAAATTGCTTATCAAGATTTTGACGCATTTTCGATTTTCCATACTTCATGAAATAGATAAATTCGTTCAATATCACAAAATAAATAAGAAATTGGAAGGCATAATAACTATTAATCGAGAGACTTCTTTTCAATTCGACTTGCAAAACCATTCTTCAATAAACTGGATGATATCAAACTAAGTTTGTGAATAAAAATAATGAAAAAGCCATTTTTTAGTTAATTCCTTCTTGAATATTTTTGATAGTCAACAGTTGTCAACTTTGAACCAAACACTTCAAGACCTTCAAGAAGAGCTATGATTAAATCGAAACAAAAAAAAGAAGAAGAAAGAGAAATAACCTTAATTTTGAAGATGAATGCACAACAAAGACTAAAAAAAATTGTTAACTCATAAAAATTCACACTAATACTATTTTATTTATCTGACTCTTCAAAAACGCACGAAGTAAGGAGATAGAGATAAAAAAAAAGTTTAAATAAAGATAGGATATACTTTTTTTAGTTTAAGGCAAGATAAGATATAGTTCTAATATACATAGGATACAAGTTTATATGATATAATTTAATTCATAAATGAAGAGGTGTTTATGATTTAATTTAATTCAATTATCATAAATATTTAATTTGATATAATATTATTAAATTTACACGTGTTCATGTAAAGATGTTTATTTACTGACATGTGACATAGAAAAGAACAAATCAATATGGAGGAATTTGAGCAATTTTAAAAATTGATGGAGCTCTTTGAGTTTTACCCATAAACTGATCATAGGACATTTTTGACTTTTATTGTCTTACTTTTTTTCCTTCATTACTTTGTTATCCTTTCGGACAATAGCGATTCTAGCTAACTTGCGTTTAGTTCTCAAATCGCTATGCTTTTGGGTGAAAAAATCATAGTCGAACTATGTACGAAGACACTATATTTTCATAGAAGCATTTTGCATTGTTTTTAATTTATAGAGAGGTCAATAAATATTTGATATAAAAAATAAATACTATAAATAGTTTATATGTGACAATTGAAAAACAAAGTAAAACGTGTCATGAAAAAATGTCAAGCTTGCCACTAAGGCTTTGGTCTAGTGTTATATTCCTCATTGTATATACGAGAAGTTGTGAGGTTTACTATTTTTTTATTTTTTAAACATTATAGTTCAAGCACTAACTCTATAACTTAGGACTCCACGAGCCCACTGCAAAAACCGACAAGATGTGTAAATTTTGCAAAGCTCAAATTCAATGAAACTGATTAAGCTTTGGGCACTATCTCATAACAGGAATCACAAGATACCATCAATGAAGCAAATATATAGAAACTATTAAATCGACATATTGCACTTTGTCACACCTTCTTATATTTTCAAAAATCAATTTGCTGGAGTGAAGCCCAAGTGAATCCAAATGAAGTATAATTGGTCCTTTTTCCAGCTTCTTTATCAGGTATGCAGATAATCAACAAGCTCCAGTGAAGACTGCACAAAAATAAACCAGCCTGCAATAAGGATGCCAGCATAAGCTCAAGAAAAATTTTAAAAAAAATCAGAATCACAAAACATCATAAAATTATGCATTACCTATTAATTACTACATCAGGACAAGAAAAGAAAAGTGGTGAAGCATACGTTGTCCTCATGTAAAAGCTAGGATAACAGTAAAGAAACGAGAAAGTGAAAAGGAAACTTTTACTGTTATCCCAGCCTTTACGTGAGGACAGTAAGCATACACAAAAAAAGATTTCACTGGCACATAAAACACCAGTTCTGCCTAGAGGCTAGACTGATCAAATAATTTATTGTCTGGTTTTACAATTAATGACAAGAGACAGAAACTTCTCTTGGGGAAGGTAAAAAATAAAACTGCTCAAAGCAGATGGTTTAGAATAATGGTCTTTCATTAACAATATTACCATTTCTGATATTCGAGTAAAATCAATTCCAATGTACTCAGTATATGGATATTTGGCTTTAAATATAACAAATAAATTATTAAGGCAAATAGAAAACATGTGTATCTAAAACCCTAGATTATCAGTATTTTTCCAATATGTGTATCTCTAATATTCACGTGTAAAAAATCAGAAATTGTCATTAGAAGCAAGTGTATCTGGATGGTTGTGGAAATTTTAGCAGACAACAGCAAATGCAAAAAGATAATCATATATATGCACAAATGAGGAATTGCGATCACTAATAGCTAGAAACCCTGATAAAAAATAGTAAATAGATGCGTAATCAACGTGGAGAAAATTGAATTAACATAAGTCAATGACAAATTAGTTTTAATATCTATTAAAGCATATCTATTTAGGCCTCGGAATTTTGATTTTGTAACTCAACCTTTAATTTTAAGAAAATCATAACAAATGATAAGCAAAAATAAAGTAAAGAAAACAATTAAATGCAATCATACCTCCATGCCTCGTGTATTCAGTCTTGGAACTTTATTTTTCATCCTTCATTTATCAGAAATCTTCAAGGATTCGAACGAAATAAACAATTACATCACTGTTAAATTTGGATGATCCATAAGCACGTGGTATGAGCTATTAACATAGGTTTTTGTATCCTTTTTGCCTTAGTATGACATGTTCTACTTTGAGCAAAAAAAAAATGTTCTGTCGAGTTCCATGATAGAGTTTCGGAAAGAGAGCTTTTCAACAATCAACACTGTACATAAGATGTTAGATATCAGCCTCAAATTCTTTCCCTTCAGTTCTTATGCATACCCCAATTTCTTCTAATAGTGATTACACATAACCAACATATGTTCATCAAATGTCCACTTCTTGACTGGTAATGGCAAAACTTCAATAAACCATTCTACTTTACTTATTACAATCACATGATTTCCCAAAAGCGTCCTTTTGTAGTTCACAGTCTTCAAAGAGATCACTTAGGACATCTTTAATAGAGTCTCTAAGAAGTTTCTAAATAGCAATAATTACTATTTTAGAGACTCCATTTATCAAAATTCATCACTGACGAGGGGTTCCTGAGCTGATCCAAGTGAGCCGACCATTCCGAGCTGAGATGGGCTAATCCGCGCTCCGTTGACAGCGCATTCAGCTCAATGTCCAACGTAGATGACTGACCCGACCCCGTTAACCCCGACCTCAGTTCCAGCTGTTCCGATAGGACATAAAGCACTGATAGGACATAAAGCTGCATCGCATTAAATGCTGTCAGACCCGAACTTAGTATAAATAGAGCCCTACCCTCTTCATTTAAGGGCTCTCTGGCTATTAAATGTTCTCAACTACTTTACCAGCTCGGACATACTAATCATTCGCACGCTTGAGGGAAAAATCCGGGTCATCACCCCGCTTTTTCCTTACTTTCCTTGTGCAGGTCCGGCAGCGGACCAAGAAAGTACAGCTCGGAGGCCGACCTAAGAAATCCAGCTCGGCTAAAGCAGCTCCCAAATTCAACTGTGAGACTTTCAACCTCGACAGTTTGGTGCCGTCTGTGGGAAACGACGAGTTCTTTCATAACTCTCTTCGCCACTCATTGAGAAACCATCATGGTACAAACTAGAAGTCACAACATACCGGTAGAGGATTCGTCCAACCTGGAAGGGGGCCTTGAAACCGCACAGGCCCCCAGCCAAACCCATACCCAACCCGCCGTTGGGACAAGCCAACGTATACACTTAGCCACTCAAACCCACCCCGCAGCGGAAGGAGACCCCAACTCCAGCCTATCACCGGAGATAATGATGATGTTGAGGATGTTCGAAGAACTTAAGGAGCAGGTGGCCCGGCTGGCTGAGGGTCCCCTGGCACCACAAGAGGCTGTGCCGCGGCCATCGTGCCCCCAGTTCCACATCCCGGAGTCTAGGCGAAAACGGATGCAGGAAGAGGAGGGCTTCTTAGAGCCAACACCGAGATCCGACACAGCGAGAGGTAAAAGGGCGGCTCAAGCCTACCCCGAGCAGGCAAAGACCGCGACTGCCATAGCTAAGGTCATCAACCAACTCGGTGTAAGCCCACTCTCTCCCGAGGTACTGGCCACGCCACTGCCCACCGGCAACCGAATGCCCAACCTGGCCGTCTACAATAGAGACGGAGACCTAGCCAGCCACCTGCTCAATTTTGATCACCACATGACTCTGCACGACATGCCAGATCTCATGAAAGCGAAGACATTCCCGACCACCCTAGTTGGCAATGCCTTGGACTGGTTCCAAAAACTTCATCCTGGATCAATTGCAAGTTTTCACCAGCTGGTGGAGGCTTTCCTATCCCGCTTCGCTGGAAGCCGCCGCGCCACCCGCCATACTTCTACATTGCTGTTGGTGAAGCAACATAGAGGGGAAACATTGAGGGCTTACACGGCTAGATTCAATGAAGAATCCCTCCGAATTCCCAACTTGGAGGACTCCATGGCTCTGATGGCTTACTAGAGCGGGCTCAGGTCGGGCCCCCTCACATCTTCCTTGGAAATCGACCCCGTGGATACTGTGTCCGAGCTGATGGTACGAGCAGAAGGGTACATACACTCGGAGGAGATCCATCAAGCAAAAAGGGACGATGACAAGGAGAAGGAGGCTGGGAAGAAAGGAGAGGCCTCCCGACCCCAACCTGGGACCAAAGCCCAGAACGACCGAGGCAAGCAGCCTCAGCAGCCGAAGCCGAACCCCCGGTTCACTATGTTCACTCCCCTTAACACCTCAAGGGAGCAAATCCTAATGGAGATCCAGCACCAGAACTACTTGCCTCCCGCTCCGAGAATGAAAGGCCGACCCGAGAAGTGCAATAGGACCAAATATTTCCTCTACCACATGGACTACGGCCATACCATCGAGGAATGTAAAGACTTGAAACAGGAAATCAAGGCACTAATAGCCCGAGGCCACCTACGGAGGTATATAGATCCGCAGCCAACCCGGAATCCAGACCAAAGGGATAGGGAGAGGAGTCCGCCCAGGCGCCAGGCCGGGGGCGGGCGCTTGACCGTGATTGAAACCATCGCGGGAGGATTAGCGTTAGGAGGCGAGACCTCAGCAGGCAGAAAGGGTTATGTTCATGCAGGGAGAGAATATGGACCAATGAGGGGACCGGTCCCAGAGATGCAAGACCTCACCTTCTCTTCAGAAGCCTTAGAGTGGGTGATATTGCCTTCCGACATCCCCCTGGTGATCAACGCTGAAATAGCCAACTTCATCGTCAAAAGGCTAATGGTGGACACCGCGAGCTCGGCAGAAGTCTTATTCCTAAGCGCTTTTAAGCAGATGGGGTTTGACAAGAGCCGACTCAGGCCGTTAAGGGGCACTTTAGCAAGTTTTACAGGGCAGTCCCACCGAGCCGAATGAGTCATCAACCTCCCACTGAAACTGAGGGATGGGGATAAGGGGGCGTCGATGCAGGCCAACTTCATTGTAATGGATTGTAATTCCACTTACAACGGGATCTTAGGTCGGGTGGCACTTAATCACTTCAGGGCCATCCCCTCAACATACCACCAGGCCCTGAAGTTCCCGACCCCGGCCGAGGTAGCCACCATTCGCGGAGCCCAACTCTCAGCGCGGGAATGTTATGAAAACTCACTCCGACCCAAATATCAAATCTGCTGGGGACCAGATCTGCGCGAAAAAAAAAAAGAGATGCTAAGAGAGGAAGCCCGGCTGAGGACCTTCAGGAGGTGGAACTCTCCGATGAAACTAAGAGAGCCAAGATCGGGAGTGAACTATCTGCCAATCTCAAGAAAGGTATAAGCCAATTTCTTTTAAAGAATGAGCATGTATTTGCCTGGTCTGCCTCTGACATGACAGGAATTGACCCGAATGTGATTGAGCATCACTTGAATGCCGACCCGAATCACTATCCGGTAAAACAAAAGCGCCGGCACTTTCATTATGATAAGCAACAAATCATAGCAAAAGAGGTGGACAAGTTGGTGGACGCCGACCACATAAAGGAAATACAGTACCCAACCTGGCTATCCAACGTGGTGCTGGTGACTAAGTCCTCGGGTGGATGGAGACTGTGTATTGATTTCACCGACCTCAACAAAGCTTGCCCCAAGGACTGCTTCCCCCTACCGCGGATTGACCAAATAGTGGACGCTACCTCCGGATTTGAGCTGCTCTCCTTTATGGATGCCTTCAAAGGTTATAATCAAATCAAGATGGCTCCCGGGGACAAGGAGAAGACCGCCTTCACCACCGATAAAGGACTCTACTACTATGAGGTCATGCCCTTTGGCCTTAAGAATGCTGGAGCCACATACACTCGGATGGTGAACAAGGTCTTCAAAAATCAGATTGGCTAGAATATGAAAATCTATGTAGATGACATGTTGGTCAAGAGCAGGAGGGCGAAAGACCATGTAGCCGACCTGGCTGAAGCCTTCGCCGTAATGGATCACTTTGGGATAAAACTGAACCCGGAAAAGTGCGCATTCGGCGTCAAGGTAGGCAAGTTCCTGGGCTTCATGGTCACAGCCCGCGGAATAGAAGCCAACCCGGAGAAGGTCCAGGCGATACTAGACCTGGCGCCCCCAACCTGCGTGAAAGACGTCCAGGTGTTGGCAAGCAAAGTCGCAGCGCTGAGCAGATTCATGTCCAGGTCGGCTGACAAGTGTGCTCCCCTATTCAAAATATTGAGGAATCCTAAGAACTTTGAGTGGACTGAGGAATGCCAAAATGCCTTTCAAGAACTGAAAATGTATCTAGCCTCGCCACCCCTGTTGTCCCGACCTGAGGTGGGGGAGGAGCTAGTAATATACTTAGCATGCTCGGGAACAGCGGTGGCGGCGGCCCTAGTCCGAGAAGAAGGAAAGGAACAGAAGCCGGTCTATTATGTTAGTAAAACCTTGCAGGGAGCCGAGGAGAGATACTCCTCCTTGGAGAAACTCGCCCTCGCGCTCATCACGGCGGCTAGAAAGTTGAAGCCATACTTTGATGCTCATCCAGTTAAGGTCATGACTGATGCTCCGCTCAAGTCCATCATGCACAAGTCAGAGGCGTCGGGCAGGCTACTGAAATGGGCAGTTGAGCTGAGTCAATTCAACATCACCTACCAGCCCAGGACAGCCATCAAAGCCCAAGCCATTGTAGACTTTGTTGTAGAATGCACTGGCCGAGCAGAACATGACCCGGAGGACGTGTGGAAGGTCCATGTGGATGGGGCCTCAGGGAAGTCCGGAAGTGGAGCTGGGGTGATCATTCTCGACCCAAACCGACATGAGCACCAGTACTCCCTCAAGTTCACCTTCCCGGCGTCCAACAATGAAGCAGAGTACGAAGCGGTGATTGCAGGACTAAAAATTACAGCTCAGCTCGAGGCACAGACAATCGACCTAAGCATCGACTCTCAGTTGGTCTCTAGTCAGATATCAGTGGAGTTCGAAGCCATGGATAGTGCTATGCTAGCCTACCTCAACAGAGTCAAGGATTTAACCTCAGCACTCAAAAGGTTCACGATACAGCAGATTCCCAGGGAAGAGAATATGAAGGCTGATGCCCTATCTAGGCTGGCCTTGGGCGAAAGCCGACCTGCCCTTGTCCACGTGGAAGAAGTATCTGAACCTAGTATCCAGTTGGGAGTACAGGCGGTAGCCGACCTCAATTTAAGTCCAGATTGGACCAAACCAATCATGGACTACTTGGAAAGGGGGTATGACCCCAGAGGATGAAAAAGCTGCTCGGAAACTCATGAAGCAGGCCTCAAGGTTTGTCATAATCGCCTGGCAACTCTACAAAAGAGCCTACACCTGGCCTCTTTTGAAATGTGTTGGACCCGAAGAAGGAAACTATGTACTCCGGGAGATTCATGAAGGGGTGTGTGGAAACCACTTGGGGGGTAAGGCTCTGGCTCCGAAGGCATTAAGGCAAGGCTATTTCTGGCCAACCTTAGAACAAGATGCCAAAGAGTATGTAAAAAAGTGCAACACCTGTCAGAGGTTCGCCAACATACAACGGAAGCCTGCTGTGGACCTCACAGTAATGATAAGCCCTTGGCCATTCTATCAATGGGGTCTAGACATCATCGGCCCCTTGCCGACCAGTGTCGGCCAAAAGAAGCACGCCTTCGTGGCTGTAGACTACTTCACTAAATGGCCCGAGGCTGAAGGTGTTGCTAGAATAACAGAAAAGGCGGTTTGGGATTTCGTATGGAAAAACATCATTTGCCGATTTGGGGTGCCTAAGGTTATCGTCACTGACCACGGCAAACAATTCGACAGTGCGTACTTTCGAGACAAATGTGCCGAGATTGGGATCGACCTCAGATTCTCGTCCGTTGCTCACCCTCAAAGTAATGGCCAAGTTGAAAGGACTAACCAAATCATTTTGCAGGGTCTGAAAACCAAGCTGGAGGAAGCAGAGGGCCAATGGGCATCAATCCTTTCAGAAGTGATGTGGGCTCAGCGGACCAACACCAGCTCGGCGACGGGAGAATCGCCCTTCGAACTGACCTTCGGCACTCAAGCAGTGCTGCCAGTGGAGATCGGGTCTTCGACTAGTAGAACCCTCCACCATGACCCAGAAATAAACGGAACATGAATCCGTGAAGAGCTCGACCTCGCCGAAGAGCTCCGAGCTAAAGCTCAAATCAGAATGCTGGCCAGCAAAGCTGCAATGAAAAGAGCCTTTTCCAAACAGGTCAAGCCTAAGCCTATTAAGGCCATCTTTTTGCCGCGCTCCACTAACAAGCTCTCCCCGACCTGGGAGGGACCCTACAAAGTCATGAAAGAAGTCCGACCCGGGACCTTCTACCTTCACGACAAGAACAGAAAACTGTTAAAAAATACATGGCATTCAGAACATTTGAAGCGGTATTTTGTCTAAAAACGGCCCCGAGCCGGAATATTTTGTAAACGGCCCCGAGCCAAAGTATTTTGTAAAGGCCCCGGGCCGAAACATTACTTGTACAAATTCAATGCAATGCAATTTTGTAAGCTAGTGCGAATGCCCGACCTGGGGACAGGTACACGAACCGGCGCAATGCCCGACTCGGACCCAAGTGCTACAACTACAAAAATTACTCTAACTCAGATTAACGCAGTGGCCACGCGTAATCACGAAGTAAACCAGCTCGGACTAAATTCCAGCTCAAGTATAATCAATAGCAAATTGATTAAATTTGCCAGTTCGGATTATGTTCCAACTCGGCGTATCCCGGCTTTAGGTCGGTATATTTGTCAACATTAATTTGACCAATTTTGTAACGGACTGACGAGTTCGATTAAGTAACGATTATAAAGTTGCCCCTATTATTCCGGCTCGGATTAGGATGGTAAAAGGTTAACCACGTCCAGCTCGGTTCATTAAAACTTAAGTTTGAATGGTCCATTTGAATTGGTCCGACCCCACTTACTTGAGTAAAAATTTACGACAAGAAAAGTACATATAGAAACTCAATTAAAATGCAAATGAAGGTAAAACAAATATCTCATTAAAGCCGAAAGATAATTACAAAAGCCCAGCTCGGGCAAGATTACAATAACCCTACTAGGGAAACACTTCAAAATCTATTTTTGCGTAGCGGCGGAGGTGGTGGCCTCAGCTTCATCCCCAACTTGGTCCAGGCCCTGTTGGACAAACTCAGTGACCTCCTTGGCCTGGGTTATCAGGTCGGACGGAAGCTCGGGGATCTCCCAGAATTCTGGCGGCGGAACCTCCAAGATCTCGATGTAGTCGTTCTTGGAAGCTGGGAAAAAAGTCTTCGCTCTCTCCCGAGCCGCAACTTGACCTCGGAAGTAGAACTCCATTTCCGCGTACTTCGCCATGGCCCCGCCTTCCGTGGCCAACCAATCCACCGCCGCGTCGCTGGTCTTGAAGGCCTCCACTGCCTTCTCCCCGTAAACGCCGACCCGCTCCACCAGATCCTTTAACTTAGCCTCTGCCTCCCGTTTCTCTCGCTTATAGCTGTCGACGTCCTTGGTCGCGGCTTCGCGTCGGTCCTTCTCCAGGTCCAGCTCCTTCTTCAGGCGTTCGACCTCCGCCGAATCAGCTTTCTGCCTCTGAGCGGCCTCCTCCCTCACGGTCTGAAGCTCGGTTCGGGCATCAACATATCGCTACTCGAGCTCAACGCAGTGAGTCTGGGCCTTGATAAGGAAGCTGGGGGCAGAGAGGATGTGGGACTCGGCCTGTTCTACAGAAAGTAAAACAATCAGCCGAGCTAAAAATACAACCTTAAACAGGAGATGGTTAAGGACTTACAGTGACTATGGCCGTCCTCAAGTTGAGCGAAAGTTGCTCCGCCGGGACGGTTGCCAGCTTGGGGTCGCGATCTACCTTGGACACTCCATAAAGTTTTTATCGGGAAGGCTCACCTCCGTTGCCTTGCCCTTCCCAGAGTGCTCGGGCCGAGGCCGCTTTCTGCTCTCGGGTCGGGATGAAGAGCGCTCGGGGATCGCTAGGCCCGGACCCGATTTCTTTGGCAAAGGGGACCCCGAAGCCCCTTTTGAAGAGACCTCGGGACCGACCTCCCGCCCTTGGCCGCTGGGGCGTTGCCTTTGACCTTGGCCAGTACCGCCCAGTCCTGACCGAGCTGATGCGTCGCCACTGAACTCACTCTTCCTCCGCACCTGGGCGTATGCAAGCTTCCTCATGTCCGCCATATCTACAAAAAGTAGAGTAAAAAGGTAAAAATGAGTCAAAGACCCGCCTCAAAAAACTATTAAACAGGACAGGGAGGTCGGACGCCAATCCTACAAACTGACCCTCTTCTGTGCTAGACCCATCATCTCCTTCCGGGTCGGGAATCAAGTGGGGATGATCCCTCGAGAGGTCGGGCTCCCGATCGAACAACTTGGAATCCCAGATTCGCTCCCATTTCAGCACGCTGTCAATGTCTATCAGCATCCCGGGCGCGGGCTTGAGCACTGCAACTTCTTTAAGCTCCTCCTTCGAGAGTTTAGGGTCATCATTAGCGGTTTTCCTCAGGCTCGGGAGCCAGTCCAGCCTGCATCCAGGATTCACAAACGACTCCACCCAATAATAGTCATTATGCCAGCCCTTGTTAGAGGAGTGCCACTTGGTGAATATGGAGTTGCCGACCCGAGCTACGAAGTGGAACCACCCTGGCTGCTTCGGGTTGGGTTTACACACGAAGAAATGTCTGAACCGGTGCAAGGTCGGCTCCACTCCCTTCTCCAAGCAGAACACGTAGAAGGCCACCATTATGGCCCAACCATTCGGTGACATCTGACCCGGGCTGAGCTCGAAATAGTTCAGAATTCCAATGATGAAGCCGGGGAGGGGGAGTTGGATGACGTCGAAGGCCAGATCATATATGGTGTAGTGGTTGGCTGGGGGATAACACGCCGATTCTTGCCGACCTGGAACCTTCAGCTTGTGATGCCGGTCAACCGACCAGTTCCTTAGCCTTGCATTCGCCATCTGCACTGTAGAATGGCACTCGCGCTTGCAGCAGACAAACAGCTGCTCAATCCTCTTCCCTCGGATTGAAGAAGCGCTGGCTGAAGCCGAGCTCCGAGGTCGAACAACACTGACTGGGACAGCCTCGATTGGCTCAGTGCCAGAGACCCCGGCTAAGAACTCTTGCGGTATCTCGATGCCCTCCAGTCGATTCAGCGGCTCCTCGTCCTCCCCGTCATCGAATTCTCCCAGGTCGGCCAGAGGGTCTTCCTCTGCTTCCTCTCGCACCAATCTGACCCCAATAACTTGGCAGTCGTCGTCGCTCTCCTCGCGATTGGGTTTCCGAGCCGGCCCTGAGGACGAGCTGGTGCTCTCTCCGCCACGGATCCTGTTCGAGGTAGATGCCGAGCTCAGCGGACTTTCATCTCCACCATAGGACCTTACTTCAATAGCCTGAGAATCTTCTGATTCCGACCTCCTCATCCTGTCTACAGCAAATATAAATATACAGGAATGACTAAAGGGAGTCGGGACGTACCTAATGCTCTTAACTGCAGAGTATGGCCGACTAAGCTGGGTCCGAGCTGAATTATCCTGAGAAGATTCTTTCCAAGCTAGTTGCGTCCGACCACTCTAGTGTCCGACCTGAATTCCTTGGGAAATTGAAAGCGAATCGTGAAGTGAATCTCGGAGAATATGGCCCTATTTATAGGTGCCCCTGAAAGTCACCTCGGGAAGACCAAACGTCGCGTCTCGCCAGAACCGCCAGGTGACGTGGCAGCCATCCGTTGGGCATGCACCGCTGACGTGGCCATCCCTACTCTATCGGGGTCGGGGACCTACAGCTCGGGATGAACTTCTATCTCTAGATCTCACCCTCTCGATCTCGACTTGGGAGGAGGAATTGACGAGGGGTTTCCGAGCTGATCCAAGTGAGCCGACCATTCCGAGCTGAGATGGGCTAATTCGCGCTCTGTTGACAGCGCATTCAGCTCAATGTCCAACGTAGATGACTGACCCGACCCCGTTAACCCCGACCTCAGTTCCAGCTGTTCCGATGGGACATAAAGCACTGATGGGACATAAAGTTACATCGCATTAAATGCTATCAGACCCGAACTTAGTATAAATAGAGCTCCACCCTCTTCATTGAAGGGCTCTCTGGCTATTAAATGCTCTCAACTACTTTACCAGCTCGGACATACTATCATTTGCACGCTTGAGGGGAAAATCCGGGTCATCACCCCGCCTTTTCCTTACTTTCCTTGTGCAGGTCCGGTAGCCGACTAAGAAAGTACAGCTCAGAGGCCGACCTAAGAAATCCAGCTCGGTTAAAGCAGCTCCCAAATTCAACTGTGAGACTTTCAACCTCGACAATCACCAATGGGGGTCTGTAAAATACTATTTGATAGTTTTTGGCAAAATTATGACATCACTCAAGCTTTGAGTCTCCAAAATAGCACTTATCTCCATTTTCTTCAACAAATTTGTTGAAAAAAATGAAGACTATACAAGAAGACAAAAATGAGTCTCAAAAAAAAAAATATCAGATCTGAAAAAAAAAAATACAAAAAAACGAGCACAAACAGCAACAAAAAAATTTAACAAACATAAAAAAAAATTATAATACATTTATGTTTTTCAACAAATAACAAAAAAAAAGGTAAACACAGATCTGAAAAAAAAACATAAAGTTTGTGTTGGTGGTTTCGCCGGTGGTGGGGTGGCAACGGAGAAGATGGTGGAGGGGTGGGATGCAGCGGAAAAGAGGGGGGGAGGGCACTGATGCGCTGCAGGTAAAAAAGGGAAATAAGAAGGGGAGGGAATGGGGGATGCGCTGATGTTGCAGGGAAAAAAGGGGAAGAAGAAGAAAGAGATGGGGGAAGGGGGCTCTGTGTGTATATATGTATGTGTGTCTGTGTGTATATTTGTATGTGTGTGTGTGTATATTTGTATGTGTTTGTGTGTGTGTGCAGGGAAAGAAAAGGACGGGGGAGGCTGCAGGGAAAAAGGGAGGAGAAGGAAATGTGGGTGGGTGGGTGGGTGGGTGGGTGAGGGTATTTAATTATATTTTTTAATTAAGTTTTTTAATATTTTTATTTAGAGTTTTGTATTTAAATAATCTAAATAATAATTAATTAAAAAAAGTAATATACGTGATAAGATAACAGATAATTAAATTATTATGTAAAATTAAAATTAACACAATATATTGACTCAATTTTATAGAAACTCAATTTTATTTAGGGTTTTTTAAAAGGGATTTTGTAATTAAGCTTTTTTAATTAGATTTTTTAATTTAAGTTTTGCATTTAGGGTTTTTTAATTAGACATTATTTCTAATTATGGTTTTGTATTTTTTTTTTTATTTTAGGTTTTTTGGTTCGGTAAACTTTTTTATTGCTGCTTGTTTTTTTTTTTTTGAACCGATATTACTGCTTGTTGAAAAAATAAAATTTTCTACTTTATTTTTAGTTTAGGTGAAAAAATTAATTAATGGGTAAATTTAATTAAGATTTTTTTTACGTATAGTTTTTTTTAAAATGTTATATTCATACATTTTTTGTCTTGGTCTCTAAGTGGGTCTCTAAAATACTATTTGGTCTCTATATGGGTCTCTAAAATGATGGATAGAGACTCATTATAGAGACTCCATTGAGGATAGCCTTAGTAATGCTATTGTGAAAACATGATTACCGTGATGAATTCTTGATAAAAACGGCCTCCACTTCAAAGTCCAGTGCTTTATTGCCCACAACTCGCAGCCCGCCCTCTACAGACTATAAATAAATCCGTAAAATTCAACAATTGAAAAATAAATCCAATAAAGCAAAATCACATAGAAAAGATAATAGAGTTAGTGCTTGACTTATAATATTGAAAAAATAGAAAAATAGTGAACCAGCGCAAACGTTGATTTTCTAGCTGACTCTGATTTATTGGTGTAAAGTAGAGATAATGCTATTCATAAAGTAGAGATAACATTATTAATAAAATAAAGATTTTTACTGATAGAGATAAAAAAAATTAAATTTAAAATGAAGATATGATAGAGTCCTACGATAGATAGGAAAATCTTGACTAAATATAGGATATAAATTTAAATAATATGATTTAGATAATAATGCATTTAATAATTATCGGTTACATTTAAAAATTTCAAAATTAAGATAAATTTGTATTTACTTGTAATTGAATTATTATTTCAAAATTTTAAAATTTAAGATGCTTATAATATTTACACTTGGCATGATATGGTTGGTCCTGTAGAGATGCTCGTTAAGTGACACATGGCAAGATGGTTGTTCTCTTAGAATATATAATGATTGTCTTTTCGTGACTAAGTGATGGATTATTGAGCGTTGGATTCAAATGGAAGGATTTGAGCCATCATTTTTGAAAATATATCCTTCAATTTTAAAATTATGTTTTCTTGCCTTTCTTATCTTTTTTTTTTTTTTTCTTTTCAGTCAAAATTTAATAACCAAACTAAAACCTTTCTCTCTCTCTCTCTCTTCCATCTCCCCCTTCTCTCTCTTTCACGCACATAAACCCAATATAACATTGAAACTTCATTGTTGAAACTCTATCTTAGTCCGAACTTGACAAAGCTATAGAGAACGTAATGTTCGCTGGCGATTTGTGTTGCATGCAATAATATTTAAGTTGATGCTGAGATTATTTTGCTTACCATTTTGTAAATTTTTTATTAAATTTTTTATTTGTTATCCTCTAGATTAAACATGTTGTATATCTGAATTTTAATTCAATATTGCTTAAAGAAAAAAGGCCTCGATATTTGTTTTCTTGTGCAAAATATGGTTTTTTTTTTCTTTGGAACTTCATCTTTTGTCTTTTATATTATTAAAAAAATGATGTTTGGATATAGATTAAATGAACCAAAAGAAATCAAAATATTTTTGTTGATGTGTTCATCAAGGAAGATTGAAACCATAAAAGTGTTTCACGGAATATTTTTGTTTCATATTGTATAGCTTCATTGAGTTCGGGCTGAGATGGTGTTTCAACGTAATATTGGGTATATGTGTATGTGAGAAAGAAGGAGATGAAAGAGAGAGAAAGGGTTTTAGTTAGGTAATTAAATTTTGATTGACAAGTAAAAAAAATAAAAAAAGACAAGAAAACATGATTTTAAAATTGATGGGTATATGCCTAGCAAAAAAAAAAAAAAAATTGATGGGTATATTTTCAAAAATGATGGCTCAGATCCTTCTATTTAAATTCAATGCTCGACAATCCATCACTTAGTCACTAAGGGACGATAAACTAGGGGAGGATCCAAGTCCCATTCACTAGGTTTATCGAAGGTTAGCAAGTTCTTTTAATAATACAAGGAGGTAATTATGGGAAATCTACACTTTAGGTGCTAGTTATTTAATGCTTAGGATCTTCTAATAATCACTTGCGTCTCCGGTGGCTAACATTTAAAATTTTGATAATCTATCTCATAAATGAATTATTCTTAACCATATATTTTAATAAAATTCAAATTTACCTCATTTGCATTTTTTTTTTTTTTTTTGCCTCCTCTTTCTTTTTCTTCTCTCTCAATCTCAACTATTTAATGTGAGATGGATGTTTAGGATTTCACCTCTTAATCACTCAAACTTGAAGACATAAGTAATTAGGAGAGAATCCAACTTCATTATTTACCACTAATCTCATTTTAGTATTATTTTTCCTTAAATAGCTATATTTAATTAAAAACTTGACGTTTACAAAACATGTACATTGGACACCCTACTGTCCACTAGAAAATCAAATAAGGGTTAAATAGTGTAGATATCACAAATTTATTGATTAAAGTGTGAAATAACAAATTAAGGAGTCGAAATAATCCCTCCTTTTAACCAGTTTGGGAAGAGTAGTGAAAAATGAAGATATGGGAGAAGAGCAAAGAAGTCATCGTAAAACTCAAGGGAAACTCAATTGGCGAATTTCGACCATCGGATTATCCAATAGAGCCTGACCACCAACTGGTAAAACCTTTTCCTTTTCTTCTCCGTTATTATATATTATGTCACGTAACTAATTGATGTATATCAAATCTTTTTTTTTGGAAAATCAAGGACTCCAAAGTAGTAGCTAGACGTATGCTTTGGACTCATTTCGATCATATACTCATCCTTATCCGAGTTTTGTTAGTGTTATTAATCCAGATTTTGATGTTAGAATATCTTGACATATATTACTTCTCCATTTTCTTGAATAATCACAAAATTTTAGTGATAATGATAAAGAATAAGAAAACCAATCAAATCACACGCAATTACCTATCTAAACTCAGCTACTAGACTTATAAAATCTGGACCATCCTGTTCATTTCATTCACAGAAAGCTCAACTAGCTAGTGAGGATTTCAGAAATGGCGAGAAAGAGCTCATTTTCCTCTCAATTCTTCATTTTATGCCTTGCTTTATTGCTCTCTCATGGCTTAGCCAATGATGAATCAAAATCATCTTCTACAGAAAGTGCATCGCAAGAAGCAAAACACACTGACTTTTTCTTTGGTTGGGGGTTGCCACATTTTTGGCATCCCCATCCATGGATCCATCCATGGCCATTTGTGCACCCTCCAATGCCATCAAACTTTCCAAAGTTTCAATGGCCATTCGTGCATCCACCAATGTCATCAAAAAGCTTCCCAAAGTTTCAATGGCCCTTTGCACATCCACCAATGTCATCGGGCTTCCATTTTCAACATCCATGGCCATTTGTTCACCCACCATTGCCATCAGGCTTTCATTTTCCTCATTTTCCTCATTTTCCCCATGGCAGCAACGGCCAAACTGAGGTTCCTTCGAAAGCATGATCACAACTGCACACCGCCCGTCACACCTTGGAAATTGGTTTACTCTTAGTGGAGTATAATAGTCTGTAGGTGATTTACATTACCCCTAGCTTTGGGGATCGACATCGTGATCCATCAAATTAGGGAGTAAAACTTCTAGTTCTCAATATGTTTATGGAATAAAATAAGTTATTTTTCTCTTTCGCATATTTAATTTTTAATGATTACTTATTCACTTTTAGTTTATTGATATTTTATTTTAATCCACCTTAGCATCTAATCCCTTGAACATCAAAATTGAGAATACATATATATTATGTTGAGACTAATTACTCGCTTACAAGGACCCATTTATTTCATTATATATTGTAGGTTGTTGGTGTGACAGTATCATTGTTATGGTCCTTAAATGTTTTAGAAAAAGACTGAAATTTCTTGACATGTCAGTGGATATGATCAAGTCTATGATGTTTGTTCAACTCATTTGGAAAATTTGGTCTCGGATTTTTGCTGAAGCGACAAAAGAATGTCTTGAATATATTTTGAGAAATTATTACGTATCACTTATTCACTCTTTTCGATGTATAAGAGATTTATTACATATTTGTGAGAGATTCGATATTTAATATAAAAATTATTATTATACAAAAAAGGTGTGAAAATGTTCATAAAACATTACTTCTATTTCAAATTAAGTCTTTATGTGATTATAATTTCACTGAAAGCTTCTTGGCTCTCAAGAGTAATGGGAAGCAACAGTACAACTTAGTGATCTTTCCATGATAACCTGTACTTGATCATGTTACTACTTATTTTGAAGTCATATATTAAGAGGGATGAAAATTCAATACATTAACATGCAATTATGAGCCCACTTTTTGCTCTAATAATGCACGGTTTTTTCCGAGAAGTTCTAGTTGATTGGGATTATTTATTATATTCTTCTCTTGATTTTTGGTGCTAAACGGATGCCAACTTCAACCTTCAACTAAAAATTCTCGATTTTTTATTTATTTCGTGAAGACTTAAACCATACAACATATATTAAATATTACCTATAAAAATTAATCTCACAAACAACAAAGAGCATAACACTAGTGAAAATCCTCGATTTCATTAGTTCGAGAGTTATAGTCCTGAATATTTATCAAGGGTCCAATCCTAGGAGTCAAGACATAAAAAATAATCATTGGTTGTGTGTAAAGGATATATATTCAATTTAAACCACTTTAGTTTTTTTACTACACTATGATTTTAAGCATTTTGAGTTGATATATTAGATTCAATGTATTATTAGGTTGATAGTTGAACATTATCATTGCGGTTGTAATCAAAATAAAAGGAATATACCAATTTCACCTGCCTAAATTTCTCCCTTAGCCATATTAATGGTAATGTTAAGTGATCACTTCATTTAAAAGTTTAAATTGTTAAAGAATGCGTTTGTTATATTCAACACGCCCCCACAAGTGCTATTATTTGTTATATTTAACACGCCTCCACAAGTGCAGACGAAATTAGTTTTGAATCTTGCACTTGGACAGTTTTAAACAGTTTTAATGTTACTTAGGGCTTTTTTGGTACTTAGGCTCTGATAACATGTTAAATGACCATCTCATTTCAAAACTTAAGCTTTTAGAGAGTAGTTTATTATATTATTTGTTATATTCAACAGGTAATTACAAACTCATGGCATTTCAATTTCCTAAGTCCACTTCACAACTAGCTAGTGCATGCATGCACCCGTAAGCAACTATGTTTCTGTAATGGAACATGGCACAATCTCTTGAACATGGCGAACTCCAGAGTCGTAAGTAGCTGCTCTTGTCATCCACAAACATCTCAAAGCTGAGCAACTTAATTTGGATTTGGCTATGGACTCGATCATTCCACAGTTCATCTATTCATTATTGTATTCATTGGAGGGCTCATTAATGGTAGGAGGGCCGATGACTTATTTCGAGGGATTGCTAACCCTAGCGGGTACTACCATACAATAGATCAGATTTGAAATACATACGAGATCTACATTAATCATATAATAGGGTAGCTTAGTGTACGTAATTTTTGCAACCGTAATGTATAAATTTAAAGAAGGATAAAACCTACTTTGGGATCTATTATACTTAATATACGAGCTTACATTTGTGCAAGAGGGTTTTAGACATTAATGGTATGAAATGCTAAATTTTGATATTAATTAGTTTGTTTCACATTCTAGTAACATAGGGAAGCATATCAGTCATAATTCTGAGTTCTACTCCAATATACGAAACTCCAGCCAGAAATTCACCATAATCTACGGTATCGGCCTTCTACAAATTGTTATGTAATTTTCCCTTATGTCTTCCATCACCAATGACAGTAATGTTTTATCTTTTTTCAGGGACGGATTTAAGATTTATGTTCAGTTGATATTAAAATTATACAATTTAACACTCATATAAATAATTTTATTTTTAAATGAAAACTAAACCGATTTTTCAGCCTAATACGAACCCCTATATAGGTGCCCCCTTGTCTCTTCTTGACCAGGTAAGGAAAATAAAATAAATGAATTGCCTGTAAATTATAAATTTTACATATATAAATATTTTTTTAAAAAAGATATTAATAATGGAAAAAACGGTATTTCGACAATGAATGGAATTCCCTCTTATATCTGGGGATATGATGATTTAATGCATTCACAATCTTCCATGCTAGAAATGCCTGGACCAGAAATCTAGGACTGACATTTTGGTGAAACAAAGTCAAAGAGCCTTATTAATGCGTCTATACATCTGTCTGTTAAATGTGATCGCAGGAACCTAATATAGAAGTTTTTATTTTAACGTAATTTAGAAGTTTAATATAACATGGCTGCAGCATTGGCAATAGAAGAGTTTCACTTGATAAATTATAGCAGTACTAATTAATTCAACTTAATTATTTGAAAGCAATGGACATTACAGGTTAAGTAAGTTTTTTGATTCAATTTTTAGAATTCCTCATGCAAACATTTGACCCAGATATGGGACCCGTGTTGAGACATTGAATGATCGTTAATAAATAATAAGGGAAATGAAAGGAATTTTTTTTTAGAACTAGCTATTTGATTTAGTGATATGATTCTCGTTTTAAATGTGAGAGATTTCGAAATTAATTCTCATATTATATAATATCTTAATCCCTTTAAATTAAAAAATAGAAAAGAAAAAGAAAAGAATTTAAAAATTACTTCAATACCCCTACTAAGAAGGTCTTTGATGCATAGAGATTGTTTTTAGGGAAACTCCCATTTTTTCCTCGAGATTCAGCCTAATTTCCAAACTCCCTATGAGGCTGAATTGCCATAACGGTCTTCTCCCATTTTAAAGTCAAAAACTTACCTTTGACAAGAAAAGAAAATTCTAGATCCGGCAACAAAAGAAGTACTTTTACGTACCTAGCAAAAAAAATTAGGAAAGAAAATAAATTACCCCGGCCAAAAACAATATTTCTTCACCCAAAACACACACACACACACACACACACACATATATATATATATATATGTCATCACCTATCAAAAAAAAAATATCTTCACCCAGCCAAAAAAATAAAAATTTGTGTATGTGTGTACATGAGTGTGCATCTTTATGTGTGTGCATGAATGTGCATCCAAGTGTGTGTGTGTTGCATTTATATGAATGTGTCTTTGTGTCTATATTAGAGTGTGAGTGTGGGTGTGGGTGTGGGGCTGGGGCAATTTAAGTATTTTTTTTGTTTTGTCTGTAGAAAGGATCAGACAGAATTATCATGATCGAACCTTTAAGGTTTTGTTTAACAAAGAAGAATGTCATGGGTAAATATGAGTAAAATTGAAACTTCGTGAGAGAGTTTGAGATTTAATTGAACATCGTGAGGAAAAATGGGATTCTCCCCATTGTTTTTTATTTGAAAGGGGTATTTAGGGAATAAGATTAAAAATGCAGGGTATTTTTGTTCTATAAAAAGTTGTATATCCCTTTCCTACCACAAACTCCTAATTTGGGAGGAAGCTAAAACTCATTCATTAATGAGGTTTAAAAGGTAATTTGAGTCTCTAACTTTTAAATTGGGTCTTTAAAAGGTAATAATTGAGGTTTTTAAAGATTCTATAGAAAAAAAAAAAAAAAAAGAATACCAATGGAGTTTGTAAAACCCAAATATACATGGACTCCACTAATTTTTACATCATACACAGTTTTTTAAGCAAAAATAGAGTCTTAATATCTATTTTCTTCAACAAATTTGTTGAAGAAAATAGAGACCGAGACTCTGTTTTTGCTTAAAAAAACAGTAAATGATGTCAAATTTGGTAGAAAAATATGGATTTGATTTACAAATCCCTATTGGTATTATTTTTTATCCATAAAATCTCTAAAAACTTTAATTTTTACTTTTTAGAGCCTTCATTGAAAATATCATAAAGAAAAACTTATCCCTCCCCTTAAAACGAAAAATCATTATAAATAAGGGGAGAAATTCCTACACACTCCCTTCCTTCCCTTTTCTTGAAAAAGTGCAATCCAAACAAGCGGTAAGAATTTGGCTGATTTTTATAATTACTTAAACAGTTTCACATATTTAGGACCCGGTTTACTAAGAGGAAGAATATATTTGATTTTGAATGTCCGCGACACGCATATAATCCAGTATATAGCTCCACATTTTTTGTTGAACCCAAAAAGGAAAAGATGAAGAGCTCCATATTTTACCTCTATTATCCACTTGTTTTTTATTTGTCGAATCTCTCATCCACTTTGACCCAAAGAAACAAAAACAAATAAAATCTCTCATCCACTTAAAATTACATGAAAATTGCAATTAATCACTGTTAACTAACCAATACATCAGGTCCCATGTTGTTACTGTTAAGGTGAAAATCTATAACACAGCTTCCCAGCTCGACTTGTACCCATAAATAAGTGTAAGTCATTTTTACATGAGCACTTTTACGCTCAAATTAATTTTGGTGTGATTTGAACAAAAAGAAATACAGAAATTTAAAAAATATTTAGAGAATATGAGTTACATTTTCTATGAGTAAATAGGGTATTTATACTTTTGTAAGAATATATTTTCCTCAGTTTATAGGATTGTTTCAAACTATGTTATAATCGCCTTCATGAGTTCTTGGGGATATTGGAGATCTCGACCTTGGTTTTCAGATTGGGACAAATGTTGACGATCCCGATCTTGAGGTTGGGTCGGACACAAACTTAACTGTCAGCTGTTGAAAATAAAATTGACATTTCACGTCAGATCGAATTTTATCTTTCATCAATTACATTACAAATTAATTTAATTTCTAATTTTTAATATCCCTACGTAATCATTTGACCCATATATAGGACCCATGTTGTGACATTTTTTAATTTGTCATCATGTTGTGACATTGAATTATTGCTAATTAACCAAGAGGAACGAGACAATTGATTTTAAATATACCGAAGATGCTTGTCCTACCATATTTTACGACAGAAATATAAAAGGCAAAGAGCTCCATAATTATACCTCTCTCTCTTTTTCTTTTTCTTTTTTTAATGGGGGCAAAAACCATTTTAGTCCTTGAGGTTTGATATAAAATCCAAACTAGTCCCTGAAGTTTGTAAAAAGACTAAATAGGTCCCTCCAATTATTTATGACTTAATAGTCAAATATTTGATCAAATGAAAAGACTTAAATACCCTTGCTTTAGTGGTTGGAGATTTGGAGAGAAAGAAAAAAAAAATTGAAACCATGCAACAAGCACAACTATTTAAGCACCCAAGCCATTTTTTTCGTCATTTGAAAACAAAAAAGAAAAAAATAATAATAGATGAAAAAAATACAAATATTAAATGTGAAAAAATAATTTACATGTAACGAATTCCTCCTCTATTAATATTATTTTTTTTTTTTGTTTTCAAATGATGAGGAATTCATTACATGTGAATTATAGTGAATTTATTACAAGGTTTTACATTTTATTGTCTAATATTGCACCTCAATACATTTTTCAAGTTAGTTAAAAGTCAGACAACATTTGTAGTTGGATAACATATATCCAAAATTTAAGACTTTAAAAGCCACAATTAGTGACTACCGGTTACTAAATTCAACATTTGTTGTCGTTGTTCTTTTTTTTTTTTTTGGTGAGAAAGAGCATGAATTGAAAATGAGAAAAGAAAAAAAAAATAGTTTGAGCGCTTAAATAGTCGTACCTGCTGCATGGTCCCAATCTTTTTTTTTTTTTTTCCTTTCCTTCCAAATCTCTAACCACTAAAGCAAGGGCATTTAAGTTTTTTTATTTAGTCAAATCTTTGACTATTAAGTCATAGATAATAGGAGGGATTTATTTGGTCTTTTTGCAAACCTCAGGGACTAATTTGAGATTTATATCAAACCTCAGGGACTAAAATGGTTTTTGCCCTTTTTTAATGACTAGACTATATTAAATTCACTTAAAATTATAAATTTCTTGATTTAATTGTGTGTTTCAATAAGTATTTCAAATTAATCAAATAAAAAATAACATATATGATAAAAAGATATAAATTTAAATTTATGATATTTGACTACAACATTTCAGTGACTAAACACTTCACCCAATCTTTGATGGACCACACACATATGTGGACCATTTTATATGAATAAAAAGTTGACTGACTGATTAATCTAAACTTTTTGAAGAATTTTTTATCTTTTGATAACATAATTGTACTTCTCTTATCCACTTAAGAATGCCTTGAAGACTTTAAATATATAATGAATGGACGATTGAGATTATTTAGAGAAAATCCAATTCAAAAGCCTTCATTTGGATAATATATTTTGTTTCATAATAACAAATTAATAGATGAGATCATCGAAGAACATCATATCCTATGGCCGCTATAGCGTTATTGTAATCGAATGTAGTTAATGACATAATATTTGACAAAATATAATTATTGTCGGAATTAATTAATTTTTAAGTTGAAATATTCGTAAAAAAAAATTATGAATTTATAAATATATAAAAAAATCAAATATTACAATACACGAAAAAATAGCATAAAATTAAATTATGTTAAAAAATTAATAAAGTCTCTAAAATAGAGATCCAAAAATTAATGTGATTGAAAATTTTTTAAAGACCCAAAAAATAATTATAATTTTTGATAAAATCTCAATTTTATTAAAAATTTCTAAATTATAAAATAAAGATTCATAATTTAAAAATTCTGGTAAAAATAACCTAACAAATGGTAAAAAAAAGCTGAGAATCATTTTCATTGAAT
Organism: Ehretia macrophylla; assembly: GCA_037974665.1. Classification (NCBI taxonomy): domain Eukaryota; kingdom Viridiplantae; phylum Streptophyta; class Magnoliopsida; order Boraginales; family Ehretiaceae; genus Ehretia; species Ehretia macrophylla. The sequence continues at coordinate 67,682,634 of CM075767.1, forward strand.
TCACCCCACAAACTTTTTCAAGATCAATGTTGATGCATCATTCCTTCGAAAACCAAACAAGGCAAGTTGTGCTTTCACCTGTCGGGACTGACATGGAAAATTAATCCACGGACAAGTTACCTCTATTTGGTGTGAGTCCGCGTTCGAAGCAGAAGCTGTTGCTTGTCGCAGTGCTTGCCTCTTCGCCTCACAGTCTCCCCTTCCTATCGTCACTATTGAAAGTGATGCTGAAGCGGTTCTCAAAGCAATCGATTCTCCGAAACTTGCTCCTTGGAGGGCAAGACCAGTATTGGAGGACATCAGAAAGATTGTTGCCGATAGTTCAGCCCTCAAGTTATCGTGTATTAGGAGATCCGCTAACAAGGTGACCGACTGGGTCACAAAATCTTTTATTAGAGATAGCTTGCCTTTGAATTGGATTGCTAATGTTCCTACCCAACTTTCCAACTTGTTGTTCCTTGACATTCACCCAACGAGTGTAGGGTGAATCCATTGCAATCCTTTTATTGCAATTTTATTGTGTTTGACAAAAAAAAAAAAAAAAGAATTCACTCCGTACTTAAATGGAGAACGTACCATTATTGCAAGATACGTGGTGGTTTCATTCAAGTAAAGCGACAAATGATTCCACATGCCACCAACTTGTTGAAATAAAGTGCCTTTTTTCGTTTGGACATACATCATTATTATTATTTAAAAGAAATTTAATGCTATGCTTGACTTAGTTTTTTTATATTCAAAAATATTTTATGTGAATTTAAAAATTGAGATTAATTTATTTAATTTATTTTTAAAAATATTTTTATATAAAAATTAAAATAAAAAAATAAAAAAAATTAAATTAGAGCTTAATAAAATAGATTTTGTAAAGTTATTTTTGAATAATACAAGAAACTATTTTTTTTTAATTTTTAAATATATCCCTTCTAACATTATTTTTAATTTTTTTAAAAATTTAATATTACTCAATATAGGTCAGATAATTAACGATTTTTTATTCAATAATATTTTTAATCAAAATTTTAATACTAAAATAGTATAGTTCAAAAATTAAAATTTTACAATTAAATCAAACAAAATTTAAGACGTTTCGCATTTAAAACAAGACTCATACGACCGAAACCAAAAAAAAAAAAAGGTAGTATACAGTTCATGGATAGATGATAGATCTAGTGCTGTGTCGGTTGCTCACTGTGCCTTTAGCTTCCCTAAGCTAAGCTCGTGCTCTTTTGAATGTCCTTCGACAAAGTACAAGAAGCTAAGCTATGGCCACTGTCACACTTCCAAGACCACCTTTACTCCTCTTTACAAGAATCTCAGCATGCATAGTTGCGCTTCTTGTACTCACTTGGGCTCTTCACTTCAAGACTAGCTTTGTTCCTCATTCTGATGCTGATCCCTCTCAAGAAGGCCTCATATATGCTGTACAACTCTTTCTCTTCCTTTCTGTGAACTATTCTGGGTAAATACTTTCATTGTCTTTAAACTTTGACGAAAATGATAATTTGGTTCTCTAACTTTCAAAATGGGTTTTTTAATCATTTAAGTTTACAGAATTGGATACTGTTAGTCTTTTTTGTTTTTTCTGTTAATTTTTTTTTCGTTAATTGCACGTGTTATGCCAAAAATAGTGAAGGATTAACCGGCTAAAAATAGACGACAAATTGGACGAAAATGTTCGTTTCTAAAGTTAGTGGATTAGATTGTCATTTTCGCCAAGATTTAGGGATAATAAAAGTATTTACCCAACTATTTTTATGTCTGAATTTTCAGTACATGTCCATGCATGGATGTGTAGTTCAGCTAATTAGGATGGTGAAAGTTATCGTTTCTTGCAGGTGCTTCATCCTTTGCTAATGGTGATTGGTTTCATTCTTATCAGTGGAGAAGGTACAGAAACTACTCATTTTGTGAAAACAAGAATTTGAAAATTCTTAGAACAGTCCGAACTGACTATCAGCCTTAGACACATGCTGTGGGGCCTATTTGTATGTTTGTGGGCGAATGGTCATCTCTGACCAAAAAGTTCTCTCGAAAGAATATTGTGGTTATGGAAAGAGGGAGTTGATTAATTTTGCTGTGGTTGGTCTTTGCAGCCATTTTGGTGCACAGATGGTTACCTGGTTCAAGAAATCTGAAGAAATCTGTGCATTTGTGTCTTCAAGGTGTGGCTTTGGCCTCTGGGATTTTTGGGATTTGGACAAAATTTCAAGGTCAAGATGGAATTGTGGCTAATTTCTACAGTTTGCATTCATGGATGGGTCTCATCTGTGTGTCCCTCTTCGGGGCTCAGGTTTGTTTTGATTCCCAAGTACATTTCATAAATTCTTATTCCTCCTCTTCTTTCTTCTTGTTTTTGCGCGACGAATCGCGGGTTTAACCCGGTTCATTCCGAAATGTTCTTAAAGATGCCAACCCTTTCTTCAATCATTTGCAGTTGGCACCAATTACAAATGGGTTATAAAAAATGTTAGTAAAACATCCGTTTTTTCAGAAACATTCAAGTAACAATCTCATTATAATAATGTTAATGTTAGTGGAGAGATTCAGGAGTAGCCTAGGCTATTGCCCTGATAGTCGGGAGAGCAGAATGTTCGAATCTTATGGGAATGAGGTAGGTGGAGGTGGGGGTTAAAAAAAAAATGTTAGGGGAGATTAGAAGCACTTTTTTTATTCCATTTGCCAAGATGCATCCATTTTAATGACATGAGGCTAACTATCTTTTGGGCTTTTTCATAATTTAGGTTGATCATGCCCTCATTTCCATGGGATTTAATCAGACAACTAAGGAGAAAATTATTAATAACCTGTGCCTCCAAGCATATAGAATGTCTTGTGTTTTTTGTTTTTTCTTTTAGTTACGAATTCGTCTTTCTCATGATCAAAGCTAATGGTTCATCTGGTACCCCATAATGAGTCATTATGCTAATAGTCAGTGGTGGACACTGACACTAAAACTCGGGGTCACAAGACCAGCATAAATGCAAATTTCGGGGTGGGTGGGCGGGTTGGGGGTGGGGGTGTGGTTTGGGGTCGGGTTCGGAGAATATTATTTTTATGGGCTAATATGGCAATCCTATATAAAATTAAGGACAATGTTAAATTCTATTTGGGGGCAGGGGTCCTCCATAGGTCCACCACTGCACTTATTATTATTAGCTCTGATAGAGCCTTCTTAATATTCATAGTGAATGACGTGACGGATGTTGTAATCTTTAATAATGTGATGAGAAAGCCTTCTTAATAATTCACAGTGAATGACATGACGGATGTTATAATCTTTAATAATGTGATAAGATTTCTTGTATACCTGGTAGACCAATATACATTAGCTAGGCCCAGTCCCTCCATTCATCTCCCTCTCCAATCCAATGAATAAAAATAAAAATTTCTGATCTGCCATTAAATCTCCATGGCTAGCATCTTCTCTATATTCGGTATGCTAATTAGGCATTCTTCTTTATTTTATATTCGAGAATCCTATTTTAATGCTAATAGTTCCTTCGTTAATTGCATAATTTAACCTTAAGCTAATCCTAGGGCGACATAATACTTTGACATAGTACGAGTTGTTAAATATAAATGAAGTACAGAATTGAATTACAAGATTATGAAAGTGTGATATACATTTCTTGTCAAAATTGAAGCCCATATAATCCCTCATCCATGATCCCAACTAACAAAAATCAAATAAACAAAGTCCCTGGATCTGCCACTAGATTCTCATCCACAGGTGTCGCATCCACTCTATAATAACTAAAAAATTTGAATTTCTCCTACTGAGATGTCGAACAATTTTAAGTCAGCTCCAATATGTGCTCTCGTGAGTGATTGCATCATTATTCTGATTACTAGTCTTATGCATTTTCTTTCTGGCAGCTAATCCAGTAGATGATATTACATCTTAAAGAGTTGGATTTTTCTCAATGATTTTATTGAAAGTTTTCTGATGTTGAATTATGTTATGTGAGTTCAGTAACAGTTGAGTTATTGGGCATTGCCAGTCCCCAACCCCTCCTTCAACGGGCAGATCCAAGATTTTTGTTTAGTGGGGGCTAAAATTGATTTTTCAGACTAAATATACGTTAGAAGTACACATATTTGCCTCCGCCATTGCCTCCTTCCTAGAAGATAAAAGGAAAAAATAAGAAACAGAAGTAAGGAAGAGAGGGAAAATGGAAATTGTTTGCTCAAATAAGAACATTATAGTGTCCAAGTTGCGAAACCAAGAGAATAGAAGTTTTGGTCATTTGCCATCTGTGTTAGACAGACTCAGGTAGGTGCAGGTGCATGTCTAGGACTCAGATCTGCGATACGCGTCTGCTTTAAGTCCAAAAATGGGGGTTCGGGTGCAGGGATACGCCTCTCATAGTAATATTCATCAAGTAATTTAAACAATATCATGTTTGGAATACATAATGTGGTAAATTATGATGGTAAGATTTAAGTAATCCGTAAAGAAGAGAAACTCAAATCTTTTCGACATGAATTAGATAAAGAGGTTAGCTTCTCTTGGTAGGAAATGAATAAAGAGGTGGTTGATTCTTCATCTATTGCTGATACTACTGATTTGCTTCCAGAGATCAAAGTGTCCGGGCCTAATTTTGGAGTTGTTCGAACATAGATCATACCCTTGTCTGAGTTTCGGGTCCAATAACCATACAATAAGGTAGATAAAAAAGGTCCCTGGAACATAGTTTACCATTGTGTAGAATAGCGAGATCATGATTCATTCCAAATGTTTTTGCAGAAAGAATGTGGCTATAGTTTGTTGCTGCAGAAACTAATACAGTAAAAGGTTTGAATAGTTTTCTGTTCTCTCAAGCTTAATGTTCTATATACTTTTGCTGCAGTGGTTGTTCGGGTTCCTAAGCTTTTGGCGTAGAGGAGAGGTCCGAACAACACGTGTACGCGTATTACCTTGGCATGTCTTCCTCGGTCTCTACACCTACGGTTTGGCAGTGGCGACAGCCGAAACCGGGCTTCTTGAGAAATTGACATTCCTGCAAACAAGAGGACATGTCCTGAAGCGATGCACTGAATCAATGGTTGTAAATGGTTTAGGACTTGGATTGGCTCTACTGAGCGGCTTTTTAATACTAACTGCAGTATCACCAAAGCATCAAACTCCAAAATCGACATTCATATATTCAAACAACAAGTGGTTGTCTTCTTAGTTAATGTTACAGATGCTCATCAGCTTATAATGTCTATCTTTTGTATGTATATGTGCATCTTAATTTTGCCTTTAGAAAAGGCGTCTAGTAGTTGTTATTGTTGTTTTTTTTTGTTAAAAAAGCAAGTATATCCATTAAGCTCAACAAAAACTGTTTACAAAAGGGTAGTTCAGTCCCAGGAGCTACAAAATAATATCGCCTAAATTCCATCTATTACAAAGTAGAACATTAACATCGCTCCTTCAAATTTTTTTACAATTGTTAATTTTCATTTTCAGAGCTTGGAAGATGCCTTCCATGACTTGTTATTGTTGTTACTTCAAACTCATAATTGCATTCGTTCTTAAGCAAAGAAGCAACATAAATTGTTGTGGAATTAAGGCTCTGTTTGGCCGCTGTGCGGCGCGGATACAGAGCATATTCTCAAGTTTTGCCCAAGGATACAACAGGTTTGGAAGATGATGCTCCCTGCCCATAAACATGGTCCTTTCTTTCAAACTAGCTGATAGAATTGGCTGGGAATTTAAAAAATGCAAGTTGTTGACGTGGACTTAGGTGGAACATTGTGTTTAGTACTGTCTTGTGGATGGCTTGGAAATGGAGGAATGAAGCTGTCTTTGAGAACTCCAACCACAAGACAAGTGCTCAGTTTCTAACCGAATGCATCAAATTTGCAAAGGTTGAGAAAAATTGGCAGGAAGTCGAAGGGGCTAGCGCAAGGGTGAGACATGTTGCTGATGTTGGTTGGGTTAAATCCTTAGATAGATGGAAGCTCAACATTGACGGATGTATTAAAGGGAATCCTGGTCCAGCTAGAGTCGGGGGAATTTTTAGAAATGAGGAGAGGTGGATTTGCGGTTAATTTGGGTGTTGCTATAAGTTTTTGTGTGGAGATCATTACCTTATGGGAAGGGATGCATATGGTCGAGTCAATAAATGTTGAGAGACTACTGATTGAAACGGATTCGACCTTTATTTGTAGGATTATCAAAGGTAACTTTTCTACACCTAGTACCTTTTTTTGTAGATTACCGACAAATGTTTACTAGTCGTGTGCAGTTTGATATCGTGAGGCGAATCGTTGTGTTGATTGGTTGGCGAACTATGGGATGCATAGAATGTTTGGTACTCACTGTGTTGATGATCTCACGAATCCTATTTGATAGCTCATCGAGGAAGATAAAAAGGGTGCAACTTCCCAATTAGGGCTATTTTGATATGATCTGTCACGCCCTGACCCAACCCCCAAGCTAAAGGTTAAGTCCGGACCCGACACACGGACAGAGTCTCCCCTGTACCGTAGACATTCTGAAAACCTGTAAACTCTCAAATAAGGTAACTACAAGGTAAACAAACTTTTCATGGCTATATATTTAAAGATTCATGGCCATCCGAGCCTTAAAGCAAACAACAGTTCCAAAACCACACAAGCATGCAAGTAACTTGTTTACAATATAGGCTAATAGCCATGCCATTCTAGGATAACATTAAAACATACTTAAAGAATAAAACATTCTACATTAAGCCAATCACTCCCAAGCATGCAAAGTGAATAAAAGCAGAAACATAAGTTATTACAAGACATAGGTTCCCAATACTACACTACAACCAACTATCCTTCAACTTCTTACAACAACCAACATAAACATAGCCCTTAGGCCACAAAATAGATACACTAGTATCAAATAGAAACAAGAAGGCACAGCAACCTCAGAACAACACACAACAACTAGGGTAAAGGCTCTATCTGCACCTCTTCCTCCTCCACTACTACCTCAACAAGCTGGGGATCACCCCCAGCGTCTCCTGAAACATATATCGAGGTATGAGCAACCACTGTTGCCCAATGAGGGATATAGTCCCGGGGCGTGCAATGCAACAGGTAATACAGTTAAACAACAATAACAATTAGACAATTAAAGAAACAATGATAGCTTAAATAAGCACACATTTAAAAGGATACATTTCACATAACCCCTATACACTAATCTTCACTGGTCTTCATTCACGATCCACGAACCACGATCACGATCACAATAAGCCGGCATAACCCCAAACACTCCAGTGGGTGTACTCCGGATGTACCCCAATAATCCTATGACCTAACACCCCCTGGCAATCTCCGGACCAGGCGAGTGAGGGAATAGGGTACGGAGTTTGAATATCCACCGGCAAGCTTTCTGCCGCCCAACCGATATTCAACACATCCGCCCCTAACACTATGGTTGCGCAACCACTATGCAATGCACTTTACGATGGCAAGTTAATATCAATAATATAAGCAATAACACATAGGAGGATTAACAAAGTAGGTTGACCTCGATGCAGTTAGAATAAAAACAATTATATAAGCAAATAAGCAGTTTTACAAAGGGACATATACAAGATAAGTATAGAATCATACCAAAAGCTCCAAATTAACTTGAAACCACATATAAACACCCAAGAAGTCATGCTATGGGCTTAGAAGCGTGAGTCAACCGAAATTGCACCTAAACCCCTTTGTTTTTCAAACTATTTCTCTTCCAAACCAAAGTTAATGATTCAATTTTCAAGGAAAACTCTCCCAACCTTCTAACTAACCCTCAAGGAACCCTTCCAACCCTCTAACTCATTCAAACGTCCGCAATTACCCCGAAAGCCCTAAAATCCCTCATATGGCTTTAAACTACACATACTTTATCCGGGCTTCAAACAAGGGTTATCAAAGCTTCTATAGCACCTAGGTAGCCTAAGAATACTAGAAGTGAAGCCCGAATCCACCCGGATTCGCATTAACCCCGAAACCCCTTTGTTAAAGTCGACTATTTCACGTTTTATGCGATTCTAGAGCAATGCAAGTGCACGGGGATATTAGACTACCTTCATTAGTACCTAAGACAACTATTAGGAGCATTGAATCAAGTTAAAACGCGCAAATTCACAAAACCCTAGAATTTCCGTCACTATTCACTCCTACGAATCAACTAACGATTTCTACCGTTTAATACATGAAACAATAGCATAAATGTGATCCCTACTACATGTACACAACATATATAAGCTTATTTGAGCCTTGCAATAGCATTTAACATCATTTCTAACAAATCAATAAAATAGCAACTATTTCAAAATGCGAAAATAAGCCATGAAATCTCTTACCAATGCGCGTAAGAGCACCTAGGAAGCTTGCACACACCCTAAACTTGTTGCTCTAGGATTGGCTTGGCTTGAATTGATGATTTGATGAAGCAAAAATCTCCAAATGTGCAAGGGAAGGGCTGTCGGGTTCAGGCACTGTTCACTTGCTGAATTTTTTTGTTTTTGTGTTAAAATGAGCTTGTGTTGTGTTATATTGAGTATGTATTGAGGTGGGGTCATGTTGGTAGCTTAAGTGAACTTCTAAAATGCGCGTTATTGACTTAAAAACTAGCCTAAAGTGAAGGATGTGAGCTAGCTAATTAATTTACCAAGTTTTGTTACGTAACACTATTCATTGAACCACTAAAAGCATTTTCTAAACGAGCTCTCCTATCGCCTCTAGCTCATTTGTACATTTTTCCCACTACTCTAACAATTAATATGATTTAATAAAAATGCTAATTCACTAATAGATTGCAGTCTAAAAACGGAGTGAATAGTAGTCACAGAAGTCAGTTAGTAAAGCACAGAAGTAAATGCGCAAACAAGGGATGCAACAGTAATTGAATGCATGGCTAAATCTCGGGCGTCACATCCTCTCCCCCTTAAACTAATTGCGTCCACGCAATTCTTACATGATTCGGCGAATAACTCTGGATATCGCTCCCGCATCTGATCCTCTCTCTCCCACGTCGCATCCTCTACGCCGTGATGATCCCACAGAACTTTAACCATCGGAATGCTTTTAGTCCTCAGCTCCTGCACTTTCTGATCTACAATCCGAAGAGGTTTCTCTGTGTACGTCAAGGTCTCACTGATCTCTAGTGGTTGTAGCTCAAGTATGTAAGAGGGATCTGGCTGATACTTCCGAAGCATAGAAACATGGAAGACATCATGAATTCTGCCCAGACTGGGAGACAAAGCTAAACGGTAAGCCAATTCACCAATGGTTTCAGTTATCTCAAATGGTCCCACATAACGAGGACTGAGTTTACCCCCTTTACCATGCCGAATCAAACCTTTGCGATGAGAGATTTTCAGAAATACTCGATCTCCCACGGCAAATTTCAGATCATGACGGCGTCTATCTGTATAACTCTTTTGTCGACTCTGTGCTGTAAGCATTCTTTTTCTGATAAGCTGCACATGATCAATTATTTTGTTCATCTCAGGTAAAAGAGTAGGGTCGATAGTCTTCATCTCACCAACATCATCCCAGTAGAGAGGAGACCGATATTTACGCCCATACAGTGCCTCATAAGGTGCCATACCAATAGTAGCTTGATAACTATTGTTATAGGCGAACTCTGCGAGTGACAAATACTTCTCCCAACTTTTACCGAAGTCCAGAATACAAGCCCGTAACATATCCTCGAGGATTAAGATAGTTCTCTCGGATTGACCATCAGTCTGAGGATGATAAGCTGTACTGAAACTCAAAGTCGTGCCCAAAGCTTTCTGAATCTTCTGCCAGAACTGAGATGTGAATCTGTGATCTCTATCTGACACAATGCTCTTTGGAATTCCATAAAGTTGGACAACATTCTCAATATACAACTCTACTAGCTTATCAAGAGAATCAGTCTTCTTTTTAGCAATGAAATGAGACGTCTTGGTCAATCTATCCACAATAACCCAAACTGAGTCATTACCTTTCGAAGACCTCGGTAAATCAGAGACTAAATCCATGGTGATGTGATCCCATTTCCAAATAGGAATAGCCAAAGGCTGCAACAACCCTGCAGGCCTCTGATGCTCTGCTTTAACTTTCTGACAAGTAAGACATCGAACAACAAAGTCAGCAATTTCTCTCTTCATATTATTCCACCAGAAGCTTTGCTTTAAATCTCTATACATTTTTGTACTGCCTGGATGGATAGTATATCTAGAACTGTGTGCCTCAGTAAGAATATCCTTTTTTAGAGTTGGATTATTTGAAATACAGATTATACCTTTGAATTTGATACTCCCATCATCCTGCAGTTTGAATTCCGACTCTCCCCCTTTATAATTCTCTAAGACTTTCAACAATTGAAGATCAGCCTGTTGAGCTTCTCGAATCCTGGATAATAATAGAGATTGAATCTGCAAACTTGCGAATTGAATACCAGAATTTGAAGTACTAGGCTTCCATAAGCATAATTCTTCCATGAATTCCCAATTCTTGATAATCAAGCTAGCAACAGTAGCCTTTTGGCTTAAAGCATCAGCAACAATATTGGCCTTACCCGGAAGATAGTTAATAGTGCAGTTATAGTCCTCAAGTAATTCCAGCCAACGCCTCTGCCTCATGTTCAACTCTTTATGTGAAAACAGATATTTCAAGCTCTTATGATCTGTAAAGATTTCAAACTTGTTGCCCCAGAGATAATGACGCCATTTCTTTAATGCAAGAATGATAGCTGCAAGCTCAAGATCATGAGTCGGATAGTTGAGTTCATAAGGTTTCAGTTTCCTGGAAGCATAAGCAATAACCCTGCCATTCTGCATCAATACACAACCCAGACCTTCCTTCGAAGCATCACTATAGATCACCATATTATCATAACTCTCAGGTAAAGCAAGAATAGGAGCTGTAGTCAATATCTTCTTCAATTCCTGGAAGCTGGCCTCGCATTTATCACTCCAGTCAAATACTGTTTTCTTCTGAGTAAGTTGAGTTAAAGGCCCTGCAATCTTAGAGAAATCCTTGACGAACCTCCGATAATACCCAGCTAAACCAAGGAAGCTACGGATCTCCATAACAGTTTCAGGTCGTTTCCAAGATAACACAACTTCAATCTTCGCTGGGTCAACAGAAATAACATCCTGCGAGATAATATGGCCAAGAAAAGCAACTTGCTTAAGCCAGAATTCACATTTGCTAAACTTTGCAAATAACTGATGCTCCTGAAGAGTCTGCAACACAATTCTGAGATGCTGTTCATGTTCCGTCTCCGATCTAGAGTAAACAAGAATGTCATCAATGAAGATAACCACAAATTGGTCCAGATAAGGACGGAATACCCTCTGCATTAAGTCCATGAATGCGGCGGGAGCATTAGTAAGACCAAACGGTAAGACAACAAACTCATAATGGCTATATCGAGTTCTGAAAGCAGTTTTAGGAACATCATCTTTCTTAATCATCAGCTGATAATAGCCTTGCCTCAGATCGAATTTAGAGAATACCTTGGCGCCTTGCAACTGATCAAATAACTCTTCAATTAAAGGCAAAGGATATTTATTTTTGATGGTTACCTGATTAAGACCCCGATAATCAATGCATAAGCGAAAAGATCTGTCTTTCTTTTTAACAAATAGGACTGGCGCACCCCAAGGTGAAGAACTCGGCTGAATGAATCCCTTCTCAAGCAAGCCCTGCAATTGAACTTTCAATTCCTGCAATTCGGGTGGAGCCATTCTATACGGAGTCCTAGAGATATGTGAAGTCCCCGGCAATAAGTCAATCATAAACTCTATCTCCCTATCAGGCGGTAACCCAGGTAATTCCTCAGGAAAGACCCCCGGAAACTCCCTCACGATAGGTACATCATTCAATTTCAATTGATCCACAGGTTGATTAATCAAATATGCAAGATAAGCCTCACAACCCTTGCTCAATAATTTAGATGCTCTAATAGAAGAAATAATAGGAGTTCCCGTAGATTTTCTACTACCAACTATTTTAAGTATAGGCTGGTCGGGCATTTCTAGATACACAATCTTCTTTCTACAATCAAGCTGGGCATAATATTTACTTAACCAGTCCATCCCCAATATAATTTCAAAGTCGCGGAAAGGTAGATTAATTAAATCGGCAGGAAAAACACGACCTTGAATATAAATATTACATGCCTTGCAGACAGATTTGGTGACAAACTTCGACCCCATAGGAGTGTAAACCACAATATCATGCAACAATTTATCATGTTTCAACTTAGCATTTTGTGCACAAATAGGTGTAATAAATGAATGCGAAGCCCCGGAATCAATTAAAACCTTAACTGATTGATCATTAAGAAGAAAAATACCTTCTACTACAGCAGTCGTATCCGGAAGCTCCTCAGCATCCAAAGCAAATACACGGGCCTGACCTTGTGGTGGTGGTGCTGTAGCTGGTGCCCTGGTCTGAGAGTTCTGAGCTGACGTCTGACCCCTAGAGTTCTTAAATTTCTGATAGTCCTTAACCCTGTGTTGATCACTGCCGCAGCCTGTACACTTGTTCTGTTTCTTCCAACAAACATCCTCAATGTGGCCCTGTCGCTGACAGAAGTTGTACTGCTGGTGACGTCTTAGAGCAGTGCCTCCCGAAGGAGCTCTGTAAGTAGAGGTAGCTGAACTACCTTGCTGCGAACGGGATACTGTTGGAGGGAATTGACTCTGAGTCTGACTTTGAACTGGTCGTGCCTGAGTCTGAGTAGGCCCTGTATAACTCTGAGTTTGCCTCGGCTGTGGACTCTGCCCAACTGATATAGCCTGTCCCTGGTACCCCTGACTTTGAGACTGAAACCGTTAACTCGATTGACTGGTCTCGGCTAACACATCGACCTTGCGTTTTTCATATCTCGAGGTGGCTCGGACTACTGCAGCATAATTAGGGAAATCATTCGCAGATAGATTAAGCATAATATCCCTTCTCAGTCCCAGGATAAATCTCTGGATCTTCATGTCCTCTGGTTGTATCAAGGCTGGCGCATAACGGGAAAGCCTGGTAAAAGTAGCCTCATATTGATCCACTGTCATACTTCCCTGTTTTAAGTTTATAAACTCCGTTTGACGCCTCTCGCGGGCAACCACCGATATGTACTTGTCTCGAAATTCTCGGACGAAGTCAGCCCACGAATGATGAACCCTCTCGGATTCCTATTTCTCACTGATAGTACGCCACCAATCTTCAGCGTCACCTTCTAGAAGGAATGTGGCATAAGTGATCTTCCTATCATCATGGCACTCGAGTATTGCAGCCACCCTTTCAAACTTCCTCAACCACATTTCAGCTTTCATATCATCCGGTTCTCCAAAGAAAGTGTAGGCCCCATGATGAATAAACCGGTCATACAGATTACCTCCGGTAGTAGCACTACCCTCGGCTCTTGCAGCCTGATTACCTCCAACAACCCCTGTCTGACCCTGCTGTGTCACAAACTGGGTGATGGTATTCATAGCAGTGGCCATTGTGGCTAAGATCTGTGCCGTACTCGGTTCCTGAACTGGGGGTGCATTACCTGCCAATCCGGCTTCTTGCCCATGAGCCTCTTCCGGTTCTCTATCGACATTCTGATTCTCAGTACGACGGCGGGGCCCCATCTCGAATAGCTAGAATGCAAAGTGTTATGACAGGTATATATGTGTATATATGCAATTTATAAGTGAATACATAAAGAAAAGTTCAAATAGATTCACATAAAGTCAAGTATATAGAAGTTTATATAAATATTCTACATTCTTGAAGTACACATAAGTCATTAGATCATACTTGACATTCTAGACTCTTGATATTCTATTTCCATGCTAGCATGTTCATTCCTAATTCAAATTTCACTTGACCAAACAAGTAATCATTAATTCATGTAATCACGCAATCACATAATAGACCTCTCTACCCACAGACCGAGAAAATTTAACCCGGCTTCATGCATTCTATAAGCTCTGATACCACTTAAATGTCACGCCCCGACCCAACCCCCAAGCTAAAGGTTAAGTCCGGACCCGACACACGGACAGAGTCTCCCCTGTACCGTAGACATTCTGAAAACCTGTAAACTCTCAAATAAGGTAACTACAAGGTAAACAAACTTTTCATGGTTATATATTTAAAGATTCATGGCCATCCAAGCCTTGAAGCAAACAATAATTCCAAAACTACACAAGCATGCAAGTAACTTGTTTACAATATAGGCTAATAGCCATGCCATTCTAGGATAACATTAAAACATACTTACAGAATAAAACATTCTACATTAAGCCAATCACTCCCAAGCATGCAAAGTGAATAAAAGCAGAAACATAAGTTATTACAAGACATAGGTTCCTAATACTACACTACAACCAACTATCCTTCAACTTCTTACAACAACCAACATAAACATAGCCCTTAGGCCACAAAATAGATACTCTAGTACCAAATAGAAACAAGAAGGCACAGCCACCTCAGAACAACACACAACAACTAGGGTAAAGGTTCTATCTGCACCTCTTCCTCCTCCACTACTACCTCAACAAGCTGGGGATCACCCTCAACGTCTCTTGAAACATATATCGAGGTATGAGCAACCACTGTTGCCCAGTGAGGGATATAGTCCCGGGGCGTACAATGCAACAGGTAATACAGTTAAACAACAATAACAATTAGACAATTAAAGAAATAATGATAGCTTAAATAAGCACACATTTAAAAGGATACATTTCACATAACCCCTATACACCAATCTTCACTGGTCTTCATTCACGATCCACGAATCACGATCACGATCACGATAAGCCGGCATAACCCCAAACACTTCAGTGGGTGTACTCCGGATGTACCCCGATAATCCTACGACCCAACACCCCTTGGCAATCTCCGGACCAGGCGAGTGAGGGAATAGCTTACGTAGTTTGAATATCCACCGGCAAGCCCTCTGCCGCCCAGCCGATATTCAACACATCCGCCCCTGACACTATGGTTGCGCAACCACTATGCAATGCACTTTACGATAGCAAAGTAACATCAATAATATAAACAATAACACATAGGAGGATCAACAAAGTAAGTTGACCTCGATGCAGTTAGAATATAAATAATTATATAAGCAAATAAGCAGTTTTACAAATGGACATATACAAGATAAGTATAGAATCATACCAAAAGCTTCAAATCAACTTGAAACCACATATAAACACCCAAGAAGTCATGCCATGGGCTTAGAAGCGTGAGTCAACCGAAATTGCACCTAAACCCCTTTGTTTTTCAAACTATTTCTCTTCCAAACCAAAGTTAATGATTCAATTTTCAAGGGAAACTCTCCCAACCTTCTAACAAACCCTCAAGGAACCCTTCCAACCCTCTAACTCATTCAAACGCCCGCAATTACCCCGAAAGTCCCAAAATCCCTCTTATGGCTTTAAACTACACATACCTTATCCGGGCTTCAAACAAGGGTTATCAAAGCTTCTATAGCACCTAGGTAGCTTAAGAATACTAGAAGTGAAGCCCGAATCCACCCGGATTCGCATTAACCCCGAAACCCCTTTGTTAAAGTCAACTATTTCACGTTTTATGCGATTCTAGAGCAATGCAAGTGCACGGGACTATTAGACTACCTTCATTAGTACCTAAGACATCTATTAGAAGCATTGAATCAAGTTAAAACACGCAAATTCACAAAACCCTAGAATTTCCATCACTATTCACTCCTATGAATCAACTAACGATTTCTACCGTTTAATACATGAAACAATAGCATAAATGTGATCCCTACTACATGTACACAACATATATAAGCTTATTTGAGCCTTGCAATAGCATTTAACATCATTTCTAACAAATCAAGAAAATAGCAACTATTTCAAAATACGAAAATAAGCCATGAAATCCATCACTAATGCGCGTAGGAGCACCTAGGAAGTTTGCACACACCCTAAACTTGTTGCTCTAGGCTTGGCTTGGCTTGAATTGATGATTTGATGAAACAAAAATCTCCAAATGTGCAAGGGAAGGGCTGTCGGGTTCAGGCACTATTCACTTGCTGAATTTTTTTGTTTTTGTGTTAAAATGAGCTTGTGTTGTGTTATATTGAGTATGTATTGAGGTGGGGTCATGTTGGTAGCTTAAGTGAACTTCTAAAATGCGCGTTATTGACTTAAAAACGAGCCTAAAGTGAAGGATGTGAGCTAGCTAATTAATTTACCAAGTTTTGTTACGTAACACTATTCATTGAACCACTAAAAGCATTTTCTAAACGAGCTCTCCTATCGCCTCTAGCTCATTTGCACATTTTTCCCACTACTCTAACAATTAATATGATTTAATAAAAATGCTAATTCACTAATAGATTGCAGTCTAAAAACGGAGTGAATAGTAGTCACATAAGTCAGTTAGTAAAACACAGAAGTAAATGCGCAAACAAGGGATGCAATAGTAATTGAATGCATGGCTAAATTTCGGGCATCACATGATTGGCCCTAGGCCTCCTTAGAAGCAAAAAAAAAAAAAATTATTGTTGAACAAAAACTTTGACTGTTTGGAGTATGTTGGACAATATTAGTTAAATTTTTTTAGGACAATGTTGAGCTTTCAAAAAATAATGGAGGTGTATAGTGTTGTAGAACAAAAGTCGTTGACTGTTAGGCGTATGTTAGACAATATAAATTTTGAGGGCAATATTAGGCTTTAAAAAATATAGAGGGTATATTGAGAATGAAAAATAAACAGCTTCCGCATTATATAAAAATAGGTTCGTAAAAGCTTTTTTTGAAAAGTTTTCACTTTTTTCAGTTTCAACTTTTAACTAAAAACACTTTTAGAAATGAGTCAAATACGTTAGTTTCAACTTCTAAACTCAAATGAAGTAATTTTAAGTGTCTAAAAGTTATGCCAAATAAACCTTAACTAATATACATATATTCATTCTATGGGCCCCCTAGTTTGGTAAGGTTTGATAATAGACACTAAAAAAATCCAAAATTAGAATCCCCGATAAATAATTATGAAGTAATTTTTGTTAGTTCTTATCAAAGACCTAGAGCCACAAGAATTATGGATGATATTTTGGCATCAATTATAAACAATGGGTCCACATAATTAAGACCCAAAATTAATTTCCTCGTCCAAAGTTTTCCTTATTTTGATTTTCTGAATTTCATTTTTTCTTTTCTCCATCGTTTGACAAGTTTACAGCTAACATATTCTTCAGCCAAATGACCCATAGTTGAGATATGTGGACTCTTTTGACCAAAAAAAAAGAAAAAAGAAAAAAAGATGTGTGGACTCCACTTTGCATTAGTCTCTATGCCTTGCCTTGCTCGGTCGTTATCCTTGTATACATTCTCGGACATTTGCTAAGATCATTATTTGGCATGCACTTAATTTTATCTTCAAACATATTTTCCCATCCGTACAATCTATTCTCACATTGTCTTGTTCTTTTTTTATCGCTAGCTATGTTTTTCTTGGCAGACTTTGTAATGTGTACGTTATTTTAAAATATGATAAGTGAGTGATTTATAAATTAATGTTATATAATTAAATATAATCCGTGTTGACTATTTTTGGATGATAAATTTAAGGTACTAAATAATTATGAGTTAATTATGCAACTAGTTCCCAATGTTATCATACTTTTTCAAATTAATCTCCAGTATTTCAAAAATTGCATATTAGTCTCCATTATTTCATAAACTTATTCAAACTAGTCTCTGTCGTTAAAAAATCATTAATTTTAATGGAACCTCCATTATATGTAAGGGCAAATTAGTCTTTTGATTCTTTATTAATTCACGCATACATATGCACACACATAGACCTATATGATTCACATACATATACATGCGCAATTCATGTACAACTCTCTCCCTCTCTCTCTCACGCACACACATACGATGAGGGTTTGGGACTAGGTCTAGGGAGAAAAGGGGAAGGGGTGGCGGATGATGTAGAGGTGAGGGGAGAAAAGGTGGCGGTGGGTGGCTTCAGGAGGTTCAACTAAGGTTAGGGTGGGGGTGGGAGGTGGTAGGTTTGACCAAGTAAAAAAAGGGTTGGGAAGGGGGTTGACCAAAAAAAAAAAAAAAAGTTGGAGGGATAAAGTAGTAACTTTATTAAATTTACTAGGGGTGATTAGGTTATTTATTAATTTTTTTATTAAATATTTAATATTAGGGACTAATTTAATTAAATTTGAATAACATTGATGACCTATTTAATTTTTTTGAATAATAGAAAATAAGTAATAAAATGTGATAACATTGAAGACTAATAGTGTAATTAACCCAAATAATTATCTTTATACGTGTAATTTGGCTTGTAGGTACAAATTTTTGGGTATAAGATGTGACATTTGTCACATATGAAAACGAAAAGAGAAAGATTTCTTTTTGAGCCTAACAAACTCAATTAATGAGGAAGAGTAATGGTCATAGAAGTGCCAAAAAGGCTACATGCATACAAAAAGTTTTGAGTTTAATCTGATTTCTTTGGCTAATAGGAGTCCATATGCTTCAAACCATTAAGCAAAGGCAAGAATTAAACGCCAAGATTACCTTTTTCACAGCAAACTATTTGGTTACAAAAAGAAGAAAAACAATTTTGTACTTGTGATCTTGACTGGACCCACATTCTGCAACTTGGTCTTTACTCGGCCACACAATTTCAAGATCTCTTCCTGGCTCCATTTGTAAATGACACCGGAAACAATCCACTGTGTTCTATTAGATAATAGAAATTCAGTCGTGATATCAATCGATGTTAAGTGAAATAATATAATTTTATATAGTAAATTTAGAGTTTATAATTATTTTATGTAGGAGTGATTATATATTCTGATACCCTTCTCACGTGTGATCTGGTAAAAATCAAGAATTAAGAACTGATATAGAGGTGCATGAGTTAGCGAGAGTGAGAACTGAGTGTTAACATAAGGGTGCACGAGTCAACAAAATAGATCGCATATGGATAAATATAACTGAAGTAAGGGCCAGCTCTAATACTATATTAAGAATTATATAATTTTATCTTAAAACTAATTAAAAATGATTATATATTCTAATTTCTTGTAATATCATATAGGGTAAATATTCAATTTAGTCCACTATCTTTAATATTTGTCTCGATTTAGTTCATATCTTTCAAAATGTACTATTTTAGTCCATTATCTTTATCATTTGTCCCGATTTAATCAATATCTTTCAAAATGTATCCTTTTAGTCCACTATCTTTATCATTATGGTCTATGTTAGTCCACTACTATTTTTCTATACAAAAAAAAAGAAGACTAAATTGGGAAAAATATTAAAGATATTGGATTAATGTAGACTATAATGATAAAGATAGTGGATTAAAATGATACATTTTAAAATATATGAAATAAATCAGAACAAATAATAAAGATATTAGACTAAAATAATATATTTTAAAAAATATGAACTAAATTAAAATAAACATTAAAAATAATGGATTAAATTAAATATTTACCCTATCATATATTATAAGAAATTTTAAATTCATTAAATTTGATTTTTAAATATTACGAGAGAGTTCTAGTAATGACCACTATTTGACAATGGCCAAATCATATAGCTGGATAACAACCAACAAAACTATGTTCTATTATTGGCACTAAAGACAAGTTAATTTTTCCCACCTGCTTTTTCAGTCTATGTTGCATGTTTCAACAGTTCATCTCACATTAAAGAGCTTAGCAACTAAGACCCACACCAATATGTGGAATTTTCAGCTTCTTGGAGAAAGACTATCCACTGAAAATTGGTGGTTCCTGTAGCTCTTAGCATGACCATTTTTAGATGGAATTGTATTTATCATGACTTTGTGCATACCAAGTCAGTTTTTACCTGCGAAGGGTCTCAAAACATGATAAGATGATGTTGCCATTAAATATTCATAATTGCCACCATCAAACATTTTCCTAACTTCATTTTTCTTCTTTAGAATTCAACCAAGATTTTTGCTTACTCTTGTTACAGCTTCAATAGAGTTATGGGGTGTGAACAATGAGCTATGGAGTTGGCAAGAGATGGGTGCAGGGGTGTTTAAGTGTATGTTTCTATCAGTAGATGAGTGGAAGGTTCAGTATTTTCCATCAATAATACCTACATGATTGTCAGGTTAGGATTTCTTGTTGCTGCTTCTATTGCAGCTTATGCAGTTAAGCAGATAAATATCAGAACCTCAAGGTCATCAGACTCTCAGAGCAAGCCTTCAGGTACTCTGCTATGCATTTATCCGAATCATAGAGAAAGAATGTGACATCCCATCTCACATCGATTCTATTTTGTAAGAGATATGTCTAAAGTTTATAATGACTTGGGGTTTACTATTATCAATACGGGTTTAAGCATTTTGAGCTAGTTAATTAGGCTTGATGTGCTGCCAGCTAGTAATTAGGCCTGGATCGTTACAAAGAACTGCTCCTGGTTATCATATATTTGTACACTTGGAAGATAGTTGTTAATGAACTTCAGATATATTTAATCAGCCTATTGAGAGATGTCCAGCTATATATTTTTCCATCTGCTCACAAAATATTATGTCAAAGTAAAATCATCTTCATATATGAATATGTGGCACAGAAAACTATGGAGCGTCGGCCGGAAAACCTTTCAATGAAAAAGGCAAAGAGCAGTACATATACTTTTCTGATGGGCTCAAAGAGTTTGCAGTAAGTATTTCATAAAACCTGGATATAGATATTACTAGTTTTATGGCTTAAAATATTTTTTTTTCGAATAATAGTTTCGTTCTCTTCAGTTATGTCCTTGAGTAAATTAACTGCAAATATAAGATAATCATTTTTCTAAATTTCTTCAGAACTCATAAGATGTTTCTTGAATTGCAGGAGGGGGAGGAAGAGGAGAAAGAAGAAGTTAAATTGATCAATGACATCATTAATCCTCCATTCAGTAATGTATCTGATATCGAAGATGAGATTCTGCCCGAGTTTGAAAACCTTTTGTCTGGCGAGATTGATTTTCCATTACCGAGTGACAAGTATGATACAGTCATGGAATTTAAAGCAGAGAGAGACAGAATCTATGAAAATGAAATGGCAAATAATGAAAGTGAAATGGAAAGATTACGCAACCTAGTAAAAGAGTTGCAGGAGAGGGAAGTGAAGCTTGAAGGAGAATTGCTGGAGTATTATGGCTTGAAAGAGCAAGAATCAGATTTCATTGAGTTACAAAGGCAGCTGAAGATTAAGACAGTGGAAATTGACATGCTGAATATAACCATAAATTCGTTACAGGCTGAGAGGAAAAAGCTTCAGGAAGAACTTTCTCAGGGAGCTTCTGCCAGGAGAGAATTGGAGATCGCTAGAAGTAAAATCAAGGAGCTGCAGAGGCAGATTCAACTCGAGGCTAACCAGACGAAAGGCCAGCTATTGTTGCTCAAGCAACAAGTTAGTGGACTTCAAGCAAAGGAAGAAGAAGCCTTTAAGAAAGATGCCGAAGTTGAGAAGAAACTCAAAGCTTTTAAGGAGTTGGAGGTGGAAGTTATGGAGCTCAAGAGAAAGAACAAGGAGCTCCAGCATGAAAAGAGAGAATTAAAAGTGAAAGTAGATGCAGCAGAAGCCAAAGTAACAGAACTCTCCAATATGACAGAGGTAAAAGTTATAATTGCCTATTAAGAAAAGTTACTTGATATGTTTGGTTGTCAATAGAAATTTGTATCATTCTGTGTCAATATGTTGCCTATCAATCTCGTGTCGAATCACAGAATAAAATGTTATGATATTCATTGAATACTTTTGAAGAACCAGTTCATCAAATATTTTGATAAGCATTGGGATAGAATTTAGGAGGAAATCGTCAGCAGCGTCCCCTGAAAATTTATCGTTTGGATGTGGATTTTCTGGTCTTGAGCCATCTCTTTTCTGTTCCAATATTTCATGTTTTGTGGGGATAATCAAGTGTAATACTTCAATATCAAAGTATTGGATAAAGTTCTGTTTTGATGATTCAAAAGTTGAATGACACTTGCAAGTTGCACTTCCTTTACTGGTCACACCAAAGGTTAAATGTGTCGCTTGGTTTATATTGATGTAGAGTGAGATGGTCGCCAAAGTGCGAGAGGAGGTTAACAGTTTGAGACTTGCAAATGAGGACCTTCAGAAACAAGTAGAAGGACTTCAGATGAACAGGTTCAGCGAAGTTGAAGAGTTAGTTTATCTTCGTTGGGTTAATGCCTGCCTAAGATATGAGCTCCGTAATTACCAAAACCCTTCAGGAAAAACATCAGCTCGCGATCTCAGTAAGAGTTTAAGCCCGAGATCCCAGGAGAAAGCCAAACAGCTGATGCTCGAATATGCAGGATCAGAACGTGGCCAAGGTGATACAGATATTGAAAGCAACTTTTCTCACCCATCCTCTCCTGGGAGTGAGGACTTCGATAACACTTCAATTGATAGCTCAATAAGCAAATATAGTAGCCTCAGTAAGAAGCCTAACTTAATCCAAAAATTGAAGAAATGGGGAAGGAGTAAAGACGATTCAAGTGCCCTCTCGTCACCTGCAAGATCTCTTGGAGGAGGATCTCCAAGCAGAAGCAGCATGAGTGCTAGACCGAGGGGTCCTCTAGAAGCCTTAATGCTAAGGAATGCAGGTGACAGTGTAGCCATCACTAGTTTTGGGATGGCAGAGCAGGATGTTCCTAATTCCCATGAAACTCCAAAACTACTACCACCATCTGCGCAAGATTCTTCTAATGATTCCCTTAACACAGTTGCATCATCATTTCAGTTGATGTCTAAATCAGTTGAGGGAGTCCTAAGCGAGAAGTACCCTGCATACAAAGACCGCCATAAGCTCGCTTTAGAGAGGGAGAAGCAACTTAAGGAAAAAGCTGAGCAAGCAAGAGCTGCAAGGTTTGGTGACACTTCAAGTCTCAGGGTAGATAGATATGCAACTTTGCCCCCGAAACTTGCTCAGATAAAAGAGAAAGCAGTCACCCCTGGTGATTCAAGTGACAAGTCAAATGAGAGCAATGTTGATTATCAAACAGTGAGCAAAATGAAGCTGGCTCACATTGAGAAACGACCTCCTAGAGTTCCTCGACCGCCTCCTAAATCATCAGTGGGTGGTCCTGCTAGTACAAATACAACTACAACTGGGGTGCCTGGTACTCCACCTCCTCCACCAGGTGCTCCACCACCACCACCTCCACCTGGTGGACCACCTCGTCCACCTCCTCCACCAGGATCCCTAATGAAAGCCGGAGGAAGCGGTGAGAAAGTACATAGAGCTCCTGAAGTAGTTGAATTCTACCAATCACTAATGAAACGTGAGGCAAAGAAGGATTCGTCACCTTTGATTTCTTCAACATCAAATACATCAGATGCAAGGAGCAACATGATTGGGGAGATAGCAAACAAATCATCATTCCTCTTAGCTGTATGCAAAAGACTCGTTTTGCACTTTTGCTCATGAGATTTGTGTTTGCTCTTATGAAATTCTTACATGTTACTGTTTTATGTTTTACTAGGTGAAAGCTGATGTGGAATCTCAAGGTGATTTTGTCCAGTCCTTAGCAACTGAAGTGCGAGCAGCTTCTTTCGCCAACGTAGAAGATCTGGTGGCATTTGTGAACTGGCTAGATGAGGAACTTTCATTTTTGGTATGTCTTTTATGGCTTCACCTGATCAAGATTGATTCCTCGACTAGGACATTTATGATCATAAATTTGGGATAATATCTTCTCCAAAGGTAAAACTGGGGAATAACAAGTGATGTATGGATCTAAAGCTGTGAACAACAGATCATACAAGGTTATTTTGTTCTGTGTGGTACTGTCACTGTGACTATGAGAAAACTGAGAAGTATAAGAGTTCAATGAACTTCATAACTGAGAAGCAATAGCCAAAGACATGTACATCTTGAGGAGAAAAGATACAGATTATTAATGAATGAGTCATCAATTTTTTCTGTTTTAGTTTAACAAATAGGCTTATGGAACTAATAAAGTTAAATAGGTAAACCATATAAGCATTGCCTCAGCATGATTTACATCGTGAAATTCATCTAGTCAATTTTTCTGTCTAGGTTGATGAACGAGCAGTCCTTAAGCATTTCGATTGGCCTGAGAGTAAAGCAGATGCATTGAGAGAGGCAGCATTTGAATATCAGGACCTTGTGAAACTGGAGAAGCAGGTGACCTCATTTGTTGATGATCCCAACCTTCCTTGTGAAGCTGCTTTAAAGAAGATGTACAAGTTACTCGAGAAGTAAGTATTCTTATGCAGCTAATGTTTAGATTACAAAATCCTAGAATCTCAAGAAAAATAACCATTAGCACTCTTGGGAAAGTTGGTTTTGCAGTTGCTCTGATGTTTTGGAACACATTGACCTTATTAAAATTGGTTTTAATCTTTCGTGAGCGTGAACCGTTTCTTGAATCTTCTATTCTCCAGGGTGGAGCAGAGCGTTTATGCGCTGTTGCGTACAAGAGACATGGCAACATCAAGATATAAAGAATTTGGAATTCCAGTTGATTGGTTGCTAGATTCAGGACTAATTGGCAAGGTATGCTTGAAAAAAGGCTGCATTTTATGTTGAAATATGGCTCTCATGATGTCTGGTTCCTGCTTATAGTTCTATCTTTTTCCTCTTCGCATTTACCATAAATCAATCGCTGATGTGAAAAACTTCTGAACTTTAATTGCACTTCAGATGATGCTAACAAATCGTTGCCTCTTTCCAGATCAAGCTCTCATCCGTGCAATTGGCGCGGAAATACATGAAACGAGTAGCATCAGAACTTGACACTTTGAGCGGACCTGAGAAGGAACCAAACAGAGAATTCCTCGTTCTGCAGGGCGTCCGTTTTGCATTCCGAGTTCATCAGGTATTTATTTTCTGTATATCCAATCATTTATGTTGATTTTGAATGTATGCATTAAAAACAAATGCCTTTCAGTTTGCTGGAGGCTTTGATGCGGAAAGCATGAAAGCTTTCGAAGAATTAAGGAGTCGCGTCCGCGCACAAACAGGAGAAGACAACAAGCAGGAAACATGAGCTTGGATTTTGAAATCTTTGGCGACCTCCTTATTTTTGATTGTATATTCCACCATTTTTTCTCATGATAGTAGAATAAATGTAATCTTATGGACCTTAAAAATGAATAATAATTCAGATGGAAAAAGCAACCAAACATATAAACGAAGAAAATAATGTCCTCATAAACAGAGATTAATTAGTTGTGAATGTTTTGTAATCAAGTTAGTACGCAAACACTTGAGATTATGCAGAAAATTGAAGGGGACAAATCCAAGATGTTTAACTCTCCTGGTCATATCAGGTACTATAATGTATTTCAACTTAAGTCCGTGCTACACTCAAGAATACCTATTATAATTAGAGGTTGTGAGTTCGAATCATGGTTTCGGCCGTACCAAAATAAATAAATAAAAAAATAGAAAACTTATGTGCGGGCTGTTTTATTCTTAATGCTATTTTGGAGTTACTTGTTTACTGATGGATATGCAACAAAATTGGCATGAGGATGTATGTCAATCTTGAAATTTGCCAATATGCTGATGTAGAAGAACTTAATCTGGCTTGGATCCCTTTTTAACTTTATAATACTATGAAAAAATTTAATGGTGATGAACTGATTATGTAATTGTGATAAAATAATTTAAACAATTAACAAACTAATTGATCCTCGTAGCAATATAATGTTTACAAGGAAATCCAAATCGAGAGTAAAAGCCAAAAATAAAAACACACACTCAAAATGGAAAGAACGTTTAGTACACTGTTTCCTCGATACACTGTGTTGTGTCTTACTAATCTGGTCCAGCTAGAGAAAAAAATTGATCAATTTAAGACTTTATGGTATGCATGACCTCTTCAATATTGTGTTTTTAAGACTTTATGGTATGCATGACCCTCTCTACACATTCATAAATCAACCTATTGTGATCACCATGTCTTGGAAAATACAAACAATATGTCGACCTAAAAGTCAAACTCTCTAATTTATGATATTCATTCCACGGAAAAATATATAATATGTCAAATAAAATGTCAAACTCGGCTCATGTAATTTATGATATCTTTTTATTTTTTTAAAGTAATTTATGATATTCACACCATGGAAAAATAAACATTATGTCGCAAAAAAAGGCAAAGTCAACTTATAGTAAATTTATGATATTCATACCAGGTCTCTAGCATATGGCCCTTACCCCACCCCAACTTGTAGAAGGAAAAAGATGGCAGAATAAGCAAAGAAGCCAAAAGAACCAAAATTAAGCATCTAAGTGTTGGGTGGAGTGATCAGATAGTAATTTATTATGGTCTAAAATCTTAATTAGTTCAAACTTATGTCATATCATCATAAATATAGCATATTTTTTAATTAACTTGGAACATGTATTAGAGTACAACGATACACTATAAGATTTATAACTTTGAGATGAATTTAATGTGATCCAATTTAAGGTAGCCCTTCATCATAAGAATTAAAAAAAAGAAGAAAAAACCATGATTGAAAAGAAGGAAAATAAAAGGAATAATCAACATTAATGAAGAAATTAGAAGAAAAAAATTGGAAAAATATCTGTCACTGGGCAAAGGGTGCTCAATGGTATACATTACAAATTCGACAGCATCAGTTCCATAGCATTACTATATGTTATCTTTCACGTCTATTACATTTTTCTATATAATAATTTTTTTTATCATATACATACACGAGAGACTTAACGTTCAATAAGTAAATTTTTATCATATAAATTGGAGTAAAAAGGAATGTTACTCTTATTTACGGTGGCAGAAAAGTTGAGGGACAAACCGTTATGCATAAGTGTACTGATGTGCCTGGTGCTTCCTTGCTTGCATGCAATTCTTCTCCTTTGCCAATAACTCCTTAGTATGTATTTACCTAATTATACAATCCTCCATTAATGGAACTGAAAAAAGCTTTTAAAATTTAACAACTTATAATTTGTACATAACAAACAACTAGTTCAGATCTCTTGAGACAGCAAAATTAGTGAAGCTTGATGAATTAGGACGAGGTGTTCTAGGTGGTGTTCTAGGTGACCTCGGAAGCTCAGAAACCCTATTTCCACGAAAATCATAGTATATTACACCCGAAAACTCCGGTGGTTGGCATTTCTCACCCATCAAGATCGCCTTCTGCCACAACCCAGTACCTTCACCAAATCTTTCATGGCTTCTTGACTTGTTTGTAGCTTCTTCACATTCTTGATCATCACCACCATTATTTTTCTTCTTGTTATTGATCAATGGCAGAGATTTGCTACCAATAGTTGCCATAACCTTCTTGGGAGTAGCTTTTTGATCGCTTGTCTCGGCATGGTGCTTGTTTCTTGAAACTTTCCTTGCATGGTTTGCACATAAAGCTACCAAAATTGTTGCAGAAACGAACAAGCTTATTGATAATGGTATAGAAGACCAAACATGTTCACCTGCATGGATTGCTAATGGACGAACCATTTTGTACTAATTGCAGTGTTGTATAGGATGAACAAGAAGAAGAAGAAGAGGTTCAAGAATCAAATTGCTTTTGAATGAGTATGTTGTTTATGTATATATGGAGGTTAGGTTACGGATATAGTAGGTGAAAGGTGGCTAGTTTTTAGTGGTGTTAATTAATGGTTTAATACATAATGGTGTTGTTTGTTTTAGAGAAATACATGTCATGCTTCGATTAGGTCAGCCAGTAATTCATATGAAAGGGTTGGACATTAACAGATCCTACACATTAAGTTTTCAATTCTTTGTGAAAGGAACAACTAATTGTATGCAATAAATTTCAAGTTGTCGGTGGTGTCATTTGGGGAACAAAATCTTAAATTCGAGCCTCTTAATTAGCTCTTTAATTAATTCAGTTCATGACAGTTCTGTCTATCATTTTATTGTGAAAGACCAGATTTGCCCGTTCTGCCATAAGTACCTCCATATTCCGCTGAGTAGAATTCGACAATGGGTTTGTATTAAAACACAATATTATATCACTAAATTTATAATTTTAAAATGGATCTAATGTGATTTTGTTATGAATAAATTTCTTGTTATTAAAAAAAATTGTCACAAAAAAAGGAAATATCATTAATCCAAAGGTGTGAATATTTTCAGACAGTTGAATTTTTGTCATAAGAACAAGAATAGTTGGTGGACAATAATCACAATATCAACGATTCATGTCATGGAGAGTGGTTGGGTCAAAAACTAGGGGCATACTGAAGTTCAACCCGTATGGAGTAGGGGAAATTACACAAATGGTGCGTTTTTACCAAAATTTGAAATTGGTTCTTATTATTTAAAATTAATTTATTTATTTTTTATTATTTTTTTTAAAAAATCAATCTAGTTTTTATTGTTTCTTTAAAAATTTTAATTTAATATCTACACGTGACCCTATTTAGGAACAAAATTGAAATTTTTTAAAAAATAATATGGACTAAATTAACTAATATTGAATGACAGAGACTAATTTAAAATTTATAAAAATAATAAAAACTAAATTGATTAATTTTAAATAATAAAGACAAATTTAAAATTTTTAAAAAATAATAAACACGATTTGTGACATTTTACCTATAGAGTACTTTCATTTGGTTGACCTGAACTTGGCACATTGAATGTGTTTCTAAACTAAAATGTTTCCGACTAATACTTTGACCAATTCCACTTCTTCGAACCATTCAAAACGTGCAGGTCATCATATTGGTTAATTTTTGGTCAGTAAAAACTAAGCGGACAACGGATCAACAATTTCTTTTAGTGGAGTTATAACACAACTTAACGATTATATAAATAATATATTATTTTGAGTAATGTTTAATTAATTTTTCAGATTTTAAAATATTTGTGTATCTGATAAAAATTTTAAGTTAATGGAGTAATGCAACTTTCACCGACTCTATTGTACATTCGCAGGGGCAGATTTATGTAGTGTGGGAGGGGGGCCAATGTTTTAAATTTTTTTAAAAATATCTATATAGTATCGTTAAAAAAAATTATCAATCCCTCTAATTTTTAAAATTTTTTATATAGTATCATTAAAAAAATATTTTGACCCTCCAATATTAAATTTCTAGATCTGCCCTTGTTAACATTCGTCCATGACTAAAAGAGCTTGTGATCTTAGTCCATTAGTAAGATTGAAACTCTACAACTCTAAGTCTCAGGTTTAATTCTTATCAAATATTACTTAACATGTTAAAATTACATTTTGATTATACTCTCTCTCTCACTTAACGTGGCTTTTCGTTGCTATGTTCATGGCCTTTCGTTTGGTTTGGCAATGGAATTGTGGTTTAGGTATTCGGGCTGGGGAACGGGTTGGGGATGCAGCTAGATTTGGGTTTCTCTTACCTGGGCTTTGGGTTAGGTTATGGGCCCTTGTATTTCTTTTGTCTGGGCTTAACAAATTTTCTTTCGAATGTGTTTTGGGATTTTTTTTTTTTTTTTTTTGACTAAATAAGCAAGTGATTTCACTGAATTCTAAAAAATGTTGTACAAATAAAAATAAGAGAAACAATCTGCTCAACTAAGAAAGAATTCTCTGATCGAGGTTACAAGCTATACAAATCGATTTATTGAGCAGGGTATTAGCAAAAATTTTGTTTCTCCACTTTACACTTCCACCCCCCGAAGAGTGGTTTGTAAAAATTGTAATTGTAAGTGTGTAAGTGCATCTCCAACTTATTCCTTATCCCCCCTTTTACTCTACATGTAGGAAAGCCATTAGGGATATTGGTTTCTAACACCTTCTTTAGATCCATCCCCACATGTATAGAATTCCTACATCCAAATTTCAGCATCTTCACATTTGGAGATGTTGAAACAATTCCCTACACCAATTCTAAAACCCGTTTCCACACTAAAAAAAATGTCTCCAATGAAATTAAAAATAAAAATATCATAAAAAATTAAAAATATAAATAAAAAATTTAATAATAAAGTTTTAAATTAAAATAATATGTTTAATGTTAAAATAAAAAGAAATTTTGGAGTAAAACAAAAATAAGAAATTCCTAAAATAGGAAAACTGTTGAAGTGAAACTAAAATATGAATTCCTAGAAATAAGAGACTGATTTAATATAAAAAAACTATTGGAGTAAAACTAAAATAGGAATCCCTAGATGTAAAAAAATAATTTAAATTCTCTACATAAAAAGAAACAAATAGAGAAGTTGTTAGAGTTAGCTTAAATCGTGTCTCTCACTTTCAAAAGAAACAAAAACACACTAAACGAGTTGGTGTGCAATTTTATAGCAGCCAACCTAACGAATAGTACTTGACAAAAAAAAAAAAAAACCCCTAATGAGTAGACCTTCCTGAATTCTCATGGTGATAGTTCTAACTATCCTACCTTAAAGATGCTCGTAATAGTGTAAGAATTGAAGTGCTGAGAGTGTTTGTTTGTTATTTGAATTCAAGACCCCACCCCTAGTTCTTCTTCATTTATTGCTTTAGCTTTTTTATTTCATATTTATTTATAATCGATCAAATTTTCTCATAGTTTACCTTCCATCCATCGTGAGCAGTGAACAATTTTAGGTGTAGAGCAAAATGGAATTCATCAATAAATTTTATTAAATTAAACAGAGGTTGCAAACAGAAATTATTCGCTTTTTCACAAGGCAATATTTATAATATGAACTTTGGATGGTAAGAATTCTTTCGTGTGGCTGTATGGATAATGGATTTTGAATGATCGACAAATAAGCCTAATCCACTATTCCACTTTATATTCTCCACTGAACACTATCTAACTCACACTTTGAAACTTTAACACTCCTATGTGCCAAATAGATTAGAATTCTCTCATAATTAATATTTTATTCATCTAACATTTGAAAATTACATTTCAGTCATTCATTTCACGCAAAATAACTAAATTCACTCAACAACAATACTTTATCCCGTAATTTAAAAATTAAATGAATGACTAAATACAATATTAAAACGCTAAAATAAAGCATTAATTAGGATATGATCCCAATTCCTAAGAAATATTCCCATGTGAGTTTAGCATCCTCCGGGTTTGGGATCCTACTAATTTTCTCGTTTAGTTGATGAGGTGAGTTATAGGTTATGAGATTTATTAGTTTTTTCAAAATCTCAAAAATCCATTTCAATTTTTGGTCGTAAAAAAAGTAGTTATATATATATATATATATATATATATATATATATATATATATATATATGAAATGAATAGTTGAGATTCTAAATTATCAAATTTAATAGTTCATAATGCACTTCATCTAATAAATAAAGAAATAAATAGAGGTGAAAATCCAAATCACGTCATCACATGTTCTCCTTTTTGGAGGGATCAGTTGCTTGTCATTGAGCAACTCCTACTTGGAGCACTTCCCCGGGACTCCATTTTTTCTCTTCTTCTTCCTCTCCCTCTCCCCCCATCTTCCTTCCTCCTTTGTTTTCTCCTTTCTTTCTTTTCATCTTTTTCCTTCTTCCCTCTTTTTTAAATTGGCCTTCAAAATCATAGGTTGTTTTGGCCCTAGCCCTTTTTGTCTCACGTGTCTTTTTTCTTAATTTGTCATCTTTTTTATTCTTTCCTCTTTTACTTCCTTCAAATGAGTCATCAAGATTTTTAGCCTGATCGGCCACAAAATCCTTTTAGCTCTGATACTACTTATTAAAACTTTCTTGGTTTTGAATAGGGCCCATGGACATGTAACTCATTAGCTATCGATTTAGAGTAAGTTTGGTAATTTTCCTTCCAAGTGATCTAGAGTAAGTATTTGGTAATTTGCCCTCCAAGTGTAAATTTAATGTTCTTCCTTTATTATTATTATTTTTTGATTTAGGAGAGTCCTAAACCGTATAACGTAACCAGTGAAACTCGGAAGTAATCTTATCATTGAACCAAAGCCCTCGTGGCTATTGTTATTCTTTTCATTTCCATCTAAGCTCAATTTATTTCTTTAACAATATATGCTTTGACCATCAAAGAAATTAAACGCTCAAAGCACTAAGTGAATTTAAACAAAGATGAAACAATTGAAAAAGTTTTTGACAATTGGATGGCAAGTTGGAAAAATGCTAACTTCATACAGTAAATTGAGATTTCGACAAAATTTAGATGACAAAGTGAAAATTTTCTTTCGTTTTCTAAAATTCAAATGGGAGAAGCTAGAAATTTATCCACCGAAGAAGATCCTTCTCCTTCTGGCCTTTTTTCAGAAGAAAAGGAGGATTCGGACAAAAGAGATGAAGCGAAAGAAATCTAAGTGAATGGAAAGTACTTACAGTGCACATGTACTTTTGGTCATAATAAGCTAATTAAGCTTGCAATTCACTAAAAATTTAAAAAAGAACTACGAAAGGAAAAGCTAAGAAATATAAAAAGTGAAACATAAATATATATTGAGTTCTTATTTCTTCTTTGTATTTCATTTATTTTTCTAGATCAAATGATCATAAAATACAATAAAATTAGTCAACTTAATTTGCCATAAGAACATGGCCTCACTGGCATTAATTTACAATATACTTTCGTATCATCGTATATGGTCCGTAGATGGATGTATCTGGGATTTGTGTAAGTTGAACCATCAACCATACCTTCTCATAGTCATAAGTTTCATAATTTTACACCAGAAAGTTTCGAATCACGCACCATCAGATCAACGACTTTAACATTTAACTTTTAAGTACTCTTCAGTTTTATTGCACCCTGGAATTAAACATTTTGTATGCCCCACCTCACCGTTACTAATAAAAACCCCAAGGAACCAAAAGTAAACATTTTCAGCCTTCGGAACTTCACTACTTTTTAATGGCGAGAAACTCACTTTAAGTCTAACTTCGTTAGATTCATTCTAAAGTTATAAACCTTGTCGTGCAGTAGTATACTTCATTACAAGCTCTAAATTAGTTAAGGGTCTTGTGATAAGAAGGATAAATCCAAACTCGAGAATTTTTATTGTAATAAATTACTATCCTAATATTAATTTCACCGAGCTCGTGAGAACTGATTATGATATTGTGCATTTAAAAGTACTTCGCTTGACACCTAGCATCTCCGAGCTCATCACGTGCATTGCACACTTCTTACTATTTCCTCAAAAACATCCAAGGCTTCTACATTAACTAACCTCATTATTTTACATCATTATGAAGTGCTAAGTAACTATTTTCTCACTGTGCCGTGCCGTCACTTCCACTCATGTTCCATTGGAATTTTGTTACTAACAGACATGAAAAATCATCAACCATAATGGCAGTTCTATATCATTTTATTGATAACGAAAGGCATTATAATCATAAAGAAAAAAAAAATGAGGAACCACATTAATTCACATTGTTTTCGAATTCTCAAAATCTTATGTTCTCATTAGTACATGTACAACAAATAAACTCACAGGATCATATATGAGAACCTCTACATAGTCTAAATTAGGTTACAAGAAATGAAATAAATGAAATCACACAAAGATCAAATATGTCACTATTCATTTTTCTAGCATTGTCACTTTTCATTATCATATCCTCTATACCTTAGTGATGCAATGGATTTGGACCGGTGGGGACTAGGCGTTTTTCGACACCATATCGTGGATCAAACTCGCTCCCAGCTGCCCCCGGCGGCACGTGAACATCAGGTAAATGTTTCCGGTGGTGATGTCTTCTGTGTTTTATCAGGAATGGCGTAAAATCAAACTTAGTAGCCAATGCTTTTCTATGGCTAAAATGGTGATGTGTTAGAGGTGAGTAACTTATAGTACCGCTAGTGTTCTTGAGGTGCTTGAAGCTATAAAACTCATGAAAGAGTAGTAAAACTAGAGATAGCCAAAGAATGAGAGACAATACATGAGGAATCTTTAAGGCCATTTTGGAAGATGAGAAGAGAAATGGTGAGAAGAGGAAGCATATGGAATATTGATGGTATGAGAATTGAGGGTACTAATTAAAAAGAGAAAAGAAAAATGGTTTTAGTGGATTGAGAAACATTGAACTTTGACAGCTTGAATCTAATGGACAAGTATAAGATATGAAGATGAGGCTTGAATTTAGAGATGTGATTGCTTACATGTGAGACTTGTGAATTAGTTTATATGCTAATTTAATGAGATGTGGGAGAGAAATCGGGAGAGACAAAGAGAGAGAAATAGGGGGGAGAGAGAGAGAGAATGGGCGGTAGACCCTTTCCCAATAAATGTTCCTTAGAAATCAAGGAATATAAAAGAGTCATTATGTAGATTGTCAAACCCTGAATTATATAATGTTTGATTATTTAGATTATTCTTGGAATGTAGAAATGTCAACTATAGCACTTTCAATCTTTTGTATAAGAGAAACAACGTGTAATGAGGAAGACTCCCAACACTTCTCTTTTTTTTTTTTTTTTTTTCTATATAGAGAGAATTTAGACAATTTCTCTATATTTAGAGATTTCATATTTTAATTTCATTTCAACAACTTCCTTACATTTAGTAAATCTCATTTTTCAAGGAATCTCTACTTCATTTTAACTTCAATAGCTTTTATATTTTCAAAACTCTATATTTTTGTTTACTCCACATATGAAGATGTAGAGATAGGTTTAGAGAATTGCTATTGCATCTCCACATGTGGAGATAGTGATATTTGAATATAACGATTCTCTACATGTAAAAATAGGTGTAGAAAAGCTGTTAAAAAGCAAAATCTCTAATGACTTCCCTACATGTAGAGAATTTACTTGTTTAGGGCACTTGTTGAAGATGACTTGATAGGAAACGTGCAACCAAAGGTTACATAAAAGTTTGTGTGGGTTGCAATTTTCGCAAACTCTTTATAATTTTTTTAACAATACATATCTATCTTTAATTCTTTTTTTTATAAAAAAAATATTATATAACTCTCATGAAAATAATATTCTAAATTCATATATTCTCGTTCGTAATATACATATGACTGCTCTCCACCAAGCAATCCATAAATGCACTGTTTGAAAAAGCGAAGATGATTTTTGGTAGTCCCTTTATGTATAGTGCATGAAAAAGGTAAGAACATGTGTGTACACTTTTTGTATGATTCATCCTTGGATATTTACTAAGAGCTTGCGACCAGGAAAGCACCAAAAGTGAGGTGCTTAAGTGACATAAAGAATTGAACATTTGACAAAAAGTTAAGTTGCAAGGACAGCTAAGTATGATTAATTAGGGGCATTATTTGTAGGTGTTACTAAAATTAGTTTGAAATAGGATTCTTTGCGTTTACTAAATTTGTGAGACATGAATGAGTCAAATGAAAAACTAAACAATCTGGTGAATAATAGGGGTTACTCTTCCATCCGTTATTGATTGACGTTTAAGTTTCACAATGGTGTCGATCTCATAACATTATAAGAGTCGGACGTCTATTATTGAAGACCGCGATAGTTTTCAAAATGTTAGAGGCCAACATCATAAATGTTATAAAAAGGATAACCAGTGTATAAAACTCTAATTATATACAGCGTTCGGAACTTTGTTAGAAATATAAAATTATTTGATTTAACTAGTACTCAAAATGAGCCTGCCGATCAACCAAAGGAAGAAGTATTCATAACTTAAAAAGATTAGTGATGTAGAGTTTCGTAAATAGATTTATATGCGTCGATCGAACAACTCATTTCACCTGGCAAACAGCAGCATTGGAACAACTGGTAGCAGCAGATATCTTATGTTTATGCTTCACTTAGGGGGAACATTTGTTGAAGTTTGAATTCATCATAAACAAATTGTTCCTCATCAATGACATACATAAAAAACCACTCAAATTAATCCAAAAACATTCAGAAAAGAAAAGAAAAGAAATAATTTTTTTTTTCTTTTCTGCTTCGTTTTGCTGAATTTTTTGTCGTTTTTATATCTGATGGATTATAACTATTCTCCTCTATTAATTCTCTCATTTACTAGATGAGGTGTATTATGGATCATGAGATTTGATCTTTTTTAAATCTTAAACATTCATTTCAAATTTTAGTTGTGAAAAAGGTAGTTAAAATAAATTTGAAATGAATAATTAAAATTTTAAAAGATCAAATTTGATGGCCCACGTACATCTATTGTGACATAATAGTTTCTTTCTTCTTATGATTAAAGAGGGTGAGAGAATTGAAAGAAATTTCTCTATATCGATGTGTGTTAGGTAATATCCTAAGCTAGACTAATGCTATAATACATGTAATTAAGTTTTTTCAAATAAATTATTTAATTTATAAAAAATATTTTTCTACTTATATTGCCAAAAAGGAATATCACATCTCCAAGAAGAGAGGCCCGTGAGTTCCATTCTCCTTATTTTTGTAGGCTTTGTGCCGAGTAGTCCAGTTTCTATGAAGCCCAAGCAGTTCTTCCCATTTTTGGTCCTGATAAAACATTAAAGCTCATTTTGGGCTTTTGCCGCCAACAGAACAGCAGAAGATGAAGTCCATGAACTTACAACAAAAAGACATACCGACGCATGCCTTTCGGCGCAAAGTTAAGGCTTAGGATAGTAATTTTAGGAAAAATTGCACAAATAGTCTTTGTTATTTTTCTAAAATTTTAAATTCGTCACTATTATTTAAAATTAGTTAATCTAGTCTTTATTATTTAAAAAAAAAATTAATTCGTCCCTGTTATTCAAAATTAACTAATTTAGTTCCTATTATTTTTAAAAATAATAATTTAGTCACTTTTTTAAAAATATTGAGGACTAATTTGAATTTTATATAAAAATAATAAGGACTAGATTGAAATTTTTTAAAAAATAATAGAGACTAAATTGGCTAATTTTGAAGAATATAGATAAATTTAAAATTTTGAAGAAACAATAGAAACCATTTGCGCCATTTTTCCTAATTTTTACACCTTGTTTAGATTGGAGGAAATGAGGGAAAACGAGGAAAGGGAGGGATTAGTACCCTTCCCCTTGTTTATTTTCAAGGTTGTTTTAAGAAGAGAAAAATGGATGTATGTAAGCAATCCTTTAATGAGCCACTTTTTCAATGTCCATGTCCCCAATTTGGGGTAAAACCAAGGGAAAGGAAATCTAACCAACTATTTTTCCAATTTTCTCCTTTACCCAATCTAATATTTATTTTACCAACTCTCACATATATAATTAAAGAAGGGTAAAAAAGTCAATGTATATATAAAATTTCTCCATCATTTTCATTTTTTCCCCAATCAAACCAAAGAATACACAGTCCTTTATAGTACTTTTCTTTATAATTTTATTCAATTCAAACAAGATTTAATCTTTCACTCTCCTTTTTTATTTTGTTTTTTTCTTGGATTCCAAGTTCAAAAGGTCAAGATAGATATAATGTGGTGTACATTCACAAGAGACAATCCAATCACATTTAATCTAAACACCTAGCATGTTCAATAATAAATCTAAAGTAGCTAAGTCACCCTTGGTTTCTTGCTCTCGCTACCTGCTTTATATCCTCCAACTTCCTAGCAATACGATCTGCTTTCCAACGTTGATCTGGAGCCTCATTCAGACAATTCATCACCACTTCAATTATTTTAGATCTAATATCTTCATTATCTACTAAAAATTCGTGAAGGCATGAGGTTTCGCCACTGCCAAGCACTTTAAGAGCCCAAGTGCTAAGAGATTCCAAAGCCATGAAATCAAGTGCCTATTTACTTATCAATTCCATAAGCAAATCACCAAATGCAAAAATATCAGTTTCCATCGTCCATTTACCTCCACGACCATCTTTAAACTCAGGAATATCCAAAGTATCTCCCCACTTTACCTCTTGCATGGAAAGACAGAGGCCAAACTCGCACAATTTTATATTACCTTGCTCATCGATCAATATATTAGTAGGATCAATACTGCCAATTGTAATGTTTTTACTATGAAAATTCTTCATCAAATGTGCAACTTGGATAGCCACTTTCAACCTAACATCCCAACCAAGATTACCATGTATGAGTGCATCACATAGGGTTGTCTTGCCTCCAAGTCATAGAGAACAACCAATTGTTTGTCAATAGAATACCCAATCAATTTAGGCACATATGGATCTGATCTCATAGGCTCTTTTGTCAACAAGATGATTTGTTCATAAAGTCTTCTTGCATTTAGAAGAACAAATTGTTTCGTTGTAGGAAACAAAACATCCCATGTCTTGATGACGTCATTCTTCAAAATTCCTGAATCTTGCTGAATCTTGGCACTCAAAAATCTGCCAAACTTATTTTTGCCAATAACAGATTCTTGTTTAACATCATGAGTAAATGCTTCCAAATCAGAATACTTAAAGTGTTTAACGCCATCCAAATCTTTATCTTGCCGCTCTTCTATCCGACTGGGCCTGTGACTGCGCATTTCCGCGTGGAACCATTCGGTCAGGAATTGCTCATCCTTGACCCACATAGGGGGTCGAGCAAAAAAGACAGGGATAGGTTCTCCTTGTTATAGAGAACATCAGCGATGTGAGGTTCCGCTAATAAGTCCATAAAACCTTTTTGCGAAGTCTCCGCTTCTTCCGACATTGGATCTGGAAGGTTTCTTTCACTCTCATTTCCTTTATAATTTTATCATTTCCTTTCTTTTATTATCCACCCTTCCTGAATAACGAACCCTCAAGGGGTCGCTCTTCACTCCACACAAACTTAGGTAGTGATTGGTATACTGTAATAAATTTTGATAGGAATGGAATGGGCCAAAGAATTGAATGAAACTGGAAATGGAATGAACTTGTGAATGCGAATAACATGCTTAGTATGTTCTAGGAATAAAGAGTACGTAATAATGGAATGCCTTATATAATATGACATGATTGCCCTTTTATTATTATAGTATTAAAAATAAAAATAAACATAAATATAATTGTAAACAACATAAATATAATAAATAATAATGATAATAATAATAATAACAACAACAATTATTATTATTATTATTATTTTTGTTTTTATTTTTATCATTATTATTATTATTATTATTATTATTATTTCAATCAATATTATTATTTTGTTATTTTAATTTTATTGATTATTATTATTATTTTTATTATTATTAATTTTATTGATTATTATTATTATTATTTTATAATAATAATTATTATTATATTTCTTAATTATTATTATTGTTATTTTTATTATTATTATTATTGAAATATGGGGTATGGTGGTCAAATTCATTCTCAAATGCATGAAAATGACCCATTCCTATGTATTTGCTATATAATGACTATTCCCATATACGCAGGAATGAGATTACTTTGGGAATAGAATTTCCAAGTTCATTCCTACATACTAAGCGTGAAAATCGAAAAGAGTTGGGAATGTCATTCCATTCCAAACCCCATTCCAGTATACCAATCGCTACCTTAGAGTTTGTTACGGAAGTACGATGTGTCTGAAAACTCGAATGACTATTTTTATTATAAAATATCAAATGTGCGACTATATAACATCTCATTTTAAATGCCTTTTCGGTGCCTTTTCTTCCAAAAAGAAAAAGAAAAGAATTGTGCAAAATTTTTTATATTGTGAAACATAAATGATAAGAAATGCCAAATCATACGGAGTGCTTTTTTTCTTAATGAAGACTACGTACATGGCGTAATACTTTAGGACCATATTATAAACTTTTATTTCTGTTCTATTTAAACTTCCACTTAAATTAAAAGAAAAGTATTATAAAATTGTGATTAGGCTAACTTTATTATATGGTTTTGAGTATTGGACAGTGAAATATTAGGGAGAATAGCACCATTGGTTCTGTATCTTTCACCAGAAATTCAGTTTAGTTCTAAATATTTTAAAAATCTCAGTTTAGTCCTATATGTTTGCCTAAAAGTCTTAATTTAGTCCTATATATTTCAAAAGTCACAGTTTACTCTTATATGTTTCCTAAAAATCTTAGTAAAAACCAGTTTCCAACTTCGTATTCGATTGTGCGTTTAAACAATTAAACACGTTTGCAAATAGAACTTAGTAATCAGTAGCAACTACAGTGATACACCTTATTCATACAGTGAAACAAATGAAAAAAAAAACAGTAAGTAAAATACACACAGTATTTTAACGTGGAAAACCCAACTGGAAAAAAAAATCACGTGACTAATCCCTGGTCAAAATAGGCAATCCACTATATGTTTTCACGGTTACAATAGTCAATGGACTTATGTGATTGACAACTCCCTTGTAACCCTCACCGCCTAGACCATTTAACCCACCTAAGGATTTACAACCTAGCAAGATCCCATCGGCTTAGCGTATTCTCTCGAATACTCACCTCCTTCTCCTGAAGGATGTTTAATGAGACAAATGAATCGAGTGTTTACAAACAAAATATGCTCAGTACACTTACAGTGCTAAAACACACTCTCACCACAGTGTTTCCCAGACAGACTCGATAAACACATTGCAGCCCTTATAGTATCTAGACCTTGCTCTCCGTCATCTGTCTCACCTTGATCCTTGCAAGATTATGAGTATATATAGGTGTGAGTGCTGCAATCTTGGACTCCAAGCATCCGTGAACATTATTGACATTTGTAGGAGTCTTTACCCAAGTCAATCTCCAGAGATTTGCTCAATCAGAATCTTCTTTGCCTAATCAAAAATGTCTCAGCATAATTATAGTTGCAGCAAATTGATCTCTTTCCATATAAGATAAATTCTGCACAATCTTTTACCAAACCAAGATATGTGTTGCCAAAAAATAAAGACAATTAAGATGATATAAATTACCCCTAATCTCGGGCTAAATTTTGGACGGGCTAACAAGCTCCCCTTTTGGCTTTGGTTTTGGCAAAACCATATTAAGTACCTGCAATACTTGCAACTGTAAGAATGAAACTGCAACTAAGAAAGTTATGATCTGTTCGAACAAACCACAGTAGACAACTAGTAAACAATAGTTTCTTAAATCAATCAACCCAAAAAAAAACTTCACTCAGATAACGTCATACAGACTCAACATCACTCAGATAACGTCACACAGACTCAACAAATATACCAACTGTGCCACAAATCAAGGCCAAAGGGGCTCGAACCTGTGATTATGCTATAGGGAGAGAGATAACCGAACAGATTTGTTATAGTACTCAATCGTGAGACACATGTCATGCCTAAGTTTATGCACACAAAGTGTGAACAACCCATAGGGCTCCACAAGAAGATCTGATACAAAGACATAAAGGTCATTACATATGAGCTTTAACACATATGAATAGGGTGTATGTGTAAACTGTGATTGGGCTTTGCCGCACAGTGGACAACGAAATCAAGTGACAGATCAACTGCAACAGTTGTTCAAACTACCCGCTCGACTAATCAGCTTACTATATACCTCGTTCATCCTAGTAGCTTTCACTCTTGTGTATTTCTATGTAGCACAAGGTAGCTTTTTCTAGGTTGGCTCAGTAGTGATGACCTTGAAATTTGTACAATACAGTGGTTGTCTGAAACAGTTCAGATCTAAGTGCAAGGTCCTATTTTTTATTTCTTTTTATTTCTTTTTTTTTTCACAAAAATTTTATACTGATTAGTGTCCAGGAATGGAAATACTCTAAAGTCACAAGCTTAATACAGCTGATCAGTAATCGGACGTTGTTGTACATACAGTAGCAGCAAGCTTGCTCACAGTGGTGCAGGAGAGGTACCTGTACCATACAATTAGAACACAGTGTAAGTAACATTACATCAGTGCAGCCTACTGTGTTTCCCTGTGAATATCACAGTCAGAGTATGCAAAGGCCTAAGGCTTTGCGTATTATTTCGAACCTCACGGCATCGAGAGCCTTGGTGAAAATGTCTGCCAGCTGATTCTCAGTCACAATATGTTCAAGTACAACTTGTTTTGTTTTTACTAATTCCCATATGAAATGGTGCCTAATATCAATATGTTTGGTACGGGAGTGTTGAACAGGGTTCTTTAAAATGTTGATAGCACTTATATTATCACAGTAAACAGTGAGTGATTGATTACTAATACCATAGTCTGCAAGCATCTGCTTTATCCACAGTTGTTGCGTATAGCAACTCCCAGTTGCATCATAATACGAGATTGTTATGTACTTTGCATCTCGTATTATGATACAGTAGCAACTCCCAGTTGCTATGTACTTTGCCTCAACGGTGCTTAAGGTTATGAAAGCCTGTTTCTTATTGTATCATAATACGAGATTGTTGCCAACGTAAAAATATCCTCCAGTAGTACTTTTCCGATCATCGACATTTCCTGCCCAGTTAGAATTACTGTAGCCAGCCAGATTAGTGTTAGTATCCACAGTATACTAAATACATAAACTAGTAGTGCCAGACACATATTTGACAATGCGTTTTACTGCTTTAAGATAAGATTCCCTTGGATCTTACTGGTATCGTGCACACACACCAACACTGAAGCAGATATCAGGACGGCTAGCAGTTAAATACAAGAGACTGTCAATTATGCTGCGATACAGTGTTGGATCAATCGTTTTCTCATTCTCCCCCTTAGTCAGGTTGATGGTAGTACTGATAGGCGTCCGAACTGTTTTGGTATTGACCATGCCGAACCTCTTGACTAAGTTGCGGGCATACTTTGCTTGTGAAATGAATATTCCATTGTGACACTGTTTAACCTGCAAACCAAGAAAGTAAGTTAGTTCACCTATCATACTCATTTCAAACTCACATTTCATTTGTTCGACAAAATCATCGACTCTGTTTTTGGATGTAGAACCAAACACAATATCATCCACGTAGATATGAGCAATCAACAGTCTTGTGTTGAAGTGTTTCACGAACAGTGTTTTGTCTACTTCCCCTCGAGCATGACCCTTGTCCAGCAGAAACTTTGTGAGTCTTTCATACCAAGCACGAGGTGCTTGTTTGAGACCATATAGTGCTTTCTTCAGTTTATACACGTATATAGGGTAATGAGGATCAACAAACCCTTTAGGTTGTTCTACATACGCTTCTTCCTGTAAGATGCCGTTGAGAAAGACACTCTTCACATCCATATGAAACAGTTTGAAGTGCAAAACACAAGCAATGACAAATAACAGTCTTATTGACTCCATCTTAGCTACAGGTGCAAATGTTTCATCAAAGTCAATTCCCTCAACTTGAGTGTATCCCTGTGCAACTAATCTAGCTTTTTTACTAGTGATTAGACCATTTTCATCGGTTTTGTTTTTGAATATCCACTTGGTGCCTATGACATTAACACCTTTTGGTCTAGGAACTAAAATCCAGACGTCATTCCTAGCAAATTGACTAAGTTCATCTTGCATTGCACTAATCCAGTGGTAATCCTCTAGTGCTTCATTTACTGTATTAGGTTCAACTTGTAAGACAAAACAAGCATACCTGGCATACTGTTGGTAGTCAATCGTCCTCTTACCTCATGTCTTGATACCTTGGTTCAATGAGCCAATAACATCATTCAATGAGTGGTCCCTTTGAACTTGCCTTGATGGTCTTTTTGATCCTGATTTGTCACAATGTCCTTCATGATTTGTTCCTGCTCAATCTCTAAGGATTTTATGTCAAATGAATTCTCAATGGGTAGCAAACGCGTCACTATGTCATCAGCGGCTGGCACAGTAGGTTGAGTCTATGTATTTGCTGAAGTCTTGACTTACTGTTGAACTGGTCATGTTGGTTGATGTCTTTCGTGTGATCTGAACAGTTTGTCATGTTCACTTCGGAAGTGTTTGAGCTTCTTTCTGCTCTTCCTGTATTTGGTTCCAGTGATTTCTCAGGTTCCATCGATATTCCCTCGCCTTTATCTGCTTGAGCAGCTACTGTACTTGATGATATCTCATCTTCACCGTCAACATCGATTATACCTACAGTATCATCAATGACTACATTTGCAGATTTCATAACTGTTAGAGTTCGAAGATTATAAACTCGATACGCACGACTGTTCAAGGCATAGCCCAAGAATAGTGCTTTATCGCTCTTGGCATCAAACTTTTCCAAATTATCTCGATCTTTAAGAACGTAACAAATACTGCCAAACACATGGAAGTGTTTCATAGTAAGCTTCTTACCTTTCCATAGTTCGTAGGGAGTTTTATCAGTACCTGATCGTGGATACACCCTGTTGATAGTATAACACACAGTGTGGATAGCTTCAGCCCAGAACTTCTTAGGTGTGTTTCTCCCAGTCATCATAGCTCGCGCCATTTTCTACAACATCCTGTTACGTCTCTCAACAACACTATTTTGTTGTGGTATTTTTGGAGCAGAAAACTCCTGGGGGATACCATGATCGACACAGTAATCAGAAAAGGATTGATTCTTAAATTCTTTACCATGATCGCTTCTGATTCGAATGACCTTCTCATTATCTTTTTCAGTGGTGATCCGCAAACACAATTTTCGAAAGGCTTAAAAGGTTTCGGATTTTTCCCGTAGAAAGTCCACCCATGCATACTTAGAAAAGTCGTCAACACATACAAAGATATATTTCTTATTCCCAAGCTCTTTGTTTGAACTGGACCCATGAGATCCATGTGTAACAGCTCTAAAACTTTTTTCGTGGCCAATTGCTGTGTTTTCTTGTGTGGTGCTGGAATCTGTTTTCCCAATTGGCATGGACCACAAACTTTTTCCTTTTTTCTTGATAATCTAGGCATTCCCCTAACAATTCCTGCATTGACAATCTTGGTTAGCATTTCAACATTTAGATGACCTAACTTCTGATACCACAGTTCAGTGATTTGAAATGACCTATTAAGGCACACCAAGCCCAGTTGCACGGAACTTGTAGAGTGTAACAGTTATCAGATGAGCGTTTCCCTGCAAGAACACAGTTATTGTTACTGTCAATCACCCTGCACCCTTTCTTAGTAAAGTGAACATAC
Organism: Ehretia macrophylla; assembly: GCA_037974665.1. NCBI lineage: Eukaryota > Viridiplantae > Streptophyta > Magnoliopsida > Boraginales > Ehretiaceae > Ehretia > Ehretia macrophylla. Next base: position 67,727,411 of record CM075767.1, read on the forward strand.
AAATTTTGGTCACAAAGTTGACTTATGTTGATCAGGTTTGCTCTAAGACTATCAACGTGAAGTACATCTGACTGTTTCGGGAAACCTTCAACAGCCACTGTACCGCGACCAATTACCATTCCAGAGATGCCATCCCAAACGTAACCTGTCCTCAATGGTATTCATGGTAGTCAGTGAAGATACTGCTTTCACTTGTCATGTGTCTTGAGCAGCCACTGTCTAAATACCATGAATTAGTAGCATTCGCTTTTAAGGAAGTGTAAATAACAATACATTTTTGATTGCTCTTAGGTACCCATATTTTTCTCACCCTTTGTTGTGTCCTTTTTGAGGTACTATACTGATGTGGAAAAGGATAAGTAAACATACATGTTTCCCGCATGAGATGAAAACAGTGGGGTCAAATATGACCAGCATAGCCGCAGTAGTGACAGATTGGTACAAACCTGCTTTCGGTTTTCTTCTTGGATGTCATGAGTGTCTGTGAAGGTGCTAACTGTGGTAGGTCCAATTTTTCCGAGGCTTTGACAAACACTGTGGTATAAGTGAAATTTGATCCTTGATACCCAAGGCCAGTGCGATCGCCACTTGGCTTCTGGATTGAAAGTGTATGATCAAGTTTTTGCTTTCCTGAGTTCATCATGCGAACACCTCGTTGTAACTGCTGCAATTCACCTTGTAGATCCAATAGTTTTTGAGTTTTTTCTTCTAACTGTTGGAGGAGGGTTTCATTCTGTTTCTCAAGATCATCAATTTTTGTACTCTGTTCTAGATTAGAAATCACCAATTCTTCATTCTTTTTACAAACCGCAACCCATTTTCCAAACATTAGTTCATAAGTTTTTAGGAGTTGTTCATTACTCATGAGTTTTTCTGAGTCACCATTGTCGGTGTCCTCTCCACTACTCACAGTGACCATGGATGTGGACATAGTATGACCATTCTGAACAGTAGTGAGTGCAATATAGTCTCATGTACTGTTATCACTTGGTGTGTCTTTTTCTTCTGGTTCCTCATCGCTCCATGTGGCATTAAACGCCTTTTTTTTCTTTTTCAGCATGTTTGCACATTCGGCTTGAATGTGCCCAAAGCCCTCACATTCTCTGCACTGTATACATTTCTTTTTCTTTTCTCCAGAGACATCCGTGTTTAGCCTGTTATTAGTTTCTCTAGGTGTTTCACCACTACTCTTTCTACCAGGGTTGTCACTGTTGGGCCTGCTGAAATTCTGTCTACTGTTATTCCCTTGCATCGAGAACTTCTTCTGTTTTTGCCATTTTCCAACAATACTAGAAATTTTTTTTTTCAACAGTGCCAGCGCTTCCAAGCCATCATCACCGCCATCCAGTTCATTAGATAGTTCAGCCTGAAGTGCAAGTATTTTCTCCTTCTTTTGCTGTTTAAATTTTAGTTCATATATCTTTAATGAACTAATAAGCGCATCAACCCGCATAGTATCAGGATCCTTTTATTCTTCAATCACATCTACCTTTGATGCAAATCTTGTTGGCAGAGACCGTATGATCTTTCTTACCAATTTTGCTTCAGAGTACTGTTCTCTGAGAGTGAAAGCTTAATTGGTTATGTCACATAGTCGTGCATAAAATTCTGACACTGTCTCATCTTCATGCATTTTTAGATCTTCAAACTTCGTGGTCAGATACTGTAATTTGAATCTTTTCACAGCTTCTGAACCTTCAAACGATGTTTGCAATACATTTCATGCTTCCTTCACCGCTTCACAGTTCGAAATTAGTTTGAACTGATTGATGTCTACTGCATTAAATATTGCATTTAATGCTTTGGAATTACAATTCACTAGCTCTTCAGCATTAGTCCACTGATCCTCAGGTTTGGGAACTGTAATGGTCCTGACCACAGCAGTTGAACTATTACCAGTCCCTTCAGATGATGCTCCCTGTGTGCTAGTGCCTCTAGTTTGTGGTAGTGCAGTCTCAACAGTGGGCGCGATCCATCCATTTATCACGGATCTCTAGGTACCTTCATCAATCGCCTTGATATACGCACGCATCCTAGCTTTCCAATAACTGTAGTTGGACCCATCAAGTAATGGCGGCCTATTGATTGAACCTCCGTCACGCATGTTGTCCATTCCTACAAAACAGCTAGAAACCTACTGGATCTTACTGAGTTAATAATTCAGTTTCTAGCTCTTGATACCACTTGAAAACCAGTTTCCAGCTTCGTGTTTGATTGGGCATTTAAACAATTAAACATGTTTGCAGATAGAACTCAGTAATCAGCAGATCAACTATAGTGATACACCTTATTCATACAGTGAAACAAATGAAAAAAAAGCAGTAAGTAAAGTACACACAGTATTTTAAAGTGGAAAACCCAACTGGGAAAAAAAATCATATGACCAATCCCTGGTCAAAATAGGCAATCCACTAGATGTTTTCATGGTTACAATAGTCAATGGACTTATGTGATTGACAACTCCATTGTAACCCTCACCGCCTAGACCATCTAACCCACCTAAGGATTTACAACCTAGCGAAATCTCCTCGACTTAGTGTATTCTCCCGAATACTCACCTTCTTCTCCCAAAGGATGTTTAATGAGACAAACGAATCGAGTGTTTACAAACAAAATATGCTCAGTACACTTACAGTGCTAAAACACACTCCCACCACAGTGTTTCCCAGATAGACTCGATAAACATATTACAACCCTTATAGTATCTAGACCTTGCTCTCCGTCATCTGTCTCACCTTGATCCTTGTGAGATTATCAGTATATATAGGTGTGAGTGCTGCAATCTTGGACTCCAAGCATTCGTGAACATTATTGACGTTTGTAGGAGTCTTTACCCACATCAATCTTCAAAGATTTGCTCAATCAAAATCTTATTTGCCTTATCAAAAACGTCTCAGCATAATTATAGTTGCAGCAAATTGATCTTTTTCCATATAAGATAAATCCTACACAATCTTTTACCAAATCAAGATCTGTGTTGTCAAAAATAAAGACAATTAAGATGATGTAAATTGCCCCTAATCTCGGGCTAAATTTTGGACGGGCTAGCACTTAGATTAGTCTTAACAGTTAAAATTGGTGTTAACTTTAACGGAAAATTGGTCATGTGATTCACACATGACCAAATCACATGACCATGGTTAGAGGGGCAAAATTGAAAAACAACATGTGCAAAAGAGAAAAGTTCAATTAGGCCTTGAATATTTGCAAAAATGTTCAAATATGAGGCGCTAATTCTAAATAGGTTTATAATATTTGTGCAAATATTTAGGATCAATTTGAACATTTTTGCAAATTAGGTCTTGTATGCGCATATTAGGAAATAACTCGTGAAGGCACCTATTAAAAAATGCGATGACATAGAGGAATTACAATGTAAGAGAGATAGAGGAAGACTTGAAATGAGTTAAATTAAGACATGATTCAGACAAGATTTTGCATGTATGAAACTAACCTAGATAGCTCTTGATATAAATGAGTGGTGTTATTATTGGGACGAAAACACGCACACACACACACACACACATAAAACTAGAAAATCAACACATAAATTTAGGTGGTTCGGCCTCTGCCTACCCTACAAAATCCATTAATCACGCAAATCAATGAATATAGTTTTCAGGACAAAAACTATAAAACTCTCTCTCTCGTGCTCACAATTACTTATTGACTCGATTATGCTATATCTCAATTAGAGTACAAAAAGTGATACCTACACACAAACTACAGATATCTATTTATAGGGCACTAACTCTATCCCTATTAGACTAGGACTTTTGCTTGTCTTCAAACTGGGCTTGAGCTTTACACTCGAGCTATTACCCAACAAATTCCTCCCTTGGTGAGAAGTGCCAAGAATTTCCACATCAAGTTATTAGTCTTCGGGATAGATTCCTTAGGCTGCCCTCCCTTGTTCTTAAGCACTATGCATCCATCCAAGTAACAAACGTGCTTCACATCTTTCCTTCCTTGAAGAACTAACTTACCTCATCTAAACACTTTGTAGTAACTTTGCTCACCAACATACTTGTACCCTTTTGACGCCACTCTCCCAAAGAAATAATGTTACCAGCACAAGAAGACATAAATCTCATATTAGAGAAAATCTTGACATTACTATTATTGAGCTTCAGGCGAACTCTCCCAATGCCTTCAATCTTTATCTTTTGATTGTTCCCAACAGTAATAGTACCCTACTTGTTGGGATAAAAATATGCACACACACATAAAACTAGGAAATCAACACACAAATTTAGGTGGTTCGGCCTCTGCTTACGTCCACAAAATTCACTAATCACGCAAATCAATAAATATAATTTTTAGGACAAAAACTATAAAACCCACTCTCTCGTGGTGACAATCACTTCTTGACTCGATTATGCTCTCTCTCAATCAGAGTACAAAAAGGTGATTCTAAGCTACCTACACACAAATTAGAGACATCTATTTATAGGGCAATAACCCTATCTTTACTGGACTAGGACTCTTGCTTGTCTTCAATATGAGCTTAGAATTTACACTCGAGCTATAACCCAATAATTATCTGATCTATAAAGTTGATTTTATCTAATGAGACAAGGCTTGAGCCATTAGCTTCTTCATTTATTCCTGGTGCAAGACCGTTGAAATCTTGCATCTCCTTGAGAGAATTTTTCATTAGCGGCAATAAGAAAGGTAGCCATGGTGGATTGAGATCCCATGCTCAATCGTGTAGCTTAGTTATTGGTGGCGAACATAGTACTCCGGTGGTGAAAGCGACTAGTTTTCCTAGTGTCTGTAATGATTCCTCACTGGTGGAGGTTGAAGTTTTATCCGCAAGGGGTAATCACAGCCTTGAGGTGGTGGAGTTTCCGCTACTTCCAACTGTTGCATGTAGCCCTAAGAAGGAGAGTAATATCTCGACCATTGTCAGTGGTCAAAGCCAAAGGTCGAGTCCTGTGAGTGCCCAAGAAACGATTGCTGTAGATCTTGTACCTGTTGCGAGAGCTCAAGAGTTGGGTCTTGAGAAAGTTCAAGTGAATAGCAATATTGTGGCAAATGATGGAGCAACTGATGTAGGGGTCGAACCTTAGTGGAAAGACTTGTTCGGAATGGTAGGTAACAAAACTAAACTTAAGTACTTTCCTCCTACTTTTTTCGATGGTAAAGTGATTCTTTCACCTCCGGAAAAAGTGGCGGAGGCAGGCTATGAGTATTGGAAAAATTGTTTAGTTGGACAATGTTTTGACAAATCAGTTTCCTATAATCAAGTCAAATATACTATTGACATTCAATGGAGGAAGTATGGGAAAGTAGAAGTCATGACTAATGACAATGGCTTATGGATTTTCAAGTTAAGCAGTGAAGCAGACTGTGAGAAAATTATGGGAAAATGTTGGCATGTGAACGGGAGGCCGTTATTTTTACGTAGATGGAGGCCTAGGTTGCAACCGGTTAAGCTCAAGATGGACAATATTCCCATTTGGGTTATGTTCCATAATGTCCCTACGAAGTACTAGACGGAGGATGGTTTGAGCTATATTGCTAATGGTGTTGGTATTCCCCTTCAGCTGGACAAATTCACTGAAAATAGAACTCGTTTCAAATATGCTAAAGTATGTGTGAAAGTTGATTTGCGTAAAGAACTTCTTGAAAATATCACACTTAACATGGGTAAGGGTGAGGTTGTAGAGGTTGTTATGGAATATGCCTGGAAACCTTGCATATGTTCCAAATGTAGGGGTATTGGTCATGTGGAAAATAATTGCTCGACCAAACCTGTGTGGCATCCCCAAGCTGTGCAATCAGAAGCTGCGCAAACAGTTATTCAGATGTCATCTATTGGCAATTGTAATGTGGAACATGTGGATAAAGGAAAGCAAGTGACTGGCAGTGTGAAGCCCCGTACGAAACCCCATATTCATATCATATTATTTAACATACAATTAGATTGATTTATGTGTATTTGAGTGATTTTGTGTACATTTATCTTGATTTACGTGCATTGCATCGTTTAACGCGTATTTAAATTCAATAACGTGTATTTGGATGTTTTAGGTATCGCAGATATTATTTAATTACTACCCAATCACAATAGCTAACTAAAATGGTTGAAATAAAACAAGGTGGCAAACTAGAAATAAACATTTAAGTTAGAAGGGCAAATGGGTAATTGACCCTTGTTAGAAATATCTCACCTAACAAAACACACATAATACACCACACACACACACTAAAATTCTGCACACATACTCAAAACACACTCAACACACATAAAAATACTACACACACACACACCACACGACTCACACACTAAAAACATATACCCATTTACTCGACCAAGAGAGGGGGAGAAGAAGGAAAGAAATAGGAAGAAAAAGAAAGAAGGAGGAAGAGAGGAAACTTGTTCAAGCTATTTTTACCATTTTCAAGCTTCGTCTTTGTATCATCACCACCAAGCTTGCATTCAAACATTTATTGAGGTAAGGGATTCTTTCAAAAACTTCTTGATAAAGCTCATCTATGGTTGTATGTTGTATTTTGTTGAGTAATATAGCTTGTGAAGTCCATCTATGTCTTCATTGTAGAGTTGGGTGTGTATATGTGTTGTAGATCTAAGAATTGAAAATGTATGTGTTTTGTTGATGAGAGGTGATTTTGGTGAAGTTTGAGCTCTTGTATGATGCTTAGAAATCTCATTGAACATGCTTGATTGATGGTAGGAAGTGGTATGGATTGTTAGGTAGATTTTGGAGAAAATTGTGTCTTTCCCGTGTAGCTATTCGGGAGTTACAACCCTTATCCGGTCGCCCGGATAGAGGTCACAACACCCGACAAAAAGCTCTGATCTGGGCGTTACCTGCTCCATCCGGTCGACCGGATGAAGGCTGCAACGCTCGGATGTTTGATAGCTCTGCGCAGTGATTTTTCGGAGGGCATATCTCATTCGTTTCAACACCAAATTTCATTCTGTTTGATTCTAGAACTATCTACATTCGATAAGCTTCAATTTTAGACCAAAAACAGATTAATTGGAGTTTGGGAAAATAGACAAATGTATCTCCAAAGTTAGGATAATGCAGAAGCATTGTCCAAAATGCAAGGATCTTGTTTTAGCGATTCCGGAAGCTGCTGACGTCGGATTGAGGCACTGTCGGATGCGTTAGAACCGTATTGAACCCTAGATTATTAAGGTCGAATAAAATTGTGGTTTTATTGTACTTTCTTTATGTCATATGTCTAGCATGATCAATAACCATTTAGAAGCATTAATTGTGGTACTACGAATGTTTATAAATGCGAGGTGTTCATATGTTTGCTTACTAAGTCATATGATATAAACTTGAACATGCTTGGATTATACTCAAATCATGAATATACTTGCTACTTGCTAGTTGGCTATACACATATTTTACCTAGTTTGGTTAATCTAGGTGAAAAAGTGTTATACGGACCAAAGCATAACAGTACATTGATGGTGGAAATGACCTCTTGGATCCGTATGAACATCTTCTTGATTTCTTGCCCATTTTATCTTATCGCTCTCGCTAGGTTCATTGTTACCTCGGGAGTATAACCTCGCCGAGTTCTTTGTTACCCTAGGAGAATCAACTCTTGTTACCTCGCTGGGCTCATTGTTACCTTGGGAGTAAGCCTCACCGAGCTCTTTGTTACCTTAGGAGGATCTTGTCATGGTTTGGGATATCTCCGGAGTGCCCTTTCGTTATACTCTTTCATTGCCACCAATCTCGCTTGGTCCCTTGAGGTCCTCGGAGAGAAGAATTGTTCATATTTTTTGAATCGAGTTGTTTCCATTCTTGTCAATTGTTCTATATTTCGAGTATGAAGTTAATCTTGATATTTTGTTATACTCGATTAACTGTGGTATATTCATAGCACGATTTTATAAAGAAGTTTGCAAAATGATAAAACCTTTGTGAAAACCTTTCCTTGTTTTCCTCCTCACTGAGCTATACGCGAGGATCTAACTCACCCCTCTTTTATGACATTTACAGGTAAGGCTGGTTGAGTTAACTTTGCAAGTTGCAGGAAAAGGATTGCATACGTGAAAGACTTCTTGATTGAATGTTGTATAAGTACATGAGATACTTGATGTAAATTAAAGAATCTAGATCTTGTGTATAGGTATTCGGTGATAAGCGTTATGTAATTTGTTGGGTTGTGATTGAAATCTTAATTATTAGTGATGAAGTTTGTATAATGTCAGTGTTGGATAATATAACTTTAAGTTGGTGATTACTCTTTTGAGACCTAGAAACTGATCTATTGGTTAGTTATTAGGTGTGAACAAATGAATTCGATGTCTTGTAAATGTTTTTGAATTGTTGTAAACTTTAAGGCCAATGGATGGGTAATTATTTGGAGTTATTATGAAGGTTTAAGTGGATGTACATTTGCTGAATTATTAATTACATGTTTTAAGTGATTCGAATGTCATGTTTCGGCCTTAACCTAGCGATCGGTCGGGGTTGAGGCGTGGCAATTAGAATAGTATTAGAGCTTAGCTCATTAGCTAGGCACAAGCTGGGTTTGGAACCCCTGGTCAGTGGGTAGAAGCGTAAGGTGATATTGGTTGAGGTGATGTGAGTATATGTGGAGAATAGATGACTTTAACTAAAGTTGAAGGTTATGGTTGTTCGAGGTTATCCTATTCAAAGGATTAAGTTAAAGATTGAGGATACTTGAGTAAGAATTTAACCATAGTGTCATATGGTACATAAGAATTGTCTTGGATTATGAATTAAGGTGAGGTGGTATCATAGGGATAAACCATAAGGTTTGAATTGGTGATTCAGTTTTCTTACTTAGAACCTATGTGAACTTATGTGCTCATGTGTTACATGTAATTTGCCAATGTGCCTATGTGCTATAAATGAACTTTCGTGTTTAATGTGTTATATGGAGCATATGTATTTAAAATACTATAAATGCGTAGTACCTGTATGAAACTTATGTATTAGGTATGATCATAACCTATGCATGATTAGGAGTATTGATCAGACATATATTCTTGTTTCATATCATTCATACATGTCATATAACTCATATTTCACATAATGCATACATACCAAATAACCGTAAGTGGCATCGTGCATCCATACCCATAGATGGCAGGGTCAAGCACTTGTAGGAATACTGGGGCTCGAGGAACTAAGAATTTTGATCAGGCTGATTTTGGAAGAGAGATGTTCAGTATGCTAGTTACTGTCGTCGATAGGAGAGCCGGATTCTAGAAAACCAAGCAACTGGGGCACAGGGCAATAATAACACATTGAAGGATTTCTTAATCTATGGACCTCTCAAGTTTCTAGGTGAACCCGATGATGAAAAGGCTGAAGCTTGGTTGGCAAAAGTTGAAAAGATATATGTTAATCTTGACTACCGTGATGAAAAAAAGGGTGGTTTTCGCAGTATTCTTGTTAGAGGAAGATGCAGAACAATGGTGGAGAACAGGAAAGCTTTGTTGGGAGCGTGATGGCAAACTCATCACTTGGGCTAACTTCGTCAGATCCTTCAAGGAGAATTACAGTACGGAAGTAGCCCGAGAGATGAAAGAAGAAGAGTTTCTTACTTTGAAGCAAGATGGGATGTCTGTGGTTCAATATGAAGCTCATTTTAACAGGCTCTCTCGTTATCTCCCCGAGTTGGTCCAGACAGAAAACATAAGGATCAAGCAATTCATTCGAGGATTAAGGCCCGAGATTCAGAATTTTCTAGCTTCACATCGCTTTACATCCTACAGTGATATGCTAGACTTGGCATCCCGCATTGAGAAGAGGCAACTTGAAACCCAAAGTGGGCCAAGTCAAGGCAACAAAAGGCCGTTCCTATCTCAGATACCACAAGGACCCTATCCGGCCCAGAGTCAAGAGCCACCCGTTGCTACAAGGACATAACTTAGTGCCTTCATTTCCAAGACAACTCACGGGTTATCAGGTAATGCATCTACATTTCATAGGGTTATGTGCAATCATTGCAACCGGAAGGGGCACACTAAAGCTGAGTATTGGAGAAAGTCTGGTAGGTGCATTGGGTGTGGAAGTGACCAACACCGAGCTAAAGAATGCCGTAAATGGCTGGGTAAAGGTAGACCAAGACAACCTACAAGAAATGTTCCCGCTTATGGGGTTCAGAACTAAGGTTATGCAGTTGAATAAGAGAAATTTTCAGAGGCAGCAATTACAGTTGAAGGTAGATTCTCATTTGCTGGTATTCTTATCTGATGATTTTGCTCGGTATTCTTATTTGTTATTCGGATTTTATCTTGGGATTCTTAATGGGTATTCTCTCTCGGTATTCTTGGCGGTATTCTTAATTGGGACTTCTATTTGGTATTTTTATTCAGTCTTCTTATTTCGGAAATTCTTATATGCTATTCGATATTCTCTATCAGCATCTTCTCTTGGCATCCTCGCATGGTATTCTTATTCAGAGTTTTCATTCGGCATTCTTATGCGGTGTTTACATTCTAAATTCTTATACAGTGCTATTTAAATGGCGTGATAGGGATGTTCAAGTTGATCTTCTTATTCAGTAACCCCACTTGTACACTTCAGTCAGAATCATTGTAGCTTGATAAGCCATTGTCAAAAGAAGGAATTGCGAGGGCGCAGTTCTATTAAGGAGGGGTGGATGTGAAGCCCCGTACGAAACCTCATATTCATATCATATTATTTAACATGCATTTAGATTGATTTATGTGCATTTGAGTGATTTTGTGTACATTTATCTTGATTTACGTGCATTGCATCGTTTAACGTGCATTTAAATTCAATAACATGCATTTGGATGTTTTAGGTATCGTAGATATTATTTAATTACTACCCAATCACAATAACTAACTAAAATGGTTGAAATAAAACAAGGTGGCAAACTAGAAATAAGCATATAAGTTAGAAGGGCAAATGTGTAATTGACCCTTGTTGGAAATATCTCACTTAACAAAACACACATAATGCACCACACACACACACTAAAATTCTGCACACACACTCAAAACACACACAAAAATACTATACACACACACACCACACGACTCACACACTAAAAACACATACCCATTTACTCGACCAAGAGAGGGGGAGAAGAAGAAATAAAAGAGGAAAAAAAGAGAGGCAGAAGAGAGGAAACTTGCTCAAGCTATTTTAACCATTTTCAAGCTTCGTCTTTGCATCATCACCACTAAGCTTGCATTCAAACATTTATTGAGGTGAGGGATTCTTTCAAAAACTTCTTGATAAAGCTCATCTATGGTTGTATGTTGCATTTTGTTGAGTAATATAGCTTATGAAGTCCATCTATGTCTTCCTTGTGGAGTTGGGTGTGTATATGTGTTGTGGATCTAAGAATTGTAAATGTATGTGGTTTGTTGAGGAGAGGTGATTTGGGTGGAGTTTGAGCTCTTGTATGATGCTTAGAAGTCTCATTGAACATGCTTGATTGATGGTAGGAGGTGGTATGGATTGTTAGGTTGATTTTGGAGAAAATTGTCTTTCCCGTGCAACTATCCGGAAGTTACAGCCCTTATTCGGTCGCCAGGATAGAGGCCACAACGCCCGGCAGAAAGGTCCGATCCGGGCGTTACCTGCTTCATCCGGTCGACCGGATGAAGGCTGCAACGCTCGGATGTTTGACAACCCTGCGCAATGATTTTTCGGAGGGTATATCTCATTCGTTTCAACTCTGAATTTCATTCGGTTTGATTATAGAACTATCTACATTCGATAAGCTTAAATTCTAGACCAAAACAAGATTAATTGGAGTTTGGGGAAATAAGCAAATTTATCTCCAAAGTTAGGCTAATGCAGAAGCATTGTCCAAAATGCAAGGATCTTTTTTTAGAGATTCCGGAAGCTACCGACGTCGGATTAAGGCACGGTCAGATGCGTTAGAATCGTATTGAACCCTAGATTATTAAGGTAGAATATAATTATGGTTTTATTGTATTTTCTTGATTTCATATGTCTAGCATGATCAATAACCATTTAGAAGCATTAATTGTGGTACTACGAATGTTTATAAATGCGAGGTGTTCATATGTTTGCTTCCTAAGTCATATGATATAAACTTGAACATCCTTGGATTATACTCAAATCATGAATATACTTGCTACTTGCTAATTGGCTATACACATGTTTTACCTAGTTTGGTTAATCTAGGTGAGAAAGTGTTATACGGACAAAGCAAAACACTACGGTGATGGTGGAAGTGACCTCTTGGATCCGTATGAACACCTTCTCGATTTCTTGCCCACTTTATCTTATCGCTCTCGCTAGGCTCATTGTTACCTCGAAAGTATAACCTCGACGAGCTCTTTGTTACCCTAGGAGAGTTGGCTCATATTGATCTCGCTAGGCTCATTGTTACCTCGAGAGTATAACCTCGCCGAGCTCTTTATTACCCTAGGAGAATCAACTCTTGTTTACCTCGCTGGGCTCATTGGTACCTCAGGAGTAAGCCTCGCCGAGCTCTTTGTTACCATAGGAGGATCTTGTCATGGTTTGGGATATCTCTGGAGTGCCCTCCTATTATACTCTTTCATTGCCACCAATCTCGCTTGGTCCCTTGAGGTACTCTGAGAGAAGAATTGTTCATATCTTTTGAATCAAGTTATTTCCATTCTTGTCAATTGTTCTATATTTCGAGTATGAAGTTAATCTTGATATTCTGTTATACTCGATTAACTGTGGTATATGCATAGCACGATTTTATAAAGAAGTTTGCGAAATGATAAAACCTTTGTGAAAACCTTTCCTTGTTTTCCTCCTCACTGAGCTATACGCGAGGATCTAGCTCACCCCTCTTTTATGACATTTACAGGTAAGGCTGATTGAGTTAACTTTGCAAGTTGCAGGAAAATGATTGCATACATGAAAGACTTCTTGATTGAATGTTGTATAAGTACATAAGATACTTGATGTAAATTAAAGAATTTAGATCTTGTGTATAGGTATTCAGTGATAAGCATTATGTAATTTGTTGGGTTGTGATTGAAATCTTAATTATCAGTGATGAAGTTTGTATAATGTCAGTGTTGGATAATATAACTTTAAGTTGGTGATTACTCTTTTGAGACCTAGAAACTGATCTATTGGTTAGTTATTAGGTGTGAACCAATGAATTCGATGTCGTGTAAATGTTTTTGAATTGTTGTATACTTTAAGGCCGATGGATGGGTAATTATTTGGAGTTATTATGAAGGTTTAAGTGGATGTACATTTGCTGAATTATTAATTACATGTTTTAAAAGATTCGAACATCATGTTTCGGCCTTAACCTAGTGATCGGTCGGGGTTGGGGCGTGGCAGGAAGTAGTCAAGATAATCTATTGCTGATGAATGGACCACGGTTGGTCATAAAAACTCTGTTCCAAGTGGCAGTAAACCAACTTCTCCAAGTTCAGTTGCTAATAGTAACAAATATGGAGTACTTGGAGATCGAGGGAGGAACAGGGGGAGGATCTTGGTGAAACTATTAGGGACTTGGTTGGAACTAGTACCAAGACTATAGCTGAAGGGAATTCTTTCGAAGTCTCGGTTACTTTATGAAGTTTGCTTCTTGGAATATCATACGGCTCAACAAAGCCTTCAAGCAAGTAGAAGTTGTTAATTTTGTGAATAAAAGACAGTTAGACTTTTTTTGCTTACTGGAAACCAAAGTGAAGTCGGAGGTTGCCCCAGGGATTATTAGAAGAAGGTTTAAAGGCTGGGAGTTTTTGAACAACTACAACAAAATGCATCGTGGTAGGATCTGGGTTTTGTGGAATAACTCAAAGGTGAAAATTACTAGAAAGGATGCGTCGGACCAGGCAATCCATTGTTAGGTCGAGGGTAACAATATAAATTTCTTTTTGACTGTTGTTTACGCGGGAAGTGATAGAGCCGATAGAGCCTCCCTGTGGAGCGGTATCACCAGATGGAAACAGATGGTGGGTGACAATCCGTGGGGCATTATTGGAGATTTTAATGAAGTTTTGAGGCCAAATGATCGTTTAAGACAGTCTAGTATCACATTGGGTATGAGAGAATTTGCGGACTGGATTGTTGATAATGAATTGAGTGAAGTTGGTAATACTGGGTAATTCTTCACATGGAGTAACAAGAGTATGGGGTCCGATTTACAACATAGTAGGTTGGACAGAATGTTTGTTAATGAGAAATGGTGGCTGAACCTTCCTCATATGGATTTATTTGTTGATGTTCCGGGTGTCTCGGATCATAACCCTATTGTGGCCTCGCTTAGATCTAGGAGTTCTACTCGACCCAAACCCTTTAAGTTCTTTAACTTATGGGCGGAGCACGAAGAGTTCATTCCTACTGTACAACAAGCTTGGAAATATTGTGGTAGTGGGACTCCTATGTTCACTCTTTATCAAAAACAGAAGGCAGTTAAAAAGGAGTTGAGATTATTCAATAAAAAATGGTTTCGAAAAGTGCCTAAGGAGATTGACAATATTAGGAGCAGGTTGAGAAAAGTCCAAATTATGTTGCAGCAGAATCATGATGGTGCTCTTGTGGGTGAGGAAAGACTGCTTGTGGGGAGGCTTGACAAAAAGATTAGAGAAGAGGAGGCCGTTCTTCACCAGAAAGCTCGAGTCAATTGGATTGCAAAGGGTGATGCAAACTCAGCTTACTTTCATAAATGTATTAAGGGAAGAATTATCCGAAATAAGATCACGCGCATTGGTAGGGAGGATAGTTCTTGTATTACTGAGGAACAGGGGATTAGAAATGAGATTGTGGAACACTATGAGAATTATCTTTGCACAGCTCGTAGTGAGAACTTTATTTTCTCTTCCGAGGACATTAGAATGATCTTGGGTAAATCTATTATGAATGAGGATCACGAGGCTATGATTGGGGTTATTACAAATGAGGAGATTAAAAGCACAATCTTTGGTATGAATGATGATAAAAGCCTTAGGCCGGATGATTTTTCATCGCTGTTCTATAAGAAAGCTTGGTGCATTGTGGGTAGGGATATGGTTAGAGCGGTACAATCTTTCTTCGCTTTTAGCCAGATGCTTGGGGCATGTAATTTTACCAATATCACCCTTATTCCGAAGAATAACTGCCCTTCAAAGTTGACTGACTTTCGGCCAATTTCGTGTTGCAATGTTGTTTACAAATGTGTGTCCAAGATCATCGTTAATAGAATCGAACCATTTTTGCAGGATCTTATTTTTGTTAACCAATCTGCTTTTATTCCTAACAGGTTTATTGCGGATAACATCCTGATGGCTCATGAGCTTATCAAAGGTTATGGTCGAAAGAACATTACGCCCAGGTATGCCCTTAAAGTTGATTTGCGTAAAGCGTATGATTCTGTTGATTGACATTTCCTTTTTAAGGTGTTGGAAGATTTTAACTTTCCCTCAGTGATGATCAATTGGATCAAGGAGTGTGTCTCCTCAACTAGATTTTCAGTTGCTATTGATAGCAGTCTTGAGGGCTATTTCAGAGGAGCTAGAGGTTTGAGATAGGTGGACCCGTTATCTCCTTATCTCTTTGTCCTTGCTATGGAAGTGTTTGCGGGTATTATAGATAAGATGGCGGGAGGTAAAGAGTTCTCCTACCACCCTAAATGTGCAGGAATGAAGATCACTCATCTTTGCTTTGCCGATGATGTCTTAATTTTTGCAAGAGCCAAAAGAAGTTCCATTTTGGCGGTTAAAAAGGCTTTAATGTTATTCAGCATATCGTCTGGTTTGAATGTTAATGTTGGAAAAAGTAGTATGTACTTTGGAGGTAACAATCCCCTCAAAGTTGAGTTGTTGGGTCTTGTCAACTTCATTGAGGATTCTTTACCATTCAAATATTTGGGAGTGTCGTCGTCCTCTAAACAGCTCACTAAAGCTTCGTGTAAAGAACTTGTTGATAAAGTCTTAGCTAGGGTTGATCACTAGACCTCGAGGAGCCTGTCTTATGCCGGAAGACTTGTTCTCATTAAATCGGTGCTTTATGGCATCCAAGCTTATTGGACTGGGATTCTTTGCTTGCCTAAAGGTGTTCTGAATGAGATTGAGAGTAAGATGGCAGCCAACCTTTGGAAATGAAAGGATGGAAGTGCAAAGGGGCCAAAGTTAGCTAGGATCAAATTTGCAAACCCAAAATTGAAGGCGGGTTAGGTCTTAGGCGCTTAGGCGATGTGAATAAGGCTGATATGTTGAAACATTATTGGAATATCCTTTCGGATTGCAATGCTCTTTGGCCTAAATGGGTGAAAATTTACTATACTAAGAATGAGTGTATTTAGGACTGCAAAATCGGGTCTTCTAGCTCTTGGCAATGGCGAAAATTGATGAAACTTAGGGAGTATGTGAAGCACCTTTTTGAGATGAAGATTGGGGATGGTACGAACATTTTTTTTTGGCGTGAGCTTTGGCATCTATGGGGTTTCCTCAAGGATCACTTTTCTTGGCAAAATATTGTTGATTCTGGGATTGGGTGGTATGAAAAGGTTTCAAAGATTGTTTGCAATGGAATTTGGAGTTGGCCAACCAACCCACTCTTTCATCAAGTTAATACCATCATTCTCAATCTTGCAAATACACAAGATCATACCAAATGGTTAGTGTCACGACCCCAATTTTTTTTTCAATCGCTAATATAATCTCTGATACCATAAATAAACCACAAACATTTCTGGGATCGTGATGCCACGGGCTTAAGAAGATCGCTCCGCCTAAGTCCGCTAAGACACAATTACAATAGCCCGAGTACTATTATCATAATTCAATATTTCAAGTCTTTTAAAAACAATTATTTTCCAATTGCTAAATTCCAAGTTTCAAAATTTCATTTACCTTAGTTGAGGGACTAAATCTAGTTGTAACTTAGTTGATTTAATTACCAATCCAAACTTAGTCAAATTTTCAGCCTATTATTAATTTACTTGAAAATCGGGCAGCACAATGGCTGTATTTTGGATTTTTCAGTTTTAACCTGCAAACAGAAGAGTCACAAGCCACAACTCCAAATCCTTCACTACTGTTCCTCAACTTCAACTTTCAACAATATTTTATAATTCGCCCAACACATTTTAAAACGACAATCTAATTCCAAAGTATAACATATATCATTTGTGCAACCAAAACTTATATATGTATAAGTACGACATCTAACTATTAAATTAATTCAAATACCACATATTATACAAACTTTATCACTAGAGATTAAAGTCACGAACATATATTCCCTAGCACACATCACCAAATATCGTACTATGGCTCACCTATACCTGAAAGGGGAAAAAACGAGGGTAAGCTTATCCGGCACCAAAGCTCGGTGAGGGGGAATCTGGGATGGGTTTTCACAATCATTTTATCTTTCAAAATCATTTTTCAAATCCATGCTCGTACAATGCACTTAAAAAGCAATTTCAACTTGATAACAATAAACTAGATATTCGTAATCAACAGATGTTTAATGGAATAAGATAAATCGGTTCACCATAATCAACGGATTATTGATGAAACATTCATATACTATTCTCAGTTAATAATTATCAATTACACACGAAATTTCGAGCACGCAATATCTGTATTCAAGAATCAATTCAAGTATACATATACAAATCATATGTCACACAATAAGTAAGAAATAACTTACTCTTTCCAACATCTTCAAGGAAGTCAATGCCTTCAAGCGAGAAGAGGATTATAAATCATATAACAAGTGGTGGAGGTGGCCTGCCTCGCTAATAATTGAGATGTTCAACATCTCTTTCCTTATCTCCCCAATAGAGTATTCCGGATAATACTCAAACCTACGACCCGATTCTCCAAAGAAATCGTTGTTCCCGAGCGAGAGGGGAATAGGACCATCGTAGACGTAAGATCACCGATACCTCGAGGATGTTCGGCGTAGTATGCACACTACCATGCCAACACTAGGTGGTTGCAACCTCTTTTAACACCAATTCCAATCCAAGTTCACATAATACGAGCATTTAAAGCAATCAAATAAGCATAAATTCAAAACATTCACATAGTTATACATTTATAGCAAACCGGGTAATTAACGAGCAACATGCAATATAATCCATATAAATGATCACACAAGTGTCCTAACATATCTAGAGGTCATATAATATCATTGCACATTAGTAGAAACAAGCAACTTAGCCATTCTGTCAAATACGCTAAGCATTAGAACTTAATTAATTCATCTAAGCCACTGCATTGTCCCAACTTTAGCAAATCAGTTAACTATCTTCCAAAATTTCAATTACTCTGTTTTCAGTATAGAATTAAATCTCTTCAAGTGTAGATAACTCTGGAATCAAGAAAAACTCAATTTCAATCTAAAATGACTAAGTTATAACCAAGTTAATGCATCTATGTCTTGACTGTCCAGATTAAAGACTATTCTGGGGTTATTTTGAAAATGAAAAATTCAGATATTTAAAACGATGGAATCCGACATTTTGTAAAACACAAAAGTTGTTTCTAACTATCTGATATAGCTACTGTGAAAGTTTCGTTCGATTCCGAAGTCGTTTACTATTTTTAATGCACAAAAGAAACTTAAGGCAGTGAGCTGTCAGATTTAACAACAATCCCGTAACCTACTATCTCATGTGTTTTTGAGCATGAAAATGATTTTTTCTCATGATATGGCCAACTGGAGAAATGTTCCTTTATGAGTTTTATACATTTCCTGAATTTTTCATATTTTTATAAAATCATCCATCTATAAAAGGGGCTAAAATTTCAGATTTGTACAAATCTGTCCAGTGGCAGTAAAATTTTTAATACCTACTGTCTTGTGTGTTTTTGGGCATGAAAACGATTTTTTCTCATGACATGGCCAACAGAAGAAATATTCCTCTATGAGTTTTCTATGTTTTCTGAATTTTATAGATTTTTATAAAATCATCTAGCCATAAAAAGGGGCTAAAATTTCTGATTGGACAAATTTGTCCAATAACTATTCCGAGATTTTCATTGCATGTTCTAGCTTCTAAATCATCAACAACAACTACTATACAACCAAGCAATCTCTAGCAACCTAAATAAGTAACAATCAACCATATTTACATTGCTAGATACAAGCTTCATCATCAAGAACACTAAAAAATTCCTGCAACTACATCTTTGATTTAAATCATCAACAACAAGCTCCAACAACATTTCAGCCATGGATTTGCTATTATAACACCATACAAGCTTCATGAATCCATCAATATGTATTTATATATCATAAATATCCATTTTGAAAGAACCCTCACCTTAATGAAGATAGATGCTAAGAATGATAGAAGAGTGAAAGGATTTGTAAGAACCACGCAAATTAAGTTGAACACCAAGTCCTCCTTCTTCCTCCTAGCTATGACCAAGTAGTCATTCTTTACTCTACTAGTTTCTTGCTTTGAATTAACCTCTTGTGTGTGTGTGTGTGTTCAGATGTGGGAGAGGGAAACGAAGAGATGAAAGACCCTAATTTACTCAAAAACAAGTCAACTTGAGGGACAAGAAGACACCTTTCCCCCAAATTCCTCCATGTTTTCCTCCTACTTTTGGCTAAAGCAAGATTTCTTTTCTTTCTTTTTTTCCTCCTATGGCCTGCTATGGCCTCCCTTTTGTCCCCCAATCATCATATGTTTTTATCCAAGTTAGGTAGAAAAATAACTAAGGTAATTGGGTGAAAGGCTAAGTCAAATGGTCAAGCTTCGTCAAACCCGCGTAACAAAACAGTTCTGCGACACTTAACAAAAATGACCATAATTTCTTTTAGAAAACTCCAATTCATGAACGGTTTGAAGCATTAGAAACTAGACTCGTAGAGCTTTTCATCCATATATAATTTGCCACCTAACTCTTTTCCAATTGGTACAGTTTAATTCTAAAGTTGACCCCAAAAATTTATAAGTTTTGCTATTTGACTCCAAGTGTTTTTCTATCTTTGTAATTCTTCCCCTTTCCTTTTCTTCCTATAGCCAGGTGTTTCAAGTGTAGTTTATAAGCTAATCCTAATCCTATGTAGTTTAATTGGTGTCTAAGTCAAAGTTTATTTAATTGCACTTTGGCCCCAAAATTTTCTAACATTTGCAAAGACTCTCTACTTAGTTCCTGTAATTTTAACTTAGTTTCTGACTTATTTCTATTGCACCTAGTAAACATTTAAGATATATAGTGCACTAAAAGATATTTAACTAATGTCTACTTTATCTAAAACACTTAATGCGTGTAAAACGATGTAAATGTACACAAAAGTCTGTGAATGCAAGTAAGATGATACAAGTGCACGTTAATACTCATAGCTCATATAAATAAATGCATGAGTGTGTGTGCGGGGCTTCACAGTTAGGTTGTTCTAATGGCAGATTCTCGGTCTCGAGTGCTTGGGATTGCATCCGGAACAAAGACCCTACTGTTGAGTGACACGATGTTGTCTGGGGTAAGTCCTTTATTCATAAGTGTAGCTTCATTGCTTGGATGTCGATTCTTGATAGACTTCCTGTTAAGACAAGGCTTCTTGAATGGGGCGCCATTGAGGATAATATCTGTGTTATTTGTGGTTTGGCTAATAAGGATAGGCATCATTTGTTCTTTCAATGTGGAATGAGCAAGCGAGTTTGGGATTTGGGATCACGGATTACAACTTGCTCTCATTCCTCACCATATGCCTTCGTGGGATGGGATTGGTGAATGGACTAGGAGGTTCTGTAAGGGGAAGGATCTTCAGGCTTTGATCATTAGGCTCTTATTTTGTACTACGGTGTACTCCATTTGGAGGGAACGCAATAATAAACTTCATGGTCAACAGTTTGATACTGAAGAGCACATCAAAAATGAAATTGTTAATCTAGTTCGATTGAAGGTTTGTGGGAAAAAAAAGTTTAGACGTAATCTGGTCAACAATGAACTTTGCATGAACTGGGATCTCGGCGATATCTGTTTGTAATCTTTTCAATTTGGTTGTTTTTTTTTTTGTGTGGATTTTGTACTTGAGATTTTGAGTTTAATATCAATGAAACACTTTGCTTAATTAGCAACAAAAAAAAAAAGAGTAATAATTGATCAATTGGTGTGTGTCAATTTTAAAAATTGGAGGATCTTTTTGAAAAGCAAAAAGTATTAAATAACAATCTTAATTTATAGAGAAAATCTTTATTTTAGAACATTCAATAAAGTTGAATATCGTCTTTGCTAAAGTAAAATAAATGTCTTCTATGATTTGACTAAATTTGAATTATTTTACATCTGAAATTTCACTGAAAGTTTTTGCGAACATCAATTTCTATAGTTATTTTTTTTATTGACTGTGGCAGCTATTCTGAAGAAATAATATGAAACAGAGAAGTTTATTTATGTCTTTATTACACTTTAATTAATTGCTACAATAAATAACCCATGCATTCAATTGAGTCTTTTTTACCCCCTAATGGGCTCTCTCGGGAGTTACTGGTAAGACAATTTACTCCAGGGACAACAAAATAAAGTGATCTTTGAGCATTTAATGAATTATAACACTTTTTATTGTTATATAAGAAGAAGTGCTGTCTTCTACATCTCAACTAACTATACCCAATAGTCATTCAATGGGAAAGATAGTTCAGATTCCTACCGCCATTTTAGTCTTGCTCATAATTTATAATACACAGCTTGTAGTTTCTCAAGCACAAGAACCTAATGAAAAACCTCCGATTGAAACTGAACCAGATGATCCATGGTACGGGCAGACGTTACCCCCACAACCAAGGAAAGGCTATTATAGGTTTTTAGGGAATTGCATCAATGTTCTAACCAGAAAATGTGGAAAAGAGATGGCTGATTATATTTTCAAGAATCAAGAATTAGATGGTCCTTGTTGTTGTAATCTTCAAAAAATGGGACAACTATGTAGTAAAGCAATATCCTTCACGCTTGGACAAATTCCAAAGTTCAAACCACAAGCTGCAGTTATTTTCCAAAAGAATGATGAGGCCTTTGATAAGTGTTCAAGACTTCCAACAAACATTTGCCTGTAGGAAAATGGAGGCCATGAAAATTTACTGTGTATTTTGCATATGTAATTATCACTAAATATATTTTGAAATGCAAGTTAGGAGAGTGTTACAAAGGTGTAGTCTATCGAATTTAATTCTCTGAGGGACTATCAATGTGCAAACCATAATATCCTTTTGGGTGGATGTTAGTTTCGATAACTTATTTTTATCCTCTAATTAGCTTTGAAAAGGATAAATTTTATTGATTGGTTTACATATATTTTAAACCTCATGGTTTAAATGCATCAGCTATACTTTGAAGTGACAAACAAGGGGAATCAACCTCTAAATTTGTAAACAATTAAATTCCGGCTACAGCCTCCATGTAGCTTAAAAAAAAAAAAAAAAAAAAAAGCTGATAGATAAGCTTTTTTTTTTATTATTTATAATCCTAACATAAAGTACTTTATTAACATCCACTGTTAGAAAGTTGCAAATACTAGTTTGAATGAAAACTTTTGAAGTTTTCATTTGGGTCACATTTCAAGTCCAGATGCTTCCAATTTCGTTTGCATAATTTGGTCAAGTCGCTCTTGCATCTCAGGTGTGAGGGTGTTCTTCCAATTCCCTACAATACCAAGCCTGAAATAGGAGCTATTCGGTGCCTTAACCCATGGATCCACACCATTCTTGTTCACCTCTAAGTTCTTAAGCCTCTCAAAGCTGCATCTCTGCAACACATTAATTCTCAACCTGTTCATCATTTTCAAATGGCCTTCCAAGAAAACTTCCTAGTTTCTTCACTTGCACTTTTGGTTCTCTTTTCAGCTCTTCATACTTGAGGAACAATATCTTGTGAGGTCGTTTTAATCTCTCATTCCAGTATTGCAACACATTATCAAAGAAAGGACCAAATGGGACAGTACCGTTGTAGAAATTCTCAAATGCAATTTCGAAAGGGTGTGGCCTGAAATTGTTGAAGTAATGCCACATGGATACAACAGTATCTTTGGGATTGCGAACGACATAAACAATCTTGCCTTTAGAGTACTTTTTGATTGAATCAGGCAAGACACTGTAAGGCATGTGAGTATGGAAAGTCCTTGGAGATTGGAAAGCTGAAAGATCAGGCTTAGGATTAGCTATGTAAGTTTGAGTTTCCAGGGTCTGTACATCGAAGGCAGGATGGTTTTTGACAAGAGGGTCATCATCATCATCAATGGAAGTTAATTTGGGGTCTCATGATGCAAACAAGAAGGGCTTTGAGCCAAGTTGTACCTGTTTTCATGGAGGAAGTCGGGATAATATCTTCATCGCGCACATCGAAATGTTTCTGAATAGCTTGTGCAGCTTCAAGGTGAAGTGGTGTACACCAGTAGCCTTCCCATTGATAGAGGTCGAAAAGACCACCGTAGCTACACCTTCGGAGTTGTTCAAGCAAAGGCTTCAAAGATTCAGAGCATTGATTAACAACTGATTCAATAGTAGCTTTTGCCATGGCAATAAGTGGAATCTACAAATCAATCTGTAGAACAAAAGATAAAATGAAGATTAATATTGTGATTGTATGTTTCGTTCTTGCCTTCATGGGGTTATATATAGATCTTGCTTGTTTTTTTCTTGGGTGAATAGCACCAGACCCTTGTGGTCAGTGGAAGAGTCAGGTACCGGAGGTTAGGGGGTGCACCATGTGACGAAGTCAATAACCGAGGGCACAAACACTCATTTATGCAATTTTTTTTATATATAAATAAAAAACTAGCTATATATCTATAACTATGATTTTAATGATAAGAGCTTACAATATTGAAAAATGGAAAATTCACTGGCATCTAAATTTTAATTGTTTAATTAAAGACACAAAATATTCAATTAGAATAAAAATAATCTAAAAATTATTCAAAAAATAAAAATAAAAATAAATGTACAATTAAACTAAAAAAAATTTAACTTAAATGTTAAAAATATTACAAAAATAAACGAAGCGAAATTTATACACAATGATAAACACAAGTCTCCAAAATATAGAAAATAAATTGAAAACTAATTTAAAAAGAAGAAAATAGAAGTGACAAATGAAGAGAGAGAAACATGAAAAATAAAAATAAAAAATAAAAGATTTTTTTTTTTCAAATTTCAGGGGGTGCACATACTTGGCTCCGCCAGTGCTTGTGGTTCGCTATAAATGCACACGATCTGTTATCGCAAAATCTCCTCGAAACTCCATGTGGTCCACCATACAATGTATACCCACTCCCAACTTATATTTCTGTCAAAATTAGTAACGGAATATGATAAAAGACTATTATGCCCTTAGACATGAGAGAAGGTTTCATAACTAGCTCCCGCATAAACACGAGGGCATAAACATGAGAGAAGGTTTCATAACTACGACGCTCAGAATCTAAAAGAAATGGGATCTGTATAAGGTTGGCTGCTGTGATCCCTGCCTCTAGAAAATGGCCAAGAGACGAGTGGTGTTCGTGCTCACACAGTCACTACTCAGCCTTCAGCATAGGGAATTTAATTAGGCTTAAAATTAAGTTTGGGGGGGGGGGGGGGCGGCGCTAAATTGCAACACACACGCGTGTCTTACACACTGCATTAAAAGTGACGGAATATTAGACGGTGAAAGTCATAGGGTCTGGAAGAGGTTTTGCGATCACAGGGAGTCGTGTACATTTACGGCGGAACATAAGAGGATCTGGTACTATTTACTTCTTTCTTTTTGGGTGCAATTAAGGCTGAAGCTAACTGTATTCAAATTCAAAAACTCTGATTACAACATGTTGTTACCCAATCATTCTACACAACTCTTGACTCTATATATATATATATATATATATATATCGATCTTGCTTATCCATGGCTATTGCGGAAGTAACGTGTGAGCAAATTATTTTCTAGACCAAAACAAAGTTCTGAAAGAGACAGAAAAAACTTGATGGAAAAGGTGAAACAGAAACATATCCGCCTGAGTCACGTACCTTCTCAAAGCTCCTCCCCACCATCAACGACAAGGCACTTGGTCCCCTCCCATTAACATCAAAAACGGCAACAATTGTTATACATCGTGATCTATTTCTTGAAGAGCTTAGACAGATGCTGCACCATGGTTGTTCCCTCAATGGCTTTGGTTGCATCTGTAATCATTCTGAGCTGTCGATTTAATCAAGAATGGAAGAAAAGGTAAAATGTAATATGAATTAAATTTTACTAATATGAGTGGAAAATAAATGGTCCAACAATATGACCCAAGTAATGGTCTATTATGACCAACTAATGGTCCAAATTCTAGTGTATTTGTATGTAAAAATCTAGAACAAAAGAAAAAGAAAAAATGGAAAAAAGGGAGAATTGCCTTAGGTAGTTGTTGGTTTTGTAAATAAAGTAGGTGGAAGGTAGAGTACGTGTTGATAGTTGGGTTTTGGATCCGTTGTAATATATTGTATTGTTACGAGAGATAGAAATAAAATTTAATAGTTGTAAATTATTTAAATTATTTTATCATAGTTATATAAATATTCTATTACTATTAAATTTTATTTATAATATTATAACGTAAATTTTTAAAACTGGCCTAAAACTAATAACAAGCAATTCCATATCAGACCAAGTTCCCATCCTGATCTTCATTTCCTTCATAATCCTCTACTTTTCCAAATTACTTCTATTGTGGCAAATGCATGTAACTACTAGATGAATGATCCAAACATAAAAGGAAACTGACCTACTTATGTTTCACTATTAGTATAGCATATACTATATCAATCTCTTCAACTTTTGTTAATTTAAAATATTCAAAGAAGACTTGTTTGCACAAAAAGTTATGCAATGCAATGAGTAAATGCGTAAATATTGGAGTCTAAATAAGATTCACCCTCTTTAAGACTAAGTCGCCTCGCTATTGTAATTAATTACCATTACTGGCAGCAATTTCTTAGGATCCAATGATCTTTGTTTGACGGTAACAACACTTCAAACTGTTCAGATACATACGGCAAACTAAATAATTTACAAAACTAATCTTTCTTTTTGATAATGGAGACGTGTGTATGTAACATATGAAAATCTTAATTTTGATGCCAAACCAATTGCGGTATCTATGGAGGTTTTAATGCATGTTCGTAAAAGGTCTAAATCTATTTTCACCAATTATGTTTATTCACAGAGGAGATATGTCTGTAGGAATAATGTTAAAAAATTTGGAATAAAATTAAATATAATTCTAACAAAAATTAAAGCTACTTATTTTTGCTGAGTTAATTCTTCAATTTTCTCATTTACTTCGCATTTGGTTTAGACCCAAATGACAACCAAATTCAACTTTTAATATGTTAAGGTTTTTTCTTTGCTAATTAAGTGACGTCCTCCATTCAATTGTTTAAAAGAAAATAGGGAGACAAAAGTTAACATTGCAGAAACTAAGATCAAATATTTTTAACAAGTTTGAAAAATAGTAACGGAATATGTTTCGGGTCAATAACACTTTGCCCTCTTAAGGTATAAGTAGACTAAAAATTTAATCCTTGATCTATTTTTTATATCATTTAGCCCCTTCCTTGTATTAGTTAATAAAAGTGGTAGTCAAAATATTGTATAAAAATTTAAATGTACATAACTACCCTTACGAGGATTAAGTGAACCAAAATAAATATAAGGGACCAACCTGCTACACTCCATATACATTGAAGAAGTAGAGTATTCCTAACCTTTTTAACAAAGAAAATTGTTGCATTATTCATACTTCAAGAATAAATTAAAAGAAGGTTGAGTTTGTACTCGATCATGAAAGCATAATGCTAATTTGATCATTATACCTTCTCCATCTGTCAAGCCATCTTCTTTGCCTCATATTTAACTCCTTTTGGGTAAAAATATACTTTAAGCTTTTATGATCTGTGTATATCTCACACTTTACCACATAGAGATAATGCCTCCAAATTTTTAGAGCAAAAATAATAGATGTCAACTCAAGATCGTGCGTCGGATAATTCTGCGCATATGTCTTTAATTGTCTTGAAGCATATGCAATGACCTAGTCATATTGCATTAGAACACATCCTAAACCGTTCTTTGAAACATCATTGAAAATAGCAAACCCCTCACTACCACACGGAAAAGCAAGCACTGGAGATGACACCAAACGCCTTTTCAACTCTTGAAAGCTTTCTTCACATTGACTAGTCCATTCAAATTTTGTTTCTTTTTGAGTCAAGCGTGTCAACAGTAAAGCAATGCGAGAAAATCCTTCAACAAATTTACGATAATAACCTGCAAGCCCTAAAAAGCTTCGAACTTCTTTAACAGTTGTCGGTCGACCACAATTTACCACGGCTTCCACCTTTTTAGTATCAACAGAAATTCCTTTTTCTGATACCACATGCCCAAAAAATGACACTTCATCAAGCCAAAATTCACACTTTTTAAATTTCGCATATAATTTCTTTTCTCTTAAGACCTTCAGTACTATTCTTAGATGCGCCTCATGTTCTTCCTTACTCTTCAAATAGACAAGAATGTCATCAATAAAAACTACTACACATTAATCCAAGAGATATTTAAAGACCCAATTCATTAGGTCCATGAAAGCCGCAGGGGCGTTGGTCAGTCCAAAAGGCATCACCAAAAACTTGTAATGACCATACCTTGTGCGAAAAGCCGTTTTGGAAACATCTTCCGCCTTAATCTTCAATTGATGATAACCTGACCGCAAATCAATTTTTGAAAATACTTTTGCTCCTTGCAGCTGACCAAATAAATCATCAATCCTCGGCAAAGGGTACGTGTTCCTTATTGTCACTTTATTAAGCTCCCGATAATCAATGCACAATCTCATCGTACCATCTTTCTTTTTGACAAATAAAACCGATGCTCCCCATGGTGAAACGCTAGGGCGAATGAATCCCAAGTCAAACAATTCTTATAATTGTTTATTTAGTTCCTTAAGCTCACCAGGGGTCATCCGATATGGAGTTTTTGAAATTGGATTTGTACTCGGTACCAAGTCAATAGTAAACTCTATTTCCCTATCTGGTGGCAATCCAGGTAAATCTTTGGGAAATACATCTTGAAAATCACGTACAACAAGAATTTCTTCCAACTTCAGTTCACCTTGACGTGTATCTTTCACGGTACATAAATAACCCTTACATCCCTTACTTAACAACATTTTAGCTTGAAAAGATGAGATAAGATAGGGAGGGTTATGAGTCTTACTGCCAAAGAAACAGAATTTTGGGTGACCCAGTATATGAAAGGTCACTATCTTTTGGTGACAATCAATAGAAGCATGAAACGTCGCCAAGCAATCCATTCCCAATATTATGTCAAAGTCATGCATTGCTATCATAACTAGATCTACAGGTAACTCTTTGTCTGCTATTCTGATTGGACAAGCTTTATATACTACATTGGTAACTAATGTTTTCCCAACTGGGTTGACGACACAAAGTTCAAAATCCATAGGCTCAGACACAAATTTATATTTTTTCACATATTCAATAGAGGTGAAGGAGTGTGAAGCACCCGAGTCAAAAAACACATAGGCATATGCTAAAGATATCGGAACTATACCTGTCACCACATCATTATATGCTTGAACATCTTGTTGAGTTAAAGCATATACTTTGCCCTGCGCTCTTGGCCTTTGGTTCTGAGACCATCCTTTAGCTGGAGAGTTAGCTTGTGCTCTTCCAACTTGAGTTACTCGGTTTACACCAGAATTGTTCCCTGTTGGTCCATTAATCATTTCAGGACAATTTGTTATTCGATGACCCAGCTTACCACACTTAAAGCATGCACCGGTGGCCCATCTACAATATTTCTCTTCGTGATTTTTCCCGCACCTCGGGCATTGGACTTCATTTATTTGTTGTGGAAACATTACTTCATTGAACATTTTGCTTCTTGTTTGTAGGGCCCCCTTACTTTTTCCCATTATAAAATTGTCCTCCTCCTGGTCGTTTCTTCTGATTATTAGCTTTACCTCTTTTGTCTCTATCTTTTTGGATGTCATTCAGCCCTTCTTCAACCATCAAAGCTTTGTTAACAATTTCTCTATATGTCTTCAGTTCAAAATTTCTTACTTCATGTCTAATTCGTGGTCTTAGTCCATCTTCAAATCTCCTAGCTCGACTTTCGTCTTCTAGTGTTAATCTTGTGGCAAATCTTGACAATCGATCAAATTTAGCTTCATATTGTGCCACTGTCATGCTTTCCTGCTTTAAGTTAACAAATTCACTTTCCCTTTGGATTCGGACATTCCTTGGAGCATATTTCTTCTCGAAAGCTTCTTTAAATTTTTCCCATGTGAGTAGCTCAGTTTCCCTTTCACGTTGGCGTTTTTCTGCTTGCCACCATTCATAAGCATCACCTTGAAGTTGATACGAAGCATAAACTACTTTGTCTGAATCTAAATGATTTAAAGTTCGAAAAGCCTTCTCAATCTCATTCAGCCACTTTTGTGCTATAAAAGGATCAGTAGTTCCTTCAAAAGTAGGTAGAAGCTGTTGGATTATATGCCCTAAAAGCTAATTTTAGGACATAATAATTATATTATTTATTTAATGTGGGCAGTTTATTTAAATATAATTAATGCGATTAATTATTTAAATAAAAGTTCCTAGAATAATATTTATAGATTTTTTTCCTTAAGAGTAAGGATATGATTGACAAGAATTTATATTCATGAATATATTCTAAAATAATCCTCGATCGTAGGATAAAATAATTGGGCGTTAGTTTATCCGGAAAGATCGGATTACAATCTATCATCCAAATAATATGATATATTAATTTTGGCAATTAGTCTAATATCTTAGGGTAGATATATAAGTGCTTATTGAGAACAAGTGACTGGACATGACCGCTAGTACAACGAATTACATGGAATGGTCAATAATTCATTGTACAATGTAATAGTGCAATTAGTCCTCAGACCTGAGATACCACGGTTATCTTGTGTTAGGGATAATGTAATTTGTTAGTGCAATAAAGATAGTCTTTATCAAGGATTGGATAATATACTCAGTGATTACAATCTATTCCAGCATGAAAATAGATATGTATAGATATGGAATCTGTCAATTAGGGATCCTATGCGATCTATTAATCGAGTAACTAGAAATCTTTGGCCAAGTTAAAGAATAGTGAAAGTCGTTCTACGGATTATTCATGAGTTACTGATTAAATAGATTTGGACATATGATTAAGTAATAGAGTTTGACGACCCTATCCATGACTCTGGCTCAATCGGGATAATTTAGACATAAGGAATTTATTGCATTATTGTTATTAAGGGTTCGTAGAATTTATACTTCATCACTAGTTGGGTAGTCCTAATATACTGCTAGGTATCACTCACGACTTGCGATAATTAAATTAGAAGAGTTCTAATTAAATATTAATTAGATTAATATTATTTCACTACCAATTAATTATGAACCCGAGAGGTCACACACAAAAGAAATTTGCAAATTAAATGGATTAGAGAAAAGATTAAATTAATTTTAGGATCGTCTTAATATTAATTTAATTGGGCTCGTAGTAACTTGATATTGATCTGGTTATTATGGAGTTCAAGACTAATCAGTTTAAGACTGGCCCATATGTAACCTAGGTCATATATGGTTCTTATATATTATAATATTCTAACACAGGTCTAGCTAGCATAAAAATAATAGTCAGAATAATATGTAGAATTTTTCTAAAAAACCTAGTGGGGGTGAAACCCAATTAAGGGTGCAAATTATGTGTGGATACTTTCGGAGACTTCACAATTGGGGAGCGTTGGATCGTTCAAATCTTACATTAGATTCAGCATCGTAAAGGTAATCCTGAAATCCTTTAATGCATAATTAATGTCGATTATTATGCATGTATGTAATCTACATATATTGCCATGAACGTGATACATAAGTATTAATATTTTCCGCTTCATTTATTTTATTATAAAATTTTAAATACCATGCATGATTCCTAACAGAAACATCCGCTTAAAGTTTTGGATACTACTACGTGATACTTGTTGAGCTTGACCTCCTTGAGGTTATTGTACTTGTTGTTGTTGGATCAAGATAAACATATTTTGTTGTTGCATCATCATTCCAGCCATAACTTGTAATAATTGCATACTATCAATTTGTTGTTTGCCTTGGAAATTATCAGAACCACCAGCATTATTTTCTTGAGTCTCACCAGTTTGTAGATTCTCAGATGACATTCTACAATCATTCATAATTTAATTTTCTAGCGTGACTAAATAAAACAATAAGGTAGTGACTACACTCAATTCTATGAATGACTAACATCTAAGCAACAGTATAAAATTATAGTAGCTCAAATTATATACCAAGTATCCAAACGAACATAAGAAAAATTATTACAATAACTAACATTATACACCATCGTAACATCCCTAAGAACCATAATATATCGTCAGTAAGTTTAAATCTTGTTAAATCATCAACTTAGAAAAGAAAATACTTCAACCACTATGAGTAATGTCAAGAACTATCATTCAAACATCCGAAGACCAAAACCACATAAAATGAAGATTTAATCCAATATTTCTAAATATTCAATCGTCCAATCTAGTCTCTGATACCATTTAAATTGTCACGTCCTAAACCCACATTTCACTCAAAGCGCACGTGACAATTGCCGCACGTTTAGTGCAAGGCTCAACTCAAGTCAGACACGTAATCATAATTTATAAAATTAAGCTAAATGCCCAAATTATAAAGTTTCAAAATCTCCAAACATAATTTAATAGATAATTACATAGCAAATACTAGAGTTTGAGGTACTCTTCCATAACCATAAGACTGTTTTAGAACAGCAAATCTTTACATAAACCAAGATAGCTATATTGAAATTGCCCCAACACCATTAACCAAATAAGGACTCCACACTTCATTATTCCCATTCCATCTCATAACTTGCACCACCTGAGTCTGAAAAATCACATCAAAGAGTGAGCTAAAGAGCCCAGTAAGTACATCACAATCTTCTAGCGTGTTGGCATGACTCGAAAATATTTTGACAAATATTTTCTTCATAAGAAAATATCACAACATACTAAGTCATAAACAAATTTGTCGAAGCATACATACTAAGTAAATATGTACCAAGTTAACTAGCAACTATGATTTACGAAGTGTTACATATCACATAGTCACACAAAGATTCACAAAGACAAAGTAGAAACTAGTTTCGAATAACACATCTCATAGCGTTTACAAAGTCACAAAAATTAGTCCCTTGAAGGGACACGTATCGAAGATCAACTATAGTCGACTTGTGCATCAAAATCACATATATAATTTTGAAATCTAACTTTTGAAATGTCAAAGACTTAGCCAATTTCATGTGTCATGCCAACGAAATTTTCAAATCGAATTTTAAAGTAATAAGTAATTTCCTTGTAATAAACCAAAGTTTATCTCATACAAATTAAATTCTCATATACATTTTAGAAGATCAATTTTCATAAACTAAAAGCTAAATAAAATAATTTCAAAATTACACTTTAAATAAAGATAATTAAGATTTTCATATATAAAGACTTAATTTTAAACAAAGATATAATAAACATATTTATTCGGAATGAAAAAACTAGAAGAATTGCGGGTACTTACCTTAAGCGCGACACACACGAAAAGTTAGACTCGAATCCAAATAATGCGACAATTAATCACCAGCTAACCAATATAATCCCAATAACGTCAATCCCTATTTTACTTCACATTTATAAGTGCTCTAACATAATTTAAGCTTTAATCTCTTTTCAAACTTTCATTCGTTTCCAAAACTCTTAAAATACACACGAAAAATTATCACCATCATACGATGTTATATCCTATGAACAACTGTAAGGCCATCCTTAGTAGAGGTTGTAAACTGCAATCATAACACTTTATAGAGACTCTAATGTATAAACATCCAACCACAGCAGTAAATTTAAAGACCCAAAAAGATTTTTTTTTTTTTTTTTAGAGACCCAAATAATAAAAGTTGATAAGTCTGCAAAAAAAGTAACAAATTTGGAGACTCACTGTAGCGAGTCTCCAAATGTCTGTCAAATGACAGACATTTTCAGAAAAAAAAAAAAAAAAAAAAAACAGAATGTCGACTGCCACAAATTTTCTAGCCGTTGAAGGTGAACGTTGCCAACGTTCACCTTCAACGTATGTATATATACATATACATTGTCTGATTTTGTTTCAAGTTGAAAGCAAAAAAAAAAAAAAAAATAGAAAGATCACACCTTCAATCGAAAGAAAAAAGGTAATTTTTAGTTTTCTGTCATGGTGGCGAAGGGAGTGGGGGGCGGCGATGGTGGCAAAGGGAGTGGGGAGTGGTGATGGTGGCGATAGTGTGAAGGTAGCGGTGGTTTTGATGGTGTGACAGTGGCGATGATGGCGAGGTGGCGATGGTGACGGTGATGATGGCGATGGTGAGGGTGGCGATGATGGCGAGGTGGCGATGGTGACGGTGATGATGGCGATGATGGCGAGGTGGCGATGGTGATAGTGGTGATAGCGATGATGGCGAGGTGGCGATGGTGACGGTGATGATGGCGGTGGTGAGGGTGGCGGTGATGGCGATGTGGTGATGCAGGGAGGGAGGCGGGCAATGAGGGAAATGAGAAATGAAATGGGGAAGGGGGGTAGAGTTTGATTTAAGTTTACATATTTGTATTTTTTTTTTTTAACTGATTTTTTGTTGTTTTTCTTTATTTAAAAAATTATGTTATTTAATTTATTATTTTTATTTGTTAAAGTAAGTTTTTTTTTTAATTTTATTCATTTAAGTTTATTTTTTTCAATATTTTATATTAATATTATTTATATTTATATTTTTTGTAATTTTATTGAATTAATTTTTTTTTAGTTTGATATAATTTTATTCAATTTTTTTTGTTGAATTTTTGTTCTTCATATTATTTAAATTTATATTAATTGTATAATTTTTATTCAATTAAATTTTTTATTTTTGTTTTATTTTTTTGTAAATATTTTTTAAATTTATATTTTTGATTTTTTTATTCATTTTGTTATTTGTTTATTTTTTTTTCTTCATATTATTTAAATTTTAATTAATTGTCTAATTTGTATTCAATTAATTTGTTTAATTTTGTTGAATTTTTTTTCTAAATATTATTTAAATTTATATTTTTGATATTTTTATTCAATTTGTTATTTGTTTAATTTTTTTTCTTCATATTATTTAAGTTTTAATTAATTGTCTAATTTGTATTCAATTAATTTTTATAATTTTGTGGAATTTTTTTCTAAATATTATTTACTTTTATATTTTTGATAATTTAATTCAATTTGTTATTTGTTGAATTTTTTTTCTTCATATTATTTAAGTTTTAATTAAATTTGTTGAATTTTTTTTGTTCATATTATTTAAATCTCATTAAATTTTTTTTTCTTCAACTATGGATTCCGGCGAAGGAATTAGGGGCCGCTATTCCTTCATTTGGATAAGATATTTTGTTTCATGATAACAAATTAATGGATGAGATCATCGAGAAAATATCATATCCAATAGCCGCTATTCTGGTTTCTCGAAAATTAGTATTGTTGTAATCGAGTATAGTTAACGATATAATATTTGGCAAAATATAATCATTGTCGGAATTAATTAATTTTTAGGTTGAAATGTTCGTTAAAAAAAATTATGAATTTATAA
Source organism: Ehretia macrophylla (assembly GCA_037974665.1). Lineage (NCBI taxonomy): Eukaryota > Viridiplantae > Streptophyta > Magnoliopsida > Boraginales > Ehretiaceae > Ehretia > Ehretia macrophylla. Next base: position 67,762,043 of record CM075767.1, read on the forward strand.
GTATATAAAAAAGTTAAGTACTAAAATTCACGAAAAAGTAGCACAAAATTAGATTATGTTGAAAAGTTAATAGAGTCTCTAAAATAGAGACCCAAACAGTTGGAAAATTTTTAAAGACCCAAAAAGTAACTAAACTTTTAGGTAGGGTCTCTATTTTGTTGAAAGTCTGTAAAATAATTTTTAGAGACTCATGATTTAAAGACTCTGGTAAGGATAGCCTAACTCAGCTAAAGTGTCTAAACTTATGGTACATTTTAATCTAACATGACTTTTAAACTAGGCATCATCTACACCAGACCATAATAGCAACTGAACTATTAACAACTCATCCTACTTTAAGAATTAATATCCATAAATGAGATCATTCTTATCATCACTGTTGATAACTTAATTTGGAAACAATTGTTGTTGTTGTTTTTCTTCTTTCCAACTCAAGCAATTATTTTTATAAACACTGCAGTACTCTAGGACGAATAATACAGTCCATAGGTCAACGATAAAATCATCACCAAGATCAAGAAGTCATCAGCTGCTAAAGTTCTAGGCCAACTAAACATCTTCAAAACACATTATCATATCAATGTTCATGATAATATTCTTCTAACATCTCAAGCCAACAAACTGACGTATGCACAATAATAGTAGCCTAAGTATTATACATATTGCAGCACTAATATTTATCAATAAAGAGAACTATCAGTCGAAAGCTTACCCAATTCTAGATGCTCTTTCAATCCAATCATGTACTCTAATGCTCCAAGCTCGTTTCCATCTCTTCTCCTTGTATAAATCCAAATTGAAGGTTAGAAGTCTATAATGGTTTCTTTTATGTAAAGATATGGGAATGTTAATGGGTGATAGAAATGCCAAAAGTTGTAACTCCCCATCTCACCAATTTCCTAATAATGACACTATTGGTTTTAAGCTTTCCAACTTCCCACTTTTAGGTTAACGTTTTTGGGTCCTCTTTTTTTTTTTTTAACTGAAATTAAATTATGGCTATTACAGTATACATATAAAAAAAAAATTATTATTACTTGAATGTGAATAATACATTTTAATATTTGTTTATAAAGGAAAGTAAAATTTACCCCTAATGCATATAAAATCATGACAAAAAATATGTATTAAGTGTAGTGTATATTCGTTTGTATTACTTAATCATTCAAGGATAGTTATGACAATTCAAATTTTAGTATAATGTTTTAAATATCAATTTTAGTATAATGTTTTAACTATCATTTTCATTTTTCAAATATAAAAAGGGGTTAAGTTATATAAAAATAAAAAATAAAAAATAGGAGCGCAAAGTGTAATTAACCTATTTACTTCAGATGAGCGTTAACTTGGGAATACTTTTTGAAAAAAGAAATATATATTTGAAAAAACAAAACTCTACAAACATAAATGGACATATATATTGTAAGGCCATCTCCAACAGCTTCTCTATTTTTTTTTTTACATGTAGAGAATTTTGATCATTTTTTTACATATAGAGATTCTTTATTTCATCTTAACTCCAATAGCTTCCCTACATTCTGATTTTAGGGAATCCCTATTTTAGTGTCACTCCAACAACTTCTCTATTTTAAAGAATCTTTATTTTTATTTTACTCCAAAAGCTTCCATACATATTATTTTTAATTAAAATTTGTATCAATTTTACATTTTTTATTTGAATTTGCTAATTGTATATGATGAATTTTTATTTTTAATTACTAATATTTGTTTTTTTTTAAATTCTAATATTTTTGTATTTCTTTCTTTGTATTTCTTTATTTTTCATGACGTAATTTATTTCTAATCACTAATATAAAATTAAATAAACAAAGTTACAACTAAAATTCTAACCTTAAAACTACATTATATATAACCTATCCTATTTTTCTTTTTCATCTTCTGCCTATAATTTTAAACGTTTCATCTTAACACTACCCCATATCCATATCCGAAACACATACAACTAACCCCATATCCATATCCGAAATTACATTATCGATATTAGCTTTATGTCAAATCGGTCATTTCTCCTTATGTCATGTATTATCAATGACAGCTTTATGTCCAATCAAGCTTTATGTCCAATCAAGCTTTATGTCCAATCAAACTTTATGTCCAATCGGTCATTTCTCCTTATGTCAAATCACATAAAGTTTGTTAAAGCCTATAAATACACATACATAAAGATCACAAAATACATCAACAAATCCTCTAAAATTTGTTAGCTTCTTTGTTGTTATTTATTCTTGTGAATTTAACTATTTTGAATCCATCATATTATATTACAAATATGGCTTCCAATCTTCCTTGCATGAAAACTCTCGATGATTCGGACTCCGATGAGGAGGTGTCATTGCTCCAGATGTTGGTAAATGAAGATGAGCAACAAAGATGTCAAAATCAACGTCGCGGTTCTATTCCTGGCCATAATGTATTTTGGCGAGATAGACAACAGGGTCACGAAAGACTTTATCGTGATTATTTTGCAGAAAATTGTGTTTATCCTACTAATATTTTTCGAAGGAGGTTCAGAATGAATCGTCCATTGTTTTGCAGGATTCAATCTGCAGTTGAAGCCTATGATTCATACTTCATTCGAAAACAAAACAATGCTGGGCAATGGGGCTTGTCTTCCTTACAAAAGGTCACAACTGCACTGAGGATGCTTGCATATGGCGCAGTTGCAGATTCGGTTGATGATTATGTAAGAATAGGAGAAAGCACTGCCATAGAAACTTTAAAAAAGTTTGTCAAGGCAGTTGTGGCAATATTCTCTGACGAATATTTGAGATCACCAAATGAAATTGATATTGCAAGACTGCTAAGAGTTGGAAATCAAAGAGGCTTCCCTGGAATGTTGGGAAGTATTGATTGCATGCACTAGAGGTGGAAGAATTGTCCTACTGCATGGAAAGGTATGTACAGTGGTCATATCCGTGCACCAACAATTATTTTAGAAGCTGTGGCTTCATATGATCTATGGATATGGCATGCATTTTTTGGTTTACCTGGTTCTCTAAATGACATAAATGTTTTGGATCGGTCATCTGTATTTACTGAATTAGCTGAAGGACGAGCCCCTAAGGTTAATTATACGATCAATGGACATAATTATACCATGGGGTATTATCTTGCAGACGGTATATATCCGTCTTGGTCTACATTTGTTAAAACTATACCGGCTCCACAAGGCAATAAGAGGAAGCATTTTGCTGCTGCTCAAGAGTCGGCTAGGAAAGATGTTGAACGTGCATTTGGGGTGCTTCAAGCTCGATTTGCTATTGTTCGTGGACCTGCACGATTTTGGGATGTTGAAACACTTACAAATATCATGAAAGCATGCATAATAATGCATAACATGATTATTGAAGATGAAAGGGATATTGATAACATAGATTTCAACTACGACTATGTTGGTGATAGTTCACATCCACAAATCTCACGAGAACATACTGCTGAACTTATGGATTTCATTGGAACACATTATCGTATACGTGATCGAGAGACTCACGTTCAACTACAAGAAGATCTTGTTGAGTACTTGTGGCAATTGCATGGAGGTGTATGATGTAACTTAATTTTAATGTAATGTCAGCACTTAATTTTAATGTAATGTGAGTTTTTAGTACCAAATGTAATATTTGATGTTCAATAATAAAGTTTCTCATTGAAGAAAAAGTAATTTAGATTAATATTAAAGTTTTACAATATCAAACTACATGGATAAATTTATACATCACAGCAAACCATTTTTTTTCAGAATTTCTTCTTGCTTCTGTCTCCAATATTCAGCTTGCAAAGGAGACATGGTACTAAAATCTTTATCCATCACTCTTTCCTCCCACTCCCGTTCCACCTGCTTCATCTTTTCTTCGTGCATCCTTTCTTTCACATGTATCAACTTTTCAATCATTTTTGTAGCAGATGGTTCCTGATCATTTGTTTTTGCTTTGTTCTTCCGTTTACTCGATCTCTCTTTCTCTGCGTTTCTACCTAGTGGTCTCTCCATGGGGTTAAAGGTATCACATGGACTGTTATCTTCTTCTAAATTTACTGAATGCGTTGTTGATGGAGAAGAGGCACTTGGACTATCATCTTTACTTTTTTTTGCTTTTTTCATTTTTTTCTTTTCACCTTCTTGTATCCATTTTTGCTGATACCTTAGTAGATTCCAACAATGTTCAAATTGAAAAGTAGATTTATGGCATGCTTGGTATAACAATTTGGCATCCTGGATCTGTATCATGTAATTAAACAAGTTAGTTGAATTAAAAACAAAAAATACAAATTCTATTGCATTTTAAATATTTTCGTCACCTTATCTTGTTCAGTCTTGCCACTCTGATGTCTGGATTCGATTTGAGCATAACATCCACAGAATTTGTTTGTAGCAAGGTTAATACCCGACCAACGATGTGTGAGAGAATTTTGGCTACGTTCAGATTCAAATGTTTTGTGAGCGTGGAAATACTCATAAATTCTACGCCAATATGTGTTTTTACTTTGATCGGTGCCATGTACTGCATCCAAGCTAATGTTTAACCATGCTGAAATAAGTAGACAATCTTCTTGGGCTGAGAAGTTATGGAGGCGAGATGATTTCTTTTTCACAGGTTCATCTGTCACGAATGGCGACGAGGGAGTCGGTTCAACCGGATGTTCAGTGCTCCGCTCTAGTGAGCCTAATGAGATGTCATCGCCAAAATCCAATTTCCATTAAACAAATTTGTATAATACGGATTGCGTTGTGAATCCATCTAAAAGAAAAAGAAAAATTGTAAGATAGAATATAATTAAATCAATTTGATAAAATTAAACCAAAAGACAAATTGCAATTAATAAAATTTTGTAATCTAGAACTAAACAAAATAAAAATAAAAGTGATTCATGCCAAACTGTAATTAATAGACTTTGATAAGCTAAAGTTCCAATTAAACAAAATTAGCTATATCAAACTATAATTAATAATAATAAATAATTTAAATTATAATTAAACTAATTTAAAACCCTAAATTATATCACTCCCTTCCCCACTTTTTTTTTTCAATCACCTGCCTACACCCTTTGCCAACTAAACCATCGATCTTCTTCTCAACCAACAGCCAACACACACCGCCACCACCACGCCGTGCCACCACCACGCCGTGCCACCACCACGCAGCTGCCTACCCTCTTCAACCAACAACCAACAGCCACTGCCACTACCACGCCGTGCCACCACCACGCAGCCACCTACCCCCCTCTCCAAAAAACCTTCGATCTTCTCCTCAACCAACATCCAACAGCCACTGCCACCCCCTATTAGCAAATCACCCAACAGCAACTGCCACCACCACGTGACCACTATATCAAATCACCACCCAACTGCCACCATGTCACCACCATGGCAAGCCACCACGCGGCCAACACCACAGCAAGCCACAAGTTTGCTCCTCTTTTTCGTGAAATTTTAAAACATAACTTTTTGGATGCAAATTTTTTTTTTTTTGAGGTAAAACTTTTTTTGCCAAATTTTTTGGCTAAAAAAAAAATTACCTGTGGTTTTTGGTTTCTGCTTTGTGGCTGATTTTTTTTCGTAGCTCTAGATCTGAGTGTATTTTTTTTTTTGATTTGAAATTTTTGGTTCAAATTAATGTGTGATTGAAGCACACATGACCTGTGTTTATATAAACACAGATCATGTGTGCCTCCAACGGTCATATTTATGACCGTTGGAGACATGTTTTTTTTTTTTGATTCATTTTTTTTTTTTTTACTGACAGTTGGTTTTCAGAATGGTTTAGGGCATTTGTTCAGCATCTCCACATGTGGAGATGCTGAAAATTAGATGTAGAGATTCTCTACAAAGTAGAGAATGTCTAAAGAAGCTGTTGGAGATGTTAATCTCTATCTTGTTCTCTACATGTAGGGTAAAGAGCATTTTGCAGATCCTGTTGGAGATGGCCTAACAGGCTAAATTTCTAAAGGGAAAAAGTCAAAATAATCCCCGAGGTTTGGGTAAAGTTCCAAACAGGTCCCTCACGTTTGGGAATTAATTACCCAAGTTAGTCCCTCCATCTAACTTCTGTTTGTCTCTATTTAACGGTCAACGTTTTGACTAAACGAAAAGAATATAATACCCTTATAACTTTAAAAACATAATGAAATCTTTCAACCACTATATTATTGACAAATAATTATAAAGTATCAATAACTGAGAGCTAAAACGAGATCAAACAGTGATGACATCTTGTTGAGAGTTGCATCATGTATATATAGTTCACTATATTCCAATGATGTATATGAAGGAGGACGAGTTGCGTCTGAAACGGGCATAATTTCAGGCTCGATTTGTGATTTGTGTCACGTAATCATTTCATCTAGAAATTTAAGTTTATCGTGAAGAGTGTCTCGTATTTATTGTATTGACCAATTTGGAAGGAATAGCAGACAGCAGGATCGAAATGCAACGCACACCTGCCTTGTTTCTTTTTCTATATCGTACATGCCCAAATTTTTTTAGTCTACAAATCCAATGAACAAATAGACGGCAATCACTGGCAGAGCCGGCTTGCTGCCTCACTGGCCCCTTTTCACAATGGTATAGGACATTCGTGGTTTCTGATTCAATTGCGTGATGAAATAGCAGTGTTAGGTGGTCGAGAGTACATAGAATTGTGAATCTTATTTTTCTTAGGGCTCTATGTTGCAGTACTTGCAAGACATCTTCATTGACTTTTTAGCCTTGTTTGGTATCTGCTTGTTTCCTTGTCTAGAAACTATTTTACGTGTCAATGTACTTGTGTGTTATTCATAGGCAAATTTGTCTGTGTTTGCAAGATTTTTGGTTGTGAGCTTAATACCACTCTTTCTTCAACGTAGACACTGTTCCCGAATCTTGTGGCTTGGGAAAGACTGTTGAATCTATTGGGTATTAGGGTATTAGAACGAAAAATAAACGAATTAAAAATAATATAGACACAGTATATAATGTAGTTTGATCAGGGTCGTCTCAAACAATTTAAGAGCCTTGGACGATTATTTAAATTTGTGCCTTAATAATTAAGTTTTTTTTCAATAAAAAAACTCTAAATTTTATATTAAAATAATCACTTGTATAAAATGACATTTCTTCAATGTTCTTTCTCTTTATTAAATTTTTTTAAAGCATATTTCTTGGGTCTTAATAATTAGGTTTTATTAAGTCTATTGCATATAAGAACACTTAATAAAAAAAATGAATATAAATAAAAAAATTAATTATTTCAAGTTAAGATATATATATAAGTATGTAAACAATATCAAAATTTATAACATAAAAAAACAAAAAGAAGAGTTGAATGTATATCTCTATGCTTTCTTTCTTGTGATAGCCATACTTTCTTATATTATATGCAAAATTAATATCACAATAAACAAAAATCGTTTAAGTGCTAGCCTTCAATAGTTGGGCTTTCAATAGTTCAAAAATTGATTAAGTGCTGACCGTTTAGCCTTCTTTTATTAAGTTAATATTATTATTATTTTTAACTTGGGGCTCCCAAGCTAAGAGGGTCTTGGGCACATGCCCAAGCTGCCCTTAACTTGGGTCGGCACTGGGTTCGACTAAACTTATAGCTATAAGGAGAAAATTTCACTATACGTTGATAAACAAATACACAGATAGAGCTTCATAGCCTTATCTCTCTTCTTTATAACGTTATGATATTATAAGAGATCCAAATGCGACATCAACTTGTATTGAAATTTTACCAGCTGGCAGTCTCATCAATATATGGATTTGTTATCACTATTAGGATATCCCCGATAATTGGGGAAGAGTACTGTTGAGGCAGATGAATAACAGTTGCCTAGAGGACAAGGCGCAAAAACTTGCAATCCTATCCCCAAAAATTTAGAACTTTGTCAAATCCAGTTAAATTGCTTATTGCTTTTGAATTTAAAAGATTGAAAGAAATTTACTCTAATTCAACTAATAAAAGAGTGGCCTTATGGTTGGAAATAGATCTCAAGCTAGCATTGCATACCTGCCAAAACTGAGAAATAGAAACCTTCCCTAAGGAACTTCGCATTAATGAAGTCAAGGCATGCTAAGAAAATACCAAACTTTACATGTCTAGTAGTTTGTACGGGACTAATAAAATTAGTGGAGCAACAGATATTAAACTAATTAAGAATACATTTTAAAATAAAAAAAAATTCAATAGAGGTCTAAACTATACAATATATATATTAAGGATATTATCCACGAGAATTGATCTCGTAATCTGATTTCCACTCATTGCGAGGAGCATACCATTAAACCAAAGGCCAATTGGTAATTAAGTATATATTTTAATAGTTTGAACTTTTAGATCAAGTGGTCACTCATAGCTTCAAAACCCTATTGCAAAATAAGTTCTACATTCAACTCTCGTTGTTATATATATATTAACCTGTTTATTATGTGCATAGCTCAAAAAACATCACTTGCACATGGGAGGGTGTGTTAAAGACATAAAACTAATTAAATATACACTCTCTAACAATTTAAACTTTTAGATCAAGTGGTCACTTACAACCAAATGAGTCCTGTAGAAATTGAAATTGTTTCAGGGCATGCACTTTCAAATTGTTTCAGGATGTTTCTTTCTTCAACTGTAATGGAGTTAAATACCTGAAGCGTACGTCCCTTTTCTGTCAAAGGAAATAATAAAATGCTGATATTGAGTAAGCTGTCTGCAATCTTAAGGATAAAATCATTGAACAGCTGAACCTATTTCCTTCCATATAAAATATTAAGAATTATAGGGTTAAATTCTAAATTATTGGTACTAGAGTAACCTAAAATCTTATCTGTGGTCTTAGATTTTTGTAATTTTCCTATGCTTGATTAGTGTATATACTGTAACACCTTCATCACTAAGATGAGTGAATCAATAAAGTGAGAGATGGATCACATGTGAATAGACATGATTGGACCAAGAGTCCAAATACTATGTTAAAAAATCAAAAGATTCCTTCCTAAAACTAATTAGTAGTAGGAGTAGTATAAAATCTTATATATTAATTCTAAAATTTATGACTTTTTATTTATTTATGTGGGACGGTGTATATTGTAACATAGACAACTTATTAACAGCCCATTAATGTTTTTCGAACCCTCAAGTCCTACTTAATATAGATTCTTCCAAGATAGTCTAACCCTTATCTTCATCACTTTGCTGAGGCAGGTAAATGTGAGAAAATTTAAACTGTAAATTTCTATTCTTAGTAAATGCGTCCAGAAAATTTCTACATATTATATATCGAAAGATATTTTCCAACTTAAGTTTTAAGTTAAATTCCTACTGCAAAAATTGTTGCTTCATTTCTACTATTACAATTTTATCTCCTAGACTATGACATTTAATCTCAGTTTCAATTATTTAACTCATCCCTAAGAAATCAAGATGGAATATAAATCAATAGTTACCTAGAATCCAACATTGCAGGGCCTGTGAATATAAATAATTTAATCATAAAAACTACTCTCCATCAAGTCTTAATAATCATGTTATATACACACTTGTACTTCAATCCTAAATTGTAATTTCTGTATCCGCTGTAATTTTAGACATCTTATAGAAAAACCCATCCTACAAAAACTAAAGGTAGAACAAGAATGAAAACATCAAATTCATACAGGTTTTTTCTAAACTTAAAAAGTAATAGAAGTGATTCAATATAAAAATTCAAAGCTGAAACATGATATCATCATAATAGGATTTTGCATATTTAATAGAATTATTGAGAATAACAATTTCATGGTCTTAACTCTTAAATAAGAACGAATCTAAACTTGTGGTATTTTAGGGACTAATTCAGACAAAAAAAAACTATTAAGGTATTTTAGTATTACTTTAAATAATTTTGTGGGGATCCCGGGAGGCAATGGCATCCATAAGTTCCAGTGTTGATTTGCCTCTGGTATTAAAAGTATGTTACAACATTATAGTCAAAAGTTGAGTAAACTAAGATTTGTGGTCAATTTACCAACAACCAACAAGGAGTACTGATCATTTTTTATGATACTCATTTAACTGGCTTAACCGCTCTTCAATCTATCTGCTCTTAATATTAATTAGATAAATTTAAGCTTGCTGATTCCAAGGTTGACTATTCAAGATGGCAAAGCAAATAGAGTTGGAGGAGTACTGATCATGTTTTGTGATATTCATTTAATTGGATTTTATGATTATTTTTTTTTGGAACAAATGTATATTTTAAAATTTCTCCTTACGTGTGACCTGATTTGAGATTGGTCATACGTAAATGACTATATACATTTGGTAGATTAAAACACATAGAAGAAAGACAAACGTAGAAGATTGAACAAATGTGAAAGATGACTTAGACAAGAATACCCATGAAAGATGATAAAAGAAGACTAAATGTGCGTGTAAGATGACAAATATAGAAAATAAACACGATTGGACCATGGGCACAACTCTGATACTATATGAGGAATTATGGGTTCCATTCTTAACCTGGTATATATATATGTCCAACATCGAAAAATCATAAATCTAAGATTACCTTATAAGATCGTAGCTCCACTTAGCAACAATTCATATGGAACCCCATGATTCTTGATATAGTATCAGAGTTAAGCCCTTAATTCAGTCTTCTCTATCACCCACCCATCCATGTGTTACCCATCTCTTACCTAGTTGACTCACTTGCATCAATGTTGTCCTACAATATATATTTTGTTCCACATGAAAAAATTATAAACTCAAAGTCCATCATATAAAATTCTAGGATAGAATCCATAATTTTTAATATAGTATCGAGCTAGACCTTGGACTAGTCTTGGCCCATGAACACAAACTCGAGAGTGCTTGGTGTTGAAAATAATAAATAATATATCTAATTCCTCTCTATTAGCTTAAACTTTTAGATGAGGTAGTCATTTAACATAATATCATAATCTAAACACCAAAAGGTCTTGGGTTCAAAACTCACTGCCACCGATTTAAAAACATTAAAATTGTCTAAATGCTAGGCTCAAAAACTAACTCCAACTGAACTTGCGAGGACGTGTTGAATATAATAAATAACATAATGAACCTCTCTCTAACAACTTAAGCTTTTAAATGAGGTGGTCACTTCACATAGTATCAGAGTCTAAGCACCAAAAGATCCTGGGTGCAAAACTCACTGTCACCATTTTAAAAACATTAAAATTGTCAAAGTGCAAGTCTCACAAACTAACTCTGTCTACACTTGTGAGGGCATGTTGAATATAACAAATTAAATAATAAACTTCTTTTTAACAATTTAAACTTTTAAATGAGGTAGTCACTTAATATGGTATCAGAGCGTAGGTACCAAAAGGTCTTGGGTTCAAAACTTACCGCCACTCATTTAAAACATTAAAATTGGGATTCAAATAGGTAAAACTTCTGTTAATTAATTTCTGTTAAGAGTTTCACATGGTGAACTAAAGAGTAAAAGAGAATGATTTCTCTCACATGAAAAGATTAAGAGAAGAATGAGTTATTAATAAACATGCGTAAACTCAAGAACTAATTGCTTAAACTTTTGGACCAATAGTTGAGTTTTACACATGTGTATTAATGTCTATTTCTTCTCGGATTTTCAGGGCTTGACACAACAATGGTATCAGAATCGATGGTTTGTAGATCTTGGCCCAGATTCTCAAAAAATTATGGTGGTCACACTATCATGATGGATTCTCGGTGGAGTTAGGCAGCAGGACTCGGATGATGGAGTAAGGGGACGATAAGTATAACTTTTGGGCTATACTTTCAAAGTTGTATGAGGTTACGGTAACGCGATGGAACAAGACCTGGTTGTTGGGATCCCGAGCAGGCTCATATGAGAGTAAGATCGCGGTATCTCATGATTGATCTGAGTGCAAAGGTGTTGACGTAAAAATTGGGCTTGGACCCTCGGTCCAACCATGGTGGTTCGCTTGGCCCCAGACGACACTAACTATTGGGCCAAGGCCCACATATAACATCTCGAGTCGCACCCTACTCCTGAAGAAGCCCACTCGGAGGCTCCAAGCTCTACGCTAGGCCCAAATATCGAACTATCTTATATAGGCGACTGACAATGGACTCGGGCAAGACCCATGGCCTTACCGGATGCTAACAGATAAACGACCAAGAGAGAGACCTTAAGTGACTAGCCTACCATAGTGGATAACGATCGACAAGTTCAGATGGAGTTCAACCCTATCCTACGGGATAAATGATTACCCTCTTGAAGTAGTCCACTCGAGATGCAAGTCCTAAAGGATAAGCGACTCTAGACTTATCACAATTGCCCAGTCCACGAGAAGCGGATGACCATCGAAGGACTTGGGATAAAGACTACCTCTATCCTACGTGATAAGCGGTCACGTAGTCTACTAAGAATACAAGTCACAATAGTCTGTAACTCTTGGCCGACCCACACCTATAAGTAGGTCACGCTTACACAAGGAGAGGGCATCGAATACTAACTGCACTAGCAGTACTTCCCCTCTACCATTTACATCTTCACGCCGATACTACGGTAGTCTCCGCATTTTCCTTCTTATTTTTCTCGTTTTCTTATCCAGTCCGATAACCTACTGACTTGAGTATCGGAGTGTCTTTGATCGGCACCACACCGGTGTCCAAGACTTATGTCGCGTTTCTCATCTTCTGTCCTTGCAGGTTGCTGGTAGCCCAAAGTTCGTAATTGTAGATTTTGACGTTTACAACGGGAAAAAGCTAATGGAGCTGATAGGGTAGTTAAGGTGCATAAGAGATCTAAAAGTATGTGAGAGTGGTGAAGATGGATCTATCGGCAATGAATATGGATCAAGAGGGAGTTGAGACCCAAGTGGAGAGTTTACATGTGAAAAAGGTGATATTTGTTAGGAGTTCCACATAGTGAATTAAAGAGCAAAAGAGAATGATTTCTACTACATGGAAAGATTAGAAGAAAAATGAGTTATTAATAAATATGTGTAGGCTCAAGACCTAATAATTTAAAATTTTGAATCAATAATTGAGTTTTATACATATATATTAAGGTCTATTTCTTTTTGAATTCTCAGAACTCACCACAACAATTTCTTTTTTTGGGTGGGTGAGCTTCAGCAACTATAGGTCTCTAGTACCGAAGAATAACTTACGGTATCTTACAAAATGAGATCTTTTAGTCGAATTGTGGACTACATTAATTATTGGGATGCACGCAATAAATAGCTTCCATGCTCGTAGCTAGATTTCCTGTTTAACCCTTGCATGCAATAATCTTATATATACTATAATCATTCCTGCATGTTATTGCAAGCCGGTTAATAAGAAATTATAGGATATAAACAACACAATTCTAACTTAATTGACACAATGTCTTCAATCTGGTGCTGCTACATTAAATTTGACATCCAATAACATTTGACTACAAATTCATTCATGCATTCAGCCATGTCAAATTATGATTCCAAATGACACAAAAACAAAACACATGCCCACAAAAGAATTAACACTAGTACTTGATATGTATTGATAATTAGCTTGAAGCTTTGCAGGACGATTATCTTTCTTCCTACTGTAGCAGAGATGGAAAACTTGAGGTGGTTATGCAAGTTGAGGTAGGGTTACCTGCTAGTGAATCCATGTTCATGATTGCACAATTACTGGAGTCGATTCTGGTGCTGTTTGTGTCCCAAGTTCCAAGAAGCCCCATGAAACTACTAGTATCGGAATCTATTCCAAGTGATGATTCACCATTGTTTTGATAGCTATACATTGGACCAGCTATTTGTGTCAAAGTTTCTGTTCCCAGATATTTCTCAATAATATCCACATTAGCTTGATGTGAAGAACTCTTTTGAGTTTGAGTACGAGGGGTTGATTCTTCAAGGGTTTCAAAGGGATGACTGAAAGACCTTAGTTGGTCTATGTTATTAGAGTTTGACTCATGCCATTGTTTAATTTTCTCTAGGCGTTTGATCATCATCTTTTCCCTTGTTCTCTCTCTTGCTCTTGCTCTTGCCTGCTTTCTGCACTCTCTTGCGCGATGATGGTTATGCGCAGCACTTCTCAATTTTTTGTTAATTTTCGCATTAGGGTTTTCCACCAAAGTCACATCTTCCTTCATACCTGATGCTACTACTTCAGATTCATGAGACACGAGGGACTCAGATTTTTCAGCACTGCAGGAATTGTCCATTTTCTGTGGCAGATTCATACTCAGCTGTTTGATGGCTTTCTTCGATTTTGAGAACAACCACTCAACGGTGTTACTAGCTCTATCAAACCCTAACATGTCTTGAAGATCGAAGAACTCGCGAGCAATTTGTACGGACAATCTCATTCGCCGGTCTCTCACACCTTGAGCTGTGCAAATCTTGCTGTGCCGATCCCTCTTCACAGTCCTCTTTCGCGGTGGAGTATTGAGATTTCTTCTTCTTTCTGGTATCACCTCACAAGGTTTGGGTTCCATCTGTGCTTCATTAGCAATCTCAATGCTGCTGTTTTTGCCCTTATTAATTGAATAATTTCTAATCCTCTCATTTTCATCAACAACCACATCACCATGGATAGTAATGGGCTGTTGTTGAGGCCATATGTGGCTCAAGGGCAATCCATGATGATCATATGGACAAGGTGAAGAGAAGTTTAATATAAATGGTGGCTCTTTTTCTACTGAATTAGGGTTTTGATCATAGGTGTAATAATGTTCAAACAAGGTTTCTGTGGAGTAGGAATAAAAGTTTTGGCTACTGCCTGAAGTAAACATAAATGTAGGTATTGGATTCCACCCAGCTAGTATATTTGCTTTTTAGCTTCTGAAAGAGCTTCAGGTATCCTCTTATCTTGACCAATTCTGCAATTGAGAAGTACTCATACTTGAGGAGGCAACATTCATTCAAAATAGGAGCTTCAATTCATGTGTGTTTTCTTTCTAAGGCTAGGGCTTCACTTGTTGAAAGTAATGTTGCCTAATTCACTGCTTGTTCGAGTGTTGATGGAAACAAAGGTGGTGAGGATAGTAATGGATTGTGAGGTTTTTCTTTTTTTGATCAGGATAGTGACGATTGAACTCAGAGATAGATTCCGTTTGTTTGCCGTAAAATAATTTACTTGTGTAAAATATTTTCAGTAAAAAATATTTTTTTGAAAAATAAAATATTTTTTTTGGCTCTATTTGTTTGTCGTAAACTAACTAATTGATGGAAAATATTAAAAATAGAATATTGGAAAATATTTTCTAGTGTTTGAATATACAGTAAGTTCCGTAAAATATTTTCTTCTCCTAAAAGACATGAAAATATTTTACAAAATTTTGTATTAGTCGCAATTGTTGACTGTAAAACATTTTACAGTTGACTAATTTTCCGATGTTACCAAACACTATAAAATTAAGCAAAAGTAGTCGTAATTGATGACTGTAAAATATTTTACGTTTGACTAAATTTTACATCTTACCAAACACCGAAAAATGTGTAAAATATTTTTCAGCAAAATATTTTATGGCAAACAAACGGAGCCTAAGTAGAAAAAGTCTATGGGTCCCATATTTTCATTATAGCGCTTGGTTGCACGCTTTGAGATGGGGTTTATTCACTGTATTAGAATTCTCTCATAACTTATATTTTATTCTAATTTTTTAACTTTTGATCCTAACCATCCTTTTCATTTTTAAATTTCAAAAATAATCTTGACCATTTAATTAAAAAATATAATTTCACCCAAAAAATAGGTTTCCTTCCTATCTTATCACTTTTACTATCCCACTACATTAGGCATCTCTTACTTTAAGTTCTTCTTTGCATCCTTACACGATCACAAATTCTACCTTGGCTCTGTTTTTTCTTCTTTTTTTATTTCCCTATAAAAGGGTCAGTTAAGAAGAAAGCACATTTCAAATATGAAAAAAGGTCTATTGGATTTTGATAAGAATTTCAAATATAAAAAAGATCCATTTGATTTTGATAAAAAAAATATTTAATATTATAAAGACTCATTTGATTTTGATGAAAATTTCAAATATCAAAAAGACCCATTTGAGTTGTCATATGCTATGAATTTTGTTGTTTCTATTACACTTCTTTGCATCTTCATGCGATTTTATGTGGGTTTTATTTGAAATTTAGTTTCGTTAGGCTTTAGTTTCAAATGAGATCAGGGAAACTTTTTTTTTGGTTTAATTATGTTTTTTTAATAGAATGGTCAGGATTATTTTATAATTTAAGAATAAAATGAATGGTTGGGATAAAAAATTAAGAAGGTAAAATGAAATATGAGTTAAAAAAAGATCCTAATTTTTATACACAGTATGTAAAACTTAACATTCCAAATATTTTGAAGATTTTTCTAAGTGATACCTATAAGTATAGTAGTTAAGAAAAAAGATCTACAGTACGAGTAAAAATTTTTTTTTTTTAATATTATAATATTATATGAAGGATTTAATCATTAAATTTTATTTATAAAAGTATGAATTGATCTTTTTGTTAAGCACGTTATACGTTGGAGCCGGGACCATTAGAAACAGATCAGAAAAGACAGGGAACAAAGGCTATGTTTTGACAGCTTCACGTGGGAGCAGGTATGCCATTGATAATAAACAGACCTATGAATTGAGCCCTAACAGGTTGAAGTTAATAGCTGAGGCTAAAGTCTATAGGAACCTATGGGAAGGACAATTATTTGAAGCAATAGTTAACCTGCTTTTATATCCACTAAAGGCATTCTTCTTTGACTGATGGCTTGTATGTCTCTTTCGAATACAAAAAATTGAACCCCTTTCTGCCTAAAGATTTTTTTTTTTTTTGCTAACAAGTAAAACATCTTTACCTAACCCAACTCACTAGGATAGACAAGATTATTAAACTTAATTTGTGAATAAATAGAATTACCTGACCTAATAAATTGAATGTAAATCAAAATTTCGTGTGCAAAGCTTAACCACAAAGATAGACCAAATAAGTTAGAAAAACCTCATAGGTAGGTGAGGGGATTTGAATGTATGTCAACCGTAGGAACATTCTCTACCCTTACCAATTGAGTCATGCCTTGCA
Source organism: Ehretia macrophylla (assembly GCA_037974665.1). Classification (NCBI taxonomy): domain Eukaryota; kingdom Viridiplantae; phylum Streptophyta; class Magnoliopsida; order Boraginales; family Ehretiaceae; genus Ehretia; species Ehretia macrophylla. The sequence goes on from CM075767.1 coordinate 67,779,072, forward strand.
AAAGTAAAGTTTTTAGTTTTTATTTCACTACCAGGTAAAAAACTTGAAAACAATAGTAATGTCAGTATAGGGTGTAGGTCGCACATGCGCGTAGAATTCATCCGTGGTTAATAATCTGGACGGTTCCAAAGACCAAACCCACAAACAAAGATGCCTCTTTTTTTGTGACTTGCACAAAATATCTTGATTCTTGCCCCACTCCAATAGAGAAAACAAAAAAGGAAGAAAATTTAGAATGTTTGTTTGAATTTACAATTCTTATTTCAATTAGAGTTTTATTGTTATTCTTTCTATTTCAACTCGCTTCTAATGCTTGTTTGAGTCTATTTTTGATAGTGTATAACAGTATTGTAATATCCCTACCATTCTTTTTTATATTCAGCTCTTTTTCTGCAAAAAGTACTAATCATGAAAAGAGAAAATGATATAAAACCATAAGGGACATAAGTTATAACATATTTGTGTTAAGAAAGCAACTAAAGTTGTTAATAACACGAATATTTTGGATGATAAAATTGTTTATATTTTGAGAAGTAGATTGAAAATAATTAACGTTCAAAATAAGCTAATTTGAGATTGAAAAAAAAAGTCATATACATTGAGTAAAATATTTACACTTAACGTAGAATCTTTAAGTGTCGATGTTTCAGCCTTAATCACCATGTCGAGATTTTATTGGTTCTCTTTAATTTACACTTTTTATGAATTATAATTATAAGACCGTACCCCTAAAACTATATATGTAGAATTTTATGTCATGTTTACTCAACACGAGAACATGATCCTTTTCCGAATTTCCTGAGGTCTCGTGGTATAATTGCATGGTTTAATAGCAAAATAAGTCTCCTAGATTGATTAATTGCCCATGGAAAAGAGAATGATCTCTTGTGGCATGCAAGTTAATAGCCTTAATTTGCACGTTTTGCCGTCGAGGAATCGAGTCTAGTGACCATCTTTTCTTCGTCTGTTGAATGAGCAAAGATTTTGGTCATAGTGATTGGGGCTCACTAACATATTGTTAGAATATATACTTGTCGCACATAAAAAAATTATAATTTTTTAGACCACTTAATAAAATATTAGATTACTCTACTTGATATCAATTAATCTTAAGATAAAAACTCAGTTATCTTAACATGGTATCAGAGTTAGGTCATGGTCTAGTCTTATTCATCCGCGTGTGTCTCACACGTGTTCAATCTTCCATGTGCTGACCCTTCCACATATGTTCAATCTCTTTCACGTGCGGCCCTTTCCACGTGTGTAATTTCAATCTTCCACGCGTGACCCCTCTTAAATCATGTTACATGTGAGGGGAAATGTTAGAATATGCATGTTTCACATAGAAAAATCATAAATTGTTAGACTACTTAATAAGATCCCGAGGTACTACACTTGACACTAATTGAATTTAAGATGAAAACTCAGTTGTCGTAACACATATCTAGACTGCACTTGGCATGGGAAATATCATTATTTAGGAACGCCAAAAAAATAAAAAGAAAATATTATATAGCAACGCTCCCAAACCAGACCATGATAATGGGGACGAATTTAAATTTTTAAAAAAAATAATAATAAGGACTAAATTGAGTAATTTTAAATAATGAGACGAATTTAAAACTTTAGAAAAATAATAAAGACGAAATTAAAATTTTTTAAAAAATAATAAGGACGAAATTAAAAAAAATTAAATAATAAAAATAAAATTAAAACTTTTAAGAAATAATATGAAACAAATGTGACATTTTGCCTACAACGGTTCAAGTGGAAGATTATGGGGAACAAACACTATTATCCACATTTTCTAGGCGCAATGAGATTAACGGCTAGGCTTTGTCATCACTAGTAGTGGGTATTGGGCATCGGTTGGAATCAACTTGGGTCGGATTGGGAGAATAAGGAATTTAATCTTTCATATATAATATTAGAATGTTAAGAGATATTGTAATGATGAACTATTCATACAATTATTAATAGTGAATCTTCCTCGTAACATAGTGATCCAAATCTAAGGATTAATGTCTCAATAAAGCTTATTCATGATTATAAAATCAAAAAAAGTAAAACATACTCAATTGCAATAATAACAAGGAAAATACTTCAAAAAATCTTGAAAGTTTTTTAAAAGTTCGGATTGATGTGTGGGTAGAGTGTGAATTTCACATACACGTATGACCCACACGGCCATATACTTGGGGAGTGTTGCAATTTGCAAAAATCTCCCCTAATAATAATAACAATAATAATAATAATAATGGATGACTTGGTTATAATTATCATGACTAGAGATAAAGAAAAACAAGCAAACATCAACCGCCGGTGGTGCCTCATTTTTTAGTTTTGATGAAAAGATGATAAACTGATTCCACCATTTCCTCTCTATGTCGCATTACCAAATCCTTATACAAAGGGGGATACATTTCAGACGCACACAGCGTGGCACTATACATTAGCGCGCTGAGCAGCAGCCTGATATGGTGCTGCGATGTGTGCGCCTCAATGAACCCCCTCAATCATCAGCTCCTCTACAAGACTACAACCAATCTTCTCTTAACACTATATAGCTAGCTTTCTTCAAACATGCATGTATGAAGTGAACACTTAAGCGATAAGCCCGAAAACTAAGCCGACCGTTGGAATGCTGAAACATCAACGTGCTAGCAGCAAATGTTATAACGCTTGAAAGTTATGTAAAATGATTAAATAACGATATGTTATAATCAAAATTATAAATAAATAAATAAAAGATATTCCATGTGTCCTGTATATGCCCACCCAAGTGGGCATCGATAAGGAGGTGGATTTCTCATGCAGCAGACACGTAAAGAGCTTACTGTATAGACATTTGGGTGTCACAGGCCAAGTGTCATATGCAAGCAGCATTTGAACTAAGGATAAGCTGAAACGCAAGCATACTTTTCTGCTTTACAGACACGGTCCAGCAATTTTTGTGCTGGGTAAAAATCATTTTGGTCCTGAAGTTTACCAAAAATTCAAATAGGTCCCTGAGTTTTGTAAAAAACTTAAATTGATCCCTCTAGCAAACTTTCGTCACCCAAATATTAACGGTTAAAGAGTTGATCGAGTTAAAAAACTATTATACACCTAAGTGACATATATTTATAAAAGAAAAGCCAAATTGGTCCCTGAAGTTATAATAAAAGTCCAAATTAGTCCAAAAAAGCAAACAAAGGAATAATATTTATCCTAAAAATCCAAAATTCAATATACATCATTCACAATAAAAAAAAAAAGAAAAAAAGAAAAAAGAAAAACTACAATTAATTCGTTCTAACATAAACAAGTAAAAAGTCATAATATATCGCCCAAAATAAAAAATAAAAAGTCATGGTTCATCCTCTTCTTTGACTGGTACCCTCAGTTCTAATTCATCAAAATCTGAACTGTCCTTCTTCTATTTTTCAAACACAGACCTATCTCCACTCTTCACATTATGGGCGTTGCGTAGGGAAGACCAACTAGAAGAGACAAAGTAGGTCCCTGTTTGTTGCCTACACACGCTAAGAATGTACTGATTGTTATGATAATCAATCACTGTCATTGTGCTAGTCTCAGATATTCCGGTCCCTTCTGCAAAGTTCTTGGCAAGAGGCTACGACATATTTCAAATATGACAATTAGCATGTAATCATAATTTCGGATTTGTTTAAAAAACTTTTAGGAACAATAAACAAGAAGAATTACTACATAAGGTATGTCATTTTTCACTACCAATTCCAAAACATGCTCACCACGTTCTTCACCATCGACCTCTTCAGTTTTCTCACTATCAACTTCAAGGGTGGATCCAGTCAGGGACCGGCAGGGGCCCCAACCTCCCCCCTCCCCCCTCCCCCCTCCCCCCCAATCCCCATCCCCATCCCCATCCCCATCCCCATCCCCATCCCCATCCCCATCCCCATCCCCAAACCCAAATATATTTTTTTTCTCTCTTTTAGCCTATGTATATTTTTCACCCCCAACATCTCCACATAATGATTGGCCCCTTCAATATAATTAACACACCATACACACAATAACTGCCACCAACCCACCCACTATTTCTTTTTCTCTGTCTATATATATATATTTATCTTTTCCACTCCCCAAACTCCCTTTTTCGGTTTTTCCCTTTCACCTTTTCTTTTTCCCCCATTCCCTTTTCCTCATTCCCTTTTCCGTTTTTCCTTTTTTCGTATTTTTCCCCTTTTCCCTTTTTCCTCAATCCCTTCCCCGATAACAATTATTTCCCACCCTTCCTACAGGCCACAATCTCTTCTTATCTTCCATGGCGCAAGTGCACAGTCCTTTTTCCTCAATTTTAATTTTTAAAGCATACACATACAAAGGTAAAGTAGTAGACCATGAAAAATATTGTATAGTATTTAATTTACTTATTTTTTCTGGTAAGTTAATTTTATGCTTAATTGTTAATAGAAATATATATTTTTGGTATGTTTTATACAAGCCAAAAAATATTGCACAAAAGAACACGGTATAATAAAATAATAATAAAAAAATCTCGACCCCCCCAACATTAAGCTTCTGGATCTGCCCCTGATCAACTTCTATTTCTTCTTCCACCTCTTGGCTCTCATCACTCTCATCACTGTCAATCTGAATTGGCCCCTCAACTATATATTCATCGTTAAAAAAAATAGCATGATTATGATTACTATTAATTAAACAAATTAATTGACCGATTAAAACTGTAGAAATACTAGAATAGTTAAATCACTTACCATTGATATCTCTTTCACAGGCATTGTAGCTGAAGATTTTAACTTTAAATGTTCTCGGGCTTTTCAATAAGATACTAAAAACTCTCCAATTTTTATAAAAATAGCATTCGCGAACTCTATCCAACCATTCGTAAAGTGGTACCTATCATATATTTCCTCCAATGTCACCCTCCGCGACATGCCGTTACATTCCAATGTGTATGTAGGCATATGTGGTCGCAGTATCTTTCAAAAAAGTTAACTGGCATACTTTATATAACATGCAATCCCAGTTTAGAAAACAATAGCAAATTTCAAGTTTAATTTAATTAATCGTAATTTATGTGAAAAATTTTTAGAAAAACCTACAAACATAGGATTCGAAGGGTGTATATAACCCTAATAAACGATGGTGGAGCTTCCATAGCAATGTAACAAGTTACCTTCAATAAATTTTTCAAAACAACAATATTCAAAATTAAAAACACAAGCAAATTCTCAAATTATCTTCAATAAGATTACATGAAAACAGATTAACTAAACACATATATTTACATAAGAGAATAATGTCTAATGAAAAAATCCATCACACTACATTCCACATCCTATGTTTCCTATATATCAAGCCTAGAAAACTTATAGGGATAAAAAGGTACACTAAGATCATTAAAACACGCATTTTCCCAATCTACACTAATACCTTTCACTTATAAGAGTGCATATCAACAAAATGAAGCGAGTACTCGCTAATCCAAATAAATAAATTAACAAGTAAATAACTAAATGCTAACTTCTACTACCTTTGCCCTCATTCCCAAAAAGGATGATTCTAAATCTTGGTGTGATTTTAGACCTATAAGTCTTTACACTGTCCTTAACAAGATCATCTCTAAACTCATGGCCGAAAGATTGGCTAGGCTTCTCCCAAAAATCATTTTTGATAACCAAAGTAGTTTTACACCTGGTAAACAAATTGGTGACAATATTCTTCTAGCTCAGGAATTGGTGCATCATATTAACAAAAGGGCTAGAGGCAATAATGTCATATTTAAACTTGACATAGCCGGCTAAGGCTTATGATAGGCTTCAATGGAATTTCTTGATTAATGTAGTGCAAAGGTTTGGTTTTGATACAGCTTGGATATCTTCTTGGAACATTAGAAAACATATAAATTTCACATAAATTACCAAGTCAACTAATTAAACTGTCAATTTGAATTTATTTTGACAGATAAAAATCAAACGAATTAACAAAGTTCAAAATAACGAAATACTAAAAATCCCCACATTTAATTAACAAAACAACAAAAAACTAAAAATTTCCACATTTAATTAACAAAATAGCAAAATACAGAAAATTCTCACATTTAATTAACAAAGTTCATCCACAAAATCAAAGTAGAAAACAACAATTTACCCCACACGAAAATGGTGCTTCAATCGGCTATGAGAGGAGTGTGTTCGTCCCTCGTGACTGCGTTGCGTGTGTGTGTTTCGCTGTGTATGACTTTGTGTGTCGCGGTGTCCGTTTGTGAAGGAGGGGAAGGGTCGTGTTGTGTGTGTGGTGCGGAGGGGGGAGACTAAGGGAGGTAAGAGATGAGAGAGAGGAGAAAGAGAATGGGATCTGACCCATTTGGCTTCTTTTTTTATTAGAGCAAAATGACATTTTTATCCTTTTTGCAGTTAAGTTTAACGTCCTCAAAACAATAACAAAGAAGAACAAAAGTAGTATACAGTTCGTGAAACTTTTGTGTAATTCGTATTTATTTTGGTCTATTGTAGTAGTCTTATAAAGGAAATAATATAGAAAAGAAAAATGATAAATAAGGTGCTTTTGTTTCCAGAACTATTCCAAGTGGAGTAGCGAAAGCTGCTTAATGCAAACAAACTAGTTGTTTTATCAATTTATTATTATTAAATTTAATTTATAACGAATTAACGCAACAATATTATGAGCAAATCACTAGTAGATTATTGATTCTTTTGTGCCTGGAGCTTGAGAAATGCTAATAGAGAACTACAAAACGCACTTATAGAGTTAGCCACTCGACATGAAAATTATTTTCTTCAAATTAAAAATCCTTTTCCCCTCAGTTTGGAGGCAGCAAAGAGCGCTCGTACCAAAGAAGAGTCAGAATTTGCATTTCTCTTTTTCTTTATTGTCTAATCAAGTGACAAGTATATAATAAACTTAGAGTCTAGGTACCAAAACGTTATGGGTTCAAAATTCACTTCTATCCATTTGTAAAATTAAGTTTACGTCTAAGATTTAATTAAAAAAAAACTATCTAGCCTACTACACGTGAGGGGTTGTGTTAAATACAATAAATAAATACAACAAACCCCTCTATAACAGGATAAACTTTTAGATGAAGTGATCGCTTAATATTTGCCATGTTCCAAATTTCTAATACGGCCTTTAGCCCTTTGTGAAATTTGTTTGGGCCTTGGAAGTGGGCTTGGCCCACTTGCTTCTTGTTTTAGCTGTTTGGCATCTGGGCTTAGCCCAAGTGTGTGCTTTTGGACTTACTAAGTTGTACTTCTCTTTTTTTTTCTGTCTTCTTTTGTCAAAACTAAGTTTGTTTGTTGGGAGCCCTTTTGTTTTCTAGGCCACTTTGCAGTTTTTCTTTTTTGCTTGTACTTTTGGACCACCTTGTTATTTTCTATTCTATTTCATATTAATGAAATCTTTTTCTCGCTCATTTAGGAAAAAAAAGACTACATAAGGATCATATTGAAGCCTGCCGATTCAAATTTAATTAGAGTATGTGCGGGTGAATTAAAAGTCAAAGTCGGATCATATTACTCCTAAACTGATTCAATTTATGTTAAGAAAAAAAAGTAATGTTTTGTGGTCCTCTTCATTTGTATAGTTATATATAAAATTTATAACATAAAAAACGATGAAGGACAAAGGAGTGAAAATATGATATATAACAATATTTTTAAGGAAACGAAAAATGAGGAAGGAAATTAGGCATTCTTTAACGGCTTAATTAGAATGGCATTTACTTTCCCTTTTAAGAAGAGAGTTGAGAGGAACATAAATCTTCACCAGATTTTGATACCTAAGAAATTAAAAATAGGGGATTGAATCTAGCACAAATAAAAACAATTTTGTCTAAGTTCTTTACACTTTAACCATTAGGATAATCGACAAAAAAAAAAAACAACCATTAGTGTAACGCAGATCTTGATGTGAATGCTTGATAACTACTCATAGCATGTGTTTTTTCTTTTTTATTTTGTTCTTTTGCTTAACCGCAAGTAGCATGTTATAGATAATATTTTGCATGCACAACTATTACCAAATGAGCAATGCTTTGTGTTACATGAATGATGCTTCACCCTTCTACATCATAAGAATTTTTGTCTTCACACACTCAACGAGATACGTCAACGCTTTGAATGACTTTTACCTATTCTCAAATCGATCAAGCCAAGTATCAAAACATTTTCTACCCATGAATGTCGAATCTCTTATAGTCTAAGATCTTATATATTAGTTTTGAATATTCTGATTTATACAATTTAATTTTCCAACACTCCTTTTTCACGTGTGATGCACGATTAACTTAATTGACATAGTAGAAGAAATAACGAATTTGAAAATTGCATGTCAAAGTCAATGCATGAATCACAAATAGGTCGTATGGATAACATATATAAGACCAAGACTTAACTTTGATACTATATTACCTGACATGATGTTTTATACTAAAACTAATTGGTACTAAAAAAAGTTCAAAATTTTATATACTAATTTTAAATGTATTAATTTATTTACGTAAAATAATTAAATTCTCTAATAAATACATCACTTGAGTGATATATAGGGTGAGGGTGTGGGCAAGTAAAATCGCAATCGGATGATTGCTTTCATTGACAGAAAATGTCAAATACAGATGCACATAATTTATTAATGACTCGCATACAAAAATATTTTCTTAGCATTAACTGGTGCAAGCGAGTCTCCATCGAAAATCCAGAAGATCTATGCAAATCTCATTACACTACATTAGGTACATGTGGAATTTATTACGTACGACAAGGATTTTTTTTTTTTTTTTGGGGACAAAGTACGACAAGGATCTCAATCAACTTAATTATACAGAAAACAGCATGTTGATGTCCTCCTCTCCATTTGCATGTGGGCTATCTGCCTTAAATTTTTATCTACTCCGCACGATTAGCGAATTCAAGTGTGAAGTTGTACAGGTAACACTTCTTATTAATTTCATAAAATACTTCGAAATATATACTAATTATAAGGTAGTTATTTGCCTTAAATTTTGATCTACTCCACATTATGAGCATAAACATTATTAACCGAGCGAATCTGAGTGTTAACTTATAAAGCTTGCAGCCTCTACTGGTCCCACAAAATACTTAACGTTTTCTATCTAAAAAATTACTTAATTTAGCCAACTTGCTAACTTTGGTCTTTAAAACTGTTTAACCTCAGCTAATAAAATATTTTGGATCTGTCTGTAAACATTGTGGTACTAAATACTATGAATCCGCCATTGACGGTGAGTATAGTACGATAACTGCCTCATCTCTACTTTCATCTGTCTTGCTGCCAAATTTTTTTTATCTACTCCGTATAGTACGATAACTGCCACAAAATACTATGAATCCGCCATTGACGGTGAGTATAGACAATGTGGTACGATCTACCATTACTGATATTGGGTTCAAATAGAGAACATGTGACCGTTGAGATGTTATGGCAGATGGTTACATATTTTAGTCAACATCTCTGTTTGGTAAGCATTTGACGTTGTCTCCATGGTCACATGCTCCTACGTTGTCTCCATGGTTACTCTTAGATACGTTAATTGTTTTCTCCTCTCTAGATTTGCATGTTTCAATTTAAAAGCTGACTACTTAAAAGCCCTTCTAGAAGCTTCGCCAGAAGCAACTAGTCGCTCCCACAGATCCTGTCGTAAGTGTCTTCATATGAGTTTTGGGGTAATCGAATATGAACTGCTACTCCCCAACCTAGTAAAGGACTTGGAGATAGAGGGTTTTCTGGGAAGATCGGACTGGTAGTTTATTGAGAGCCTTTTGAGGAAGGTGTTGAGTCTGGAGATTAGTCTATTTCGCACTATTCGGTCCTATTCTCGAGAACTTAGTGAAATAGTCACGTAGTAATTTATTATAATTTAATTTTTATTGTAAAAAAAGAAAAAGAGAAAAAAACCTAGCTCCCGTTTCTATAATGATTTTTGGCAACTTAAGCTGTTCTTGTATTTTGCCTCGAAATGTGATTTATTACATTCTGTCAAAAGCCAAACGTGATTTTGAATATTATAATAAAAGTAATATAAATTTATCATACTCTTTAATGAAAAGTAAAATTAAAATAATAACATATAATTTGACATAATTATTATTTTGATATCACTTTTACTTTGTGGTGTCCAAACACCATGATATAATTATCTACAAAAATATTATTTGATTATCACATCTTCAAAACTCTATGCTTTATAAAATCACGTTATGTAACTCCAGAGTTAGCTTATTGAGGTTCAGCTAGTAGGTAGGCAACGCCATATTTTTGTCTACTGAGGAAATTAATTAACATTCTCTATAAAAAAAAAAAAAAAAGGCATAAATATAGACTTGAAAAAGCACAATGCACGAGAAGTAACAAGCTTTCCCTCTCACAAACCCAAAAAAGAAACAAAGAAAAGAAAGGAGAAAGAGAAGAAAAAATGTGAGATGTCTATGATGCAAATTAATGATATTGATGATCCTACTCAGCCAATCCAATGTCTAATAGCTTTCCTATCTTTTTTTCCACTCTATTTAGGGAATCAAATATAAAATTCTCTATTTTTAGGGTTCTTCTATTTTAATTTCACCTTAACAATATTCACTATTTTTTATTGATTAATATTTTAAAAATTCTTTATCTCAATTTCACTCAAAGGTGCTCTTTAATTTTTTATTTTTTTTTAAGTCACATCCATTCAGAGTTTAGAGGATGAATTATGCTTCTCCACATCTAGAGAACTTGAATCCTAGTTTGAGGATTTCTTATCTTTTAGAGAAGAATAATGTTATATATCATCCCTTTTTTTATCACCCTTTTATCACTTCCTATATGAAGTCTTAAGTGGCATGCCAACTAGACGATATTCTAATTTATCTTTCCTTCTTTTAAGTCTTTTTCTCTTTTTCTCTTAATTAATATTTACTCAAATAATTTTCTCTCTCATAATTAATATTTGCTCAAATCTTTTTCTTCACTCTTTAACTATATACACCCAATATCACTTTTCAACCAAAATCAAACTTTCTTGATTCCCAATCCATTACTGATTTTAAGAACTCTTCATCATTGTTCTGAAATGGTGAGTTTCTAATAGGGTTATTTCAAAATGTAATTTCAATATTTTCCAAATTCACAACGGTTTTTCAAAAAAGTAAATAGATTTGATTGAATATTTCACTTTACACCATATATCATCAAATTATGGCATACCCGTTTGATGATAATTGCTATCTTAAATTGAAACAAAACTACACATATTTCTTTCTCCAAAAAAAAAAAAAATTAAATCTAACTCATTTTTTACTCGCAAGTTCTAGTCGTCATAATTATCTTGCTAAATAGATAAGTTGAATGCTTTAAACTTATTATATTAATGCATCCACATACAAACAATTGTTTTTTTTAATAAAAAAAAAAGGGAAAAACCTCTTGGTCCTTAGTTTCAGAAACCAAAAACATCAAGCTTATTCATTTTATAATTGTCTTACTATGAATGGTGCTTCATGAAATTAAAGCCAATGTCATATAATTGCACTGAGTCGTTTCCTAAAAAAACTTTTTGATTTAGATTGATACTTTTCTAACTTTTGGACCAGTGCAGGAATTTGAAACAAAAAGAAATGACTAGTGCAGGAAACTCTCTTCTAGATTTAAAAGAAACTTGCCAATGTTGAGTCGAGAAGAAGAAGATTGAGAGTTTCTAAAGTCAGCAACAGATTCGAACCTAAGAAAAGTTTAATTTTGGTTGAAAAGTGATTTTGGGTCTAATAAAGTTAAAGAAAGAAGAAAAAGATTTGAGCAAATATTAGTTAAGAGAGAGAAAAATATTTGAGTAAATGTTCATTAAGAGCTAGAGAGAGAGAGAGAGAGAAAAATTAAAAGAAGAAAGAGAAAATAAAAATATTGTCAAATTAGCATGCCAGATTCTATGTAAGAGTGATAAAAAGATAATGAGAAAATAGGTGATATATAGTATTATTTTTTAGGAAATGAGATGGGAAAACAATAATTCGGGACCAACAATATCCCTACATTTAAAATAAATTAGAGATTTTGAGATATTAAAGAAAGCTAAGTAGAGTACGTAGATGGGAGTAACGTAACTTTTTGTTATCAAGACATTTTTTCTATTTTCTTTTTAGTTTTTTGTAACAAGAAATTTATTCAAATAGAATCATATTATATTTATCTCAAGATTACAAAATTTATTTTAAAGTGATAAATTTTAATGCATGCACCAAAGTCAATTTAGAAAAAACCCAGACTCAAGATTTTTAATTTACGGATTAATAATTTTTAGTGTGTTTTTTCAGCCACTGAAGCATTTTTCTCTCTTCTCTGTTGTTTGCTTGAAGGTACGTGCCTGGTGTAGTAGTTGGGGGTGGGGTTGTAAACTTTTGATTCATACACGCACTAGGAAACAATAATTGCAAAAGATACTTTGGTGTTGTAAAACAAACATAGCGAAAATCAAGGACAACATATTGTCAAATTTACCAACACAAAACATAAATTTTTTTAGGCAAAAAGATAAACAAGGTCACAAATTTCTCATAGAGCCAGCTGTAAACATGCAAGTGAAGAGAATGCGAACATTGAACATTGAACATTGAACATTGAAAAAGGTACACAATCTTACATTGTTGGCCGTCAGACATCATTAGATCCCAAACCCCACCCCCCAATCAAATTTACACACTACTCCGACCCACCCCCGCCCCTGGAGCCCATCTAAACATCACAAACTCCTAGGCAACGATACCAAAGGCATCTTCCTTTGGTAACAAACCAACAACTTACGATAAGGAAAAAAATAGCATCTCCAACCTACTTAGCAATACCAAGTGGTAAATCAGTTATACATCGAGATTTTATAAATTATTTCTTTTGATAATTAAAAGATTAAAATTTAAATTTTATAGAAGTAGAGGTAGGTAGGGGTGGAAGTGGGGGTTAAAAAAAAGAAAAAATCAGTCGTACACCTCTTTTGGTAACTACTTGATCAAAAAAATTAAATTATTAGATAGTGTATAGTTAATAAATTTGATATTTCTAACACGCTATCTCATGTCAAGTGAGGCTTTTTTGGCTACGCATGTGGTAAATCGAATTATAATATGAGTCTTGCGTCTTTAACATGTCTTTTCACATACAAACGAAATTTAAATTATACAAATAACAAACATGTAATAGTGGCAAAACTCAAAAGTTAAACCCATTGTTGTAACTTTCTGAATATTCCTATTTTTAAAGTAATATATTTAATTAACGTAGAACATGTTAACGGGTCATCAAGAATCACAAGGTTTATAACATAAGTTTGAATTATTTCATCTCTATAGCAAGAGTGACTTGAAACTCGTCAACCTATTTTCTGTGTCAACAAACTTCCTAATAGATTCATCTATATGTATATAGAAACAACGTCCGTATAATTTATTTGAATTTGGCTATTAGTTTTTTAATATATATAACCTGAGCAAACCGCTCAAATTGGTTGAACACATATTAACAATAACTTATTAAAACTTAAGTCCTTATAAATGAAATACAAATACTTTACACAAATAATGTGCGGCAGAATATATTATAACCTTTTTCACTCAAATACGCAATGTCATAATCGTAATTATAATCATACTATTTTGATACTGTTTGCAACTATCGAATTTGAATACGAATCAAACTGAGTTTATTTAATTAATTCAAAATATTTAAACTCGATATTTATTACAGTATAAAGAATCCTAATTTTCAAAAGCCAATTACAATCCAAATGTAGTCAAATCAATCTTTCGAAAAAAAAAAATTTCTAAAATGGAGGTTTTTTTGTTTTTTAATTCATCTACTATACTCGCGCCCATAACAAAACAAAAGCAAGTAAGTACAAAATGTAATACATCCTCTCTCTCTCTCTCTCTCTCTCTCTCTTACATTAAAATCTCTCTCAGCAGTACCTCTCTCTTCTCTCTCTGTCTCTGTCTCTGTAAACTACATTACATCACAATGGTGTTAGAATCCTCTCTCTCTCTCATCTCTCTCATCTCTCTCCTCCTCTTTTTAGATCTCTCCTCCGCCACATTCGACTACCTCAAACTCCCCCTCCTCCATAACCACCCTTATCCCCCACCACCCTCCCAAGCCCTCTCCTCCGACACCCACCGTCTCTCCACCCTCTTTTCGTCCCTCCACCGCCACCAACACCACCACCACCACCATCTCCGTACCATCCCTCAACTGCCACTCACCTCCGGTGCCTCCTCCGGCTCCGGTCAATACTTCATTACCCTCCACCTTGGCTCCCCACCTCAACCACTTCTCCTCGTCGCCGACACTGGCAGTGACCTCATCTGGGTCACCTGCTCCGCCTGCCGCAACTGCTCAGCTCGCCCACCTCACTCAGCTTTCTTGGCTCGCCACTCAGCTACATTCTTACCTTTTCATTGCTTTGACTCGGCGTGTCGACTCGTTCCTCAACCTAGACACGTGCCATGCAACCATACACGTCATCACAGCACGTGCCGATATGAATATTCATACGCCGATGGGTCTATTACTAGTGGGTTCTTTTCACGCGATACGACGACGTTTAGTACAAGCTCTAGTCAACAAGTCAAATTCCCGAAGCTAGCTTTTGGTTGTGGGTTTCATGTTTCTGGGCCGAGTGTTTCGGGCCCAAGCTTTCATGGTGCTCAAGGGGTAATGGGCTTGGGCCGTGGGTCCATTTCGTTGTCATCACAATTGGGCCGTAGGTTTGGGCACAAGTTTTCATATTGTCTTATGGATTACACTCTAGCTCCACCTCCGACGAGTTATTTAATCCTTGGTGGAAGTTCCCGAAACGACGTCGTTAATGGCTCGAAGATGAGCTATACGCCGTTGTTAACCAATGCTTTGTCGCCAACGTTTTACTACATTGGGATTGACAATGCGTTTATTGATGATGTGAAATTACCTATAAGCCCTTCGGTGTGGGCCATTGATGAGTTGGGCAATGGCGGGACCGTGGTGGACTCGGGGACCACTTTGACCTTCTTAGCCAAGCCGGCTTATGACCGCGTGCTAGCGGAGTTCAAGCGGCGCGTGAAGCTGCCTAAGCCAAGCGAGCCACTAAAGGATTTTGATTTTTGTTTTAATATCTCTACCGGGTCAACCCCGAGTCTACCCAGACTGAGTTTCAAACTCGCCGGTGGCTCGGTGTTCTCACCGCCTCCTCAGAACTACTTCATCGACACGGCCGAGGATGTCAAATGCTTAGCATTGCAACCAGTCATATCCCCGATGGGGTTTTCAGTAATTGGCAATTTAATGCAGCAGGGATTCGTGTTCGAGTTCGATAAAGATCGGTCGCGACTCGGTTTCTCAAGGCACGGTTGCGCGATACCATGACTCACCGAGTCGCACGTCTTGTGAATTCTTTTAATAATTTTTATTTTTACCATCCGAGGAACAATATGTTCATTAATCATGAAAAATTAATTTTGTGACATGAATATATCTGGATTTGTTTTTTTCAATGTGATTGGATGTCACACGTCCCTTTTGTAAAGACCAATGTGAAAGGAAAATATGAAAGCGAGAGATGTTTTTGTTGTTTACGTTGTTGTCTAAATCTCAAACAATGTCCGATCTATGTTTGATACTTTCACGTGAAATTCTTTATGAAATTGGGGAGAGGGTCTATGTCTTTGTCAATGCTATACAGGCTTTTATTACCACTTTCAATTTATCAGCTATATAGATGGTCGTGCAATTATTAATTGACCATGAGACACACGAGAAAAGATGCTAGATTATACCTCTCATCATACTGTGATGCTCACTTCGTTGAGTGTGTACGATTTAATTCATCGTTCAAGTATTTATGATTTCTTCTTGTGGTCAAGAATTTAGCTATTTTTTTCTAACAATTTAAATTTTTTCGTAATATTTTATTCTGAGTATATTAAATGTCATTAAGTAACTATGTAATTATAATGAAATAATTTAAATCATTACATGTGAATTTTTTTTTTTTTTTTTGGGTGAAAAGTGCAATTTCATTCATATGAACACAAGAAGATTACAATAAAACTAACCAACCCCTGTGGGGCATATATCTGTATCAAGCAGAGCCTTTAGGGGGGATAATAACAAATCAGTCAATAGTTAACATATCCTTAACTTTATATTTAGCAACTTAATCCGCAACTTTTTTGATAGTCCTTTTGGAACACTGAAATCGATAATAGTTGATCTTAGTTGCAATTGATTTGATATCATCCGCAATAGACTTAGCTCTTTCCACCAGATTGTATTCCTTTGTGAAACAATTGTACTATGGACTACAGAGGCATCATTTTCAAAAATGATAAAGTCAAGAGCTAAACTTTTTGCAAACAGGTTATTATGGTGAAGCTTAAATAACTATGTTATTTTTTCATCACTATTAATCTCTCTCATAATGTTTTAAATGAGAGAATCCAAAACTATTTTTTGAATTATTAGATAAAAGCTTCTATTAAGTTCAAAATTTAATTCCAGGCTTGACGGGTTCGACGCTCCGCTCCGACAGCAAATAACCTACAAAACAAGGATCCCAATGGGTGAGCCTGAGGGACCCTTCCACTGATCAAATCAGTTTCGGGATCCAAAGTTGCAAATGAGCAAAAGAGAATAAAGCCATCTAGAGAGATGAGAGAGAGAGAGAGAGAGCATATTGTTGGGATTGGATGCCCTAAAAACCACTAACACTAAGATATCTCAGTATATTGGATATTAGTCAATTATAAATCAGTGAATTCATTATGAGCATGATATATTCTCTCTATTATTTGATATATAATTGTATAAAAAAGGTCCTTGATACGAGTGAATAGCATAAGTGCGTGGTGATCTGCACAAAAGGTCTATGTTATGAGGTTTGCTTCAAAACTATAAGTATAATCGAATAGTGAGGCTGTGCACTTCACTATGGTAAGGTTATAATGACAGAGTCTCCTATTTGGTAAGGTGACTTACCTTGGTCATTGGAGGGGCTTTCCAGACTTCTCTCATTAGTGCATTATGGTGCATTGAACGCGATTCAGGTAGATGTTATCTCAATGACATTACTATAATTGTCAGAGAACTAAAAGCATCTTATGCTACTAAGTGGCCAATGTTCTGTATCATGATCATATGTGGATGTGTCAGTAGATCCTAGGACATGTGTTTTGATTCACTATGGGTGAGATCTTATAATAGGGTCAACAGCTCTGTGTTTTGGTCACATGGACTAGATCTATTAGATAGCGTGCATATGAGTCATGATTCTATGTTATCTTAAATGATAGAGCTATTCGCTTGGAGTTATCTATATAGTCATCAAAATCTAAGATCTTAGTAATATAGCTTTGGCTATATTAGATACTAGACTTGTGGGTCGCTCCCAAGATAAAGGAATAGTATCTAGGTGATAATTATAGGAACGATAAAGGTCCAAGGTTTAGTTGCAATTAAGATAGGATGATAGTGCGAATACAAGACCTACTCTTGATTATAGATAAAACATAGAGGGGTATTTTGGTCATTTATAATTAGTAGGGCAAAGACAAAGAACCTCCTTTGGGTATCTATTAATTGTCATGGAGTGCAACTCTAGCTCTTTAGTGGAATGAACTAAAGTTAAAATGATAAAATACTGCTAGTGTTTAGCAATGGTATTTTGGATATTTTGGAGCCACAACAATTATGTCTTCAAGTCTCTCTCCTAGCCACTTTCCTATTTAGTGCATAGCTTTTATCTTAGCCTGGTAGTCGTGTATTTATGGAGTGTTATTTAGTACAGTTTCCTAATTAGGAAGTAGTAGTGGTATTTAGAAGTTGAGACAGCAGGACAAGAAAACATTCTTCAGGACAAAAATGTTTGTTCTGACGACTTGTCTTAACTGGCATATGCCAGACTTGTGTGAGGAACATAGATGCGTGTGGATTGCATAGAGTGGCGTGTGGGCTGAAGAGATAAGATAGGATAAGGTTTGATTTGGATAATTAGAAGATAAATGGTAATTATCTTCAAATTAAATCAAGAGATAAATCCTATGCAAGAGTTCGAGTGCATGTTGAACTCTAGGTCTTCTTATCTTTATATATACACGCCTATTGCAAAACCTAAAACACGATGGGCTACATATTATACTACACCACACAACACTCTAAGGCTATACACATACATTCACGGCTAGGGCTAGAAAAAGGCAGACGAAAATCCCACAATTTTCAAGCACTAATCGCTAGGTGGTGGAATAGGGGAGAAGATTCGAGGGTTTGATCCATCAATCGGGTTCTCCATTGCTTGGGACATTTTTTCCAGCCAACAGACAGTGTTATACCAGGTTTTGTGTCGAGTTTTTATGCCGACAATTGAAGGTAATCTTCTGATAAAACCATTCTAGCGACAGTTTATTGCTTTCGGTATGTTTTGTGCATGATTTTGTAATTGTTTCTCCTACGTGGATTATGACTATTACATGTATGTTTTTAATTGCATATTTACTGAGTTAGTAGCCTAGGAATTCGTCATTCCCTTCATATATTAGGGTGCATCTGCCCTAAACTGAATAAAACATTTCATTGTGAATTGCTCATGTATTTATATTAAATTTCAAGGGTCTAGGGACTACCATGTATCCCAATACTAGAATGGTTTATGAGTCCCGACCTCGTAGGATGCTCGAGGTTAGCATACTGCTATGTTTTTGACTTCTTGGGATGTCCCTAAATCGGGATAGGTCCTGTTCAGGTTGGGTCTAGAGATTCATCATCGGGTAGAGTCGAGTCGACTAGCCTTTGGTCGGAGGCTCGAGATTTATTTCACTTGGATTTTGGGGTTAATTTCTTCTATTTACATAGGATCTAATTCCTCCCCCCCCCCCCCCCCCCCTTCCCCATCCCCGTCCCCGTCCCCCGGCCTGTATCAGCTTCCTTGTCTCGGATTTCTTGAAAGGTTAATATGTTATTTCACCCTTTTACACTTCATCACTTTTCCCTTTTCTGAGAAGAACGTATATTAATTGAATGTCAAATTCCTAATGTAATATCCCACATCGATAGCAGATTATGTATTTGAGTGATTTATAAGTGATTGTTTGTTAGAATATAACACTTGTCCCATATCGAAAAATCAGAAATTCTAAGATCACCTTATAAGATCCTAGGTTACTCCACTTGGCATCAATTAGTTTTAAGATGGAAACTCATGATTCTTAACATGGTATCAGAGCTAGGCCTTTGGTCTAGTCATGTTTCACGCATCTTCA
This sequence comes from Ehretia macrophylla, assembly GCA_037974665.1. Lineage (NCBI taxonomy): Eukaryota > Viridiplantae > Streptophyta > Magnoliopsida > Boraginales > Ehretiaceae > Ehretia > Ehretia macrophylla. Next base: position 67,798,361 of record CM075767.1, read on the forward strand.
ATCTCCCTCGTGTTATCTACCACATGTGTTCAATCTTCCATGTATGACGCATCTCAAAAATTAGGTTCACATGTTCTTCAATCTTCTACATGTGTTCTCTACCAATTGTGTTTAATCTTTCATGTGTGACTTCTCTCAAATCAGGTCACACATGAGGGGGAGTGTTAGAATATAAAATTTATCTACATTGAAAAATTAGAAACTCTAATACCACCTTATAAGATTTTGGGCTACTCCACTTAACGTCAATTAGTTTTAAGATGGAAACTCATAATTCTTAACAATTGTGAGTATAATGAATAATTTGGGATAACAGAATAGGCCCAGATAATTTTTTTTTTCATACTTACAATACCAATCTCGCTTGGAATTGTAGACTAGGGGCATATCGCCTAATCTATATAGTTAAACCTTTATTATATAAAGAATGGTGATATGTAGCAACATGCTCCTTAAAAACTCTTTCTTATAGAGATCTGATCTCTGTCTCCCTCTCAAAATTGTTTTATCCTGTGTTTTTTGTTCCACAACAGTAATGAAACTTGATAACACATATTTAAGTTTCTATACCATTTTATAGTTTACTACTCTGTAGATAATCATAGGGATTAAAAGGGTTTAAAGTTAATATGAAGTTGTTCTTCTTTTCGTATTTCGTTAATTATTCTACTAATAATTAAGAAGGATAATTACAATTCATGAAATCATGCCCTTTGCACATATTGGAAGATTTGCGCTATTCTCGAATAGAACCATTTTGTGTAGGCTTCTTTTATAAAGTGTACTCCACAATTTTTAATATTGAATGAAACTTCTTACTGACTTAGTCAAAAACAAAAAAGAAGGATAATTACAAAAATTAACCTACACCACCAGGATCAAGTCAGCAGCTAAAAGGCTTGTTTAAGATTTAAACCAAACCGAACCTATATGAAAAATCCAACATGTTTTAAGTTGACTATTTATAACTTAATATAACTCTCACCCTTTATCAAAACTTGGAATTTGCAATGCCAAGGAGCGACTCTTGATACTGGCAGAATTTTGTTTAAAATTTAAAAAAAGGTTAAAAACGACTATCACCCAAAAACAATCAATGCCTTGTATTTAGGGTTGACCATTTGAAAGACTTGTCCTTAAGATTTCGATACATGAATAATCCAATGTCTATTGGCATCATACTAGAATCAAAAGCATTTTGGCATCTCTATCAGCTGACTTGTCAACTCTCTGCATTAACTGGAAAATGACGTGAGGGATGCCTGCAGGCTTCATGCTACGGTGAGTTTCATAGTTTTGTAAGGATAAAGATTTTATCATACTATTAGAACATTATTACTGTGATTAAATAATTATGAATTATGGTCCATTTCCATTTGGCTTATGATTTCTTCAACAAAACAATCTCTTTATCTGTTAAAAATTATGAGATTCTATTCTAAAATCAATTAGTATTAAGTACAATAACTCAATATCTCATAAGATGATCTTAAACTTATGATTTTTCTATTTGGGAAAAGAATATATCACTACTATATTTTTTATCTATTCCAACAATTAAAGATATTTAAAACTATTGCACAAGGGTTAAAAACCGTTGCAAAATAACTTTCACCGTTGCATATGGTACCATTATAAATTTTCACTGCAAAGGTTTTTTTTATAAATAATAATATTTTATAACTATTTCCAAAAAGTAATTTCATGAGCAATTACTAGCAAAAAATAATTAAAAAATTTAACCATTACAAAAAGTTTTAGTTCATACAATAGTTAAAAGTTGTTGCAGTAAGACACTTATTGCAATGATTTTATTATTTTTCGCAATGATTATTTTTTATTTTTTAGTTTGAGTGTTGCAAAATATCTAAAAGGTTATAGGGTACTATTACAGCCCCTTTTTACATAGGATGCAATTTAAAGATGCATTTTTTGAATTATGTGATGAGTTGCAAGTGATCAAGAATCAGGACGAAGATGCATCTACGATGAGTTGCGTAACTAGGAGAGAGATGAGTTACACGTTGATAGATGTACGATGGACAAAATTGGACTAAAGGCCCAACTCTTCTATTTTTATTGTTTAATGTTGACTTGGGCATTAAATTAAAATGTTTTACAAAATTATAGACTAGATTGAACATTTATGAAAATAATAAGAACTAATTTAAATGCTGTATTATTTTTCTAATTTTACCCTTGTAATATTGGTATATATTAAATTTAACCATTTTCTTAATAGAAAAGAGTAATTTGACTAACTTTAACAAACATTAGAGATTGATTTGTACTTTTTGAAACAACGTGGGCTAAATTAAAAAATCCTGTCAACCTTGGGAACCAATTACACAATTAACCCTTACAAATATATAACTTTTTTTTTTGGGCTAAGTTACAATATATACCTTTATCCTATATAGAAAAATTGTAAATTCTAATATTATACTTTAAGATCTCAGATTACTCCACCGAACACCAATTAATTTTAAAATAGAATTTTATAATTCTTAACAGATAAGTCTAATTCTATTTTAGTTCATTCATCAATTTATTTGACAATGTGGAGCTAAAGCTAAATAAATAGTTATTTTGATTTACAAAGTTTAATTTACTTTATTTTGGTTCACTAATTACAAAGCTAAATAAATTTCTTCACATGTACAAATTTTGTTCTTCATGTATGTATTATCCATTCGTATTGACGAAGAATGCTAGTTACTGTTTATGCCAAATAGTTATTGCCATCATCATATTATTCTCTTTTTTTGGTTTTTTGACTGGCATCATCATATCATAGCATAATTCATATCACAAATTCAAATACCTTTTGATAAGAAAACGACTAGACTAGCAATATGAGATTCTTGGCCAAGCACCAACCAACAATTTTATTTTTCTCAAGCAATTATGAACTGTTGTTATTGGTGGTTTCCACCTGTATGTGTACTTCTGATAATTAGCTTTCTCTTCTTTTTTTTTTCTTCATAAATTTTGGAAAATTCAAAAAGCTTTCCAATTTCTGGCTCCCACCAAACTTTTTCTTCATTTGGCATTATTTTGATACCAATTGCAGTAATCATTAATTCCTACTTATTGCCGAGCGGGAAGTTGCACTGTCACAGACCCCAGCTAAGCTAATCCTTTGCTGGCAATGTTATTATTTGTGATCGGTGTTATTACTGTCACGTGTTATTAACTTTTTTAATTGTTTTTTTTGTGAAAACATGTTTTGAAATAGTGTATTTGGATTTTGTTTTGGATTCTTCGGAACTTGTGCTCCTAGTGATTTATGAGAGACCAATAATAGTTAACCAAGATCTCCAAAAATAGCTGAAATTAATAATTTTGCTTGTTCAACAATGAAATTTGCTATAATGCATGCCTAAATCAAGTCATATTTATCCGCTAAAGTCCAGAGTTATATTTACTGCACGATCTGGAATTTTCCTTTGATCTGGCCTTGTTTGGCAACCTACGATAGCAATAATACTTCCCAATTGATTTGCCCTACAAGCAACATGGCAAGAGTACATCCTCGTAACCCCACTGATTAGTTCAATAGTGAAGTATTTGGGACGTGAGGGATAAATTTGCTCACGTTTCAAATAGATTATACTTTCTCGAAAAATCATACGTCTCAAAATTTAATACCTCTAATATAAACGTGTATAACATCTCAAAGAAGTTCTCCCATGTTAAAAAAATTAAAAATAAAACAAAGTAAACACTCTCGAACGATCACTCTATTAGAGACACTACGTGTATGACTTACATGCCATACATACATACATATATACGCGACTAGATCACAGTGAAACAAATTCCCAAACTGTTTGGTGCATAATGGTTCAAGACTTCAATGTAAGGCTTCGGACTTGACCTAGAAGTCAACAAAATATTACCACTTGGGTATGGTCCAAATTTCGACATATCGCGCTCTGAGTTTAAAATCTTGATCTAGAAAACAAGATTAGTGTAATAAGTATATAAAATAACTACTCGAATCTCTTTTTTATTTGTCCAAATAATTAACTCAAGTTATCTGTTATACACACAACACTCACATATAAATTGCCCATATACACTATCTTCTATCGATATGAGACATTACAAGGCCCTATTACCATGATTCAGTACCTCTACCACCAAGTCTTCAACAACCTGGCGAGTCATTTTCTTCAATGTTGTCACCTGTCAGAGAAGAGTTATTGCTTATCAGGAGGAATGGTGAGCTCTTGAAATCTTATGGTTAGATATAGAAAAGAGTGATGGCCTCATGGCAACCAGAATGGGCGCTGAGAGCCAGTCGTAATGATGGGAGGAACCTTCAGCTGGTATTTATTCCTCTCACATGACAATAAACACACACACTATTTCCCTGACTTGGCGGCCTCTTCGTGCGGTCAAGACCCCTTTACAACTCGTACCCTACCTTATACGGCTCTTTGCATAGATAGGATCTTAGCCAAAGACATATTTGGTAGCGTAGAAGACAATAAATATATATAATAAATTTTTTTTTAACAGTTTAAACATTTAAATGAAGTAGTAATTTAATATGATATTAAAATTTAAATACTTATCAAATCATTTTAGGTTCAAGTTTCGCTGCTACTTATTTCGAAACAATAAAAATTGTTTTAGTACAAGGCTAAAAAAATGACTCCTGACTCCTATTTGCACGTGAAGAGCGTGTTGAAAATAATAAATATATATATAATAAACCTTTTTTTTTAACATGTTAAATTTTTAAATAAAATGGTAATTTAATAGGTAGACATCATTCTCATGAATTCCTCATTCAAGCACTTTTTTATGAAAGAAAAGAAAAACCATATAAACTTAGCAAAGAGTAGTAAGATGATGCTTTCATTCAGAAATGTATTAGTTAAATCTCACCTCATTGTCTCCAACAGACTTTCATTAGAAGAGGGTCTGAATCTAAATTTCTAATAACGTTATAATGTTATTAAAGAAAGTAATGATAGTAAAGTAATAATACAATTATAATTTAATAATTTAAATTATTAAATAACTGTGTAATTAGTTCACTACGATTGTTCTTGCTAATAACGTTATCGGATCCAAATTCGATCCATACTCATCGGACACGTGACTCAAGTTGAGACGATTAGATTCATTACGTCATGACATGGTTCAGTATTGCCGCCACCACTGCTTGACAGGAAAATATTAATTTAAAAAAAAACACTGTTCTGACCTTTAAGTGGATAAGGGCCTAGCTGACATTCGGGCCTAAGTTGTATCCAACTTAGACAGAACTATAAATGTGGTTGTAGCCCAAAATGAATCATTGAGTGTAGCTGAGTTTAGGCCCAAATTGTTCGATACGCAAATGTGTGAAAATTTTGACTTTCGAAAGTCACCATCATTTGAACAAGGCCCATTTGTAAAACTCTTTGACCTTTTTCTGCCAATTTAGTTATTTGTGATTGATAAGCTAATGAACTCATGCATATATTTTTTATGGCTTCCCTTTTTCTCAAAAAAAAAAGGAAAATGTAATTTAGGTGGCCCAAAACCATTATAATTGGACAGGTTGATAATTGGGTCAAGCCCAACTCTATGAATCTTTAAAAAGTAGACTGGCTTCTAGGAACCATCAGACAGATAATGGGCAGATGGCATTGGCAGCAACCCCCAAAAGGCTGACTTGAAACTCTCAACCGGCCCAATTCCCAAAGGGAAAAAATGTTAAAGGTAAAATGAAATAAAGGGGAAAGGCATTGTATCTTTCTTCTGTTTAATCACTTGTGGTTTGCTAATTGAATTTCTTAGTCAATATTAAAAATTTGATGATGAGCTTAATTACAGTAAATAATTGCTCTACATTGTGTGACATAGGGTTGATATTTAGTTTCTGAGAAAATATATGTGACACGAGCCACAAATGAATGTATTAATGAGTTAATAATATAGTTTTTTCGAGAGTTCTGAAAAAATAATAATTCATCACTATCCCTTATTGCAATCTAATTATATTTTTGACTCATTATTTATTTAAAAACTCATGGACATAGCTGCCTTACTCTTTACTATTAGTTCTTAATTAACATCACACAGAAAAATGAGAAGCAATGACACATAATTAAACTCAGCATAATGCCAGATAGGATTTCCAGTGGAAAGGTAGTCCTGCCCGCTTCTTTACCCTAGAAGTACTTATTGAAAATAATAAATATATTTGTATAATTGTGAAATTATGCATTTTAATTTTTAATCAGATAAAGTCCTAAATTCGTTCCTAAATATGCCCTTCTTATAATTGTGAATTTATGTATTATAGTTTTAAGTGAGATAAATTCCTAAATCTGGTCCTCAATGTACCCGTCGATTATTAGTAGTAAACTTAGGTGGCAACGAAACTCTTTTTATGTGTTTTAAATTGCCACCAAGCTACTTTAGTCTTGCCATAATAACTCTTTTTAAACTTAGGTGGCAACGAAACTTAGGTGCATGGCTATAACTAATCAAGACTCTACCTTGGGGTGGTCCTAGTAGTAAATAAGAGAAGACAAATAACCGTAAATGTAAGTTTGAATCATCTTAATTGTTATTGTGGATCATATTTTTAATCGAATTGATATATGCTTTGGGTCGAGTAATTTTATTGGACTTTTAATTCACATTCAACCGTTAAGTTAGGCAGCCAGATGTCAGCATGTCTATCGTTGGGTTGAATGCCACATTATTAGAATATAACACTTGTCTCATATCGAAAAATCAAAAACTCTAAGACTACTTTATAAGATATTGTGATACTCCACTTGACACCAATTAGTTTTAAGATGAAACCTCAGTTTTGTTAACATGGTATCAGAACTGGGTCCTTGATCCAGTCATATTCATTCGCGTGCGACCCATCTTAAATCAAATTTACTTGTGTTTAATCTTTTATGTGTGTCCCACTTAAAAATTAGGTCCATATTTTCTTTCACGTGTGTTCAATCTTCTAAGTGTGACCCTTCTTAAAATTAAGTTCACACATGTTCAATCTTTTACGTATAATTTCTTTCAAATCAGGTCACACGATATTTCTTAAGATTAACTAAAAAAAAAGAAAGAAAAAAAAAAGAAAGACTACTTTCGGCTGTAAATGGAATGAAATACTAAAGCATGCCTGCAATTGATCGAATGAAATATGACCCCAAAAAAAAAAAAAAATTGATTGACTGAAAAGTATTTTTTAACTCATTCTTTTCGTTGACTCTACGAACAATATGCTTAACCTGATTGAGACAGCTTATTTTGAAGCTTTTTTGTAGAGTACTCAATGCACCTATATTGCTTTAAAATGAAACCTAAGATTGATGAATTGAACTGATACATTGAATATTGAGTCTGTGTACTGCAACATCTTTCGGGCCCATTGAAATTTCGTTTTTAATTTGTTGGAACAAGAATTAGATTAAATGATAGTGACCACGACCAACCAAAATTCTTGTACCGGCTGACCAGTGATGCTCCATGATCCATCAGATTCTAATCGGTAGATTTGCTCATGGTCCACAACGAAAAGTGTATTCAATTTGCTTGTGCATGTCACAGTCTAAATTTAAAACTTTAAACTCACGATCGAGATTAATATTATATATTTAAAAATTATTACTTAAAACATAAATTCAATAGGTGAAAGAAGTAATTATCTGTTTCTGTCTTTATGACTAAAGAGGACTAAATATATCTCATATATGGACAGTCAACAATGGATGAAAACTAAAAAATATTTGATCACGATCTATAGTTGTTTGGCCTTTCTCTTGATGGACCACATCTTGGATTCACTTCACAGGGATGAACATGATCATTATTCCCAGTAGAAACAGCATGCCAAATTGGTCTACAACATAATATGATGTACGTGGTTAATCTAAACTATTTGAGCTATGATCCAGGGTGCTGCTACTTCTCTGCATTAGTTCATGTAATGCAATAAGTGATGATGAGGACATAAGTTAGTAATGATTACTATCCATGTACTTGGTTATAAATATTTTTGGTATCTGATATGGTCTAGAATAAATAAGAAACTTGGTAAAAGTATTAGTTTCCAATATACAAGAGTGGAGCTATATAGTAGTCAATCAGATTTATAGTCTTCATTAGTCTCAATTTTTTTTTAAAATATGTATTTATCTTCATTTTTTATAATATGAAAATCAAAATAGTCTCCTATTAAAAAAATATTACTGTTATAGTCCCCACGGAAGCAATATTATAAATCAAAATTGATAGGCTATTCATTAGAATTTGGTATATATAAGTGGTAATCGACAGGTAATCCTATAAGTTTTGCTATTAAAATTTGGTATATATAAGTGGTATACACACATGTATATGTGTCTGGGGATGTCTATGCACATATATACACACATGACATGCAAATAATATAATGAAATTGACAAAAAAAATGAAAAATAATTTTCATACCTAAAATTACACTTCTAAACCTATTTTTATTAACCAAATAGTATGTGTTCAATGATTATATAATTTAATTTAAATTTTATCATCTTATAATGCATGAGTTTTGATTTCTTTTATTTTTGGGATTTTTTTACATTAATTAATTTTTATATTTTTTAAGTTGATTTTCTATGTAAATTAATTTTTTTATTTTTCTTTCATAGTAAACGATTATGGGTATGAGTACCCGCAATTTTTCGAATAGTTAAGGGTTATGGTTATGACAAGTAACTTTTAAACATGTTAGATTTCGGTTAAGGTTTTGGTTATATGTTAATGCTTATAGTTATGGTTACGATGCTCCTATTTTCTATAGTTAACCATCCCGCTTCTATTTCTAAATTTGAGCCCTTCCATTAAAAGTTTTTGAAATTTAGACCCGTAATTACCTTTTTCCTGTAATTTCAAATTCAAGTTTAGGTCTTAAAATATATCTCAATCTTAAGTCCTAATAACAATTTAGCATGTCACTATATTTTGATATAATTTCAAATTAAAGAACACCCGATTAATTAATATGATTCGAAAGTATCGCCAATTAATATTTTGGTGGATGCATGCGTATAAATTTTACATGATTTTTGTTAGATTCCTCTTGGCTAGCCAACGGAATTAGTCAATTTTATAGTTGTAAGTAACCAAAGATGATGGAACAAATATTTTCTTTTTTCCTTTTGTCGTTCAGGCATGATCCATAACAAAGAAAATACGCTGAATCTAGGTAAAATAATCATAAGAACTCGACTTCTTTTTTTTTTGTTTTGTGAAGTGACTTTTGATTTAAGTATATGGGAATAATACATATTCAGCCACATTGTTTACGTTAATATGGCGATTAATATGTTGAAATGGGTTAGGAATGAAATTATTTTTTCATTTCTATATTAATTCTCATGCTTAGTAAATGGGTTAGGTTTATGTATTTTATTATGAGTCTTGTATCTTTATGATTATGTTGAAGTGATTGTGACGAACGACATATCCTTTGGTTGTATGTTGGAGGCCCAGGATTGTGAATTTGGCTTATTTGTGGTTGTATGTTGGTTGTTGTGGCTATATGAAATGTTATGCAGGTTATTTTATGTTTTGGGTCATATTACAGACGTTATAATGTCGAAATTTCGTCGCGTCCCGACTTAGTTTTAGGTGGGGTCGAGTTGGGGAATGACATTGAGTAGTATAAGAATATTAAATATTTATAAATGTTGTTTTTTAGTCACGATATAAGGAGATGCTCCAGCAACGTCAACTTGCGACGCAAGAAGACCCCACGGCGCTGCCCGTTAATCCCGATAAGATATTCTACCAAGCTGTTGGTGGGGCAAATAAAGGGCGTGTCTATGGACTCGGCTCGCAAGGAGTCCGCATTGGTAAGGAAGCACCCTCTATTCTCACCATCAATAGTAGAGTTGGACTCACGCAAGAAGAAGTCGACAGATGAATCGTTGAAGCAACGAAGTCCTTGAGACAACAATTTGATGACCAATGAAATGCACAGCAAGAGACGCAGCGAAAAGTGAGCCAAGCCATGGAACTCGTGAGGTAATTGTAGCAGGAGATTGATCGGCAAAAACACCCCCAACCACGACATTAGCCTGATTAACATGATCAATGATACATTTAGGATTTGTTTTTTTTGGACAATTTTAGAAACTAATTTTGAATAATATTTTAATATTTTTGTGAATTTAAAAAATGAGTTATGTAAATATTATTTTGGATATTTAATTTTACGTTTTGTTATATAAATTTATTTTATTTTTTATTTTTTATATTTCATATTATTTTCAAAATAATTAATAATTATTAGGTGACGGAATAGCGACTGAAAATTAGCCACCATTTTTTGACGAACAAATGGCTACGGAATTAGGCAATGGATTGGCCACTGATATGTGGCGACAAATGGCTACAGATTGACTACAGAAATGTGTCGACAAAAGGCAACGAATTGGCTACCGATATGTGACGACAAATGGCTATGGAAATGTGTCGACAAAAGACTACAGATTGCCTACGAAAATGTGTCGACAAAAGGCTACGGATTGGTTACGGATATTTGATGATAATTGGCTACGGATTGGCTATCGAAATTCTACGGATACCAATCCGTAGCTGTGGGCGACAGCCGATTTACGACCAAAACGGCTATGACTTTGCGATGGACGTTAATAATTAAAAAAAAAATCAAAATTTTAGTTGGCTACGGATGGGCTACGACTTTTGTTATAGAAGTTATAAAAAATAAATACAAGTTAATTTCCAGAATTGATTACAGATGGGCTACGGAATATCAATTTGGCTACAGGACTTTTAGCTACGGACGGGGTTCCGCAGCCTATTCGTACCCCGTCCCAAGTTAGCTATTGCTAGGCTACGAAAAATATCCGTAGTGCCAACCTTTTTTTCTTGTGGTGAGAAGGTAATGAACATGGGAATTTAATTCCTAAATAATCTAATTCCTCCAATATGGAATTAGTCCATTATAATGTTCTTTAGAATGAGTACATTTGTTTAAAAACTAAAATATCATATAGTAATTATAACTATTATTATAATCAATTAATTGATTATAATATTATTATTAGTTAATAAATAAAAATTATGTTAATGAATAAAAAAATAATATACTTAAAAAACTCATTTGTTAAGTGACCAAAATGAAGTCTTAAGCTGACATATAACAAACTTAACTCATTATATACATGTTATTATCTTAAGGAAAATAATTACAATAATAATAGTAATGATAATATTAATAACAATAACAATAATAATAATAGTAATAATAATAATAATAATTAATTATTAATTTTATAATATATACCATGCATGACCTACTCTTTATCAAATTCACTCTATTTTTAACTTATTCCATTCCTATTTAAATTTATTTCAAGTTACCCACGCCACCTAATATCATTTTGGTCCTTCAAAGTGGCTTACACAACAAAACTTTAAATTTCTATTTTTTTTAATTCTTGTCCTTGATAAAAAGTCTAAGTTATTATTAACTCTTATCTTTATTCCAAAACATGTACAACATTCCTTAACCTTACATAGGCCACTCAAATTGGTTTTTCGTAGTGATACCAGCTAATTAAATATAAGTTTTTGAATTAGTTATAAATTATTAAACATCTTAAATGTATGACAAAAGTATTCATTATGTACATATTAATAATATTATTTGTATTGTTATTAATAAAAAAAAAAAATTCAAAATATAACTTGTATATAATTTTCTTTGTTCTTCAGAAAATCAAATGAAAGTCCTCATTTCTCACATCATAGGTTTCCTAAATGATTTGGATCAACTACACTTACCAAAGATGATTCTCCCTAGAACAATTTTTAAGGAATAGACCAATTACAAAATTTCTCAATAACAGCCCTACCAAATAAATCTCAAATTTTGAATTAGTTACAAATAATTATTAAACATTGATCTTAAATGTCTGAGAAAAGTGCATTGACCTATTTGTGTTCTTTATTTTTGTCAATATATTGATAAAGTGTATTACTTTGGTTTTCTTGTATCGTACTAATGTGTTCATCCATTTGTATTTTTGTTCTAATTACATACACATAAATTGGCAGAGAGTCTAAAATCAAGTGAAAAAACTTACTTTGTTTGTGCCTAATATTCGTATTGTAATTCTTAGCCATACTTTAATTAAGAATCTCAGTTCTCAAGCTATTAATGAAGAGGAGAAGCAAAATCGAACATAACAGCACTTCCAATAATGGAATTGAAATCAAGGGATGTGGGGTGGGGTGGGGTGGGGTGGGGGGGAGGGGGGGGGGGGAGGGGAGGAAACTTGTATGGTAATTATATTAACCTAAAGTTATATAATGGATGGTCCTGGTTTTTGTCAAGATTATAGTTATAAGAGTAAATAGATGGAGAATTAGAAGACAAGTATATAAAGAGAATTTGAATTCAGTAAATTGGATTCTCATGATTAAAGTAGATGTTTTGTAGAGGTAATATAAACTGGTAATACCATAAAGACGTACTACTTGTAAAGCATCTAGGGTTTCCATTCTCTCTTTCTCATACAACTCCAAGAGAAAAGGAAAAATAAAAACTGCCAATTTTTTCCTTCCTTACATTAATTTAGAGATCTTGTTCAAGTAAAATGGATAAATAATCACTTCCGGGCATCAAGGACTATAAATGTAATTCATTCAAGTGTAGACGAATGGATTAAACTTGATTTAGTGAATGAAAACTGTCATATTCGAATTTAGTATAAATAGAGCTCTACCCCTTCATTTATGAGGTAACTCGTCATTAAATGCTCTCAACTACTTCGCCAACTCGGACATACTAATCATTCGCACGCCTGAGGGAAAAATCCAGGTCATCACCCCGCCTTTTCCTTCATTTTTCTTATGCAGGTCAGGAAGCCGACCTAGAAATTCCAGCTCGGCAGGAGTAGCCTCCCAACCTCAACTGCGAGATTCCTAACCTCGACAGTTTGGCGCCGTCTGTGGGAACGAGTTCTTTCTATCGCTCTTTTCACCACTCATTGAGAAACCATCATGGTACAAACAAAAAGCCATAGCGCACCGGTAGAGGACTCGCCCAACTCGGATGGGAACCTCGAAACCACACAGGTGTCTAGCCAAGACCCAACCCAAACCGACGTTGGAATGAGCCAACGTATACACTTAGTCTCACAAACCAATCATTCAACAGATGAAGACCTCAGCTCTAGCTTATCATCGGAGGTGAGGATGATGCTCAAGATGTTCGAGGAACTCAAGGAGCAGGTAGCCCAGCTAGCTGCGGACCCCTCAGCTCTACCAGCAGTTACGCCGCGGCCCATGCGTCCACAGTTCCGCATCCCAGCCCTAAGGCAAAAACGGGCGCAAGGTGAGGAGGGCTTCTTGGAGCCGGTGATGAGACCCGAGGAGGCGAGATGAAAAAGGGCGGCTCATGCCGACCCTAAGCAGGACAAGACCGCGGCTGCTATAGCCAAGGTCATTAACCAGCTCGATGTAAGCCCACTCTCACCCGAGGTACTGGCCACCCCACTACCCACCGGCAACGGGATGCCCAACCTAGCAGTCTACAATGGGGATGGAGACCCAGCCAGCTACTTACTCAACTTTGATCACCATATGACTCTGCATGATATGACCGACCTCATGAAGACGAAGACATTCTCAACCACCCTGGTTGGCAATGCCTTAAACTGGTTCCAAAAACTTCGTCTCGATTCTATTGCAAGTTTTTATCAACTGGCTAAGGCTTTCCTGTCCCGCTTTGCGGGAAGCCGACGTGCAACCTGCCATACCTCAACGTTGTTGTTGATGAAGCAGCATAAAGGAGAGAGTTTGAGGGCCTATACAGCTCGATTCAATGAAGAGTCCCTCAGAATCCCCAACCTGGAGGACTTCATGGCATTAATGGCTTACCAAAGTGGACTCAGGTCGGGCCCCCTCACATCTCCTTGGCCATTGACCCCGTGGATACCGTAGCCGAGCTGATGGTACGGGCAGAAGGGTATATACACTCGAAAGAAATCCATCAGACAAAGAGGGATGATGACAAGGAAAAAGAAGCCGGGAAGAAAAGAGAGGCCTCTCGAGGCCAACTTGGAGGGAAGGCCCAAAATAACCGAGGCAAGCAGCTTCAACAGTCGAAGCAGAAACCTCGGTTCACCGTGTTCACCCCCCTTAACATTACAAATGAGCAAATCCTGATGGAGATCCAGTACCAAAACCACCTACCTCTAGCGCCGAGGATGAAAGGCCGACCTGAGAAGCGCAATAGGACCAAGTATTGCAGCTACCATATGGATTACGGCTACACCACCGAAGAGTGCAAAGATTTGAAACAGGAGATCGAGGCATTAATAGCCCGAGGTCACCTCCGGAGGTACGTAGATCAACAGCCGACCCGGAGTCACGATCAGAGAGATAGAGAGAGAAGTCCACCCAGGCGCCAGGTTGGGGGCGGACGTTTGGCTGTGATCAAGACCATCGCAGGAGGTTTGGCGTCGGGTGGGGAGACCTCGACTGGCAGGAAGGGTTATGTTCGGGCTGGAAGGGAGTATAGGCCGATGTGGGGTCCGGTCCCGGAGATGGATGAGCTCACTTTCTCCTCAGAAGACTTGGAATGGGTGATATTGCCCCACAACGACCCATTGGTGATCAGCGCTGAAATAGCCAACTTCACCGTTAAGAGGCTGATGGTGGACACCGGGAGCTCGGCAGAAGTCCTATTCTTGAGCGCATTTGAGCAGATGGGGTTGGACAGGAGTTGACTCAGGCCATTGAGGGGCACCTTAGCTGGTTTCACCGAACAAGCCCACCAAGCCGAAGGGGTCATCAACCTCCCACTGAAGTTGGAAGACGGAGACAAGCGGGTTTCGATGCAAGCCAACTTCATTGTGATGGATTGCAATTCTACTTACAATGGAATTTTGGGTCGAGAAGCACTCAATCATTTCAGGGTCGTTCCTTCAACTTACCATCAGGCCTTGAAGTTCCCAACCCCGAGCGGCACAGCCACCATCCGAGGAGCTCAACTCTCAGCTCGGGAATGCTATGAAAGCTCTATCCGCCCCAAATATCAAGTTGGATGGGGACCAGATTTGCCCACGGAAAAGATGGATGCCAAGAGAGGAAGCCCAGCTGAAGACCTTCAAGAGGTGGAGCTCTCCGATGAAACAAAGAGAGCGAAAATTTGGAGTGAACTCTCTGACGACCTCAAGAAACGTATAAGCCAATTTCTTCTAAAAAATGAACATATATTTGCATGGTCTGCCTCTGACATGACAGGTTTTGACCCGGGTGTGATTGAGCATAACTTGAATGCTGACCCAAATCACTGTCCGGTAAAGTAGAAGCGCAGGCACTTCCATTATGATAAGCAACAAATCATAGCAGAAGAGATTGATAAGTTGGTGGACACAAGCCACATAAAAGAAATTCAATACCCGACCTGGTTATCCAACGTGGCATTAGTGACCAAGTCCTCAAGCGGATGAAGATTGTGTATTGACTTCACCGACCTCAATAAAGCTTGCCCCAATGACTGCTTTCCCCTACCTCGAATTGATCAGATGGTGGATCCCACTTCCGGGTTCGAGCTACTCTCTTTCATGGATGCCTTCAAAGGCTACAACCAGATTAAGATGGCCCCCGGGGACAAAGAGAAAACTGCATTCACCACTGATAAAAGTCTCTACTACTGTGAGGTCATGCCTTTTGGCCTCAAGAATGCTGGAGCTACCTATACTCGGATGGTGAACAAGGCATTCAAGAATCAGATTGGCCGAAATATGGAGATCTATGTAGATGATATGTTGGTCAAGAGCAAGAGGGCGGAAGACCATGTGACCGACCTGGTTGAAGCTTTTGTCGTACTAGAGCACTTTGGGATAAAGCTAAACCCAGAAAAGTGAGAATTTGGCGTCAAGGCAAGAAAGTTTTTGGGTTTCATGGTCACGACCCGGGGAATAAAAGCCAACCCGGAGAAGGTTCAGGCGATACTTGACTTGGCACTGCCAACCTGCGTAAAAGACGTCCAGGTGTTCACGGGCAAGGTTGCGGCGTTAAGCAGATTCATGTCCAGGTCGGTCGACAAGTGTGCTCCTCTGTTCAAAATATTGAGGAATCCTAAGAATTTTGAATGGACTACGGAATACCAGAACGCCTTTTAAGAGCTAAAAATGTATCTAGCTTCGCCACCCCTGCTATCCCGACCTGAGGTGGGGGAGGGGCTGGTACTATACTTGGCATGCTCAGGGACAGCAGTGGCGGCAGCACTGGTCCGCAAAAAAAGAAATGAGCAAAAACCGGTCTATTATGTCAGCAAAACCCTGCAAGGGGCCGAGGTGAGGTACTCCTCCTTGGAAAAACTCGCCCTCGCGCTCATCACGGTAGCAAGGAAGCTAAAGTCATACTTTGATGCTTATCCAATTAAGGTCATGACGGATGCCCCACTCAAGTCCATCATGCACAAACCGGAGGCGTCGAGTAGGCTGTTGAAATGGGCAGTTAAGCTGAGTCAATTTGACATCACCTACTAACCCAGAATAGCCATCAAAGCCCAAGCCATCGCAGACTTTGTGGTGGAATGTACTAGCCGAGCCAAGCATGACCTGGAGGATGTGTGGAAGGTCCATGTGGATGGGGCATCAAGGAAGTCTAGGAGCGGAGCTGGAGTGGTCATCCTCGACCCTACCCGACATGAGCACCAATACTCCTTCAAGTTCACATTCTCGGCATCTAACAATGAGGCTGAGTACGAAACAGTGATCGCGGGATTGAAAATTGTGCCTCAACTCGGGGCATAAACAATTGACTTGAGTACCAACTCTCAATTGGTTGTTAGTCAGATATCAGGACAGTTCGAAGCCAAGGATAATGCTATACTGGCCTACCTTAGTAAAGTTAAGGATTTGACCTCAGGGCTCAAATCTTTCGCAATACAGCAAATCTCGAGGGAAAAGAATATGAAGGCTGACGTTCTATCCAGGTTAGCCCTGGGCGAGAGCCGACCTGCACTAGTCCATGTGGAAGAAGTCTCCGAACCAAGTATCCAGTTGGGGAGGCAAGCCGTAGCTGAGCTCAATTTAAGCCTAGATTGGACCAAACCAATCATGGACTACTTGGAGAGGGGATGACCTTGGAAGATGAAAAGGCAGCTTGGAAACTCATGAAACAAGCCTCAAGGTTTGTCAAAATAGCTGAGCAACTTCCTACACTTGGTCTCTCTTAAAGTGTGTTGGGCCCAAAGAGGGAAACAATGTATTCCGAGAGATCTATGAAGGGGTATGTGTAAACCACTTGGGTGGTAAGGCTCTGGCTCGGAAGGTATTGAGGCAAGGCTATTTTTGGCCAACCTTAGAACAAGATACCAAATAGTATGTAAAAAAGTGTGACACCTGCCAAAGGTTCGCCAATATACAGAAAAAGTATGTAGTAGACCTGATAGTGATGATAAGCCCATGGCCATTCTATCAATGGGGTTTAGATATCATTGGTCAATTGCCAACTAGTGTTGGTCAGAAGAAGTACGCCTTCGTAACTGTAGACTACTTCACCAAATGGCCTGAGGCTGAAGGTGTTGCTAGAATAACAGAAAAGGCAGCTTAGGATTTTGTATGGAAGAATATCATTTGCCGATTTGGGGTGCTAAAGGTCATCATTACCGACCATGGCAAACAATTCGATAGTGCATATTTTCGAGGCAAATGTGTTGAGATTCGGATCGAACTAAGATTCTCATATATTGCTCACCCTCAAAGTAATGGTCAAGTTGAAAGGATTAACCAAATCATTTTGTAGGGCTTGAAAACCAAGTTGGAGGAAGTAGAAGGCCAGTGGGCATCGATTCTCCCTGAGGTACTGTAGGCTCAATGAACCACCACCAGCTCGGCAACGGGAGAATCACCTTTCGAGCTGACCTTCGGTACTCAAACAATACTGTCGGTGGAGATCAGACCTCCGACCAGTAGAACTCTCCATCACGATCCAGTAATAAACGAAGCCCTAATTCGTGAAGAGCTCGACCTCGCTGAAGAGCAGGATGTTGGCCAGTAAAGCCGCCACACAAAGAGCCTTTGTCAGGCAGGTCAAGCCTAAGCCTATTAAGGTTGGCGACCTCGTCCTTAGAAAGGCCATCTTTTTGCCGCGCTCGGGAAATAAGCTCTCCCCGACCTGGGAGGGACCGTACAAAGTCTTGAAAGAAGTCCGACCTGGGACCTTCTATCTTCGCGACAAATACGGGAAGCAATTGAAGAATGCATGGCGCGCAGAACACTTGAAGGGATATTTTGTCTAACGGCCCCTGAGCCGGAAACTCTTGTAACGGCCCCGAGCCAGACACTCTTATAATAGCCCCGAGCTGAAAACTTTTGTAACGGCCCCCGAGCCGAAATCTTCTGTGAGGCCCCAAGCAAAAACTCTACCTGTAATTGGCTCCCGAGCCCAAGTACTTCATGTACAATTTCAATACAATATATTTTGTAAACCAGTGCAAAGCCCGACTCGGGCCCAAGCACCTTAACTATTCAGCTATCGCAAACCTAGATTAACGCGGTAGCCACGCTTAATAACGAGGAAAAGATAAAGTAAACCAGCTCAGACAAGGTTTCAGCTCAAGTAAAATCAATAATAATTTGATTCACTCTACCAGTTCGGATTAGAGTCCAACTCGGTATTAGCCGGCTTTAGGTCGATATGTTAGTTTGGGTCTAAACTCGAACTCAACATTTGTCAACATTAGTTTAACCAATTTTAAATCAGACTGATGAGTCTAGGTCGGCGACGAATATATGGTTGCACAGTTAACCAGCTCGGATTAGGATCAAAACTCATTAATCGCGTCCAGCTCGGTTCTTACATTTAAGTCAATTACTCGAGTTTGAAAGGTCCATTATTTTGGTCCGACCCCACTTACTTGAGAAAATTTACGAAGGGAAAAGTACACTTGTACGAACTCAAACAAAACGCAGATAAACATTAAAATGTTATTTTCATTTAAAAGGAAAGAGTACAAATTACAAAGCCTGACCCGGGCAGAATTACAAAAAATCATTTAGGTGCGGGAGCAGAGGCAGTGGCGTCGGCTTTTTCCCCAACCTCCATACCTTTTTTGACAAAGTCTATCACCTCCTGGGCTTAGGACTTGAGGTCGGCTGGAAGCTCAAGAACCTCCCAAAATTCTGGCGGTAGGGCCTCCAAGATTTCAATGTAATCATTCTTGGAGGCGGGAAGAACGGTCTTTGCTATCTCTCGAGCGATGACCTAGCATCAGAAGTAATATTCCAGCTCGGCGTACCTAGCCATGACCTCGCCCTGGCTTTCCACCCAGCTCATCGCTGCGTCGCTGGACTTGAAGGTTCCACCGCCTTCTCTCCATTTGCCCCGACCGGGTCGAGTAGTTCCCGAAACTTTGCCTCGGCATTGCGGGCATCAGTCTTATAGCGTTCCACATCCTTGGCTGTAGCCTGGCATCAGGACTCTTCTGTCCAGAGCTCTTTCTTTAGCCGGTCAACCTCCGCAGCATCCTCTTTGTATCTTTTGGAGGCCTTCTCCATTTGGGACTCGAGCTCAGCTTGGGCATCAGCACATCGTTGCTTGAGCTCGACGCAGTAGGCCTGGACTTTGGTGAGGAGGCTGGGTACTAAAAGAACATGGGACTCCGCCTGCACAAAGAGCAATAGACATGGTCAGCCGAGCCGACATAACTCACAATACACGTAATTGAGTACAACTCACCGTGACGACGGCCGTCCTCAGGTCGAGTAAGAGCTACTCCGCTGGGACCCCTTCCAGCTTGGGGTCGCGGGCCACCTTAGCCACCTCTATAAAGTCCTTGCTGGGGGGGTCACCTCCGCAGCCTTGCTTTTCCCTGAATATTCTGCCCGAGGCCGCTTCCTGTTGTCAGGGCAGGTTGCCAAGCGCTCCTGTATTACTACGCCCGAGCTCGACCTCTTGGGCAGTAGAGACTCTGAGGTCCCTTTAGAAGTCACCTCAGTGCTGACCTCTCAAACTTGGATGCTGGACTGTTGCCTCTGCTCTTGAGGAATGGCGGGACCAAAATCGGACCGAGCCGAGCCGTCACCACTAGCCTCGGCCCCCTTACTCTTTCTCTGGGCATAAGCGAGCTTTCCAGTATCAGCCATGTCTGCAAAAAACAAAGGAAGGGGAGGTGAGAAATGGCCAAATACTAACTGAAAAGAACAACGGTAGACAAAGAGACGAGGAGGTCGGGCATTGATCCTGCAAACTGACCCTCTTCTGATCCGGACTCCGCATTCTCTTCGGGCTCGGGAAGTAGATGGGGATACTTCTTTCTTAGGTCGGGTTCTCTCCCGAATAACTTTGATTTCCAGATTTTGTCCCACTTGAGGACGCTGTCAATATTAATCAGCATACCCGGCTCGGGTCTTAGTACCCCGACCTCGACGAGTTCCACTTCTGAAAGCTTGGAGTCGTCATTCAAATTATTCTTTAAGGAGGGATTCCAATCCACTATGCATCCCGGGTTCATAGCCGGCTCGACCCAATAGTAGTCGTTATGCCAGCCCTTGTTGGAGGAGTGTCACTTGGTGAATATGGCATTACTGACCCAAGCTGCGAAATGAAACTACCCTGGCTGTTTCGGGTTGGGCTTGCATACAAAGAACTACCTGAACCGATGCAGGGTCAGCTCTACTTCCTTCTTGAGACAGAATACATAAAATGCCACCACTATGGCCCAACCATTGGGTGACATCTGATCTGGGCTAAGCTCAAATTAGTTCAGAATGCCGGCGATGAAGTCGGGAAGTGGAAGCCGGATGATATCGAATACGAGGTCATAAATGGTGAAGTGGTCTTGAGGAGGATAGCAAGCGGAATCGTGCCGACCCGGAACCTTCAATTTATGGTATCGGTCCACTGACCAATTCCTAAGCCTTGCTTTGGCCATCTGCACAGTGAAATGGCACTCACGCTTATAGCAGGAAAACAACTACTCGATCCTCTTCCCCAAAGCTGAAAAAACACTGGCTGTAGCCGAGCTCCGGGAGTAGACTGTTCTCACTGGGATTGCTTCAATCGGCTCCGCCGTGGAGGCTCCAACTAAGTACTCTTGCGGTATCTCGACCCTCTTTAACTGATTCAAAGGCGACCCGTCCTCTCTATCTCCCACTTCTCCCAGGTCGGCCAAATGATCCTCCTTAGCTTCTTGCACCTGCCTGACCCCGATAACTTGGCAATCATCATCGCTCTCCCTGGGCCCAGATTGCCGAGCTGATCCTTGAGACACACTGGTGCTGTCATCACCTTGACCTCTATCCGAGGTGGATTCCGAGCTCGACGGATTCTCGTCCCCTCCATAGGACCTCACCTCCATCACTTGGGAATCTTTCGACTCCGACCTCCCCATCTTGTCTACAAATTAAAATATTTGTACAGGAATATCTAAAGGGAGTCGGGACGTACCTACCACTCTAGTCGTGGAAGATGACCCGATCTAATTGCCTCCGATCTAATTGGCTCCGAGCTAATGGATCCCGAGCTGAACACACCGAGAAGATTGCTTGCCGAGCTAAAAATGTCCGACCACTCTGGTTGCTGACCTGAAAGCTCTCCAAATTTTGTGATCAAAGTGTGAAATGAATCTCGAATTTCAGGGCCCTATTTATAGGCAACCCCAATAACCGTCTCGGGAATCCCAAACGTCGCATCTCGTCATAATTGTGAGGTGACGTGTCAGCCATCCGAAAAGCATGCACCGCTGACGTGGCCATTCTCACTCTGCCGGGGTCAGGCACCTTCAGCTCGGGGATAATTCCCAAATCTGGATCTCACCCTCTCAATCTCGACTTGGGGAGAGGGGGGGATTGACGAGGGTGGACCCCCAGCTGAGGTAAGATACCCGCACCGAGCTGAGGCCGGCCAACTCGAGCCAAGGCCAACGTATTCAGCTAATGCCCAACCTGGATGCCGATCCGACCTCACCTCGATCCAGGAAAACCCCGACCTCTGCGCCAACTGTTCTGATGGGACATAAAGCCTTGATGGGACATAAAGTTGCGCCGCATTAAATGCTGTCAGATCCGAATTTAGTATAAATAGAGCTCCACCCCTTCATTTCTGAGGTAACTCGTCATTAAATGCTCTCAGCTACTTTGTCAGCTCGGACATACTAATCATTTGCACACCCGAGAGGAAAATCCGTGTCATCACCCCGCCTTTTCCTTCAAAAACTAAATAAATCTTAGGTTGTACTTTTCGCGACCTTTTTGTGACTACAACATTAGATAGTCTATATTAAATACTCCTGAAAAATGTGAAAAGGTGCACAAAGACAATACTTAAATGAATGTAAGGACCAAAACAATGAAGATGTATCTACTCATAATATGATATTATAAAGGAAATTTAATGATTGTGAGTTGTTGATATATTTAATTATGATGAAATGGACAGTTCATCAGAATTGTTGAATCATACTTATAAGGCTAGAATATTATGAGAGAATAAATGATCTCTTAGTTTTCTCTCCCATTGTTAACTAGAATACTAGATAGTTAGTATTAAATTAATATTCCTGAAAAATGAAAATGGATCTACTCATAATATTATGTTATTATGAGCGATATTTAACAATTGTAAAGCGTTGATATAATAATAACTCACAATTACTAAATTTCATTTATATTATGAAAAGATTGTTACCCTAAAAAATGAGCAAACCAAATGTGACAAGGTGCACAAAGACAATACTTCAATGAATGCAAGGGCCAAAAAAAAAAAAAAATGCCTTGTGATTAGCAAAAGACATCATCTACATGTAATTAAGCACAATGATGGTTATAGGGAACAAACGTCATTACAGCGTGGGATTGATGTCATCATAAACCCCACAAACAAAGTCATTCTTGTGGGGTTATGGTTGTAGTGGTATTGGTGGTGCATGCAGCTATCATCAACACTTTGAATAAGAGATTAAAAATAAAACATAGTCGAGCAAAAAGGAGCTCTAAAGGTTAAAGAAAATGGGGACCAAAGTGGCCATGCGTGTGAATTGTGATCACCAGCAAAAAGGGTCCAAAAGCCCTTCTCTAAGCTTCCATGTCCAAAGCAAGATAGTAGCAGAGTCTACTAAGAGGCAGAAGAAGATCAGGTCTGCTCATAGAGTGACCTGACGGTCGTAAAAGGGCAACTCCGTACCAAAGAATTACTAGGAAATGAACTTTTTACTACTTTAGTACCATGGATATTTTGAGGGCTAGCTAGGCTGCTATATATTCACAATCAGAGTGGTTTTTTTTTTTTAAATGACGAGAAATTTATTATAGAAAGGATTATATTGGATATATTTAAAATTATAAATCTCGTGATGTAATAGAATTTTTAAGACATGTTTTAAATCAAGAGCAAAATTTTACTATTTGTTTCTGTTGTAATATATCCTTGTCCCATTGGAAAAAATTATAAAGTCCAAAAGCACTATATACAATCCTAAATTACTCTTTCTAGTACCATTTGGTTTAAAAAGGAAATCTTATAATATTAGAGTTGAACTTTTAATCAAATCTTGTCAATTGCGCATCTATCCACATGTGATCCCTCCTTTGGTCAGGTAGCTTATCATAGCTACATTTCATTCTATTCCTGGTCATTTGTAGTTCTTCTTCAAAACGGGCCACCGTTGTTGCATCTTCATCTTGCTCCTTCCTAGTTAATCGCACCTCATTATATTCTTTTCTAAATCAGATTATACGTGAGAGTGAGTGTTACATTATATGATTTTAGGATAAAATCCCATAATTCTTAACACTTTCATTAATTTTATTACTATGGTGCAGTTGGTGGAGAAAATACTTACAATATGATGACTATTTCTTTCATTAAAAGTGGTATAATGCGATTAATGGAAACCAAACTAGCTTGCATAAGAGGCAAAAATCGCTTTGTGATATTGATTATCTTATTTTACGAATAATTATCGTTAAGATGGTGAAGAAAGATATTCTAGTATATATCATTCTCGAACATTTTTCCTACATTGACCATGCATGTCATTGAACATCAATATAATACATAGACAATCGACAATAATAAATAAATAAAATAAATTCTTATGTAATAATTTAAATTTTTAGACAAGATTATTATTTAATATACATCAAGACTCCAAGAGTAGCCATAACATAACTTTCTTATGGATGTGACATCAAGATCATGAGTTTTCCTCACTTTCTCAAACAACAACATGTTTCATTTACAATTATGGTGCAAAAAAAGGGAGTGAAAAAAAGTAGGTAGAGTTGATGATTTTTGTTTTGCTTTTCTTCAACAAGGGGTCTTATTAACAGTGCAATTACTCAGAACTTGCTGGTCATGGGCTTTCAAATGAAAGCACTTTTTCCAATTTACTCTGAGAACAAATCCTATTTTAACTATTATCCATCATTTTTAAAACCCTGTGTTAAGCTTTCTTTACCAGAAATGAAGCATGAGATAAAAGCTACTCAATCCTCTTTAGGCCAAACCACCCAACAATTTGCGGAAGAGACATTTTATATTATGTTATAACGCATGTCAGAAGTGATAGGAGACATCTTATTTTCCCATAAAATTTGTCCTTTAGAGGGGTAGAATTACCTTAGAAACCAATTACATATATATATATATATATATATTTAGAGGTGTAGGATTACCTTAGAAACCAATTATATATATATATATATATATATATATATGTATATATACACACACATCATCTTTGCTAATTGACTAAGTTTTCCAATTAAAAGAGAAGGTGAAATTGTTGTACGAGCTGAGTGATTGTCTCCTAGACTGTAATGAAGGCTTTGAATGATGTAAGAACCTTGAAAACCAAGTGACTTAACCAATTGAACCAATATCTCAAAGGCTTGACCATGTGCTATTGGACGTACATGTCTTTTTTTTTTTTTCTTTCCTTCTTTTTTTTTTTTTTCTTTAAAGGAGATCAACAATGGTTCCCATGTACATGTTAACTATTTGCATTTTATTTTAAAGGTCGTCCCCATTGTACTTTTCCATCTTCATTGTTTAATAAAATTTTTTGCTCGTTGATTTCGCAAAAAAAAAAATAGTTGCATTGTTCATTAATCTTGATGCGCATGGCACGGACTTGTTAAAGGGTGTTGGAGAATATAATTATTCTATATAGATAGATAATAATTTCAAGACCAATATATAAAATTTTGGCTACCCCTGTTGATTTTAGAATGGAAATACATATTTTTGTGCAACAAGACAATCAAAACAAAAGGACAAATATTCTAGTAGGTGATATCCGGTGCGGGAACGACATACTTTCTTCTAGTTTGGTTTAGCATTCTTTTTCATTTTCGTTTGCTAACCGGTGCTTCATTGTAATTTCTTTCAACCTAGTTTTTGTTTTTTGTAATTTCTTGATTTGATGTAATTGGTCTTCAACCCCATGTATCTTTTCTTTTTAAGAAATACAAACTGCAGATTTAGCAAAACAAATATATATATATATATATATATATATATATATATATATATATATATATATATCTATATATATATGTTCTTGTGCAATAGCCAACTTTAGTCATGATATACTAGTGAATCATCTAATGTATCAAATATAAAAGAGAATGAATTTGCAAGTGAGATTCAATATTTATAAATTATTCATACAGTTATAATCGAACGACGTATATAATTTATAATCGTTGAATTTCACTTATAATTTAATGATATTATGAAAGGATGCTTACTCCATATATAAACCGGCCCTTTACGTACTAAACATCATATGAAGCAGTTTCATCGTTTTTTACAGGTTGGTATAAGAAGTGACCTATAAGATTAGACATATATAGTTAGAAGTAAAAGAGAACTACCATTGCAACCATTCTGCAGCAAAACCTAGGATTTCAAAATCTATAGAATTTAATACTAGATGAGGACAACGGAATGGAATCTAATTAGTCACTGTTGGAAAAGGGGCTATAGAGAGAGTTTGTTAGCAGTTGTGCTTATAGTCAGATGC
Source organism: Ehretia macrophylla (assembly GCA_037974665.1). Taxonomy (NCBI): domain Eukaryota; kingdom Viridiplantae; phylum Streptophyta; class Magnoliopsida; order Boraginales; family Ehretiaceae; genus Ehretia; species Ehretia macrophylla. The sequence goes on from CM075767.1 coordinate 67,824,381, forward strand.
TTCTACTTTTTGTCTCTTGTTTGGAGGAAAGGGCATCATCGTATTGTAAAGGGCATTTATCTCCGAGCCAAAAACCAATTACACCACTTACTATGAAGAAAAATTCACCAATGACAAATCTCCACTTTTTCATTTTTGAGCGGAGCTACATATTAATCTTTTCCACCCAGCAATATTAAGGTCTCTTAATGTACTTTTCCCTAGTATATAAAAACTTAAATCATTTAAGCTTAAAAAGGTGTATATTCAATTCGAAAAGAACCAGTAATTATATTGTTATGTTTACATACGGGATTTAAATTCAGTAGTGATGGTAAACTGTGTATATCATTTTATTATATTAGTATTACAGTTCATTACTATAATGTAGTTCATTATTATAATGTTATGAGAGGTTATAAATTTTTTGTTTTTTCTAATATATTGTACTTAAATAACTGAAGCTTAAAAGGGGGATATATTCAATTCCAAAAAAGACCAGCGAATGTTATTGTTACTGGATTTGAATACAGTAACGGTGAATTGTTTAAATTATTTAATCATATTTATTTCATCAAGTTTACTATTCTAATGTTATAAGGAGATACAAGTCGATCTGAGTTTATATGCAAGTGAAACAAGAGATAGAGTAACTAATGAAGTGTAAGTTTTGAGGATAAAATTGAAAAATAATTTAGTGGTTAATTTTTTCTCGACTAATTAAAAAATTAGAGTTTGAATTTCTTGCGGTGAGAGTAAGTGGGGTTGGGGTTGTGGGGTTGGAGGAGTGTGTTCCAAGACACAATGATTACATGGGGTCTTGGGGGAAGCAGAAAGGGTTGGCGTGGAAAATAGCTATAGAGAAAGAGAATAATATGGAACAACGTGGGGGCTTGACCGAGGTAACAAAGGCAAAGAGAAAGCTATCAGACCTTTTTATCATGATATATCTCACACACACACACAACACTTTCTCTATCTCTCTGCTTTATTAACATTGTCTTCGGTCGGTCGACAATCTGTGTGTGTTTGTATTCACTGTGCTTTGTGTTTATGTTTTTTTTTCTCTCTCTCCCTCGCGCAGCTGCACTCACAGAGTGTAATTATACACTTGAAACCAAATCACAAAGCAACATGCTAATAATGAACTAAAAAGCCTAAAATATTATAATGTGCATATACATGTTTATGCATAAGAAAGAAAAAAAAAAATTCTCTAGTATGATAGCTACAGAAATGAGAGAATTTATTTATTTATAACGTTATAATTTTGTGAGCGAAAATTCAATAATTATAAATTATTAATTTAGTTATAAAAAAAATAATGTAAACAATCTACAATTATTGAATTTCAATCACAACATTATAATATTATGAAAAAAAAATTTAATCGAAAAAAATGAATAGTGAGAGAGAAAAAAGGATGCCGTAAGAAGAAAGGAAAGTAGCTAATAGTACACTTGCATACCTCTATATATGATATAATGGAGGTGGGGAGTGGGGAGAGAGCAGCAGACTTTGAGGACCCAGAAAAAAAACAAAGAAGCCAAAAAGATACCAACCAAGCCCCAACAGAACAAAAGCAAAAAAGCTTACTTCATAGTAAGATAAAAAGGGTCGTCAACATTCACCATTTCATCTCTCCACAAAGGCTGTGGAAAGAAAGAAAGAAAGAATTAAGATAAACCCACCAATGTTAACAGTAGGTGCCAAACACTCTCCATCACATGTCAAAAACAAGCAACTGTGTTCACCTTCTTTTCTGTGTTTTCCTTTGATCATATCCCTTTTAAACCCTTTTTGCATATAGGAAGTAGAATCCAAATCTTTTAACCCGTTAATCTTTGACACGAGAGTGCTCGATCAGTAAAATCCAAATCGCTTAGTCATGTTCATCTTCGGTGCAAGAGCGCTCGTTAAGTAAAAGTATTTAATCCTTTTCCTATACTCTTTCCTTTTAAAGAAGATATGATTATGAAAAGAAACCCTAAAGTCTTTTGATTTGCAACTATACTTTTGTAGTTTTTGATAAAATAATCAAACTATAATCTATACAAAAAATAATATTAATTAGCAAAACACATATTGATTATAGCTTAGAGTATATATACACGCACCTATAAAAGGATCTAGGGGGGTTGAGGGTTGAGGAACTTGTTGTATATATTATGTGTGATAGGAAAGAGGAAGTAGAAGGAGATTGCTCTCAGGCCATACACAACATTCAGAGCTTTCAAGAACAAATATTTCTTCAACAACACCAACAAGAGATGCATCAACAAAGCAGTATTGATGCATACATGGCTGCAGGTACAAGTAGGTCAGGGTTGATGATCCCTGAAGCATCACCAATCCTACCATGGACACTTCCTTCAATCCATGGCTTCAACCCTGTTCAGTTCCCAACCAACCCGGTTCGTGACCATGGTGACCCTTTTCTGCTTCCTCCACCACCATCACCCTATGGAGGTTTATTCAACAGAAGGCCTCATGGGTTGCAGTTTGCATACGAAGGGCCATCATCAGACCACCTCAGGCTCATTTCTGAAACTTTAGGTGGTGCAGCTGTGCCCTTTGGCCTCCAAGCTGAGATACAAAAGATGACAGCTCAAGAAATCATGGATGCTAAGGCTCTTGCTGCTTCCAAGAGCCACAGTGAAGCTGAAAGGAGACGTAGGGAAAGGATCAATAATCATCTTGCTAAGCTGAGGACCTTATTGCCAAGTACCACCAAAGTAAGCACTAAAAGTTCCAACTAACACTTGATAATGATAAGCATATTGTTTTCATGCATACAATTGCCGCATCTACTACTTTATATGTTAATGGTATAGTGCAATATCTATTCCATTCTCATCTATCATGTTATATTGAGTTTTTAGGTTCAAAGATCTTTATAGATCTTCCAAGATCCTTGTTAGATTAGTCATGCATGGGCAAAGATACTTTCAATAACGTTAAACATTATAACGTTATGAGCAGAATTCAACGATTGTTAATCTTTCACCTTAATTTGGTAACAAGAATCAAACTATCCCGATTCAGGCCATGTTGTTGAATCCACATCATTTTATCAAAACTGTGTTAAGAATTTATAACTGTTAGATCTGACTCGTAACGTTTAGGATATCCATTATTCAAGAGAGTGTATGGTACTTAGGTACGAAAGAGGGTATCAACAAGTTCATATCCTATAGTATCTTTTCTTCGTATTCTATTGTTTAACATATATGTTGGTTGTCTAATTATTTTCAAGTTCATTCTTTAGCCTACTTTGTATATTCTGCTTCTTGTGATTGTTCCGAGGTAAGGGAAACAGAAAAGGGTAAACAGGCGTTGTCGTCGCTAAGCTGATATGATAAAGAGAAACCATGTTGCAGTTGAAAAGCTTCCATGGAAAATTCTTGCCGGACTATGCAGTCAATACAAAAACATTGGAAAGATAAAGAGGGACAAAGATGCATTCATGTCAGTATTTACACTATGCATGCACCAATGCGCGCGCCTAGCCTCAAACCTCAGCATATTTATATATCCACAATATTGTATGCATACTCTATCTTGTAAATCATCCATCTGCATAAATATACATATACATATAACGCGCTTTCACATCTTCTTAACCTGAAATGGCCGGGGAGTTATTGATAAGCTTACTATGTTTTTTTTTCTTGTTTTTTTTTATTGTGTTTTTAGACGGACAAAGCATCATTGCTAGCTGAAGTGATACAACATGTGAAGGAGCTTAAGCGGCAAACATCTCTGATAGCTGAAACAAGTGAAGTCCCAACTGAGACAGATGAGTTAACTGTGGATAATGCATCTGATGAAGATGGTAAGTTTGTGATCAAAGCTTCATTGTGCTGTGAAGACAGGTCTGATCTCTTGCCTGAACTAATCAAGACCCTTAAAGCTCTAAAGCTAAGAACACTAAAAGCTGAGATAACAACACTTGGTGGACGTATGAAGAACGTCTTGTTCATTACTAGTGAAGAAGACTCAAACAATGGTGGTGAACAACAACAACAACAGCAGTACTGTATAAGCTCAATACAAGAAGCCCTCAAAGCAGTCATGGAGAAATCAAGTGGTGATGAGTCTGCTTCTGGCAATGTTAAGAGACAAAGGACCAATCTTAATATCCTTGGAACATAGCTGGCTTGATAAATCAATACTAAGACCTCTCTCTTCTTTTTATTTTTCTTTTTGGGTGTGTTTTCTTGGGTGTGTTTTCATGTTTCTTATCCTTCTCTATTTTGAAAGGTACAGTCATATGGGAGTGAGAAACCTCTTATAACATCATAACGTTGTGAGATGAATCAACGATTGTGAATTGTTCGTATCATTTTATCATAATTGTATCAACAATTTATAACCATTTCAATCAAACTCATAATGTCATAGCATTATATTGTTATGAGCATATTCATTTGTTGTGGGTGGGTGATAGTTAGAATGGGAAAAAATAGTGAAGAATCTTTTTCGTGAAGAGAGAAACCTTATATCAGAAGCCAACACAGAAATGTGCAGCCTGAGTAGTTTTGTTCTCTAGTGATGCTGTTCTAAGTCCTCTCTCATTAAACATCTCTATCTCAATTGGCATTGTCTTCACAAGAATGATGACGATCTATATGTGGTTTCTTTCATCATATATATGCTAAATCACCACCACCAGCTAGCATTATATCCTCCTACTGTTTCAGGCTTCCAGCTCTAGTGATGCAATGGAGGAAGAGAAAATTGGAAAAGCTTTAAACAAAGCATTGCAAGTTTCAGAATCATAAGAGCTTGTGATGGTTTGCTTGTGGGAATGTATATATTATAACTACTATTTTGACTTTGTTGTTCTTGATCTCCGCTACTATATTTTGCACTTTGTGGTTTTCTATTTTTTTACCTTTTTTCAGTAGCTATTATGGAGGTGTTGAGGTCATGAAATCATAGTAACGTATCTTGATCTAGCTGAGGTTTGTTAAATGATCTGCTTATGTTATTTGCCCTGTTGAGATACTGGTATTGAACTCATCTTTTTGTCTAAAAGTTAAGATGCTATTGGAACAATTAGGTAACGACTTATTATAATTAATAGTTTCAAATTCAAATTACTATTTCGACTTCTATTTTCACACAAAAATAAATAAATAAATAAGTTAAGGTCCTATTTGGATTTTACCTTTCTCTTATTGTCCTTATAAATAGAAAAGTAATGTTGTATTTCATTCCGTCATCTCAATTCCCTTCCTTTGTTGTACGTCATTCCGTCATCCTAATTCCCTTCTTTTACATGATAAAATTTCATATATTGAATATTAAATATATACATATATATGAAAATTTTCTATTATATAAAAAGAAAGGTGAAGGGACGAACGAGTGCTTTAAACTGCAGGATAACTACTTTTACTAGTCACTTGTTTAAATTAAAATCATTATTTTAGTTTCTCACATGAATTGCTAGAGCTTATGGCAAATATATATTCTTTCCAACTCTTCCTATATATATAGTTTTCAATTCTTTGAAGCAGGAATACAATTTATATTTACACTTAAGAGTTGGGTAGAATGATCAAGTAGTCATTGTAATTAAATGTTCTAAGTTTGAATATTTTTAACCTTTATTACTGTAGTGGGTTGAACCCCCGTAGGCCCAGGGCTTAAGACAGCATGTCTTAAGTCCGACCAAGCCCACCTACCAAGATCCTTGATTGGGAGGGTCGCAGCCCATAACACAAGGAATCCCAAGGCCAAAGCCTAGGCCCCATCCCCCAACAACGGCTAATCTAGTCTAAGGAAATAAATCAAACAACATGATCGGGGGAGAGGGGGGATAGACAGGTGCCAAAGAAAGGATTGGGCGCTTGTCAATCCCTAAGATCCACGTCGGAAGCCACCTACTTAAGCAAGGGTAAGCAACCCAAGGAGACGATCATCAGTATCTAACCCCAAACACTACCCTACACGTAGCATAGTAAGCCACAGATCCCCGGAGACGTCTTTTGTTATCCACTTATCATGGACCATCCTTAAAAGGGATCTAGAGTCTTCTCTTGATCTTAATTGTAAATTTCGAGGGTTCACAATTCCAAAAAAATATGACTTAATTATATATGTAAATTCGAATAGGCCCTAAACCCTAAGCCCTACCTTATAGGTTGGCACGAGTGCTTACGGTAGGTTAACCATTGGTGATCATTAAATAGTTATCTCTCAAACAAGTGTAGCTTCATAATTAATTTGCCTTTGAGAAATATTACCTAGTAATAGTATATATGGCGATCGAGATAGTATCCAACAAAATTTTTAAAGACTGAATCATTTGATGATACCATGAGAATTGCTAAGCATCATATATGTTCCTTCACATATATATGCTACTTGCAAAAATTGTTATATTATTAATTCATCACAATTGATGATCTACTTTTTGCATTTCAAATTAATTGTCTTTTCTTTCATAAGGCATGACCTTTTCATGTAACTAAAATTTTTAATAGTTAAATACATGAAGTGTTGAAGAAGAATTTTTTTTTAGAAAAAACATTGTTTGATACTTATGATAACATAAGACTCTCCTAGTGTCAAAGTATTTTTACGGGCATGATGAATATATACTCATGGCTTTATTAGAAGAAAGGTTCACATTCTACAAGAATAGGGTATAATCGATCTGTGTATATGTGTGTGTGTATATATATATATATATGAAAGTTTTTTTTCTCCAATTGTTATAACAAAAAAGTTGCTATTTAAGGACTACAACATATCATTTATATTTTAAAACATTGTGCAAAACATTCAAATGCCATGTCCTTTAGGTCTCACGAGACACTACTCAAAATTTGTTTAAAACTACTTTCTAACTTATCACTTTTGGGATTACACAAATACAGGCTCTCTAGGTTCATACAAATTAACTTCGGCGTAAAATAGTTTGGGATTTTGCAAAACGGGAGTTGCGGAAAACAATATTTTTTTTTCCTAGATTTGAAACTCTAGAAGAAATTTTATGAAGTGATGCTCATTTACCTTAATATCCATGCACATATCATTGTGATTGCTACGCATATATGAAATTCTACTAGATTATATTCTTATTTTTGGGTTGATATTAATATTGTTTTGGTGTATTTGAAATTGAGCTACTATTTTGTTTCTTTGCAGTGGCCATATTTATTCCCATCTAAAGTTATTATTCTCACATAAAAGTAACATCACAATTAATAAAATGTTTTCACCTATTTAATCATATATACGAAATACTTAATAGACGCAATTTTTTGTTTATAGATGATCATGGACATAAAAAGATCACATTGACTGTATGTTGAAACCCATATTCATTTTATGTGAGACTAGAACTCATTCTCATATGTATATGCCACTTTATGGATTTTATTATCATCCTAATTATTAGAAATCACAAGGATGATTTATTGTTATTCAAATTGGTACATGCATAGTCAATATTCTCAAAACCTTCTCTTCATATACCGATTCTTCCATCCCAAAAACGCAATTCTTTTATAGAAGTTGCATGATACTCCAAGGATAACGTACATCAAGACTAAATTTCATCTTACAATAACCCCAAGTTAATTGTAATATCTGATAATTGAAGATAATTTAAAATAATTAATAAGAACATATAGTTTGCACAAATAGTATATTCGAAAACAATGGATAACCTTCACTTAGAGAACTTATGCTGTAAAATTTGGAGTTATCGATGAGAATGAGAATACATATTTGGGGCACAAGCATAATTGTCAATATAAAAAAGAAGCTAATGGAGTTAATCAACATTGGGAATTTGGGTAATTTTGAAAGCTGAGGGCTACTTGGATTTACTCATAAACACATGGGTATATTTTACCCAGTGGCGGGCCTAGTTCAACTTGAAAAAATATATATATTTTTTTAAAAATTATTATATTGGATACTTTTATTATATAAGTGCACACGCTAATCTCTTTTATTACACGAGTGCATACTTGAGATTGGGTGGACCCCTGCTTTTACCCTTTTACAAACTCTACTATTACCTTTTGCATGAAAATCCTAAGGAGCTTAAGAAGAAACATACTTAATAATTAATGGATTGACATGTGCAACACGAAATATTAGTAGCTAAGATTGAGCTTAAACATACTTAAAATGTTGTTATTGTTATTCAACCTTTACAAATTGATTAATCTAAAATTAATCATATAAACATAGCTTTATAAAGACGCTTAATGATGTGTGTGGGGGCATTTACGTGAGAATGATTTCAACCTCTCGTAGTATTATACTTTGTTATTTTTGAATATTAAAAGTAATTGTGGATATTTGAAGGACTTATGTAAATAGTTGTAATGAACGTGATATCTCTTATATAATGTATAAATATAGTGATTTATAATGCTTCTCTTGTGCTGATATAGTTGTTGGGTTGATATAGTGGTGGTGTGGAGCTGGTAGAAAGCGTGATGGAGTTAGTGGGGGCTTTGCTAGGATTAGGGAATTGGTATTGGTATTGTAAAAGGTGGTGATATTAGTTAAGCCTATCTCCAACCCATTCATCTCTAATAATATTCCAACAACCATCTCTATGTCTATGTAAAAATCTCTACATTCAACTTTCAACATTTTTACACGTGGAGATATTAAAAAATTCCTTACAACTATCCCTAAACTCAACTATCACTTTAAAATAATATGTTTAGTTAAAATAATGAGAGATTTTTGAGTAAAACAAAAATAGAAAAACTCTAAAATAGGAAAGCTGTTGGAGTGAAACTGAAATAAGAATTTTCTGAAAAAAGATGTAGGGAAGTTGTTAGAGTGAAATTGAAATAGAGAATTCATAAATATAAAAAAATGATTCAAATTCTTTACATATAAAAAAAAATAGAAAAACTGTTAGAGTTGATATAAGAAAGGGTGTATATGGTGGTGGAAGGTGAAGGAAAGAGAAGGAAGGAGAAGAGGAAAGAAAATAAAAGAAAAAAGAAAAGGAAAAGTAAAAAATTTTAAATGAAATTTCAAAATAAAATGGTAAAAAAAAAAAAATTAATCACATTTGAATCCATTGTTGGAGTTGGAGGAATGCAATGATGCTAGAACGGCCATTTACTTAATGGCTAGTAGAAGGATTCCACATTCGGTAAATAGTGGGTCAATTTTACCGAAGAAAGTAATTGTTGAAAGTCAATAAAGTAAGATGACTTGAATGAAACGACATCTAGCGGATGACTTGAATGAAACGATTTTGAATTAATCATTTTAAAGTAAAAAAAAAAATCAATAATTAAAATAAAATTAACAAAATAATTTAATAACCCATCAAATGATTTATCTTAAAATAAAATATCATTGACGAAGTAACCTCTTTTAGAATAAATTGCTTGTGCTCAGCTATCCATTACGAGCTACATAAAATTTTAAAACAGTAAAACCCCAAGGGTTGCATCAGTTGCAAATAAGAAAAGACGAATAGTTATAAATGCAGCGTTTGAGTTTTTTTAACTGTTAATAAAATTATACACTTGATTAAACCGATACAATGTATCGAGTCATTGTACTTTTATGTTTTGGTTCAAATTGAGCAGTTAAATCAAGAGATGAGATGTTGGCGTGCTCATTGTTAGAATTAAGTATCTTTTAGTAGTATTTAATTTAATTTATATATTATGAATTGATTAAGTGAGATGTTTTCTAAAGTTATCCAAACAAAAAAAAAAAAAAGTAAAATGTAGCATCAAATGACATAAAACAATGGGCCAAATGCCAATTGAAAAAGTTTCCTCAAACCATATTCTACAATAAGATCATTACTAAATTTTTTAGTTTACACATAATGACATTGAACGATGTGCCCAATGCCAATTGAAAAGGTTCCTCAAACCATATCCATTGGACTTAATGGTTGTTGATAAAAAATAAATAAATAAATAAATCCTTAATGGTTGGTCCCACATTTGACAAAAATATCCAACCAACGGCATTTTATACTACGCGGGACAGCAATCAACCACCATGCGGACAAAATTAACCTTTAATAACACCTAAATAGCATCCATATCCTTCACTATCTCTCATCACTTTTCTTACTAAAGAGAAGGTCATTTTCGTCCTAATGAGAAAAGCCAGTTTTTCCGCGCAACTTTCATACGACGACAACGATGTTTGTCTTTAATAGGATAATTTTCTAATAAGTCCTTTGAGGTTTTGGATTTATCACATAAATCCCCTCAAAGTTTTGAGAATTGTTCATAGGAGCCTTTTGTTAGGACAATCAATTTTTTCCATTCAAAATATCTGAAATGACTGATATACCGCTTACTTTAATGCTATCACAAGGTTCGGTGGCCAAGCATTAAAAGATCTCATGAAAATGGAACTTCAATCTTCTTTCTTTTGCAAGATAAAACACGTGTCACATTTGAATTGCACACTTTTTTTTTGCATTTAATACCACCTTTTTTCATTCATTCTTTTATTTTAATTATTAATATTTGAGTTAAAGTATTCTCTTTTTATAATAAGAGACTCATTTTAAATAGAACTACATTAAATTTATCTGAAAATTATAAATTTTATAATATAACGACTTGTTTTGAGACATGCATTAAGTCAATCAAAAATAAAAAAATATTTAATAAGAGGAAATAAATTTAAATTTGAGACAGAAAAGAAAAAGCAGATCTCAAACAAAAGGTGCCCAAATAAAAATTTTAAAAAATATGAGGGCCAGTTTAATCATTTTCAAGACTTTTGAGGGCTTACGTGAAAAAAACAATGATCCTTTTTTCGTGCTTATTATTTTATTTATTTTGTCAATGTCGAGCTTATGATATCTTAAATTTCATACTACAACCATAAAATGATGTCGTAACAGCTTTAGTTTCATAATTGCTTTGCATTTTTATTTTTTATCATCAATGGCGTGCTCGCGACAACTTCCTCGGTTTCTCTTCTGTGTTCACTTACTCTTTTAAATTCAAAGCTTAACCTATACATACATACATATCGATATATATATATACATATACACATATATATATAGTATAGTATAGTATAGAGAGGGGTGTGATTGAGTGTGATAAAGTGCATGACAAGTATGATGAGCTGGCGGAGAGTGTTCAAGTCATTACAGACGGTGGTGGCTCATGGCCTCTTGTTGTGCTTCACTTTATTCCTCGTTCTCAAGCTCAATCGAACGCTTCATTACTCTTGGTGGTTCGTTTCTATCTTTTTTTTTCCATTTTTTCCTAATTTATCTTTAAATTTATTTTCAACTTTAATTTGAAATATTAGTCAGACTTTGAATTTTCATAGAACCTTGTCAATTATGTGTTCTTAAAAATTATTTTTTAACGTTAATTAAGGTGGATTATTGAATTTTTAGTTTTTTTCCCTTAATTTCTTGATATAAATCATCTTTTTTGTTTGTCGTTATAATTATAGTGGCGGAATCAGGCATCAACCAAAACCTCGAGTGTGTATTTGTGTAGTGAAAAAGTTCAGAATGTGTATTCATAGATACAACGAAAATGAAAGTGTTTAATATAATAATTTTTTAAAAAAATTAAAAAAGAATATATATATATATATATATATATATATATATATTCTTTTTTAATTTATTTATTTATTTATTTTTTAAAGGGGTAGAGGTATAGCTAAGGTGACTTGGACGGACATAATTAGATAAGACATTGCGTGTATAGAGTTTGTAGGGGAGATGACTCTCGACAGGAACGCATGACATCACATGATCCATACAGTCGATCCCTATGATCCATACAGCCGATCCCATCTAGTGGGACAAGGCTTAGTTTGGTTTGGTTTGGTAAGTTGAGTTGTGCACACCATCATTACAACAAAAGTATAGAAAATAGTTATGTTTTCGCTATTAGTAATTATTAGGATTTAGGTATACAATTTGTTTGTTTGGTCATGCTTTGTAAAGGTGAGTGCTCACTTGTTATATACGAGAACTCGGTTTCAAATCTTGGAAATGGTCTCTGTGGAAACAGGGATAAGGTTGCGTATATCTAGCTTGTACCCCGCTATCTGTGGGAATATGTGTACTGGCTATGAATTTTATAATCTGTTTGCTTCTTAGAGTTTGATTAGCAAATGTAAATTTTGTATAATGAAATTGCTGTGATGTATAGATTGTTCTACTATTTACTCGTAAATACATGTCTTATATATGGTAATTTAATATGCCATTCCCAGTTAGTTCTGCAAAGTAATTGTGCTTTGTTTGTAATGACGGGTTTTTTGCTACATTAAATCAAGCTTAGACCATTTTGGACTAGTTGATTAGGCTCAACGTGTTTCTAAGTTTGTAGTCTGGACTCTGGTCGTTATGACTATCTTTTGTTACACCACTTTGTTTTGAGGACCATGTTGAAAAATATGTCCGGTAGGTATCTTATGTGCTTGTGAAGCTGTTTAGTGACTTGAGGTCTATTTAAGGTTCAATTAACTACCACCATCTCCCTGCATGATGATCATCATACACATTTCACATTTTGGTTCCCTCTTTCCATATGTGGAAATGCCTGTAATTAATGGTTTCGGAGAATCAATCTGTATACTTGTTTAATAAAATTAAAATGCCTATTTATCATCCTCATGAGTAGGGAATTAAGGAAGCATTCAGAAGTGCTTACAAAGATAAAGACTCATGGATACACCATCTTTAGAGTTGCTGACAGGGTTGCCGCTTGCAGAGAATTCCTTTACCAAAGGAGAAATATTGGATTTGAGAAAGCTCGTTACTTAAATCATTCTATTCTTTGCGTATTGCTCAAAATTATATGTACATCCTGTCTCAGTTTTTCTAAGTTCACCATACATTTCTTTGGGTTACATTCTTTTTAATCATTGATAATTACCTTCCCGTTGAGTTAAATCATTTCTTACTAGACATGATTCATCATCATCACTTGAAATTGTTATATTGTAGAATGCATATCCATTTTCTCTACATGGCTGTAGAAATGTGAGGTTTTCTCTGCATTGTTTTGAGTAGTTTTTTCTTTCAATGAACTATGCAGGATAATTTTTTGTCCTCTCTGGTTATTCCATGTTGTTGTAGCAAGGGGAAGATTCTCCTTACCGGCTCCAACTATGCCTTTTGATCGCCATGTATGGTACATTGTCACTGACTTATTTAAGTCACTATTACAAAAGATTTTTTGTTGAGATGTCATATTAACAGAAATATAACTTTTTCGTGAACAGTGGGCACCTTTTCATGCTGTCGTGGCGACACCATTGCTTGCTGCTTTTGAACTACTCCTTTGCATATATCTCGAGAGCAGTCATGGTACACTGGCAAAACCCCTAGAAGCATGAACATTGAATTGAAATTTATAGAAGTGTCTAGTTACTCGATGCAGTTATTGGTTTTGGTTTTCAATATTTTATGTTGTCATTCATGTGCAGTCTTAAAATTTAATGGCTCCGTTGGCCTTGTTATTTTGTAGATGCCTTGTTTAACTTCATCTGCTTTTAATTTGCGAGTCTTATTATCCTTGAAGCCTATAAAATTTAGCAACTGAATATGAATTGATCTGAATTGCAGTTGTAAGTTTGAAGATTGTGTTTTTTCCCTTGCTGGCATTTGAAACTGCAATTTTGGTTGACAACATTAGGTAAGAATGCTCTTCTGCCAAAGGAGCTGATTGCATTTTGATCACTAATTATATCGAATTCTATAATTGTATGTCTCTTATTTGAAATACAGAACCATAGCAACTTTCTTCAATCTCTTTCGGATGTGAAATATTTACATATTTACATATTCAACATATAATATCTACATATTCAACATATAATATTTACATATCATATTTTCAGTTGTTCACCCCATTTTGTGCTCAAAGTAACATTTTGTCATTTCCACCATCCTCCCGATCGTTTCTCCTGTCTAGTATGTGTAGGGCGTTGATGCCTGGAGATGAGGAGAGCATGACTGATGAAGCAATATGGGAGACCCTTCCTGTAAGTATCTACACTGTAATTATTAGGAAGCTATTCTGAAATTTTAAAAGATCATAATGTTATCATTCACTAATGATGATCATTTAGAAAGTTTGAAAGCACTCTTTTGGTTGCACTTAGACCAATGACACATTAAACTTGAACTGATGATGCTACTTTTAGCTGATAAAGTTCGTTTGAACAGCCTCAGCTAATCCTATCTTCTCAAGACAGTGTTATTTAGAATCTCTCCCGAAAATTTGAACACTTAAGAGTTCTTGAGTGGGTCAGAAGTCTTATCTTTATATAATTTCTGTAGAGTACAATATGTTTTATCTAATTTCATTTCAGTGAAATGGTACTCCTACAATCTAAAATGGGAAAGTACCCAAATTGAAATAGAGTATATGTTTTTGTCCCTTTTCCTTTTTGCTTTGCTCTTAAATCTTTCATCGGTCTTGAGAAACTTGAAATGACAAACTTTTGGATGTGTATGAATACACTTCAGACTGCTTGATTTGTAGAGTGCTTGATTTGTGGACTTCTCACACTTTAGACTCATGAAGTCTATAATGTATGGTGAGGTACCAAGAACATGTTCTGGAATGCTCTGATGTGATCATTGCACTTCTTAAAGTGGGAGATGTATGTAATGACTTAAACCAATTACTAGTCTACACACATTGAGCCTAATCAACTGACCTGAAATGTGTAAATTTGTGTTGACAATAACAGAGAACCCAGGTAATTATAAACCAATCACAAATAATAATACAGAACCAATACAGGACGGGATGTTACAATTTCCCTCGTTCAAATACGTGATGTTCTCATTGTGCCAGACAAAATAGAACCATAGTTAGGACTGCCAAGCAGTGTGGAACCTACACTTTTGGCTGGTAGTCTGGTCTACTACCATCTTTAACAATTACGTTCGACGAATACCCTGCCAACACATTAAATTTAATCAACTGGCTCAAACTTCTTAAGCTTGTATTAACAGTAGTAGGGAACCCAAGCCCTTATCAACCAAAATTAGATCTTTACAAAACTAATTTGGGATAGGATGTTACAACTTCCTTCTCTCAAATACATGATGTCATCGTCAGGGTACATACAAAATTGACAAGATAGGAGCGCAATGCAGGATTCTTGAAATGGCCTGTACTGGTTCAAGAAGCGGTCCCACCTCCTGACTGCAGTTTAGCACTTTGTTTTGGGAATGCGAATTTTTGGAGTTGTCTTGCTTTCTTCTTCGTCAATTATTTCTTTTTTCTACTTTGCATTGTGTGTTTTGACTTGCTATTACTACTACTCTCTATGAAATGTTTTTTCTTGCTAGGATATTAATAATACATACCATGAATGATCTCCTGACATCATTAATCTTTGTCTCAGCACTTCTGGGTGGCAATCTCCATGGTCTTCTTCCTTGCCGCTACAACATTCACTCTGTTGAAGCTCTGTGGTAATAATTAGTTGCATATTTTTTAGACTTTATGTGATTATTCTGTAAATGCAAGTCTAAGAGATTTAGAAGTACCTGTTGACTTCTTTAGAAGAAAAGTATATGTTGATGCTTAATCAGTTAGAGATTCTAGTTAAAACAGAGTGAGGTGTGGAAGCAGTGGTGGTTTTGATGTTAAATGAAAAGAAAACAGAAAAAGTAAAAGGATTAAAGCATAGATTCAATTATGTAGAGCTCAAGATGTTGTTCAAAATTAGATGACTCTGGCTAAGATGTGATGCTTTCTTCAGTTCACGGATTTTTATTGTATGTATCTAAAGGTATATGCTAGTTTAGGGGGCTTAGCAAGGGAGATATTAGCATATATCATGCCCATACACATATATCGCATGTACATAAACATATATATGCTTGTTAATGAGTACTTTGTGAGGGATATCTTATTGTATGCATTGAACTATATAAAATGGAGCGTCTGTTATAATTTTTCTGAATTAAAGCTTCATGGGTTCTAATCGGGAACATTCTGAATCATCTCATAATATGATGTAAACATCTTCAGAATATAAATTAGCATTGTGATGATATTGGCTTTATGCATCTGAGATAGATACTTGTTCAGCTGTAAAGATCTTGGTGTACTGGTGATTATTATTTGCATAGTAAAAATATTATGAATTTTATGAAAATCTAGCCCAAGACCGACAAAATCAGATTTTCATATTCTAGAAAGCAAAGGAGCTAATAGTTGGTTGGAACCATTGGAGTAGTCAGATATTTACCATATCTTCAACGTGTTGTCTTCATCTTCAAGGTGTGATATCAGCTTTTGGTTGAATGGAAATACTGATAAATAACTAGATTTGATAAAGTGATGAATATAGATGTTATCTTTCTGGATACCTTCTCAAGCTAATATACTTTTGCCTAATTAACTTTCATATAAACTCTGAAGTTGTATTCTTTCAGCAGAAGTTATTCTTTGAATCATTTTCATCTTATTTGCTGCTTTTATTTCATTCGCTTGCCTATGGCTGCAATTGCGTGCAGGTGATGTTGCTGCTCTTGGTTGGTGGGACTTATTTGTTAACTATGGGTACAGAAGTTGTATAACTCTCTACACAACAAGTAGTTTTTCGTTTACATAATTTTGCTAAACTAGCTCTTTGCTTCTTCCTTAGCGTTGCAGAGTGCTTTGTATTTCTTACTTGCACAAACTGGTACAACCCTGCAATTCATAGGCACTCTCGTAATAGGCCAGCCAGTTCATCATCAATGACCCTAAGCTATCAGAATTGGAATAGTGGCTTACTGGCATCATTAGATGAAGATCAACAACAGAGTGGAATATGCAGTTTACCAGATATTGGCGGGCATGTGATGAAAGTTCTGCTACTCTGTTTCCAGATCCTACTTTTTATGTACTTAGAGGTAAACTCAGTTGTGAGATTTTTCACACTATCATAAGTTTGGTCAACTCATTGTTAATGTATTCTAACTATAGGGAACACCAGCTGGAGCGAGAGACATACCAATTCCCATTCTGTTTTCTCCTCTTTTCCTGCTACAAGGAGCTGGGTTTTTGTTTGCTATCTACAGATTATTAGAGAAAATCATTCTTTCACAGCATGATGAAGCTGGTTCAGGAAGCTACTCTGGGATATCAACCAATGTTCATGGCTGTTTTAGGTTTATGCATCATGGTTCAAGGTAATGACTGTGGTTTACATGTGTACCATCTGATGCTTTCTGGATTTGCAATATTCCAAATGTGAGGCCCAAGATATTTCATAATGCTAATGGTTATACTTCATGACAGGTTTCTCGGTTGGTGGTCGATTGATGAAGGAAGTCAAGAGGAGCGAGCTCGTCTTTATCATGCTAGGACATCCGGGTCAGTGTCCTTTTCGTTGATTTTAATAGCCATCCTTTGTGAGATTACTGTTCCTTTTTATTAGTTGCCTTCTTTTGTTTTAAATTGGTGGTTTCTTCTGGAAATGAAGTGAAGAGGGCCTCCATAGATTGATTATCCGCTGCTTCACGTCTTGTTGTCTTGCATATTGGTCATATCGAAGAAGAGTTGATACCATGAAAATTTCAAACCCTGATTTTATCTTTCTAGATCACACTTTATATGAAATCCCCCTCCAACCTGCCAAGCCCCCAAGCCACACACACAAAAGGGAAAGAGAATGAAAATGAAGTTGCACTAATTTTTTAATGATGGTGTGTTCTTTTTTGTCTTGTTTCCTTTTTCCTTATATTGCGTGACCATCTAAGATCATCTGATTTAGAAAGAAGTATAGTGGTCTGCTGGTGTTTTATAATTTAGATTCCTTTGCCATGGAGTCGAGGATTCCTTTATCGTGGAGTCAAGGTTAAATAGTGTTTAGAGGGTGATTTAGTAGGCGCTCATTGCTAGGTATAGTGTCTTCAAAGCAAGTGGTGGAGTATCTTGTTTCCTGTAAATAAGTCGAAATATGATCTGTAGTCCTGACATCCTAAGCGATTTCGGTACAGAATAATGTCTGCCAAACACCCTGTTACTTTGGGATTGATTGGTGCAAAAATGGTGAAGAGTGAGACAACCTAGGAATTTCCTATTTTAGTTTGTGAATCTCTCAGTACAATATTGGAATTATATGGTTATGGGGAACAAATTGATTGATCGTTTGTCTTCATAAATGGGTATGCATGCCTTGTATGTTAATAATTTAACTCGTTTTACATTTTAGCCTGTTGAAAAATAATAATCACCTGTGTCCCTGGCAAAACATCTTTACACATATAGTACTTTTTGAATAGTCTACATATATGTTGTCTTGAACAAGAGGTAAAGTCTTCTTCCAGTTAGCTCCTGAACTTTACTCCGTCACTTTTTCTTTCAGGTATAATACTTTCTCACCCGATTATGTAAAGAAAATGCCCAAAGCAGAGGTTGCTCAAGAGGTGATTGCTTTTCCTGGTCGAATCATTATATAACTTTCTCTTCCCTTTGTTTCATGATCAGCCATTATTATGAAATCTTGGCTTAATTTTCCCTCTAGTTGACTACTTTTACTCTTTGTTTACTTTAGATATGGAGGCTACATGCAGCACTGACTGAGCAATCAGAGATCACAAAATTTAGTCAGGAGGAGTTCGAAAGACTTCAAAATGTAAAATTCACGATTCTCATCGTTTCTTTTTCCATGAATGTGAATTTATTAGCTCTGGATAACAGTGCTAGGGCCTTACCACTGAGTTCAAATTTAAATTGTTACATTCATCATCAGCTAGTACTCTATCAACACATTGTGCTGGGTGCACGTCATGTGACCACTTCATATCGTGAATTTTGTATCACCAAATCCAAAATATTTCATACATCGCACATGATTTCAGGCTTAGTTATTATATGTTCCCTTCAGCCAACATCCTCTGTCGATTTTGGTCAAACAGAGTTTTATGGAACAAGAATGCTCATATTCTTTGCTTCTGTTTTCCACTTTACCTTCAGATTTTCAACACTTTCGTTGTAAATCACAACTTGAAAATAAAGTGCCCTTAAAGAAAGCTGAATTGACTATAGTTGACATGATTTGGGCAGAGTTGGTATTTCCATTGGCGTTGCATGAAGACACAAGCCAAAGTCATCACATGCTTAGTGTTCAGCCTTCTGATTTTGCATTCATCTGCTGATGCATTTTGCCGGAAATGGCGCCATAAAATCCACAATTTTCCCTTAAGTCCCCTCCCTCTTAGTCTTTAATTGGCTGGAGGATATGATATTATTTTTGTTATCATATGCTCTGCTGTATAATGTGAGCGATCAAACGTTGCTCGTTTGCAAGTGCAGAAGTGTATTCATGGGATCTTCACAAGATCTTATATTTTAGGTAGAGGAAAGATTGCACATACGAAAATGGATCTTCTTGCAATTTGTATGTAATGATTTCAATGAATAACTTAATATCTGAATCTCTCTCCACCCCCACCCTAGGAGAATGGGTAATTGTGGAGAAAAAAGAATGGAGCCTGTACCCAGAAAACTGGTATAAAGCATTTGATTAGATAGGCATTCTTTCTTGAAGCCTAATTCTGTAAAATTGTTGAATCATCTAACGCTTCCGTGCATAACTTTTTTCCAAATAGAATGGATCTTTCAGTTCTATTCATTCATTTTCATTGTTAATATTTCTTTTCCTATCATCTGTGATAACACCATAATTCTCACAAACTGGCTGCTTTTATCAGGAAAAGATTCTGTGTAGAGTTTGCTTTGAAGAACAAATAAATATGGTTCTGCTACCTTGTAGACATTACAATTTATGCAGGTATTTCTTAAGCCCTCATGATGCTTATATGCCTTCTTTCCATTCCTAGTGAGTATTTGACGCATATTGCTTCATGGGAGGTGAGTTAACAATAGCGCTCTACCGTGTTACTTCAACAAGGGAATCCTTTTGAAGGAAATTTGCGTCCTATGGGTTTATAGATTACTTCGTGCCAGAGTCATCTTATCACTGCATTCCTAGGACCTTAGTCTTATAACTTGACAAAATAATTACAATGTTATTCCCATTTAGGTACATTTTGACGCAACGGCATAGTTCTCATTATTGATTATTTACATTTGGTATACACAGCCTCAAAGTAAACCAATTCATATTTTCTTTATCTGTATGCAGCAACTGCGCGGAGAGGTGCAAAAGGTGCCCCATTTGTCGTGTATACATTGAGGAGCGTTTGCCTGTATATGATGTGTAATTTTACTTCTCTTGGTAACTAGAGAGGGGAGGAACTGTCTCTCCCAACTCTCATTTGATAGTTGTAACTTTAAGCAGAAAAGGCTAGAAGAAGATGGTGAATGCAGTTTTATCAAGTCATATCACCATTAATGTTATGTGGCATCAAGAATTGATGTGTACATAATCAACTATCTTGTCAGCAATTGTACATATACGATACTGAAAACAATATGTAATCATATGTTGCAAGTGTAGAAACATGCTCATGTCCTTGTAGTCAGTCATTATCATGATTACTTCGATTTTAATTTTGATACTTGAAGCTGATTCCAGTGCCAAAGTTATACTTTTCATCCCAAGGGTTGGATAAAGTGGTGAAGTTAGGTGCGTAAAGTTTTTCATACCATTTTATATATTGAACCCACACTCAAGGTGGACCACAAGCTCGGCTCGACAAAACAGAAAGTATTAGCTAGTTTCTCTTCGGGAATTACCACGGAAAGCTGGCTTCAATAACTTATCTGGACTCACTACATCAAAACTGGTCATTAAAAATTTCTACAATTACTATATGCAACATGAGGGGATCTTAGGATAAGTTGCTAAAATAAACAAGAGGGGAGGATCGACCTGTTCAGTAAAATTCTATTGTTCCTAAGGTGCTAATTTCAAATTTATGTCCTTTTATCAACATTGTCTAATTTTCACCAAATTAGAGCATGCATTGAAATGCGGCTTTGTATTATAGGGTTTGTAGCTTTAAAATAGATCAAATGTGATTTTATATACGGTAAATTCCGCGCTATAGAAAAAGATTCCAGCAAATTGTCAATCAGAATGCACTTCGACTTGTGCACGAAAGATGGGGTTGAATTTGAAAACGTTTAAAAACAAGTGAAGTCTACTAAAAAAAAATGTAAATCCACTATAAATGGACATATGCGATCACGGAATGCGTTTGTAAGATTTTTCCCAAAAGAGCAAAAGCCCGATTGCAGTAAGTATGTAATTCTTAGAAGCTATGTCCGTATATAGATCCAAACTACGGGAATAATTTTTCTTTTGTCACAAGTGTTTTACTGTGTTTATGATGGTTAATTTGTAATCGTTCTTTATGCAATGAAGACTTTAATTGACAAAAAAATATAAATTTCTGTCACGTAAATGAATTTTACATATCTTTGTCGATTGCATGTACTACAATTCATTTCAAATGGTATCAAAGCAGAAAAAATTATTTTTGATATGGTAAGAGTTATTTGTGTGTAAAACATCATAGGGACTAGGTCAAAATATATTATTTAACACACAATAATATGTGGTAAGAGGATAGTTGGAAAGGGGCCGTCTGCGGGGGGGCGGGGCGGGGTGGGGGCAATTTCTAAAATATATATATATTTAATGTATTTTTTTTGGAAAATAAATTTGGCTTCCCCTAATAACACAACAAATGGTTTAGCTTGGTGGTTAGTTATGAGTGTATTTATATAGCTGTCACGACACCACATGTTATATATTTTTGCTAGTCTCCTTGTAAGTTGGTGAAAGAAAAAAAAAAAAAAAGGCACGGGCACTTCCTTATGCCAAGGCACCACATGCTATATATTTTTGCTAGTCTCCTTGTAAGTTGGTGAAAGAAAAAAAAAAAAAAAAAGGCACGGGCACTTCCCTATGCCAATTCTTAAAAGCTCGTAACTGTGTTCCACTTTTTTTTTTTAAAAAAAAAAACAAAACTATTATCAATCATCACTTTCATCTTCTTCTAAAATTCTCCTTGCAAATCTCAACTTTATTACACAACATCTTCCTGCAAATCTCAAGTTAAAAGGTATATATGCTATGCTAAAAAAAAAAAAAGTATATATGCTGATTGCTATACATTTTTTTAAACAAAATTATCATCTTCCTTTTTTATATTCTATCATGTCATATATATATGTATGTAGTATCAAGTATGTAGGCTTGGAAAAAAAAAAGCCTATGATTGCTTTTAAAGAACTCTAAACGATTTTTAATTAGAAGAATTTGTTTGCTTCTTTCACTTGCGTTTTTTGAATCATAAGATCATTACTAATTAATATCAATAGTTGTACGCCATCTGACATCACGTGCACTTTGGTTTCTATTAGTCAATTTTGTGCATAAATAATCACAACATGACTTTCAAAATCTATTCATTTTTCTAAAGCCATGGATTGCTGCTACCCAAAGGTGCATTTATTGTGGGTTTTTGGGTCAACCCATGTTATTGACAAGTAGAAGTGTAGCGAGGGTAAATCCAAGAATCCTACGCTTAATGGGATTAACACAAGTTTTCTCTAAATGAGATTTTCAAAATCGTACTTAGTTTTATTTTTATTTTTATATTCATTTGTCACTCCAAAAAGACATAACTATATGATGTAATGATGTGATGAGAGTTTTTCGTATTTTTTTTTAGAAATAAGAATAAGTTAACTTTATTTTTACACTTTTGGGGGCAACACGTATTCGATAAATTAGATAATTGTTGGATTTATACCAATAAAGAAAAAAGTAACAATGAGTGGTTGAGATTTAAAAAAAATAAATCTAATGGCTAATAATATACCTCATCTAGTAGACGAGAAAATAACTAGAGGAGAAGATCCAAATCCGTTTTTGACTTGTGTAGGGATTGTAGAGTTTATTTTTTGGCGGTTTGAATATATCATTGTGTTTGATTAAATGTAAATATATCATTTTGTTTGATTAAATTTTTTAGTTAATTTCTTATTATTTATTTTTTAATAATAGCTAATTAATAATATTCATTATGAATTAACAATGATCAAGTCAAATTTATTTAGTCTTGCGCATGTTGTGATACTGAGTTTATTTAATTGTTTATATGACTACCTAATGTAATCATGCTAAATGTTGCTTTAGTGCAAAACTGTACAAACGATAAAATACCTTGAAGTAGTACTAACTAAAAGATACCGTACAAAAAATACTATATATTCTTTTGTACTAACGAAAAAATTCTGTAAAAAAAACTTTCGGCCCCCTCAACATTGATTTTATGGCTCTACCCCTGGGCCTCAAGTTGCTTTCCTACTATACCATATTGTGTTGTTAGTTTCGGATTTTTTTTGGTCAAATTAGTTTCGAATTTAAATAACGTTATAAAGAAAATTTAATAGTGGCGAACTGTTTATACAGTTATAATTTGGGCAGTTCACCACCACTATATTTTTTTGTATAATACTGTAATGTTATTGCTTTACGAGGATAGCAAAGTCACTTAGGTTCTTAGTTTGCTTTCTCAAATTTATTGAACATATGATTTGAAGGGGAAGAAAAAAGAAGAAAATTGGTTCCGTCACCTTGGAGCATTCACCAAGTACAATTAAAGATGGAAAATTTTTGCATTAGTCTAGACTGATAGATTAGTTTTAATTGAAAGGACTTACACGTGTGAATCCTACAATTATATGAGAGATTAACATCAATCCGAACTGATTAAAAAGTTTCCCATAAAAGACTCCATGACAATTCTAGTAGGTAAACTCCAATCAAGCATCATGATTTGGGTTAGCTATCTTGTCCTTTTGGGTGCCAACAACCTTCTCATCTATTTTGACAAGAAAATCGTCGAAGCATTCATCCATTGTTCGCAAAGGCTCATCAGGGTAGAGATCACTCACTTCAACTTCATTAGGGCCATCAATGGTGAAATTAGTCTGACAACCCTTAATGAAAATGTCATGTGTGAAGGATGCTACCACGCTTCTTGGGATGATCTTCTCTGCATTATCATCAGAAATCTATCTTAGCAAAGGTGTAAAGTAAATATGCAATGTTTAGACACATGAAACCAGGGGCAGATTTAGTAAGGGGTCGTGATGGTTATAATTCCTACTGATCTCATTAAACATTTAAAATTTATAGGTAATTTTTGTTAAAAAGAAATAGCCCAAATTGAAAAAGTATATATTAGTATAATCCTCAAGTTGTATATTATAGTCCCTACTAAAAAAAAAATTCTAAATTCGCCTTCATGTGAAACTTGAAAATGAAAGGTGTAGTATATATTGAAAGTCTAAATACTTTTATTGGTCTTTAAATATGGACAAAATAACAATTAGGTTCCACAACTTTCAAAATGAGCATTTTGGTCCTTTAATTCACTGAAATGGGATACCATTAGTCCTTAAGATGATTGTCCATTTTCAACTATTAAACTCATATGAAGTGCACGTGTCCCTGAGACGATTCATCCATTTTTATCCATTAAATTCACAAGAAGTGCATGTGTCATCCCAAATTACTTTAAAATTAACATTTGAAAATAAAAAAAAAATTTGATGAAGGACTAATTGTGTAAACATGCAAGATTGGCACACATATATACCTCCTGCTGCAGCTAGTAGATCATCTCCAGAAACAGTTACTCTAGGGAGACATCGTCCAATCTTCTTCTCCCACAATGATGCAAGCTCATTGATGTTGAGGAAATTGCATGATGGTCGAAAATGAACAGCTTTGTTTAGGGTACGAATGTCAGCGGCAGCTTTGAGGGTGAACTTTCCAATGTCTGAGCCAGCAACAAAATAAGCTGAAACAAAATCAAAATCAACGTAAATTTTTTTATTAGGAGTTTAACACATTAAACACACTAAAGAAATTGGCTTTTCTTTCCTTTTTTTTAATTACAAGGAGGCTACGCCGGGGTTACGAAATAATAAATTTAAGCGATGAAGCACTTCTCTATCTCTTTCTATAAGTCTTCGCAAAGCATCCGGAGGTTGGTAGAGTCTATGTACACCAATAGTTTGGCGCAAATCAAAGTTGGCTAATCAATCTGTATATATATTAGTTTATTTATACACTTATTGACATGAGTATTTTTGAGACAAATCCAGGATTTTATTTCTAGAAATACAATTTAGTACTAATATAATTTTTTTACTCAGTAAAACTAATTGATTTTTCAAACTAATAATACCTAAAAACACAATTTAATACTCGTGCAGTTAGTAGGAACTACAACCCCAATCCTCCAAACGTGCATCGACCCCTGCTCCTGCACGTCGGAGTGTTAAATCGACTTATGAGAGACCATTTCCCAGTTGCAAATGCTCATCTAAGTGTTTTGCTTAATAAGCTTTATTTATGTGTTAACAAAAAGTTAATAGAATCTTTTACCTCACCTCAAACAACAATGAATTTCACCATTGGCAGATATAGCGTGCTAATTACTAGTAATAACTTGCTAAGCTTAGAGAATTTGTGATCATTTAGTAAACAAGTTGAGTCGAGCTGCTAGCTGTAATTGCTATCATATCTCTTGCCATGCTCATAATCATAAACAGCATAATGTTTAAAAGTTAACTTTCTATTTTTTTTTCTTTTTCTTTTGATAATATTGTAGTATGCAGTTTTATTTTAAAAATTACTTTTATATATAATTAACAAATTCTTTTATTGAATACTTTTTTATGTGCATGAACACTGAGTGATAGCTGATGTGTTATGTGTGGTATTGTGGCGGAGGATCGAGTCCATTTGTTCTTTGAATGTGGTATGAGTAAAAGGATTTGGGCTCACGGTTTTCAGTTGATTATGGTGAATGAAGGCATTCTACCTGGGATGATGTGGAGGAATGGAGTATCAAATATTGCAAAAGGAAAGAACTCCAGGATAACCTTGCGAGATTGCTTTTATGTGAGATTGTTTATGCCGTTTGAAAAGAAAGAAACTATAGGATCTTCCGTAACTCCTTTGCCTCGGAGGACATTATTGCTAGCATGGTCCAAACGATTAGATTGAAAATTTATATATGTAAAAAGTTTAAAGATAGCGCTAAGAATAGGATTCTTTGTGAAAAGTGGAATTTAGAGACTATTTTTAGCTATTTTTTTGATTTGGGGCTCTCTATTTGTACTTGTAATTCAGTTTTGTTGAACTTAATAGATACTTTGCTTATTTAGCCAAAAAACGAACTTCACATTGGTGCTTGATTTATTAAGTAAAATAAAAATACACACACACACACACACACACACACATATATATATAAGTTTTTAACAAGTCAAATGTTTACGAATGACTGAGTTAATTTGAGGCGCTACTTCGAATCATATGAATCTGCTCATTACGTTATAATAGTATAATTATTAAGGTCGAATGGCTCTAAACCATTGATGGAATTATGGTCAAATAATGTGAATATTTTATAACTATTAAATCTAAGGGAAAATTTTACATTTGGTCCCTGTTGTTTGCAAAGTATATCAGTTTAGTCCCTATTATTTAAAATATCTCAATTTAGTCCCTATTATTTCACCAAAAGTTTCAATTTCATCCCTATTGTTTAATATGTCTCAATTTAGTCCGTATTATTTTTTAAAAAGTTTCAACTTCGTTCCTATTATTTTTAAAAAGTTTCAATTTCGTCCCTATTATTTTCTTAAAGTTTGAACTTCGTCCATATTATCCAAGGATTAAATTGAATTTTTTTGAGAAACAATAGGGATGAATTTGAAACTTTTTAAAAATAATAGAGATGAAATTGAAATTTTTTGGAAAACCATAAGGACGAAATTGAAAACTTTAAATAATACGGATGAAATTGAAACTTTTAGAGAAACAATAGGGACTAAATTGAGACATTTTAAATAATAAAGACTAAATTAAGACAATTTGTAAACAATAAGGACTAAACGTGACATTTATCCTAAATTTAATGCATAATATTATCATATTATGAGAAAGTATATAGGGAAAAGATTAAAACGCCAACGCATAGATGGAAATATGATTTCTTGCCTTTCTGGTCCTTAGTGTAAACAGCATGATCAATAGATTAAAGGTTCAAGCTCCCTTGTCTTCTTTTGGCACTTTCAGTTAAGAGTTCATTTTCAGTAAATTCATGTGACGACATTTGAAGAACCGGATTATATATATATGAGTCCAGTGGACAAAGGTTTCACATAACAAAGTTTAATGGAATACACAAATTCAATCCCATCTCCAGATTAAATTAGTCAAAAAATTAAACCTTTTGGAGTTAATCTCGAAAGATTTTGTGTCTAAGTAACAAATTATGCCTCTTTCGGACAAGGTCATATTTCTTTATGTTTGGCGTTCTGATGTAAATTCGAAAGACTTCTTAAGAGGAGTTTTCCATCATTTAAAGAAAAAAAATAACAAAAAAAGTGGATTCCTTCAAGAAAGAATTCGGATTCTTTAACATATGCTTCGTTTGGAATCACATTATGCTTACTTATATTCATATCCATGTCCAACAAATTAGTCTGAACAAATCAGAAAACATGAACAGGTTTAGATACAGCCTAGAAGGTTCAAGATTAATTCATAAATTTGATCACGCACCTTTGACACTGCCATCACCATATATATGAAACTGATCTAAAGGTGGCAAAACCTCTGAAGGATGATTATTATCATAGTAAGGCCAAGAAGCAATTGAGTTGCAGCAGATATAAGTGTAGGGTATGTTTAACTCCTCAATCAACCTTCTAATTTTCCGTTTCTCTTTGTACATTGTTAGCCCTGGCTCTATCGGATCAGCCCTGTCCACATCATGCCCAAATTCCGAAGGCAAAAGTCTCTGTAACATATTTTGCATGGTGTAAGTGAAAAATTCAGAAAGTGTATTTGTAATGGACTATTAGCAGATTAATGCATTGAAACTAATCAACTAGTCAAAATATTTAACCCGTATTGATAGTAGTAGAACACTATAATATTTTTGTTCTCTTATAACACTTTAATTGAAAAACGAAAAAACCATTACAATAGGTGTTCAATGGTGCTTTAGTTGTTGCTTAAATTAAAACATTTTGCGATGTTTTTATTTGATTACAACGACTAAAAACTTTTTTTTATCATATTTTGTTAATAATTGTTCATGGAATTATTTTCACAACAAGTTTAAAATTATAATTTAATTACAATGATGTTTTAAACTAGTGTTTATTATTTACAAGAAATTATTAGTTTAGAGAATTTGCAATAGGATCATATAAAATGGTTAAAGTCATCTACAACATTTTTAAGTGTTGCAACAGATTCAAAACTTGGTAGTAAGAGAAACCGAATGGTTATAAACTGAAAACATATTCTTTTTCATAATCAATATAGAACGGGATATTACGATGTACCAACCTGGCCTGTGCGAGGTATAGATAGTTTTTTTCAATATTCTTGTATGTTTTTTCTAATTACCTTAATGGTTCCAACCGCTTTGATGGCATGGACAAGAGCAACTTGATCTTGAACATCCTCACCCCCCACAGCTGATATTACAATGTCTATCCAATGCTCCTTAAGTATCTTCTCCATAAATTCTTGGTCATTTATAGCTCCCTGCTTTTCAAACAATATCGAAAACTCAAATTAAAGAAAGAAATTGTTCAGATATACAACATGTTGATACGATAATAGTAATTGTTAAAAGAAATATCGTATACGCTCAAAAGTTAGGTAGAATGGTCAGAAAACGACTTGTAGTTAGAGGTTCTGAATTCAAATTAGGGATTCGACCACCATTATACCACAAAACAAAAGAAAAGAAATATCGTATGACGAATATTTTGAGAAGCAAGATTTAGTACATGTAAAACAGTGACTCCTTTAGCTTCAAGAACTTGGATGGCTTTAGCTTTTGAAGGGCAATGTGGATGTGATCGGATGAGAATATAGGTTGATCGGCCAGCATCAAGGCTTGCTTGCGTAATAAACTGACCGATGAAACCAGTTGCACCGATGATGAGAACATGAGAAGCATTCATTTTCGTAATATTTTTTGAGTCCTTAAAGCTATGCTTATTATTGTAAATTTCTTGGTTAAGGAACAAAATTTTATAATGCTTAAAGTTTCAATGGTTTGGCTAGTGTTGGTGATCATAAAGATAGTGATGGCATGTGAGGACGAGTACACGAAAATAATGTTCATGATCTTAAATATTTTTGGGTATAATCATTGATCATGATGATTTTGCATCTACATTTAACATTACTAAGTTTGGTTGATTTTCCTATTTTGCAGAAATTGTGTTAGATAATTTTTCTTTTTATTTTTTAATAATGAGAAACTCACTCTAGATCGGGTCAAATTGGATCCACCCTATATAAGGTTATAAATGTTATAGTGCAGTGGCACATTATCTAATGTATGCTCCATGATAGTTGAGAGCCAAAAAAATATTTATAACGAGAGGGCATAATTCAAATTCGGGAGCTTTGTGTCACATGTTAGATATTTACCCTTGTCTCTTAGCTTGATTTTCTTTATCTACTCTTGACTGCTCTTTGAATAGCTTGTGTGTGAATACCTAATACCTATTTACTATTTGGATCCTCATCAAGGGAGTCATAATCATTTGAAAATAAATCTTTCTATTGAACAATGGATATTGTGGCTAATTTGGTAAGCATGAAGAAATATTAGCCAACCTAATCAACATAAGCATAGAACGTGTTCTTGGCTCTGATTTGCTAAGTTTTTAAGGATATTGTCCAACCAAATCTGCATAGAAATTAAATATCATGCCCAATTTATAAAGATATCATAATAGCTTTTGTAACGATCCTGAAATTTTGGTTTAATTCTTTTTTTTTTTTGGGCTAATTAAAATCTATCTTCAAATTCCGGAGATTATGGATAGGTCATGGACTCATGGGTGTAACTACTGATTAGTTGGCTTGAGTGGGATAAAAAATCTAGCCTATTATTGACTAAATGGTAAAAATAAAAATAAAAAGAGTGAGAGAACGTTCAACGCACTAAAGGGAAGGAAAAAAAAAATATATATATATATATATATATATATATATATAGGATTCGATTTGCTTGATATTTAGGAGTTGTGAATGTAATTGTTCTTGGGCTATGTCTTTCGGAACTAGGATTAATGTAGCTTGCATGTTGGGGGGCGTAGAGCTTCGACTGAAGGACTTTGTTTTTGCTATTGTCAGTGGAGGTAAGTAGGGATAATTTTCCTCTTTAGAAACCTTTATTCCATAAATTTATTTCTTTGTATTTTATCATTTTAAGTATACTTATGTTCCAACATGCTGCAATCTATTTTCTTTAGCATGAGAAAAGTTTGGTTTTAATGTAAACTCATAAAATGTTTATTGCTGAAACCTATTATCTTGGGAATTCATCTGATACGTTCTTGCATAGTATCATTTGGTACTTTGGATTAGTTTATAAGATTTTCTTGAATAGAGTCAGTTGGATCTTTCTACCTTTCATTAACTTAATGTTATTATTAATTAAGGTTTATTTTTAATCCGTATAATTCCCAAGTTTTGAATTAGTGTGTAAAGCCAGAATTTGTCTTCAAAATTTAGTCTTTAGCATGACTTTACATTTTCGAATTGTTCTAACATGTATTTGCATATTGATTTCATGGTGTTGCTTTGACATTTGTTTACGGTTGGTGTTAATGTGCACATTAGTTTTTGGCAAAGTTTCTGAAAACTAGTGAACTAAGTTGGGAACAAACATATACTTTGCATTACATATTGAACTTTTACGAATCTATTATGTTAACCTTTTGAAAAGTTTATGGTAAAACGTTGCACTCTGCTTTCGAATTGCATAAATATTATCTTGAATATTGTTTTAAATATTATGAAAAGGTTTTGTACTCTTTGGAATCCTTTTATTACCATTGAGGATGTGTGTTATTTTCGGACTTTAAAGTATTGCTCTAGAGTAGTGCACTACATATTTGGATATCCACTTTTGATAGTTGATCAATTCAACTATTATTCTGGACCTACGCCGACAGGACTAAGTGCGGTTATAGCTAATATCTGACCTTGGATTTGCTTTGTATCTTGAAAACTGTTTTGAATTTATGATTTTGAAATAAACTCTATCTTCAATGATCTCCAACTGTAGATTTGTTTTGTGTCTTTGAAAATATTTTGGATTTATGATATGACTTTGCTAGTTTGGCAATGTAGTATGAGTTTCTTTCACTTGGGGCTCAACTCAAGAACTTTTGACTTATTAGAAACAATATCTCATTGATGCCAAATGTGTTTGTATGTGACAACGTGGAAAGTAAGGATCCTCTCATATCACAATAATATTACAAAGGTCATTTATTAGTTCTAAACTATTATGATTATTTTATCATAACTACATCATCAGTTTATTACCGTTAGATATTGCTCATAATATAATAACTCTATGAGAGAGATCTATTATCGCTTTATTATTGTGAGATCCTGCTCAATAACGTGTTGAGCTTATCCATTTCCCTACTTTGAATACACCATTGGTGGAGACGTTCATGAACCTTGAATAGACGTACAGGTCATTATGGTTGGCCCTTAAATGGATCTAGAAATATCTAAGCCTATAATATGATTTGATACTGGGGTCATGAATGCTTATTCATTGTGATTCAGGATTGCTAGTAGGGAATCATGATTTCTAGTAGGGATGTTAATCAAAAGGAAAATGTAGCAAATGGTGGTTATTGTTTTTTTAAAATTTTAAATTTGTTTCTATTGTTTAAAATGAGTTAATTTAATCTTAATTATTTTTAAAAATAATTTCAAATTCGTTTTTATTGTTCAAAATTAGTCAATTTAGTCCCTATTATTTTTTTAAAAAATTTAATTTAGTTCGCAAATAGGGGTCATTTGCAGAGACTAAATTAATTTTTTTTAGGAAACAGTGGCGACTAAAGTAATTTTTTTAAAAAAAATAATAAGGACTAAATTAGTTAATTTTGAATAATATGAACAATTTTAAAATTTTTTGAGAAATAATAAAAACAAAATTGATTAATTTTAAATAATATAGACGAATTTAAAATTTTAATGAAACAATAGAGACTATTTGTGAATTTTTTCCAGATTCAAACACCCCAACCCCCCTCTCCCCCTAATTTGTAGTCATCTTGGCTTGCAGCCAGTAGCATGTTCAAGTGCTGATAAATATGATGCATTATGTAAAGGCCAGAGCTTATCTGGTGCTTTTTGTGAAAAAGGACATGAACATTGGGCCATGGCTTTGTCCTAAAAAGACTATTTGAAGCCTAAGATGTCTCTCTTCCAGTTTGCCATGATGCTAGGAACAGACACAAAGACCCTCTGGACATCCTAGCCAGTTGTGGATCATACAAAGTCTACAAGTGAATATGCCAACCTCCTTTCATCAAAGTTTGCTAAAAATTGATGGAATGCTCCTATATATCCTATTAGTTCAATTGAAAGAGACTTTGTATGATTGTTATAAGTTTCATCTCAATCTAGATTTTTTCGCAAGGTTATTATGTTATGAAGAAAATATTTAATAGTGGTGAATTAATAATACAATAATAATCAAATAATCTGGATAATTTACCGTTGTTAGATCTCTATCATAACGTTATTACGTTATGAGGGAATTCAAATCCTTTCCATAACACCATTCAGGTAGAATAAGGCCTGCCAAAACGTTATGAAATTTAAAAGCTGACATAAAGCAAATTAGATGTTTTTCAACAACTTGCATGAACCACTCTGAGAAGAACCAAATAAATGGCCGATAGTAGGTCACTGTCACGTCCTAGTTTAAAGCCGCAAGCTCACAAACGAGATTATCAAGGCACAACCATTTAATATTAGTCCGATACCCCATTCAGTCATTTTTCTACTACTAGAACCTAGATTGCAATTCAACGTCAGTGTCATAAGTTTAAGAATAATTATTATCCTTGGTCTCAACTTCATATGCTAAAAATAATTAACTCAAGTTATTAGTTAAACTCATAACATTTTTTTATAAAATGCTCACTTATTATGTTTTCCGTCAATATAGAACATTACAATCTTGCTGTTGTGATTAAGTTTTGATGGGTATCAGTTGTTGCTGAATGTCACGCCAAGATAGATTTTACTGCTACTTGGTAGGCCAACCGCCGAGATATCAAGCAGGTTACATTCTCTAGTCCAAATGTGGTAGTATATAATGAACCAAATTGTCATGTATGATTCTACTACAAAAGTCTTCATTCTTTACCCCTAGTATTGGTTCCAAGTCCGTTAGCTACTTGAGGGAAGTTGTTCTTGCTTTGAGCTAACTTTATCCATTTCCGTTTCGTTCGAGTATCTTCAAACTTTTCAGTCGAGTGACTTTCACTACTTTTAGCACCTTTTTTTAGTACTCTTTAAACTAATCCCTCATTACCTACTCTACTAAATATGAGTATCGATCACCATCACAAGGCGATTAGTTTCATACAAGGTACAAAAATCCACCTAAAAGGTGGACACAACAATCTTCTATTGACGGTGTCATATGTTTCGAGATTAGCACCTCTGGTATGAGGTCGAAAGCCTTTCTCGTCATAAAAAAAAAGTACACAAAAAATGTTGTTTAAAGCTAATATTTGGTTAGATACCAGTCAAGATCGAAAAGAGTAGTATACTTCAAAATCTACATTTGTATATGGCAATTTTTATAAATAAATAAAAAAAAATCAGTGCTGGTTACTTTTCCAATTTCCTAAATTTCAAAATTCACTTTAGCATTGTGAGAAACTAAGATTCGTTTTTCAGAGTACTGAATGTCCCATTCTTTTCGAAATCTGGCTTTTTTGGTGGCTGATGTTGATATTGGCAATCAGCTTTAGAAGAAGATTGTAATATATGAGCGATTTATAAATATAAGATAATTTTGGTTATGCATTTTGACTTAATGGAAAAGAGATCCAAATAATTATTTTTTATGTTTATAATACTAGTATTGATTACGGGCCTCAAATTTTGGATTTGGGAGTGACAAAGATAAAGCTCATTAGTACCTCTTTGTAATACTAATAGTTTCTCAAGGGCTCGAGTTATTCATCGTTAAAACAAAACAAGTTGCCCTAGTTGTCATGTCCTATACTCGTTGTGATCAATAATTTAAAGTTCGAATCTATATTCTCTCACATATTGGGTGAAATATCAAGGCAAAAGCGACATATTATTTGATACCTACAAATGACAAAGAATAAATCCTGCCATATTGTAAAAGTGAGATCTCCCAATCTTTTATCAATCTAATTATTCCACTCAATAATTGAAAGCAGAATCAACTTTGAATCCATTAAGAAACGAGTGTTCAATTCATGCCCACAGAAGGCTCCAGTCCTGAAACCATCCCAGTTTAAGTACATTTACTTTGTAGTAAGTTTTTTGCTTTTTATACCACTTGCTGCCGTCCAATACCGAATGGGTTCGAGGATCGACACAGGAGCACGTAAGTAAACATTCACAATAACAAAGAAGAAAATGAAAAGATGAAACAATATTTGTTCACGTTTCAGGTTTGAGTTAGTGAAAAAGTTAATTTTTTTATCATCGGTCTTGATATATTTTATACTTGACTAACTTAGATCATATTTCTTTTTAAAAAAGTCAGGTGACACTTGTAAACTAAAACTACTTCTGAAAAACTGTTCTTCATCGAGAGAAAAAATGAAAGAACATTTCATTTTTGTATTACAATCATAATGTACATATGTAATAAAGATGAAGTAAATATTTTTTTATAATATTATAACATTATAAATATTATTTAACGATTATAAATTATTCATATTTTTTATCACAACTTCATCACAATTCATAAGTTTTCAATCCTACTTATATCATTACACGCATATCCATATGGTGATAGCAATATTTGATTTGATGATTAGAAAAGAATCATAGAAAAAGTGGGGATAGGATAGGGTGCCGGGTCCCTTGGTGGGGTTGAAGATGAGAAATTGCACGTGGGCGAGGATAAGGCTGCCATTTTGACTGATCAACATTGTGTCGGGTTGGCTTCAACTTGATGTGGCCGACAGCAGAATATTAGATTGAAAATGCAGCTCCTGTGCAACCTGACACTTTCTGACCCACACGGTCTTTCGACTCTCAACTGTTTCGTCCCCATCGGCCATTTCTAACTTGTATCACACTTTTTTCTTTTTGTCTAAAATGAATTGCATTAAAATAAACAAATTCCAAGACTTCATCCCACACAGTTTTAGGACATAATTCAACAGTAATGAGTTTGAAATTAATCTTGTGAAATTAGGAATTTAATAATTTTTATCATTTTAAAGTTTTCATTTTTAATTAATGTGGTACATAAATTCTCACATTATTATAAAAAAAAATTCATCCCACCCCAGTTGGACAATTGTCTTTTACAAGTAATGCAACAAGATCTGAACGTACATTAGAGCATGAATCACAATGAAGTTAGTCAGGGACAAAATTAGAATTCACAGTCAGTATATGCACTTATATATTGAGATAGGTTAGTAGATGCATTATTAGTGATAGAGTTCCAATATAATATAATTTTTTTACCCAAAAAAAAAGGTAAATAGCACAATAACCCCTTATAGTATGCTGAAAATGTACAAGATTTTTCTATGCTTTCAAAAGTGTACAAGTACCTCATGTGGTTTGAAAAATGTAACACCTCAATTCCTTCAATCAAAAAAGTCGTTATTTTTAACGAAAAATATGCTGCACGGACCTGAATTACAAATTTGATTGATATTTATAAGTTTTACCAATAAAATAAGCTTATACATTTATTAAAATACCAATTTTTACCAAAAAAAAAAAACAAAAAACAAAAATAGAAAAATCAAACCCTCCCCCACCCCACGCCACCCCATACCCAAACCCAAACCCACCCACCCCGTCAGCCTCGTCCGCCAACCCAACCCCGTCAAACTGTCATCTTCATTTTTTTTTCTTTTCGTGTGTGTATATAATCCTGGAACAGTCCTTTCAGACTGGTTATTGAACAAAAATCAATTTGACAGCAACACCCCACAAATCGTCAAGAATATTAGGTACCCAAAATGTCAAACAATACCAAGGCTCCAAGTTTTCTTCATTAAGGCCACCAAGCCCGAACATATTTTAACAGTATTAGAATTTTTCGTGGACATTCTGATCAGATTGATAGAGGCACTCACTCTTCAGCTTTCAAAGAGGGAATTGAAGTGCTGTGAACCGAGGATGAAACTAGTATCAAGCAAGGCAGGGGCGGAACTAGGAATTAAAAATTGAGGGGGTCGAATTTTTTTTTTTTTTGTACAATATTTTACTTGTACAGTATTTTTCAAACTAGATCTAAAAAATAAAATAAAATAATAAAAAAATAATTAAGAATTTATTTAAATATAAATTATATTTGAACAAACTTGAAATTTTTAACATTATAAGTTAATTTGATTCAAGAAAAAATACAAATCTAACATATACTACAAGAAAATAACAAGCACAAATCATATTTATATCAAATAATTATCCAATATATGTGCAAACTACCAAACAAAAGATAGATAAGAAAGAAGTTAATAAAATATAAACTAACCTAACAAAATGAAGCCTTGTGTGTTGCGATTTGGATTTACTCATATTGGCTTGAAAATAATTTTCAAAAAATAAAATAATTAGAAAATCTAAATTTAACTAGCAAAAAATCAATAAGTTACACCTTATTAAAATTTGTCCATTAAAATTATCTATTTACTAACAGAAAATTGGCTATCAAAATATAATTAACAAAAAATGTTATACACAAAGAAATTATTATAAGATGTATTTCAATCAAAATTTGTTTACCTTAGTCACTTACTGTTGTCTTGTGTTGATATGTTCACCCACTACAAAAAAAAAAAAAAATTAATGTTTATGCATTCATAAAATTATATAGGTAAGAAAAATTAATAAATAAGCACAATAAAATTATTTTTGTGCCCTTGGTTTGCATAACTATGTTGGTATTAAGCTTTCATAAAATAATATTGTGCAATAAAGTTGAAATTTGCATGGAGAATTTGAGAAAAAATGGAACAATGTTACAGAGCTTTTAAGTTGGTTACCCGACAAGCAATTGGCATAGCACTTCCGCCCTTTCTTTCTTTTCTTTTTTTTTCTTTCACCAACTTCCAAGGAGACTGACTAGCAAAAAATTATAGCATTTAGCGCCGTGAAAACACTCATGACTAACCACCAAACTAATCCACATGTTGTAAATTTTAACAACTTTTATAATATTTATTAGAGGGGCTAAATCTATTTTTTTTTTAAAAATACATTAATTTTTTTTTTTTTTCAGAGGTTGAGGCACGGCCCCCCTCCCTCCACCCCTGAGCAAGGGTGCTTTCAACATATATATATGTATATATATATATAAATGCATCAGAATAGATTGGAACGACATTAAATTCCTTAAGTTTGTTAAGAACATTCCAGTGACAAACAAAAGCATTTTGGTGATGAGGTTGACCAACTTGTTGGTGATTTGGGTTGTTTGGTCATGAGAATGAGAAGAAGAAGATAAATGGGGTGTTTGGTAATGGGGGAGAAGGAGCGGAGTGTGGATAAGAAGGGGAAGAATTTCGTGCTGTGGAATCGGGTTAGGAATAGGGATATCCTTGTTCTAGATATGGCATATGGGTGTTATTGACATGGTTGGTCATAGGAGGGTTTTATGTTTAGTGGTAGTGTTGATGATGAGTGGTGGTTGACGGTGGTGAGGGGGTGGTGGAAGAATAAGCTAAATGACAAATACACAATAAAGCTAAAAATAAGGACATTTACGTTTTTGAATAGCTTTTGTTAAAAAAGTTGACAGAAAAAGACGGAACGGCACGTGTGATATGTTTTTCAAACCACATAAGATATTGATGCACTTTTAAAAGTATAAGGAATCTTATGTATTTTCGATAAACCTTAAAGGATTGCTGTGCTATTTCTAGTATGGGAACTAGTAAAAAGTAACACGAGAGATAATTAGAATACAGGGTTTGGCATCCTCGTTAAACATCCTCTAACTCGTATCACTATTGTTTTCAATTTGGCATTATTTTCATTTGCCAAGCACCAAATTTGGCACCACATTAGTAAACTTTTCTCTTGACGAGCTTTAAAGGGAGATAATTCATTTTACATGAATGCAATGAAGATTTCCAAGAGCCATAATGTTTTGAAGTTTGCTTGTATACTCCTAGTCGGTATAGTTATCATGGAATGCACTCATTTTATCCTGTAAAGTTTGCAGTTTTCACTAATTCAACAAAATAGTGTAAAATATTTTGATGTTTATTACCACATTTTTTATCTTATACAACATTTGAAAACCGTTGCAAAAGAATTAAAAACCGTTACAAATTACTTTAGGCAATGGTTTTCTTACCGTTGAATCTGCTCTCTTTGTCTAATCTCTACGGCAACGGTTTTATGCAAATAAATAGTAGCGGTCAAAAAATCATTAAAACTGATTCTTTTTGCAACGATTTTTTTAAAAAAATTACATGATAAGTATTTTTCTATTTATAATGATTTTAAAGAGTAACAACAACGGTTTTTAATACATTTTGTGATAGTTTTTCCTAGTTATTGCAACGGTTTTCAAAAGCATAAGCAACGATTACCTAACAGTTGCAAGTTTGTCATTCTTAAAATAATAT
Organism: Ehretia macrophylla; assembly: GCA_037974665.1. Taxonomy (NCBI): domain Eukaryota; kingdom Viridiplantae; phylum Streptophyta; class Magnoliopsida; order Boraginales; family Ehretiaceae; genus Ehretia; species Ehretia macrophylla. The sequence goes on from CM075767.1 coordinate 67,863,008, forward strand.
ATATGGGAGATTCTCTTTCCTTTTTCTTTATTGAGTTGTTCTTAGATAAATTCTTCTAACAGTTGCAAGTTCGTCATTCTTAAAATAATATATATAGGAGATTCTCTTTCCTTTTTCTTTATTGAGTTGCACTTAGATAAATTCTTCTAAATTGGTAGTTATGAGACTCGAATCCAAGACCTTTTTGATAATAAACTCTATAACTATGTCAAACTAAGTATCTCATCTAACAGTTAAGTTGTTACATAAAAGCTTATTTTATTCATTTATATCCCTAATAGTCGACACTTTTGTAACAATTTTTAGAAATATAAATAATATTCTTTTACAACTGCAATGCTCTTTTTCATAAACTTGCCTTGAATTTTTAACTAGTCGACAGTAGTTTAGAACTAAGAAGCAATGAAAAATCTCAATTTTGACAAACAAAAAAAAATGTAGAAATAAGGGGGTAAAAAATGAAACCTAATTAATCAAATTTTTTTATGTTTTTCTTTTCTCTTTGTTTCAAATAATTAGGTGTGATAGTTTCTCATTTTGAATAACTAAAACTCAAATTTCTTTATAAACAAAATATCTCAAGATGTCTCACCAAATAAATATAAAACAAACAATGGTTTTTTTTGCATTAATTTTACATACTGTTGCATAAAATCGAATACAATAAGTAACACTTAACAAAAAAAGGTAAAATATCATAGATTTTGAAACAGTAAGACTCAATATTAATAAAAATGTTGCAAAATGATTTATTTTATAAGTTGCAACTAACCTATAATTTTACAAACTGTTGCAAAAAATGAATGAAATAAGCAACACTTCACAAAAAGCATTGCATATTATGGATATTGCAATAGTTTGATGCAAATCGTTGCAAAAGGTTACATATATTGCAATAGTTTGATGCAAATCGTTGCAAAAGGTTACATATATTGTAACAATTAATTAAATTTGTTGCAAAAGGTTATAGATATTGCGACAGTTAATTAAAATCGTTGCAAAAGGTTTTATTTTTAGACAACAACTATAAAATTATTGCAAAACAACATTTATAACAACAGTTTTCTTACATATTCAATTTAAGAGGTTCAAGAAGTCAAAAATGTTGTAGTGGTTTTTTTATTAAAAAATTACTTTGTCCTCATTAACCTCACAAAATTTTATAACCAACGTCACATAGTCATTTCTTAGTTTTGATTGATATAATATTTTAGATCCACCTCTCAATAGAGTCATGGCTCGACTACTTTTATAGTGCTTTAGTACATTTTGCAAAGAAGAAACTACATTCTACAACTTGAATTAATTTCCAACAATATCTTAGAACTAGTACATATATTTCGACTTATAATATCATTTTTATTGCCTATTAACTATTATAACTATTACAATATTTTCAAATAATATATTTATGGTTTATAATGATATTAAAGAAGGCAGCGGATTTGATTAAATTCTAAACTTAAAAATGCATGCTTTTAAATTTCAATTTCACTTTTCTTTTCAAGGGTCCTTTACAATGTTCTGCACTAATTTTTATGTCATTTTCAATGAAGACATATATAGATTTGAGCTTCATTTCTATTCTGTTACTAGCAATCAAAGGGCTTTCATAAATCTTCTGTTCATGCATGTATAGACAATATTTAAAAGTGGTTCTGCTGACTATTTCACCAACTAAGGATCACTCCAATAGAGTCTCTAGATTAAGGTCTTTAAAATATAATGATTGTAGTAATTTAAAATTTTTGAAGGAAAAAAATAATACTAATGAGAGTTTTTAACTCCAAAAATAGAGTTCGGGCTTTATATTATTTTGAGTTTCTATTTTGATCAACAAATTTGTTGTTAGTTAAATAACAATTTTCACTTCATTTTGCACAACATTAAACTCTTCAATCAATCTAAATTAATATTAATTTTTCATATATTAATAAAACTTACACGAGTAACTTTCACCATGTAAAAATTTGATTTATAGTACGAACTCATGCAATAATTTTTCCAATGCCAGAGCCTGAAAGGGCATAAAGACAACTCAATAATGATTTTACTGTTTACCAAAGGTTCTTTCTAATCGTCTACCTGGCACACGTGAATGTTGATTGGACACCATAATTATTGGGCCCATAGAAATGGTTTTGACCTTAAAGACTTGAACCAAAAACATGATTAAATTCAGGTATAGTAAAGCAACGGCGCGTTGTGATTTACGTTCTGAATTTGAAAATTTTATTTTATTTTATTTCTTTTAATTGAATTTGAATATATATTAGAAGATATTATTATATCGCATGATTTTTAATCTTAAGGTAAAGGTAATATAATCATATTTAGATTGAATTTTTTAACATAAAAAGACGATTAAATAGAAAATTCAGTATTAGTTCTTCCTCAATTTGCATACAATTTATATAAACTTGTTGCTAGTTGAATAACAATTTGTGCGTTTATATAATTATATAAAACCTATCAATGCTCTTCAGTTGTAGACAAGAAAGGCTAATCGACCTTATCTTAACATTATTAGTGTCCTAATATGTTAGAGAATTTTCATGTACTTAGTGATCTTCAATTATTACAAGAGACAAATGAAGAACTAATGAAGATTTTGTAGTACTAATGCTTTAAAGGCATCCTTGTGCATGTGCAAAGCAAATTAAGACGTAATTAATTTATAATAAAACAGTAACCCTATAGAGACATAATTTAGACATTTATTTTCAAGTAGTTCCAAAAGCGCTTGGCTATCATTTTGACTAATTGGAATACTTTGAAATATTATAAGATATATGGCCCACATCAATAATCTGCAAAATCTTGAATTTTAGCAGAAGATCTACTTTTAATGCTTGCTTGTCTCATAGGCACGATAATAAACTTATTATTGTCTTTAAGAAGAAGATGAAACTGGGTAAAATTTACAAGTTCATACCGACGAAATTACCACAAACAAGATATATGTTAGCAATATTGGAACTCCGCCACCATTAAATTAAAAAAAGTCTTATCCTATTAAGTGAGATTAACTATATAGATCGATCTGATGATAAATACTAATAATCATTGTTGAAAGTAAACATGACATCTTGTTGGGTTTTATGGCTTGAGTCCAAGTCCAAGAAGAAGTTGAACACAAGTAGAAGTCCGTTATGAGAAGAAATAGGAATCAGAATCCTAGTGAAATTGGGTTTTAGTTGCGTATAAATAGGACTTTCTATATTGTAAAGTGTTGAGAGTGTTTTTCGTACTTTTGTCAGAAAAAAGCCGATATGGGAAGGATTTAAACTTTAGTCATAGATAAAGTCCTTGTGCGAGGGTTTAAACTTGGGTTTAAACTTTTCCGTTTATAAAGTCATGGGTGAGGGTTTAAACTTTTCCGTTCATAAAGTCATGGGTGTGAGGATTTTTATAGTTTTTCCTAAAACTATGAGCGTTTGAGTGAGGGGAGGGTTTAGATATTTTTCCGTAAAAAAGATCCTTCGTTGTAGTGGTTTATTCTTGATTATTGGAATTCCCAATTACTTGGGTCGTGGACATAGGTAAAGATCCAACCACGTTAAAAATATCATGTTGATTCTGCTGTGTGTTGTGTGATTTGTGTGTGTGTGTCTTTTTTCCCAACACATCTCGTCTAATTATTTCCATTCACTCGTCTTAAAAGTGGAAATAACATTTTTCAATAGCAATTTTTTTTTTTTTTTGCTAAACTTTTCAATAGCAATTGTTAATTATATATAGCATATAAATTTTTTCATTCTAGATGTCTTAATTTTCATTCAATAAACCTTCCTCCTTGCAGTTGGATGCATTGTTAACATGAAAAAATAGAAGAAACATGAAAAGGGTATAACACCTTACATTCTTTTTTTAGAGATTTAGGAGTAGTCTAGTAGTTGATTATTCCTACTAGTAGTTGAAAGATCAGGGTTCAAATCTTATGGAGTGAGTGTAAAAAAAAAAACTTTGCATTCTTTTTCTCTTAAACATGTTGATGAAGAGAATCAAGCTAAAACGTAGTGGACATTAACATTGAATACAATGTGCCGCCTAAATCATATCTCAAAAGAGCATTACTATATGTCACCATTTCATTCGACCACCTGATCTTATATAATAAAATTTTTACTATTATATATGAAAATTTTAATATTCAATATTTAAATTTTCACCATACAAGAAAAAAAAAAGATAAAAGAGTGACATCAAAAATTATTCTTTTCAGAAATTGCTCATGATCACCTAAATCGGAATCTAAAGAAGAATCCTTGTAGTAATGAAAATTGGAAAGAACATAAGCAATTACAATCATTCCAATTTATACTCCTTCAGAAGCTTGTAATCCTATGATCACTGATTAGTCTGAATTCAAATCAAGAATTCTAATAATAAAGCGAAATGCAACCGAAGTAATTAGGCAAAGGAAATAATTAGGTGGAAAATTGAATCTAACTATTGGATTGCCAAGCCATGGCACTTTCTAATTTCTAAACCATGTGCAAAAAACAAGAAGTAAATGTTTGCCTTCCAAATCAATAAATTCTCAAGATCAAAGATTCTTGTTGAAAGAATATATATATATATATATATATATATTGAAGAAAAAAGGATTTCGAGTGCCCAAATTCTGGAAATTTTCATATGAAAACTAGTTAATTGTGTACATATAGCACGTCAAAAAATGGAAAAAAAGAATTTAAGAGTTGGGTAGAATGGTCAACTAGTGATGTGTTATAATATTTTGAGTTCTAACTACGATTTCGGCTTCTATTATACCAAAAGCAAAAAAAAAAAAAAAGGAAAACATATACTCATATTAGTTGGGAAAATAATAGCACATATCGATGTAGAAATTGTTGTTCAAAATTCAAGCTATCCGAGATATATTATACATCATGGCCTCGAGGCCAATAAGTACAAAATTGTCAACTTATAGCATCCGCCGTTACTATTTACACTCCAAGAAGGCAAAAATGAAGAAAGTGAAAAGAGAGAAAGAAAAACAAAAAAAGAAAGAAAAAACTATCTTCATGGCAATGTTCTTGGCTTGAGAAATCAATCATGCCAGCAAAGAAGCATGACAATACATCTCCTTATTATGTAAAGCCTAGCCCTTTGCTCTCTTAGGACACCTCCAAGTCTTCTGCTTGCAATCCTTCGCTTGGAGCTTCCCATGGTGGTGTTGTTCATCTTCATCTTATGTGTAGAAAATCTCTGAGTTTTTTCACGTTCTTGAAAGAGAAATTGTGTGTGTAGTTTTTGTTTTGGTTTCTAACTTGGGAAAATTGTTTGAATTGAAGGGAAGGGCAAGTCGAGGGGGGTTCTTATAAGGTGTTTTTCTAGTGTGGTCCTGGTTTGCATTGGTCTACGAAATAGCCAACTATGGGGCTCAAAGGTAACGTGCAGTGCCCCCTATCTCACCAGACAGTCCCTGAAGGGTCCACCCTATTTGGGATTCCATACCTCCCAACACGAAGAAAAATGATAAAAGAATCACTCTCGACACGGATTTAGAATTCTTTATCAGTTGAGCTTATAACACGTCATTTAGTATTTACAATGGGAGTTATTAATTTTTTAGATTAAAAATATCTTAAAATACATTTAGATCAGAATTTTTTCTTAACTAATATTTTATCTTAATGTTCTAATATTGTATCTCAATCATTTATTTCAATTTTAAATTATAAAAGATGGCAATTGGGAAAACGAAATATTAGAATATTTAAGTAAAATGAATAACTAAAGTACAGTATAAAAATATTAGAATAAATTATTAGTTAGTAGAGAATTTTAATCCCGTTTGAATCAGGATATGCATATAATATATGATATATGTACATATATTATATGAAAGTATAGGTCTCATTGCACTTATTTGTGTAGGCATCACCCACCAACATAATGGGTCGACCATCACTACGATAAGGTAGCAAATTTCAATGGTTTATGAGCTACCCTACAACATGTTGATGATAAGGTGATAATTTTGGTCATATTAGCATTTTCTTCTATAGTGTTCTACTTTTCTTTTTAGCTCTTTTGTTGGATCCACCTACACTGGCAATAGGAAGGTTAAGTTGAGTCCTACTACATAATCCACATCTTAGCTACCTTTTTAGAGGACAATGACTATATTGCTAACTATCATCTTAACATCTTTTGACCAATGGCACGCGCGCACACACGCACACACACACACATATATATATATATAGTTAGATTTATTCCTTTTAAATCACAGTTTTTGAATCTAGATTAATAAATCAATAAATTTAAATAAAGGTGTTTGAAACAAATTTTAAAATGAATAGTTAAGATTTAAAAAGCATAAATCTGGTGGTTCATAATACAAATATATGGCTATGGGTGTGGACTTGAATATAAATTTTAGGCTGATGAAAAGCTAGGTCAAATGCTCATCTTAAAGCATGACTGCAGAGTCAGATACAATTTTGTAAGAACATGACATATAATATTGCTAGGCCTAAAATTGTAGACGACCTTATAGTTGTGTAGTAAGATATTTTGCGTAGCAAGAAATTCTTGTGGATATTGACCCAAAAAAAAGAAAAGAAATTATTGTATTCTTGTGGATGATAAAAAATAATGCGACAAGAATTTGAATTATGTCACCAACTTAATTATTTGCTTATTGAAAGTGATACCGTCGAACCATAAGAGTACTTTGTTGAAATTAATTGCTTATTAGGTCTCCAAATGACTGGAAAACTTTAACTTGTACGTGAAGAGTAAACGATGTATCTCACCCAAATTAAAATCCAAAAGTGCAGTTTTTTTTCTTTTTGAAACTATTCATTTTTATCAAAAACGTTTTACACTGATTTTGTTTTGTGTTTAAACTTTTGAATATTCCATTTATATCAACTTAGGCGCTGTTTGGCTTAGTTGTAAAATTTTAACTTTTGAACTGTAAAGTTTTTAACAGTAGAGTTTTAGTTAGAAGTGTTGTTGAACAAAAGTCGTTTACTATTTGGTCTATATTGGGTAATGTTGAGCTTTGAAAAAATTTGAAGACAATGTTGAACTTTAATTAAAAAATATGAAGGGATATAGTTGAGAAAGAATAAAGAAAACAGTTTCTCACATTATGTAAAAAAAGTTAGGCCAAACAGAGCCTTAGTCTACTTTAAGCACTTCCAGAAATTGGTCAAACAGGTTATCCTCAACTTTTAAATTTACATAAAGTACTTTTGAGTGTTTAAAATTTAGGTCAAACATAGCTAATTAGTATCACCATAATTTGTTAAAAATTGAATGAGTTAATATATGAGAAGTTATTAAAAACATTACTTTGACCAGTAAAAGTTAACTTATTACACATTTAGTTTGAGACAGGAGAGAGATTATGTGACTAAATAATTTCCAAACTCAATAGGATTACATAAATATATTGGTCCAATAAACGGATAAATGCTTGTCAGACGGACTAATTCTAGAAAAACTGCCAACATGCAGCTTAAAGTTTCTTCTTAATTATCATTGATCTTACATGCCATAAATTTTTAACAAATTAAATTCAATATCCTTTTTTTGCTAAATAGATAATAGCTTTGTTCATCATGGTCATGAGCGGATGCAATAAGATGCTTAGACGGCTTTAGCCGTCGAGATCTCTTACATTTTGATCATATTTCAAAAATTAGTTGAGATAGTGGGTGGAAGTATATGTATATAGTGGGGGTGTAATAATAGCAAAGCTAGTTAAAGAAAAATAGAGGGAATGCATTTTAACTTATATTCATTACTCCTTATTTTTCTAATTTTTTTATATTTATTGTTATGTATCACCCCAAATTTCTAAAGTGGTATTACGAAGTAGGAGGCAAAAAAATGAGATAAAAATTGAGGTGATATATAACATACTTTTTTCAAATAAGACCCTTACCTCCCACTGACATTCATATTCTTGAGGGTTTAAAATATTTAGATAGCGATTGGTATTATAGAATAAATTTAGACATAAATGGAATGAGTTAAAGAATGGAATGAAAGTGGAAATTAAATGAACTTGAAAAAAGTATTTCATATTTGATGTGATCAAGGAATAGATGTATTGATTTTAAACTCGTGTTTGGTAGTCAATATATCAAAATAGTATTGGAGATGACTTTTATGAAATAATAGGATTGCTTTTGTTATTATATGCATGTAATTGTCTTAAGAATAAATAATAAATAAAATAATAATGATAATGGTTATAGATAAAAATATTAATAATAAATAATAATAAAATTTATTAATAATAAATAATAATAATATTTTACATTTTGTTCTTATATTCATTTATGTTTTAAAAGGCATTTTGGTCATTTGACAAATAATCGTATTGGTAATATGAATAATAAATAATTATAAGGGGCAAATATTGCGCTTTTATTATTATATGCATGTTTCATTTTGAAAGGGTATTTTTGTCATCTAATATTAATATTATTAGTATTACTTAATATTAAATGATATTAAAAATAATAATAATAATAGTACTAATAATAATAATAATAATAACAATAAACATCACCCTCTTGTTATTATATATATGTTATGTTTAGAAAGGCTATTTTGGTCATTTGATAAATAATAACATTAATAGGTCATTGTAATAATATATAATAATCTTATATAATAAGTTAGTATTATTATTTATCAATGCATAGGTATTATTATTATTATTATTATTATTATTATTATTATTATTAGTACTATTATTATTATTATTATTATTGCCCTTTTGTTATTATATATATGCATGTTATATTTTGAAATGATATTTTAATCATTTAAAAAATGAGTTTATTTCCATTTCACATGTATTCTGTTAGGAATGACTAATCTCAAATTGGAAGGAATCAGATAACTTAAGGAATATAATTTTCATGTTCATTACTCCATACTAAACATAGAAATGAAAATAAAGTCGGGATTACAATTTCATTCCTTACGCATTCTCCCATACCAATCGCCACCTAATCCACAATGAACAGGCAAACACCATGCTAGAGGCAAGTGGCTTCATCACACACTCCGCAATACCTCCTTACACGCACCACAAATCATCAGTTGTATATGACCAAAATTCAGGAAGTATAATGGCTTGCCCAAAGCATCCACCAAGTTCAATCCAAAATCTAATCTCAATTGAAAAACAAAACGTCGACTCATGTAAGCAATAGGTTTCAAACCCGCGAGCACAAAAAATATCACCATCCTTACATTCTCAACTAAGCTGCCCCTTGGGGACTTTGAAATGTTTAAGTTAATTTATGCATCCTGCGACAGAATTCTTCATACTTTTCTGAATAAAATACTTGCTTTCAAGAATAAAATTCTTCGTTACTTGCCGAAGAAAAAGGATCGAAATAACGGTCAAAGCTTCACGTGAACCTCCAAGTACCAAGACAGTGTATTTCAAGATTATGACCAGGTTTACATAGCTATATTACCTTAAAAGTTTTGAGATATTATAGGAAAGCTCACGACCCAACTAAGAGATTGATTAGTTTATACATAATCAGTAAGAAAGTAATCAAACCACTAGCTTTATATCTCGTGTTCCTCCCATTCCTGTAAACGTCTGGGGCTGCCCTCGTTTTCTTCTGGTACTTGAGCCCACAGTTACTCATTGTTACTTGTTCCACAGTTTTCCATATAAAATGACATGATCTACTAATTTCAAGGAGACAACTACAAATGCTTATATGTTAAGGTATTTTTGTATTATATTCGAGAGTTGGGTGACATAGTTAGATAATAACATGTTATAATTAATGGTTTTGAATTCGAATCACAGCTTTTGCCTCCATTGTAAAATAAGAAAGTATTTTCGTACTTTAAGAGTGTTAGAGAACTCAATTATTTTAACATGGATAAATAATGATTATAATATCATTATATAAGATTATAGGTGATATGGGTATAAACCGACCCAACCTTAATATGGGCATGACCCGACCCGAGTGGTGTGACCCGAATCAGTATAGTGATGTGATGGCCAGCTCAAGCTTTGCACGCTGGACAAAGGTAGTAATCATTGGGTAATATCCACTAGAGAAAAGAGATAAACCAGACATGTAAAGGGACATCATTACGCATTAACTGTTTGCTTGTCATTAGTGTTAGTATAAATAGCCTATTGAATGCATTAAATAGAGGTAACTAATCTTCATTAATTGCTATCTTTCTCTTTGCAAATTGTTTAAACTCGGACATACTAACTCATTCTTGCACCCGAGGAGGTTCTCAGGCAATAACTCTCGTTGTCCCTTTACTTTGTTTTGCAAGATAAACCTAAGCTCAGACTGAATAATATTCAACCCTCATCAATAGGTTATTTCATATAACACCAATTGGTTTTTGAATGAGGCCACATGTTATTTTATCAAAGTATATGTACAATTATGAAAATCAGAATATGGTTGTTTGCCTTTTTTCGAAAAAAAGAAAAAAAAACATGAGGGTTATATTCACATTTTGAAAATCACAAGGAAATTTTATGCTTTTGGCTCTCTATATCTGCTTTTATTTTCCTTTTGAGTGATTCATATGATGTACTCTGTTACATTAGAAGCCTTTGCCAATGCAATTAAGTAACTGGTTAGCTCCTTACTAGCTCAATTTTTGGAGAATGTCTAGCAATTCGAAATAAAATATGAATTAAACACCATATACACACATTATATGGCAGTTTTATAAGCTAATTTTATTGTTAATAATTATTTAACTAAATTACTTCCATATGATCATGTTTATATGCGATAAAATTCTCTTTTCATTTGGGGTATGCACGGCACGCAATCTAACATATGGCCATGAAGATCATTGAAGGTTCCTGAACATATGCATATTTTGTTCTCTGTGAGGTGCATGGTGAACTTCTTTGTAATATTCCCATTAAAATCAATTATTATTAAGTATATGGTATTTTAAAATGTGAGATGATTATACTTTTAAAATTTCCCTTCATGTATGACCAGAAGTTAAAAAATTTGGTGTAATTGTATGTGATTTTCGTCACTTTGGGTTAAATAGTTTTACCAACCAAAAGAATAAAATATTTTCATTTGTTTTGTAAGATAATTCTACATAGTACCTCTTTGGTACAATGTATGTAAAGTTTTTTTTTCCCCCCTCATAAATAAACACATGTTCAAGGCACATAAAATACTACCTCATTTTTTATCTATTGCAACAATTAAAACTATTGTAAAAAGATTTAAAAAAACATTAAAAATGATTTATCTGTTATGTATGTCATGTATCAAATTATCTACTGTAATGATTTTTTTGTAAATTAAATAATAAGAAATAGTTCAGAAGGTCATTTTGAAAAAGTAATCTCTTGAACAATTATTGACAAAATTTAATTTTTTTAAAAAAAATAATCATTGCGGTTAAATAAAACTATTGGAAACTCCAACGAATTTTTTATTTTTTTAATTAAATTATTGCAAAATAATTAAAACATTGTAGTGAATCACATGTATGCAGAAGCATAATTACATGCATTATATTTATATGGGGTGTGAAACACCCAAAGGTTTGGGAACTCGATGCCTGCGTATGTGGGTTGGGTGGGCTGGGCTGGGCTGGGCTAGGCTGGGGAGTTTTGATGGGCTAATAATTGAAGTCTGAACTATAATCAAAGTGTTCCATGCTTAGCTACTGGTCATACTTAAGAAAGGTCTTTGTTCGTACTGAACAAGAAGGACAGGTCGCACGTGAAGATCTCGTGGTTTACAAGTTGTTGCTCGTTGTATTCTAAACATTACGTAATAAATATTTGTTAAAAATATCAAATTAATTAAATATATATTTATTTTTAATATCTTTATTGTTTATATAAGTGATCGCTTATCATAATATCATAGAGTTATTATCTAAAAAATTATGAGTTCAAGGCTTGTTACTATGATTCAGTTTATCACATGCAAAGTTTAGAAAACCTTGGCACTATGCGAATAGCTCAAAAAATCTTATTTGCACGTGAAGAACTAGTAGAGACATTGTCAAAGACATCTAAATCAATTACTATCTAATTTACCACGTGTATAATTGAAAAACCTTAGTTGCTCATGATAACAACTTTAAATTTCACTACAAGAAATTTTGAAAAAAGAGACAGCACATTTTCGTCTCATTTCCGTCTCTAATCCAAAAAGGAGACGAAATTCGAGCGTCGCCTTTCTAATCGTCTCCAATTTTAAATTTTGGAGACGAAAATATTTGTCGTCACCTTTCTGTTTCCGTCACCTTTCGTCTCTAATTTGTCTCCCTCACATTTCGACACCTTTCCGTTTCCCTCTACATTTCGTCTCCGTCACATTTCGTCTCATTTCCGTCGCATTTTTATAATTTTTAATTTTTTAAATAATATAAAATAAAAAAAGTTATAAAATCTGATTATTTCAACTTTGCTATAAAAATTGAAATTCAAAAAAAAATATACTAATTATATATATATATATATATATATATATATATATATATATATATATATATACACACACAATATATTTACAGAAATTCAAAAATATCATAAATTCAACAAACTCATAATTAGAAGAAAACAAAAGAATCCTTCAAATGAAGAAATACCCATGAATATATATACATATAGAAGAGCAAAAAGAGACCATCAACTATAAATATAAGCCAAAACTCTAAAGAAATCATAAACCCAATAATCATTCCATCAACACAAACAATCACCAAAAAGATTCATAAAAATTAAAGATGCATCAGGTACCCTATTTTGTTTTAAGGATGTATAAATCTTCTAATGTATTTAACCAACCTGCAAGATTAAAAGTTGCCACTTCTTAGATAATTTGTAATAAAGACTCAGCATCATAAAGGAAAAATAAACGATGACTCCATAATCATTATAAAACAGAGGAAATTCTAATCACCAAAAGAACCAAATAATTCAAGTTATAATGCAGACATTTATATCTATCATTTTTCGAGTTTATGGGCAATTGACAAAAGTTCTATTAGAAAACCATACCCATGACAATCAATACAACTCCTCAATGCAGGTTCTTTACACAACAAAGAATTAAATCATAAGACATACAAGTATTTTAGATACTTAAATATGCCAAAATGGAGAATAAAGAAAAGAACTGACCACCAAAAAAGAAAGAAGTATTAAAGAAGTAATTCTAATAGAGGAAAATATATATCCTAGGGAAGCATACAAACAAATAATCCTCTCATTATTCGGAAGCATTTGATAAGTAATTCTAATGTTCACTCATCGAGTTAGATATAGATGACAGTGATAGATATTGCCACAAGTACGAGCTTTTAACTAAACACAAAACAATATGGGAAAAAAGAGCGAAGAGAACCTTTCATCACCTTAGCCACCAACATTCATAGGTCAACCATTTTCACTAGTCATCACATACACACACATCCATATACAAACAATAAAATCACAAAAAGCTACCCAACCGTCATAAAATAAATTTTCAATGTACAATAACAAGGAGGCCGAGCATACCTTTACTCGAAGGTTTTTCATATTGTCTGCCTTGGCATTCGGGCTAAGCCTGCCCAACCGGCCCAAAATCCTTTTTGACCTAGGTGAAGGAATCAATAAAACAAGACCAAAAAAAAGTTGACAGTGATAATGCATAATCAAATATTCATAACAATTATAAAAAAAAAAATCAAAGTGGCTTGGAATTGCAAATTAAAGTTATGTAAGTAAAGTATCATTTTGATTTTAAAAGAAACAATCTGTAGTGAAAAGGATATTCTGCAAACTTGAGCAAAATTGCATACCATCTTGATTAAATACTTCAAATAGCACAATTAAATTAAAACTTCTAATACAACCACCATTCTAACAAAAACAAAAGGGTAATTTGTGACCAAAATTAACAAAACCTCACAATAACATTTTTTTTTTTAGTCTGAACCTCATAACAACATAAAAACCACACAAGTTACTCAAAACCAATTAGCTATATATATATATATAGTTAATTACAACATCAATTAAAAAAAATCATAACATAAAAACATAATATCACACAATGTATTATAATTCGCATAATCAGTCGTTTTACCTCTTCGACTGATTCCCCGTTGAGAGGATCCGAATGCTTGCCCTTGTAGCACGCCTATTCTCGGTGAATATCTTCACACTCCATAGCAAACAAAAAAACCAATTCAAAAAACTAAAATTATTTAAAACTGAAAAATAAAAACAAAATCCAACAAAAAATAGAAAAAAGCAACATATATCCTATATATATATATATATATATATATATATATATATATATATATATATATATATATATATTTGGACAGGGGGGGTCATGGGTGGGGGTGGGGGTGGGGATGAGTTGCGAGGTGGGGTAAGGGACTGGGAGGGGGCGCCAAGTGGGGGTGGGGGACTGGGAGTGGTGTTCACAAGTAGGGGTGGGGGACTTGAGGGGGAGGGGTCACAAGTAGAGGTAGAGGATTGGGATGTATGGTCACGGGAATGGGGGTGGGGGACTGTTTTTAAAATTTAACAATTCTTCAACATATTTTTTTTTTTAAAGATTGGTGGTAACGGCCCAATTGGGTTCGTCACCCTTGTCGGGGACGGCCCAATAAGGTCCGTCACCGTTTTCGGTATTTTTTTATGTTAAAAAATTATAGGAATTTTTGGTGACGGATCCATTGGTCCGTCACCCTTTTCAATGACAGACCCATTTGGTCCGTCACCAGTTTCAATATTTTTTTAAAAAAAATTATAGGAATTTTTGGTGGTCCGTCACCTTTTTCGGTGTCTATCACCATTTTCGGCATTTTTTTTTAAAAAAAAAAAATTATTGAAATTTTCGGTGACTGACCCATTGGTCCGTCACCGAAAACAGGTAAGTCATCACCAATTTGGTGACAGAACAACTAATTCGTGGTGACAACCTGGTGACGACATTTGTTATTTGTCTTCAAGTCGTCTCAAAAGTGTCACTATTGATGCATAAAAATTTTCATCTCATTTTTATCACCTTTTTTACGACGAAAAAGAAACAGACCGTAACTATTGACAGTTTTTCTTATAATATTTAAATTGAATAATGGTTTATCAATATAACTAAATTGTAAGGCCTAATTCTCACTTAGAACCTTTTGCTCATAAATCTATTATATTAATAATGTACACCTCTCTAGCCATGTTATATAGGCTGCCATTATTTTCTTCCTCACTTTCTATAATCTCTTAAACTCTCCAAGGGCCAAGTGCACACAAATGTGCTTCTAATGAATGTAAATTATACAGGTTAGATTTCAGTTCTCAAAACGTACAGCGAATAAAATAGTAGATTGGGTAATTAAACAATATCTCCGTAATAAGTTAGATATTAATTGGTCCTTTAATATCCCTCATTCTCTTATTGATATTTTTGTACACGACCTACTCCCTACGGGAATAGAATGACATTACTTTGTACCTTACTTTCATTTTAACGTAATGTCTTCTTTTACAAAAAAAAAAAAAAAAAGTGAATTATACATTGGCACTACGGTCGTATGCTTACATGGTCATCGGATTTCGAAACACTTGCTTAATTGGCAAGTGAGTTTGCGTAAACCAAGCATAACATTCATGATTACGATTTAATGACAGTGAGTTTATTGTACGAACAAGAATTACTTATTATTATATATGATCCTTGCTTACGGAGAAAAATAAAAGAATTACTTATAATTAACGTCACTGCCTCCGGTTTTTGCTTTGAAAAACTAAGATGTCTGGTTTTGAGATGATCATAACTCATGAAAATTTTGATCTACTAATAAAATAATAATGATATTACCAAGATCATTGATGTTGAAGTAATAATATAATTATAATAAAATATTTTAAACTATTAAATATAAAGATTAAATAATTATATTATCTTTCATACTATTAATTTATCTAATAATATTATTAGAGATCCAAATTCGACTTTTGGTGGAGTAGATGACTCAACTTGCGACGGCCTCAACTAAGCAATTATCTTAGTCACAATATAGTGGCAACCTTGTGGTTTACTAATCAATAATTGTGTAGTTACAGAGAGTTATGTTTTTAAATGAGGTGATCATTTAATATGTTACTAAATCTCAATTTATAAAAAAATTATGAATTCAAATCTCGTTACTATTCATTTAAATAGGATATATTTACGTGCAAAACACATATCACCGCAACCAATTGGCAATTGCAACCATTCTTTTCCTGACAAAACATATGACTTTCCCAACTTCGATGGCTTATTCAGCTCCCACGAGCTGTGTCAAGTCCTGAGTCTAGAATCAGTCCCTCAAGAAACACTGATGTTGTAGGCATAAGAAATAATTATTTGGAACTCAAATCAACTGTCTCAAAATAGTTAATTCAAGTTATTACTTATACCATAACACGGACTTATATACCCCTCACATACACACACTCACTGTTAAGGACTTAGGCTCTGTTTAGCCTAACTGTAAAATTTCAACTTTTGAGCTGTAGAGTTTTTGCAAAAAGTGTTGTTGAATAAAAGCCCTTAATTATTTGGCCTGTATTAGACAACATAGATCTCCCAAAAATTTTGAGGATAATATCGGATTTTAAAAATATGGAAGGGTAAATTTGAGGGAAAAAAATAGTTTTTTACATTATGTAAAACAGTTTCGCAAAAGCTTTTTTTGAAAAACTCTAATTTGGAGCTTCTCAATTTTTAGCTTTTTTCAGCTTCAACTTTTACGTAAAAGCACTTTTAAAAATGGGTCAAACAAGTTATTTCAGCTTCTAAACTCACAAAAAATACTTTTGAGTGTCTAAAAGCTAGACCAAATACAACTTTAATGTCCTCATCAAAGGCGCACATACACCTATGACCAACCAGTTGTGTAGGATTCTAAAGGTATAAGTGATAACTTGGATTAACCATCTATAGATTTAGAATCTAATTGTAGATTTTGCTTTCTATATCTTGGGCTAGACTTTTGGGCTGAGCCACATGCCTTGTGTAACACAGTGGACTTCTGTACATGAGGCATAACTTAAACTATAGGTTGTCTTAGATTTGGGCATACTAACTATGAAGGATGATTCTTTTTTCTTTTTTTTTTTGGGTCAAATTATGAAAGACAATTCACAAACCAAAAGAAAAAAAAAATACTTTAGAACATAAGCAGTAACAATTGCCCTATGAAAACTCTCTTTCGCTACGGCTCTGGTGGGTTTCCTTAACCAAGTCACTGCCTATGAGTCGCCGGCTCATTCTTCAACAGGAACGCGATCAAAGCCCTAGGCTCTTCCCACTGCTTGGGAGCTTATGATTAGTAATAGTCATACGCCAAATCAGAATATTATTGATATCCTAATAGTAAAGATCTCTCCTCTACACCGCTCTCTCCTGACTGAACTATTGGAGAGAGGCCAAATGACTACTGTTGAGAAGAGGAATTGTTTGGTTCAGACGATTTGTTCACATCAGATGCTTAGCGGGATAAAGGCTCTTTGAAAGAAGTATGCGCTCATCGATCCAGGTACTTGGGCACAGGGGAGTCATGCTAAACTTTTCACTTCGAGACCATTTATGACATCCAGTTAAACATTTTGTTGACTTGGTTTAAGTTTCTATCATGGTTTATAATTGTCGAAAGAAACTTGCAAATGACTTGATCATTTGAACGATCAGATCATGACGTGAGAGACGCATGCCCCACAGGCGCCTCAACTGGACAAATTGACTGATCTTTAAAAAAAAGCACATGATAAGATTTGCAGGTACAAAATTATACCATCTCATCTACACAAGAGCCCGGCAGGGACAAAAGGGCTGTTGAATGTTTGAAGCAACTATTAGCGCACCGGCCCAAACAAACGATGCAAAATATAGAAACTCAAATATTACAAGCCCAATTCATAATTGAAATTTGCATTAGCCCACTAGTTCAATCCAGATGATAATTGCATCTCTTACTTTTGGATATAGAACATAGGGAACATCAACCTTAGGTATTTATGTGTAATGATTTCTTATAATTTATAAAAATGTGATTTACTATCCAATATTCTTAAAGGATCATTTCGAAAAAGAAAAAATTGCATCCAAGACTGAGTGGGCTTGTATGAGTGCAGGAGTACATTCGACTTTATCGACAAGTGTCCACCCATTCTTTAGTCATATTCTCATTATTAAATTATTCCACCACTACAGTGTTTAATGTTCAATTTCAAAAATACAGAATAATCTTTTATCCTTGCAAAAAAAGAAAAAGTTTTGAGGAAGAAAAAGGAAAAGAAACATCTAGATACCCATCGGCTCTATGCACTTTGTTTGAATGACGTAAAAATTTAACTGATAAAATTTAATTATTAAATTATTCGTCAGAACTTCACCATCAACTTATAAATCTCAAATGCAATAGTATGCCTCATATATATACTAAGTCGATTAAAAGTAAAATTACAAAATAATAGAGTATATCAAATTTGTAATCTTACAGAATTAATTTCACCCCACTACGCCTACTGAACCCTTTTAAAAGAAAAATTAAGACCATTCCAAAAGCGATATCTTTTCCTGCTTATCATGGAGACTAAGGAGAAACATATGGCACCTCTACACTGGGGTGCATAAAAAGGTTTTTACGTAATATTTACGTAAGCACTTTATCATGACAAAAAGCAATGTTCATTCTTTCTTTCTTTGTTCCCATTCTCCATCGGTTACGCACCTAAAAGGCATAAATATTACTATTTGTAGGCATCACGAGACAGAAAGCAGCCTGACCTGTAACAATTTGATTTGGATGCAGAATCACCTGGATAACTTTACTGTCGGCAGAGATGCTTTACTAAACAAGATCTAAGGAGATAACTTAAAAGGCTAGTGTTAATTTAGCATTGAAGCGTTTAAAGCATGAATTGAATACTTTCTCATCTCATCAATGAACTATTTTTCTTGGGAGAAATCTTTTTCCAGGCGTTCAGGCATTTGGCTTGTAAATAAAAAGTGGACCGCACATGTTAGTCGAATGTCAGGCAGAAAATTAATTCTTATTTTTTAAACTAATTATGGTAGACTTTTGGATTAACTAAGCTGAATCATACTAATTTTCAGTTAGAATCATATGTCTCAAAAATTAAACTTAATGTAAAATTGAAAGACTTCTCATTGTGTTTCCTGTCATCAATAAAATAAAAAATAGAAAGTAAAAGTAGCTTCATTAACTCTATCACCATTTAGAAAGCAACATATAACATGATCAACAAAAGTGGAGAAGAATATTTCTTTTGCACCACAATGCTATTGGAATTTTGATTCAAGGGAGCATCTTTAAAACTTTTTTTTTTTGGTCATATCTTTAAGGGAGCGTTTGGTTCACGAATAGATTTTTCATTCTCATAAATGACATTCTTAGGAATATCATTCGTAGGAATGTTATTCTCGGGAATATGATTAAAAGTGTTTGGTTTGATAAAAATATTTCTGAGAATATTTTGTCAAATTCATAGGAATGTTATTTTATTAAATTTGGTTTAACTCAATATTCTTAGAAATGTTGAGTAATTTTTTAATAACGCCCCTAACTCAAAAAAATAAGAATATCAAATAAAGTGTATAAATAACGATATATTTTGTATATTTTTGCTAATACGCGAATAAAAAAATATTTAACGTATTAATACAATGAAAGTAAATTTATTTTTATAATTTATATATTTTAACTTGACACTTCAAAATTAGAAACTTAAATTTATTATTTTTAAAAATTTTAAAAATTTTAAAAATTGTTTATTTTATTTTTAAAATTTTAAATTTATTTAATTTAAAATATACAATTTAGCATTAAAAGTAATTTTAAATATTAAATTCTAGTGTAACATAGAAAATTGATAATTTTTTTTTATTTTTTATTTTTATTTTTATTATTTTATTCTTACTAATTTTATTTTATTTTATTTTATTTATTTTATTTTTCTTATTCTATTTTATCATTTATTTTTAATTTTATTTTTTATTTTTTATTTTTTCTATTTTATTTTTAATTTTATTTATTTATATCTTATTTAGTTATTTTATTTTAATTAATTTTTCTTATTAATTTTTATTTTTTACATTATTTTATTTTATCTTATTTTATTATTTTATTTTTTGAATTATTTTATTGTATTTATTTTAATTTTGTATTTTCTAAGATGGTATTTGGGTCTTTTATTTTTTCAAAGTTATTCCCAAGAGTTGAGAATGTGAGATTCTCACCCTTCACATGAAAATAGAAATTGGCTGTATCATGAAAATATTACATTCTCATGAATGTGATATTTTCAGAAATATTTTTTTATTTTGCGAACCAAATATAAAAATATTATATTTTAAATTTTATATTTCTAAAAATCTTAATATTTTGCGAACCAAACGCTCGCTAAGACTTAATTGAAGAACAAAACAAAGTATTTACATTTTTTACATTATTTGCAGCAAAGCCTGACTTTAACAAAGCACATGTGCACGTGATTATATACAATATTGAACCATCATCAATAAAGAAAACATATTGATATTGAGACAAAACTATACAAATATTAATCAATCAAATGGTATGAATGTGAACCAAACAATAAAGATCAAAGTAGGTCAATAATGCATTGCATATGATACACCTCCACACCTCCCACCAACAAAAGAATACACCATGACAGCAACATCTAATTCTCCACATGTCCACCCACCTCCAAAAACAGAAGCATATTACACTGCACTCTCCCATTCATACCCTCCTCAATCCTCATAACCGGATTCGAAAATAACGTTATCATATTACGAGTAAAATTTAACAATTATAAACTAATATTATAATTATTATAAAATAATCTTGATAATTTACCACACTGTTGGATCTCGCTGAGAATATAATATCATTATGAACAGGAATTTTTTTGGTTGGTAACACCTATTTACCATTTTGACCACATCGGACAAAAATCCCACAATCCCAAAAATACCCATGTGCTGACGTCATCATTCATTACACACATATGTCCACATCCGTCCATTACATTCCACGCTGTCTCCAACTCTTTCAGTCAATTATTGATCTCACAGGGGCTATGATCTAGTACAACCGATATCCACTCCCATCAGCTGTCGGAAAACAAAGACTCGTGCTTGAACAAATCGTAGGGCGCCCAAAGACTATCCAACGGACATGGCCTTCTAGAATCCAACCTCAACCATGGCTTCCCTTTACCACTCCAATGCAACAAGCTTACAGGACCAGGATGCAAATCTCTACACAACCCTTCAACATTATCTCCACCAAGTCCATGTTGGTTCCATCTATGCTCCACACCTTCAACATCACCTGCAAAGACTAACAAAATTGGTGGTAGTGACCCCAACTCGTATATTCTATACCTTTTTTGTATTTTCATCCAGTACTCGAGCTTCTTCGTGTAATCATTTTCTCTCCATTTTGCTACATCCAACACCATCACGCCTGTGTTGAAGTAACATGGCTTGTGTGTGTGAGTTTTGAAAGTTGTAGACAAATGGCTTGACCAGAATCTTGAAGTGAAGTACATGGTGAAATTGGCATGGCAGTATTCAGGTGCACCTATGACGTGATCTTTGAGATTGATTTTCCATAGTTTGGAGATGTCGTCAACGACTATGAGGTCCGAGTCTAGGTAGATAATGCGGTGGACGTTTGAGGGGAGGAGGTTTGGGAGGTAAATGCGGGCGTAGTTAAGGGGTTGGTCAAGGGCGCGGCGGATGGAGGAGGAGATGAGATGTTTGACGGTGGTGGGGTTGAAGTGGTAGAGGTGGAAATGGAGGTAAGGGAAGGTGGAGAGGATGGTGTAGTGGAGGGAATGGAAAGAGTGGGAATGGGTGGTGGTGAGGAAATGGAAGAAGGTGTTTTCAGGGCAAGTGGAGTGTTGGAGGACGGAGAGGATAGCGGGGACGGGGGCGCGGAGGTAAGGGGAGGAGTAGTCGAGGGTCATGGCTATGTGGATGGGGAAAGGGTCGTGGGGGTTGGGTGGCCATGTGGATTTTGGGCAGTCTTTGCCGTTTCGGAATGCTGGGGCTTCTTGGAAATGTAAGGGGGTTGGGGTGGCTGATGAATGCAGAGCCAGGAGGAGGAGGAAGAGTAGGAAGGTGGTGGTCGTGGTGGAGAGAGGGTGAAGGTTTGGTGGCATGGTGGGTGGTGGTGGGAGGAAGAGGATTTATGTTTGGTTTGGTTGAGTATTCATGAAAGATGATAATAAGAGTAGGATGGTGAGAATGTTTGTGCTAGGAGTGGTGGGTGCGGAGTGGTGAGAATGTTGGAGATAGTAGAAATGAAATAGAGATTATTTATTAAATGACTTTTAAGCCTATATAGTATTTTGTTAGTTAAATATAAAGGGAAAAATGCAGTATTAGTCCCCCATTGTTTTACCAAATATAATTTTAGTACTCATCGTTTTAAAATATTCAGAAAGGTTCCTAATATTTGTAAAAGGGTTCAAATTAATCCCATTCATTAAATATTTGGTTAGTTTTAACAAATATAAACAGTGTTTCAAGGGTAAGATTAGAAATTCACACAAAAACACACAATCTCACACAAACACACTCAAATATATACACTAACACACCAAAAAACACACACACTAACACACCCAAAAATACACACAGAAACACATTGACACGTCCACTAACATGCACAAACACAAAAAATACACAATTACACACACAAACTAACCTCATGGGGTTAAATCAACTTCTGCTCGGATACTTGATTCACTTTTGATACTTTTCAACAAAGAGGAAAATGCATTATGACAATATAAACTTTGAAGAAGTGATAAACTTTAATGACCATATAAAATGAGTATCATAGAGAGCATGGAAATTATCACTCTGCTGATCTGGAATAGTCAGTAAGATGCGAAAAGGGAGTACACTGTCCATCGAAGCTTACCTTGACCATCTTTAAAATTGCCTCCATAAACGGGGTTCGCAGGCTGAGGGGGATGGGTTGGTAGGGTTTGGGTGGGGGGTTCGGGTTCGAGTGGTGGGGATGGTGGTTTTGGGTTTGCAGGGTGAGGGTAGGGGTTTTGGGTTCGCAGGGTGGGGGTTGGTGGTCCTGGGTTCACAAGGTGGGGGTTGGTGGTTCGTGGCGGGGATAGGAGGATGGTGGCTAGCAGTTTGTGGGGGTAGGTTTGGGTTTGATTATTGGAAGAGGAAAAAGAAAGGTAGTTGTGTAAGTTTTTATTTTAGTAGGGGTAATCTGGATATTTTATTAATTTTCCGTTAGTTTTTTAATGATGGAGACTAATTCGACTTTTGTAAATATTAGGGGACCTTTTTGAGCATTTTAAAATAATGAGGATTAAATTAATTTTTGGTAAAATAATAGGGACTAATGCTGCATTTTTTTGTTAAATAAATACCAACATCTTTTGTTTTTGGATAAATTTTAAAAGACCCTTATATGTAACCAAATTAAGAGTTAGATATTGTAGTACCTTAAAATCCCCATAGTTTTTTAAAAAATGTGGCTTATTACCCCTTATATCCAGTAATGAACATAGGTTTTTTTTATTATAAATTATAAAGGATTATTAATATTGTTACCACAAAGTTTAATGTGTTTTTAACATAATATAAGAGTTTTTTCAGTAGTTTTCTTATCTTTTAGTTTTGATACAAAAATTGGGTGAGGAAGTACTTTACGTTGGTTGGAACTATGACCTTGTTGCATCTTAGTAGTTTTCTACAATAAGGCATAGTTCCAACCAACGTAAAGTACAAAAATTAGGTTTTTTCAGTAGTTTTCTTATCAATAAGGCATTTGGATATAGATATATTACCTTGCCAAAAACCACTCCAAATGACTCAAAACTATGACCTGACGGGCTAAATTGCATGGTTCTTTTAAACAATTACATACTTAACATGCCTGAAAGGGAAAAGCAAATTTCTAATTAAAATCAAGAAGAAGTTTTGTATATTTTTAGTTAATTAATATGTTTATAAAAAAAAGCAAAGAAGTTCCTTTATTAGCTATGAAAGTTAAGTAACAAGAGTAATATATCAAAGTGTGACTGAAACGTTATTGAATATTAGGAATTTCTACCAATTTATCTATTATATCTATTCATTTTGGCTTAAGATAATATAACATGATAGTATAAGATGTGTCCCCAACGAGGTAGTTTAGTAATAATAAAGAGATGTAGAATTCAATATGTTTGGGTTTAAATCTCTTTGGCTTTAAATCTCTTTGGCTGTATATTAAGTTCAGACTCTTGACTGACGCGGTGTATGTGTTGGGGCTTACCGTTACACCCGAGAGTTTATCAGGTGGTTGTAGTATTCCGACAACTGATTTTTTATGTCATCAAAAGAAAAAAAAATAGTATAAGATGTTTGAAAAGAGGAATTCTACAAATAATCAATTTACCTTGTGGACTACAATTTACATCAAATTTTTAATTAGTATGAGCTTATTTAAATATGGGTATGGCAAAATATTACAATGTAGTTTTATCAAACAATTTTGTGGATGTTAGATGATCATTTAATGAATATGTTGTGTAATGCTTGGTTCAAGAATTCTTTACTTTTCTATTTTAGTTTCCACTATCTTTATCTTCTCAAGAATAAACCCAAGGGGAGTAAACTTGCAATAACCCAAAAAAAAAAGTCATTTCTTTTTTCTCTCTTTTTCTTTATCTCCATCATACAACAAAATCAATCTAAGGGTAGTTTTGGTATTGGATGAGATTGTTGTATACAGTTTGGCACATATTGATATATATAGTTGGGGGTGGGACCATGGAATTGATTGAGTGTGGAGAGAGAGAAAAGAATAAAGATGAAGAGAGGAAGCCAGGCTGGAAAGCCGTGTCTCTATGTCCGTGAACCCTTTATTATAGAGGTGGAGATCTTGTGGAGGTTGTTGCATGGACCGCTTTGTGTAGCCCCCATGCATAATAGCCGTACTAACGGTACAAGCCGATTCACAATACGTAACGAGTGAGTATTCTTTTATAATATTTTAACGTTAGAGTGATCTTAATATTATAAACTATTAATATTAATTTTTATGATTATATTAGTAATTAATTATCGTTAAATTTTATTTATAATATTTTAATATTATGAGTAAATTTATTTTCGTTTATAATTGATCTAAGCATTATTGGACTGTGTTGTTATATCACAAAATCTATAACCTTAAACCAGTTTTAATGAATTTTTCATGAGCTGAATTCCTGGAAAATCAGTCAGTTTAAATTCATTTTAAATTTTTATGTATTAGTAAAATTTATACGTGTGATATTTACTATCAAGATTTTTTTTTTTTTTTGGTCAAACTATCAAGATTTGGCTAGATGGAATTTAAGGGTGGGATCTTGAATGTTTTCATTGGTTAGTGTGTTCCACATATTTGAGAAGATTTCTACTTTTTCTAACAAACCACAACAAATAGACAGTTGTGTATTCTTTAGGAGTAATTGAAGGTGATTGACAGTATGGTAAAATTAAATATTTGACCTACCAACTATTATACTATGGGAACTTTTTAATGCACCTTTTATTGTTTTCAATTATAAAGTTATTTTCTTTTTATTATGTGAAACCTTTTTTTTTTTTAAAGCTTTGTGAATTCGTATCAGAGATGTTCTAATATAATTTCTTTTTTAAGAAGGAATAGTCTAAATTAATAAAAAAACAAAAATTATTAAGATTAGCTTCAAAAAATTAACTTTTATCTAATTTCAAATTCAGACTTGAACAAGTCATGCCCACATCGAATATAATCTTGTTTGTTTACTTGGGTGTTTTTTTCTCTTTTTTTTTTTTTTTATTGATAAAAGAGATTGAAGGTGGTCATGTTGTCTATGTTTGATGGTTGTTAACACTATGAAATTTCATTCTAAAATCAATTAGTGATAAGTGAAGTAGTACATATTTATAAGGTGGTCTTGCAGTTTATGATTTTTTTTATATGAGAGGAATGATATATGTTCTAACGCCCTACCCTCACGTGTAAGATCTGAGAACCGAGAGCTGACAAAGGTGCAACAACTAGCTATAAGAATTGAAAACTAAGAGCTGACATAGGACTTCACAAGTCAGCGAGAGCGAAACAACAACAGATGGATCACATGTTGATGGACATAACTGGGCCAAAAGCCCAATTCCGATACCATGTTAAGAATTATGAAGTTTCATCCTAAAATTAATTGGTGCTGGGTGGAGTTTGTAAGCATAATTATTGCGATAAACAAAATATAATTAATTTTATCAGAAGCATGTAATCATCATATAAAATATTAAGAGTCATAAGCTACTTACTTGATGAGGAAGATGACGTCATAACAACGATTAATTGATTTATCTACCTTAACCCTTTTTCTTTATAGTGTAGATATGTGATAGAATTCTACAACTCTTTTACGGGTAGGGAGAAAACCAATTAACATATATATATATGTGTTACTTTCATCAAGTAACCTAATGACCTTGGACTTAATGACCTATTATTATAATTAAGTGGGTCA
This sequence comes from Ehretia macrophylla, assembly GCA_037974665.1. Classification (NCBI taxonomy): domain Eukaryota; kingdom Viridiplantae; phylum Streptophyta; class Magnoliopsida; order Boraginales; family Ehretiaceae; genus Ehretia; species Ehretia macrophylla. The sequence goes on from CM075767.1 coordinate 67,889,577, forward strand.
CTAATAATTTAATGGGTCACACCACTTACATTCTCCCACTTGACCCATTAACCTTTATGGGCGACAGGATTCAATCATAAACATAAGGCGCACATAAGAGATTAAATCCTTTCATAATGCCCTTTATAATTACCAAAAAATGACAAACTACTAAATGTGGGTTATAACAGTTGTACATCATTCACTCAATGTACTCATCTCTATATACCATGACACTAATAACCAGTCACACTTGGTCATAATCGTAATGGTCCACGATGTTGTTTTCCTTAATAAACATAAGTCACGTGAACACAATCATGAAACAGGAAAAACTTTAATGTTTGTCAAAAACATGTCATTGAGCTTAAATTGTCAACATAAGAACACTTACATCTTTCATAATTACAACCAAGACCTATCATTACTTCATGTTCCTTAAATGGCTTGGTTGTAAGCCTTAAGTCATAAGATAAAATCACTACTTATGTGTTCAATAAACACTTTTTGTTTCTGAACCTCCTATTTAATGACAAATACTTTAATCTCATGTATTTGACACCTTATTATTATTTGTCATTTTAGAGAAAAAAAACCGTTACAGAATTATCACAATAAATTTTTAGCGACTTAACAATTAGTGTTGACAAATCCAAGTCTTAAAATTAATTTTCTGCAACTATAAAGCATAAGTTGTAGCTTCATAATATGCTACAAATTCTATTTCCATAATGGATGACATAATGATAGTCTATTTCACACTTTTTCATAAGGTCACTCTCATTGCTTAAAGGAAGAGATGCTTAAAGGAAGAGATGACCAAAAGTGGACCTTATGCTATCAACCCATTCAATAATATTTGAATCCGAATATCCAATCACTTTAAATGATTAGATCATTTATATGTCAGCAAGTAGTCTTTGATCTTTTCATATACCTTAAACTTTCATTGCAACTATCTTGTAATTTAATTAAGAATTACTATAATACATTCTCACATTCCACATCATTATTTGGACATTACATGAGACCAAATTTATCCATATTAAATTCTCTCTAGAATTCTTTCAATTCAAGACAATCATAAGGATAAACAATCCTAACATTCCTTATGATCCATTATGGAATATTTCAATTCCTATTACAAAGGATGTCTCTCCAATATTTTTCACTTTTATAATTCTATGAGAGAAAATGAGTTTCATACAATATGTCAATACATTAACAGCAAGAGGAACATTACCAACATATAAGACTTAAAAGAAATATAAATTGCTCCTACTAATCTTTCGGTATATTCACATAATAAGATTGTATTCCTTAAACCGAAAGCTATAATTGTATTGTAAAACTTAATTAACCATTGTGAAGTCTATTTAAACTCATATATTAGTTTCCTAATTTTACACACCATATGACCTTTTCCCTCTATTGAAAATCCTTCAACCTAGTCCGTATAAACTTCTCCTCAATGATCGTCATTAAGGAACATAATTTTCACTTTATTTGGTACAACTCTAAAGCATAATAAGCGACTAATGCCATGATTATCCTTAAAGAGTCTTCGATACTAAGGAAAAATCTCTTTATAATCAATGCCACTTTTATAGGTGTTAACTTCTTGCAACTGATCTAGTCTTGTAAGCTTAATTTTGCCATTAGAGTTGCCTTTGATCTTAAAAGTCATTTACCACCAACTCTTTTAAACTTTTGGGCAATTTGACTAGATCTAGGGATGACAATGGATAACTGCTGTAACCAAAACCGACGGGTATCCACCCGATAAAAATTCGATAACAAAAATCAACGGGTAAACCGATAGGTTTTGATTTTATACGTTAAAAAAAATTGAAACTCGAAACCCGATTATAATTTATTATTATAATATATATATATATATATATATATATATATATATATATAATACACATGTATATTTACATATACAATCGAATGTTTTATTAAATATATGCATGAGATCTGTGGAATGCTCTTGGAGTTATTAATCGAATGTTTTATTAAATATGTTTTTATCTACTGTGTTCTTGGCATCATCTTCCCCCTGCTATTGCAGTATTGCCCATTATTTCTTCAAATATAAAATAACTGAAGCACCCAACAGAAATTCTTTCAAAACAATTTATGCATATCACTTATCAGTTCAATTCCAGCACATTTTGGAAATAATTATAAACATTCTGCACACAATAAACTTCAAATGCATCAATAGATAATTTGAAACTTTAATAGTTCACTAGAAAAAAGATTATGTTTAAGACTATTGAAGATCCACGAATCTACTGTGTTCTTGGCATCATCTTTTAAAAGTTATTAGCTTGTGGCTTTTATTTCAAACTACTCTATAGTGGATATGTTAATATATTCCATGCTTCTCATTTAGTCTTGGCTTTATCTTAGCATATTTTGATATCGGAATATCTGTCTATTTCCTTCTTTGATGGCAATGTGATTTTGTTCTCTTGTTGTGTTGATGGATAAACATTTTTTCGTTTTTAGTTTGTTTAAATTTAAATATTTACAATGATGTAGTACATTTTTAATTTTATTGTCTTATGATGTATGCATTTTTAGTTTTATTGTGTTTTTAGAATTTTTTCCATTTAAATTCATATTTTTTTCATATTTTTTAGTCTTTTTCTATTTAAATTTTATTTTTTAAAAATTTTCGGTTTCGATTTCAATTATCCGCGATTTTTTTTATACTTGTGGTTTCGGTTTTGGATGATGGTTTTTAAAACCGTCGGGCTTCGGTTACGGGTTATGCTAAACGGTTTCGGTTTCGATTTTGCCAAAAACTGCGATTAACCGACTCGCTGCCATTCTTAACTAGATCCTTAACTTTATTTTGTGGCATAGAATTCACCTCTTCTTTCAAGGCATCAATCCATTTATTAGTGTTTGTACTTCATATGGCTAGTGAAAATGAAGTCAGATCTTTATTGACTCAAATATCGAAGTTTGACTCATATAAATAAACCACATAATCATCATAAATAGTTGTCTTTCTCTCTCCCTTTGAGATCATAATACTATTCTTTGTGGTTCATATAGGTCAACTTCTTGTGAGTTAGCATTTATAGGAGACAATTCCTCATTTATATGTTGTTCAGTGTTATTAGAACATTCAACAACACCTTGAGCAATATTGGAAAAAGGAACATTAATGGGTGAAAGTAAGCCTAACCCAACTTCCTTAATTTCCACTTTATGAGGTTTATCACTCCCACTAACTTCACCATTCTTTATGAATCTAGCATTATTGGACTCCACAAAATTTCAACAAAAATGGATATAATCATAATGTGAAAATCAACTATAAAAATAATGAAACATTTTTCTCCATTAAGAGGGTGCATCAAAAGGTCTATAAACAATAGGGTGTGTAATTTCAAGAAGCTCTATGCTTCTTGTGGCTCCTTTATAGTTGTGTTTGATTGGCTTCAACTTTATGCAATTCAAACGCATGTCAAGATCAATAAAATCTAGACTCAGTAGAATCTCATTATTTACCAATCTATCTAATCATTCGTTAGTAATATAACTAAACATTTATGGCACAAGTAAGCAAAACTTTCACTTAGCGTACCACGCTTAATTTCAATGGTATGTTACTCAATAAGTGAGGATTCATAGAACATACCATCAAGTTTTAGTTTATATAATCTATGACTAAGAAAATCGAACCCAACAATTATGGTATTCTCAAATAAAATAAAACATATACGTTTAAACTTAATATTAAATTCAGAAATACCCAACTTTGATGTAGAAACAAAGTTTCTAAAACTATAGGTACAAAGAACTGTAACAAACTAATATGATGGCTAGAATTGAGGAATAAATAATAAGTCCTTAAATTTTCAATTACATCATTCTCATGATTTTCTATGAATAAAACTTTAATTTGGATTTTTGTTCTAAATTATAAGAAATCCTTCTTTATTTATTGGAAACATAAGTGGTAGCTACAAAATCAAGCCACTAGACATTAAGAAGAATATCACTTAAAATTGATTAGAAACATACAAAGAAATGATAATTACCTTTATTTTTCAACCACACCTTATATTTCAAGCAGTCTTTAAAAGTGAACCAACTTTATTATAAAGTAGCACTTGCAAGGCTGAACTTTTATCCAATGAGTCTAAGAATCGTTAACAAACTCTTTCCTTTCTTCTTGATTCTGTTAATTTTAAATTCTTTACTAGCTTCTGGAACCATGATATTAACAGTGTGACTTAATTGACTCTTTAATCTCATTTCCTCCTAAACAAACATAATAGACAATTCACATAATCACTTATCCTTAATAATGTTATAATTAATTTTGAAAAGGCTCATATTCATAAGGTAATAAGTTCAAGATAAATCATACTAGGAAACATGCATTCACTGTCATTCCCAAGAACTTTAATCTTGCTACGATATTAGTCATCTCTATGACATACTTTTACATAATTCTCGACCCATCATACTTCATGGTCTTGTGTCATGCCCCGACCCCGACACTTGTTTGGGCTAAGATCAGAGTGACGTGTCATAATGCTTAACACCTGTAAGATCATCAATTAAACAACCTAAACAACTATTTTATTGACTATTACAGGTAAGGTTGAGTGTAATATCCCACATCGGACGCGGGGGTCTTTGGGCTATTGAATATATAGAGATGTCTCGTATATTCGTGCACGCGCGTTTTCCTGGCAGTGGCTGGGAGACGACAAAACCGTGAGGAGTATGGGCACCAAAGCGGACAATACGTGCATAGTGCGTTTTCAGGACCACTCGCCTCAGCCTCGTGCTCGCTTGGGCCCTAAGTCCAGGGAGTATTGCAGGCGAGAGAGTGTTGGTTTCGGGACGTTACAAAGTGGTATAAGAGCCGACGCTTTCGTATGGCCAGCGAGGACGCTGGGTCCCCAAGGGGGGGCGGGTGCAATATCCCACATCGGACACGGAGGTCTCTAGGCTATTGAATATATAGAGATGTCTCGCATATTCGTGCACGCGCGTTTTCCTAGCAGTGGCTAGGAGGTGACAAAACCGTGAGGAGTATGGGCTCCAAAGCGAACAATACGTGCATAGTGCATTTTCGGGCCCACTCGCCTCGACCTCGTGCTCGCTTCGGCCCTAAGTCCAGGGAGTATTGGTTTCGGGGCGTTACATTGAGTCTGAGCCAACTCCACAAGTTGATGCAGAAGTTGCTTTGTGTGATGAGTCCGATTTCTGCCTTTTGTGGTCTTCATGCTTCTTGTTGAAGATGTAAATATTGTAGTCGAAGAATGTGTTGTATATTCGAACAACTTGATGGGTTGTATTAAACTTTTAGACCTTTGGTTATGTAACTAACTTAGGCTATTACCCTTTTGAGGCCTAGATATATTATTTTGGACATGTATTATGTTTGATCGGGTGGATCTAGGTCTTGTATATATGAAGTAGGTTGATGTAGCCTTATTGTGCCGATGTCTTGCGCAAACTTTTGGAGCTTCTTGTGGATTGTTAATGGGTGTTTAGGTTGTTTAATTGATAATCTTACAGGTGTTAAGCATTATGACACGTCACATCCGGTTTTAGCCCAGGTCGCACGAAACTCCATGTACATTTATATTATTTAATGCGTGTTTGCATCGTTTTACGTGTATTTGTCTCATTTTACGTGCATTTATGTTCACTTATGTGCAATGGTGTGTTTTAGTTATTGTAGGCAATAATTAAATTTTACCGATTTAGATTAGCAAACTAAATTAGTTAGAAACTAATCAAATGACAAACTAGCAAATGACATTTAGTTAGAAGGGCAAATTAGTCATTGGGCTTATTAAAAATATCCTACCTACTTTCTTATTAGCTAAAAATTAAACAAAACACACACTCACACATACAAAGAGTCGGCCAAGAGGAGAGAAAGAAAGAGAGAAAAGAAGAAGGAAGAGGAAGAAGAAGGTTCTAATGCCAATTCAAGTCATTTCTTGCATCCACAAGCTTTCTAGCCTTTGTTGTTGCATTCAATCACTTGGTCAAGGTGAGGGGAGTTTTCTAAAGCCTTATAAAAGTCATATAATGCATGTTTATGAGTTCTATATACTTGTTGAGCATTATCAAGATATATGTGTATGCTTATTATGTGATTGCTTGGAATAAGGATTTATGGTTTCAAGAGTATGTTGTAGTGTTTCCTTTTGCTTGAACTTGTCCTTTATAGCTTTTGGTGATCTTGATAAGTTGTAATGTGAGCTAGATGAAGTACTACATATGTGTGGAGTATGTATAAGTTGTATGCAAAGAGGAGAAATGGAAGTCATGAACACTAAGACTTAAATGGTGTCTTGGGTGTTCTAGAGAGTTATTTGTTGATTCAAGATAATAGTAGCTTGATTCTTTAGCCTATAGTTGTTGCCTAACAATGCCATTTAAATACATTAGGTGTTTGGTTAATGGTAGAGGCAAAACCACATGGTAAAGAGCTAAAATGTCCAAGTGCACGTTTTGTGCCTTGCCCAGGCCAATTGAGTAGGGTCGGGCGAGTAACTTGTCCGGCTACTCAATCGTGCACAGTAAATTTGCACTCTAGAAAGGTCGGGCGACCAAAGCCGAACGAGCGTCCGGCTTGCCCAGCTCAAGGGAATTTGTTTGCATTGTATTGTTAGTCTTATGTGTTTATATGATGCTTTGTGTGTGGTTAATAAAATTGTGTCATAGAATCACTTAGAGTTGCGTACTATAACTTCAAATTATGCCATTCCTTTGTGTATTACATGTCGTTAGTTGTGTGACAACATGAGCTAGGATATTAATAGTGGATTGTATACACGGTACATCTACTTGCATAATTTGTTAAGTGTATGCATGTTGTAGTTGGTTGACTTATTTATCTCAAATATACTTGTATGTACAAATGCTTATGTGATGGAGGCAACCTACTTTGTTGCCCTCCATATTGTGTTCTACATGTTCTATATGCAAATGTGATTATTTTGTATACACAACAAGGTTGCAACCTTTCTTTTGGGCATGGTAGCGTTCATTTCCTCTAGGCGGCATCGGGCTTGCCAAGTATGGTCTTGACTACCATGGTTTCCCATTCCCTCTCTCACTTGGGTCTGTGTACCTTGGAGAGTTGGGTCGTAAGATTTGGGGTATATTTAGAATACCCCGTTTGGCGTATTATGGGAAAGATATTGACAGGTGGTATCAGAGCTTAGCTAGTTAGCTAGGCGTAAACTGGGATAGGGTCCTCGGTCCGTGGGTAGGTGTCTATAAGTGATATGTGTTTTAGGATGATTGTGTTTGTTCAATGTGCTTACATATTATGTGTAAACTTGTTCAATGTGCCTTATGTGTTATATAAGAACTATCTGTTACCTACAATTTGTATAATTAACTTGCATATGTTATTTAAATGCTCACTATTATGTGAAATATATGACTTGTTTGTAGATTTATGTGCATAAAATGGTTTTCTCCAAATGTTTTCAAAATGATAAAATATTTATGAAAATCCTTCTCAATTCCCCCCTCACTAAGCTAGGTATAACTCACCCTTTTTTCCATCATCACAGGTTGTTCGAGATTGAAGATTAAGAGTAGACAAATACAAGTGAAATGTGTACTTATGGGTTGTATGTGAAGAAAATGTGTATGTAATATTAGTGATGAAGTTTGTATAATATGTACTATATGAATTGATGTAATAGTTAGATGATATAAATAGGCCATTTCAGAATCAGTGGACATAATGTAAAGGCAATTTTGTAAAATTGGGTTTTAGTATTGAGATAATTTGAGTGAATGGTTCCTTTATCTACCTAATTCATTCTAGTACATGAGAGATTTTAGAGTCCTAACTCTATTTGGAGAAGGATCGGGTTTGAGGCTGTTACAGCTCGGGCTATTATAAGTGTGCCTTAGTGGACTTAGGAGGAGTGATCTTATTAAGCCCGTGGCATCACAATCCCAGGTTGTTCGATGTTGTTGTAAGCTTGGATATTAATTTCTTTCTTATGGTATTAGAGACTGTATTAGCGAAATGGGGTCGTGACATCGTGAGCCTAGCTATAAGCATATCAGTGAATGACCTATATGCGGAATTGAAACTTTTCTTCCGCAAACCTTAAGTATTCTTTAGCATTATTAGTTTGTGGAATAGTCATTCGCATAAACATGAGACTTAATCTATTAGACCGTTTCCAAACTTTTTAATGAATCTTCTCTTCCTCGCTGCTCAAATCCGTAATGACAGGAGGTTCATTATTCATAGTGCTAAGTCCAAATTCAAAATATTTAAGTGAAATTGGACTTATTTACACCATTCAGAGAAGTCAAATCAATTAGACGGTCAAACATGAAGCATGTAAATGAAGAGAAAAAGCTACAAATATTACAGATATTTCAACATAATCATGGATTAATAATGACTACATAATTAATGCTGACAATATCATGGATTCAAATGAATAAAATAACAAATAAAACATCATAGTGTATTAGAGTTCTCCTTTGGGTAGAAACTAAAATGCACAATCATAAAGTAAATGCCCATATAATAACAATATTGGACAATTAAAATAATTTAATTTGTCTCATCATGTTTAATGATCCGCCTTTGAAAAAATCCATAAGTCCAAAGAATAATAAACGTGAAAAAATCTATCAATTTTCACAATTTCAATGATAGGCATTTCAATAGTAAATGGATAATTGACAAAAAATAAAATTCATAATCTTTCCAATTCGGCTACTTTGGTGACTGATGAACCAACATAAGATGGATTGAACTTTAATAACAACTATTAACGAGTAAAATCCACAACTTTCTTGGTTGGCTACTTTAGTAACTAACGAACCAACTTAATATGAATTTTAAATTCAAATAATAGTTGTCAATGAATAAAATCTAAAACTTTATGGTTTGGCTACTTTGGTAACTAACAAAACAACTTATTTGGATTAAATTCAATAATAATTGTCGATAAATAAAATCCAATAACTTTGCAAGTTGGCCACTTTGGTGATTAGCAAACTAACTTAATATAAATTTTGAACATAATAATGATTGTCAGCGAATAAAAACCAATACTTTCTGGTTTGGTCACTTTGGTGACTAACAAACCAATTTAATTGGATTAAATTCAATAACAATTGTCAACTAATAAAATCCAATAGCTTTCTAGTTTGGTCACTTTGGTGACTAACAAACTAATTTAATTTGGATTTTAAGTTTAATAATAATTGTCAATGAATAAAATCTATGGACTTTCTAGTTTGGCTACTTTGATCACTAACAAACTATCTTAATATGGATTTTAAACTCAAAGACAATTAAAACTTTAACGTTACGTAATTTCAAGTTTCTTTCCTTCAATTTGTGTGAGCCCATAAGTGAAAAGAAAATATCTCAATGAGAAAGATGCATTTTTGTGTCATAAATATCACTTTACCACAAAATCAATTACAAATAACTTGTTTGTAACCGATTTGATGTAATTGACTTTAACATAGTAAACATAAACATAACATACTTTTATATTTTCTTTCAATCCTTATATATATTTCGAAAGACTACATGATACAAGCCATGGGCTTAAAATCAAACATTATACTTTCTGACTATTGCATATAATTGCATTTAAACATTAAGGAATATGTTATAGCTCATAAGTGGGACAAACATTATTTTAATGTGGACACATAAACCCCAGGTTACATAATCATAGACTTAAAGTTTGTTATCATCAATAAGCATTCGCATCAGACTGGAGTAAAAGAAACAAATAATCGTGAATCCAACATGTTGATGTGGTCACGTGCTGATGCTGAAACAATTTACAGAAAATTGTATATAATAAAGGTTATTCTTTTATAAGGTATGTGATAAATTTGTCATAATAAAAAATATTTTAATTAGTTAATAAATGACAATTAATTGTTATAAGTGGGGACATCATAATAATTTATTTAAAATTCTGTAAAGTCAAATTAGTAAAGAAAAAAACTTCTAACATTCTAATATAATATGTCTACACGATACAAACTGACGTAAATTAAACTCATGAAATGACAACTTGACATGTAACAAAAACTACTGCGATACGCCTTACAATAATATCACTAATCAACGCATCAATTAGAGACACGACTTTACTATTAACTTGACACGATGAGATTTTGAAACAACAAAGTCTATCTTCTTGACATACAATATCATATTCATAAAAGACAATTTTGGAATTGATACGACTTTGTTGACTCCACCTAGTGTCTGCCTTTTCTTCCTTTTGTTTTACCAACAACGTACCAGGATATTATTTAGCAAAAAAAAGGTACCAGGATATTAATGCAGTGTTACAGAAAGATACGTTCATAACTTCATAACAGAGATTACATGTTCTAATATTAGGCTCTGATACCATATATAAGTATATTTATTATGATAAACATAATACAATTAATTTCGTTAGAAGCATGTAATCATCATATAAAATATTAAGAGTCATAAGCTACTTACTTGATGCGAAAAATGAAACTATGACAATGATTAATTGATTTCTTTACCTTAATTCTTTTTCTTTATAGTGTAGATATGTGATAAAATTCTACAACTTTTTCACGGTTAGGGAGATAACCAATTAACATATATATATGTGTTACTTCCATTAAGTAACTTAATGGGCTTAGACTTGAGTGGGCTATTATTATAATTAAGTGGGTCACCAATAATTTAATGAGCACTTATAGAGTAAACTAAAATCTTATAAGGTGGTATTGAAGTTTTTAATTTTTTTATGTGAGAGGAATGTATATATTCCAATAATGGTGTTCATGTTGGCTATGTGTAAGGTAATTGTAATGAAATCTTTTTCCTGTCTTCATCAGGAGCTTAAACCAATTGTCAAAGAAAGTTTTTGCCTTATGAGGGCTAATGCAAAGCTTTCTTTCAGCAAACTTATATGGGAAGCAAGAACATACTTATCAAGTAACTCTGTCTGCAATAATTTAGCAAATGCAATTTTGAATTTGATAAATCTTTCGATCTTTAGATTGCGGGAATGTGTCAAGCGTAAAAGAGTCTAGTACTTTATTTTAGCTAGACAACACAAGGTCAAAAAGCGAGCGTAGGAAGTCTTTGACTACCCCCAAAAAGATTGAAATATCACTAAGAGATACATAGCTATTAGGCATTTTAGAGGAGCGAGGTTATAAACTGGCAGAGACAGGAACCTGAGCACTGGTAACTTTTTTCTTCATGGTGTTGAATATGAAGGTTACGTAAAAATTACTTACTATATATAGTATGTATAATAGATTGATCGAAAATTGTGGAAATTATGATGCCATTGAACTTCTTTATCAAGTGATACAACTTGATTGCACTTGCACTTTCTTTGTTAAGATAAATATAAGTTTAGACTATACTAACCTCTAGTGGTGATTTAAACAATTTCTCTAGTTTAGTAAAAACATAATGGTAGGTTTAGAAATCATCAAACGACAAATTTAACAGGTCAAGGCCCAACTTGTCAAAGATGAGCTTCATCACATGTTGGCATATTTGTTTGAGCCAAGGGATGGATGTCCCGGTACCAATTTTTTCAATGTCATTTTAATCTTATTGAGATTTTTCAATAATTATATAGAGGGTAATCTCATTAAGCACTTCACATGAATAATAGTAATCAGTTTCTTACTCAATCTTATAGAAATAGTACTAAAACTTCAAAAATAAATTATACTTTACCTCTAAGAATTGAGTGAAATGATCTGATGAGTCTCATTATAAATATTATCTAACATTTAATTGTCTGGATCATAAGTTAGGAACTCTACAACACTTCGAGATTTTTAATCTTGAAATGAATCTAATATAATAATACTTAAAATGAATTCTCCTTATCAAAAAACAAAAAGAAAAAGAATGATACTTCTACACTTTCCTCCACGAACTACAATACTTAGATTCGCTTTTTGCTGTAGCAATCTTAGCCCTTCGCTTCATTGTTCCTCACATAATGAGGAATCTCTTTTTACTTGTAGAAGGCTCCTAGATTCATCTAGGATTATGTTTACATATTACATTTTTTCTACTGTTTGCTCTTCATTATTTAAGGGTGTCTGAAAATCCTAATGTTCTTGTTCAAATGAATAAAAGGCCTTATTCTTTACACCAAAAAGGAAAAAAAAATCGAAAAGAAATATTATAAACATTTCTTACTATCCGATACTATTAGATGATCGACTTTTAACGAAAAGTCGGACAATCCAAAACTGATAGACAATTCTGACTCTCAGGAATTATATATAGTACAATGTTAGACAAAAAGTGCCAGCTACAAAGAAATGGACAGCTAAAAAAAATATCAGAAAGCATACAAAGACACGAGGAAGCAAAAGAATAGTTTATATTGTTTCTAGGAGAAATTCATCAGAACAACCCACCCTATACAAACTTGTGATAGTGAGAGATTCCTCAGGGAATGTCCTTTCTCTGAATGGGAGGTGGAATGTGACTATCATGAGGCAAGTAGGACAATATGGTTCTTATATTATTCAGGAAAAGTCAAGTAGTGCTCTCACATTTCACACTTTGTTGAGTATCAACTAGCAAAATTCCAACCACAAAGATCTACAATAAGTTCACGCACTCAATTGACAAATTGCTAATATGTTTTCCATCGAGCTGTACAGGTTATTTGATTCCCTTTAACACTACAAACTTAATATAATGATATATTTAATACATTCATTAAATCTGTCAAGGTTAAGCTTGAACTTAAATTTTTGTTTTCTCTTGATTTCCACCCCTTTTTTTGGGGTCAAAATGGTAACTTTCATTAATTGAAAAGAGAACATTACAAGATTTCATCCAATCCAAGTTGGATGAGAGTCCTATAGTAAATCAAGTTGGGGGGGAAGGGATATTCCCAATCTAATTACATGGTAAAGAATCTTTTGCCGAACACTAATATATTGAAAGATTACCAATTCTCCAAATACACTGAAATTAACCATGGTTGACATTATAGCAACTTTTCATTATTCCTACCCTTAAAAGACTTTGTTTTGTATTAGTTAATTAGGTGAACGTACGGAAAGATAGCCATCCATTGATCAAGAAAGCGTAATAGTTTACTGGTCTAATAACATCGCTGATGAGTTAGATTCATCTGGCTAGGGGACTAGACTAGCCAATCATGTGGGGACAGTAAGATTCCTCATTATTCGGTTTTTCACTAGTATTCGTAAATTCTTATTTCTTTCTATTCATTTCGGGCCTTAGTTTCTATATTTTCCTCACTGGGGCTTGATTGTTAAATGAAGCTAGACATCAAAAGAGCTAAGCTCACTAGTTGGACCTTCAGAATGTATATCTATGCTTTCTGTAAAAGATTGAACTCTATCCAATATTTTCAGGCAATAGCCAAAGGGACTAGCTATTAACATTGCACACCTATCCCTTCATCATTTTCATTGTCAAGCTTAGCCTCATAATTGATTGCTTTTTTTTTTTTCTCCCAACTTTTTCCTACATAAGGCAACCCCTAGTTGAGTATTATTTGCTTCAGCCTTCTGGTGGAGTCAATAGTGCAAACTGGGAAGGTCAAGAAGTGCATGTGATGAGATCTCATAGACTATAGAATATTAGTCAAAATAGAAAAATAATTTTTAATAAATATGAAAACTATAGTTTCCTACTTTTTAACTTGATTTAAAATAAATATTATTTCAATTTAGTAAATTCCTCTACCCACTTGTCATTAAATAAGCAAAGTGTTCATTATTTAAAAAAATATATTTTAAACGACTGTATAAGTCCACTAAGGAAGAAATTTACTACTTAGCATTTAATAATCCAACAAGATAATATCTGGTCAAAATAGCCCCACAAAGCTAGTCAAACTCCATTGAATGACCTACATAGTCAGTAACCTTTGTGATATTGGATGACATAGATTGTTATTGTAAGCTTTGACTATATTTTATCATCAAAAGATTATCTTAATTTGTTAAAGATGTGAAATAACTCTTTCTTTTTACAAATCTAAAGGTTATGCTGTACGAAAAATTAAAACGTTTATTTGACTTTCAGTATTAGTGAAACTTTAATTTGGTACAGTGCAGAAAAATTGATTGTGCCATAGTGGGAATTGCATATAGACACTGCTCATTTAAACCATTTTCTGTGCATTTTGTCGTTGATTTCCAACAAAATTAAAGATTGAATTATAAAATTTGGATACCAAATTGGAACACTTGAACAGTTGAATTAGGGGCGAAATGTGGAATTTAATATAGAGGATTATTAACAGAAAAAAAAAAAAAAAAGTAACAAGGGAGGACTCATAAATTTTTTTTTAGAAACAATATATAAATTTTTTAAAAAACATTAAAGGCTTAGGGAGGCCCGGGCTCCCCCGATCTCCCTTGCCGTCGCCCCTAAGTTGGATAGAAATTTCAAATTTTTTATTTGGACAATAACGTGAATTTCGAATGGTATAAGTGTTCCAAGACAATTAGACAAGGAAAAATTGCCTAATCAAAGTTATTCTTTAGCAAACATTAAAACATTTATTAAAGTGAAGGCTAATGCAATACAGTACAAACTCTTTTCTTAATAAATCACAAGTAAATAAAGTACGCTAGGAAACAAATCACAATAGACGTGTGAATGTCACGGGCAAGAACTTTACCTACTCCTACCATTAATTAGGTCTTTGGTCTAATAATATATTTTTCGTTTTACGTGTAAAAAATTATAAGATTAATTCTCACAAGTGACATCTTTTAATATGAACTATATGACTTAATCATTCCTTAAATTAATAATTTTAAAAAAAATACTTACCTACTCCCACCAAAACAATGATGCATGGAGTTCAGATTTTTTTCAGAACTTGGTTGTTTAGATATTAACTTTATTTAGTATTTAAAATTTTTTTTTACTAGTTTCGGTTAAACTATAGTACTACTTGAATTAATTTGATTAAGAAATTGATATTTACACTCCATTTATCATATCTTGGGCTTTATGTTTCGTTTATTAATATAAAAACTACCTATTCTCCCTTTATTGATATACTTTAATTAATTTCCCTATTTTTGTTTTACAATTTTAAAACATATTTCCATAATCGGTTTAAGTATTTTCTTTGTAAAGCTACAATTATTCTATCTAATTATGTTCTACATATATATTTGATGAGCACTCAGTGTTAATATGTAGCGCTCATTTATTACATATGCATGTATGTCTGTGTATATGTATTCAACACCAACCCTTTTGATCATAACTATTCATAAATGCTACATTGGGAAAGGAGTTATGCCGAATAGAAGAATTTTAGATACGTTCTAGAAAATATTTTAGTACGAAAAAAATATTATTAAAGAGTAAAAATTCTAAAAAATATTTCTTCTAGTTCCTGGCTCAATCAATTTACTACATAAATGCTTCGACATCTCGTTCCACATCAATAATATTTTCTCATATTTAAGCATTTCTCAAAACGTATGTAGAATTGTTTTTATTCTACGTCTAGAGGAATAAATAATATCATATGATATACGAAAGTACAAAACCTTATTACCATACAACTCACAAGTTAACTGTATCTTCTAGTGAAGTCAAACCAACTTATATTATTGGGTAAATTTTACATTTAATCTCTATTATTTACATATTTTTTTAATATCATCCCTAATGTTTTAAAAGATTCATAAAAGTCTCTAATATTTGTAAAAATAATTCAAAATAATTCATATTATTCAATACTAGTCAAGTTGGTCCTTATTATTTTTTTAAGAATTTAATTTAGTCCTTATTATTTTCTTAAAAAAATTAAGTTAGTCCCTACATGTGACTCATGTTTAAGGACTAATTTAATTTTTTTGAAAAATAATAGAGTCTAAATTGACTAATTTTAAATAATGAAAATTATTTTAAATTATTTTTATAAATATTATGGACTAGTATAATTTTTTTGAAATATTAAAAATCAACTTAAAAAAATTTGTAAACAATAGATACTATTTGCACAATTTACCCTATATTATTCTTCCATTGTTGTTTCTGGTTGAAAAAGCCAAGAGAAGGCGTATGGTGCTCAGTTACCACCTGACTGTGTATGTAATATCCCTTCGAGTTGGTATCACTTTTGTCCTCGGTTAATCATAATTCTCAGATTGGCTTGAAGGTTTTTTTTTTTTTTTTTCCAAAAAAATGGGAAAGAGAGTTTTATAGCAAACTAAAATATACATCAGTCAATCCCTATCGTGTTAGCTTCGAGTACAATGAGTGAATAGAATTTCAGGGGCAGGTTGGATAACCAATTAACAGAGAGTTTTTATCCTAACTGCATGAGCAACTCAATTTACTACACGGTTAGCTGATTCATGAATCCATTTAAAAGTAATGTTTACGACCAAAAGCAAAAAACAAAAATAGAAGAAGGTGTTGTAGGATTGTTATCATTTGGAAATCATACTTTGACTTATCTAGTGCATATCTTGAGTCAGGTCATTGTACTTCTAGAGTTTTAGTTTACATATAACCGTTAGGTTGAACACTGTAAAACTGATATGTTCTACCCGCTTGTAGTAGTGACTAATCTGACCCATCCAAAAAAGGCTAGCTCTATAGGAATGTTTTTCAAAGATACAAAAAATAAAAATGAAGAAGGTGTCCATTGACAAAGAAAAAAGGAAAATAAATAAATAAATAAACTCCTATGGATATTGGGTGTACTATATGTGTCCTACATGCCGGGAAGGGATCCACATTCGAGGTTTTCCCATTTCCGAGGTCTAGAAGTATGATCAAGTGATCACCTTGATCTACTATTTGTGTTAATCATTTACTACATGTTGACAACTACTCTAATTTCGTTCCCTCTTTTCCTGTTTTGGCATGTGGCTTTGGGAATTGGATGCATCCATTGACATTCAAATTCTCTTGTTCTGCACGTGACTGGAACAGATAATATGGTAGTCACAATCAGTGGAGGAGCAAAGTATAGACAGTTAGGAAATGTATTACATAGTAAAGTCAATAATTGAATCAGGGATTCTCATTTACACAAATTTATTTTATATAAATTTATATATAAAAAGAAACATATTGTCTATATACTTATAATTATGATTTTAATGATAAACGATTACAATATAGAAAAATAGAAAATTTATTGGTATTTGAATCTGAATTATTTAATTAAAGACACAAAATAATCAATTAGAATAAAAATAATTTAAAAATTATTTTGAAAATTAAAATAAAAATAAATGTACAATTAAACTAGAAAAATTAACTTAAATGTTAAAAGTATTATAAAAATAAATAAAGTGAAATTTATACACAATGATAAACACAAGTCTCCAAAATATAGAAAATAAATTGAAAACCTATTTAAGAATAAGAGAATAGAAGTGAAAAATGAAGAGAGAAAAGCATGAAGATATAGAGGAAAGATTCTTTTTTTTAAAAAAGCTTAAAATTTTTATTTTTTTTCAAATTACGGGGTGCACAAGCCTACTTGGCTCTGCCAGTGGGTCACTCACAACTGAAGATTGAATCCGCTCTCAAACAACCTGAAGAAATGGGCAATTATTTGAGCCACACCATAAACATCGGATATAACTTGCATTGGCTAGCTTAAATATAAAATGAAAAATTCATGTGATCAACTAGAACGGGAAAATTTTGCAAATAGATCTCAATATTGGCTTCGTTTTTTAAATTAATCTATAATGTTACAAAAGTGATGGTCAGGGGCAGAGCTACATTAGGGCCAGCTAGTCAACGGGGATTGCAACTCTCACTAATCTATAATAACATTAAAAAATTTATATATATATTTTTTAATTAAAAAATTAAACTAATTAACCCTTACTAAAATAAATAAATTTATATAATTAAAAATATATTTATTTTAGTTCCTATTAAAAAAAATTTATGGATCCATCTCTTATCAAAATTTATGAATCCGCCCTTGGAACTGATGGTCCTTCTAAAGAAATACTATAAGGATGCAATTGAAA
The DNA here is from genome assembly GCA_037974665.1 of Ehretia macrophylla. NCBI lineage: Eukaryota > Viridiplantae > Streptophyta > Magnoliopsida > Boraginales > Ehretiaceae > Ehretia > Ehretia macrophylla. Next base: position 67,907,607 of record CM075767.1, read on the forward strand.
CATCATGTGAAATTATGCCACTTACTAGTATATATAGTAAAGTGTTTTTTGCTCTCTTTATTTTTCTTTTTCTGTTTTGATATGATTTGCGTATTGATTTCTATAAAAAGACACCGGTAGTGATGACATACATGTTTTGGTGTCCAAAGTTCAATAACATGTGTTTATGACAGAGAATATATTTTGGGAAGTTTTCGGGCTCCACCATGATTCAATAGTGGATATATGACTTGGCTTAAAAGATATAAGATCCGAGTAAATTAAGCATGAGACTAATCAAAATTATTTCTAAAAATATTAATTTCTTAACTGATTAGAACAAATTAGCCACTCACGATCCAAGGTTCCACATCTAAACTAAGGAGTTCATGCTGCAAATTCTTACTTGTTCAATCTGAATACGTATATATATTTGAAAAAACTATTAAGTCCATTTAGATGGACTTCCGACTATAAAGTTATTTTTATCAGAATTTTTAAATATAGAGACTTTGAGTGGTATAATTATTACGTAATATAATTTATTTAGTAAAATAAAAATTCATAAAAACCCGGGTCTATTTTTTGGTGATTTTTGTTTTACCAAATAAATTATATTATGTAATAATTGTACAACTCAAAATCTCTATATTTAGAGATTCTGAGAAAAATAACTTAAAAGATGTAAAATAAACACCACATATATGAAACCTATCTCATATGAGAGAGTCGGAGGTTCGTCCAGACGGACCTAAGAACTTCTTATATGTTTGACCTTTTTCTCCGTCGTATAAAGACATTTGTTTGTTGCATGGCCGCCACGTTCATACGAGTAGAAGATGGCTAACTTTCATGCAAGTGATTCAGACAAAAATAGTTCTTTATATAAAAAGGTTGTTGATGATGATGATGATGTAAGTCTTAGCTGTCAACTTTTCCCCCCGTTAAATATCTATGTTTCCTGGTTGCTTTCATTTTCCATCGTCAGAGAGCTTTTATTATTGTGAGCTATTTCCCACTTCCTTCGGGTGCGGTGTCCCTCTCTGGCCATCCATTATAGATATTACGAACAACTTATCGTAAATAAAATTTACATTGAATTAGGCTCTGTTTGATTTAATTATAAAATTTTAATTTTTAAATTGTAGAGTTTTTAGAGTAGAGTTTTTATAAGAAATATTATTGAATAAAAATCATTGACTGTTTGGCACGTGTTAGACAATGTAGAGGTTTTAAAAATTTTGAAAATAATATCAGATTTTAAAAATATAGAGGGATAAATTTAAAAAAAAAGAAAAGAAAAATAGTTTCCTTCATTATGTAAAACAGTTTCACAAAAGTCTTTTTTAAAAACTCCAATTTGGAGCTTATGAATTTTTAGTTTTTTTAAACTTTAACTTTTACCTAAAATTACTTTTAAAAATAGGTCAAATAAGTTATTTCAACTTCTAAACTCACAAAAAATATTTTTGAGTGTCTAAAAGTTAAGTCAAACAGAACCTTCTAATCTTCAATACTATAAATTTTTAGTTTAAGACATGTTTTGACGTATGTTTTAAGTATATTAAGAATTAGATAATATTTATGTTACGAGGGTCTAAATTTGAACTTAATATATTTGATAAAATATTTGTATCAATTTGAACTAATGGATTAGTCTCTCACATGATAGGTGAAATTTACATGTATGAGTTCCATTAATATATGAAAGACTCGCATCAATCCAATTGGAGAGTTTCCCATATATTTGATCATAATAAATCACTATCTCACTATTCTGCCCAACCATTGAGAGCATCCATTATAAATTAGTAAAGTAGATTTTAGTTTTAGTTTTCTTTTCCTTTTTGCTTCTTTAGCATATCATTAAAAAAAATATATATATATAATTTCTTGCTATATATATGGGGGAATTTTAGACTATTATATGTTAATCGTATTTGGAATCTTGACTAACAATAAAAATAGCAGCCGCATTATTATTCCCGTGCCGTTTAAAATGGGAAATAATTATTTGAGTGCGACCTGAAAACATTGTTCTTGGAACATAGTATTATTATTATTCGACAAAAGCAAGAAGAAAAGAACATTGTATTATTCCTTTCTTCATTTGCTTGAAAATATAGAGTTTTTTTTTTGGATTATTTAGTTGATTTAATAACAAAATTTAATTATTTCTACATTAATATTTCATAGTCCTTTGATACAATAATCAACAAGAATTTGTCAAATATTTTATTAAGTATGACAAGTTTTTATTGAAATAATGACAATAATCTAACCTAAACGGGTCTTTAAAAATAATGGTAGTTAGGACTTAATTATGGACTAATTATCAGATTTTTAGCAGATTTCTTTTTCAACAATGATATTGTCCTTGTTACCTGAGATATAGGATGGCAATATCCAATCATTTTCCACCCATTTATCCACTATCCACTTAACACCAACCTCTCGTAGCAATCAGTAATTTGAACTGCAGCATGTGAATGTATTGAATATTCACACCTAAAGTCTCCACCTTACTTCCACTAAAGTTTTGGTCTAGTGGTATATAACTCATTATTTATACAAAAAATTTAAAACTCGAATCTTACTAGTTACGTTGTATGATCTTAGACTTCTCCTAAATCAAAAAAACTCTCCACCTTACTCTTAAACTAGTATTTTTAAGAATACCGATCATTCTCAAGGCCATTTCATTTCTTAAGTAAACTCAAACAACTTCTTGATATTTTTTTTTATAATAAAGAACCAAATAGGTAATCTCATATTTTTAAGAATCTCTTATTTTAGTTTTACACTGACACCACTTTCTATGTTTAGTAACTTTCTATTTTAGAGAATGTATATATATATACATATATATATATATATATTTTTTATACTAAAAACAAGCGGTGTATATTAAAATAAAAATATTTATATCATTTTAGTACATTTACCAGTATAAGAATGTATATTTTAATTTCACTTTTGGAGTACTCCTTAACACTCACAAAAAATAGGGTGTCGTTTGCGACCCAAACAAAAAAAATGGAGACTTCCAATTTAAAAAAGCTTTAAATATTTTTGGAGAACATGTTGGGGTTGATCTTAGTATCACTCTCCCATTTAATTGCAGAAAATAAAAAAATTAACCCCCAAAAGTAATGTCCCTTTGTAATTTTCTCTCGGTCAATCTTAGCATTATGTTTGATTAAACCAAATCAAATCAAACATTTTCTATTAAGTAGAGTCGAATAACTCGGCCTGTATCTTTATCTCAGGTATTACTAGATCCAAATTCAAATAAAAAAGGAAGTTGCGTTAATTAGTCAACAATCAATTTAAAATACGTTAAATTTTTTATATAAATTTAAGATAACATTATGACTAGCCAAAAAAATAAAAAATCTAACATTATAGGAAGTCGTATAAGATGAGTTCCGCATTGCCTTTCTTTTTGAGCTGTACTTCTATGCGATATCCGGCTATTCAGTCCACTTTTTTTGCTTTGAAGACGAGGATTATTGAATTATTCGATGAAATTTAATTATTAATTGACAAAAATGTTGAGTGTAGAGCTTCGTTCAAAGATACATTAAGTGAGTCAAAAATAAAACATCGAAGACAGGGTAAATATTTAAACCTATAAGGTTATCCTTAATAGAGGCTTTAAAAATAAATTTAGAGCCCTGATGCTTTTTAGAGCTTTATTTAGAGACCAGTGTATTTTTTAGGGTATCTAAAAAAAAAAAATCTACAGTGAGGGGTTCTAAATTTAAGGATCTATGGTGGGACCAGCAAGATATGTTCCATTTTTTTTGAAGTTGTCAACTTTTATTTTATTTTATTAAAGTTGTCAGTTAGATGTCAAATTTGAGTTGTTAAAAAAACCTATGTAGTCAAATCTAATTTGGAAAAGACCTATGTGGACTCTAATTTTTTTTGTCTTTTTCTAGAGGCTCAATTTTTTTCAACAAATTTGTTAAAAAAATGGAACCTAATCTCTATTTTTAAGAATTTGCTTGTGTGCAAAAACTGCACAAGTGCGGTTTAAAAATAGAGAGGTGGCCCACATCTATGAGTCACAACCGCACATGTGCGGTAATCGCACAAAAGTGCAACCCCTATTTTTATTGAAATTTGTTAATTTTGAAATAAAAGATTGGATTTAGAGCTCTATATTGTATATTAGTGTTAATTTTTTTTTCTTTCTAAAATTTCTATATTTGCTAAAAACTAATCATTATTATATTATAAAATCTCCATTAAAAATGACCTAACCAATTATATTCTTTCTCCACACCTTAACCGCCCGACTATTCCATTCACTAAGACAATGCAGAAACCAAGGAATTCTTATATGTGTATGTAGTTCACAGCCGGATGACTGTTACCCCCAAGAAGAATCTCACTTTTCTCTCATGAATTCTAGTCTAATAAAGTAAAGCCACGAATCTAGCATCAATCTTTGCCTGTTTTAATATCCTATGCCTGTCCAAATCAATCTGTTTACTTCACTTTCATAACACACTTAACTCATTACTCTCTTTTTCCCTCCTTTGATCTATCGACTATCATTAACATTTAACAAACAAACACCTCTCAACTAACAACAAATCATGTCTTCCCTTTCTCCTCTGCTTCTTCTCCTCCTTCTCCCCTCCTTCTCTCTCTCCTATCCTTACAGTAAGTCTCTCACACACACACACACTCCACCTTTACACACATATTTCTATATCTATATTTATACATACACAATTATGTCTCTATCTTTTTTTTAACGAACTTTTTAAACTGTAACTAACTCATTAACTGTTTTCTTTTTTCTGCTACTCAGACTTTTCAGTCCACATAGACTGCGGTGGCGCCACCGACTCCACTGATGTCTTCGGAACTCATTGGCTCTCCGACCGCTACTTCTCCGGCGGCGCCACCGCCATCGTCTCTGAACCCCTCAGGTTCCACCACCAACAAGAAAAAACCCTGCGCTACTTCCCTGTTTCCTCCGGCAAGAAGAACTGCTACTCTATTCCCGCCGCTGCCAACGGCGGAGCGAGGTTTCTCCTCCGCACGTTCACTGTCTACGACAATTTCGATGGAAAGTCGCACTCCCCGTCGTTTGATGTCTCTGTCTCCGGCACTCTCGTATTCTCGTGGCGATCGCCGTGGCCTGAATCCGTTTCCCGCTCCGGAGCCTATTCGGATCTTCTCATTTCCGTGCCCGACACGGATATCGGCATCTGTTTTTACAGCATTGCCACTGATGCTCCTCTAATAGCCTCATTAGAGTTATTTCAGATCACACCAGATGCTTACATTTTGCCTAATGGCCCGATTTCAAACACTTCGATTTTAGTTAATTACGGGAGGTTTTCATCCGGGTCGGGTCAGTGGGGACCCGGGTTCAGCAACGACACGGACCGGTTTGGCCGGTCATGGCAATCAGGCCAAGTTTTTCGATCCAAATCTGCACTAGCTGGAACTAAAGCTACGATTAAAGCTATATCAGCGATAAAAAATGTGATCAATGTTGACCGCCCGCCCAATTACTTCCCGATGAAGTTGTACCAGACTGCGGTAACAGTAATTGGGCAAGGCGGGTTTTTGGAGTATGAATTACCAGTGGACGCGAAGATGGATTACTTACTATGGTTCCATTTTGCGGAGATTGATGTGAGTGTGACTAAGGCTGGGCAGAGAGTGTTTGATGTGCTTGTGAATGGGGAGAATGTGAGTAGAGTGGATGTATATAAGAAGGTTGGAGGGTTCGCAGCGTTTGATTTTAGTTATGTTGTGAAGAATTTGAGTAGCACATTGTTGAGTGTGAGGCTTATGCCGGTGGTTGGGGCGCCTGTCATTTGTGGGCTTGAGAATTACGCGATTGTTCCTGCTGATATCAAGACCGTCGCCGAGCAGGGTACATATTGATTTGTTTTGATTTTCTTGGATCGTGTTTTAATTATATATTTTTTGGTGGATTTATATTTACAATTTAAAGTTGTTGAAGTTTGTTTCTGTGTGTGTTTCGTGTTGGTCAAAGACGCTCTTTTGTTAGGTTATTCAAGATTTAGGGGAAGAGAAAAAATTGGAAGTTTAAAGTTTGGGACTTTTACTAATTAGGAACCAGAAATTTGATTAGTCTAATTCAAGTCAATTACTTCGTTAACTTGGTAAATGTTATTGACCTATGCATGCAACATACGTAAAATGGTTTGACTATGTGTTGAATTTTGGTTATTCTTCAGAATTCGAATATTTAACTTTACTTTTTCTCTTTTGGTGTCTTATATATGTTGTTTTGTATATCATAGCATGAGAATTATGGGGTTGTCTTTGCAGTTATTGCAATGAGAGCATTGAAGGAATCACTTCGTGTTCCTGATAGGATGGGTTGGAATGGTGACCCTTGCGCCCCTACTACTTGGGATGCTTGGGAGGGAGTCACGTGTCGGCTCAATAAGGACGAGACTGGTCTTGTAATTTCCCAAATGTGAGTGCATTTCTCTCCATCCCTACATGTTAATATTTGTTAGATACTTTTCTCCAAGTAGGGTGTCCTGATAAGTGATAAAGTTTACGTCGGACTTGGACAAGCATGATTTGGCTTCGTTTTATTTTTTAGCTCTTTACTGCTGGTAAAGTTCTCATTAATCACATTGGGTAATTCACTGATGGACATATGTGTGTGTACGCATGTGAAATCTAGCTGTTTGAATTTAGCAGGTGATATGTCAAAAAACTATATATCTCATGAAACTATGAAGGTGAATTTTATTAAACAAGCCATGTTTGGCTGACATTATAATCGAGTAGTTAGTTTTCTCTGAAGAGCTTTTTTCTGAATGTACTTACATAACTATATAGTGCAGAACATGGAATAGATTGTAACACATCTTGTTTGGAATGTCAGGGTTCTTTGTTGTTTATGCTTTCTTTATGAATCTATTCACATTTCTTCTTTGCTTCATATTGTTTTAGCGATCTTGGAAGCCAAGGGTTGAAGGGGTATATCAGTGACCAGATTAGTCTTTTGGCAAACTTGGTAAGCCTGTAAGTATCAGTTGTCTTCTGAAATAGCAGTTTTGCATCAGTTCATAGCTTTTTCATGTTTAAATTTTCCTGACCTTGTGGTGCCTTGGGAGATACTGGCTTCCTGTGTAGAATAATGAATTATGCGACCTTAAAGTGCTTTCTTTAATGAGCCTCAATCTATTCCTCCCTTGATTTTCCATAATATTTGGTTGTGATGGAAATTATTTAGTTAGTGGAAGCTAGAAGAGCTTAAATTATTAATCCGTTTAGCTCAATGCTTCAACCTTTTATCTATTTTACTTTAACTTTAGCATCAAGAAGAAAATGAGAAGTGGGATTCAGATGTACATAAAAAAAAAGGGTTTAGTGGGATTTGGTGTTTTTTTCATCATTTTCTATGTTTGTGGGAAGTGGCAAATCCTGAACAGTTTCCTGTGGTCTGTTTTGGCAAGTTACAAAAAACAGTCTCTTGTGTTATAGACCAGTTTAAATTGAAAAAAATAAACAATGCGAGAATGCCTTTATCTTAATTGATCCAATTTGTCAATTGGGATGGGTTAAGTATAACGATTTTAAGATAATGGAGAATTTGAAACAGCAATTTTGAATCAAGATATGTTAAGAAGATAATGGAGAATGAGACCATAGAACTTTTCTGTAGTTGTTGTAAAACTCATCTTTTCCTATTGCATAAAATCACGATTTCTGTAATTGCATTTAGTTTCTGTAATGGTAGGCAATAGTCACTAGACAATAGTCACCTGCTGCTTTGTGATTCATTTCCTTTCTCTCTCTAGCATCCGTCTCTTTGATTTGGATTAGTTATGTTCAAAGAAAATATTTTGCATAACTAGCACTCAATCTAAGTAGTTGGTGCTGTTGCTATCATGATTCTGGGATTTATCTAGCTACTTGGTTGTTTATGGCATGGCTAGTCTTTTTAGCCAAATTAGGTGTTTAAATTTTTTTCCGGAGCGAACTTGTCTGTGAGAATATTTTCATTCTTTCTCCACATGAAGTAGGAGATTAACCCCTCTCTATCCGCCTTTGATTCCTAGTAAGGTCAAAATAGGGGCAAAATCAAATTTAGGGACACGAGTTTCTATGATGACTTGGTTGAAACCCTTGGGCAGACAGGGAATGGTTGGTGGGGAAGTAAGACCTTATTTTATATGTAGACTATTTGTATAATGTAGGAGTTCCGCCAAAGCCTTGTTCTACCAGTGGTTATGTGCTTGATGATATGGGATTTTCAAGGGAGTATTCAAGACGGATGTTTTTAAAGAGTTATGAGAGTGTGTTTTCAAATATAATGCTAGACTTCCAGTTGGAAAAAGGTTGGTGGATATTATCCTTGAACTATATGACCACTTTTGAAAGATGGTGGCAGTTGAGGGTGCAGAAGCAATTGCATGAGAGAATTTCATATTGTAAATGTGAATGAAGAACATCTTACAGGGTTAAAAAAGATTTCTTTTATAATTATTTTGAGACCTGGCTGACATAGTATGCACTCAGACCTCTGCAAACAGAACTTTACTAAGCTCTGATCTGCTGCTTTGTGGAAGGCAATGTGTGGTATGTTGGATTGTCCTAATATGTTTATTCAACGGGACCTTGTCTTTGAAGAACGAGTCTGAACAAATGAATCCGTGGATCTTCACCCTATTTCTATGTTCACACTTCTGAAACAGCTTCTCCTTTCAATCTATTGCTTCATGGAATATGCATGAGAAATACACAGTGGTCTCCAAACAATCCAAGTTATACTTCCTTCTTGAGATGTATAAATGGCGTAATGATTTAGAAAGCTTGATGTGGGATTATGGATATGATGACTCCATTTTATCCTATTGAGGGTCATCTCCTCTGTTAGCATCATAAAAATATAGTCTCATCTAAAGACTCAAAGATAAAATAAAAAGAGAAGATGAATCAGTTGTCGGCGAGGGTTTTTGGGTTATAATCATTATGTAGGAGAGATGGCCGAGTGTTATGCATAATTGAACATATGAGAACAAGACCATCATATCAATCATCTTCAAAATATGTGGAATTAAAATAAGTTTAACAAATTAATCCTTGCAATATGAGACATGAGGTTCTTCAAACCATATAGACTAGGCACTTTTTGGTTGCTTCGAAGTATACTTGAAGACTTTTTTTTTTTTTTCCTTATGTTTTCCCTTTCTCTGTATTTTAGTTTGTGAATTCTAGTTCTCACAAATTGAGATTGTTGAATTTGCTTTGCTATAGTTTTTCCAAATGATTAGTCATGCTTGATGTTGTCATATATGATTGACGCGTAATTCCTATTGGTTTATACTGTCTTTGTTAACTGGTTTGTTTGTTATGCTATATTTTATTGTTTCTGTTGTATTTTTAAGTTCATTTCTATTACTGGTTTCTAATGATCTTATTCTTGTTTCATTAAGTATTGTATTTACGATCTGGACAAATCATTGACGTGCAGGAACTTAAGTTCTAATTCTCTGGGAGGTACTCTACCTTCAGGATTGGGTCAAAAGTCTCTTGTGAAGCTGTAAGATCACGTCCTGATAATATGATCTATGTTCATATTGCTTCTATGAGCTATCTTTGTTGTGGGTAGAAATCATTAGATTTGCACATCTATAGGACTATCTCTGGGTTCTGCATCTAATTACACTCAGTTGAGCATCTCTTTTGTAGGTTCTATCTGTTGATGGCCAAGTCCTGATATATGTGTCTCATCTACTGATTATCTTTGATTTAGTTGTTTTCTCCCCTCTTGATCACGATCCTTTCTTTTTCAGATGAAAGGTTTTTGGTTGGTCTTTTCAATCTAACATTATAGCAGGCTATCTTTCGCTTTAGAGTGTTCTCAGAAAATATTATTTTGCTAAGTACTCCATAATTATCTTCACCCTTTGCCTTCCCATCTGACTTGTTTATTTGTCCTTTCTTGGGCTTCTTTGGAGATACATTAAAAAGGAAGGAGTGCTTATAGCTGGCCTTTTTTTGCTTTTCAACTTCAGACAGTTTCCATGCCATCAACTTATAGGTTAAACTCATTAGTCAATTCTTTTCATTTGGTGGTCCCTTTATTTCATGGAGAATCTGGCTTTCGAGTCTTTCATTAATTCTCTTGGGTGGATTGATGAAAATTAACTTTGTGATAAAAGAAAATATTTTAATTATTCCATGCTATAAATGAGGAGCTTTTGCACTTCGTATACGAGGTCCCACAAACCTAGTGAATGACAAGGCACACCTATGATATTGTTGGGTACACTTATTTGGTGAAATCGCATGGTATAATATCTGCTTGAAGTGTGTTACTTTTATTTGATGTTGACAATATCGATGAGTTTAGGATTGAGTTTTGAACAAATACCATGTTACTCATTTTGTTCCACATGTTACACATTTGAAGAAATAGCATGTGACAAGAATGAGAAGAATATCATTAATTACTCATTTCGTTCCACATTGTTGATGCAGGGATTTATCAAATAATAAGTTTACCGGTTCTATACCAGACAGTCTAACTTCTTCCAGTTTGCAACTTGTGTAAGTTTCCTGCTTATGCCCAATTCAAGCTAGAGGTCCATGTAGTTTCTCTTTAGTTAAGAGGAATGAAGTCTTTGCATCATGGTCTTTATATATAATCCAATCTATTTTCTTTGTTTTTTATATATTCTCTTTTTAAGTTGCCGTGTTGATGTCAGATCATCAATTCTTCTCACTAATGCATTTCAACTTATAGATGCATCACTTTTTATCAATACTATCCTGCTTATTTCTCTGGAGGTGTTTACAAATATTTTTCCTAATTCTCAAACATAATCTAAATTCTTCAGTAAATGAATAAACAAACCTGACTATCAGAGTATATCTAATTTCATTAATCTGGAGTGCTGCAAAGTTTTCAGACTTTCATGTTCTCAAGTTGCACGAATATAGCATGATTTACATTCCTCATTCACCTCTAAGAATTCCTTTGTTTCTGCTCAGGCTGCTACATAATAATTTATTGGAAGGTCGAGTGCCAGAGGAACTTTATTCAATTGGGGTCCATGGTGGTGCTATTGAGTATGTCACACACTAAACTTGGCTTTGATTATCGTTTCCTTTTTTATTATTTTACCTTTTCTTTGCTTGATCTTGCTTGTAGACGACTGCATGTGATTTGATATAGTTTTGGTGCTTACAGACATTATGGAAAGTTAGAGGTGCTCATAAATAATATGAAACAAATAAAAAATTGTAGAACTGTCATCTTGCTTCTGTTGTATCTTATTTGCTCATACTTTTCGATTTTCTATTTTGTTCTTGTTTTACCAAAACCCTGTATTAATTCAGTAATTTACGTGCAAAGGTCATTGCAGAATGAGATGGTAAAAGGGCGTGTGCACTTGAATCATGTTCTTTCTTCTTCCTTTTCCCGGTATATAGTGGATTTGAAGGCCATCCCAATTTGAGACCACATTGTTTGTTAGAGAACTCTTAATACTGCAAAATGTTAAGCTTGGACTGGAATTATTGTATCTGTAATTTGTGAAACTCCAGCATCGTCTTCCAGTCCTTCTCTGTCCCTGTTGACCCTACTCTTGGATTTCCCGATATTTATATTGCAGATGGTGTGCGAATGTAAATAGATTCTGGCTCTGGCTTATAGTTTGATAAGTAAAATTAGACTTGAAAAGCTTTTGCAACCTAAGCTCATTGCTAACTGCTGTCTCTTTTTCTGACCAAAAAAAAAAAAAAACTGCTGTCTCCTTTTGCTTATCTAATGAACTTTATGTTTTCTTTCACAGCCTTTATGGGAACAAAGGCTTATGTGGTGTTCCTTCTTTGCCTGATTGTCCTCTATTTTGGGGAAAGAATGGCTTATCCACTGGCGGGAAGGTCGCTGTAGGTTTTTCATGTGTGCTTGTATTTTGTATGGTTATGTTCGCGGTATACATTTGCATCAGAAGGAGGCATAATGATTATGACTTTGGTCTTCCTCATGAGTTAATGGGTAAGTCTACATTTCCATTTTGCGTTAAAATTGCTATAGCTTGAAAATATTGCATTTGCTATTATTTGCTCTTCCTTCAACGTATTGCAATTACCTATGTGTAATAAAAAAATTCCCTATACCAGTGGGATTAATAAGCTTGCGACCACCCGTTAAGCAATCATAAAAGTATATACAATTTCTTGAATCTGCAGTCCAAAATCTGTAAAAGTCTTTTCCTTTTAGATACCTCAATTACATTCTTGCTATGCTTTTTTCTTTTTCATGTGCATATTCCCATCTCACCTAATTTTATGGTCACCAAACTCTTACTCCATCTATGTTAAGCTCTTTCCCTGATTTTGTTTTACATCTTGCGGGGTTGGGTTGGTGGGGCCGGTTCAAGATGTCTCTAATCTGTAATTGACAGAACTGAGTTGGTACCATGGTGGAGTCACTCCATTGTCACCTTGGGCGGATATGTTTAGGTTTTCATTGTCATGTTTATTTCTCTTCCTAGAAAGGAAGTAGGATATGCATCAACCATTCTTTCTCAGGGGCAATACCATTCGAAAACATCCCTTGAAATACGATAATCATCATATTCTTATCGGTTTAGCTCAAGGAAGCAATTACTGGAGCTTGAACCATTTGGAGTCAGTGTTGCATGATCTAACAGTCGCTTAGTAATGTATAGTTAAATTTCTTTTACACGAGGGATTTCGAGCCTGAGTTATTTGATACTTCCCTTTCTGGTGAGTTATAGAAGTATGCAGTCTTCATTTTTCATTGCTATGCATTTCCTCCTCACAGAACCGCATGATTTGACTTATGGTGAGCTTGTAGTGTTACATAAACTTTGCATATGACGTCTAGTTCTATTTTGTAAAATTTGATAATGTGCATTCTGCACTTGACCTAAAGTTGTAAATCCATCTCGTTTTTTCAGCACTATCTGCAAAGAGGAACAGATACCAGAGACAGAAATCTTTGATGGCTCTGGAAATGGAGAGCCAACATGCAAAAGGATTTATACCAACTTATAATGCAAATTGATCATGAGATTTTTGCATAAACGCTGAATATTCCCCCACCGAGAAGGGCGTACATATCAGACCTTAATTATGTTCATACGAAGCGCACAGATAGGCCGTGAGAAGTGGCACTATTGCTTTAGAAAGAGGTGACTCGTAAGTAGCCTTCGGATTTTTTTTTTTTCCCCAACAACTTGTACTCATATGGGTCGTGGAAAGGGTGTTCTTCTTATATTCATGATTCAACTAACGTAGGCAAATGCCCCCGTGTATAATTCGCAATTTTTCGGCATTTGATGTGATTTAGGTTTCAATGAATGTAGATAGCATTTTTTAAGTTAGTTTCTTGTGTCCCATTGTTATCTATTTCTTCCTGATTTTTGTCTGAATATCTTTTACTCCCTTTTAAAACCTCAAGTTGATCATGGGCTGAAGAAATCATTTGATATTTGTAAAAGATTGAAGAATTGCTTAACATCTACGATGAGGATTACCTCTTCTATGCAGAATCTAGCAGTACTGCTGAAACTAGTTGATCTAGGTGACATCCTACTGCAAATGACTGAAGTCTTGCAAGCTGCATATCTGTAATTCAATCTTTTTGTTTCTCGTTTGATGACGAGAAATTCACTCTAGGTTGGATCCCATTGGATACGCTTATGGCTACAAATCCTTTGCTGCGGGACATAGGTTTGGACTTATCTGAGTCTTTATTCAACCAGTTCATTTTCTACTCAAGGCTGTTTTCCATGCATATTTGTAGAGTTTCTGTAACGATTATGCGAACAATTGATCAGAAATTAGAGGAAATGTGATTGTATTACTGTAAATGTTCATGAAGAACTTGGAGAAAAAGAAAATAACAGAAAGAGAATGACAAGATTGATTCTCGTCTGCTCTATCACTCCTCACATGCAGTATATAACTAAGGGCAAATTGGACAAATAGTCTCTATTGTTTACAAGTTTTGGACAATAGTTTTGATTGTTTTAGAAGTCACGCGGTTAGTTCTCGTTGTTTGTGAAAGTTTCACCAATAGTTTCATTTGTTTTAAAAGTCACTCAGTTAGTTCTTATTGTTTGTAAATGTCTTTCCATTAGTTCTCAATGTTTGCAAACATTGAAGACTAATAGAGAGACTTTTACAAACAATGAGGACTAATAGAGAGACTTTTACAAATAATAGAGACTAATTGAATGATTTGTGAAACAATGAGGATTATTAATGAAATTTTTGCAAACAATGGGAACTAACTATGTGACTTTTAAAATAATGAGTATTATTTGACAAAAAATTATAAACAATAGGGATTATTTGTGAGATTTGTCCTATAATTAACTTAAAACACTCACTACTAGGCCACGTAAACGGCTAGATACCGTGGGCTGAACTTAGGCCTAAGACTATGCCTATGGATAATAGCTGGTGGGCTTGTGTCAATTGGTGGATCTATTGTTCGGGCCTGAACTGGAGTATTGTCTTGGGCTGCTACTCACTTGTTGTAACACTTTCGTGCACCCTTCTGCACGATTTCACCAATATGTTAGGAAGATAACAAATATGAAGAGTGAGTAATGTTACCAAATACAAGAGCAAAACGAGCATTGAAGGATGGGCCTTATTGCATTCCAACAGGAAAGCTTATATGTATAAGAAATCTTCAATGGTGAAGGATGGTAATCTGAAATTGTCACCAAGGTTTTAAGGTATCAAGCTGATATATCTGAAAGATTCCTATGAACACCCCGCATTCTCTGAGAAAGATACTATATAAAACTACACTGAATCAATTTCAAGACTACAAACGTTATGGTATAGCTGCGAGTCTCAATGTACATCCCAAGTTTGTAAAAGATAGAGGCAATATTTGTAGTGGAATGATATAAGTTTGAACTTAGAATCATTGAGACTTTAAAGCTCTCCCATCTTCCACTCATGAGCTCAGCTGGAAAATCGCTCCAATTATTTCTGATGTTGGAGAAGAATTGGCTAAGAAAGAGGGGACTCGTATTGCACTTATTAGACGAGAAGTTAATGTAGTCTCTGATTGGGTTGCTAACCAGACTTGCCTTTGTACTTTGTCTTTAGATTGGTTATCAAATGTACATGATTCCTTTTCCCTTCTCCTTAAAGCAGAACTACCCACTATTAGGATAGGTTAATGTACTTTTCTTCCATTTAATGAAATTTTGTTTTCGACCAAGAAAAAAACTTAGGATCTTTGATTTTAAAGACTTACTATCCGATCACTTCACCAGATCTTTGGGACGATCTAACACGATCATGTTCTTTTAATGAGTCAATCTCAAAAAATGTCCACCGAAAGAAACGATAATCTACACGTGGGCCCCACATCTCACAACTGTTTCGTACGGACATACTTTTTTTTTTTTTTTTATATAGAATTTTCCTTGTTTGTTGCCTTGAGTATCTATCAACCTACTCATACGTTTTGTTCCTTTTTCTTTCCTCGTGCACCCTCCATCAATGTCAACTTGAAGAAACATAAACTTATCATGACCTGGTCAATTGGAAAACTTAGATGGAAACACTGTTCAACAAAACAAGATTTTCACCTAATAAATGCCACAGCTTATAATAATAATAATTTCTCCAGGCTCACATTCATATGTTGCGGTTTGCCTTCTGATTCCACCGAGTAGGCATTAAAACCCAAGTTGACATTTATTTATTATGATTTTCAGATGGTTTATAGCCTAACAATGACCCCGAAAGATTTTTTAAACTGTAATTCGAACTCAAAATTTCTTTTAATTACAATATGTCATTACTCGATCATTAATTAATTCCACCAAACTAAATGCAACAATTTGAGTCCTGTTGAGTGATAGATAATTCGACTTCCAGCTCGCATTGCTAATTGTTTATGCATTTTTTGACTAGGACTTTTAGAATTCAAATTTGCAATTAAAAATTGGAAAGCGATCTGATACTTGTTTTATAATAATAGTAGCAGACAGTACCATATGTTGCACTGTGTTGGTTAAGCAAACAACATAATTTATTAGCTTAATGCTTCCTTAAGAAGTGAGCTAAACAAAGCCACGTTATGGTCTAGATTGCCACAATAAATTTGTTATTTAAGCTAATGAGACATGGAGTTTTTGAAAGAAAGAAAAAAAAGAAAAAAAAGAAAAAAAAAAGAAAAAGGAAAGATAGATTGCTTGTTCATTCTACTAGAAAATACCCAAAACAAAATCAACACAATAATCTTCTATATCACCCTGTAATTTATTAAGAAATATAAGATTTCATCTTAAAACCAATTGATATTAGGTGAAATAACTCAATAATTTATATATTGGTTTTCAAAGTCCTGATTCATTAATATAGAACAATTATATTGTCTAATACTCCCCTTAACGTGTGATCCAATTGTTGGAAAAGTTTTGGCGTGGTACAAGAAGTTACTTTAAATTTGGAATAGTTGCATCCCATAGAATTAATGTCAAAAACAAGAATGGATCAAATGTGAATGAATAATATTGGACCAAGACCTACCTTTGATACAACGATGTTGCATCCTAAAACCACCATATGAAGAGCTATTGCAATTATGAACTACTTTTTCCATATTTCTCCTCTCTTTAAAATTAACTAAATTCATGGGAGGTTCAGAAAAAGATTAGGATTTAAAAACATAATAGAAATTGCAAAAAGAAATGATGAAGTTTATATTATTTTGATATATATATATATATATATATATATATATAACAGAAAGTGTGCATCCAGTAGTATGTAGATGGGCAGACATAATTTTTTTTTTTTTTTTGATAACCAGGCAGACATAAATTTGAATGGTTGAGAATTCATATGTTGCTATCTATATAAAGAAAATTAACTACATCCATCATCTCTCTCTCGTGACCATATAATTATCTTCTTGATGTTTTAAAATCTTTTGACTTCTTTGATTCAACTAGCCACGTACGAAGCAATTAAAAGCCTCTGCATCAACTTGAATGTGTATTGCCAAAAACCCATTGATTTAGCAGTATGACACTCGTAATATTTATGAGAGGTTACAAATTCGAATCTCCCTAATTACATCTACATATATATATGTATAGCTTTACTCATTCCTTTAAAAAAAAAAAAAAAAACTTGGATGCGTATTATCACTGAAAATTCAAAGGAGTGAAATTATGCAAACGCGTGAATCCATGATAGGCTGTCAAGTCCACAAAGCTAGCTCGACAGAAAGCAATGGCAATTGGCTTTTTTTTTCAACTTCGTTGACCTCGTCAAACTTAATAAGTCTCCTCCCAAAAGCCATTGTTTTTCTTAGGGTTCAAGATTTATTTATTTTTATTAATTCGAATCAAATGGCTGAGATTAAAAAAGAATAATAAATTTGACTCATAATGCACATCATTCAAAAATAAGAGAGAGAATAAATGAGAGAATCCTTATTCGTCATTCTCATCAACATTTGTTTTATCATAATTATATATGAGTAGTTCAATAATTTTTTCTTTTGATATGATAGATACTGGAGCTATAGTTCGAATTTAAAATATCTGATTATAATAGACCGTTACTCGATCATTGTACTTGACTCTTTGGTTTGTAGTTCAATAATTTAGCCAATACATAGATACGAGAAAAGTGAGAGTGGCCCCTATTGAAAAGAAACTGATCAGAAAAATTATTAGAAATGATTTGAACATATTAAGAGACACACATCCTGGAAATACTTGTTAGTAGGTGCAAATGTATAATATAGAGTATATCATAAGAGGAGTATAGAAAGACTTAAAATAAGTTAGAGAGAGAGACTTCGTTAGGATGTTACATGTATAGAACAAATAGAAGAGACGACTATGATATAAATAAGTGATGTGATTAAACTTACATAATCGACCCCATTTACTACAGTAAGGGTTGGGTTAGTTTGATTTGGTTATGGATATGCTATAATATTGTGTCAACCATTGGCTATGACAATTAAATAGAACTGGACTGACCTGGGGAGGATATAAATGCTTATCTTCAGAAAATTAAGAAGACAACAAAACTATCAATTGCTAGCCAACTGCAACAATACCCAAGTGGCTAAAACTGATTTTGACTTTGTAACGTTACGTTAATGCGTGCCATGTCGGCATTACATATATAGCCCCATTACGTCTACTCTCATCTTTTTCATCTCGAAATAGAGTTGATAGACCCATTCAGAGTTGGACAAACAATCCATGGCCAAAGTCCCATCAAGTAGTTTTTGATTTCATTCATGTGATTGAAAATGTTGCAACATAGAAGTTGAATTTGATGATGTTAATTAATGCTTATAGGTCTTAGTCACTCTTAGAAGATATGTGTGCAATGATAAGGATCCTTCCATTGAGCTTCTTGATATTATATATTTTTCCACAATTACATAATAATTTTTAGTGTTATTAAATAATTAGACTAATTAATTTTTTTTTTTTGTATTTTTATGTTTATGCATTTAAGCTATTCTTTATTTACATAATATTGATTGTTAAAATTTGTAACAACAAATTTGAAATTGTGGAACCAAACTAGTTTAGGAATAATCAAAAATAATAATAATAATCTGGTTATAAATCACTTAATCGTTAATTAATTAAGCAGTAGTGATATCTCAGTACAAAATTATGTCAGTCGTGGATATAGTTAGAAGGCTAAGTGGAAGCAAGAGAGGTAAGAGGCCACCTATGGGAGGTCTCTTTTTATTCTGAGTTCGGTTAAGAAATTCAAAATTATTATATATCCTTGGTCTAACGTAACAAGAAGTAAAGGTTGAGACTACGATAGTATTGTAATTTTAAATAATTTTAAGTTCCACTAGCGTACTCCTAGTATAGATTATTTGTATGGAATACTTCAATTTTAATATTAATATTTTAGTTCAAAATATAATAGTCAAATGAAAATTAGAGAAAATTATATGGAGAAAAATTTGTCCAAAATAATATTTTTTTTTGGGTCAAAAAACATAAATTAATACTATCCAAAGAAATTAAGAAATTGGAAAGATAATTGTAAAAATCCAAAGGAGTCGGCATCCATGCATGCATGGTGTCGATAAATGGACATGTCACTCTCTTCAACTAGCCAATCAATTAGGTCCCATGAAAGAAACTTCTCAAAATTTTCATGATAATTATATATAAACCTTGACCACTACATTAATCTCCATTGACGAAGTCAACGTAGCTAAAATGAGACTCCATAAATCAAATTGTGGGACAGAAGATGGAAATCTCAAGCCAAAAGTCGTAGGGTTTCTTTAATGTGAACCACTAAGATAACAAGCTCGCGCGTATTGTAATCAGGGATGTAATTTTCATTAACTAAACAAAATATTTTAAAGTATCTTGAAATCTTTGATATTTTTTTATTTAAAAATTATTTTTACCCTACAATTTTATTAACTTTAATTTTTAATTTCACTGATAAAATATTTTAAACCGGACCCGATAACATGAAAGCAAGGTTGTTATATCTTGGTGGCCGGTTGAATTGTAGAATATTTGATACAAACTTCTCAACCAATAAGATGATTTATGTGGCATACAGGAGATAGGTGGGCCTCAATGGTGGTGGTTTATGAATTATTATGATGTTTATAGTCAACAAAAGCAACTTGGCTACATGAGAAGAAGATGCACTACTTGGCAGCAGCACTAGAAGCTCAAAAGTAAACTCCTATATATGATTTTTGTTTGTTTTTGTTCCTTCAAACAATGGATTTGGACAGGCTGTGTGCTTTGATTTACTGACATAAAATAAAAAAGCAGAGCTGAATTTTGACGAAGTTTCTTTTGTTGGACATTTCACACTTGCATAGAAATTACGCCAACGTACCAAATGGCTTCGATTTTTAGAAGTGGAAAAAAATAATAAAAGTATTAGTTTGTTCGAATCAAAAGTTGTGAATTTGAATTTTTTTATATAACAAAAAAAAAATTGAATTTCTCTCTTCGTACTGAACTAGTGTATGTATTAAAACTTACCATTGTAGAACAAAATTTTTAGTTTTAAAATGAATTTAATATAATTCTAATTAAAGTCTCCGTATATAGATGTCTATCTTTGAAACCTAAATCAAAGCTTTGACAAATCGTGTAGCCATAAATTTCTCAACGCTGCATTGAGTGCTGAACATGCTCGTGATGACTATTCATACTTCTAGTTACTTTCTTAAGTCACGTTAACTTTTTTTTGTTTGTTTGTTTGTTTCAAAGGAAGTTTAAGTTGATTTTATATTACAAGGATGTTGAATATTTTAAAACTGATCTTATGATTTTTAATACTTAAAATTTAAATTATACTACTAAATCAAATGGCCAACGTCACGTTAACTTGATCAACATCATGAATGTTTAATAAAAATCCTACTAGATAGAAAATAAAAAGAGACGATTTTGCGTATGCTTTTATAGCTATTTTGCTCAAATCATCAAGAATTACTGGGGTTGGTTATAGCACAACCATAAGTACGGCAAATTTATAATTTTTTTATTTTTTTATTTTTATATATTGAAGTTACTTAAACAAACCAATGTTAGTTGGTGTATACGAGTTAAGTGGTTTAATAATCAAAATTCGTAAATCATGGTCAATTAATTATCTCAACAAAAACAACCATATAATTAAAAAATAATATTATGAGATCAATTGACCTCAAGGGGTTGCCCCAGTGATAAGTGAAGAGTTAAAATAATTGTATAACTTGAATTCAAAACTTTTTCCTGTCATTGGGGGATATACTTTTACTTTCTGATACATGCATTGGGTCGGACCACATTTACTTTTCTGATAAATGCCTTAGATCGGGCTACTGTAAGAATTTTAATTTATATTTAACTATTAAACCAACGAAAAGATGTCGACGTGTCCTTACTAACCCATGTAAATTTGCTAATGATCGTAAGGATCTCGAGTAAATTCAAACCCCACATGTGATCAAAGCTAAGTAGACTTCTTCAAACAAATTTTTTTTTTCCTCCTATGACATGAGAATGCTTGGGAATCACTTCACGGATATTAACTTACGAACATGTAAATGGTATGACGTACGGCAAACAAAACTGTACTAAACTGAATGATTAATTAAGAATAAATTGTTGCAATTTTCAATAATCAACTTGGTTCTTGAAAATGATTAAGAAGCTAACACTAAACACTAATTTCGATAGGTGATACGATCACATGGGTTGACCCGAAAAGCTGGGTCTTTGTCCACGTCGGTAGAAGAAAATCAGCAATAGTCAAGGATCTTTATATCAATGTCTCATTATTCTATATGTTTCTCATCAATTTGTTACACCACACATTATTCGAAACTCATTTTAGGTAAAATTGTATTAGATTCTAAACATTAAAAATCACGGGCTGTAACAATATAGTCCAAATTAAAGAATGCTCTAAATTAATTAAGGCTCCGTTTGTTTGCCGTAAAATATTTTTATGAAAAATATTTTTTGAAAATATTTTACGGATTTTACGATGTTTGGTAACACCGAAAAATTAATTAACTGTAAAATGTTTTCCTGTAAAAAATTACGACAACTTTTACTTAATTTTACGGTGTTTGGTAACACAGAAAAATTGGTCAACTGTAAAATATTTTCCGGTCAACAATTGTGGCTAATACAAAATTTTGAAAAATATTTTCATTTTTTTTGGAAGAAGAAAATATTTTACGGAACAATACATTCAAATACCAGAAAATATTTTTCAATATTCTATTTTCTAAAAAAATATTTTTTCATAACAAGTTATTTTACGGTAAACAAACAGAACCCTATAAAATATTTTATTTTCTAAAAAAATATTTTTTATGAAAAATATTTTTTATAAGTAAATTATTTTACGGTAAACAAACGGAACCTAAGTCTTGTGTAATTTTTGTGACAAAAAGATATAGAATTAAATTTGAAACCTTGATTAACCTACCACGTTACCCAACCGGTACAAGCAACATTGTTATATTGTATTTTTGTTGTTATGCTGAGTAAATTATTATGTTATGGTTTGATCATTACGTGACTAAATTGTTGTGGATTGCGTGTGAACTCATGAAAGAACAAGTTGAAAGAATAAGAAGCCAACAAAAAAGGGTTGGGAATAATGCGCGTCGATGATGCGGCAGCTACAAAGAAAAACAATTTTTGATGTGGGACTGTGGATAAGAATATCTTGGGCCACCCTTTTGCTTTCTTTCTGAGTATATTTTTGTTTTGTATCATGTCATCTATCAGAAAATTTAAAAATGAAGTTAGTTTGAGAACCATAGCCAATTTATTCTTAAAACTTCTCATTAAATTTGAGATCCACTTAAAATTGAGGGTTCTTTAATCTTCGTTAGATAAAATATATATTTTTTACTATGATCTACCAGCTAGATTTGTTTTTCTTTTTCCTGTTTCCATCAAAACAAAATTGCAATTCTCATATAGATATCATTAAGGATGATAGTAGTGAAAATGCAAATTTTGTCGGTTATATAATTTTTGCATGTCAGATTTCACCTAGTGAGAGTAATGACATAGAGGCTTGGGCTGATTTAAATATAATATAATTTTCACATGATATTAAGAGTCAAAGATAATAGGTTCAACAATTTGATTAAGTTTGATTTTTTATACAATTTCAATAACTATTGCATCACCAGAAAAAAAAAAAAATAGAAAGACTTTATGTGAGTTTTAATTGAAAACAAAATGTTGCCTAGAAATAATTGGTGTTGATTGCCTTTGTCTATCCTTTATCCATTGGCCACGAACATATACCAAAATATAGATTATCTTACTTATCCCCTTTTGGAGGGCGAAAAGAAAGAGCATCATACATGATTTTCAAGGCATTATGATCTTGAATGATTGTATTCGTGCATATAAACAAGAGTTTGTCTTATGTTTCTCTCTTTCATAATATTGCTTTTGGGAAGAGTTTTGATTAACCTTAGCTTCTTATCTATAGGACTATTATGTTCATCTTCTTTGTACTTTATGATCTTGAATGATTGTATCAGTGATTATGATAACGTTACTTGTTAATGGTTTATATCACAAGATTAAAAGCTATGTTCTCTAAATCTTCATCTTCTTGTCATGCACCATTAAGCAAGATATAGTTCTATCTTATGGAATATTGTGCATCATTATCACTTTAATAAAAAAATTTAGATTTCGAGCAAATTAGAATAAAAGTACATTGTATGTATCTACATTACGTATAAAAGTAGGTAAACTATAGTGTTATAACTTTCACATTCCAAAAACTTCATTAATGAATTATTGTAATTTGTTTGAGCTACTAAAGCCTAGTTCCTAATAAATTCAAAATTTAACGACAATCACAAAGAGGAAAAATAGCATTATAATAAGGTAGTGATAGGTAGAATGGAATGAATTTAGACATAAATAGAATAAACTAAGAAATGAAATAGAACTGGGATTGGAATGAACTTTGAAATAAAAATGACATACTTGGTATGCTCTAGGAATGAATGTATTAATTCCAAACTCATGTTTGATAGTAATGAGAATAACTTGCATAATATGACATGATTGCCCTTTCGTTATTACAGTATTAAAAATAAAAATAAAAATGAATATAACTATAAACAACATAAACATAAATAATAATAATAATAATAAAACAAAAATAAATATAATAATAATAATTATTATTATTATTATTATTGTTATTGTTATTGTTATTATATTGTTATTACTATTATTGTTTTATTTAATTTTGTTATTAATAATAATTATATTATTATTATTATTATCTCTTTTATAATTTTATTATTATTATTATTATTGTTATTATTTTTATTTTTATTTTTATCTTTATTTATTAGTATTATTATAATTTTTGTTATTATAATTATTTTTATTATTATTATTGTTATTATTTTTTTTATTATTATTATTGTTATTATTATTATTATTATTGTAAAAGAAACTATATATGAAAGTTATGTTTTCATGATGATATGTTAGTCATTTTAGAAATAATTTTATTTTTAAACATATGAGAATTGACCATGTAACGGAGAAATGAGACTACCTTGAAAATGAGATTTTCAAGTTTATTCCTTTATACTAAGTATGAGAATCGGAATAGAGTTGAGAATGTCATTCTATTCTCAACTCATTCCAGTGTAATAATCGTTACCTAAGATTCCTAATTAATTGAATTTTCCATTCCATGTTGCAAAATAAAAGCATCAATTTTGGCTGTGTTTGTTTGCCATAAAACTTTTTCCTAAAAATTATTTTCTTTATTTTTTGTATTTAATAATACCATAAAATAAGTTAACTGGCAAATATTTGCAATCAATGTAAAAAAAATCTAGTTATAAGGAGTATAAATGTAATATCTTATATCGGTGAAATATAGTGTTTGTGATTGGTTTATAAGGGGGTATTGTGCGTATAAGAAATAACTTAGGCTAACCATTCTTGGCCAATAGAAAAGAGGTCCAAGTAGTTATTGTTTATGCCTATAACACAGTCTCGCCTAGGGGTCCAGGGTTATGGGCTCGATGTGTGACAAAATAGTATTCAAAGTAGGTCATTAGCTAGTGTGGGAGTTAAATACTATACGGGGCAAATTGCTACACCAAGAAGACGATGGGAGCCACCTCTAGAATCGTGTACCGCCTGATTGATCCTAGGTGTGTGTACCCCTGATGAGGATGTCAGTTCCTTAACGGAGGGTATGTGTAATATCCCATATCGATAAAATATAATATTTGTGAGTGGTTTATAAGGGGGTAGTATAGGTATAAGGAATAACTTGGGTTAACTATTTTGGGCTAGTAGAAAAGATGACAAGTGGTTATTGTTTATACCTACAACACCAGTCTCACATGCGTGTCTAGAGTTCTGGGCTCGGAGCGTGATAATAAACATTTTAGTTTTTCCTAAAAAATATATTTGCTTGTGAGGCTGAGGCTGAGTCAACTAAGGAGGCAACTGCTCAAATAAAGGTCCAACAACCTCCCTACAAAGGGTTCCCTAAAATTGGGAGCCCTTTTTTTTTTTTTTTGGCTCTTCAGATATAGAAAGCCAAAAGTGGCTCTCTATATCTGCAAAATCTCTCCAACAATCATTTTTTTGACCATTTGAGAGTGTTACAAGCTTTACAGAACTTCAAATTTTGATGACAACTTTCTAGGCGAGTCGATTCCGTCTTTTCCGATTAAGACAAAAGTAAAATAAAAAATAATAAATATGATAATAAAAATTAAAATAGAATATCACCATTAACAAATAGAAAACATAAATAAAAAAATCAAATGATATGTATAATCAAAATAGAGATATAGTGGATTAAAATAAAATAGAGTAGTTGTTGGAGTAAAATTGAATTAAGAAACCCCTAAAATAATGATATATTAAAAATAGGGAGACTGTTAGAGTGAAACTGAAATAGGGAGCCCCTAAAGTTAAGGAAGCAACTTCAAACTTCTTACATGTAGAGAAAAAAATAAGGAGGGTGTTGAAGTTAGCCTGACAACCAAACACCAAAAAATATTTTATTTTTAAGTCACAAATACTTTTGTTTGTAAATATTTTTTCCTGTTAAATTATTTTCTTACAAACAAACTTAAGCCTTATAGCTACTAGGCAGTGGAAACACTGCCTTCGAGAGATATTTTTCTCTCATTTTCTTTTTTCGACCTTTGTCACCCTTCTTTTATCCCTCTCCTTCAGCCCTTCCTAAGTATACCCTCCCTTAACTTTTCCATTCCCATCTCCTATATTATATTTTTTTCTTTGTCCCTGTCTTTCTTATATAGAAATTCAAATTTAGTATTTGGTTTTTGGTCTCCTTTGCTATGTCGACCACAACAGCTGTACTTTTGTTCTATTTTTTTCCTCCAATGGTGGAACTTTTTAGCTTCGGTAGTTATGGTTTACAACTGGTGTTGGTGTGTTTTTTGGTGTATTGGTGTCTTGTTCATATGATTTAACTACTACTGCTCAGCTACTTTTGGATGCTATTCAGAGTTTCTCAAATTGTGATCGAAGAGTTTCTTCTATTATTCACAATTCTCAGCTCTGCCTTTCTTCCTCACTAGGCCACTACCAACTCCTGTCTTCTAGAGCCAACTTTGTGGCAGTTTGAGTTGCTTATGTAATTAGGATAGGTCTCATCACTCATGTTTGGTGTTTTAACTCCCCTCCTCCTTCTAGTATTGTGTTTGCAGTTTCTGTGTGTATCGTTTGTTTCTTTGTTTTGCTTTATGAGTTTTTGTTTAGTTTGAGCCTAACTTTTTTCTATATTTACTCTGTTTAATTCATAATATGTTACTTGAAGAAAAAAAAACTTAAGCCTTATCACCGCACAAAACATGTGGCTCAACAACAATCATTATATATTATAAGAGAACAACCATTTTGCCATGTGTCACGTTATGAGCTTCTGCATATATTTTTTACAAAAAATTAAATAATCATATTATCTTTTACAAAAATTAAATAATCATATTATTATATGCAGATATACTGCAAAATTAATTTGAAATTTTGAAAAAGACTTTTGCAGATTAATGTTATCGATAATTATCCTAATCATATCAATTAATTTTACAACTTATATTCAAATAAGACTTCTATCTATCGTAAACTCTATCAAATCTTAGTTTAAAGCTTAAATCAAGCTAATTACTATTAGTAGAATTCTCTTTATTAATAACGTTATTAGATTTTATCTGCAGGTACGATTCTTTTTTTTTTTTTTTGTCAAACTGTAGGTAAGTTTCCACAAACTCTGTTTTCAAGTGGTCTACAGTTCTCATTCATAACGCCAACCCCAGGTTATTGTATACTGATTTTAGTTTATATTTCCGTTTTAGCTGCAACTATTCTTGATTTTGTTTCATTTTGCCTCCTAATTTCTCTTATTCTCTATATATATTTTTATTTCATTTTGGTTTCTTTTTCCGCTATATCTGATGATTCTTTTTTTTTCTACTTGTCAAACTGTAGCTACGATTCCATTCGACTGGTCTACAGTTCTCATTCCTAACTCCAATAGCAGGTTAATAAAGAATGGTGTAAAACATATTCAAATAAAACTCTTGAATGAGATTTTTGTAGCATTATAGATTTGTTTTTTCATGTGGTTAGCACTTCTGTTATTGCTAATCCTAAGCAAGTACTTGTGTTATCTCTCTTTTTGTTGGTTCCTTTGTTTTCTGATTATAAAGCTGGTCAGGCTCCTAAATAAATAAACTCTGAATTTGTTTTTCTTGGATCGCATAATATCCACTTAGATTGCGACTCAATTATTTGGTTTCTACTTCTATATCTGGATAAGGTAATCATTATTAGAGATGTGGGTTGTCCCTCCATGAGTCTTAAATGTCTAGATAACGGGTCACCAAGCTAAAATTTATATTACAGTCGAGCATCATGCAAGATTTATTTCATATCAATATCTAACTGTTGTTGAGCACTACAACCTTAATAGAGACGTTCTTGGAAATTATTGTTCTTCCTGAAGATTCTAAGGTGACCGGAGAGTCAAATTTATTACAGAAGGTCATCATCCTCTTCGACCATCAATCTTTGTCTCTTTTTTCCAATCAATTAGATTTATTATTTTTCTATATGTTTAGTTTAAGTTGAGTAACCAATAATCTATCAATTTGAGGAGCAGTAACTTGGTCCGGTATGTTTCCCTATCTATTACCAATAAACTATCAATTTGAGTAGCATTAACTTTGTTCTTTTAACTGTTTTCAAAGTTAGGAGCAGTTCATTTTAGTACATAGAATGTAGTATGTACATGCATTTACTAATATCATATGTTGTTGACAAATATGATACGTGTTTGGGTTAGTTTCATTCTTGCTTTGAGCATGAAATATGGTCTTTCGTGTGATTCTTTCCTCTTTGGTTTTCACATTTGTTTTTTTTTTTTTGAAGGGAATCCTAGCCGATAATTACTGGTCCAACAATTTGGGTAGTCAACCACGCTTTACCTATTGATCAGCTTAAGAGATGTTTTCACATTTACGTAGAAGTCATAGAAGTTTTATGGTTTACCTTTTGTATCTCAGAGTGTGACATATATTCTTTAAATTCTTTCTCAATTTGGGGTTTTGTAAACACATACCTTGAGCATTTATATATGCTACAAAACTGATTTTTATTTTTCATTTTTCTTGTGTATCAATTTATACTGTATAGACAGGAAAACTTATTTGTTCATTTGTTATAGTAATATTTAATTTTTTAATTCATTAAATCCATATGAATTTGAAAATCGAGTATTATGTTAAGTATCATATAAATCCATGTAAATTTGAAAATCTCTCCACATGTCATGTTTAACTCAGTTAGTGATTTTTGACGGGGAGATGCCATTTTGCGATAAAATGTCATTTTTGCTATTAGCTGGAGTCTGATGTGAATGAGTAGATCTCCTGAATTTAAATTTTAATTGTTTCATGCAATATCACGACAATAATGATTTTTCACCGATAGAGAAAAGGATAAAAACTTTGTTGGAATCAATGGGTAAAAGAATTAAATTGTCTAACTATCTCGGACAACGTGGTAATATACTAAACAAATTGGATCCTCTCTTTTGTTGATTTTCTCATTTTGTAGATGGATATACTATGGACCATTGGATGTGGTCCTTCTAAACTCCAACATTCATGCTTATTTTTTTGTTTGTTTTTTACATACAATCAAAAATATTTCATGTCAAGTAAAAAAGAAAATAACTCGAAGCACCTTTTTGGCGAGTGTCATCGTGTAAGTGTATGTGTGTGTAATGAATTTTTTTTGGTGTGGTCAAAGTGTACGAGTGATTCCTGTAGCTTATTTTCCGAACATACAACATCTCATGTGCCATGTGACTTTCTTCGTGTTGGCTAAAATTTTGTTTTCCAGTTATGACAATATCAGTGTAGAAGATAGAAGGGATAATTGAATTTTTAGTGAGTAAAATGGATTTGGATTCATCAATTTAATGAAAACACATACTTGAACATTAGAATCATCCCCAGGGCTCAGTGTATGAAGTTTTGTGTTCAAAGGATCTGATCAAGGGATCACGCAGCTTGCATTATATGCTTAAAATTTCAGAAAGGCTATTTCTCAAGAAATTTGTTAATTGCGAAAGGTCTGGTTAATATTCATTAATAGTTGATAATTGATACGGGAGTTTTGTGTTAATAGTTAATTACAAAGGTCTTGTCAATATTTGTTAATAGTTTTTTTGCTAAGTATATTCATTAATAGTTAATTGCAAAGGGTCTGGTCAAAATTTCAGAAAGGCTATGTACCCATTTTATCACATTAGTTAATAATTGCTATGGATTTTTGTGTTCAAAGGGTCTGGTCAATATTCCTTAACAGGGTTTTGATCGCACTGTTAATGCTTGCAATCATTTTTTGACATACCATATTATAAAAGCAATATTACTACAAAAAAAAAAAATCAATATTACTTCTATCCAAAAAATTAAATATCCAATTCATATGCTAAAAATAAAATAAAAACCCTAAATAAGCAAAAAAAAAATCCACTTTATTTTTTAAATAACATAACCTCCCTAACAACATTGCTTCATTTTTCAATTAAAAGATGGATTAAAAAAAACAATATCACTCTATTGTTATTATTTTCGTTATGTTTTTCCTTTGTCAACTATTACTATTATTTTTTAAAAATATGAAAATGTGATGCTGACTAATAATTCCAGTTTCTTTTCAAAAACTACAACTAAAAAATTTCATAAAAAATAATGTTGGTGTTAATACTGATACAATTTTTTGTTCTTTTTTTTTTAAATTTTGTTTATGTATTTGTTATTGAACACTCTGAAAGATCAGAAATCTTACTTCTTTGCAAAATTTAAAAATCTTGAATAAACAAAAAGAAAACTCCAACTTCGTTTCTAAATGACACAACCTCCCTCATAAAGTAGCTTTATTTTTTCAATTAAAAGCTTGATTAATTTAAAATATTCGATTTATATAGTAAAAATCAAATTATAAAATGATAAAATAAGCGAAAAAATTTCTTTACATTCATTTTCAAAAAAGGCACTCTTATGAGAACAACCATCATTCCACATGTAAACAAAATAATCATCTCTCCTACAAAAAATAAAAAAAAATTCAATATTTACTATCTTGAATTTATAATTGGAACAACCATTATGTCATTGTCAGCACACAAGTAACCTTCGTACTGAAAGAAAAAATATTTATTCAGTTTTATATGCTAAAGACCTTTAAGGACTGTAATAATTTCATAGAATTTAAATTTACATTCACTATCATAACATTATCATCTTTTATATGTAAAATTCATATATCATAAATTTGTATCCTATGTATATATTAGAACTCCATCTTATCTTTATTTAAACTTTTTTATGTCTATCGCTTTACTTTGTGCATTTTTGAAGAGTCAGATAAATAAAATAGTATTAGTGTAAACTTTTATGAGTTAACTGTTTTCGTTTTTTGTTTTTTTTTTTGTTTTTATTGTTGTTGTTGTGGATTCATCCTTCAAAATCAAGGTTATTTCTCCTTCTTCTTTTTTTGTATGATTTGATCATAGCTCTCCTTTAAGTTAAAAATTGTTGATCATCGAAAATATTCAAGAAAGAATTAACTAAAAAGTGACTTTTTCATTATTTTTATTAACACACTTAGTTTGATATCATTCTCAGTTTTTCTATTCAGTTGACCAATTTTTATATGTTAATACTGTGAGATTTGTGTGGTGGCAGAATGCCGAAAAGGAAAATAAAGATTTTATCTTGGAAGTGATTTTCTATTATTAATTAAAGATTTTATTTATCAAATTTTACTCATCTATTTGTGACATTAGGGGAATAATACTGAGTATCATATATATTTATCCTACAACCTTTGTATTTGTATTCCAAACTTTAGTTGCTACAAATAATGTGAAGTGAAACTTTTAAACCATTTTTCATTTGCATTGACTGTGAGATAAAGCTTTATTTCAAGTTAGGGAGTTTAAGTCTGTAATGTGTGAGATGATTCATTGTGCTCATAGGCAAAATATTGCCATATCATTCTCATTTATTTTTACTTATTGTTCTATCTTTATATGGGCAATTCATATTACGACTTTGATTATCTCACCTAATTTTTGTTTTTCTTCCTTATGGTTAATATCCATTGAGGATGATGTATAAAATAGAAATCGATATCCATGATTTAATTCATGTTTTATCCAACATTACGTCACCCCATAATAGAATATCTTTCGTATATAAATTAGAAAGATAAATATGCAAAATTAGTATTTTCTTTTTTGTATTTATGATTCTTTCTTAATCTATCTCTTTGCCAAAACGAGCCCTCATTGTCTCTTATCTAGAGTGTGGCTGTAGGACTATAGTCTATGACTACCATTTGACATGCTTCTG
Organism: Ehretia macrophylla; assembly: GCA_037974665.1. Classification (NCBI taxonomy): domain Eukaryota; kingdom Viridiplantae; phylum Streptophyta; class Magnoliopsida; order Boraginales; family Ehretiaceae; genus Ehretia; species Ehretia macrophylla. The sequence goes on from CM075767.1 coordinate 67,939,066, forward strand.
TGAATACTGGTCTCGAAGAGAAAAGAATATATTTTTTTCAAGAAGTTTTTCATTTTTACTATTATTTTTTCATTTTTAAAATAATTATTTTTACTAAAAACCTATATTCTCGGTCTAGGTATATATATTCTTGATATCCGCAAGTCTGACCTTTTTCAAGGCGTGACAGTGAGAGATTAATTTTGGAGAACAATAAGGGTGCACTATTAATTAAAATTGTGACTCATGATGATTTGTGATGCACCGACTCTCCCTTGTGAGTTCTCACTTCCACACTCTTTGGGATTTTTTTTTTCTTTAATTCTACTTCTTTTTATTTTGTTGGCTCTTTTACTACATAAATTTCCTTTAGCAAAATTTACTCCATCAAGATCCTTATCATGAATGGATGGATTAAATTTCAATCTAAAACAAGAGTTCAAAATTAGCTTTATACATATGAACAAATTGAAAAGTTTAGCTTACTTAATTTTTAACTCAATTTTGACCAAAATTATAATTTTTTAGACTACTTGCAAACACATAATCACAAGAGTGCCAATGACCAAGTGATACAAATATTGGACATCTATGTGCTTGACTTGATTCAACTAAATTTATTTATACATACATCTTAATCAACAATACCATAATCCTCCATAACATATACGACTTTGCTGGTCACACAATTTATTTTTTTCCTTCTTGACTACATAAATTTATCACGATATGGCTTACATATATTAGTATAGCCATCGCTTATAACCCAACAACTGTAGAGCCACACTAACATAACAACTTACAATTACATACTTTAATTGCAGGAAGAAGAGCTGCAATGATGAATAGATGATCAATTTTGTAAACATGTTATAAATCTTATAATCCAACATACAAAGCGTATTGTCAAGGATGATAAAAATAATAAAAGAAATAGGGGGATGGGGGAGTAAAAATTACAACAAACTTATTTTAAAAGTTAGCGGTGTTCTCATAAAGTGGCAAATTAGGTGAAGGCAACTTATGTTATTTGAAAGTTTAAGTCCTGTTATCTTGATTTATTTGACAGTTTTGACGATTTTTTGTGCAATCTAATTAAAAACAAAAGATAAAAATAGATATTGAAAAACATTTTAGGTTTAACTAAATGGAGCGTTGAAAATATCTATATTTTGACATTGAATGTACTATTGATTTTAGTATATTTTCTTAGATATATCAAGCCACAATCTTTAACACAAAAACAATATTTTCTCCTAGATTTATTACTATATTTTAATCAAGACAAGAGAACATAATGTTAATCATATCAAGAAAAGTATTTGGTTATGTACTTCATTCCAAACTATGAATTCAAGTATATATTTTTATCATGGGAATGTGTAGAAAAAAGTTAATGACCTATTAAATATATGAGACTTAAAAAATTAAAATTTGTTCCTTTAGTTACAAAATATGGTTTAACGGTCACAACACTTGTGATTGATCTTATAAAATGTATATAATTTACTTTGAATTAATACGACAAATATAATTTGAATTAAGCAATTTTTTTAAGTATTAAATTATTTACAATTTCAAATTCATAGAGCATTGTAGTATAGATATACTTTAGATACTCTTAATGTATTTCAAACTAAGAAATATATTTGCGAAGTGAAAGCTATAACAAATCTATGTTAGTTTTGACTAATTACAAACCTACCAATGATTTTTAATATATATATATATATATATATATATATACACATATAGACACACACACACACATGTTAGGCATGGTCAAATAAGAAATTTTTGTATAATGTAGAACATTACTGCATCTTCTATTGAGAAGTATATGCATGGAAAGATTGACCATTGAATTCGTGAATTCCTGGTGATAAAAAATGAATTTACAAGCAAGTCATATGAGCAAGGAGTAAGAATGATGTCAAACTAGGAGGAGATGATGTGAAGAAGATACATTCATGTATCTTTTGGAACATCTAATCTATGTAAAATAGTGATTACTATTCCATTTTTAAAAAAAATAGGTGTTTATATTTATTTCCTATTTGTTTATTTATACTTTTGAAATGATATAGAAAAGTAGATATATAGTATAATTTCTCAATAATGAGATTAAAAAATTGAATGAATTGATTTTATATTTTATATTTTTAAAGTATTTACATTACACTCGTGCGACACTCGAATATAAAACTAGTTAGATTCTAAAGGAGATCAAAATTTCCAAAAGCATCCAAATGAAAGATTCTTCATTACCTGTTTTCATCACCACATATAGGAAATAGCTTTTCTTTTAATACATGACATGGCAGTGGCTGCACTGAAGTCGGTGACTATAATAAAGCTATAAAGCATGTTCATCTCTTTAGTCATATATTAAGTCATCTCCAATTGGAAAAAAAAAAAAAAAACCTAGGGAGTTGGAAAGTGCACATATATATGTCACGCAGTGGAAATCATTTCATGAGATTATCACAAAGATTAAGTTAATGAAAAGATGTAGATATAGATAAACACGTACTTTTGCTTTTTGATGCATGCATACTAGGCACTAAACTGTATTTCGATTGATGATGATGACATATGAATAGGGTTCCTCATTTCGGCATTTAGCGTCGGCTATATGAGGAAAAAGTCCATGAGATTTGCTTGGCCGATTTACTAAACAGGGAGGCAGATCAACACAAATCTAGCAAAGCCATAATTTATTTTTTTTCATAATGAGGAATTTATTATAAACAGAATTTGATTAGATTCATATTAAAATTATAAATCTCATTACGTAATAACATGTTATATGTCAATAAAAAATAGATATAATATTTGTGATAAAAATATATAAATTTTACTGAAAAAATTGTCCTGACCCGACCTTGGCTCTCCCTATTAGCGGAGTTGGTACCACCAGACATGCCAAGCAACCTCGGTAGGACATCTACAAAAAGATTATATGATGATGAATAGATAAAGAGTGCATTTGTCCCAATAGTAGAAAGCAAGCAACTTGATAATTATTACGTGTCAAAGCTCGCTCGCAAGATTATAACAAGTGAAAAGAGATGGCCGTTGGCGCAGGCGAAGAGATGTCTTTTTCTTTAACTGGTGCATGCTACAAAAAGATTACTTGATGATGAATAGATGGCCACATTAAGAGGATTCTAGAAAACAATTTATAATAAAGAATTATATATTAGATAATGATCACCATTAAGAGAATTAAGGATGATATAATCAGATCTAGGAAGAGCACCAAACTTGTACCAACGTTTATCCAATGTGGAAATGCATCAGCTTGTTTTTTTTTTTTTTCCCTTCAGTTGGCTGATAGAGATCATGGAATTATCCTTATGTTAAATGAGATTCCTTACAAGATTTTACAACAATTAACTAAAAGAAACATCAGTTGAATCTACCAATTGTGTTAGTGATCTAGAAGATAATTTAGAAAATTCACTTGAGATTACAAAAAAGGTGTTGATATATATATAAAATGATTATACGTCTTCCTTGTCCCACTTAATTAGATTCTGACGTGCTTGAGTAATCAGTGATGTAATGTGATCACCCACTGAGCCTACCACTAGTTTGGACCATGCGAGATGATTCCATATGTGGAAAGGCAATTATTGATTGCAACAAATGCATGTACCAAGTGATATTTTTTTGTTTCTTTTTGGGGATTAAAAAGAAATTAATCTGATAGGATTTTGTTCAAGTTACTGTTAAAAATAATTGTCTCCAAAAGTTCGTATGGAGTGAATGAGTAACGTCTTATTTTGATTAAATGTCGTAAATTCGAACAACGACAGATTCAGAAATTATGTTTAATAAAGTTAAAATTACACAATAAAATACTTATATATAAATAATTTTTTTTGAATAACATTGATTTTTTCACTTAAAAATACCTAAATTTTTCTAAAAATTTAGGCTAAGCGAGGGCTATGACAATGGATCCGCCATCGAATTTGAACTTATATATTTTTATCTCAAATATTGCTTAACCCTAAACTCATATAGAAAATGCATCGAGACATAATGTTATACGATAAAATTTGTAATTTTATGATGAATCTAATGTAATTTTGTTTAGAATAAATTATTTTTCATAACAAATAAATAAACAAAAAAGTAGCTTGGTAAGCAGCCTTGAAGTAAATGATGCTTTAGTGATTATGGTGGCTTCGTGAAGCATACATTATCATGAAACTAGATATTGTCTGTTGTATATAATTTGCTGTTGTTTAAGCTTTATAATTACGTGCTTTGAATTTGGACTGAAGGCGTATACATTGGGATGGAATATGCTCTTGTAGCTTTCAAATTATTATCAACCAAAGTAACTCGACATGCCTGGGATATGCTGATACCGCTCTAGCAATACTGTCATTAATTGTAACTCAACCGGCATTTATGTCACTATCTCACCTCTTTACCTTTCTTTTGTAAAAATTTACATATATATTATCATTAGAGCTTTGGTCCAATGATATGTTACTCACAGTGTTTACAAGAGGTTACAAGCTCAATTTTCGTTGGTTATATCTTTATTATGTGTTGTACGTGTTAGGTTATTGGCTTGAGTCCGAGTCCAATTACGAGTTGAAGACAAGTAGGAATCCATTAGGAGAATAAATAGGTTTTTCAATCCTAGTAAAGTTAGGATTAGTTACCTATAAATAGGACTTTTTAACTTGAAATTATTTACCACGAGAACCACAACCCCATAAAGGGTGTGGTAAAGAGTGAGCCGAGAGTTGAGAGTTTTTCCTGCTTTTGTTAGCAAAAAGCCAATTATGGGGATGACTTAGACTTTAGTCATAGATAAAGTCCTAGAGCAAGGGTTTAAACTTTTTCTGTTTATAAAGTCCTATGAGGGTTTTTTTAATAGTTTTTTCCTAAAACTGTGAGTGTGTGAGTGAGAATAGGGTTTGGATCTTTTCCCATCAAAAAGATCATTCGCGTTGTAATGATTTATTACTGATTAGTGAATTTTTCAATTACTTGGGTCTTGGATGTAGGCAGAGAGACGAATCACAATAAAACTCTGTGTGTTGATTTTCGCTGTGTTTTTGTGGTATGTGTGTGTGTGTGTGTGTGTCCTATTCCCAACAAAGTAATATCAGAGCCCAAGCTTGGGGACTAGGCATGACAACGAGAAAAAGGCACACCAAAAAACTACATTCTATTGAGAAGCGTACAACTGCTGTGTTGAGGGAGTGCTTTTACTGTGGAGAGAATACCACATCTAATATGCTAATGTCGGGAGGATATGAAGAGGCTTAGATAGTGGAGACTGATGATGTGAGAAATGGGTATGATGAAGATGTGCTGATAGCAGTGGAGCAAGGCTTTGGCTTATTAGAGAGAGGTTCTCAAGGGTGCTATTCTGATTGCTATTGAGTGTTGACTCTAGCATAACGATGAAGATAGAGATGGAGACTGAGAAGAGGTCTCAGTTGCAGTAAAGAAGCTTGGACTTTTCGCTAAGGGGTGGATTTGTTAGGTTATTGGCTTGAGTCCAAGCCCAATTAAGAGTTAAAAACAAGCAGGAGTCCACTAGAAAAAGAAATAGGTTTTCCAATCCTAGTAGAGTTAGTATTAGTTGCCTATAAATAGGACTTTCTAACTTGTAATTATTTACCACGAGAGCCACACCCCATGGGGGGTGTGGTAAAGGGTGAGCCGAAAGTTGAGAGTGTTTTTTGTGCTTTTGATAGGAAAAAGCCGATTATGAGGAGGGTTTAGATTTTAGCCATAGATAAAGTCTTAGAGCGAAGGTTTAGACTTTTTCCGTTCATAAAGTTCTGAGAAGGTTTTTATAGTTTTTTCTTAAAACTGTGAGCATGTAGTGAGGGGAGGATTTGGATCTTTTCCTGTTAAAAAGATCTTTCGTGTTGTAATGGTTTATTATTAATTAGTGGAATTTTCAATTACTTGGATTGTGGACGTAGGCAGAGGGCCGAACCACGCTAAAACTCTATATGTTGATTTTCATTTTGCTTGTATATTTGTGTATGCGTGTTCTATTCCCAACAGTACAACCCTAGGCCTCCCTTGAAACTTTTTTTAAAAAAGTTATATATTAATTATCAAATCTCTCATGTATATACTAAAAACATCATTGAATGCACCACCGCATTATTATAAAGTAAAGAGTTCGGAAGGGGTGAAAGGATGAAGAATTGATATATAACAATGCTCTAATTTGTCATAGGCTTAGTGTTTTTATATTTGAAAACCAAACTAGACCAAGACTTATCTCATTAGGTGGGGTCGAACTAGACCAACTTATCTCATTAGGTGGGGGTTGGCTATATGAATTTGATGACGCCATTTATTAATATTGAGCCAAAAGTCGTCTCCTCTGTTAGCCTCATGTACACGAGATCTCGTCTAAGTATCTTTATTCATCTTATCTTAGATCTTCATCTACTCATTTGATAGTGTTCTATCTCCATATCTTTGCTGCTTTTAATATGTGTCTCCATATACCATTTATTTACATATTCTAACTATCTCAAACGGTTCTTCCTAACTTTTTTTTTTCTTCCTCATATCACCTCATTGAAATGCTTAGCAAATCTTGCTAACTCTACTTAGTAGGTTGCCTATCCTGTTACTGGACTAGTTTAGTTTAATTAGAGAACGGGATGATAGAACTCAGAATGGGTTGATACCACTCAAATCAAGCAAATATTTATATTTTGTAACCTGATCCAATATTTTCTTTTCTAGTTTTACCACATATCCATAGGTGCAGGGTTTATATTTTATTGGAATAAATTCATTATCATATCAATTAGCTAAGCATGACGGAATTTATCATATCATGCTCCGGGGGGTGGACCAATTCAAAACCTTGCTCAAGTAGGGAAACAACAGCTTGCAGAATCATCGTACTATATGGTTATAAATCTGCGTGAATATGGACAACTACTTTTTACAGTATTGTTAAGCTTAGATATATTATATCTCACCAACTTTTCTTGAGCAACATTTATTTGCAAAAACCCTAAATATACCCATATATATATATATATATATATATTGTAAAAGATAAGTAATTTTTAATAAAAATTTTGTGCACTGAACTATTCTTAAAAATGATAAATTTGACCACCCAACATTATAAATTATTAACTCATGATCAATAGTATTTTTGACAAAGTTCTAAATCTCTATATATAAAATAGAAAATTATGTATTAAAAAAACGCGTAGAGTCAGTGTGGCCTCGTGGAGAATTTAAATGACTTGAACCAAGACATGAACGAAGAAATCGAGATGGGGTCCATGAAGGAGCCCTAGACTTGATGCCCATCACACATTATTCAACACGTTCCGACTTGTAAGGAGTGGAAAAAATAAAGATGAAGACAACTTTTCCGTATGGCTAATACAAAAATACCGTACATAATCTACAGTTCTTGAAACATCACATATAAATAAAATGATAAACAATTTAAGTGCAATTAAATTTAAACCAAAAATTGACCAAATTCCGAAACAAAAATTAAATAATATGGTAATCCAGCAGTTGTCTGGTGGTAGAGTGGGAGACTTGTAGGGAGCGGATACAACAAGAGGACAGCGGGACTGCAATTTTTACTGGTTTAGAAGAACTTTAAAAATTCTTAGTTAAATAAATTAATTAGTTCTATTGAAAAATAAAATGTATTTATATAGTTAAAAAATAATATGTTTTATCTTTCATTAAGAAGAATTTGTGAATCTATTTCTGGAGACTTAGCTAACGTTTTGGACTCGAATCATTCAAAAAGTCTATCCCGACCACAAAAATTAAATTATATGGTAACCTAAAGATTAGTTTAGTGATAAAGTGTTTAAGAAGTGGATAAAAAATTTGCTCATATCTCAAATTAGCATTAATCAGAAAGCCAATCCTGATAGGTTTGTATTTTACTGACTTAGACTATATTTTTTTCAAATAAGGTTATGTATTTTAAAATATAACACTATAATATTAACTTGATTTTCAAGAAATTTTTTTTAATCGTAAAATAGAATTTTAAAGTATATGGTACTAATCCCATAAATTATAAGTCAATATGATAATTATTTTCACTATCTAGAATAGAATATTACAAGGGAATCTCAACGGGCCCAACAATAGAAACTCAGAAAACCATAGCTTCAAACCGTATAACGCGCTTGGTTTTGATCAAGTTGCATGTGGGGCCAGAGGAAGACCACGGACTCATCGTCCGTACAGGATCAACAATATCGTATCACTTCATATTGTGCGGATTTAGAATTATTTCTCACGTAATTATAATACATAATTTTATAATAATATTAATTTTTTTAGGTGGATTAATTAATTTTTAGACAAAATATATTGAAGTCAATAAAGAAAATATATAAATATTTTTTTTATAAAAAAAAAATGGAATTTAGTAGAAACTACAGCATTCACTAATGCTTTCATTAGATGTAAATTATAACAATAAGCTGCACTAGCCCACAGAAAATATCGCCAAACAGAAAACAATCAAAGCCAATAATGGTGGAACCACTTATACATAAGTATTAAACAGGTTTTGACTATTGAAAACTTGACAAACCTCAAGAATATTCAAGTCACTTGATGATAATGTTTATTCATTTAATTATATAGATTAAGCTTGATAATGAGGTTAATACCGGAACCACTTTGACATTAAACACATTGATGTAGAACTTTAGTATTTGTTGATAAATCAAATTAGTATATTATTCACGAAATATTTAGTAATATAAGGTAAAATTCAATGGTAAGTGATATTTATAGTTCACAACCCACACTTAAAGCCTTAAGGTTAAGATCACAATAATTCGATAAGACCCTTAACACGGACAGATGCGTTTCAGTATGAGTGGGGTAGCCTTCAAACCTTCAGACATAGTTTAAAATATATTGTTATTTTTAAATTGCAAAACCAATTAATTAAACCTTATTGTTTCCATTATTTTGATCTTTAAAATCATCTTAATTCCCGCTAATTTTAGTCTTTAAAACTATCTTAACTCCTCGAACAAAATATTATCATGCCTGAATACTGGTCAAGAATTTAAATCCTAGTTAATTAGGAGTTCACCATTAATGGTAGGGCATGAAATTGAATGGAGATGGACAAAAAGTAAAGCTGACTTGAATGTATAGAAAACATAAAATAATTGAATTTTCCTTTGTTGTTTTTTCTTCAAAATATTAAGGTGAACCTGGTCAATAAGACAAACCAAGCTTGGAAAAGACGAATCATATCATGACAGGTAAGATTTATGGGAAAATTCTTGTTGGATGAGCTTTGTCTTCAAGTCTATCCATGCCCTCATTTACATTGGCCCATGATCCCCCATCCTAGTGGAATGTACCCATTATAACTCCCCCTTACCTATGTTACATACATTGATTATTATTGCTATTATTATTTTCATTATTTTGCCCTTATCTGATGTTGATACTTCATCAGATTCTACTCTATTATTTGTTGTTGCTTTTAATACAGCCAATAAAATTTCAGATAAACATTAGGAGAAAGAGAGAAGGGAAGTATAGATATCCCGTCATAAAATCATAATGTAAAGAAATATTATGAGCGAAATTCAATAATTTATCCACATTATTTTATTATAACTGTATTAATAACTAAAAATTATTACATTTTACTCATAATATCATAATGTTACGTAGAAATCTATCTCAGAGAGGGAGGGAGGCCATGCTTATTGTCAGTAGTAGCAGCAAACCCTCAGGGGGGGATGAACTAATAGAAAAAACAAGGTCCACTAGTCATGTGAACCCCATCAACTTGCCTCATTATCTACACTATATTCTACCCCACCCCACATACACAACACAACCCACAACACATACATAATACATACATACATACTACTTATGAATCTTCCTAGTTCCTTACCATCCCTTCTTGGGGTTGACCCACACTTTACCCACACTTCTTCATATATATCTTCAAATTTTTTCTCAACACTACTCTACAATTTGTACTTAAATGCTATATTTATATATATATATATATATATATATATATATATATATATATATATATATATAATACTATTGTTTAATGTTATATATTTTAATATTATTATTATTATTATTATTTAATATTACATGAGAAAACTTTGGGCAGCTATAGCTAGCTCCTATATATATTCAACCATTCTATTAACAACCAACTCATTCCAACCAACACTTGTCTACTCTTCTCTTCTCTTCTCTTTTCATCATCAAACTTTTCAAATTAAACCTTTCTTTCTTACTTCAGTATCTTGAAACCTTGTAATATCTATCTATAACAAACATGGATGGGAGTTGCATAGATGAGAGCACAACTAGTGACTCTCTATCGATTGCGCCGCCGTCAACGACAACTTTGACGGTAAAAAAGTCACCGGAAAGTCTATGCAGGATGGGGAGTGGAACAAGTGTGGTACTAGATGCTGAAGGCGGAGTCGAAGCCGAGTCGAAAAAGCTTCCATCATCAAGGTTCAAAGGTGTTGTACCTCAACCTAATGGCCGATGGGGTGCACAGATATATGAAAAGCATCAAAGGGTTTGGTTAGGTACTTTCAATGAAGAAGAAGAAGCAGCTAGAGCTTATGATATCGCAGCTCAACGCTTCCGGGGCCGCGACGCGGTGACGAACTTCAAAGCCTTGTTTGAGACTGAAGAAGATGATATCGAATCAGTTTTTTTGAATTCTCATTCAAAGGCTGAGATTGTGGACATGTTACGTAAACATACTTACAATGATGAGCTTGAACAAAGTAAACGAAACTATGATATGCATGGAAATGGCAAAAGGGCATGCAAAGATGGGCTAGCCGGTTCAGACCGGGTCGCGAAAGCTCGCGAACCGCTCTTCGAAAAGGCAGTCACGCCTAGTGATGTTGGCAAGTTGAACCGGCTCGTTATACCTAAACAATACGCTGAGAAGCATTTCCCTTTGCAAAGTGGAAACACTTCCAAAGGTGTGTTGTTGAACTTTGAAGATATGAATGGGAAAGTATGGAGGTTTCGATACTCTTATTGGAATAGTAGCCAAAGCTATGTGTTGACAAAAGGGTGGAGCCGGTTCGTGAAGGAGAAGAGTTTGAAAGCCGGTGACATTGTTAGCTTTCAACGTTCTACCGGACCGGATAAGCAGCTTTACATTGATTGGAAATCAAGAAATGGCTCGCCGGTTCTTGTTGTATCAAACCCGGTTCAACCGGTTCAGATGGTTAGACTATTTGGGGTCAACATATTCAAGGCACCAATGAGTGGTGTTGTTGATGGTATTGATATTTGCAGTGGGAAAAGAAGTAGAGAAATGGAGTTATTGTCGTTAGAGTGTAGCAAGAAACAAAGGGTTATTGTTGATGCTTTGTAACATCAAGTAAATTTACTTTTTTTTTTTTTTTTTTTTTGTTTTTTTTGTTTTTGTGTGTGTAGATGTTGAGAAAAAGGACGGTGAAGGTGTTGTTGCAACTTGCCAAACTTCAAGTGTATATTATTAGACAAATAGGCATGAATAGAGTTGTACAACCTTTAGTTGGAACAAATGGAAATAGGAAAATAATGTCAACTTGTTATTTTCAAAGTTTTGATCTGTTTCATACTATCTTTCTATTTTTAATTAGTAGCATTTGTTAGCTTCTAAACTATATACTTTAGATTAATTTACTTTCTAAAAGTATCTCCATGTGTTGGCATAAGGACTTTTTCATTTGTGTGTGTTTGAGAGAGAGAGAGATTGAAGAAATTTAGTACGTGAAATAGAGAAAAATATTAGGCGTTTGATCATTTGAACCATATAACACTCACATATTATCGAGGGTGTGAGGGCTGTTAGCTGGATCCAAAAGTTTTCATTCATAGGGGTGGGTCATTGATACCATGGGCAATTATCGAAAGACAAAGAATGTACTTTTACTGATTACCAGGGGCGGAGTTAGACCAGGCCCCAATATTTTTTAAATTTTTATTTTTTTGTAATATCGTTAAAAAAAATTATTATTGTTAAAAAAAATTATATAGTATCGTTTAAAATAAATTAACGTTCCTCTTATTTTTTTCCCTTGTTATAAATATTTTTATTTAAATCTTGATCCTCCAATTTTAAAATCTTGACTCCCGCTTACTGATTACATGAATGCTTATAAACTTTTAGTCATCCGAGATGTACAAGAGATTTGACAATAATTGGCATCACAATTAATTATTTCACTTATCTATGATTGCAATACAGAAATATAAAATTTTAGATCACTTTATCTGGTCATATCTTCTGAGAATCCGCACACAGATCAGTATCAGAATTACATGGAATTCAGATACAACAAGTATTCTTGTTTAATCCCAAGGGTTTAGGTTCTGTTTGTCTTAATTGCGAAATTTCAATTTTTGAGTTGTAAAGTTTTTACAATAGAATTTTTGTTAGAAGTGTTATTGAACAAAAGACATTGAATGTTTGATATGTGTTAGACAATGTTGAGCTTTTAAAAATTTTGAGAGTAATATCGGATTTTAAAAAATATAGAGTGGTATATTTGTGAGAAAAAAAAAACTGCTTCCCACATTATGGAAAACAGTTTCAGAAAAATATTTTTTGAAAAACTCCAATTTGGAGCTTCTCATTTTTCAATTTTTTTCAGATTCAACCTTTATCTAAAAATAATTTAAAAAATGGGTCAAACAAATTAGTTCAACTTCTAAACTCACATGAAGTGATTTTGAGTGTCTAAAAGTTAGGCTAAATAGAGCCTTAGTGATCTAATATTTGGCATGAGTAAGAGACATATGTTTCAGTTTCAAATTGATCAAAAAGCTAACTTTTTTTTGGGCTAGTCCACGTGAGCTTTATGCTTGATTAACCTAAATCTTGCTTCATTCAAACGGATTTATATATTTCAGAATTTGACACCTCTATTGTGATCCCGAAAAAAGTTTCTAAGGGGAATTTCTTGTCGTCATCAAAAAGAAAAAAATATCATTTGTTTGGTCGAATTAGAACTTTAGCAAACAGTCCTTTTTTTTATTATACATCACAAATGCCCCTTAATTTTTAATGTAAAGCCTCATGTAATAAATAATGTTCCGAGCGTTTGGCTTCTGTTCTGAAGTGCTCTTTAGATGCAATTAAGCTTTCGCCAAAGAAATGGTGAAAAATCCTCATACAATTGATTATATTTTAGCATTTCCTTTGATATAAATTAAGAAGAAAAAACTAAATCCTAATTATTAAAAATGTAAGTATATGAGAATGATTCTTATATTGGTAGTAGTGATGTATGAGAAATTTAATTCTCGAGTATAGAGTCATTGAACAGCCTAAGGGCACTCAAACTAGAATATAGGAGACCCCTGTGAATTGGATACACAGTCTAAATCTTGACAAAAAAAAACAAAACAAAAAAGAAAGATACAGAGTCTAAATGAAGATTTCATAGATATTCATTAAAAAATTACCATTTTCTCCCATGAGTTTGCGGTTTTATTTTAAATTGGCCCAAGTGAAATTTTTGTATTACTCCGATTCTTTAACGAGAGTTGATGAAGTTAGGAATTTGTAAAGTTATAAGTATGAATTTGTGTATTAAAATTTAAAAAATGAAAAAAAGACAAATTGATAAAATTATTTGACGCAACCCTTAGTTTTCATACACAATACAAAATGAACATTAATCTTGCTCAGGTTTCAGTAACTTGTAAAAAAAAAATCTAGACTCTTTTTTTTTCTGATCAGGAAAATATACATATAAAAAAAAAATCTAGACTCACTACATCAAAACTAGTGAAAGAAATACTTGGGTTAGGAGCCTGAATGAAATTTTTTTTCCTAGTGAGACTATAACACATAAATTTTCAATTATACGAATTATTTTTCAGTTGGAACTAATTAATTTTTTTAACTGAAAATATATAATCTTTTTAATTTGTTTAAAAAATCATAGTTTTTTTTTTTTTTTTTGGAGCTATGGGAGCTCCCTAAGGCACCGATTGGTATACTGGAAAGAAGTTTGGAATGGAATGACATTTCCAATTATTTTTTATTCCCATGCTTGGTATAAAAGAATGAACTGGGGAATCTTATTCCCAAGGTAATCACATTCTCACGTATATGGGAATAGCCATTCCAGAGCAAACCCATGGGAATGGGCCATTCCCATGTATTTGGGAATGAATTTGACTATCATACCCTCATATTCAATAATAATAAATAAATAAAAATAACAATAACAAAAATAATAATAAAATAACAATAATAATAATTATTATTATAAAATACTAATTATTATTATTTTAAAAAAAATAATAATAATAAATATAATATAATATAAATTATTAATAAAAAATAATAATTATTATTATTATTAAAAAATTATTATTTTTATTTTTATTTCTAATGATAATAATATAATAATAATAATTATTATTATTATTATTTTAATTATTATTATTATTATTATTATTATAAAATATTTTTATAATAATAATAATTATTATTATTAAAAAATAAATATAAAATAAAAAACTAAAAATAAAATAAAAATAAAATTAATAATAATAATAGTGATTGAAATAATCATAATAATATAATAATAATTAATAATAATAATAATAATAATAATAATTATTATTATTATTATAAAAAGTTATTATAAAAAAATATTTTTATAATAATAATAATTATTATTATTAAATAAATAAATATAAAATCAAAAACTAAAAATAAATATAAAAATAAAAGTAATAATAATAATAATAATCAATAAAATTAAAATAACAAAATAATAATAATAATAATAATAATAATAATAATAATAATAATAATAATAATAATAAAAGCAAAAACTAAAAATAAAATAAAATAAAAGTAATAATAATAATAATAATCAATAAAATTAAAATAACAAAATAATAATAGTGATTGAAATAATAATAATAATAATAATAATAAAAGAAAAATCTTGTCATAATTTTAATAGTATAATAATAAAAGGGCAATCTTGTCATATTATATAAAGCATTCCCATTACTACTCTTCATTCTTAAAACATACCAAACATGTTATTCGTATTCCCAAGTTCATTCAATTCTCAGTTTCATTCCATTCCTTGGCCCATTCCATTCCTATCCAAATCTATTCCAGTATACCAATCGCTACCTAAGTTGTCACTCTCAATCTAGCTTCATTAATTTCTTGGACGATAGATGCATGAGAATTTTACCCACTATGGTTTTTCCCAGTTGTAGTTCAAGGCTCAATTTTATTATTTTCATGTTTTTTATGCATGTGAAAAAGACTATGTTATCCTTAGGCCTGATCATAACTCTAACCATCTAAAACTCCCTTAGGGGAATTTGGGTGGAAAAGAAAAAGATAACTTTATGAAGGAGTTTGGTTTTTATTAAATTATTATTTCATCGAAAAATTTAAACTATTATAGTGAATTTATTATATTTTTTATTTTTATCACGGTCTTGCACGTGCATGTAGAATTTTTAATTTAGCTACACACGTAGACAATCTTAATATCTTTAAATGGGTAATGTAAGACTTGAACCCAATTGTCTGTTGGTAACTTAGGCTTTGGTAATTTAATAAATTATCACATAATCTAAAAGTTTAAAATGTTAAAGAAGAATATATTATATTTATTCATTACCTTCATTAGTTTTAAACAAAAATTCATGGAGAAAAATGTCTTTTAATTTGAAAAACTACAAACCTCTAATGGTACACATAGTAGTGGCCTTTTCTCTTCTCAATTTTTAGTGACTGTTTGAATGATATGCTACCGTATATCCCCCAATATTGCTTCAATTACTGGTCAAGTTTATCATGAAAAGAGTCGTGAGGAAAGAGCTGACTATATAGACCTCTTTATAAGAGGAATTTCCTATATATTGTACCAAAAAATGCTAAATAAAGTGCATAAAGTTGAAATGATAATGCCAACCGGGCCATTATTACTTGGATTCAAATATAAACGTCCAATTAATTGTTGAATCATGTTATATATCGTTAATTCGTCCATTTTACAATTTGGTGTTTTTACCTAATTTGTACTATATATATATAATTAAATGATATTATATATCTTTTTCCTAACATGTCACTCCTATCTTTACAACAGTTTGGAATGACAAGCACGAAAAATTATATCATGTGAATCATGATGACGTTACGAGATGATCTAAATCTAAATGGTCATATTAAGTTAATATGAGGTAAAATCCCAATTTTAAGCACAATTATCAAAATATCCCTAAGATGGGATATGGAAAGAAGCCCACTAGAGACCTCAGTCCGAGGCCTACCTGCCCCGAGACCCGAGGCCCAGTCTGTACAAATAAAGCGGTATTCAAGGGCTCGGGAATAAGGACAAATCTTAGAGATCTCGGAAAAAGTTATTATAACTAACTCTGACACAATCGCAGAGAATCAGATAGAAGAGAGAAAATAAAATCTCCTACAAAGGTATAAATAGCACTTTCACCCTTAGAAAAAGATAAGTCATACACTCTATACATTTTTCTTCAAGCTTATCTTTCTTCTTCATCAAACAAATTATTAACTTAATCGTTGGAGTGCTAACGTGGGCCAAACTTACAGTGTTCATCTTGTAGGATACAGGCCAATCAGGCTGTCCGAAATTTTTTACCTTCACATAAAGTTTTTATTAAGATGATAGCGCAGAGGAAATGCTTTGAAGCCTGTGCACATTAGTTGAAACGAATAACTTTGTCGCGCTGTTTTAGCAATATTCACTGACAACTTTCGCATACCATCTTAGTAAATTATGGTATTTTGAAATCAGAATCATATCATGGATGATTAGTCTTGAATTAGGTGCTTACTTGTTATAGCTGCAGATTCACGCATTGATCTTGTGAAAAAGGGAGGAAAAATAATAATAATAATCTGCACAGAATCTTGCAAGTAATTTAGCCTTGAAATGCTATGAGATCTGTTCTTTTAATTATTGTTAATTAAATATTTTCCATCTGTATTGTCAATTGCATACCAGACAATATTTTCTCCAAGGGTTATTATTTATTTTTATATTTACGTATCTATTAGTCACAAATAAATCTTAGTGAATTAACTAATTAAAATCCAAGATTCTGACGACCCCAAAGGGTTAGGCGAAGTGATTTGATAACAATTCGCTATGATTAAATGTTTTAAATTTAAACTTATATTATCCCATTACAAATATTAAAATTTTGATTTTAAACTTATACCCTCTCATAAAAATATTATCAAACCCTACGGCTATGTGACCTGGATGATATTGCAATATAGAACTTATAACTTTCAGATAAATCTAATGTGGTCGTGAGTTCCTTGTCGACAAAATGAAAATAATATAAAATCTAAGGTTGTGATGGTAGCATGAGGGTAGGAGGGATTCATACCTTTGATCATCAGTATGACCATGCTGCTCTGCGAAGAAAAATGTCAACATCATTAGCTTATCTCTAAATATATAAATATACATTTAAATATATATTTGGGAGAAAATATGGACGCTAATGTAGTCAAACAAAGCCATTCAACTCAAATTTTACTTTATTATTGTTCAAATCTGTACCTAATTGAACTCCAAAAAGCTAGCAACAATTGGCCATTTTTATATAATATTAGACGTAATTTCTAGATGCATGACTCAATGTTTGGATTGAGGGGACGAAAATGTCAAAAGGTTTCATTAACGTTGTTTAATTCTTCGACTATGTAATCCAGCTAAGGTCAATGTGTGTTTTGAGTATGTGAACTTTCTTCGAAACTTTGCAGAGCTCATCCACGTTCTAGACATAAATATAAACAAAGAAATCTATAAATCTTCATTAGCCATTGATTGAGGAAAATCAATACACGCCTAACTTGTTTTGAATATTTTATCTTGATCTGGATTTAACTAATTTCAACTGTACAACATAAGATAATGAGACTCCTGTTCCCAGATATTATTACGTTTCGTGACGATTAGGGATGAATTTATATTACCGGGGTTGCAGTCATCATTGGTTCTACAAAATCTTTTGAATTTTTTATTTTTTTCAATGTATGTAGTATGTAAAATTATTTAACTCTCATTACAAAACCAATTAGTCTTTCGGCTAAGGAATGAAAAATCTTTTTTCTATTACATGAATTCAATTTTCATCTCATCCGGAAAAAAAATCAGCTCTTTCTCAGTATTATTGTCTTTGTAAAATTATTTAACTCTCGTTAAAAAAACTAGCTAATCTCCACTTATAACGTATTTTAGATCCGCTCTTGATCATAATTTGAAGATCAGTGACGTGTGTGATTAATTTTAGTGTAAACGTAGAGAGTCATGATCTTATTCATGTACTTATCAATGAAGGAACAACTTCTAACATCTAGCTCTGTGGACATGGGAATCCTATTCATATCTGTCAGGCAACTTGTCGTTCGGCATCTAGTCTTGTTCTTGAGTTTACTTAATAATGATATCCCCACATATATATTTTAAGTGTCTCACTGCCTCAATGTAATCCTAGTCCTCTTCTTTTTTCTTGTGATTTAAGATAGCTTGAAAAATAACCACCTTCAAGGTCAGTTTGTTTAACCTAATAGAACACTCTCGATATCCTCCGATCTCAACCAAGAATCTAATGACGTATGCTAATATTGTAAGAATTCTTTCTGTGCAAGATCACATGGGATCTATGTAATAAAATAAATTCAAAAATATAACAATTCAAACTTAAAAAGATGACTTATCTCAAAACACTAGTCTGTTAGTGAAGAATTTAAGTACACAATACGGATCTTCATAAACCGAATAAAATTTAATAATAATCTCGTAGTATGTGGAAGAGTTTGTAAGAATTAACCACGTTTGTTTCACCATTAAACAGCCGCGAATCGAAGTTCAAAGTACGAATTTGACTTTGAACTATATGTTCACAACTTAAGAGCCTGATGTTTATACATAGTAAACATGGTGAATTTAAGGGAGATTGAGAGAGAGAAAAGGATAGAAAGACAGAAGACTTTTCTTCTGTTATCTGAGAACTTACGTACGTTCTCTTTTTTTCTTTTTGGATATAGTGGTAAGTTATTTACATAACTTCCCACAACTCCCTTTTGACCCATACTAAATGGGTCGGGTCGAGTCAACCCGCATTGGGCGACTCAACCCTAAAATCCAACATCTCCCACTCGCACAAGATGGGTAGACCCATATCCACCACTATATTTCTCTACGACCTTGTCGGGAACCACCATCAAATTCATACGGGCAAATAAGTCGTGCAACTCGCGAGCACACAACAAGTGGAAGCTCAGACCATGCACCTGTTAAGGATGACATGGAAGCTATGGTCTTCAACGGAAGAAAAAATCTCGATGTACCCTAGACCAATTTAAGTTCACATCAGTCAACACACACCATATCCCTCGTAGGCTATGTTTGACCTTTAAATCTCAAACATGTATTCATAGTTATGTTCAATCACAAAGATTGTTCAATCACAGAGATTGTATAACTGGTCGACCAATGAACACATGTAGCGCTAGATGCAAACAGTTTTCCCTTCGCTCAATATCTTTCTAAATCAAGTCAACTGCTTTCCCGGACATGTCTCATATAATCGAATCTAACGTGATCTTTAGGCAACATACCAAAGTAGCTAACATTGAACTTGACCTATTAGAATATGAGTGTAGGTCACTAAGAGTATCTCAAAGAAGTATTTATTGTTTCAAGGACTCACATAGTGGTGAAGTAGGGATCCATTCACCCACTTTTTTTTAAGGTCGCAAAGCACACATGGTATGAAACATGTGTTACAGTGTGACTTCCCTTATAAGGGGCATATGTCTTTACCTAAATCAAACACCGTACAGATCTTGGTCTAGTTATCACTCAGAAACTAACCTGAATCCTCGAACTTAATACACTTAGTAATCAAGGTTTCAAATCTGGTTACAAACAGGTTATATGGACTGTGGGAATCCATATCGACCTCATGTCAGTCTTTAATTGTAACATATACAATTAAGAGGTCTCATCTTAATATTGTCACAAAAACC
This sequence comes from Ehretia macrophylla, assembly GCA_037974665.1. NCBI lineage: Eukaryota > Viridiplantae > Streptophyta > Magnoliopsida > Boraginales > Ehretiaceae > Ehretia > Ehretia macrophylla. The sequence continues at coordinate 67,959,143 of CM075767.1, forward strand.
AATTCCAATCCAATACTTAAGGCGACGTATCTTATATGAGTATAGTATTTCCCAACGAATACTAACCAACTCATATCGTCTCATCTCTGCATGTTCTCATTGCGCCAAAGGCGATTGCTCGTGTGAGAGAGCCAATCTCATCAACCTATCGACATACTTTTCGATGCCAATCTGTGCTACCATACTCATACTCTATTTCTTCTAAACTTGTCACAAAGACAAGGCACTAAAAAACACATGAAGAAAATTTTGTTCACTACGAACTGGCATCAAATACTCACCAGTATGAGTACATTAGTAATTGCACATCACTTTATAGAACATCAATATCAAGTCATATGCAATCCTAGAGATTCTATTGCAACAAATATATATCTCTGGATATGGACTTACCGAGTGGGTCACTGCCATCTCATGCTTAGATGAGTGTTCCACAGTCACATCTTTTTATGACACAAAGCCATAATGTCTATGTATTAGGTTTTGCCTTGAAATATAAGATCCTTAGCATAGGCAATGGATAATTAGTGGACACAATAGATCATCATTGCCCATCTAGCAACTGACTCATCTGAAGTCCATCATAATCTCTCGAGGCATACTGCCTTTTGCATAGTTGTTGAGCATGCCACAAGCTCAATTTCCACAGTTGACAATACTATGCATATTTGCTTCTTGCTATTCCACGAAGTAGTGCCATTGATTAACAAGCAAGCATGTCAAGAGGTAACTTTACACTTATCTGGGTCACCACCCAAATCAGCATTTGTGAATCTCTACTAATAAATATCAAGATTTTAATGGCATTGGAAAAATCTAAATTGCCTTTCAAATAGCTCATGATCCTAATGACAACGATGCAATGAACTTATCAAAGATTTAATTGGTAACAACTTACCAATCTCACAGCAAAAACAAATATCTAGCCATGTATAAACCACAGTATATACTAGGCTACCCATGGTGCTTAAATAAAGAACATTTTTATCTCATCAATCTATTCTGGCATTTGGAGACACGTCCCTTGGCTTAGGCTTTCACCCTCGGCTATAGGAGCAGTTATAGGTTTGTAGACTTCTACGTAGAGTCATTCAAGAACTTTTTTGACTTATGACTCTTGCAACAAAACAAGAATCTTTAAAGTGATCCCTCAGGATCTTGACTCTAAACACATAAGTTACTCCACCAATGTCCTTCATCCCACAAAGTTGAGGATAATCACATCCTAATAGTGATTATATAATCCTTGTCATTTTTTGATCAATAATATAATCTATCTAGAGATATAGAATCACATATCTACTCTCAGATCAATTGACATATACATAGATGTCTTATTGAACCATTTTAAGATCATACAAAATGAATTCTTCTTGCATTTCTCCACTAAGAAACATCACATTTATATCCACTTGATGTAAATCACCTTTACATCCACCTGATGTAATTCGAGGTTCAATTGGGTGACATGATCAGAAATGGATGGATTGAACCGGTAGTGAAACGAACTCACATTGATCACGAAACTGATTCAAGTTGACCATACCGATATTACTATTGCAAGTGAACATGATCCACAAACCGGTTAATGAAGCGAATTCACTTTGATCGCAAAACGGATTCAAGTTGACCAAAACCAAACTGGTGTTTATCTCCCACTTGGATCAGTGAACGAAAGCAAGTCCTCATTTCAACTGAAAAATCGTGAGAAATAGGACTATTAGGAGCATTCAATTTAGATAACTGAATCTCCTACTAGAAAATTTTATATCCAAGAATGTTGAATACAGACACATTCCTACTCTCTATTCATCAATGAACATTCCCTTTGGAGCGTTCAAAGTACCAAATGAAAATACACATATTTTCTTACGGTTAAAATTTCTCAAGCTTATGAAAACTATTATGAAGAAAAGTAGTCAGCTCCCAAGGTCATAAGTCATTGCAGACCGGTTCACTACTTGTTCATGACTCATAGGGAGTTGAAGTGACTGATTTGAAAGGCACTTGGTTAAGTGTATATAAATATGACAATTACGAATTCCCAACACAAAATTGACAAATTTATATGGGCCATCATATACTTAACCATGTCCGATAAGGTTTTATTCCTTTTTCTACAACTTCTCATAGTTGCGAAGTTCCAGGAATTAGCTCTCATGCTATACCTCTTTCATCACACGTTTTTTGAACTAATCAAATAGGTATACCTAAACACAGTCGGTTACCAAAAATTTCATTTTATATTTGTTCGATTCTCAACAAGTTTAAAATTATATCCAAAGTAATCAAAAGTTTTGGACTTGTGAGAAAATAAAAAAGACAAGTCCATAACTTACGAAATTGTAAGTGATAAAACACCAGGCCTCATGCCATGTCCTAACATTCTTTGGACCATAAATTTTGGGATGACTTAATTGCAATGAAAAGTTAGCTCGCAAGCCTTTTTCAAACATATTTATTGTGGAGTCCTTGGCTAGGAAACTTTCACACAAGGGCAAATAGAATTGTGCTAATCACAGACTCAAAAGACCTTCTCTTGCGAGTCTGTTCATTCTATTTGCCCTATATGCCTAGCTTGCTATGCTACAGATCTTAACGATGTAACATTAATAACACATACTTATATAGCAATGGTTTTAATGTTCAACTTGTTAAACAAGAAAATACCAACCTCAATATAGCCAGATCCATAGTGAGTATTTGACTGAGTACTAAATATACGAAGTTAAAAACCTAATTGAAAAGAGATTTAATGCACAGACCAAGCCTTTTTTTAAAATCCAGAGCACACTTGACATCATGGAAAATAGAATTTGACCATCACTAAGCTGTAGTTAACAAGTACCAATGCCCTTGACTTCAACTCTCAAGGTATTTTCCATAAATATCCACCATGATTCGCCGAAAATCTAATGGTATTACACAAAAGCTCCTTCATTTCTAGTTATGAGGTTAGACGCTTAGTCTTCGGCTCAAGGCAATCCCTAGCTTAGTGACCTTTCCTATGACAATTGTAGCACATAGCCATCACAATGTTGAATCGCACCTGTCACATACGTCTTACCCTTTTGGTATTATCGGTTAGCTTATATTTCCTATTTGTCATTGGAGTCATTGCCTCTTGTGCTTGGATCCACATGACCCTTGCTTATTGGACTCAACTACATAAGCTTGACCAATAGTCTAGTTAGGTAAGAGGTGTTATATACAGACTCCAAGGTAAGCTCAATGTTTGAAACGTCTTAACATTCCCATTGTGCATCATGTTGACAATTTTGCGCACCCAGCTTAGATGGAAATGATTCGATGACAACATGCACTTGTTGTTCATCAGTGAAAAATGTGGCCAACTGCCTTCGATTCTCAAATTATGTTCGACATCTCAGAAATGCTACCTCTTAGTAGTATTAGGACGCTTCTAGCATATCATGTCGAACATGATTATAAGCTGACTGACTTAGAAATAAAAATTCCACTGAACTTCTCTTTCAAGCTTTCAAAATCCCCACATTAGTAGGTTTTACTTCGTAATAAGTATTGTGATATTATGCACAATACTCAATAACGTGACACGAGCAATAGCATTGTTTTTAACCTGATAGGTCTTTACCTCAAATACTGAGTGGTGTTATCACCCTAATGGTTCACCAGAACATAACTCAGTATTTCAAGCACCTATTTGCTGCACAAGGATATTCTGAACTTCATGATGCCACATTTGCAATCATCACCGTTCATTTTTTCCTTCAGCAATTTTGTGGTTATCATAAATAACCACAACATAGACATCGCAGATGTTCAGTACTTGCACATTTACATGTTTAATTCTACTTGAACAAGTATTTAAATATAATAAAGTGACATAAGATATAGTACCAATAGATTGTAGTACAACCTGCCAAATTCTATATTCAAATGTCACAATTATCACAATTTACTCTTATTCGAGTAGAAACATTAGTTCCGTATATGAATTACATAAATTCACATGTGTGAGAACTAATAGTTCTAGATTAGAATCACAATAATTCCAATCTTAGAACTCCCACTCAAATAAAGGATTAATAAACTAATTATTAACATAAGCAACATATGCTTATGATAACAACATGAATTAGAAAAATGTTTAACATATAAACAACTAACAGTGTTAGGCAAAAAGAACTACTCCTCAATGTTCTCTTTTCTTTTATAATTGTTGTGGTCAACCAGAGTTGACACATTCAATTCTTTTAACACATATGGACCATGAAAATTGGGCATGTAGAAGTTGTCTCAAACTTATCGAGACCTAAAAGATACAAATTTGGTTCTACGTGTGTTAGGAGGAATGAGAGTACATTTAACACTACACATGAAATCACGTATGACTATCACATGCTCATAAAAAAAAGGTTATTCCATTAAACATTTAATATTACACATAATCATTAAATGTAAAACGATCTATAGGATAATTATTTTGGGCTTACAACAATGTGTGTTCATATGGTCAGTAGTGTTGGAAGTATTTATCGCAGTTTGTTTAACTCGCTCAATCCTCAAATGACCACTAAATTCCTCGGGAAAATAAACAACTTTAGTACATAATGGTCCAATCAAGTAATTTCAAAAATTAATAGTGCACATAGCATCTATTAATATTGTACACAACAAGTTGTATGATGAAATGACATAAATTTCATACTATGAAATGAAATTATAAAACAATTCATGTCACTTGTTGCAAAGATTCCAACGTAATTACACAAATTTCAGAATTTAAATGAAATTACAAAAAATTCATGCCCCTAATCACAAATATTACAAGGAAATAACATAAATTTTAGGCATTTATATGAAATTACAAAAATTTCATGCCTATATTGTAATAATTACAATTGAATCACAAAGAAATTTGGGCAATTAAATGAAAAAACACTCATGATTTCATGTCAAAATTGAAATTAAATTTAAATTATGTACTTACTATGCGAGAAATAGGAGCCAAAAACACAATTATCACAAAGATAATGGCCTTAATTGACAACATTGGGGTCAAAAATGATATTATCACAAAGATAATAGGCCAAAAGAAGAACATGAGATATAAAACTAAATTACCACTAAGGTAATGGGCCATACCAAAAATAATACATAGTTATGGGGTTAAACTATAAATAATATAAAGTTTTGAGGTCAAACCGTAAATAATGCTAAGCTGTGGAGGTCAAACCATAAATAATACAAAGTTATGGGGTCAAACCATAAATAATACAAAATTATAGAGTCAAACCATAAATAACACAAAGTTATGTATTTATTTATTTATTTAAAAAAAATGCTAAGCCGAGCCGAGTCGTCACTGAGTCGAGCCGAGCTATCCAAGAGCCGAGACATCAAGCCGAGCCGTTAATCATGCCACCAGCCGAGCCATAAAGCTGAACCGTTAGCCGAGCCATCAAGCCGAGCTGGGAGCCGACTGTCACATGTGACTACTTTGGTAGGTTTGCTGAATAAAATAATTAATTAAAAACTAATTTTAATTAATTTCGTTTTTTTTATAAATATATATATATATATATATATATATATATATATATATATATATATATATATATATACAGGGGGCCACGTGGCCAAACCATAATATGCCACGTGGCCTAGGAACCAAATTCACATTGACGTGATTCAATGTCACAATTGAATCACGTCTGATCACGTCTAACAGACGTAAAAATTCCATCCTTTTTCCTTTTTTTTGTTTTTTTTTTAACTCTCAGCCATTAAAAGACGTGGCCACGTGGCAACCCATAATTGGGCCACATGGCCACCATGTCTAGACATGTTCTGCAATTTTACACGCTTTTCAATGTACCCGCACTACACCAAGAACACGCACTAGCCCAATATTTTCAGATTTACATAAAATCTTAAATGATTATTAACTTTCTCGTTTTAAAGCCAAATTTATCGTATTACATGTCTACGGAAAGCTTTCAACGAGCCCGTTCTAATAGTACCAAATACATAATTTTTGGAGCATGATATAGACATGAAAAAAGGCCAAAACAGTGACGAAAAAACGCAGAAAAAATATTATAATCAGTTTGACAATCAAACTTTAAAAATTCGTAATAAATTCATTACTTAACGAAAAATTATGAAATTTGCGCTATTAGAATCCTTGAAATGAGCAATTTCTACTAGTACCAAAGATACACATACTTATGATACTTCACAGAAATGTAAATTCACAATTATTATGTTAAAAATCGCTCAAAAACATGCATATACACATATGTACTGCAGAGAACAAATATCTATGAAGAACCAATGATTTGGCTCTGATACCAATGAAGAATTTAAATACATAATACGAATCTTCATAAACTGAATAAAATTTAATACTAACCTCATAGTATACGGAAGAGTTTGTAGGAATTAACCACGTTTGTTCCACCGTTAAACAGCTGCGAATCGGAGTTCAAAGTACGAATTCGACTTTGAACTATATATTCACAACTTAAGAGCCTGATGTTTACACATAGTAAACATGGTGAATTTAAGGGAGATTGAGAGAGAGAAAAGGATAGAAAGACATAATACTTTTCTTCTGTTATCTGAGAACTTACGTACGTTCTCTTTTTTTCTTTTTGGATATAGTGGTAAGTTATTTACATAACTTCCCACAACTCCCTTTTGACCCATACTAAATGGGTCGGGTCGGGTCAACCTACATTGGGCGACCCAACCCTAAAATCCAACAGTTAGATTTGAGAACCCCTTATACTTAAGAAGTATCCTTTGTAAGGGTGAGATTTCTATGTGGGATCATTACATTTCATCCCCCTTAAATTAAGAGTTGACACCCACGTCAAGCTAATCTATCGACACTGGCACGGTTGTAGCCCTTTCCCCCTAGCAGCTGCACTTGTCTACCAGTATTCAGTGTGACACTTACCATACCTTAATCCAGCCTATAATCACCCTATCAACACTAACCCGGTGGTAGTCATTTCCTCTTGGCGGCTGCACTCGTCTATCAGTATTCAGTGTGACACTTACCACACCTTAATCCAGCCTATAGTCTCCCCTCTATAGAGTTCACTCTCAATGAAAGCACAAATGTAACAAAATAAGCCCAAAAATATAACAACTCAAGCCCAAAGGGAGAGCTCATCCCAAAAGACTAGTCTGTTAGGTGGAAGGACGCCTTGTACTTAAGAAACACTCCTTGTGAGGGTGAGATTCCTATGTGGAAACATTACAATCTAGCCTAAGATTACGTGCAAGAGTTCTAACGCAGGCTCTACATCAATTAATGCGAGACCATATTTGTTATAGAAGGATATAGGTTGAAATTTAGAACTTTTAGTCACAATAAATCGTTAGCCGACAATTTCAGTAAACCCTTGGGCGCTATTGTAACTAATATTTGATTGGAGTATGACACCATTCTCCAACATTTTTGTGTCTTGCATTTCTGTAAATGATTTACCCGACAATATTTTGGTTTAACCAGTAGCGGTAAGAACATAAATAAATATATTCAACTAATTCCTTAATCTTCGTTTAAAATATCAAGATTGCATAACTAGATATTGAGAACGGTGCACCTGAATCCATAACGCTAATTGTGAGAAAACGAAATCACCTTGTAGAGAAAATTTAGGGCGAGATCTCCCACACATTAATCAAATCCTCTAATGGGTATCTCACAAGAGATGGGGAAATGAGGATGAAAGAATAGAATGATTAGCCTTGGGGACCAAGACGTTCTTTATATAGACAACCTAATTAAGATCTCACTAATCCTTAACCAAGTTGTTATTGGATACCGCACATTATAGAGTTCATACCAAATTAGATGTCTTATTAGGATCTACTAAAATAGATCACTTTCATTATCCTAATTAGAATAGAAGTTCAAATATAATTGTTAATAATTTGTAAGCCCACATTAGATTATTAAAATAACCCAACAATCTCCCACTTGGGCTACAAATTAATACCGAAGACAATTATATTTGATAACTATTAGTGCACACAAAATTGCTATCTATTCTTAAAACATCTTCCGAATCAATCTGGTCCATCTCCTATACCAGCATAAGACCAAAGCAGCCTTCGTTACATTATACCGTAACAGGACCCATCAATGATCACCATACCAAACATATTCAATGACATAGATCAAGTATGGATGTGTGGCTCGGAAACTACATGTAATATGATCTCAAACATGTTTATTTCCAATTGGTCCTAACTTTATTATGTAGTCAGATCAAACCTTGTCTTTCAGACCTTATGTTAAACCATAATTGAAAGATAAAACATTCAGAGTAATAAATAGAGATAAAACTATCAACTTTATTTTGCAGAAAACTGAACATACATAGTGTCAAAGAAAAGAACTGAAGACTTACATAAACCCCTACTAAAATTGCATACCATCAAATAAAACAACACCCATATGAGCAGTATACTCATGAAAGACCTTGGGTGGTAAACCTTTAGTAAGCGGATCCGCAAGCATGGAGTCTGTTCCTATATGCTCAATTGACACTATCTTACTCTGGACCCTTTTCCTTAAGGACCTAGACACTTGATAGATCTCTCAATGTTTTGTGATCCTAAAGAATCAGAATCAGAATACCTAATAATCTCTAACTGATTTGAATTCCGATAGGTGAGCATGTAACCTTATGTTCTCTATCAATTCTTTACAACCCATTTGTGTCTTAATTTCTTTATGATCCATTACAGGGTTCCTTAGTTACTGCCTAACATCTTTATTATGTATGCACAATATAGACACGTATATACTTGAGTTCTCTTATGATTCCCTACAACTGCTGCATAAGGGATCTTGTGAATTTCCTTAACTTTAACATCAACTTTTCTTTCAATTTCATTCTTGGGGCACTGATTGAGATTAGGAAGATAAATTTACTCCCACTGAACTTGTGATATACACAGTCATCAACTGCATTTACCTTAAAACTATACGAGATAATGACTTGATGAAACTGGTGATACCATTGACGGGAAGCCTGTTTGAGACCATAGATGGACTTCTTGAGTTTGCAAAGCATAGATTTTGAGTTATCGATACAAAGTCTTCTGTCTACACCATGTAAATGGTTTCCTCAATGTCATCATTGAGAAAAGTTGTCTTAACATCCATCTAATGTAGCTCTAAATCAAAATGAGCCACAAGTACCATTGTTGTTCTAAAAGAGTCTTTCATCGAAACTGGAGACAAAGTCTTTTTATAGTCAATATATTCATTCTGAGTGAAACCCTTAGCGACTAGATGCGCCTTATATCTCAATGTTGCCTTTTGGATCCCTTTTGGTTTTAAATATCCACATTCAACCAAAAGGCTTCGCACCTTCAGCCAATTTGACGAGATCCCAAACGTCATTGCCTTTCACGAACTTTATCTCCTCATTCATGCCATCGATCCACTTTTGACAATTGGCACTTTGTTTGACTTGTTGAAAGTTGATTGGATCATCCTCCATAGTCCCGATGTCAAATTTATGCTCTTGAAGAAATACAATGTAGTCACTGGAAATTGCACTTCTTCTTTCTTTAGTGGATCGCCTAAGTGACATTGCTTCTTGAGGTTGTTGGGTTTACTCTTCTAGAGCAACACCCTGATTTTGAGTGGGAAGTTCCATAGGGAAATCCTCATTGTTGTCTTGGACAATGTCAGTAGACTAATCATTGTCAATAATAACTGAAGGGAGAGGAATAGATTCATCTTCAAAGACAACATCCCTAACCTTATCTCCCCCCTCAAACTCAACATCCTTAAGAAATCTCGCATTTTTCATCTCAAAAAGGGACCTAATTGAGGGATCATAAAACTTATAACCCCTTGACCGTTCAACATATCCAACAAAATAGCAGCTAATTGTTCTTAAGTCTAGCTTCCTTTCATGTGGCCTACAAGGCCTTGCCTCAGCTGGACAACCCCAAATATGCAAGTGTTTTACATTAGGCTTATTGCCCAACCATAGTTCATAAAGGGTTTTAGTTACCACTTTACTAGGTACTCTGTTCAGTATATATGCTACAGTCTTTAGTGCCTTTCCCTAGAGTGATTCTTGTAAGTAAAAATGACTAATCATACTTCTTACCATATCTTTAAGAGTCCTGTTTCGTCGCTCAGCAACACCATTCATGCTAGGTGACCCCGACTTTGTGTATTGTAGGACGATTCTACATTCCTCTAAGAATTTGGCAAAAGGCCCTGGACATTGTTCACCTGATCCATCATATCTACCATAGTACTTGCTATCACGGTCAGATTTGACAGCCTTAATCTTCTTGCCCAGTTGATTCTCAACCTCAGCTTTAAAGGACTGTGACTTCACATGAATTAAGTATAAATACTCATAACGAGAATAGTCGTCTATGAATATGATAAAATACTGTTGACTATTCCACGAAACCGTAGGGAATGGACTGCAAATATCAGTATGTATTAGTTGTAAGACACCAGAACTTCTCTGGGCACTTAACTTCCTAATGTTTGTCTGTTTTCCTTTAATACACTCAACACACACATTATGGTACGTGTAGTCAAGGGGTTCAAGCATTTCGTCTTACACAAGTCTTTGAATTCTCCATTCAGATATGTAACCTCAATGTCTGTGCCATATGGTGGTGGAATACTCGTTTGTTAATTTACGTTTTGTACCTCTTGAAGTCGTTTGCAAGGTTTCATTAAATGAAGCAATGGTGTTTAACTTATATAGTTTATCAATCAAAGAACCAGTAACAACAAGAGTAGAATTAAGGAAAAGACTAATTTTATTATTTCCAAAAGAACAAGAATAACCGTATTTGTCCAAAACAGAAACATAAACCAAATTCTGCCTAAATGACAGTACAATATAAGTCTCTCTTAATTCAATAAAATGACCAGTCTCAAAAGATAATCTAAAGGTCCAAATGGCTTCAACCGGAACTACTTTGTCATCGTTCACATAGATAAATCTTTCAGCATCACTTGGTGGTCGGCTCCACAGGCAACCCTGCATCGACATACTTGTGTGAGTAGTAGCACCAGAATCTACCCACCAAGTATTAATAGGTACAGAAGCTAAATTAACTTTAGAACAAACCAAAGTGATAAGTGTACATTTCTTTACACGCCATGTGGCGTACTTGGAACAATCCTTCTTCACATGCCCAGGTTTCTTGCAAAATTAGCAGGTAGATTCCTTATCCTGACTCTTTTGTTGCTTATTGGGTTGTGATGTTTCCACTACAACATCTTTATTCTTATTCCATTTTCGCTTATTGTTCCTTGAAGTAGTTACCATATGAGCATTCTCAACAGTCTTATCTTGCTTCAACCTATCCTTTTCTTGCCCACAGTGTGAAATGAGCTCATTAAGAGACCATTTATCATTTTGAGTGTTATAACTCACAATAAACTGTCCACAGTGTGCAGGAAAGAATATGAGTACTAGATGCACGAGCAAGTCGTCAGACAGCTCTAACTTTAGTGACATAAGTTTTGACGCGATGTTAAACATCTCCATAATGTACTATGTTATGTTTCCTTTTCCTTTATACCTTATTTGGACAAGGTCAGCTAAAAGCTTTCTTGTCTCAGCCTTTTCGTTCTTAGCGAACGTTTTCTTTATTTCTGTAAGGAAACCCTTAGCAGTTACCTCGCCGAACATACCGCCCCTGAATGTTTCTGGAACACTGCACTTTAACATCATTAGACTAGGGCGATTAGAACGATCTCACTTCTCAAGGTTTCCTTTATCCTCAGTAGAATTTGTATCCGTAAGAGAAGTAGGTTGTTCTTTCCTTAATGCATAGTCTAAATCCATGCAACCGAGAACTAACATAACGTTTTCTTTCTTTCTCTTAAAATTTGTGTCGTTAAACATAGGAATTGAGTTGATGTTGGCAGTAACATTAGCAACAGTAGATGTAACTAGCAAAATAGATAACAAATAACATAAGCTCACTAATAAAATTCATGTTAAGACATATATATAAGTTAAAAACAAAATAAACATGTAAATGCAAGACATAAATTTTCATATAACTGTAGTGGTTGGTCCATTTAACAAGATACATAGCACAATATCAACGACCTTTCTTTGGGCCGATCGTTAACTTATAAGTGGTACTCTCCATATAGAAATCAAATGTTGATAATAAATCCGGTCAAATAATAAATCCGGTCAAACAACAACATTCCTTTGGACCGGCTGTTGTCCACTTGGAAACTTTAGAATTATCACACATTTATTTCCGCATATGTGTTTGTTATTTGGCCAATCAATGACCTTCCTTTGGGCTGATCATTGATCGCATAAACAACAAACACACACATCTTATTATCTCAAAATAAACTAATCTACGCAAAAGAGGTTCCTTTGGCAACGTTAAATTTCAATTAATTTATTCCAAGATAAAAGACATAAGGGTAGAATAAGATTCAAAAACAACAAAAAAAAAATAAATTAAAACCATAATTTGTTAGAATTGAACCTAACCAAATAGCTATATGGTTTTAGCGGTCCAAATTGACACAACTAATGGCGCAACCCTGGCAGTTAAGAGCTTCATTCTTAATTGTGAGGTCGCAGGTTCAAACCATGATAGAGGCTTGCGTTGGCATTTATTTTTTTTTGGGGTTCGAACCCAAGCCCTCAAGGTTCAAAAGCACGCTATTAACCACTGTGACAGCCACAACTATTGAAACAAATTGCGAACTTATAAAATATAAATGCTAAGCAACTGAAGTTGTCTTCAATATCCAGATCAGGCCGATGCGGTCCGTGTAAGCCCGAAATCAAACCCATCACACAAATAGCTCAATTTTCATATGTTTTTGCAAATAAATACTCTAATCCTAGGTTTTTGACGCCAAGGAATTCAATTTTTTGTCATCAATTTTACCAATTAATGAATAGATTTTACTGGATTAATAGATTAACCATCGGTTTTAAACCAAAAATTAGAGTTTTTAATTCTTCAAATTCATATAGCATAATATCATAGAAAATAACGTGTTATATGCTGAAAAACGAGCTATTTGAGATTCAAGAAAGTCTTTAATTCAAAGCTAACATGTGATCAAGATTAATGAAAATAAACTATACACATAATTATAAATCAAATCCTAAAACCATATGGATTTAACAAAAACATATAATCATGTGTATTAATCATATAAACACGAGAAATTCATTAATTAAAATCAACAAAATCAATTCTAATAATCTAACACGTATGTGGCTCTTATACCACTTGTAAGAACATAAATAGATATATTCAACTAATTCCTTAATCTTCTTTTAGAATATCAAGATTGCATAACTAGATATTGAGAATGGCGTACCTGAATCCATAACGTTAATTGTGAGAAGAAGAAATCACCTTGTAGAGAAAATAGGCCAAATCTTCCACATACTATTCAAATTCTCTCAATGGGTGTCTCTCAAGAGATGGAGAATTGAGGATGAAATAATAGAATGATTAGCTTTGGGGACCAAGACCCTCTTTATATAGACAACCTAATCAAGATCCCATTAATCCTTAACCAAGTTGCTATTGGATACCACACATTATAGAGTCCATACCAAATTAGATGTCTTATTAGGATCTACTAAAATAGATCACTTTAATTATCCTAATTAGCATAGAAGCCCAAATATAATTATTAATAATTTGTAAGCCCATAAAAGGTTATTAAAATAACCCAACAGTAGCCACCTTCCTCTACCACATATTTAATTTCTTGCACGCCCATGTGATGTCTCTACATAAGACAACATATTCCTCAATAATATAGCAAGCAATCCTCAGATAACAACTACTGGTACATAGTACGTATATACTGGTCATAAGTCAAACGTTAGTTTCTTAATTTTTGCAAATAAAAATCATGTGCCTTTTAAATTTAATCAACAAGTTATCGATGAACACGTAAGAGAGTTGCATAGAATAGCACGGTAGCAATCTATTGTAACTAAGGTTTCTAAGATTGGTAGAAAAATGGTTTGCCCATGGTATGCGAGTCATCAATAGACACTAGCGGGTTTACTCTAATATTTTCTAGTTAAACCCATAAATGATTGGTGAATGGTGCATACATTGATCTTTCAATATCTAGCACAATCATGATCCTGACATCATGTATGAGCAGTATCATTTGTCCACACATTCACTAGCAGATTTACATGGGGTCAGGAAGGGCTAGCAAATTGGCCAAAGAAGAAAAATAATACTTTTGCGTAATTTTTTTAAAAATAAAATATTTATGTATTATTGGTTTAAAAAATTAATTAGTTCGTACTGAAAAAAGTATATTTATATAATTAAATTTTTTTGTGTTTTAGTCATCATTGGGAAGAACTTGAGGATACGTCCCTACACATATTGCTGATTGTTCTCTAATGACTCTTAACCCTAAACCCATTAACGTTTTCTTAAATTATTTATATTAGTCAACTTATGTATATCTCGAACTAATTTATGTCATTTTTTAAATGTAAACATTTAGCACAACATAGAAAAAGAATCCAAAATAGGGAGTTTTGCTTTATTTGTTGCATTTTATCTCGAGTTTAAAAAAAAAGAAAAAAGAAGAAGATATATATCACAAAAACTAAAAGCTTTAGGGCCCGTTTGGAACAGCTTTTAAAAAGTGTTTTTTGATTTTTTTGTTTTTAAAAACTAAAAAATTTGTTTGGATGAATGGTTTTGCAAAATAGTTTTCAAAAAGTGTTTTAAAATTTCAATTTTCAAGAAGCAAAAAAACAAAACTAATAAAAGTAGTTTTTTATACCTTTTGAAATCAAAACAAGCAAAAACACGGAAAAGCTATTTTCATTAATGACATTTTCGTAATTATAACTAACTTTAATACCTAACTGCAAAACTTACTCAAACAAATATATATCTGCCACATTCTCTCTCTTCTTCCTTTAGAAACGCTCAACCACTCTTTGTTCTTCCTCTAGAGCTTATCCGATCTTAAAAAAAAAAAAAAAAATCAGATATTCATCTTCCTAGATCCTTAACGTAGATCACACAAAAAGGTCGGCTTATTTTAACTTCTCTTTTCATTATTTATTTTTTGCATATTTTGTCTAAATGACTTGTGTGTGTGTGTATGTATGTATATATATATATATATATATATATATATATATATATATATATATATATAAATCTGCTATATATTTGGTATATTGAGGACTAATATATTTACTGTGTCTCTGTGTTTATCTCTTTGCGTGTCTATTTCTGTGTTCTATATATTTGATATATTGGGGACTAATATGGCAATGGGGCCAAACAGATATTGAGACATTTCTAGTGGAAAGAAAAAGACGGAAATCAATTTACCATAACAGCGAAATCTAGCTTCTAACACGTCATATTTCCATAAAATACTAGTGCACTTATTACACTTTCTGGTTTTGTTCAGAATTTGGACATGCCTCAGCACTGAAAAGTGAAGACATAGATTTCGTAACACCTTAAGAAAATCAAAGACTGGTCATATGGCTATTAAAGGGGTGTTAACTACTTTATTAAACCTCTTGTCTTTTTGCTTTACACACCTTAAACCAGATGACTGAATATTAAGTAATATATTTTTAACATTCATTGAATATTAATGTAGCTAGATGACTGAATCTGTTTAAGAACATGGATCAATTAGCAGATGCATTCTATCTATTCCATATATCTCTTTAATCATATATATCTTCTCATTCATGTATAGAAGTATCTCATGTATGCATTTTATAAGGAAGATCTTGAAGGATTCTATCTAAAAGAGCTTTGAATATGAAACTGGAATTGGGAGAAAGGCCTGAAATAGTCTACCATATTGAGATTTCATGACTGCATTCTATCGAGAAAAGTTTCCATTTCGTGTAGACTGCTTACAGATTTATTGTTAATCCAGGTTTCAAGATCTAGTGGCCATTTCCTTTTATGATTTCGAATAACTTTTATGAATGTACATTGATGCATATTTATGTTTTTTTTTCTAAACTAAGTCTTTATGCTGTCAAGTTGCCAAAAGTATCTTTTGATAATCTTTTATTTTACTATGGTTAATAGATGACAAGTCGAACCTCTGAGAGCGATGATGCTCTATGGGGCTCTTGTGTGGAAAAAATATTTCTTGACATTTTAGTTGATGAAGTTAATAAGGGAAATCAACAAAATGGTATATTTCAATCAAGGGTCTGGAAATCAATCTTAAATGACTTTAATCAAAAAAATTATTTCAATCAAGGGTCTGGAAATCAATCTTAAATGAATTTAATCAAAAAGCTAGGTGAAGTTTCACAATGAAACAGATCGAGCAGAAATTCCACAGGTTGAGGACAAAGCACCGTGTGTTCACTGAACTTCTTAACCAAACTGGCTTTGGATGAGATGCTGAAACCAACGCTGTAACTACTAATGATTCTGAGTGGGAAACTTATTTAGCAGTAATTAATCTAAGCTCCTATTTTCATTTTCATGTAATGGCTACTACTTTAAAGAAACTGTTTTTGCTTATATTAATACATTTTTTTCTTAATGTAGAGACATCCTGAAGTTACACAATTTCGTCGAAAGAGATGTGACAATTATAAGTTTATGGGGATTTTTTTAATAGAAGAACTGCTACTGGTGTTCTTCACCATTCATCCACAATGGATCCTCCAAATTCAGATGAAGAGAGACAACTTGAGAATGAGTACATGAATGAAGGAGTACATGTGAATCTAGAGCAAAATTGCCTGGAGGAACATGTGGGTACACAAACCTTTGAACGTATTACTCGTAGTGGGAAGAGAACCATACAAATAAATTAACGCAAGCCAAGAAAAAAGTTGAAGTCTACTCAAATGGGTGATGCCTTACAAGCATGGGCTGAGATGTCGAAGGCTAAGATGGAAGAACACATGGCAAGGGCAGAAGACTTAGGGCAAAAAGCGCCGCAACAACTAGTTTAGCAACTTCATTAGCTGATACTTCCATTTCTAAATGTGTGGACACACTAAGTGAAATGGATGACATTAGTGATGATGTGTATATTGCAGCCCTGGAAAAATTTACTAGCCAAGAATGGAGGGAGATGTTTTTATCTATGTCTACTGAAAGGAGAAAGGCATGGTTAAACATGCTTATATGAGGCGACTTTCAGGACAATTAGCTTGCAATAGGAATGCTTTAGTTTAAGACTACGAATGCTTGTTGCTATGTTTTTGAATATGTAGTCAGTGTATTGTCTATTTTGTTATTATTGTGTTGATTATTTTATTTCTTTAACATGTTAGATACTTGTTTAACTCAAAAAATGAATATTCTATGATTGCATGTTTGGATATGGCTGAAAGTTCATTAGATATGGAGACTAATAACGTAGATAGTTCTCCTTTGAACTCTACAGATGATGAAATGAGTGAATTTTTAATAGCTAACATGATGTATGAGTATGAGACGTCATTTTTGGTCAAAAATTGAATGAGAACTTCTTCATTAACAGGTCGTGAATTTATAAATGAACTATTGAATAGATCACCTAAGGTTTGCTATGAGTTGTTTCGCATGGACAAAACATGTTTTATCACTTTTTGTGATGATTTAAGAAGACATAATTATCTGGGTGATTCAAGAGAGCTGCTATTAGAAGAAAAAGTTGCTATGACTTTGTATATTTTAGGACATAATACTCGTCAAAGAGTTGTAGTAGATCATTTTCAACATTCAACTCAAATAGTCTTTTAACATTTCAAGGAAACTATAAGAGCAATATGTAAGCTTGGGAATGAGATTATAAGACAAGAATCATCTGAGGTACTAAACCATATAAGGAACAATCCTATTTATTATCCATGGTTTAAGGTAACAATTGTATTTTGCAATTAATATATTATATATAGTTTGTTGTTATTATGTCATTTTCTAAAAGAAATAAATTCATTTTTTATTTTACACATATTAGAATTGTGTTGGGGCTATTGATGGTGCACATGTAAGTGCATGGGCTCCAGAAGTGAAACAAATAGCTTGTAGATGAAGAAAGAGTGTTGTGACACAAAATGTTATGTGTGCTTGTGATTTTAATATGATGTTTACTTATGTTTACCCGGGATGGGAAGGTAGTGCTAATGATTCAAGAGTTTTTTTTGATGCACTTTTATAGAAAGATGCAAACTTTTCATGGCCTAGTGAAGGTATTAATATTTACATACATATTTCATTTTACTTAGTTATATTTATTAATTTGATTATCACCATTTTTTATAGGTAAATATTATCTTGTTGATTCTAGATATCCTTGCACGGGAGGATTTCTTCCACCTTTCATAGGCGAGAAATATCATACTCAAGAATATAATGGTCGTGGTCGCCAACCTCAGAATGCTAAATAGGTATTTAACTATAGACATTCTTCATTAAGAATAGTGATTGAACGTTGTTTTGGAGTGTTGAAGGCACGCTTTCCAATATTGAAATTGATGCCAACTTATAAACCTACTAGGCAACGTCTTATAGTCACTGCATGTTGTACCATTCATAATTATATTTGTAAATGAGGACTACGTGACACATTATTTAGAGAATGAGAAGTGATGAGCCCTTTGAATGTAGAGTTTTCAACAAATTAATTTGATAAAGGAACATTAAGCAATAACAACCATGCTGAAGAATTATCTGACCAAGCTGTAGCCGCAATGTAAACATATCGTGATAATATCGCTAATTGGATGTGGTTAGAGCATTTAGGTGGTTCATTGCCAGGATTTGTATAATAACTTTTATATATGTATAATATTTGATCTATAACTTTGATTTGTAAAAAAACTTTTATGTATAATATTTGTTTTACTTTAATATTGCAAACTCTATAATATTATCTAAATTTAGGAGTATAATTTATTAACTTTTTATATGTGAGTAAAAAATTATGTATTTTCATTCTTGACATCCAAATGGATTTTCTGTTTTTTAGTTCTCAAAACTGTTTTCTAGATCACTTTTACCAAACGAATTTTTTGTTTTTCGATTTTGCAAACTTATTTTGGAAACAAGTCTACTCAAACAAAATTTCTGTTTTTTTGTTTTTAAAAATGGTTTTCCAAAATCATTCTTAAAAACTGTTTTACAAAATCAACAAATAAAAACTATTCCAAACAGGGTCTTAGTTGTTACATCTTAGTTCAAACCAATGTCTGTTCAACTCTAGCAAAACATTTAAAATTAGAGATAGAATATGCTTGCATGACTTTGGGAAGTAAAATCAATTAGTAATGTGAATATTCAGTAAGAAATGGAAAATCTTTAATATATATTAATGTTACATTGTGGAATATTATAACGATAATAATTTACATGTTTCTTAGATTCCACTAATATTTTCCATGTAAAATTGATCAAAATTTACCTCATATTTTTTTTTGAACCAAAATTTACCTGATATTGTATCCACGTTTTTGCTTTAATATTTTAAATCCATTGGCAATGAGATGAGAAACCATTGACGGGTTGGGCCCAACCTATTAGACCCGTAAACTTATGGAAAGGTGTTAGGACTCTGGAAATTTTTTTTTCTCGTCAAATGAAAACATTTCATTGTACTAGGCATTTGGTCTAGTGGTTTGATTCTCACTTTAAGTGCGAGAGGTTCCAAGATCGATTCTCGAATTTAACATCTTAAGTAATGTAATATTAACTTGTAAGTCTCTATTAAATCAAAAAAAAAAAAAAAAAAACTTTTCGTTGCAAGAAATTCATCTAATGCCCAAAGGGGCAACATCAAGATTAGTAATTTAATTTTTCATGCTAAAAGATCACATATTTAAAAAGAAAATGGAGGAAATGCACTATATCTTTAATAACGATAAGGGATTAGTGGTGGTTGTTTCCTCTACTGACACAACATTGTATCTGCCCTTGCATTTACCACTTATAAGTGGTTTGCCTCTTCTTTTTCTTTTTTTTCAAAATATTTCGGCTCATATTGAATTATTAACTCTGTAATTAATCACTTTTTGTTGGTTTATCTTTATTGTTTTTAAGATTCAATCATATGTGTTGGATAGGATAGCGTATGAAGAGTCCTACCAAGCTTTGTTCATTTATAAGCCTAGTCAATGTGAGGGGCTTGCTTTTTCCTTCAAGGTAAAAGGAAAAAAAAAGGAGCACAAGGACCAAGGGAAAGTATTTTTCTCTTGACTAATGTGATATATTATTGAGGGGTATGGGTTATTGTTCATTACATACATTATAAAATTTATAACTTTAAGATATATTTAATTTGGTTTTGTTTAGGGCGAGTTTCTAATTATCAAAAAAAAAAAAGAAGTAAAGTATTATTATGCACTTGTATCAATTACTTTGAGCAAAATCTTTTTTGTGGAAGTAATCCATTGAGGAGTTAGTTTGATCTGAATTATCAAATTAATAAGTTTAGTAATATTAACTATAAAATATATTAAGACATAGCTGCTATTTAGACAAAGATATGCTGGAAAAGAATTAATTCTATAGTAGTTCAAGTTACAAGCTTGCCCTTAAAGTTTGATATTTTCATCATTGAGTCTCTAATTAATTCCTTCGAGTGAACTTTGAACCAAACTCGAATACCTACACTTGTTTAGTTATTCTAATCTACTTTGCATTAAAATCTAAAATTGGCTTAGAAAAATGAAAATTGACAATTTTTTTTTTTCTTTTCTAAACGCAAGCATAAGGTATTCTCATTAATCAAACCCAAAAATATTTACAATGAAGAAACTAATAACTAGTAAAGAGATATTTCGTTAACGTTCCAAGCTTGACAGATAGCTTGGTTCAAAAGTAAATATTTGTTATTCCTAATCATGTACATTTTTATTCTAACGTCAAAGTAATATTGTTAAAAATAACTTTTTATGTAAGAACACAATTGTTATATAGACAAGAATTCATTTCTCTCCAAATATGGAAGATGAATACACCAAGGAAGAGCTTCACAGTGATCACTTGGAGTGTATTCCTTGATGCTGACTGGATGAACCATCATGCATACTCATTCCAACTCCTAAGATGCTTAGGACCTTTGGACATATTCCATCATTTCTTTCATATACGCCTTGAGAACGAACAGTCACAAAAGAGATGGTCCTTATCTTCAATACAGGAGAAACAGAAAACACATTTAGGATCAATTTGCATCCCCCAATTAAGTAGCCTCTTTCTAGTTGGTAAACTATCCTGCCAGAAAAGCCAAGTGCAAAATGCATACTTCGGAGTGGCGAGCTTGAACCAAACAATCTGATGTCAATCAACAGTAGAAGAACCCGGTTTGATCAGTTGCCATGCCGAGGAAGTGTAGAACTTCCCATTCAGTGAGTTCACCCAACATATACGGTCATTTCTTATCGAATCAAGTTGATAATCAACATTGTTTGCTCTGCTGATAGAGAATATCGGGCCATTGTCTGGCCAATTCCAGTTGTTGTCTTCAATGAATTCTGCCACCAGTGCATTAGGATCAAAACCAGCAAGAATAATATATTGTTCATCAAAGACACTGATCAACACTCCCAGAGGACTGAATAATCTTCTTCCAAGCCCAGGTAGGGTTGCTAGGCATAGATAAATCCCAAATATGGATGTAGTTGGCCTCTATCCATCTTGCCCAAATCGATTTTTGTCCTGTGTGGAGTACCCAAAGGTATCTTATAATGGCTGCCTAGTTTGAATCATGAAGTCCCTTGATGCCAAGTCCACCCTCTTCGAATGGTTTGCAGACTTCGGACCAGGCAATTTTTGCTTTATTTCCCATGTTGTCGACTCCTGCCCAAAGATAAGAGGCAAGTTTCCGCCCATTATCTTCAAGAGTAGCTTTTGGAGGGATAAACATCCTCGCCCAGTAGGAGTGAATATTGCTAAGGATTGATTTCACAAGTTGAAGTCTGCCTGCATACGAGAGCTTGGTATTGGTCCAACATCCAATTATTTTCACAATGCGATTTAAGCATACGACCTGGAAGAAGAAGAAGAACACTGAGGTATTTGATAGGGATGCGACCATCTTTAAAACAAAAGGATATCCAAGATTTGGCCTTTCATATGATCATTACAGCCCCTTATAAAAATCTCACTTTTATCTGAACTAGGGCCTGTTTGGATTCGAAAGGAAAGGAAATGATTCAATAATAAAGGAAAATGAGGGAGAGGATTACATCTTGTTTGAATTGAGTAAATTTATAAAGGAAATATTCATAAAAGATTATGTGTATTTTTTGTTTGGATTGAGGAGGAAATGGTAGGAAATGATAAATTTTATAACCAAAGTGACGTTTTTATCATTTTTAAAGTTATATGTGTAATAAATAAAAGGGGTAATGTAGACATTTTGTGATAATTTAAAAAAAATCACCCCAAATTGGGGTGATTACAAAATGCTCTTATTAAGTGATTTTAGAAAAAATTGCACACTTAAATTTATTTGCTAAGCTTCTATCTCATGAATTATAGAAAAATTAAACCATGTACCCCAGTTTGTGATTGAAAAAGAAAAACAAAACAAAAAAAAAAGTGGCTAAAGAAAGCATCATTATTGTTCTCAATGATGTCAATCTTTATAACGAAATTTCTCGAAAATTATTTTCAAAAAAACAATTTGTGAAAAGAATTTTCTACTATGTGTCCTAATATACAATTTTTTTTTTTATAACAAAAAATTCACTTTAAGCATGATCACATCAGATTCATCTTAAAGTTATAAACTATATAATATACCAACACGATCCAATACATACTCTAAATTAATAAAAGGACAAACAAATTTATATATGAGAGCATAACTTTGAATTTAAAAACTTTGACCACAATAAATAACTACTCAAACACACTAGTTAACCCTCGGGCCCTTATCTAAACTTGAACCAAACAGGCCCAAACTGCATTAGCATAATGGTCCATTTGATAACTGAACCCCCAAAAATCTTCATTATCCTCATTCAAGAATACAAATATCTCCCTCCTCTCTCTCTCTTTCTCTCTCTCTCTCTCTCAAATGGCTTTTGTTGCTTCAATGTCCACTACACCATCTCTGCAACTCTCCTCTTCTTTCCATGGTGAAACCAAAACCAAGTTATTATCATCATCCACAATTGGGACCCCACTTACCTCTTACCCATCTCATATCTCTAGTATGTCACTCCTCTTAAATCTATACAACACACACACACACACACAAGCTTGTGGCATCTTCTCAATTTGTTATATATAGAGAGCGTATAAATTAAAATTTGATAAAGTTTGGAACTTTTTTACTGACTAAGCTGAATTGTGCTATTATGACTGTTTCTTAGCAATTTATGGATTATGGGTTGATTGTTTATTTTTTATTTTGTTAATTTTGTGTTCAATTCAGATAAAGATGCAAACTTTATAAAGCCATTTGTTGTTTATGCCAAAAGGGTCTCAGGCTTGGAGGAGGCTATGAGAATAAGAAGGTGATTTCCATTGGTTTTAGGCTACATCCTTTACTGTTTTTCTGTTGCATACTGTCACGCGCCAGTCTCAGAACCCTTGTTCGAAAATGAGATTAGTATAGTATGCTGAAAATATTGAACCCGAGTTATTATTTAACCACGATACATGCTTGTCATCTACACTCATATTATGTCTCCCCATCAATGTATGGCATTACATATAGTATCTTTCTTCTGCTGACATTGGTTAAATTTGATGAAAATCGTATCTTTTCATTGAGCTGAGTAATAAATATAATTCAATTTTGATCTAATATTAGTTTTGGCATTGATTTTGGGCTTACACCATATACTGTTTTCCTCTTGTGTAGTATGCTTCATCTGTTGGCATTTTGTTAAGTTTTGATGAAAATGTTATCTTCTTTTTGAGTAGACCAACACAATGTAATGCAGTATTGAGCAAATGAAAGATGCTAGTTGTGCTTTGACAGATAGTTTGATTTTGCTACATTATTGGTTTTGTTGATGCAGCACTTTAATTGGTAAAATATGGCATTGTGTTATGAAAGCATGGATTGTGAAACTATTTACTAGATGACAAAAGAATAGAAAATAAAAAGATGAAAAAGAAAATGTGAAAGTTTATGATGATTTTGACATGTGCTAAGGTAGCCAAAATAAGTATCTCGCATCAGGATGATAAAAACTGTCTCTTATTTCTCATGTTTCTATGATTTTGACATGTGCTAAGTTTATACATGCTTCTCATAATTTGAAGTCTCGAGTCCCTTCATCTTGTAGATCTTGTTCATTAAGAACATTTACATTTCGCATTCTATATACTCTAAAGGTTGGATAATTTTATTGCTTCCTTGTTTCCTTGGCTGCCAACACATAAGTATTGTACTTGGACACAGGGAACGTGAACTTGGTACTTCAAGAACTTCCAAAAGACGGCCGCCCTTAAGGCGTGGAAAAGTATCACAACGGCTTCCTGTACCTGATCACATACCAAAGCCTCCTTATGTGGGTTCAAAAACTTTGCCAGAAATTACTAGTGAATATCAAATTCATGACGCTGAAGGCATTGCTCGCATGAGAGCTGCATGTGAGCTTGCTGCTCGAGTTCTAGAATATGCAGGAACTTTGGTTAGGGTGAGGATCTTTTGGTAATTATTTATGCATGTCAAATACTACTAATTATCTAAACTGCAGTCTTAGGGAAGTGGAACCTAATTTAACTATGTATATATGCTGATATACAATCTGAAAATGATTCATCGGTCGTGCCACAAAGCATAAGAGTTAAAATTCCTCCTTTTTTATTTTATTTATTTTTTAAACACATACTTGTTGAGTTGCAAATTCACGGAACAGTTGTGACTCAAAATAAACTGAACTATGCCTCAGAAGTCAGAACGAGGTTATACCTTTGGCTGCAAAGACCTAGTTATTGATTTCAATATGGTGATACTAATAGGCTTGGAGTCTTTGTAAAAGATTAATCATAATGTATACAAAATAATCACCTTTATATTATTTGATGGAAATGTTATTTCTTTAGTTTTCTTTTTCTGAGATAGATCAGTAAGTGCCAAAGACAGAGAGTGAAGTGCATCAACATGATACTCCTTCCATTAAATAGAGAATATTACCTTTTCCCATTTAGTTGATCTTAAAAGCTTAATCTCCTGTGAAATACTAATTTATAAAATTTACACCTTACAAGATTTTATTAAGTTCTCTTTTATCAATGAGTTTTAAGGTAATAACTTTTCTTTCATCATATACTCTTGTCTCTTTCTTTAAATGTTTTCTTTTGATAAGTAACATACTTCTTTCTTAAGTTAATCTATTGTTATTTTTTTCAAAGGAACTTAATTCAATTTCTTGCTTGCATTTTGCTTCGTTGGAGAGGCTACTCTCCTTGTTTCAAACTCTTCATTTCAACCAAAGAATGAAAAGTTTAATAGTTCTTTCCTTTATTAAAATTTCAAAGAAGATCATTCATTGGTGTAATATTTTTTTACTACTTAGATATATGGGGTCTGTGCTGGCATTGCATTTTGAAGTCTACTTTTGTTATAACTTGAGCTATTAGATAGTACTGACATGGTCTTTGTATCCCCATTAGCCATCAGTAACAACAAACGAAATTGACAAAGCAGTGCACCAAATGATTATTGATGCTGGTGCTTATCCTTCACCTCTAGGATATGGTGGTTTCCCAAAGAGTGTGTGCACATCAGTCAACGAATGTATGTGCCATGGAATACCCGATTCTCGCCAACTACAGGTGTTTTTCTCTATCAATGGCTGTCTTTGGCTGCTCAATTTGTGTTTCATTAATCTAAGAGGATATACTGTTTATGCAGGATGGTGACATAATAAACATTGATGTGACAGTGTACTTAAACGTAAGTTGTTGAGTGATTCATTCATTTTTCCTGTTTTCCATTGCTTTCTTGAAAGTAATAGTATTACTATGTAGTATGTGCAATATGGGTAGCTAATAATTCTTAACAAGATAAAAAATCAGTGATTTTTTACATCAATATAAACTTCTCATTGTTTATAGTTGCATCTGTTGCCAATTTATCTGACATGCCACCTCCACCTTTGTGTTCCTACAAACATGCCACCACAGCTTCATGGTCTCATTAGTCATTACCAGTTGTTTAAACTTCAGCCACCATAAATCTACTTGGTTTCATGTAAGTTATTACAGAAAGTCTTACTTTTGACCATGCCATATATGCAGGTGTAGGATTTATTTGTTTATTAATTTTTAGATAAAAACCCAATGGCAAGTCAGACTATGTATGCAAGATCTACTGATCAAGTCAAGATGTGATATCAGTAGCAGAACATCATTTCTCCGATAACATTACGAACCTTTTCAGCAGTTCTCCAAGTGGCAGAGACAGTCACGGAAGGAACTCAATTTTGCAATCTTTTCCTTCTTTATTTTTATTTTTTATTTTTGCTAAGCCAATCTTTTCCTTCTTTGTGAAGCCTCCTTGATGATTACTTCTCACTTTCTGTCACAATCTTTACAATCATTATTTATAGTGCATTAGATATTGTTAAAACAATGTGCATTGACCAAAGGTAGATGCTGACAATGAATTTTCTGAAAATTATTGAAGGACAAGACCGAAAATTCAATTTATAGAATAAAACTGTCTCTGTATCTTTTCTTGTTTATTGACTGTTGTGGATAGCTGTCAATATAATTTACCTCTACCTTTGTCATATATGCATTTGTTCTTGATACTACTGCATGGCATATTGCCTCTAATTACTTTTTACTTAAAAAAGATGTACGTTTATTTCCATCTTTCAGTTTTCGTGGATGTAAGCAAATTAATGAGAAATATTATATCTTGCCATTGATGAAATAAACGTGAAATATCCTTGTAGTATAACCAAACCAAACCAAGCGTTACCCCACTAGGTGGGTTGGCTATTTTAACATCCATGCAGTATAAACGTCCAAAATAATTTTCCTCTTTCTTCCCAATTTTAGTGGCTACAGTTCTAACTTCATTTTCTCTGTTGAATTAATTATTCTCTTTTTCATTTTCCTTTCAGAATTGATCATTTCTCTCAATTATTGTTTTCAAAGACAGATTTTGACCTTGTAAAACATTTTCGGTTGGGTATCAGGGTTATCATGGAGACACATCAAAGACTTTTTACTGTGGCAATGTTAGTGACACGATGCAACGGCTTGTGAAGGTACATTCTTGTTTCTCTTCATAAAAAGGAAAAATTTGAACTGCTTGATTCCCTGTCGATCATTTTATTCTAGTATCACATTTTAGACATTGAAAGCTCTTGCTACCTGGTTCTAGCTCTCAGTTTCTGTTCTTTACATTTATACATTCTACGATTCCATTAACTTCTGCTCAAATATGTTTATTTTTTATTGTAGATAATTACTAATTGCATCCTGTCATGGTAGGTGACTGAGGAGTGCTTGCATAAAGGTATTGCTGTTTGCAAGGATGGTGCTCTTTTTAGAAAAATTGGGAAGAGAATCAGGTATCCTATTGTATTCATTGTGGGTTCTAAGCTCTATATTGAGACAAGCACACACAGACAGGCCCAGTGGTGAAGTAGAGGAAGTGAGTGACTGAGAGAGAGCAGACTACACTCTGTGCCATAAAAAAATTAAAAGGAGCAAATTGAATCAATTGAAACATATATAAGGAAAAGAGATTATTGAGAGTTTTATGTAGCTTATAAATTATACTCGTAGAAATGACATTCTTTTCTGGATCCTGGCGTCTGTGTAAGAATTAAATACTACATCCTTGAAAAAGTATGAATAAGAAGTGGATCGATTCTGTTTTCCACTCCTAACAACTTGTAATGATTATCTCAGTGAGCAGGCAGAGAAGTTTGGTTTCGGTGTGGTGGATCGTTTTGTTGGACATGGTATTGGGACTATATTCCATTCAGAACCACTTATATTTCACCACCGTAAGTATCTTGTTCGTTACAATACCTTTTTAACTATTCGCAATCTTGGTCTTCAGGGTATGCTCTACAATTAAACTTTCCAAGCTGAAGCCTCTAAGAGCAAGATGTCTAGGCTTATTAAGTAGTCTATCTATGAAAAAAAAGAAAAAGTTTCGGAGATAATCTTGTGATGTTGATGTATTTCACCTAATGCCATCAAACTGTGGCAAATAGTTGCCTGTTTGAGATTTCAGATATCGGTGCCTATAACTATACCTGAAACTTTCTTTCTTATGGATGGATGTCCAATTGATCAACTAGGAAGACCATATTACCTAAAGAATGTGGAAGAAAATGAACATATTATTCATTATATTGAGAAGGTTTATGTTTAGACCTAATTTGTGAAGAAGGTAATAAATACACATAAATATTTGTTGCTTCAAGAAGTCCTTTTAATTAACCTTCTATTATCTCTTTCACTTTCATTGTTGTTCCTATCACAAGAGAAAAAAGGGCCAAAAACAGTTGAAGACCTATTTTGATGAGTGTGAAGTGTTTGGGCCTCTTGAAATACTGACCTCCATTCTTGAATTTGCATGAGAACGTTCTAAATTTTGCATAATTGTACCATCGCATTTCTCTTTGATTTTTATTAACTTCTCCAGATGAACTTTAAATTAGCTTCTCCAGATGAAACTAGGCATGTTCTCTTTCTATATACATTTCTAATCAATGTACCTAAAGGGTATGCCATACTATGTAATTTAGTGATCTATATAATGTAGAAGGCAGAAACATGGCAAAATATACTATCGATTTCAGCCATCGTATGTTTCTTACATCATTATGTACCTTTCTGCATACCCTTCTAAATGTGAACATAATTTTCTTTTTACAGGTAATGACAAGTCTGGTTGCATGGTTGAAGGGCAAACATTCACAATTGGTGAGTCTCGTACATTTTAAAATTGAAATATGGTTAACCAATACATTCAGTAAATGAAGTCTTGCATTTCTTGATGCTGGATCATTTTCTCCTCATGATTATTGTTACATCCGGTTGATCAGAAAAACTTGCTATTTGCTTGACAAGAGATAATTTCACTGCATAGAATGTGCTACAACCCAAATATTGGAAAAACCAAGTGCAGACTGTCATGAAGTAATACTCGCCCGAGTCCAAGCTCCAATCATCAGGAAAGTCAACTCAAATCAGAACCCAAAGAAAAAGAAAAAAAAAAATTTGTTTTGGCGTGAGGAAGAAGAGAAGTTTCAAAACAATTAAACTGTGATAAAGATCAAAATATGAAAATAATGAGGCTTTTGAATCCACTCTCGACTAAAATCAAATGAAGGATGATTTTGATTGGAAAATCTGGAATTGGAGGAAGGTTTTATACCATAAAAGATGTATCTATGAGTTTGATTGATTATGAAAAAGACAAAGCTACCAATTTATTTCGTGGGGAATTTATCATGCCCAGAGCCGATGATAAATAAAAAATTTATGCCGAAATAATAACTTTTCGGGATGAGATCAAAGCAAAATCAGAAGATACAAACATGAAAATTCATAAAAATTGTTATAAACATACCAATGTAGGGTTGAGAGCTTCATCCCTTGTCTTAGCCCTACGTCGCAAGCTCCCAAACAACCTGACATTCGTTGTTCTCTCCCTTCTAAATAGTTGGCATTTTTCTAAATGCTCTTTAAAAGGATATCATTCTTGTCGTAGTCTAGTTCTTAATATAGTTACACATTTTAATTTCAAATCCTGAGATCTGTTTCATTCCTAGTCATAACATATGTAATGTATACTGCAGAACCAATTCTTACAATGGGAAGTACAGAGTGTATAACATGGGAGGATAACTGGACAACTCTGACAGCTGATGGTAGCCCAGCTGCGCAATTTGAGCATACAATTTTGATCACAAAGACGGGCGCAGAGATTTTGACCAAGTGTTAATATCATCAACTAATCAATATGTAGGTAATGTTAAATCATCATCATTTTTTTATTCAAATTATCTATTCTCTGTCAAACTCTCCACTTAGTCTTATTTCTTTTTTCACTTGTCCCTGATAGATGGTGGGTTGTCCCTTCATAGACTCGGTTGGTTGCATCTGCTCATTTTGTGGTCTACTTAGCTACGGAGATGCAACTTCTATCACAACCTTTGGAGTAGAGCACATAACCTGATGTCGCTCGAGCAAATTTAATGTCACAGGAAAGAAAAGGTCAAACTTCCTATTCTTATCTTGCCTTCTTAGTTTGCGATTGCAGGACCCCTGTTTACATTAGATCAAATCATGCACTCAGATCATATACCCCAGGTAAAAGACTATATAATTCTTTTGATCTACGAGACTGGCTGCTAAGTTGGTAAGGTTTTCCTTGTTAAAACTTTTCCCACCAAGTGGGATAAGACTTAGTTTGGTTTATAGGACTGTAATCTTATTAATCTAAATTGTCATAGAAATGTCACGACTCAAGCTGATGTTGTTGCTTAATTGTTTATAGGAATAGAAAATCAAGCACATGATTCACCAGCTGATACAGTTGTATCTAAATTATCAATTTCAATCAATTCAATTAATATTTCTGTCTTTTTCCTAAATTGACATCAGATGGTAGATTTAGTTTTTCATTACTGGATATGCAAGCTGCCAATCAATGTAGTTCAGAGACCAGACAAACCACTTAGCCAATGAGCTGCTTGTGACAGCCTTTGCAGGTTCTAGAATCTGACAAACTTGTGTTTGTTAAGAAAAACTCTTTCAATAGTCTTGATCGATATTAATCCGTGAGAAAGGATGTGGAATTCAGTGAGATGTCAGTCCGAACATTTGAATATAATTTCTCATTTGTTAAGCTTTTAGAGTCTGCAATGTATCTTTCGTTTTCTGTTCAAAGTCTGAAGCCCTGCTCATTTTAGTCAACGCGTGCATTAAGAAAATACTCACCAAATCTTTCTATTGGATCTTCCAAACGAAGACTTGAGCTTTTGTCCATGTCAATGATGGAAGCTCAGCCTTCTTCCATCAACCACTCTTAGTCCTCACTCCTCCCCACAACAACCCCGCCCCCCCCCCCCCCCCCCCCCCCCCCCCCCCCCCACGCACACACACGCGTGCAAGCACCAAAAAAAAAAAGAAAGACCATGCTAGTTCTCGGCCCCGGGTTTATATAATTGCACTTGACAAAAAGGAAGAAGTGGTGATGGTTGGTGCAGATGTAAGATGTTTTATCAGTTAACGGTGAAGTGATTTTGCATATAAAAGTTAACCAGAAATTTTCAAATTGTTTTGTAGGATAAGTGGTGGAATTCACTCGTTAATACATTATAAGTAAGATTTAATAATCAATGAATTGATGATACAGAAATAATTTTAATAATTTATAATCATTAAATCTCGTTAATAACGTAATAACATTACAACCCGTTAGGTAAGATTTGAATTTTAGCCACCAGAATTAAAGAAAAATGAAACAATTACACTATAGATCTGGTGCCAATATCTGTGAATTTAATAATGGATACGCAGGGAACAAACTTTTGGGAATACAACCATTTGATGCCTCGTGTACCAACCTTTCCAGTTTCTAGTTTTCTCTAATTCACATTGTGAAACATGCACAGCTTGACAGCAAACATCTATAATAATAAAATAAAATAAAAAAAAGACTTGATGAAAATGTGTTGATACAGATAAAAATATCTTTAATCTTTCTTTAAAGCACCTCATTATATAATTATATATACATAGTTTTGAGTCTGTTGATGTATAGCTTTTGAATCTTCTCTTTTGCCAATTTTGAAACTTGTTTTTCCATTATCAATGGCGTCTACAAGCTCTCTTAGACCAATTTTTGGTCCTAAATTGTCAAATTTGTGCTTACCCTCATCATCTGAGTCTTACAGCAACCTTAGTTTTCACTTTTCACGTCCATTTTCATCCAAAAATGCCCAACTTTTTGCCACCAATCAAGACTTCTCGGCTAGGAGAATGACCAGAAGTACAACGACCAAGGCATTTCTCCCATTCTTCAAGAACTGTAAATTTCTAAAACAAGACTCATCAGCAAGATCAAGTAAGTTTTGCAAAACCATTACTCTCTTTTTTCTTGCATGATGTTGTTTTAGCACTGTAATATTTCATCTCATATTTTTTTTGCTCGGCAAATTAATTATTTCATTTCACAACTCAGAAACATTTACAGCAAAAACACTCATCAGAGGTGGAGTTAGGATATACAAATATTTCAATCCCTACAAAGAATAGTATTTTCAAAAGTATTAGGATATTTACGTTGTAAGTTAACTTTGCCTCTAACATCTGAAAAGATTTTAGCAATGATTTGGTCCTCCATTTGCGGTGTAGCTCCAAAGACACGACCTTTTTGTTCAAGCCAAATGTTGTACACAAAAGAGTTAAATGCAAATATTTCGTCTCATATTAAATTTGTATGAGATGTGTTCAGTTTATAATGATTTGGTATCTAACTATTGTCACCAGAAATTGAATATATCTGGCTAGGTATTATAACGGCTTCAGAATACAAATTAGTGAATTAGTAATAATTCGTTAGTGGAATAACATGTGCACAATTTATAAGTATTTTGTGTAACATCTTGTCTCATATTAGTTCTGTATGAGATATATTTTCAGTTAATAATGACTTGAGTTCATTATTACTGCCAACACGAGTTTAAGTATTTTGAATAAATTAATTAGGCTCAATGTGTTAGCAGACTGGTACTTGGGCCTGGGTCATTACAGGTTGTATCAGAACATACTATCAAGCCGAGCACGAGTTTAAGCATTTTGGACTAAATTATTAGGCTCAATGAATTAGCTGACCAGTAGTTGGGCCTAGATCATTAAATTGTTAAAGCTTGAATAGATTCTTGTAATAGTAAAGTTGTTGCCGTATAATTAGAGGTCACAGGTTTGATTGTGGAAATAGCCTCCTGTAAAATGTAAGATAAGACTGTATATAATAGACTTCAAAATGGGGTTCGACTTTTTTTAGACCTCACCCATAGTGAGATTTTCGTGAACTGGACTACCATATGAATTATAATGCTTCTTGATGTACTTTTTTCTAACTAAATTCACATTATGTTTATTCAGCTAAGGTCCAAGAACTATATGTGTATGAAATAAATGAACGGGACCGTGGCAGCCCAGCATACTTAAGACTTAGCCAGAAAGAAGTTAACTCCCTAGGTGACTTGGTCCCCTTCAGCAACAAGCTCTACACAGGTGATCTCCAGAAGCGATTAGGCATCACAGCAGGCTTATGTTTACTAATCCAACATGTTCCAGAACAAAATGGTGATCGATATGAAGCTACATATAGCTTCTACTTTGGTGACTATGGTCACATTTCTGTCCAGGGAGCATATCTGACGTATGAGGACACGTATCTCGCCGTGACTGGTGGATCGGGCGTGTTTGAGGGGGTGTATGGTGAGGTGAAGCTGCAGCAGATTGTGTTCCCATTTAAGCTTTTTTACACATTTTATTTGAAGGATATTAAGGATTTGCCAGCTGAGCTAATTGTTGAGCCAGTCCCTCCAACACCTGATGTTGAACCATCTGCAGCTGCTAAGGCCACTGAGCCTCAGGCCACTATTGATAATTTCACTAATTAATGCAATAAATTCGAAATGTATCCGACCCTTATTTAAATCCTACGCATAGTGAGAGTTTCAAGTGCCGAACTGCTAATTTTATGTTATGTGATCATTCTTTTTGCCATCTTGAAGTTTGAAAGCTATTATTGTTTAAAGAAAATGAGACATGGTCTCTCATATTGATGCAGACATAGTACTCATCAATTAGAGATGTTTTTGTTTTTATATTTAAAATGGTCGGTAGGTAAGCGTTCCTTCATTTTGTTTTATATACTTCACTTTATTCTTTGGATTCCGATCCTATACTAAGTGTATACCATAATATGCATCGAGAGAGTCAGAGAGACAGAGGCTAAGTGGGGGCAAGCTAGAAATAATTGAAAAAAAAAGGTCCCAAAACATCGTACTCTTGTGGTCCTTAACGGAATAATGGAGAGTCTAAATTAAATTTTGCAATTAACTCACTTCTGTTTTACATTGTTAGACCAAACCAAAAATATCAAAAAGAAGCTTCAAGGGCATGATACAGTGGTAGTGGGTATGAAATTGCTTTTATGAGGTTACGGATTCGATATTCTTTATTGCTCTGAAATTTCTCTTTTGACTGACCTGGTACATATGTGAAGGCGTATTGCTGCACCCGGGGGTTTATCTGTTAACGGTCAAGTTCTGCTGAGTAATCCGATAATCGGATCCCGCTAGATGGGTTCCCAAATCTCTCAAAAGAATAAAAATAAAAAAGATATCAAAAAGAAAACATTTTACCCTTGATGGGATTCATAACTCTTGCAATATAATCTTCATGTTATTGTTTTATGGATGAGGTAATCTAAAATGAGGAACTCTAGTTGTCCGTAAGGCAAGAAAAAGGGAACCTACAATTTAAGATTAACCATAAGCATTTTTTATGGGATCATTATATGCTAGATATTGAGGGACACAATGAGTTTAGTGTACTACAACTAAGGGAGCATGAAAATTTTGGCAAATAAGGGATTGAAAAATATGGATCATGAAGGTCAACGAAATAGAGAGAAAGGTTTGAAATAGGGGTTTCCATCAGATTGTTGGGGGGCATGGCTAGATATGGTGTCAAGCTTTAAGTCCAGATTCTCAAATTCGTAAGTAAGATTAGTGTTGCAGGTATAAGAAATAATTACTTGAACTTCTTATTTACTAGTCCAAAATGCTTAACATAAGTTATAATCAATTATACTCACAACACCCATCTATAAATCACTCTTATACACTATATCCTACTGAGGTGGGATTTTTGCACACCCCTCGTTAAGGACTTAAGATCCTTGTCAGGGGCACAAACAACTAGGATCAAACAAGCGGTGAAGGATTTTAGACATAACTCCAACTGTCTTCTTGTTGTAGCACTTTATCCCGTTTAGTACTTAGTTCCCACACTAACTAATGACCGACTTTGAATACCAATCTATCACTTCCCAAACCTAGAACCTAGGCCTGCAAGCGAGACTAGTATTGTAGGTATAAGAAATAATTACTTTGACCTTTTTTTCTACTGGCCTAAAATAATTAACCCAAGTTATCACTTATATCAAAACACTCACCTATAAGTTACTCTTATACATTATATCCCTCGAAAGTAGGATATTACACATGGTACCTCTTAGGGAGCCAAGAGAAGAGAGCTAGGGGTCTAGAATGATAAGTGTTGAATCTCTTCAACGATTTAGATGGAGGGTTTTCATAGTGACTTGTTGATCACGTGCATTAGCCTCATGGTGACTTGTTGATCACGTGCATTAGCCTCTACGTAGCATTCGGGTTTATATTATGTAAAAAATTGCTAGGGGATATCATTAAACAGTTTCAGCAGACTCATCTGTCTCATACCTCATAGGTATAGTTCTCATTGGTAATTGTCAACCATCTACTTATGTGGTTGTCCAGGTAGAGCGAGTCGAGTTGAATTTGATGGTCTCTCTAGTCAAACATAAGGATAAATACCTAGTTTCGTCTTTTATTTTTTGAGTTTGTGTTATTTTAGTTTTTATTTTTTAAAATGTACTCTTTTAGTCTTGTATTTTTATTATTTGTCTCAACTTAGTCTTTATTTTTCAAAATATACCATTTTAGTCCTATATTTTTACCATTTATCTCAACTTAGTCCTTAGCTTTCAAAATAGTGTAGGATTAACATGGACTATAATGACAGAGATAAGGACTAAATTAGAAAAAAAATATAAAGATGCGGGACTAAAATGATATATTTTGAAAAATAATGACTAAATTGGGACAAATGGTAAATATATAGGACTAAAAGAGTACATTTTGAAAGATAAAAATTAAAATGACACAAATCCTAAAGATAAGAGACCAAAGTGGGTATTTACTCCAAACATAATCTAATTATTCAATTGGGTAAATACTCAATTGGTCCCTTATCTTTAGAGTTTGTGCTAATTTAGTCCATATATTTTAAAATATACCTTTTTAGTCATGTATCTTTACCATTTGTCCCAACTTAGTCCTTATTTTTCAAAATGTACCCTTTTAGTCCTGTATCTTTACCATTTGTCCCAACTTAGTCATTACCTTTCAAAATAGTAGAGGACTAACGTGGACCATAATGACAAATATAAGGACTAAGTTGGGAAAAATTGTAAAGATGCGGAACTAAAATGGTACATTTTGAAAAATAAGGACTAAATTGAAATAAATGGTAAATATATAGAACTAAAAGAGTACATTTTGAAAGATAAGGATTAAAATGACACAAACTCTAAAGATAAGGGATCAAAGTGGGTATTTACCCCAAACATAATGTAATTATTCAATTGGGTAAATACTCAATTGGTCCCTTATCTTTAGAGTTTGTGCTAATTTAGTCCATATATTTTAAAATATACCTTTTTAGTCATGTATCTTTACCATTTGTCCCAACTTAGTCCTTATTTTTCAAAATGTACCCTTTTAGTCCTGTATCTTTACCATTTGTCCCAACTTAGTCATTACCTTTCAAAATAGTAGAGGACTAACGTGGACCATAATGACAAATATAAGGACTAAGTTGGAAAAAATTGTAAAGATATAGAACTAAAATGATACATTTTGAAAAATAAGGACTAAATTGAAATAAATGGTCAATATATAGAACTAAAAGAGTATATTTTGAAAGATAAAGATTAAAATGACACAAACCCTAAAGATAAGGGATCAAAGTGGGTATTTACCCCAAACATAATGTAATTATTCAATTGGGTAAATACTCAATTTGGTCCCTTATCTTTAGGGTTCGTGCTAATTTAGTCCATATATTTCAAAATATATATTTTTAGTCATGTATCTTTACCATTTGTCCCAACTTAGTCCTTATCTTTCAAAATGTACCATTTTAGTCTTGTATCTTTACCATTTGTCCCAACTTAGTCCTTATCTTTCAAAATGTATCATTTTAGTCCTGTATCTTTACTATTTGTCTCAACTTAATCCTTACCTTTCAAAATGGTTGAGGACTAACATGGACCATACTGACAAATATAAGGACTAATTTGGAACAAATGATAAATATACTAGACTAAAATGTTACATTTTGAAATATAAGAATTAAGTTGGGACAAATGATAAAAATATATGACTAAAAGGATACATTTTAAAAGATAAAAACTAAAATGACACAAGTCCTAATAATAAGGGACTAAATTGGGTATTTACCCTATTCAATTTTGTGATGTATGATGAAACTAAGTCGAGTTGTCTGGTGTGGTTCAATATTCAACTCGATGAATGAAGGTTATGGTTCAACTAGTCAAGTTTGGACTGTGACATGAATGGATTCAGTTGAATCGAACATGGTGAGTCTAGTCGAGTTATCAATTAGGAATTCTATTCGGACCAATTATTAAGAAATTAAGGTTAAGCAGTAGTTATACTCCCATGGAACAAATTAATTTGAATAATTCAATTCACTTCATTTGCACACAATTTTTCTCATTTCTATTTTTGGCAATCTATGATTGAATGGTCCAGTAGGTGAAGAAAGTCACTCTTCTTGGACAATGAAGCTACAATTGGCTGGGACAAAAATTTTGAACAAGCAATTAAAGTATATCGATGCAAATATAGTTACCAAAAAATGTCATGAAAATTATGATAGCGCATGAAGGAACTGTTTCTTCATGTTTCCATTTTTGTTGAGAGCCTAATAATGATAATGATAGTCAACTTTCTTAGACAGCAGTATTAACACGATTGGCAACAAAGACCAAATCTTTTAGGGTCCAGAGTTTTAAACTTGCTATAGGCGTACAAGTGCAATTAATTCAAAGTACATTACAGGCAAGGATGATTTTTTCCAAGAAAATTGACTAGTTAAAATTTGAACCATAAGCAGAAATCGACAGTAACTACAGGAAAATGGAACAAAATTCAGTTTTTTTTTTTTTTTTGAGTAACGATGAACTTTCTTTAGCTGTGATTATATTGAATTTATTCTAATATAGCAAATTTCATTGCGTAGCGACACACTCAATGTATGCTCTAATTCAATAAAAAATAATAAGAAATTATAGAAGTTCTATATCCAAGATCACAACGAATCGTTACGGAAATTAATTTGCATCATGCCGTATATTGTGGTCAAATGCTGAGTGTTATATTACCCTTCTCTCCCTTTCATATCTAGATTTATTATTTATATTCAAACCGAAGCAATAGCTACAACAAAACTATATTAGACATATCTAATGATCAATTCATCATGCATTCTGACCCTTTCATTCCACTATGTTTCCACTTTTTTTTTTTTTTTCTTTTTCCTTTTTGTCAATATTTATGTGTTCTCAAGGCAGCCAAATTAAACTGCAAGGGTGGTCTTGGGTCATTCCATTCCCCAACGAAGCTTCATTTTTAACAACTATTTCTTACTAAACATTTTTCCTTTAAACTACATACAAAATTTTCATGCCATTCCATTTTCATATCTGTTTTATTCCTCACTCCATTTTTGTTCTTACCTAGTCCTTTCCATCATGCCAAACGCACCTTAAATGTCCTACAAATCAAAAGGGTTGATCAACCTGAAAAGCTAGAGGGACAACTAGAAACAATTAAAAGATAGATGGACATCATGGATATGTTAAAGTAGATATATCTTTCTTTTGTAAATTAACAAGAGCTAGAGTAGCATACAATGCAAATGTTAAATTATGATCGAATTAGGATCTATTTGGTTTAATTTTTATATACCTAAAAGCGCTTCTTTTGAGTTTAGAAATTAAAACTAACTTATTTGGCCTACTTTTAAAAATGTTTCTAGGTAAAAGTTGAAGCCAAAAAAAATTTAATTATCCTGCAGGTCCTTTATTTTTATTAATTGTGTCTAGTTGGTCCCTTATCTTTCAAATTGACAGCATTTGATTCTTTATCTTTTAAAATTGTGCCTCCGTTAATCCTCTATTGAATTTCTGTCAATTTCACGTTAAAATCATGTGAATGGCACGTGCTTGCAAAATTCCTTTCATAACCCGGGCAAAATGTCATCACAATGATTTCATCTTCACTGCAAGTACATTCACGTGATTTTAACGTGCCATTCATGTGAAAGGAATTTTGCAAGCACGTGATTTTAACATGAGAAATTTGGCGAAAATTCGATCGAGGACTAATGAAGGCACAAATTTAGAAGATAAGGACGAAGTAGTGTCAATTTAAAAAATAAGACACCAACTAGACACAATTGATAAAGATAAAGGACCCGCGTTGTAATTAATAAGAAACTACAAATTGGAAATTTTCAGAAAGGATTTTTGCGAAACTGTTTTTATATAATGCGAAAATTGTTTTTTTTTTTTTTTCAAATATATCCCTCCATATTTTTGAAAGTCCAACATTGTCCTAAAAAATTTTATATTTCCCAATATATGTCAAACAATTAACGACTTTTGTTGAATAACAATTCTAACTAAAACTCTATAACTCAAAAGCTAAAAATTTCACAGTTAGACCAAATAAATCCTTATTTGTTAGAACTTACCACCTTAATTATCTGAAACTTTAAGTTTTTAAAGAAAGATTTTTCACACTAGTACATATTAATTTATAAAATTTTTAACACTAACTCTTTTGTTTGTGAGATATTTCCCTCCACTTTTTTTTATCTTATGTTATTTAATGTTTGCTGGGTACAACTTTTCTCTTTTCGTGTTTCTTGATCCTAACCAAAAGAAATTATTAGCTTCCCTATTTCAATGTTGATAGGCTTTGTTCCACCTATTTAGGAAATTAAACAATGTGTAAGAATGCAGCAATATCCAAGAACTTTCTCAATAACAATCAAGTAGCTAGAATGATAACATTACCCATTTATTACAATTCAACATAACTCTTACACTACAAGAAAAATCGATTTCGGCGAGGGACGATTTCCCTCGTCGGGCCGACGTCAAAAGGGTCTCGGCGAGGGCCCGGCAAGGGGAATCTTCCCTCGTCGAAACCTTCGTCGGTGAATTGCGGTCCCTTGCCGAGCCCACGCCATTCGGTGACGACTCGGCGAGTAACCATTTCAGCGATGACTATGCAAGGGCAACAAGCCCTCGCCGTTTTCGTCTCTCTCCGTGCCCTCATATTTTTTGTCCCTCTTCGTGCCCTCGCTTTTTTCCTCCCTCTCCGTGCCCTCGCCATTTTCCTCCCTCGTCGTGCCCTCGCTGGACACTCGAATACTTGTCCCTCGCCGACCCTCGCACAAATGTAAATTTATATTTGTAAAAATATCCATTATAATAATAAGTTGTTTGACCTGTCAATTAAATATTTTATACAACAAAATAATGTCTAATGCACATATTTGTAGAATTAGCTAATAAATATCTAAAAAGATTATTAAAAGTAAACCTAAAAGTTATTACAGTCTGATTGTAATGGAGTTTTATAATGTCATAACAATAAAAAAAAAGTTATAAATTCTATTCCATTTCACCATCATTCGAAGATGAAGATGAAGACGAAGATGACGAACACTGTTGTTATGCAGGAACAGGTAACCGTGAAGCAAGTAGTGCTAGTTGTCCTTGGCCATCACGTAGCTGTGATGAATTTTCTTGTTGGAGTTTGTAGTATGCCTCGTTCTGCTTATCCAGCTTCTCTTGTAGATTGTGGTACGCCTCGTTATTCTTTTCCAGCTTGTCTTGCAGCTTGCAGTACGTCTCGTTGTTTTGTTCCAGCTTGCTTTCCAAAGATGTTATGGCTCAAGCAACTGCCTCCTGGAGATCTTTTTACGTGATGTGGCTTCTGGCAGTAGGGTAACTATTTGATGTAGACGCCACAAAGTGCTGTGATCCTACCCCGTATAAACGACCCTTGCGTGGTCTACCAACTGCCTCCAAGAATAATGTGTTATGATCAACAGGAATTGGAGCTGAATCAGACTTGGATGCCTCTGATGGTTGTGATGCCTGTTGAAATAGTTCTGTGTATCGAGCCTGTAACGCACAAATATCAACACGTAGAGACATGGATAATATTGACAATTTAGGATTCATACCAAAAATATAATTTGACAAACCATCAAAGAAACAAACAAAACACGCACAAGGGAAAACATACATTTACTTTCATAAAATGTCACGGTCCGACAAGACCCCACGCTAAAAGGGTAAGTTCAGACCTGAAGAACGGACAAGATCTCCTCTGTACTGTGGACTAACTAATTACCTGCACTTGGAAGAAATAGCCAGAACGAAATATACAAGCATTCACACTCAAACACAATGAAATATTAAACAAAATATTACATTCATGTATGCATTTCCATTATTTATTTCAATACTATCGCTATAATTCTGATTATCATATCACTCTAACATATCAGATTTAACTTTAACTTAGTATCAAGTAAGATTGTATGATTACTCAAGTTTTAACCATTCAACACTTGAACCTAAGTTCAATAACACCATTGCCATTATTACATTTCATATAATTAAGCCTGTAATCAAGAATTAACAAATTCCCTTAAAATTTTCGGACTCGACAAACGGACAAAGTCTCCTCTGTACCATGAAGTAACCAGTTACATGTATTATCTGAAGATATAGCTACAACCTAAGATACAAGCATTGATAGTCAAATACAATGAATATTAAACAAGTTCCTAAGGCCATCAAACTGTTTCTACTAAACAAAATTAGATATTCATGCATGCCTTTCCATTTGCTATTAAAATACTATGTCTATAATTCTGATTACCATACCACTCTAATATTCTTTACTAAACTTTCTCAGATATTAAATCGTTCAACCAACTTTAACTTAGTTTCAAACAATCATGCGAGATTATAGAAGTTTTTTTCCATTCAACACACTAACCTAAGTTCAATCATGTACTTGGCATCATTACATTTCATATAATTAGGGGTGTAATCAACAATTTAACAAATTTGTGAGCGAATTCGAGTTCTTCATCGTTAGTGTGGATAAAACATTTGTATAAACTCTATGTATATCAATCATCAACATTCTAAAGTTTAAAGAAACTAGCTTACCACTGTTTGTTTAACCCGTGCATCTGTGTATGGTCCATTACCACATTTCCGATGAGCTTTGTTGAAAACATCAACAAAAGTCACTTCATTCCCGTGTTTTTCGGCCTACATTAAAAATTCACCAAAACAAACAGCTCGACATGTAATGAACAAGATAATATTGTTAATTATTTATCACTTATTGTAGTACAGTCAGCTTTATTTTTACCATTCTCCTTGCCCATTCGTGTCCGGGGATACATCCCAAATGGTGCGTAGATGGATTTTTCCTTCTATTATCAGAGTTCCGTTTGGATTTGTCCTGCCATGCTTGGGAATTCCACACCACTTTCATTATATCCCATACATCATGCAAGAGCCACGATGGCTTCTTATCTTGTTTACGGGCTTTGCTTAAGTTATCAGTTACACGTTTTTGCCCGAAAAACCTAAACCTCTCGGCAACGGTTGCTTCATCGCAGGAATACCACTTGTAGATCCTCTGTGAATCATATAATAAAAATATAGAAAGTACATCTGATATATATCTCACACTACAAG
This sequence comes from Ehretia macrophylla, assembly GCA_037974665.1. Taxonomy (NCBI): domain Eukaryota; kingdom Viridiplantae; phylum Streptophyta; class Magnoliopsida; order Boraginales; family Ehretiaceae; genus Ehretia; species Ehretia macrophylla. Next base: position 68,001,783 of record CM075767.1, read on the forward strand.
AAAACAGCGCACGGGCGACATATTTTTTCCGTAGTAAATTGGCTACGGATGGGCTATGGAATTGCTACGTCCAATTAATTCCGTAGCCCATCCGTAGCCACATTCGGCCCCGTTGAAATGGGGACAAAAAATGGCTACGGATTGGCTACGGACAATAATTTTAATTATAAAAAAAATAAAAAATAATATTTCGTAACCTAGCTGTGACAAATTTGCTACGGACTAGCTACATATTATTTAATTAATGCGGCAACAAAAATCATAACAAATTCCGTAACCATGCGGTGGCCAAATAGCCACGGATTGGCTACGGACTACGTATTATTCAAAAAAATGTCCATAAAAAATAAAGGACCGGATGAAAAAATAAAAATAACAAAGTCCGTAGCCCATCCGTGGCAATTGGCTACAGATGGGCTACGAATTTCATTTTTCCATAACCCATCCGTAGCCAATTGTCACGGATGAGCTACTGACTTTAAGATAAAAATGAGGTTTATTGGTTTTAATTTGAATTACGAAATTTTAATTGCACCTACAACGTAATAAACTTCACTTGAGATGCTAGGTTTCCAAATAAAAATAAACTTAATCCGTATTTTATTAGCGTGAGTATTTTAATAGAGAAATCTCCTACGAAGTCATTAGCCATTTAAATCGAAGTTATCATGTCCTCACTTAACATTGCGTTAATATTAATAAACATTCAATCTAGGGGTCCAAAAACTCTCATATTCTGTCTAAACTTCATAAACATGAAAGATATAAAGATATAAACAAGCTTTAATACGTTGTTTCTACCTATTAACAAGTTAGAATTCATACTATTAGTGGTCTGCAGCCCATCCGTGGCAATTGGCTACGGATTGGCTACGGATTTCATTTTTTCGTAGCTCATCCGTAGCTAATTGTCACGGATGGACTACGGACTTTCAGATAAAAATGAGGTTTATCGGTTTTAATTTGAATTACGGTATTTTGATTATACCTACAACGTAGTAAACTTCACTTGAGATTCTAGTTTTCCAAATAAAAATAAACTTTGTCCGTATTTTATTAGCGTGCATATTTTAATAGAGAAATCTCCTACGAAGTCATTAGCCGTTTAATTCGAAATTATCATGTCCTCACTTAACATTGCGTTAATGTTAATAAACATTCAATCTAGGGGTCCAAAAACTCTCATATTGTGTCTAAACTTCATAAACATGAAAAATATAAAGATATAAACACGTTTTAATACGTTGTTCCTACCTATTAACAAGTTAGAATTCATACTATTAGTGGTCCGTAGCCCATCTGTGGCAATTAGCTACGGATGGGCTACGAATTTCATTTTTCCGTAGCCCATCCGTAGCCAATTGCCACGGATGGGCTACAGACCCCAAGATAAAAATGAGGTTTATCGGTTTTAATTTGAATTACGGAATTTTGATTGCACCTACAACGTAGTAAACTTCACTTTATATGCTAGATTTTCAATAAAAATAAACTTGGTCCGTATTTTTTTAGCGTGCGTATTTTAATAGAGAAATCTCCTACGAAGTCATTAGCTGTTTAAATTGAAGTTATCCTGTCTCACTTAACATTGCGTTAATGTTAATAAACGTTCAATCTAGGGGTCCAAAAACTCTCATATTATGTCTCAACTTCATAAACATGAAAAATATAAAGATATAAACACGCTTTAATACGTTGTTCATACCTATTAGCAAGTTAGAATTTATACTATTAGTGGTCCGTAGTACATCCGTGGCAATTGGCTACGGATGGGCTATGGATTTCATTTTTCTGTAGCCCATTCGTAGCCAATTGCCACGGATGGGCTACGGACTTTCAGATAAAAATGAGGTTTATTGGTTTTAATTTGAATTACAAAATTTTGATTGCACCTACAACGTAGTAAACTTCACTTGAGATGTTAGTTTTCCAAATAAAAATAAACTTGGTCCGTATTTTTTTAGCGTTCGTATTTTAATAGAGAAATCTCCTACGAAGTCATTAGCCGTTTATATCGAAGTTATCATTTCCTCACTTAAAATTGTGTTAATGTTAATAAACGTTAAATCTAGGCATCCAAAAACTCTTATATTATGTCTAAACTTCGTAAACATGAAAAATATAATGATATAAATATGTTTTAATACGTTATTTCTACCTATTAAAAAGTTAGAATTCAAACTATTAGTGGTCCATAGCGCATCCGTGGCAATTGGCTACGGATAGGCTATGTATTTCATTTTTCCGTAGCCCATCCGTAGCCAATTGCTACGGATGGGCTACGAACTTTCAGAAATAAAATGAGGTTTATCGGTTTTAATTTGAAATTACGGAATTTTGATTGCACCTACAATGTAGTAAACTTCACTTGAGATATTTTATTCAAATAAAAATAAACTTGGTCCGTATTTTATTATCGTGCGTATTTTAATAGAGAAATCTCCTACGAAGTCATTAGCCGTTTAAATCGAAATTATCATGTCCTCACTTAACATTACGTTAATGTTAATAACTGTTCAATTTAGGGGTCCAAAAACTCTCACATTGTGTCTAAACTTCATAAACATGAAAAATATAAAGATATAAATACGCTTTAATACGTTGTTCATACCTATTAACAAGTTAGAATTCATACTATTAGGTGTCCGTAGCCCATCTGTGACAATGGGCTAGGATGGGCTACGAATTTCATTTTCCGTAGCCCATCCGTAGCCATTTGCCACGGATAGGCTACAGACTTTCAGAAAAAAATGAGATTTATCGGTTTTAATTTGAAATTACGGAATTTTGATTGCACCTACAACGTAGTAAACTTCACTTGAGATGCTAGTTTACCAAATAAAAATAAACTTGGTCCGTATTTTATTATCGTGTGTATTTTAATAGAGAAATTTCCTACGAAGTCATTAGTCATTTAGATCGAAGTTATCATGTCCTCACTTAACATTGCATTAATGTTAATAACCGTTCAATCTACGGGTCCAAAAACTCTCACATTGTGTCTAAACTTCATAAACATGAAAAATATAAAGATATAAATACGTTTTAATACGTTGTTCCTACCTATTAAAAAGTTAAAATTCATACTATTAGGTGTCCGTAGCCCATCCGTAGCAATTGGCTACGGATGGGCTACGGATTTCCTTTTCCGTAGCCCATCTATAGCCAATTGCCACGGATGGGCTACGGAATTATTTTTTCAGTAGTCCATCCGTAGCCCATTCCACTACAAGAAAATAGCGCTCGGGATGAATTCGACTAGCTACGGATGGGCTACGTAATTCGATTATTCCGTAGCCCGGTAGTAGCCAATTGACTATTGCTAGGCTACGGACTTCAACAAAAAATTGAGATTTATCGTTTTTAATTTTGATTTTGAAATTTAGTTGCTTTCGTAATTATAAAATTTGAAGATATTTAAATCGACGACACGCATACAAATACAATTGGAGTTTGTTGATATAGTTAACATAAGTTAAGACTTCCAAACATCTCATAAAAGAATGATAGTAACAAAGAAATCATTACAACGAGCTCATATACCCATTTCACAAGTTCAAGAAAATAAAAAATATTTAAATAAATTTGCTTTGAACTCTTAGGAATGGTCAAAGTTGAGATTTGGAAGTTATAATTGAAGTTTGGATGAAAAAAAGCCTTGAAGATTGAGTTGAAGTTCTTAAACAAAAATTAATTTTCTCTAAAAATAATAAAGTACATATGTATAAGCATTTTCATATTTTGAAAAATTAGAGGAGAAATTATAACATGTATCGTCAAATTTCAAACAACTTAAAAAAGGTGTAGAATATACTTTTTATATTGAATAGGAAAAAGTAAGAAAAAACTAATTCAACAGTCAAATTTATTTCAATTATGTCTAAATGTGAAAACCAATTTAAAAGGTTTTTGCTTAATCTTATTTCACTTTGCTTAATCATCTTAACTGATCAATTATGTCTAAATTGGCTAATCAATTATTTCACTTTACTTAATCATCAGTTATGACCGAAAAAAAGGCTAACTTATTGTCTTGCTAGAAGAGGTCGCCGGTCGGCTGGCGCTCTCTTCCGGCGGGGACTAAGAGTTGGCCAAACTCTCTGTCCTAACCGGATGAGGTACCAGAGGGGCCACCAGCTGGCCGACAACAAAATGTTAAAAGAACATTTTTTAAAAAAGAATTGAAAGTGGTTGTTTAGGGTTTTCTTTTAACATAACGCCGCACACTGTTAGAAATATGCCGTAATTCTACATATTTGGATAACATATATTGGGACATTTTGACATTAACTTGTACATTCTGGCATCTATGTCTATATATGTATGTTTTCATATGGACATAATTAGCACATTCATATTCTCCTTCTTTTATGTGTATGAATGAGTCACTAGTATTTTCGTTATAGGAATGTATTCTAAAAGCGTTTAGAATATGTTGGCTTATTTCCTTAATATGATAAATACTTAAAATATTCATAGTCCTTAGATTATTTGATCGGGATTTCAATAATTTATTAAGGACTATCACATGTTTTGTTACCTTTGATTAACATAGGGATGTTAATGATAAAGGATGGTGAGCCACGTGCCATAACAGTATAGAGATACAATTAACAAACGTGTGGGTGGTTATTAGTTGAATAGATCACTGAATGTGACGTGATTAACAAAGATTAATAATTTGTTATCTGTTGCGATTGTGCATGTAATCCTTAGACTTGAGACATTACGGCCATCATATGTATTGGGGTTTGATTCAAGCGTTTGGATAATGCATGTCTCGACAAACAAGATGAGATGCGTCATCTCGCAGTTTCATTCGTTCAGTATAGTGATTGACAGGTAGTGGTCAAGATAGGATCCATTAATCACCGGCGTGAGGCGATGTCCTAAGCTATCTAAACTTGGTTGTTTAATGAGGAAATCCTCGACTGAGGTGTGAATGATGGAGAATGAGTGTTCCATGTGTCATCTCTCATTACACCAATTAGATCTATGCATGGTATCGAGTTTATGAACTTAATCGAATCATGGTTCTTGCTTGACGGGACAATTAATGGAAGGATTGAATTGCACGATAATCGACGACTATAAATAGATTCACCTGTTTTGACTTCATTGCTATATAAATTGTCTTGATACGTTGCTAGACGTCACTCTAGAACGTGGGGGTATTTTGGGAATGGCAAAGATATTCTCAAAATATATTGAAGTCGTTTAATGTTCCCTCATTACTATATGGCGGTGAATCTAGAGAGTCACACACAATAAAGCGTAATTGGATGAGTTTCGGATAAGCTTGAATTTGGTCTTGGAACGTTAAGGTGTTAACGTTGGCAATGCTTGGCCATTAAGTAGTAATTGGCCAAATGTGTAATTATTTGTAAGTGTTAGGGCAAAAGTACAAATACGGAAAGTTAGTTTCCTTAATTTAAACTAATAATGATTAGACTAAATTAAATGTACAAATACAAGATTAATAAAATATATATATACATGTATATGATATGTATATATACATATTAGTCTTGAAAATCAAGATGCCATATGGATGGCTAAGATTGTTTCACATCATCAAGTTGACCATTATTTTTGAAATCAATGGTTAAGATGAAAAAAGACAAAACACATGTTTTGATGCATTGAGAAGTGCAATTGTTGTCTTCTAAATACACTACATACAATGCATAAAACAAGGAACACATTATACAAGGCAAATATAGAAAAACACAATGCATTGAGAATAATAATTAAGTCTTCTCTTTATTTGTGGAATTTTCGTCCATTGCATTGGCAACCCAAGAATGGGTTTTATTTTTTCAGAAAAAACTCTTATTTTAGCTTAAAAACATCCCAAAGAAGACTAGCACAAAATCTTTGGTGATTAAGGAACTCATTCAAGCTTGTGTGGACAACCTAGAGCTCTTGCATTTGTGGGAGGACTTGTCAAAGCTTGTTCATCATCTTCTTCATCATATTTTGCAAGATCTACAAGAGGTATATCTAAATCTACCTCTTTACTATATATATTTCTGAATATATGCTTTCCATATGTTAATCACATGATATCAAGATTAGAGTTTCATATGAACATTATGCTTTGAAATTCCAAAAAATTTTGAACTTCATGTTATGCTTCCGCTCGATTCTTAGCTAGATGATGTTCATAGCTCTAAATATATAAGATCCTTCACACACTTCCCTTCATCATCTTCTTATTTGTTCTCGCTCTCTAGCTTTCTTTCTATATCTGTCCAGTGCTACCACCACTACTACCGTCCTCCTCCAGCACCCACTACTACCTCTGTCTCTCTCTCGACCGGTGAGACCACCAACAACTCCTCTTGGCGTCACCACCAAAACCAAGCCAAAAGACTCTGTTCACTGTTTGCCCTTTCTCTGTTCAAGCTTTCGAGCTCATTCGCTCCACCGTAAGAACCCGTCAACACTCAATCTTTACCTTTGATTTTTTATTATCTAAATATTTTCTCATATTTTGGCTGATTTACTTGAAAAAAAAACCCTAGACTGGTTCTGTTTTCAGTCGCCATTGTTACCATCTTATGGTGTTGTCGATTGTTTTGGTGTAAAAAGCTTGAAGATGATGTAGGTTTTCTTTTGTCAGGGAAGCTGGTGTAGATTTTTATTTGGGTCATAGAAGATGATGTAGATTGAGAAATAGAAATCTACTTAGATCGACTACCATAGGTATGAACTCATAAAGCATACATTTCACAATAGGCTAAAATTTGTGGTAATTATCGATTTTCTTTCTTTTTAAAAAAAAAAAAGTTTCGGATATAATTTGTACTATATTTTTTGTGTTAATATCATCAAAAGTTTTGTTTGTTTAATTGTTGGGTATATGGATTATGAGCTTCTTCTTCTAATTTTTGCTCTTTTTTTTTTGGATTTTAATTAATTATTTTATTGTGGGGTTAATTAGAAAAAAATAAAAAATATTATATATGCATGTTTGTGTGATCTAACAACTTGAGAAGTTAAAATGTCCAAAAAAATGTTTTGCCTTTTATTTTTATATTTCTTTCTTTGTCAGAAGCTGCTAATAAGCTTTTTCTCATCCAATGAGATCCTTTCTTGTGAATCAAATCTGGTTTTGGACTTTCAGTTGTGTTCCATGATCTCTGCTTCTGATGAGCATATAGTTAGTTGTATTGACATTAAGCTGCGAAAATTGTTGTCATTTGATGCAATTTGAGATTGTTTGCATAACTGTTCCTTTTTATCCTTCTGCTTAGAATTTCAAGAATATGTTATCTCCACATAGATTAAGAGGCTCCTTTGGTGGCAGTGATTTTGATACAAAAAGGAAAAGTGAGAGTGAGGTAATCATCTCAAGTCTTCAATATATTTACTAGCTAAAAGGCAATATAATTGCAAGTTATGACTTCTTTTGGTTTCTAAAATTAAATTTGTAGGTAATGCAGTTATGTCAGGGTTTCATGAATGAATTGTATCGAATAAGATCTACCTTCAGAGGGAATGGGTGTTGGTGCTCGTGAAATGGGCTATTTGTATGAACAATACCGACGTCTGGCAAGCCACTCTCAGGTGCAAACTTTGTACTTTTTGAGATTGTATATCAATTACTATTCCTTACCCCTTTTTTATTTTGTCATTGCAAGGTTACTTTATTGACTGTGTTTCAATTTTGTAAGTAGTGCAAACATGGGAAATTTTTAGAGAATTGTCTCTAAAAGTATTCTGCATTAATAACTTTGAACCAGGAAAATGTGAGTCTAATGTCTTTAATCAAAGATAGCTAAGGAAGAGAAGATGATGACCCCTATTATTTTCACTCCCAGAAAGTTAAAATTAAAAAATGGAAAAAAATAGTGGCCAATGGAGGCATCGGTCTCTTGGTGTATGTTCTCATTTCTAATGCTGGTTATATGAGCCAAACATCTATAAAGTTTTAGATACATATTAAGTGTTCACTTGGAGTAGAAACATCACGTGCCTTTGGTATTGAGATATTTCCATTACCAAGTCCTCAGTTGGTTTGATTGTTAGTCCAAGTGATTACACCATCTAAATTATTATTTTTTGGCTAAGCTACACCATCTTAATTATGTAGCAATTAAAGGTAATATTGGAAGATTTAGTACAATATGTACCATTTCAGATAATATTACTGAAACATTGAGAATGTCAGGATGCTGCAAAGATAAATTCAATTTTTTTCAGTCACTTTAAACCATCATTCATCAGTTACATGGGTGATAAACCATCAAGGTATATGAGCTATTAGTTGTTCTCTTTCTATAATTATCTGTTGGAAGGAATTACAAGTGCTTTATTCCCTTTAATTTCATTTCACTCTCATTTATGATTGTCATCAATTATAATACCAATTTTTGAAATAATTACATGTTCACTTGCAGTATTATTTTATATGAACTACTGCTATGAAGTTACACAACTTAAGCATGAAATTTCACTATCCTCTGAACTGTCAATATGACTCCAATTCTTCTTATGGTATATCAACTTCATGTGATGTTAGAGTATTTTTATAAATTATTGATGTATTAGCATGATTTATTGAATTCCCATGTAATTAGTCGACATTTCATGATGGAGTGACATTTGAGTGTTGGTCTATGTGATTTCATATGTATTAATTTAGATACCAAACATAGGAGAGACTTGGTTTTCTGAAGTTTAATTTTTACAGAAAGGTTTGTTGAAATAGTGAAGATGATAATTAGTTCATAACCCTGGATATCCAGCGAAAAGATACAAGCTGATACATTTGAGCATTGGTTTGCTTATATTTTAAAATTTTCTCATGTTTATTTATTTGTTTTTTCCTAGTGCTAGCAATGTAAGGATCTCATTTTAAGGAAATAAGGTGTAAATCATTAGTCTGTCATAGTTGAAGATCTAATAATGTTAATGTTTATATTGATGAAATATTTCTTAGGAGCAGGAAGAAATGTGACTTTGATTGACCATCAATGGAATTTTGTAGGCGGTATCTGGTATTAAATTTTGTTACTCTTCACAATTGTATTGAGTGCTTATGATGGTTTCGTTCCATTAATATAACATGCAGATGAAGTTTTAAAATCTTATTACAATTTATTTTCTAGTAGATAGGGGATCAGGTAGCATGTACATATCTTTGTTATAATTTCACTGTCGTGGGATCTTGGAGTTGAACATTTTAATGCAAAGAAATAAGTTCTCTACCTACAGTTTTAATTTTCTATTTCTTCTTTTGGTTTTGACACTCTTTTCTATGCCAGATTTATTCAACTAGTTAAGAAACATGGATTGAAAATTTATCAACCTGGTCTTGAATCCAATAATGGCTTGACATGGAAAATGACAAAGAGAAGAGATGACAAAGAAGTCCACAAGTGGGTCAAAAAAGGGGCGCTTCTATGGACTCGGCTGAAAGACCGAGATCGAGAATCAGTAGATTTTAGGTTTTTTTTTTTAAATTTCAAAAATTAATTTTGTACAATATTTTATATTTTTTTGTAAAGTTTTAAATTTACTGTAAATATCAATTGATATATTTAATTTTAATTTTTCTTGTAGATATTAATTTTGTTATATTTTATTTTTTTAAATTAAAATAATTAATTGGCGACGGATTAGCTACGGAAGTTGGACGATGAATTAGCCACATAAAGTTGGGCGATGAATTAGCTACGAAAATATTGGGCAACGGATTGACTACTGATATGTGGCGACAAATGGCTACGGATTGGCTATGGATATTTGCCGATAATTGGCTACGGATTGGCGGATTGGCTACCATACTAATCCGTAGTCGTGGGCGACGATCAATTTACGACCGAAACGGCTACGACTTTACTACGGATGTTAATAATTAATAAAAAAAAATTAAAATTTTAGTTGGCTACGGATGGGCTACGGATTGGCTACCAAATCGGTGGCTACCGAAATTCTATGGATATTAATCCGAAGCCGTGGGCTACGACCGATTTACAACCAAAATGACTACAAATTTACTATGAACGTTAATAATTAATAAAAAAAATCACAATTTTAGTTGGCTACATATGGGCTACAATTATTTTGTTAGGCTACGGATTGTGGTCGTCGCCCCAGCCTGTTTTTCTTGTAGTGTCAAGTACATAATATGTTTGTCTAATATATAAATTGAATGCGTTTTTCAAACCTTAAAGTAATCAAAAAATTTATCCTTTACATCAGGCGAAATCTCTCCCCAAGTTGTCCAAGGCTCTAAATATCCTGCATGTAGTGATTTAATAATATCTCTAGTCATATTATATGGGTCCCATCTACAAATTATAAAAGAAACTGTTGTGTTTTATGGTATGAAACTTAACTTTTACTATATAGATATATTGTTAATGAATAATTCTACTTACCCAGCACCTTTAACTTTCAGATGCTTGCGTGAATCAGTTGCCCATGTTGCAAATTCTTCCATAGATGAGAATCCATATGTTATCCAGTCTGAAATGCTATCAGCTCGATCTTCTGCAGCTCTCGATGACTCAGCCATCGGGTGACATTGTGTGTCACCATATACAGGAGTACATGTAAATCATCAAAACCTTGTCGCAATCCGAATGAGGTAATAGTTTGGGTATCCGTTGCGTGAGGGTGATGTGGAATGTTTGGACTAATATAACCAGCTACATGGTCAACGGGAGCTTCGGATGAACATTAAAGTTCACGAGGCATTACCTGCTGTGGAAGTGGAGTGTCTGCCACCCACTGCTCCGTACCAATAGAGGCTGAACTGGAGTTATGCACCGATACATCATGTGCACCTATAGAATGACAAACACTCGGAGTTTGACCATATGTTTATCCGCGACCAGATGATGGCTACCCTGTGCCTGTAGACCATACAAACTTGTTAACTATGATACAACACATAGAAATCGGAAGTATTAATTTTAATTGAGTAAAATAATAATATTGTATACATTACTAACCTGTCGATGTGTTTGTCCCTTGCCCACGTTCTCTGCGCCTTCCTAAGAAATCCGTCAATTTAATTTTTTGCCCTTGGGGTCATTATCGTTATCATCGCCCATCTGAAATTAAACACAATTTTTTTATACTTCACTTAATATATTAGTTAAGTTCATAGCTTACAAGCAAAATGAATGTCTATTAAAAATCTAATGTTACATCATTTGCAGTAATACAAAATATCATAAGTCCTTCAACCACCTATCTGTCTTTACCAAAGGCTAATATTCAGCATCTTCATCACTATTTTCATCATCATCATCACCATTATTATCATCATCGTCATCTTTAGTAGCATCTTTATATTCCTCTTCATCTTCAGTCTCATCTTCATATTCTTCTTCGTCTTCTTCATGTTCTTCCTCCTCATTTTGTTCAATGATATGCTGACCATGGATGTCATTAGGATCATCTTCCAATATTTCGTTGTTCTTTCCCGAATCACGACGGATTGTTGGAAAATTACTTTCATTCCGTTCTCCTATGGGCACATTCATCTCATCGGACTGGAAACTTGTTCTTTGTTCTACTACTCTTTCATTTTCAGACATGACATAGATATTTCTAGGGCGTACTTTAACTACTGCCTGCCAATTTTTTCGATTCTCCTTGGCCCCTGGATATCTACAATAATACACTTGCTGAGCTTGGGTGGCCAACACAAATGGTTCATATTTGGAATAATTTATCTTCACATTCACTTCAACCAAACCAGACTTGCGATAGTATTTCACACCTCTATCATTCGTGGTATCATACTACTCGCACTTAAAGAGAACTACCCTTGTATGTTGTAAAGTTGGATTATTATATTCAAGTTGAATAATGTTGTGCAACACACCATAGTAGCCAATATCCCCTGTCCCGCCATCGCTTATCCCGTTCATATATACTCCACTATTATTTGTTTTCATCGATGTAGCATATTCGTGTATTGCAAATCTATATCCATTCACCATGTTTCTTGACGAGGTCCTAACCAATCTATAAGGCCACATTGAAAGACATTGTACACGATGATCTACATCATTCATGTGCTTAACCTACATATGTATATCACTCTTGTTTTAAGGTATACATACCGTTAAGGGATAAAATGAAGTTCAATTATGAGACATATACATACATATTCATATAACCATTTTGGGAAAAACTTGTCAACATGCAGTTGGAGTTCTCCAGGATTCAATGGGTCATATTGGTTGCGAAGGTAATCCTCGAACATGTTGGAAAATAGTCAAATATTAGTCAATTTAATTTGTATATTTAAAGCCCAACACGTTAACATATTCTTAAATTGTCATAGCCTTACCTGACATAAGGTAGTAACTCTGCGCAATTCATCAATACATAGCAGTGTGCCAAATACAAGTTTTCTTCTGCTATTATCATCTCTTTCCATTTCCCGATTGAGAAGTCCGGATGAATAAATAGAGCCAAGCATCCATCGGGGTGTTCCACATCGTCATATTGGTCATTCTGACCAAGCCTTCTACTCTTAGTGGCCACGTGCTCTTCAAAATAATAAGAACAAAAAGTTGACGTTTCCAGTATGGGGTAGGCTTCACAAATAGATCCTTCTACATGTGCCTTATTCTTTACTTTCCTCTTTAATCCCTGCAAAAACCTCTCAAAGGGATACATCCACCGATATTGTACAGGGCCACAACAAATCACTTCATGGACCAAATGAACAGGCAAGTGCTCCATTGAATCAAAGAATGCAGGAGGTAGCAGCTTCTCCAAGTTGCAAAGAGTCACGACAATGTCTTCTTGCATCCTTTCCAAATCTATACTTTGCAAACTTGTGCAACATATGTCGGTAAAGAACAAACTTAGTTGTACAAAAACCTCCCAAACTTGTTTAGGCATCAGGTCGCATAATGCAATCACAAGCAATCTCTCCATGAAGACATGACAGTCGTGGCTCTTCATGTGTGACATCTTTAATTGTTGCATGTTAACACATCTTGCTAAATTTGAAGCATAGCCATCGGGAAATTATAATTCTTCAACCCATTCAAGAAGTATTTTTCTATTTGCCACGGGAAAAGTATGCACACCAATCACATTTGCGTACTCTCCACATAATTCGAGATGATCACAATACACATCCATGTCTTATTTTGCTCTTACATTGTCTTTCGTCTTTCCTTTGACAGCCATAACAGTGTTGAAAACATTGTCGAAGACATTTTTTTCTATATGCATGACATCCAAATTGTGGTGTACAAGACGCGTCTTCCAGTAAGGTAAGTCCTAAAAAATACTTCTTTTTTGTCTAGTTGTGCACTCCCTAAACCCATTCAACTTTATTTTTTTCCTGTCATTCATCATATCTTGGATCTTTGCCAAATTCATCACAATTTCTCATATTTGATCACCATTTAATATGGGTGGAGGCCCACAAGTCTCTCTTTTACCCCTTATGAAATTTTTTGTGTCACGTCACATAGAACTATTACTCGGTAAGAATTTACGATGACAATCAAAGAATGAATTCTTCCTTCCTTCTTTCAACCGAAAAGCATGAGAGTTATTCATGCAATATGGACATGACAGTCTTCCATGTGTGCATCAGCCAGACAACATACCATAAGCTAGGAAGTCATTTATGATCCACATCAAGGCTGCCCTCAATTGAAAATTCGTCTTTGTTGAAACATCATAGCACGGTGTATCCTCCAACCATAATTCTAGTAATTCATCAATGATAGGCTCTAAATACACATCTATTTTCTTACCGGGATTTTTTGGACCAGGGATGAGCAATGTCAAGAACATGACAGGCTCCTTCATGCACATCCATGGTGGCAGATTATAAGGTATTAATATCACTGGCCAGCATGAATAAGGTTTAGCATTGGAACTGTAAGGTGTAAACCCATCTGAACATAAACCAAGTCGAACATTTCTAGCATGATAAACAAAATTTGGATGTAACCTGTCAAAGTGTTTCCATGCTTCGGCATCCGAAGGGTAACCAATATGACCATCCTCTGTTTGGTGTTTTTTGTGCCACTGCATATGTTCAGCCGTAGCCCTTGACATGTACAATATTTTTAACCTCGGTGTTAAAGGAAAATATCTTAATTGTTGGTAAGGTATAAGCTTATGCCCTCTTTTAACCCTTGTTGTTGTCTTGAAGCGTTGGTGGCCACAATGGGGACAAGTTTCAAGTGAACTTTTGTCCTTGTAAAATAAAAGACATCCATTTACACATACATCTATCTTCTGATAACCTAACCCCAAGGGCTTCAGCATTTTCTTAAACTTGTATAAGTTCTCAGGTAGGTTATTTTCTAAAGGCACCAACTCCATAAATTCTGAGACCACATGATCAAATAGGTCGTTGCTCATATTATGTTCTGATTTTATATTTAGATAACGAGCCATAACAGACAACTGGATAAGATTCCTACAACTCGCAAACAATGGTTTTTTAGAGGCATTCAACAAATTAAAAAATTCTTGTGCTTCCATGTTTGGTACTTATTCATTCACATTCTAATCCCTTACCATATCTACTCCAGCAGCCTCAAAGACCATTGTCCGATAGTTATTCCCATAATCTAAGTCGTGTAGCATATTATTACCAATGTGTTGTTCAGTGACCCTTATGTTGTTCAACACATATTCCCCATGTGCAAGCCATACATAGTAATTAGGCATGAAACCCTTAATATAAAGATGTTTTATCACAATGTCAATGGTAAGATATCGCAAGTTTTCGCATTTGATACATGGACATCTTATTTTTGCACCGTCCATGTAATATGGTTAACTACTTGCGAATGTTATAAATTCATGCACACCTTCAACAAAACCCTCATTGATGTATCCATCAATTCATCGATTATACATCCATTCATGTGATGATGCCATTATGACTGGCACATTGCGGCACAAATAGGAATTTAATATTAGAAACAATATTGTAAGACTAAAATTTTGCCCAACTTAGTTAACTTTACTTACTTCTTAAATACTTAATTTATCCTACTCTCATGTTAATACACAGTCATGTTAATTTGCTTCTTAACTTTAACTTATTAATTTAGTCAAGTTTACGTACTTCTCACTAAACTTCTTGCATCACAAAATTATTAGCTTACTTAATTTACTTTATTAACTTAACTTGCTTCTTGTCAACATGCTAACTTAACTAGCTTAATTTTAAAGACGTTTTCTTACTAACCTAATTCTTCTTACTTCTTAATATTAGATAATAATACATCATATATAACTTACTTAATTCTTTGTTTTGCTAATGCATCTACGAAGAGCAACACACCCCTTCATCCAACACACCCCTTCGTCCATTTACACAAACATCCATCTTCACAATAACACAACGGCTCAATTTACACAATTTTTTAAACATTAATATAATAGAAAACACCACAATATCATACATTTTATGAAACGAAATTATAAGGTCAAAAAAATATATTGTTCAACATATTACTATATCAATAAAAACACTAACCTGAGCCTATGGAATGTTTACACGTTGCAAGCTATAATGGATGCCCCAAACCTAACAAAGAAAAGCAAACACACCAAATTAACTATTAATTCTTTAAAAAAAGAATATTAAAATAAAATTATTTAATAACCTAAATATGAAAAACCCAAAATAAATTTTTGAATTTTTAAATTTTTTTTTTGAATTCCGAAAATTGACAAGAAATAATTATATATGAATTTTCTTTATAAATTCATCAATTTAAAAATCCAAAAATTAAAAAAAATGAAATAAAAAAACCCAAAGCTAGAACATAAATACAAAAAATAAAACACAACATATTACGAAAAATAAATAAATAAAAAAATGCATATATATACATATACATATACATATATATACATATACATATACATATATATACATATATATATATATATGCATATATATATATATGCATATATATATACATTAAAACATGTATAAAATGTAAAAGTACATAATGTATATACATTAATATATATATATACATACATATAGATATGGGATATATATAGATATATGTATACATCTTTAAAAAAAATGAATAAAAACAAGAATATTACCACTTAAATCGGATGAGTAAATGCGTGGGGAAGGAAGGGTTACGGGGTACAGGGTACTGGGAAGGGGATGTGGGGTAGAAGAAGGGAAGTGGGGGTGCTTTCGTTGAAATGAGAAAGGGGGGTAGGGGGTTTTTTTTTTGGGAAATTTTGAGATTCAAATCGAGGGCAGCAGCTGTTGCCCTCGATTTGAGTCTAATTTCGGCGAGGGCCCAACGACGGTAGGCCCTCACCGAAATAAGTAATTAAAAAAAAAATCAATTAATTTTTTTTTTGTATGTTAACTCTGGGCAGCGGCCCAGCCTAGCGTGATACTGGGCTGTCGCCGAGAAACCAATGGGGAGGCCCATTGGTGCAACCAATGGGCCTCGCCCATTGGATTTAATTTGGAGGTCCGTCTACTTTTTTTTTTGTTTTTTTTGTTAGACTATAGTTTTTTTCTCTTAATTCATTTGTTTTAAGTTTTTTTTATCATAATTATTGTATTAATTAAAAATATATTTGTTTCGTTTGTATAATAGTTTAATTTTTTGTTTATTATCTTACATTTTATTTGTCTATATTAATTTATTTTTACATTTTTGTAACATAATTTGTATGTTTAGCATTCTATTACTTTGTTTTTTTCATTGTATTTATTTATTTTCAATGCAACTTTTTTAATTCTTTAACTAATGAATATATTAATAAATTCATCACAAATATTTTATTAATTAGATATTATAACATAAACACAAAATTAATTAGATATTATTTTTTTAACCTTTTTTTGTTTATTAGCTCTAAAAAAATTTCTTGTTTAATTAATTTTCATTTTCATATTTTCTTGAAAATAATTATATTAATAACGCAAATAAATAATTTGGTTTTTTAAACTTTTTTTTGGTTATTATCTTAGAATTTTAAATTCTTTTAATTAATATGTATTTTCATATTTTCTTTAAAAAAATTATATTAATTAGCTATTAGTTTGTTTTTTTCCACTTTTTTCTTTTTGTTTAATTTGTAATTTTTTTTGCCATTTTTTTTAATTTCATATAATTTATTTATATTTAACGAAGATTAACTTAAGTTTCATTTTGGAGACAGCCCATTTCGATTGTTGGCAATTTTTTTCTTATCAAATTTTTTGTGTTATAACACATTGTAATTAACTTCAGTTTCATTTTGGAGACGGCCCATTTCGATTGTTGGCAATTTTTTTTCTTATCAAATTTTTTGTGTTATATCACATTGTAATTTTACATATTAAAACATGACTTAATAATGTATGATTATTTTGTTTTTTTCCCTTTTATGAAATTACAAAATATTGAACTACTAGTTACCTTTTTTTTATATTAAAACTTAAAATCTTATTAAAAAATAATATTAATAAAAAACACATTAATAAATAATTATTTTAGATTTTAAATTTAAATCTTATATTAATTATATTATTGTTACTTCTCAAATTACATAGAATATTAATAAACTGATTATATTATTGAATTAGTTATCAAGTAGGATGATGTTTACAATGTGAAAGTTATAACAGTTTAAAATATTTTAATAATCCGTATATTTTAAGTAATTAATTATATAAACACATTAGTTTAAATAGATATTAAAATATTAAAAGTATTGAATTAAACAATTGTTTTTTAACTAATGTAGTTGTTACAAAGTAGTTTTATAAATCGAGTGAAAATACCACGCATGTCACCAATTATTTGACCAATCCAATAAGAATGGGACGTAGTCACGTGACCACTAACCACATGGCAGAATATAATGAAATGCGATGACCCCGTTTTTGAATAGACATAGCAAAACACCTGTTTTGCATGCATTGTGTTCGCGTGCACGCCACGTGGCAGAAAATAGGCGTACCATGATAGGGCCCCGGTTTCAAAACGAGATAGACATATTAACTTTTAAATCTCGAAACTAGTGTGCACGCATGTCCCCAATTATTTCACCCATCGAAGACCAATGGTGGACAGTCACGTGTCCGCGAACCATTAGTTGATATCTCGACCCTTGTAAAAAATGAAGAGTTACTTTCATATGCTCACCAAGCTATCAATCTTTGCATTCAATGACCTTCATCCTATAAATAGCACTTGGCAATACATTTTCTCATAGCATCTCAAATTTGTAATTGTAGTCTTCATCTAAAAAGTTTGAAAGATGAGTAAGGATCAACAACACCAAAAAGATTCTGTTCGAGTAACTATTAAAAAGGAGGTGGATACAATGAAGGAGTATCCAAATTATTCCAAGTTTGTTAAACCCGCCCTTGATCTAAATGCTCCGCCAAAATACGATGGAGACATTTCGAATGCCCAAGTACGCCAGCTCATTCAAGACCAAATGATGCGGATCCAGTGCCCAAACTTTTTCCCCTAATATCTCTATCTTTTTATCATCTTGGAAGTATCGGCATTAGTAATCTTTAATTATGTTAGGTATTAAGTTGCTGTGTTGCTGTATTAAAAAATGATGCTATGTAATCCTTTATTAATTATCAATGTAAAATTATGTATGTTTGTATTGCATTAACTATTATAATAAGCAGCTTTAATTTATTTATAATTTTGCTATGTTTTTTTCAAAGAAGTAATTGTTTATATTTTACAGTATGTTAAATATGAATATTGTATATTATTAATTTTTCACCTACAAAACAAGTTGTCCCATAAATTGTTTAAAGGATGTAAACATGTTTTTATTTATAGTTAAAGGCATATTTTGTTTTGTAATTTCCGAAAAATAAAGTATTTACAATCAAAGCCGAAATGTGGACGCTTTAGTCGAGTTATGTACACGCCAATCCATGACATTTTAATAAGCAAAAATATAGTCAGTACCTATATATATAATTATTTAAAACAAATAATTCATATTATTTAATATAAATTTAATGCTTTTAAAACACTCATAAATATATTGTTATATGAAATAATCGTAATTGTTAAACACACACTTACAACTAATTGGGCGAGAGAAGGGCATGTCTCTCGCTGAAGTCCTGTCACTTGCTGTTTCGGCGACGGAACGTCACCTCTTTCACTGATTTGGCAAGGGCAAGAGAGAGCCCTCGCCTAATCGGCGTGGGACAGGTCCGGCCCTCGCCGATTCGGCGAGGGAAAGGACCGGCCCTCGCCGAATCGGTGAAGGCAAGGACCGGCCCTCGCTAATTCAGCGAGGGCTTGCCTCCCTCGCCGAAAAGCTAGGGCACAACGACGCCCCGTCGCCGAGACCGTTTTTTCTTGTAGTGTTACAAGATAGTTGGTCCACCATGGTCTCTCAAGATTAGAGCATCAATGACTTCTAGACTTATAAAAAGAATAGAAGAAAGATAGCTAACTTCGATCGAGTATGTGTTTGGAGGTGTGTTAATTATGGATGCTTTGATCAACAAAATGCTCGGGGAATTATAGCTTGCAACTAGTCCTGAATGACTTTCTTCCACATTTTCTACCTTAGTTGCCACCTACCAAGCCATTTTCTAAGATTGCACCATCCAAAAACGTGGGCAGCTAATTTGACTGGGTAGAACACATTTGCAACTACTGTCCAAGGTAAATCTAGGAAGATTTCTTTGGTTAAACTTGCTGATTTTAGCACTGCATTATGGTTATGTCATCGTAGCTAGGGTATACTGTCGGACCGAGCCCTGTTGGCAGAACCCATATCCCGCCATTAAGGGGCGTTGGCCCTTATACCTCGATTAGGGCTGCTGTCGAAAATCCCTCTATCAGGGGTGTTACCCCTAAACTCCGCACTTCTTTTTCGTAACTATCGCGCTCTCTTTTGATATCATCAACATCTAAGCAGAACCATTAATATGTGCTACTCTATTTGCAAAATTCACTCTCCTCATATTGGGGACAGAGAGTACATAAAATTAGTGGTATCTATCATGAGGTGGGCATTGACATATACCAACACTATGTAGTTTATTTCTTGATCCTAATTACTTGAGGTTTATAATGTTAAATTAGTCAAGCGGCATGGCTATATTCAAAATAGAAACATTCAAAAAATGAAATTCAAAGAAATTCCAACAGGTTCGGGTCTAATTAAATCAAAATAAAATTGTATATAGACAAAAAGCTATAGAGCCAATGCCTTAATAGGGCTAACCATGTTTCTTGGTACGTAAAAGTATTGATGAGATCATCCTAAACTAGCTAGAATTAATTGTCGTCTTTTGCACACTAATCTCTTCTGGTTTCTTTTCGGAATTTAACAAATCACTTGTTAAATTAGCAAAAAAGAAAAAAAAAATGAAAAAGGATTGCATCTAATTATGATTAAATTCAATTATGAGCTAAAAAAGCCACAAAGAAAAGAAAAGAAAGAAGGGCATGAGGTGTGCATGCATGCACCAATGAATGCAAGGCAGAGTCACATATAAATTTAAGGGCATTAAGAGAAGTGAGGGATCAAAAACAACACAAAACAAAAGAACACATATATAAAAACCAAGCCAAAAAGGGTGTACAAAACATAGAAGAGATAGTGATAGTGAATATGAATATAATGATACTGTGCAAGATGTAAGCAAAGGTCGATGCACATTATTAGACTTTAAAGAAGGCAAGAACAGGAGGTCTGAAACATAATATGAAGTATCTGTTTGTTTTTCGTCTGAAAAGGAAAAAGTTAATACTTTGGGTGAAACCCCAAAAACAGAAACTTCCAGTGGTCCATTGTTACCTTCTGACAAAGCGCTCGATCAAAGTGTTAGTAGTGCTAGTCGAAGCTCAGAGAGAGAAAGAGAGAGACTGAGAGAGAGAAAGAGTATGTGTGTTTGTGTGTCTCCGCGATATCTATGGCAAAAATGCAAAGCCAATTGAATAGTAGAATCTGAGACTGGTACTGTATGCTATGTCTGCTTGTCTGCACTTATTTGCAGTGTGCTGAATTTTTCTTGACCATCTCTCTCTCTTTCTCTTTCTTGGCCCTCATATATTAAACCATGCAAGAGAAGTTTTTTTTTTTTTTGTTTCTTTTTTTAATTCAAGAGAAGTTTAAGTCGTAGAATGCATATCAAAGAATGACATCTACAAGAATTGATTTTGTAATTTCTAGCATTATACCCTAAACCAAAGGCCTGTTGGTATGCAGGAGAAGCTTTTAATCAGATAATCTAACTGCCTCTCTTCCAACATTAATGAATAGAACCACGACTTTTTCTTCTTCTTTTTTTTTACTAGGTAAAAAAAGTATTTCATTCATATGAAGTCAAAAATATTTAGGTGTTAGAGTTTAAAGATACTCTAATTAACGGATCATTCTCTCATCTATATTCCATGCTATGCATAGAACCACGACTTTCACTATACTGTTTGTCTTATTCCTCAATGATCTCCCCCTCTCTCATGAACGATCTTTTACTAGCTAGTGAGGTGCAATCCATGGTTAAAATTTTGTTGAAAAGTTAAAAAGGGAAATTACTAATATGAGGTGATCGATTTTTTTTCATAAAGTTTAGTGCACTTACACTTAAAATTGCGGCCACTGAATTAACATAGCTAAAGCCTGTTCAAGATAGAGGTTAGCCTAAAAAATGTCTAATATCTTGTGGATGTTCCACGCACATGTGAGGTTCAAGGGCAGAGGCACGTATCATGTGTGAGGATTGTAGTCCCTACTTATCTATTTTTTTAAAAGAAAATATGTGTATTTCGTAGGTATTTTTAGTCTGTAAAATCAATTTAGCCCCATTAAATAAAATTATTTGTAAATAAATTTTAATAATGTGATTTTAGCAAAAATTCTGAATATACTCCTAGTGAGGCTAACATCGCACATACATCAAATTCGAACATTTGAACATTTTCAAGAAAATTTCCAGAGAGAGAATAGAGAAATAAAAGACATGGGACTAAATTAATCTTTGTTACAGGTGCATTTCATTTGGAGAAATTTATGTTAAACTAAGAGTAATAGAACTAGCTAATACTATTAGGATTGAGAAAAGGTAACAAAAAGTTAATGTAAATCATGGTGAGAGTTTTGGTGAAATCTAGCATACTATCTGGTGCATAGGGGACTGAACCCAATCAAGGCACCAGCACACACTTACACACAGAAAGAGCCAATAGTCACTAATCAAACTCAGACTTTTAGTAGGTAATAACAAAAACCTAAAGGTTCACATGTATCCATAACCATACATGTCTGCTGAAGCAGGACCATGCCCTCCTCCACCACTTCTAGGCTCTTCATCATTAACTTCTTCTTCTTCTTCTTCTTCAATTTCATACAAGTTTTCACTATGAGCTGCATGGCCATCCCCAAAAGCTCGAACATGGTCTTTCAGTGATCTCTTGTGCTTAAAATCTGAACCACAGATACAAAACCAAAGCTTCCCACAATTCTTCTCATGCGTCCTCCAGTCCCCTCTTACTGCAAAAGACTTCCCACATTTGCGGCACTCGAATGGCTTCGTGCCGTGTTTTCGCTTGTAATGTGTCTGAAGAGTTCTGAAGTCTTTCAATGGCTTCGATCTTGGATGACCTATGTTGTTTTTGCAACCCTCAGCACAGCAATAACATGGAAGTCTTAGCATAGAGGAGGCTGGTTTTGATCCCTTCAATGACTCTGGGCCTTTTCGATATTGTGATCCATGCCCCCACATATGCATCTAGACACGTTATACAAGAGTGGAAATCGAAGTTAAGAGAGTATCACAATAATGTTCGGGTGATATCTAGCATTTCTCGGCCTATAACATTTTCACCAGGGCTTTACATAATTATAATTTATCTCAGCTTATTTGGTATCTATGTGATCATCTAGTAAAATACCTACTTAAAATGAGAAAATAAAGTTCGTAATGCTCAACTATGCATGTCAGCACCTAAGGATCGGGTAAAAAAAAAAAAAAGGTACACAATAACATCATGTTACAGCCTTCAAACTGAACTGCACAAGTACTATAATCACTTGTACCATAAGCACAAATATGCATATCACAAATCATTTTAACTCTATTGAGAAATGCATAATTAGAGAATGGAGAAACTGTAGGTGGAGGTGAAAAACGTCAAAGGAGAAACAAAAACCATTAATTTAATAGCCTACCTAAAAATAAAATAGTACGTAAGATTCATTAATGGCAAGCAAGTTGTAGAAAAAAAAGAACCTGCATGTTATTGTATCGATTGAATGTCTTGTTGCAGACAGTACAAGAGAACTGTGTGGGGCCAACAAGGATTTGTGCTGGTGTGGGAATCCAATACTGACCTTCAGCTAGGCCAACAATGTCATTAGGGTTACTTGAGCTTGCTGTTCCTGAAGATGGTGGACCAATATGAAGAGCCACAGTTACAGTATTGTCAGCACTAGAGGCTTGGTAATGTTGGGGCTGGCTAGAGGAAGAAAAATCTTGAAAATGGTGGTTCTTTGAGGTGTTTTGACCTGGAGGGCCAAGAGAGAGTAAAGTGCATTCTTCATCATCTTCGTCAGCTTCAAAACAGGCACTTTCACTTGAAGATATGTATGTGAAAGAATGATTTTGCATGCTGATTTTGCCAAGTTGGTGAAGGTTATATTGGAGGATAGGAGGATGTAGTTTAGGTTTTTGGTGGAGAAGACAAGTGGGGACGAGAGGGGGTTTACATGTAAACAAAAATGTTCTGGACTTATGTGTGATAGGTATAGTGAGTTTGGATTTTTTGGATGCGAGTCTTTACTAGGATTTCGTAACAAAATTCTTGTCCAACCTTATAAAGTACCCACCGAGCCATTGAATACGCGATATAGCACCGAGTCATTGAATACGTGATGTAACAACGAGTTATTGAATACACAATGTGTAGCACGTATTAGATATACGTGTCATCTGTGCATGTCATGCAACAGTGTACACATGAAAGATGCAATTTTTTGTTTAAAAGAGGGTTGTTAACCTATGTGAAATTGGAAAAAAAAATTATTTGTACGATAGCAATCAAGTAAATTATATGTATATGTGACAAGTTAGTTGATTTAATTACCATGTGATCTAAAGTAATTTGATACTCTAAATCAAATTCCCCAGTGAATGTGTGGAAAAATTTTCTTCTGCACGTGGACTAAAGAGTGATCAAGTCTTGGAGTGTGATAATATAAATTGATGGGACAATTAGAAATAGACAAAGTGAGAGTAGAGGAGAAAGAAACACACATGATCAACTCTCACTGCCTCTTTAAATACCTATTTTAGCTATATTTAGGGAGTGAAAGAATATAAAACAACTCCAACAAACTCTAGCTCGATATTTTTAGGGAGCCTTTAAATTGGTAGGTCTAGTTCCTTAAATTTGAGGAGTCAATATGCCTCTCTATCTAATTTCAACTACTATAATAAAGAATATAAAACAAGCTAAGATGACTGTTAGAGTAAAATTAAAATATGAATTCTTAAAAATAAGAAACTATATGTTCGGAAGAAGACTGTTAGAGATGACCTAAAACTAGTATACCAACCCTACCCCTCTAGTCATGCCTCACAATGCTCAGTTCCCAACTATAGTAGTCTTTTTAGCCCTTGTCATTTCCTATCTCCTCCTCCCTTATCCCTTCCTTTCCTCCCATCCCCCAAAAGAAAATTTTGTTTTTGTATAAGTGGTAAGGATGATGGAGATGTATGCAGCCAGGGAGCAATATGAACTGTAGAATGGAATGCCTAAGCCCCTCTCTCTTTCACTTTTGTTATTAAAGTGGCAAGTGATAGTGATGTGCTGCAATATAAAATTGGAAGACGTTACACTGCGGAGTGCAAACCAGGAAGTCATCTCTTTCAAATATAGATGCATCAAACAAGAATTGCCCTTTATTCAGATGATGGTCCTTCACGTAGGACACACACCGATTTGACGGCTTGCGAGGCTAAAATAAAGTAGAAGCTTCAATTGGCCCACAACATAGCAAATGCAAACATGTTGCATGCTCATATCTCTTTGATATAATGAAAACCGAAACTAATTGAAATTCAAAATCTCTAAATAGAATAAATTATTATTTAATTATTTTATTCAATTTTTGGGTGTTGAATGCACGTATTTCCAGTAGGAGTATTACTATATATTACCTCTTCAATACTTCATCATTTCCTATATAAAAGAAATTTTACCATATACATGAGCGAGTGAAAATTTAGTATATGGAATATGTTTTATGTTATCTCTTCACCTTTTACCTCTTTACCCCTCTTTATATGATAAAATTTTATATGTTAATGTGAAGTCCCTCATAGATATGGTAAAAATATTATTATATAGGAAATCAAGGTTAAAAAGTGATATATAACAATGCTCAAATACTTGAATTCTTACTATACAAAAAAGTAGTGAAGTAGTAAAGAAATCACATAAAGCACTAGTCTTACATTAGGAATTTGAAATTTTGAGTACTTCTTTATGTCACAAATTCATTCAAATTTCTTATATATATGATAAAAATCTGATTATACAAAAAAGAATGCAATAGTAAAGAGGTGATATAGCGTAATACTCAAGTTAAATTTGTATTCAACGGGATTAGCTTTTTTGAGCTCATGTTAGTTTTGTAGGTGTACACAATGTGCACACACAACATAACCAACAAACTCCAAGGAGAAACTTTAGGGAAATCAACATAATGTTTGTATTCAGGGGAAGATCTAGGAACTTTGTTTAGTGGGAATTAAATTACACAATATTGTATTTACATACTAATAATTTTTTTAGCGTCGACTAAATTTATTTTTTAGACTAAAAATACCTTAAAATTACAGATATTTTAAAAAAACTTTTGAGATGAGTAAGGTCTGCACCAATATTGAAGAATTTTAAAACTAAATTCAATATTTTCATGCACTGTTTAATGTCATAAAAGAAAACTAACCTTTTATGTACTGTAATAGATTTGATCGTTGGATGTGCTTGTTCCACTGCGTGTGTCGTAAATCTAAGTGCACAATACAGTCTTGTACTCTGTTAATTCACAACCTATAACCTTTTTGATGTATATGCTTTTAAGAGAGTTATCTTAATAACTTTCTGTTTCTTGTATCTGATACTAATAGAACGTACATCGTTCTATTAGTATATTGGGCTTAAATACCCAGTGATGGGAAGTTACCCAACTTTCCACACTTGGGTCTAATGGGTCGGGTCTGCCCATCTAGGGCGACCCAGAATCCAAATCCAACATCTCCCACTTGCACAAGATGGGCAGAATAATATCTACTATTATCTCTCAAGAAACTGATTTCAAAGCATAATCAAACTCTATACAGGTAAATAGGCCGTGCGACTTGCGAGCACACAACAAGTGGAGGCTCAAAGACCATGCACCTGTTAAGGATGACATGGGAGCCACTATCTTCAAAAGAATATAGAGTCTCGCTATACCCTAGACCAAATTAAGTTCACATCAGTTAGTGCACACCTAATCCCTCTTAGACTATGCATGACCTATAAAATCTCAATCACGTATTCATATTTATATTTGATCACAAAGATCGTTCAATCACATAGATTGTATAACTGGTCGACCAATGAACACATGTAGCGCTAGAAGTGAACAGTCTTCCCTTCGCTCAACACCCTTCTAAATCAAGTTAACTGCTTTCCCGGACATGTCCCATATGATCAAATCTTACGTGATCTTTAGGCAACATACCAAAGTAGCTAATATTAAACTTGATTTATCAGAATATGAGCGTAGGTCTCAAAGGGTATATTCAAATAAGCATATTTTGCTTCAAGGTCTCACACAGTGATGAAGTAGGGATTCATTCATCAACTTCCTTAAATAGTCGCTAGAGTACACACGGTATGTAACGTGTGTTACGGTGTAACTTCCTTTAGAAAAAGGGAGTACGTCTTTATTTAATTCTAACACCGTACAGATTCTGATTTAGTTATCACTCAAATAACTAACCTGAATCCTCGAACTTAATACTCATAGTAATCGAGGTTTCATATCTGACTATATACAGGTTGTATGAATTGTGGGAATCCATATCGACCTCACATTAGTCTTAATTATAACACATACAATATGAGGTCTCATCTTAATAATTGTCGTTGGAACTAATCCCTGACCAATTTTCAAGGCGATACTTATATAAGTATAGTATTTTCAACAAATACTAACTAACTTATATTGTCTCATCTCTATACGCTCCCACTGTGTCAGAGGCGATTGCTCGTATGAGAGAGCCAATCTCCTTAACCTGCCGACGTACAATTTGATACCAATTGTATGTGCTAACATACTCATACACATTCTAATTTACATATATCACAAAGATTTAACACTACTTAAGTGCATCAAAATATTTCATTTATTTATTTATTTGACATCTGAAATATACAATTGTATGAGTACAAAAGTGATCATTTCACAACATATGAACATACTTAAATTCTGCGCAATCCTAGAGATTTTACATGAGACAAAAATATATCTTTAGGAATTGGCTTAGTGAGAGGGTCGGCTACCATCTCATGCGTAGAGATATGTTTAATGATCACTTCTTTCTTTGACACCATATCTCTTACAAAATTATACTTTATGTCTATGTGTTTAGTCTTGCCATAGTATTTAGGATCTTTAGTGTAGGCAATGACTGCTTGACTATCACAATAGACTGTCACCGGTTTATCAGTATTTGTGAATACTCTTAAATCCAAAATGAACCTTTTAAGCCACACCGCTTCTTGTACAGCCGCTGAGCAAGCCACAAACTCAGCTTCCATGGTAGATAATGCTATGCAGGTTTGCTTCTTGCTACACCAAGAAATAGCCCCACTATTCAGCAAGAAGGCATACCCAGAAGTTGATTTACGCTCATCTGAATCACCACCCCAGTCAGCGTCTGTAAATCCATTTAGATTTAGGTCAACTCCTTGGTAGCATAAGCAATAATCCAAAGTGCCCTTCAAATATCTCAGAATCCTCTTAACAACTTGCCAATGAGCTCGTCCAGGGTTGGATTGATAACGACTGACCAATCCTACGGCAAAACATATATCTGGCCTCGTACATAACATGGCATACATCAAGCTACCTACAGTACTCACATAAGGAACAACATTCATGTTTTCTATTTCTTCTGGAGTTTTGGGACACATCCCTTGGTTTAGGCTTTCACCTTTGGCTATAGGAGTGTCAATAGGTTTGCAGTTATGCATTTGGAATCGTTCAAGAACTTTCTTGATGTAAGATTCTTGCGACAAAGCAAGGAGTCTTTTTGATCGATCCCTCTGAATCTTGACTCCAAGTACATATGCTGCCTCACCCATATCTTTCATCTCAAAAGTTGAAGATAACCACTTTTTTACGGTGATTATATAATCTTTACTATTCCCAGCCAATAAAATATCGTCAACATACAGAGATAGAATTACATATCTATTCTGAGACCTCTTGACATATACACAGTGGTCTTCTTGAACCATAACAAAACCATACGAAATGATTTCTCGATGGAACCTTAGATACCACTGTCTGGATGATTGTTTCAACCCGTAAATAGATCTTTGGAGCTTGCACACTTTGCTCTCTTGACCTTTTTCTATGAACCCTACAGGTTGTTCCATGTAGATCTCTTCATCCAGTTCTCCATTGAGAAATGTCATTTTTACATCCATCTGATGTAATTCCAGGTCTTGATGAGCGACTATGGCTAAAATTAGTCGAATTAAGGCAAACCTTACCACCGGAGAGAAAGTTTCCTCATAATCTATACCCTCCATCTGGGTATAACCCTTAGCCACTAGGCGAGCTTTGTATCTATCAATGGATCTATCTACTTTTCGTTTAATTTTGAGAACCCACTTGTTCCCAATAGCTCTCCTTATAGGTGGAAGATCAACCAGTACCCAGACTTAGTTTTTCTTCATGGAATCCATTTCTTCTTCCATTGCTTTAATCCAACTTTCTCATGCAGAGGATGAGAGTGCTTCAGACACATTTTTTGGCTTATCATCATCTTGAGTAGTAACCATTAAAGATTCCCCTTCAATCTCAAAACGACGTCGAGAAATACTTTGGCAGTTACTTTTCCGTGTAGGGGTATAGAGTGAGCTAGATCCACTAACCGGTTCTGAAAATGATTCAAATTCAATATGACTAACTGGTGTGTTTCTCCCACTTGAATCAGGGAACGGAAGCACTACCTCTATTCCAACTGATGATGTAGAAATATTAGGATTATCAGGGTTATTCAATTCAATTAACTGAACATCCTTATCTACTTCACCCCTACGTAGAAATTCTGTTTCCAAGAATGTTACGTCACGTGATTCAATTTTGGTTACACTCCCATCTGCTTGTTCTCCAATAAAAACATATCCCTTTGAGTGTTCACTATACCGAATGAAAATACATTTTTTTCCTCTCAGTCCCAATTTTCCATGCTTATGGAAATTGTTATAAACATAAGTAGTTGCGCCCCAGGGCCGTAAGTTATAAAGATTAGGTCGTCTACCTGTCTATAACTCGTAAGGAGTGGAATTGACGGACTTTGTGGGCACACGGTTAAGTACATATGTAGTTGTTAGTAGTGCATCACCCCAATACGAAATAGGAAGATTAGCTTGAACCATCATAGACCTAACCATATCTAGTAAGGTTCTATTCCTTATTTCTGCAACACCATTCTGTTGCGGAGTTTCAGGGATAGTAAGCTGTCAAGCTATACCTTTTTCATCACATATACTTCTGAACTGATAAGAGAGATATTCACGACCACGGTCAGTGCGTAATGATTTTACTTTCTTGTCTAACTGATTTTCCATCAAACTCACATATTTTTTAAAACAATCTAATGCATCAGATTTATGTGATATCAGATAGACATGACCATATCGAGTAAAATCATCTATAAAAGTGATGAAGTAAGAGGCTCCATGCCTCGCCCTAACATTCATTGGACCACATATGTCAGAATGGATTAACTGTAATGGAAATTCTGCTCGTAAGCCTTTGCCAAATGGTTTTCTAGTGAATTTACCGGCAAGGCAACTTTCACAAACGGGCAAGTTGACTTTTGCTAGTGATCCCAAAAGACCTTCTCTAGCCAGTCGGTTCATACGATCTTGCCCAATATGCCCTAACCTGCTATGCCATACATTCACATCTACATCAATAGTGCTAGAAGATGTATAATATGAAAAGCATTCACTATTAAGACCATAACTAATATGTTCAATATCCAAAACTAAAAAACCATCCAACAAATATCTATGACCAAAAGAAACAGAATTAAAAAGTAGTTCAACAGAAACGCCAGACATGTAAATATGAAAATCCAAACGCAAAAGGACTAATGCAGAGACCAGATTCCGTCTAAAATCCGAAGCATAGAGGACATTGTGGAGAAAGAGGGTTCCGCCGCCACGCAGCTGAAGTTTGCAAGTGCCAATGCCCTTAACTTCGACTCTAGCGTTATTGCCAATGTATATCCATCGGGACTCAGTCGGAACACGTTGGTACTCTACATACGCACCTCTATCTCTAGCTATATGGTCGGTCGTTGCTAAGTCAAGTGTCCACATAGGTAAAGATTCAGTCAGTAACGCACAACTAGAAACATATGCATTACAAGAAGGTTTGGTAAAACGCATTACCTGGGTCTTGGGCTCATGGCAATCCTGAGTGTAGTGACCCTTCTTTCGGCAATTATAGCACTTAACGTTTGCAATGTTCTTCTTCCCATTGCGCTTGCCTTTCTTTTTCTCCTTCTTGCCTTGCTTGTTTTGCTTACCCTTCCCTTTATCTCCAGATTGTTTGCCTCTTTTGCATTTGGAGCAAGATGCTCCAGACTTGCTACATTCAGCCACATAGGCTTGTCCAGTGGCCTTGACAGCAAGGAGGCGCTTTTCTTCAAGCTCTAGGTGACGCGCGATGTCCTCAAACGTTTTCACGTTCTCATTGTGCGTCATATTAACAATCATATGTTCCCAACTGGCAGGGAGAGATCGGATAACAGCTTGCACCTGCTGCTCGTCCGTCAGAACATGGCTGGCCGTCTTCAACTCTTGTATCATATTTGACATTTCCCTAATGTGTTGCCTCATGCTGACATCAGGTTTCTTTTTATAGGTATCAAATTTGATAGTAAGCCGACGCAGTTTTGACACGGAAGTTCTACCGAACTTCTCTTTCAGGGCTATCCACATGCCCTCAACGGTAGGGTAACACTCGAATTCAGCAATCAGATCATCATGCATTGTACTTAACAATGTAATGCGAGCAGTCGCATTCTTCTTCTTCCAGATCTGATAGGCATCTATATCCCTTCGATACTGAGCTCCAGTACCAATCTCGGGTTCATTCATTACATGGTTAAGGGTTTCAATTACTTCTTGTTCTTCTAAAATATACTGGACCTTACGATGCCACACATCATAATTGTCCCCATTCAACTTGTCACCCTTATTAATATCTGCTACGATGTTTCTCGATGCCATTTGTAACTCTACATAGACAGTAATAAGATATACTTAGCACATACATACACTTAGTAATTTTGTCAGATTGAGTATTAAATTGTATTGAAAAGACACAAGACTTAAAATCAACAGATCGTAGCACGATCTATCATCTTTTATAGTTCATGTGTCTTAAAAGTACAATTAAGTTCATTCTAGCAAAAACTATATTTTCAAAAAAAAATGAATTACCCAAATTCATATTTTTATGAAAAATAAGTTCTAAATGTTAATCACTTAGTTTAGCATCTATAGAACTCCCACTTAGATAGAATATTCTCTTAAAAACATCATTAAAAGAATAATTAAAAAAATAAGAAAAGGAAATAGATATATATCTATAAATAAACATTACTGTTTACATATGGAAAAGAACGATGATTGCGGAAATTAATAAGCATAAAAGTTCAACAACAAAATGTAAGACATATTATGCACTCTCTTCATCATCTTGACACCCATATCTAGTTTGATCTGATTCATAAGTGATCTCATAGTCCTTAACTATTTTCGGAGCTAAATGATTAATGAGAAAAGAGTCTTTACGAGATCCCTTAGCTTTGGACATGTTAGGGAACAAAGACAAACAAGCAGTACGTCTAACCCCTTGAAGTATTCTCTTTTTCTCAAATTGTTCTATCTCACATAGAGCATCCTCAAAAGACATTTCCGACTCGATGATCTTATTTTTCACATGGTCATACATGCTAGGAAGAGAGTTTAGCAATCCCTCAATTTCCTCCTGTAAGGTAGGTGGAACTTCAAGCTTAATGCGCATTTTTAGAACAAAATCTTTAACTTCATTTAGGTGCTCACGAAAAGTCTTCTCATTAGTGAATTGTAGACTCATGTACTTATTTAGCAGACGTGGTCTACAATTACAATCGGGACCACGACGAAAACTATTAATATATGCCGCCGCAACAGACTTCTTAACGGTGCGTCTTACTTTCGCCATGTGATTATGACTACAAAAGTCCTGGTTTAAAAATAGACACAAAACCTTCCTAGATTAAATTCTTACAAAGGTTAATGCACATAGCATAGTGAATGTTGTACATACCAACAATTATAATAAAATTACATAAATTTTATTTACCGCAATGAAATTACATAAATTTCATACAATAAGTTGTAAAACAAAACAATTACATAAATTTCTAGGTTTTCATTTGAAATTTCATTAAATTTCATTCCTATAATAATGTTTTACAACGCAAATTACACAAATTCATACTACAATTAGAAATTATTTAAAATTTCTAAGTCTCAATAGAGTTTAATCTAAGTTTTGTGGCATAATTTTTAAAATAAAAAACCTAAATAAGCATATCATAAAGATATAATGCCTAAATAGATAACATTGGGGCTAATTCACAAATAACACAAAGTTTTGTGTACATGGGGTTCATACAGTAAATATCACATAGATATAGGGCTTAAATAAAAAAAACAAAAAAAAAGAACATACCCCTCTTTTTTTTTTTGGGCTGGCCGGATGGCCGGACCGCCGCCTCTGGCCGGACGGCCGGTGGCCGGACGATGGCCGGAACCCCACCGGACGGTGGCCGGACCGGCGCCACGTGTCACCGCCATTTGGTGACACGTGGTTCACACGTGGCGCCACGTGGCAAGGCCCTAATGTGCCACGTGGCACCGCAGTTATAATCTAAAAATTAAATTATTTTAATTTTAATTTAATGTTCGAAATTCGAATTTCAAAAATTAAATAAATAATAATAATTAATTAATAAACTAATTATTAAATAATATAACTACCAAATGACGTGGACATGTGACACCAATCCCGCTATGCCACGTCACCCCATGTTTAGCCCCACTTTTTGACGGAGAAAAAACTGACGCAAGCACGCACAAACACCAAGAACACACTATTTTTAACGTTCAAAACAGTGTATGTTTTAATCTTAAAAAATTCATAATAAATTCAATTCTTATCGAAAAATTATGAAATTAGCGGCATTAGAATCCTTGAAAAAAGTACTTTTTACCAGTGTCATAATCATACAATTTTTTGATACTTCACAGAATCGCAATAATACTATAAATACGTGAAAAATTGCCAAAAACACAATAATTGACATATTTTCATGCATCATGTATATTGCAGAGAATAAGCAGCATGGCTCTGATACCAATGAAGAATTTTAAAACTAAATTTAGTATTTTCATGCACTGTTTAATGTCATAAAAGAAAACTAACATTTTATGTACTGTAATAAATTTGATCGTTGGATGTGCTTGTTCCACTGCGTGTGTCATAAATCTAAGTACACAATACAGTCTTGTGCTCTGTTAATTCACAGCCTATAACCTTTTTGATGTATATGCTTTTAAGAGAGTTATCTTAATAACTTCCTGTTTCTTGTATCTGATACTAATAGAACGTACATTGTTCTATTAGTATATTGGGCTTAAATACCTAGTTATGGGAAGTTACCCAACTTCCCATACTTGGGTCTAATGGGTCGGGTCTGCCTATCTAGGATGACCCAGAATCCAAATCCAACAAATATATATATGGCTCCGGCAGTGTTTGGATTCACTTTGAAGGAAACGAAAGGAGGATGAGGTATTTGTTTAGATTTACTTTTCAATGAGTATTAGAAAATCTTTTAGAGAGGATTTTGTAGTCTCCCAATTAGGGATTTCATGAAAGGGAAGAAAAGGTTAAAGAGCCAAAAATTTTAATTGTTCCTAATACTTTACATAATTATAAATATATCATTCACATAATAATGAATATGAAAATGATACTTGATTAATTTTTAATTTAAAATTATTTCATCCTTTTCTTTTCTTTCAATCTTCAATGTAAACAAAGAATCATAAAATATTTTGTTTTATTTTCTTTGTCATATTTTTACAATCCAAATGAGGAAACCCCTCTCATTTCCTTTTCTTTATAAATACTGTTAAGTGACTACCTCATCTAAAAGTTTAAATTGTTACAGAGAGGTTTATTATATTATTATCTTCAACACGCTCCTATAAGTGTAGGGGGAGTTAGTTTTTTACTCTTGCACTTGGACAATTCTAATGCTTTTAATGGGTAACGGTGAGTTTTGAATCCAAAACCTTTTGATACCTAGGATCTGATACCATGTTAAATGATTATCTCATTTAAAAGTTTAAGCTACTAGAGAAGAATTTATTAGATATTATTTATTATTTTCAACAAATACTTTTTCTACCTTACCTTTCCTTTCCTTTCCTTTTCCTTCCCTTCCCTTCCCAATCCAAACATAGTGTGGGATACCATGGAACCAGCTCAATTTGATGAGGGTGTGTAGTCGTATTCATTTCTCATATTCGGCAATATGGTTGAATTCATGTGAACTAGTTATTTTTACCGTTGTCATATCTATAATTATAATCATGCGAAAAGTAAATTTTCATTTCTGAAGTTCACAATCACGGTTAATTTGAACTTTGCAAGTTAGCTGTTTGTCTTTGGGAGATTCTTCCACCAAATCATCTGCATTTTGCTGCTTGATGAATATAATTGACCTTGCACTGCATGTATTGAGTGCTATTTTTAAACAAAAGGTTGACTTTTTAATAACCTAACTTTTCATGAGAATATAGAGAGAGATTTTTCTCAAACCTTGGAGAAAACCAAATAATTCTTCTTCAACTATGTTTTCTAACACGAACATGAGTTTGTTGTAAAATATATGAGAAATTTAACATTTAATATATAATTCTTAATGTACAAATAGTGGTTTTTAAAAGATAAAGAGGTGATATATGATATTTCTCTTCATAATAATAATAGATATGTATATATATAAAATGTTAAGTGTCACCCTTTTTCATAGCTCATTTATCACCGCATATTCCATCAAATAAAAAGTACACATGATATCTCTTTTATTTCGCCACACGGCTTATTGATGAAGGTTGAATGATGTTCAATTATATATTTATCACATCTGTTTGACCAAGGGCTTTTGAAAAAAATTATAAATTCATGGGTAACTCCGATCCACTCAATGACTTAGGTTTTTGGATATATGGAGATCTTAAAGTGACCTCTTTTTTTTTTTTTCTTTTCTTTTCTTATTTAATGACAAACTCACTTTAAGTATGATTGCATTAAATTCTAATCTCCAAATTACAAACCCCATGATACAGCGATGCACTTCAACATATATTCCAAATAAGTTAATTAAGGGTTAAGCATTGCTATTTGTGAAGATATAGATTAGAGTGCTTCTTTGTTAAAGTTTAGACTATACTAAATGGCAATCTCTCTAACAATTAGTACTCCAAGAGTTGTTTAGATACTGAAGCCTCTCTTCCACTAGTATATACATGCCATTCTCTATCATAAGAATACGCCCATGTTATTATTCTCATGCCTTTATTTATCCCATGAGTATATCTTCTCAGTTTCTTTATTAAAGACAAATTAATATATACTTTTTTTTTATTCAAGGGAGGCATAAGTCATATAATATATATTAAATACCATCTATGAGAATTGATTTTGTAACTTTTCGCACTTATAACAAGAAATATATCACTAGACCAAAGGCCAGGTGTCAATTAATAAATACGTTGCTTTCGCATAGACAAGGCATGAAAACTTATTAACTCTTCTTTTTGTAAAGTTTAAATATACATGTGATCGGACTGATATTTCGAGTGCAAAAAATTCAAGTATTATTTTGTCCATTGATATGCAAGAGTAAAAGCATCAAGCAATGAAAATCTTCCCATTGCTAAAACGAGTCTATGAAGATTTTCTAATTTTATATTGTTTAAGTCGTAAAGATTTGCTTCGTAAGATTTTTCGTTTTAAGAAGTTTAACACAATAAGTATAATGTATTGCATCATCATGTAATACTAATAACTATTGCTACTTACCTTAGGAGTTGATCTAAGATTCTTTTTTTTGTGGGGATTATAATACATAATTTAATACTCATAAATAATTTTTCTTTAAATGCCGTCTACTTATTTTTTAGATTAAATTACTTTAAAAATACTCATATAGTAAAAAAGGTATTGGAGTGTTGCAACTCTCCACTAGCCAATATGCACGTACATCCACCCCTGCTTGTCTTATTTAAGAATCCAATTAAACAACCTTAATTTCTTTCTGCGACTACATGCACCTTCGTGGATTTCACATTCCTAGAAAGAGGAGGTTAGATTCGATGGTGTATTTGGTTTGTATCTTCTCATCACAAATGTGAAGGAATCTGAATTTTCATTTTAAAATTAATTAGTGTTAAGTGGGGTAGTCCATGATCTTATAAAGTGGTCTTAGAGTTTCTGATTTTTCGATATGGGACAAGTGTTATATTCTAACACTCCCCCTTTCGATATGGGACAAGTGTTATATTCTAACACTCCCCCTCACGTGTGATCTGATTTGAGAAGGATCACACATGAAAGATTGAATACGCGTAGTAGACCCGGTAAGAATTGAGAACCAAGAGCTGATATTGGGATGTACGAGTCAGCGAGAGTGAGAACCAAGAACTGACATGGGGGAGCACGAGTCAGGGAGAGTTGAGTGCTGACATGGGGGCGCACGAGTCAGTGAGATGAGACAAGAAAGCAGATGGGTCACACATGGAAGATGAATGAGGTTAGACCATGGACCTAGCTCTGATACCATGTGAAGAAACCTGAGTTTCTATCTTAAAATCAATTGTGCCAAGTGGAGTAACCCAAGATCTTATAAAGTGGTCTTAAAGTTTCTGATTTTCTGATATGAGACAAGTGTTATATTCTAACAACAAATATTGCTTGTCCATTGATTGAAGTGGACTACGTATGATTTAGGGGTCTTCGTTGTAATATAAAATTTATAACCTTCGATTGTTTCTGATGTAATGCTAATTAGAGTGAGTTCCTCATAATCAACAAAAAGAAAAAATAAAAAATAAGAAATAAAAATCGATGGCTATTGATTTGAACTAACCCAATTTAAGGTTGTTGGCCTTGGCCCAAACGGAAAGCCAAAAGAAACACTAAATTTAAAAAAAAAAAAAAAGAAGAAAACAAGCAACACAAACTGTTTTATTTTTTTTTTGGTCAGACAAGCAACACAAACTACAGTAACAGTTTGGCCAACGTTAGTGATGTAAGATGATAACAATTGATTCTTCCAAGAACACAGTTTGTTTCACATTTTGGTATGTTTTTGAGATATGTTGTGGGAAAGAAGATGTGAAGCTTGTATGCTTAATTGTGTCGCATTGTAAATGGGAACACAGTTTGTTTCACATTTTGGTATGTTTTTGAGATATGTTGTGGGAAAGAAGATGTGAAGCTTGTATGCTTAATTGTGTCGCATTGTAAATGGAATATCGGGAAGGGAAATTGTACAGTATAAAGCTCAAGACTTGTAGTGCAGTCTATTTAAAGCATCAAGATATGCTGATTGATTGAAATGCAGTGTAGCGCAGACATGCCTACAGACTACGTTTTGGTTAATTATCATATCCAACAATTTTGGGTTAAACATTTAAATGCTCAACGTGGATATGCTCGTTTCGATGTATTTGGTCCTCTATTTCTCTCATTATTCTTCGGCATTTTCTATACACGTATTTCACAATTTTAAAAAACGTTCAATTTGTCTTTGGAGGTATGATCCAGTATTAATAGAAGTGAAATTATTTCTGTGAGGTCACAGATTCGATATTTTTCACTGCTCTAAAGTTCTACCCTTTTGATATACGTGTGGGGGCACACTGCTACATTCGAGAATTTACCAGTTGATAATTGAGCTTTGCTAGACAATTCAGTAGTTGAACTCCGTCAGTTGGGTTCTTACGTTATCCAAATAATAATAATTTAAAGGCCCGGTTTTTATATACTAAAATTTTTGGTTAAGTTTGCTCTTATATACATTGCATCGCGTGCATACATAGCTGAATGAATCTATTTTACACCCTCGGTATGTATAACTAAATTATGTAACTAATAAGAATTTTCATGATCCCTTATTGGGTGGGCACTGACTATCAATCAATTCTAAGAATGAGTGATGTGGTGATGTGAGGGAGGCTACAACGATTGAGCCCGACTTCTTTCCCTCCAGCCCACGAAGGTTTCTGATAGTATCTACTCCGCATAGCTACCCACTTGGACCTTTGGGCCACCAGAGCTTTATGGGCTTGGATTTGGAGGTTCCTCATCCTGCCTAGCTGCATGTGGCTAGTTCAGCCCACTACATTGATTACACGCCTCAAGCGTGCATATTGCAGTTAGTTAGGCTCAACTAAGAAAATTCCATTCTTAGGCTCCCATAAAATAACTAGTGAAAAATATTTGCAAGAAATTATTTATATAAAAAATAAAATATTTTTTGGTTTTTAGTTATTACACTGAAAAATATTTTACTATATTGGATTGTTACAGTAAAAAATATTTTTCAGTGGGAGATTTTTATAAACACACACAAACACACATGCTATATATTTTTTTTGTTAATCAAGTAAAAGTATTTCCATTAAACTCAACAAAATATTATATGAAACAAAAACACTTGAAGCTGCTAACACATGCTATATATAAGTTTGTGTGTGTGTATGTATGTATATATATCACAATGTGCACACACATGTATTTATGGGTGTGATGAGTGGTAGGTTGGGGATTTATAGTACACTTAATTATACATTTTCTTTTAACTGAAAATATTTCTATTTAATCTATTTTACGGTATTACTAAATACTGAAAAATTTAAAAAAATATTTTCCATAAAAGAAATTTATGGCAAACAAATCTAAGCCTTATGTACTCAAGTTTCTATTCGTAAGTTTTTCCTTTTTGTTACTTGGTAAAGCTAGCAAAAATATGACCTAACTTGAAGAACTTTTCTTTGGCTATTCTGAACTAATTAATATAAACTAACAGACTTTATTTTCCTCTATATATAAAGAAATTAAACCAGGTTATGTCCAAACAAGAAGGGTAAGGCAACATTATATGTAATGATATTAATCCTTTCTCAACATACTACCTAATCCAATGCTAGCCAAAATTTGAAAATTCTACCTTCCCATCTACATATAGCTGCATCCAACCAAAAATGCGAAAAAATAAAATCACATTGACTTGCCACTATAACATTCTAGATCTTTTGTAACACTCCAATAGAGAAATGAATATAATTGTTGGACAAAATTAAAAAAAAAACTATTGCAATAGCTGTCTTATTGCAACAGTTTTTTTTTCCATTGTATAAGTTAAAATTTTTTACAACAGTTAAAATCTTTTTTATTACTTTTTGTTAATAATCGCACATGAAATTACTTTTAAAAATATTTTTAAAATGTTGCTTATTATTTACAGAAACCGTTGCAATAGAGAATTTGCAATGAGACTATATGTAATGATACCATATGCAACAATTAAAGTTATTTGCAACGGTTTTTAGTCTTTTGGCAATAATTTTGAATTTTTTAAAATGTTGCAATATATCAAAAATATGGTAGTGGGCATTTGCTAGATGAAAATATTATATAATTTAATTGTCTCATATGAAGAAATAATAAATTTGAAACTAGTATGTAAGTTTTTGATATACTCCACCTAACACCAATTAGTTTGAAGACAGAACTTTATGTTTTTGGTCTAATCCATCCACGTTAGACTCATTCTTCTTTTAGGTATTGACACGGGGTACACTACTCTTTCACATTTGTTACTTCTTTTGTCATATCATTGATTCTTCAACAATCAATGAATTATGCAACATGTGAAAGGGGTATTAAATAATTCAGTTATCCCACATAAATAAATTTTAAATTTTAAATTTAGTATATAAAGTTTTAGACTGTTCTGTCTAACACTAATAAATTTCCAAAGGAAACTCACGAACGTTTTTTTTTTTTTTTGGTTTAGAGTGGGTGTCTGTTAGAATATACACTTGTCCCACATTAAAAAATCAGAAACTCTAAAACTACCTTATAAGATCTTGGGCTACTCCACTTGGCACTAATTGGTTTTAAGATGGAACCTTAGGCTTTCTTAACATGGTATCAGAGTTGGACCATCTTAAATCAGGTTTACTTGTGTTCAATCTTTTGTGTGTATCATATTCCACGCATATTCAATATGTTACGTGTATCCCACGGTCTTCAATCTTCCATGTATGACCCACCTCAAAATTCGGTCCATATGTACTCAATTTTCCAAGTGTGACCCGTCTCAAAATTAGGTTCATGCGTGTTCAATCTTCCACGTGTGACTCCTCTCAAATCAGGTCACACGTAAGGGATAGTGTTAAAATATAACACTTGTCTTATATTGAAAAATTAGAAAGTCTAAGACCACCTTATAAGATCCTGGGCTACTCCACTTGGCACAAATTGGTTTTAAGATAGAAACTCATGATTTTTAACATGGTATTAGAGTTGGGCCCTTGGTCCAGTCATATTTATCCGCGTGCGACCCATCTTAAATTAAGTCTACTTATGTTTAATCTTTTGCGTGTGTCATATTCCACACATATTCAATCTAACACGTAATAAGGCCCATGTGTGTTCAATCTTCCACGTGTGACTCCTCACAAATTAGGTCACACGTAAAGGGGAGTGTTAGAATATGCACTTATCCCACATCAAAAAATCAAAAACTCTAAGACTGCTTTATAAGATCTTGGGTTACTCTACTTGACATCAATTGGTTTTAAAATGGAACCTCAGTTATCTTAACAGTGTCAACTACACTATTTTTCACCAATAGTATAAGAGGATATCTACCTTCTTTTGTCCTTCTCGAGTAGAGGCTGGATGGCTAATGACACATAATTCATATGATTTTTTCTAAAAACTTAACTTATCTCATAATTTGTAAGTCAGTCTTTACATCGATTTGCTTCACAATATATTTTCAGCAATTTAACCCGAATGTTTCTTTATCAGAAAGTATACTTAGAGGACAGGCCAAGGAGAATGCATTCAGAATAGGTCGTCGAGCCCACTTCTAAGGGTCAAGTAGCTTTTATATATATGGGCAGCCTCGCCCTTTGAATAGCTTCCCTTCTTCAATGCCTTCCCATCCATGTAGCCCTAATTTTCTCCAACAAGTTGGCGATACATAAGGGGTCAATTGTTCATGGGATTTTACATTATAAACCAACCCAACATCACATGAAAGGCCATGTTTTTATTGCAACCTTTGACACTTTTTCTTCAATAACCACACAGACAAGTAGATTACTAACAAGTGATTAAAGAAATAAGTCAGAAAATCTTTCAAGCAAGAACCAAATCTTAGACTGTATAATCTAGAGTTTTTTTCATCTTGTCCTTCAAGGCCTCGTTGGCATCCTCATCCCAAAACCTGATCGGTGATCATATCTCTATTTTGTATTTTTTTTCTTTTCTTATAGGATGAAAAATAAACCCTATACATTCTGACGTTATCAATGACATAAGAAGTTAAAACAGTTTGTCGCAAGTCATTCAAAATTATACTCGACTAAATAATAATAAAAAGAAAGTCAATGAAAATTATGTTTTATAATCCGGTATCTTTTGATGCCTCGAGTTGGATGATTGTAGATGTTACATTAATGAACGTTTCGAAATTGAAAAAAAAAATCGGTCTCTTTTATAGACAATTCACTACTATTAGATCTCATTCATAATGTAATTTAGTATAAGAGGATCCAAGTCCCTCTTTTTAACCTCTTTTTTGACTTATAGGGCCAATAGTCATTTTCTTAAAAAGGTTGGAAGCACATTTGGAATAAAAAGTGTTACATGATGAGATTAATTAATTTCAGTTTTCTATTTAACATGTAAGATATCATTATATATTTAATCTTAATCTTATCTGGCATGAAGAGTACTTTAACGAGTTTTCTCCTATGAATGCAAATTAAATTAAAATCTTATCTATGAGAATGATGAATAAAATTCAACGAAAAATCTCTCTGCTAACATGTAAGACATCATTATACAAAAGTTTTCGAGATGGATGCTAAACATAAGACTGATTTTCATGTAATTATTTCTCAGAAAAGTTAAGTTGTGGAATTTTCTCATTTCAATTTATTTTAAAAAAAAATGTGTTGCCAGCTGGATTATATTATATTACAGTTTGAAGGATAATTAATAAAGTAAATATGTAGCATGGCTAAAATGTAGACATAGTTGTTAGCTTGGACGAGAAATTATTATAACAAACTAATAAATATCCGATGTTAGTGGCTGGTGACTAATCCAGTCGATCTATATCTCGTAGACTGGTTGAATGGGTATGTTTTCCCAGATTAGCAAAAAAGATGCTGGCTTAAGCTGGAATACATCTTACGTTTAGGTGGGAGATATCATGAAGAACGGACAGAAGAGGAAAGGATAATTAAATATTGTTTATTCGCAACTAATATCACTTTTTACATTCTTTTGTCACTTTATATTTTATCTTGGTTGAGAGCTTTTTATATTATTCGTCTTCTTAAATATAAATCGAAATCTCTTATTGTGGCCACCCTGCCCTGGTAAGGCTTTTATGAATTTTACTTTATGTCGCACGCATTTTGATTTCTGATGAAGGAAAAGAACAACTTGACCATAGTCCCAATTTATAAACACGAATAAACATAAACGAAAATTTGCTTGTTCTTGATAATATTTATTATTATTGCCTCGTCGTAAAGTTGAGAATTCTAGTTGTCTGATCAAATAAAAGAACAAGAATGGTCTCGATTGAAATGAGTCATAGTTTAGATTCTTCGTACTGTTACAACGTTATAAAAGAGGTTAATAGTGATAAATAATAATGTCTGGTGAAGGAGTTGTTGCTTTGGTAAAGCGGAATAAGGAGCAGTTTGGGAGGACGGCAACAAAGGAAGGGGCCAAGTTTATTTCCACGGGAGTAAGAGTAACGATACAGTTTTCTAGTAATTAGTTAAGCTAGAGGAAAAATTTCAACCGTCATAGTTATTTTCAAATAACTATATCAACACTTTACTATCTTCTCCCTTATAGCACTATCTACAAAATTACGAAAGAATCCAAATCCAATACGTAAACCCTGCTAAGAATGAGATAAGTTTCGGACAATCGAACAATTGTACCATCAGCTCGAAGCCTTTTGAGCTATCTTATGAGTAACGACTCTTCAGCATGGAGTCTAGTCTACCAATAGAATATTGTTTAGCGCCATATGTTATGCAGAGAGCTAGCAATTAATGTCTCTCCTTAAATGCCAAAATTCGTGAAGGGAATTTTGCAGACTGGAACGGTCACAGACAAATTTTGGCCCTATACGGAACTGTTTCTTTCTTTTCTGTTGTTTTCATAACTGGCAAATACAAAGCTAATCTCTACTTTTTTAACGATATGATATCATGGGAGATTTGTTTTCTCGTTTTGTTGTTCTACTGTAAGCCAGTCTTTTTTTTTTTTCTTGATGAATAATTCATATTAGACAAGATCATATTGAATCTATTACGTACAAAAGCTATGAATTTCATGATGAGCAATAATGTGCCCCAATGCATGCTTCAAGTCAATCAAGGTTGATATTTGAGATGGAAGGACATAAATTTAAATTTTCAAATCTTTATCAAAATAAGTCACTACTCGACCACTCCACTTAACATTTAGAAGCAATGTAAGCCATTGTCGTTCTGACGTAAGAGTGGCAATTAGGGTTGAGTGAGTTAACATCTACCTACGATAAATTGGTTTTGTAGAACACGACTAGGGTAGGATAGAAAGTTGATATGATATGGTATAGAGTAAATATTCAGAAAACGTTG
Source organism: Ehretia macrophylla (assembly GCA_037974665.1). Classification (NCBI taxonomy): domain Eukaryota; kingdom Viridiplantae; phylum Streptophyta; class Magnoliopsida; order Boraginales; family Ehretiaceae; genus Ehretia; species Ehretia macrophylla. The sequence continues at coordinate 68,046,089 of CM075767.1, forward strand.
AACATTTAGAGGATAAGGAATAAAGTAAAGGGTTAGCCTGTTAAACCGACTGTAGGATAGGATATGGTATTATACAGGATAACATAAACTTGTCCTATAGCTTTAATGAATATAAAATATCAAAACTCAAACTTAGAAGAGTAATTTATATGTCACCCTTACAAATTTTATAAAAATTCATATAATATTAAATATCAAATTTTTCGTGTACATAATAAAAATTTTATTATATAAAGAAGAGTGAAAAGTGACAAGGTAATATATAGTAATACTCAAAAACTTTTCAACATAGCTCAAACTGAGACATGTTTAAGTTGTATCTTAAATGTAAATTCTTAAAAAGTTTTCAACATTGCTCAAAGTTCTAGGGGTAAGTTATTAAACCAGTTATTAAGGTATTTTGTAACACACTGTAACATATATTAGCCAATGCCAATAGGGTCAGCTTCTTATAGTACAAACGACCAAAGTTTCAGGGGTAGGTTACTAAACCAGTTAACAGGGAGAGATCATATCCTAGTTGTATGGGCAACCCAGTATGCTACACGATTGACTAATCGACGGATCCACCTAAAAGAGGAAACCCTTCAGTCATATAACGAAGTACCCTTGAAAGCTCCAATGGTTGTTGAAGAGTCGGATTCTAGAGAGATGTGGGTAACGTTACACGGGCAGAGAGTAAGGAGCAAGTTATTTGACATGCAAGTAGGGGTGTGTGTGGGTCAGTTTGGGCGGTTGATAAATCCGTATTTTTAGTAACTTTAACCCATTAAATCATGTATATTGCATTATTATTTCAAGCGCCAGACTGTAGTTGGGACTTATAATTTAAGACTCGACGGCAGCAGCACAAAAAAAAACAAAAAAAAAACAAAACCTATTTGGATTTAGTTCTTATGAATATTAGATCTAGGGGTTGAACTGTTGATATGTCTTGAAAATGACTTTAGTTAATCTTGCCACTAAGGTCTTTTAACAACTTTGGTAATCTGGTGTGATTTCAACCATCACTGTATAATTTTCAGCAACTGTTATGGCTATACATTCATTGGTGTATATATTCTGAGCCTCCTCCAATCCATTTGTTAGCAAACCATTAAAGGATATTTATTGTGTATATTTTAATTTGGTATGTTAAATTCCTCTCTTTAAAAAAAAAAAAAAAAAAAAAAAAAAAAAAAAAAACCTATTTGGATTTAGTTCTTCTGAATATTAGATCTAGGGGTTAAATTGTTGATATGTCTCGAGAATGTCTATAGTTAATCTTACCACTAAGGTCTTCTAACGACTTTAGTAATCTGGTGTCATTTCAATCCTCACTGCATAATTTTTAGCAACTGTGATGGCTATTCATTCATTAGTATATATATTCTGAGTCTCCTCCAATGAATTTGTTAGCAAACCATTAAAGGAGATTTATTGTGTGTATTTTAATTTGGTATGTTAAATTTCTCTCTTTAAAAAAAAAAGGAGTGTTTGTTCTATTTTGTATGATTTAGATTTAGTCTTTAAAAAAAACATATAAAAAAAAAAATTAATCCTTGCGAAACCAAATTGTGTATATCATTGAGTTTTAAATTTCGTTTTGTATCACTTTTGTTTTTATCCTCATAACTAACATTGGTGTTTGAAGCTTTTAATGACAAATCTTCTTTCAGAACCATTTAAGGAACAATGCTTGGAATTTATATTAGGTTGTATCTATCTTTATAATTTGCAATGCATTGCATCACTTTCTTACATTGAGGGCAATGAAAGGTTTGGGTTTGAGGAGGTAGGAGAAAATAGTCGATACCACCTATTTAAAATTTTTCCAATTTTCAAAACTTTTACTTTACTTATTCATAATAATTAAATTTGAGTGGTTAATTGTTAAAATACGGTTAGATTGTGATAAAATATTTTATTTAACTTTGAATTTGGAATGGAAAAATGATTAGTCGTTAAGAGTTGAGTTTGTATCTAGATTTTTTTTGAAACCTTGTTAACTATTATTACATCACAACAGCGTCACATGATTCAATTAGAAGTTTTTGATTAATTATCAAAAAAGGAGTAGATTGAGATGTTTTCAATCTCACCATTCAACAAAAAGAGGCAAAAAAGAAATCCATAACAAATGCTTTCTTCTAACCATTTTTGAGCATTTTTGTTATGAAAAAGGTATCAATACAAATCTTGCCAGACAAGCCTTCTTTTACCAAACACAATTCAACCAAAGAAAGACAATACTTCAAGAAAGTCTTTGAATCAACCAACATCTACCATTCGAGTCATCTATTCATAAAAAAAAAATATATACAAATAAAAAATAAAAAAAAAAATAAAAAATCTAAAGAAGTATTAAGTGATTTGGAAGGTAGTTGAGTTTTAACATTCCATGACTATCCATAGAAAATATTTTTGATTTTACAAATTTTGCGTGATTAATTTTCTTACCTCTTAATTGAGTTACAAGTGCTTAAAAAATCTCAAAGGATTTTTTGTAATTAAGTTGGTTTCATTTCTTCTAGATACAAAATGATTTCTTGGGGTAAAATTGTTTGGAATGCAAACTCACTATTAATCTTGTATTTTATAAAATATAACTGTATGAATACATTGACTGCTTAAATTTAATATTTTTGAATCTATGAAGTAATTGATGTCTTTACTTGAGGACAAGCAAAGAATGGGTTTGGGGAGGTTGATAAATCCGTATTTTTAGTAACTTTAACCCATTAAATCATGTCTATTGCATTTGCATTATTATTTCAAGTTTAATTGTATATTTTACACAAATTTAATGCAATATAGGTTTTAAGGAAGAAAGAGCAAAAATGGCCATAAAAACTAGGGATGGCAACGGATACCCGTTGTACCCGAAACTGATGGATAACCGCCCAATAAAAAACCGATAACGAAAACCGATGGAAAAACCATTAAGTTTTGGATTTTATAAAGCAAAACCGACGGATAAACCGATAGGTTTTAGTTTTTGATATTAAAAAAAAATCAAAAATCGAAACCCGATTAGTATTTTATTATTTTATTTTATATATATATATATATATATATATATATATATATATATTATATTACACACATGAATATAATATATATAATAAAATAATATATTTATTATTTTTATTTTTATTTTATATAATATAATTTTATTGTCTTATTGTATGATGGACGAACAGTTTCTCATTTTTATTTTTTTAGAATTAAATATTTATAATGATGTAGTATATATATTTTTTTAATTTTATTATTTAATATGTATAGATTGTGATTTATTGTATTTTTAGATTTTTTTACATTTAAATTAATATTTTTTTAATAAATTTGGACCTTTTTTCTATTTAAATTAATTTTTTTTAAGTAATCGGTTTCGGTTTCGGTTTCGGTTATCCGCGGGTTTTTAAAAACCCGTCGGTTGCGGTTTTGAATATGAATTTTTAAAACCCATCAATTTCGGTTTCGGTTTTCGGTTTGCTAAACGGTTTCAGTTTCGGTTTTGCCAAAAACCGCGGATAACCGACCTGTTGCCATCCCTAATAAAAACCAATTTTTGAAGCGAATATTTGGCGCAACACTAAAAGAAAATGGTAGAACAACTTCAAAATAAGCAATTCGAGATTGAATTTGACCAAACCGAGTACAGAAACGGATTCAGGACGCTGAAAAACCTTGGAATAGACCCGGTCAACTTTTTGGTCAATGGTCAAAGTCAACGGTCAATGGTCAAAGTCAACCAAGCTGGTCAAAGTCAAAATTCACCTACCACAACCATAAGGGAGCTCGAGTGCCCCTTTTCCGCGCTCGAGCGCTACTTTTTGAAAAAGGCCAACAATTGAGCGGCAGAGTACAGACCGAAAACGATAGAAAAAATAAAAAATTCAAAAGTGCAGAAGGGCACTCGAGCGCCCCCTTCAGGCGCTTGAGCGCCCCCCTGCATTTTTGCCTATAAAATTCACGATTTTGCAGCAACGAAGGACACCAATTTTTCTCATCTTAGCCAAGTTTCTGTCTCTCTAGTGGGCAGAAGCGATTTTTCATCTTTTTCTTTGTATATAATCAGTTTTCTTCATATTTTAGCTTAGGAGTAGGTTAGTTTAGTTTAGTTAGGGTCCTAAAATAAGGGTCAGGCTTATGGATTAACGCCATAGCTTCGGAGAAATCAAGCCGGGTAAATCAAGATGTGCTTAAATTTGGTAACTTTTATTCTTGATTTCGATTTCCGTTTTGTAAATCTAATTATGACACTTTAGACCCTTATTTTTGGAATGATAAATAAGTGAGGATATTTTTGTAAATATTTAGATTTAGATTAATTAAAGTCTTGTATTCTTTAATTACTTAGTATTATCAATTAATTATGCGTATTCTTGTAGTTATGTTATAGTTAATTGAAAGTATATATACGCCCAAGTTTTGTACACTAGTGGCAATACGAGACTACCTCGGACGGAATTAGCTAGGTTGTACCAGCACCTCTGGGATACGTAAGTAAGAAGATTAATTGAGAGGTTGGATTTTGTTAGGTTGTACCAACATATTCAGTCTTGTTAATTAATTAGTCCTATTACTTACGTATCTAAGGCTAACTTTAGAAGTGGGAGCTTGTAGCCCTATTTCTTGAATGATTTATTCTTATAATTTAAATCTATAATATTACACTTAAATACTCTGATCGAATTTATCATTCCAAATCATGGACCCGTTAAATTGAATTAACCACTCTTGGATTAAATTATTTTAGCTTAATACCGTACCTTTGGATCTTTTATGGACATTTTGGACTTTTCTTGGACTTAATTTACCGTACTTTTGGACTTTTGGACTATTGGACTCAATTAAACTTATCCGTGACGGGAGATAGTCAAACAAATTATAAACTAAATTCTTAACTTGAAACTGTTAATCCCAATCTCTGTGGATCGACCCTCTACTCGCTACAGCTAGAGTTAATTTAAGGTAAGTAATATTTCCAATTTTAGCGCAAAACGACACGATCAGCGGTTTAAAGAATATTTTCCGAATCAAACCAATACCTTCAATTTGAAAAATATTGAAATCAAAGCCAAATCATAAACCTATCAAAACCATCCAAAGTTGGTGGGTCCCAAACCATTTAGAATAGTTTGGCTCGGTTTAATTCGGTTTGTCGGATTGTACATCTATTTATGAAATTAATAGGCAACTCTAAAGAATTATAATGTTCTACTGCTTAAACATTCACCAAATAGCAATATTAAAAAATGTGGAAGAAGATGAAAATCTCTCTGGGGAATACTATGTATATTCAATATATATATATATATATGTGTGTGTATGTATATGCATATATATATGTATATATATATACATACATACATACACACACACACACACACACATATATATATATATATATATATATATATATATAATATAGAGTAAACCTTCGAGTCGGTTTGGGTTTACCAATTTTGATAGTAAAAACTATAAACCAAACCATATGGTCGGTTTTTATGAAACCTTACACCATAGCCAACCAAACTTTAGGAAACCGCCAAAAGTGGGTTAATTTGGGGTAGGTTAGGCAGTTGAGGCGGGTTAGCGATTTCGTTACATACCCCTGTATGCAAGAGCCTCTGCCTAGAACGCACTATGACATCGGATTGAAAAGGCTCGACCATCTATCCCCCTACCACGGTTATCTTGACAAGCTACTGCAATACCAGCCAAATTTTCAGAGTCAACGAAGGATGCTTCACAATTAAATTTACAAAAGGCAAATGAATGGGGTATCCAGATAGATTCAAGCTGTTAAGGCTAAGGTGGTTAATGTTAAGGCTGTCGTTGTTGCCGATTGTCACTCAAATTGAGATCACATAAGTGAATCCTGATACCAGTGACAAGGTTATTAATATTTGGTTGTTTGCCCCTCAAAAATCAATTTGTTACGGGCCCTCCAAACCGACTAGCAAATGAGGACACATGATTAACTGCATAAGGACACGGATAACCCATTTGAATGCAAGATTGAAGAAGATTGGTAAACCAGAGATCCAATCGGGTAATATGAAAGTTGTCAATTCGCAGTTGAAGCGGTGAGGCAAACCATAACATGGAGGTCCATGGGCAACACAATAAGATATGCTCAATAGTTTCATCCTCTGAGTGACACAATTTACAGATAGGAGAAGAAGAGAAGCGTCTCTTAAAGAGATTTTCATGGGAGGCTAAGGCATCTCTATAAGTTCACCATATAAAATTCTTAACTTGTGGACTAACATCTGATGACCAAATGTCACAAAAAGTTAGGGCGGGAATTGGTGATAATCAACGATAGTAACAAGAGAGTGGGTAGTAGCATCCTGAAGGGCATGCAAGGGCATAGCCTGAATATACATGGTAGTACCATCTCTACATTGGGGGAAGGGGGGGCAAATTAAAGAGTCTGCTTGGTGAGTCCAAGAAGGCTGAAGCTTAGGATTTGGCTAAGAGTTTAGGGTAAAAAGAGGTAGGAAAGAAGGTTGATATTTCATTGGCCAGTATCTGGAAAAACTAGGTCAGCTACACGAGAAAAAGAGCAAACTGGTAGACATTCAAGGGGTGGACTTTGGGTGGGCCACAGCCAACGATTAGTCCAAATAGAAACAGACTCACCAGAGCCAATCTACCATAGACAATGTTTTTTGAGGTCATAAATGTAAATTCTATGAAACCAACTATAATGTAAATTCTTTTTAATCCGAAACGTCAAATAACATTTCTAATTTTTTTGAAAGTGACTAATCCTTTATTATGTTTCTTGCATGCAAGATTGCTTACTAGGTTGATTAGATTTATTATTTATATTATCCTATAAGTTTGATGCATAACACATTTTATCCAATCCAAAGCTAAACAAAATCCGATTCAGATGCAACTCAAAGAAAACATACACCAAAAAAGAAATGTGGTTTGCAAGTTTAGCCTACACCTCACTTACAAAGGAGGATGAGGGTATTGTAGAGGTGATAGGATAGGTATGGACAACGATTTTTTCAATTGATTTTAACTATGTAGAGTATAAGGGTATTGCCTCGATTTTACCCTATCTTATGTAATTGCTTAGCCTTAGTGCATGGTAATCAAATAGTATTTATGGTAAGTTCTTTGGGGATAACTTGATGCATGGTAAAAGTATAGGTCCTTAATCTAGAAATAATGGGTAGGTATTGATAGAGGTTTTTTCAATTGATTTTAACTATATATGTAGGGTATAAGGTATTTCCTTGATTTTACCTTATCCTATTTAATTGCTCACCCCTAGTGCCAATCAAATAGTATTGGTGGTAAGTTCTTTAAGGATAACTTGATAGTAAAAGTCTCAGTCATCAATCCAGAAATTGTAGGTTCAAATCTTCGTATTCTTAACCCTCTTATCCATTGACGAAAAAAGGAAAAAATAGTATTCATTGCATGTTTTATCCTTAAATAAGAAATCTTACAAAGGATACAAGATAGATTGAAACCTAGAAACCAAATGTATAGGAAAATACCTTAAGATAGCGATTGGTATACTGGAATAGGGTTTGGAATGGAATGACATTCTCAACTCTTTTCGATTCTCATCCTTGGTATGAATGAATGAACTTGGGAATCTCATTTCCAAAGTAATAATAATAATAATAATAATAATAATAATAATAATAATAATAATAATAATAATAATAATAATAATAATAATAATAATAATAATAATAATAATAATAATAATAATAGTAATAATAAAGAAATATAATATTAATTATTAAACAAAAAAATAATAATAATAATAAAGAAATATAATAATTATTATTATTATAAAAATATAAACTAATAATAATAATAATAAAGAAATATAATATTAATTATTATTAAATAATAATAATTATTATTATTATAAAAATAATAATTATTATTATAAAAATAAAAATAAAAGCAAAAACTAAAAATAAAATAAAAATAAAAGTAGTAATAATAATCAATAAAATTAAAATAACAAAATAATAATAAATAAAGTAAAAATAAAAAAATTGATTAAAATGATGATTATTATTATTATTATTAGTAAAAATTATTATTATAATAATAACATAAAAAATAAAGATAATAATAATAATAAAAAAGTAAACTAATAATGATAAAAATAAAAACAATAATAATAATAATACCAAAATAATAATAATAATAATAATAATTGTTGTTGTTGTTGTGGTTATTAGTATTTTTATTTTATTATTATTATTATTGTTGTTGTTGTTGTTGTTGTTGTTGTATTTGTTGTTGTTGTTATTATTATCATTATTATTTATTATGTTTATGTTGTTTACGGTTATATTCATTTTTATTTTTATTTTTAATACTATAATAATAAAAAGACAATCATGTCATATTATACAAGGTATTTTCATTTCTACTCTTTATTCCTAAAACATTTCAAACATGTCATTCGCATTCCCAAATTCATTTCATTCCTAATTTCATTCTATTTTTTGGCTCATTCTATTAATGTCCAAACCTATTTCAGTATACCAATTGCTACCTAAAGAGTACACAAGGAATGAGTATCTTAAAACACAAAAGAGACAAAAATAAATGGTAATGAGGACTTATAAAATATATTAAAATCAAAAACAAAATAGGGAAGTGACGAGGGGGACCCTGAGCTGAGGTATGATGCCCACTTCGAGCTGAGACGGGCTAATCTGAGCCAAACCCAGCACATTCAGCTAATGCCCAATCTGGATGCTGATTCGACCTCACCACGACCCAAGAAAATCCCGACCTTGGCAAACAGCTGTCTTGATGAGACATAAAGTTGCACCGCATTAAATGCTGTCAGGTCCGAATTTAGTATAAATAGAGCTTCACCCCTTCATTTCTAAGGTAACTCGTCATTAAATGCTCTCAGCTACTTCTCCAGCTTGGATATACTAATCATTCGCACACCCGAGGGAAAAATTCGGGTCATCACCCCGCCTTTTCCTTCTTTTTCCTTGTGCAGGTCAGGTAGCCGACCCGAAAATCCAAGTCGAGAAGCCGACCTAGATTTCCAGCTCGGCAGGAGTAGCTCCCAACATCAACGTCGAGATTCTACCTCGACAGTTTGGCGCCGTCTGTGGGAAAGATTTCTTTTTATCACTCTCCTCACCACTCATTGAGAAACCATCATGGTACAAACGAGAAGCCACAGCGCACCGGTAGAGGAGTCGCCCAACCCGGATGGGGACCTCAAAACCACACAGGTACCTAGCCAAGACCCAACCCAAACTGACGTTGGAGCGAGCCAACATATACATTTAATCACCCAAACTAATCCCACGACAGATGGAGACCCCAACTCCAACCTGTCACCGGAGATAAGGATGATGCTGAGGATGTTTGAGGAACTTAAGGAGCAGGTAGCCTGGCTAGCTGGGGACTCCCCGGCTCCGCAAGCAGCTACGCCGCGGCCCGCGCGTCCACAGTTCCGTATCCCAGCCCTAAGGAAAAAACGGACGCAAGACGAAGAGGGTTTCCTAGAGTCGGTGGCGGGACCCGAGGAGGCGAGAGGTAAAAGGGCGGCTCAAGCCGACCCCGAGCAGGCCAAGACCGCGGCTGTCATAGCCAAGGTCATTAACCAGCTCGGCATAAGCCCACTATCAACCGAGGTACTGGCCACGCCATTATCCACCGGCAACCGGATGCCCAACTCGGCAGTCTACAATGGGGACGGCGACCCAGCCAGCCACTTGCTCAACTTTGACCACCACATGACCCTGCATGACATGTCCGACCTCATGAAGACGAAGACATTCCCGACCACCCTAGTTGGCAATGCCTTGGACTGGTTCTAAAAACTTCGTCCTGGTTCTATTGCAAGTTTTCATCAGCTGGCTGAGGCTTTCTTGTCCCGCTTCGCAGAAAGCCGACGCGTCATCCGCCACACTTCTACATTGTTGTTGGTGAAGTAGCATAGAAGGAAAAGTTTAAGGGCTTACACAGCTAGATTCAATGAAGAGTCCCTCAGAATCCCTAACTTGGAGGACTACATGGCGTTGATGGCTTACCAGAGTGGGCTCAGGTTGGCCCCCTTTACATCCTCTTTGGCCATCGACCCCGTGGATACTGTAGCCGAGCTGATGGTACGAGCAGAAGGGTACATACACTCGGAAGAAATCCATCAGGCGAAGAGGGATGATGACAAGGAGAAGGAAGCCAGTAAGAAGGGAGAGATATCTCGAGCCTAACCTGGGGGTAAAGTCCAAAACGACCGAGGTAAGCAGCCTCATCAGCCGAAGCAGAACCCCCGGTTCACTATGTTCAATCCCCTTAACACCACAAGGAAGCAGATCCTGATGGAGATCCAACACCAGAACCACCTACCTCTAACTCCAAGGATGAAAGGCCGACCTGAGAAGCACAATAGGACTAAGTATTGTCACTATCATATGGACTACGACCATACCACCAAGGAGTGCAAAGACTTGAAACAGAAGATCGAGGCACTAATAGCCCGAAGTCACCTCCGGAGTTACGTAGATCAGCAACTGACCCAGAATCACGATCAAAGAGATAGAGAGAGGAGTCCACCCAGGCGCCAGACTGGGGGCGGACATTTGGTTGTGATTGAGACCATTGCAAGAGGATTGGCATCAGGTGGAGAGACCTCGGCAGGTAGGAAGGGTTATGTTCGGGCTGGGATAGAGTATGGACCGGTGCAGGGTCCGACCCCAGAGATGAAGGAGCTCACCTTCTCCTCAGAAGACTTGGAGGGGGTGATATTGCCCCATGACGACCCACTGGTGATCAGCGCTGAAATAGCCAACTTCACCGTGAAGAGGCTGATGGTGGACATCGGGAGCTCGGTAGAAGTCTTATTCCTCAGCGTTTTTGAGCAGATGGGGTTGGACAGGAGCCGACTTAGGTCATTGAAGGGCACTTTAGCTGGTTTCACCGAGCAAGCCCACCGAGCTGAAGGGGTCATCAACCTCCCGCTGAAGTTGGAAGATGGAGACAAGCGAGTTTCGATGCAAGCCAACTTCATTGTGATGGATTGCAATTCTACTTACAATGGGATTTTAGGTCGGGTGACACTCAATCATTTCAGGGCTGTCCCTTCAACTTACCACCAGACCCTGAAATTCCTAACCCCGGCTGGCACGGCCACCATTCGCGGAGCCCAGCTCTTAGCTCGGGAATGTTATGAAAACTCCCTCCGACCTAAATATCAGGTTGACTGGGGACCAGATTTGCCCGAGGAGAAGAGGGATGCTAAGAGAGGTAGCCCGGCTGAAGACCTTCAAGAGGTGGAACTCTCCGATGAATCAAAGAGAGCAAAAATTGGGAGTGAACTCTCTGCCGACCTCAAGAAAGGTATAAGTTAATTTATCCTGAAAAATGAACACATATTTGCATAGTCTGCCTCTGACATGAAAAGTATTGACCCGAGAGTGATTGAGCATCACCTGAATGCCGACCCAAATCACTATCCGGTAAAGCAAAAGCGCAGGCACTTCCATTATGATAAGCAACAAATCATAGCAGAAGAAGTGAACAAGTTGGTAGACGTCGGCCACATAAAGGAAATCTAGTACCCAACCTGGTTATCTAACGTGGTGTTGGTGATTAAGTCCTTAAGCGGGTGGAAACTATGTATTTACTTCACCGACCTCAACAAAGCCTGCCCTAAGGACTGCTTTCCTCTATCTCGGATTGATCAAATGGTGGATGCTACTTCCAGATTCGAGCTACTCTATTTCATAGATGCCTTCAAAGGCTATAACTACCAATAAAGGTCTCTACTACTATGAGGTCATGCCTTTCGGCCTCAAGAATGTTGGAGCTACCTACACTCAGATGGTGAACAAGGTTTTCAAAAATAAAATTGGCTGAAATATGGAGATCTATGTAGATAACATATTGGTCAAGAGCAGAAGGGCAGAAGACCATTTAGCCGACCTGGCTGAAGCCTTCGCCGTAATGGAACACTTTGGGATAAAGCTGAACTCGAAAAAGTGCGCATTCGTCTTCGAGGCAGGAAAGTTTCTGGCTTCATGGTCACAGCCCGTGAAATAGAAGCCAACCCGGAGAAGGTTCAAGCGATACTTGACCTGGCACCGTCGACCTGCGTAAAGGACGTCCAGGTGCTCGTGGGCAAGGTCACGGCGTTAAGCAAATTCATGTCCAAGTTAGCCGACAAGTGTGCACCTTTGTTCAAAATATTGAGGAATCTTAAAAACTTCGAATGGACTACAGAATGCCAGAACGCCTTCCAATAGCTGAAAAGGTATCTAGCTTCGTCACCCCTACTATCCCGACCTAAGATGGGGGAGAAGCTGGTACTATATTTAGCATGCTCAGGGACAGCAGTGGCGGCGGCGGCACTGGTCCGTGAAGAAGGGAAGGAGCAGAAGCCGGTCTATTATATCAGCAAAACCTTGAGAGGGGCCGAGGTGAGGTACTCCTCCTTGGAAAAACTCGTCATCGCGCTTATCACGGCCGCAAGAAAGCTGAAGTCATACTTTGATGCTCATCCAATTAAGGTCATGACGGATGCCCCACCCAAGTCTATCATGCACAAGCCGGAGGCGTCAGGCAGGCTGCTGAAATGGGCAGTTGAGCTAAGTCAATTTGATATCACCTACCAGCCCAGAACAGCCATCAAAGCCCAAGCCATTGCGGACTTTGTGGTGGAATGCACTGGCCGAGCCGAGCATGACCCGGGGGACGTGTGGAAGGTCTATGTGGATGGGGCCTCAGGGAAGTCTAGAAGCGGAGCTGGGGTGGTCATCCTCAACCCGACCCGGCATGAGCACCAATACTCCCTCAAGTTCACATTTTCGGCGTCCAATAATGAAGCTGAGTACGAAGCAGTCGACCTGAGCACTAACTCTCAATTGGTTTCTAGTCAGATATCGGGAGAGTTCAAAGCTAAGGACAATACTATGCTGGTCTACCTCAACAGAGTCAAGGACTTGACCTCAGGGCTCAGAAGGTTCGTGATACAGCAAATTTCGAGGGAGGAGAATATAAAGGCTGACGCCCTGTCCAGGTTGGCCTTAGGGGAGAGCCGACCTGCCTTGGTCCATGTGGAAGAAGTATTCGAACCAAGTATACAGCTAGGGATGCAGGCCGTAGTCGGGCTCAATTTAAGCCCAGATTGGACCAAACCAATCGTGGACTACTTGGAGGGGGGTATGACCCCAGAGAATGAAAAAGCAGCTTGGAAACTCATGAAACAGGCCTCAAGGTTTGTCATAATTACCGGGCAACTCTACAAGAGATCCTATACTTGGCCTCTCTTAAAGTGTGTTGGGCCCGAGGAGAAAAACTATATACTCTGGGAGATCCTTGAAGGAGTATGTATAAATCACTTAGGTGGCAAGGCCTTGGCTCGGAAGGCATTGAGGCAAGGCTATTTGTGGCCAACCTTAGAACAAGATGCCAAAGAGTATGTAAAAAAGTGCGACACCTGCCAAAGGTTCGCCAATGTACAGAGGAAGCCAACGGTAGACCTCACGGTGATGATAAGCCCGTGGCCATTCTATCAATGGGGTCTAGATATCATCAGCCCATTGCCAACCAGCGTTGGCCAAAAAAAGCACGCATTCGTAGCAGTAGACTATTTCACCAAATGGCCTGAGGCCGAAGGTGTTGCTAGAATAACAGAAAAGGCAGCTTGGAATTTTGTGTGGAAAAACATCATTTGCAAATTTAGGGTGCCAAAGGTCATCATTACTGACCATGGCAAGCAACTCGACAGTGCATACTTTCGAGGTAAATATGCTAAGATTGGGATCGACCTCAGATTCTCATTTATTGCTCACCCTCAAAGTAATGGCCAAGTCGAAAGGACTAACCAAATCATTTTGCAGGGTCTGAAAACCAAGCTAGAGGAAGCAGAGGACCAGTGGGCATCGATTCTTCCTGAGGTGTTATGGGCTCAGCGGACCACCACCAGCTCAGCAACGGGAGAATCGCCCTTCGAGCTGACATTCGGTACTCAAGCGGTGCTGCCAGTGGAGATCGAGTCTCCAACCAGTAGAACCCTCCACCATGATCCAGAAATAAACGGAGCATGGATCCGTGAAGGGTTCAACCTCGCCGAAGAGTTCCGAGCTAAAGCTCAAATCAGGATGATAGCCAGTAAAGCTGCAATGCAAAGAGCCTTTGCCAAACAGGTCAAGTCTAAGCCTATCAAGGTTAGCGACCTTGTACTCAGAAAGGCCATCTTTTTGCCGCGATCGAGCAACAAGCTTTCCCCGACCTGGGAGGGACCGTATGAAGTTGCGAAAGAAGTCCGACCTGGGACCTTCTACCTCCGCGACAAATATGGGTAGCAATTGAAAAATGCATGGCACGCGGAGCACTTGAAGAGATATTTTGTGTAACGGCCCCGAGCCGAAAAATCTTGTGTAACGGCTCCGAGCCGGAAACTCTTGTAACGGCCCCCGAGCCAGAATCTCTTGTAATGGCCCCAAGCCGGAAACTCTTGTAACGGCCCCCGAGCCGAAATCCTTGCTAAGGCCCCGAGCCAAAGCATTGCTTGTAATCGGCTCCTGAGCCCAAGTACTTCATGTACAATTTCAATACAAACGTATTTTGTAAACCAGTGCAATGCCCAACCCGGGCCTAAGCGCCTCAACTACTGAGCTACTCCCGACTCGGATTGACGTGGTGGCCACGCTTAATTACGAGCTAATAATCCAAGTAAACCAACTCGGATGAGTTTCAAGCTCAGGTATAATCAATAATAATTTGATTAGTTTTGCCAGTTCGGATCAAGGTCCAACTCGGTGTAATCCGGCTTTAGGTCGGAATGTTAGTTTGGGTCTAAACTCGAACTCAACATTTGTCAACATTAGTTTGACCAATTTTAAATCGGACTGACGAGTCCAGGTCGGCGACAATTGTATAGTTGCCCAATTAACCAACTCGGATTAGGATGATAATTCATTAATCATGTCCAGCTCGATTCCTTATATTTAAATTAAGTTTGAAAGGTCCATTATATTGGTCCGACCCCACTTACTTAAGAAATTTGTGAAGAGAAAGGTACACATGTACGAACTCGAATGAAACGCAAATAAAACAGAAACATCAATTTCATTAAAAAGTGAAAAGGTACAATTACAAGGAGCCCGACCAGGGTGAATTTACTAAAGCCCGACCCGGGCGAGTACAAAATCTACTTAGGAGCGGTAGAGGTGGTAGCTTCGGCTTCGTCCCTGACCTGATCCATGCCCTTTTGGACAAATTCAATTACCTCCTTAGCTTGGGACGTCAGGTCGGCCGGAAGCTCAGGAATCTCCCAGAATTCCTGCGGTGGGGCCTCCAAGATTTCGATATAATCATTCTTGGTGGCAGAAAGGAAGGTCTTCACCGTCTCCCAAGCTGCGACTTGGCCCTGGAAGTAGTACTCCAACTCGGCGTACCTGGCCATCGCCTCACCTTTCGTGGCCAACCAGTCCACGGCCTCTTGGCTGGACTTAAAGACTTTCACCGCCTTCTCCCCCTGTGGGCCGACCCGATCTGCCAGATCCTTAAGCTTCGCCTTGGCCTCGCGCTTATCCTTCTTGAACCGCTCGACGTCCTTGGCCGCGGCCTCGCGTCGGGACTTCTCCACCTCGAGCTCCCTTTTCAGCCGATCGATCTCCGTTTCATTTACTTTGCACCTCTGGACGGCATCCTCCCTCAAGGCTCTAGCTCGGCTCGAGAGTCGATGAATCGCTGCTCGAGCTCGATGCAGTGAGCCTGGGCTTGGGCGAGTAAGCCAAGTTCCGAAATGATATGGGACTCGGCCTGCACAAAAGACGACAAAACGATCAGCCGAGCCAAAAAACTTAACCCTATTAACACGGTCAAATATGCATTACCGTGACTATGGCCGTCCTCAAGTCGAGCGAAGGCTGCTCTGCCGAGAACGACGCCAGCTTGGGATCGTGGGTGACCTTAGCTGCCTCCATGAAATCCTTGTTTGGAGGGCTCACCTCCGTGGCCTTGCCTTTCCCGGAGTACTCGGGTCGAGACCTTTTCCTATTATCAGGGCGGGATGCTGAACACTCAGGGATTGCCATACCTGAGCTCGATTTTTTGGTCAGGGGATATGCCGACTTCCCCTTGGAAGAGACCTCGGGTCACTGCCTTTGCTCTTGAGGGACGGTGGACCCCAAGCCAGACTGAGCTGAGACTTCGCCACTGGCCTCGGTCCTCCTCTTCATCTGGGCATACGCGAGCTTCCTCGTATCCGCCATATCTACAAAAAATGAAGGAAAGAGATGTGAGAAATAGCCAAATACAAACTGAAGGGAACAACGATAGACAAGGAGACGGGGAGGTCGGGCATTGATCCTACGAACTGACCCTCTTCTGAGCCAGAATTCGCATTCTCTTCAAGCTCGGGAAGTAGATAGGGGGTGCTCCTTCCTCAGGTCGGGTTCTCTCGCGAATAACTTGGATCTCCAGATTCTGTCCTACCTGAGGACACTGTCAATATCTATCAGCATATCCAGCTCGGGTCTCAATACCCCGACTTCGGCGAGCTCGGCTTCTGAAAGCTTGGGGTCATCGTTCACATTCTTCTTTAGTGAGGGATTCTAATCCACCTTGCACCCCGGGTTCACAGCCGGCTCGACCCAATAATAGTCGTTGTGCCAGCCCTTGTTGGAGAAGTGCCACTTGGTGAATATGCCATTATCAGCCTAAGCTGTGAAATAAAACCACCCTGGCTACTTCGGGTTGGGCTTGCACACAAAGAACTGCCTGAACCGACGCAGGGTCGGCTCTATTTTTCTCTCAAGGTAGAATACATAAAATGCCACCATCACGGCCCAACCATTTGGTGACATCTGACCCGGGCTAAGCTCAAAGTAGTTCAAAATGCCGACGATGAAGTCGGGAATTAGAAGCCGGATGACATCCAATGCGAGGTCATAGATAGTGAAGTGATCGGGTGGAAGATAGTAGGCGGGCTCATTCCGACCTGGGACTTCAGCTTGTAATGTTGGTCCACCAACCAATCATTTAGCCTGGCATTGGCCCTCTGCACCGTGGAATGGCCTTCACGCTTGCAACATGCGAACAGCTGCTCGATCCTCTTCCCTCGAGCCGACGAACCACTGGCTATAGCTGAGCTCCAAGGTCGGGCCGCCTTAACCAGGACTACTTCAACTGGTTCCGGCGTGGGGACTCCAACTAGGCACGCCTCAGGTATCTCAACTCCCTCCAACTGGTTCAATGGCTCTTCATTTTCCTTATCATCCAAGTCTCCCAAGTCGACCAAAGGATCCGCCTCGGCTTTCTCTTGCACCCGTTTGACCCCGATTACTTGGTAATCATCGTCACTCTCCTTGGGCCCAGATGGCCGAGCTGATCCTTGAGTTGCGCCGACACTGTCATCACCGTGACCTCCACTAAGGTAGACTCCGAGCTCGACGGATTCTCATACCCTCCATAGGTCCTCACCTCCATCGCTTGGGAATCTTCCGACTCCGACCTCCCCATCCTGTTTACAAATTAAAATATGTGCAGGGATAACTAAAGGGAGTCGGGACGTACCTACCGCTCTAGTTGTCGAAGATGACCCGATCTAACTGCCTCCGACCTAATTGGCTCCGAGCTAGTGGATTCTGAGCTGAATACCTCGAGAAAATATTTGCCGAGCTAAAAGTGTCCGACCACTCTGGTTGCCGACCTGAAAGCTCCAAATTTTGTTAGTAAAGTGTGAAATGAATCTCGGATGTCAAGGCCCTATTTATAAGCAACTCCTGTAACTGCCTCGGGAATCCTAAATGTCGCATCTTGTCATAACTGCCAGGTGACGTGTCAGCTATCTAAAGGGTATGCATCGCTGACGTGGCCATCCCCACTCTGTCGGGGTCGGGCACCACTAGCTCGGGATCAACTCCCAAATCTAGATCTCACCCTCTCGATCTCGACTTGGGGGCGGGATTGACGAGGGGGACCCCGAGCTGAGGTATGATGCCTACTCCGAGCTGAGGCGGGCTAATCCGAGCCAAGCCCAGCACATTAAGCTAATGCCCAACCTGGATGCTGATTCGACCTCACCCCGACCCAGGAAAACCCCGACCTCGACAAACAGCTGTCCTGATGGGACATAAAGCTGCACCGCATTAAATGCTGTCTGGTCCGAATTTAGTATAAATAGAGCTCCACCCCTTCACTTCTAAGGTCAGCTCGGACATACTAATCATTCACATACCCGAAGGGAAAATCTAGGTCATCACCCCGCCTTTTCCTTCTTTTTCCTTGTGCAGGTCAGGTAGCTGACCCGAAAATCCTAGATTTCCAGCTCGGTAGGAGTAACTCCCAACATCAACGTCGAGATTCCGACCTCGATAGGAAGAAAAAAAATGTAGTGAAAGAAACAAAAGACTACACAAGGAGAAAGAAAAAAATATATGCACAAAGGAAAAATTCAAATCCAATTTCTCAACATTATAAATCTTAGACTCTAAAATAATTGAAAATTTGTTCCTTGATTGATGAAAAGCTATTAAAGTATAACATAATAAAACTACTATGCTTGATTGAGCCTCCAAGAGTTAGGTACGTAGAGTGAGCAAGTAAAGGCTCGTTATAATAAAAAATTTTGAGTTTAAATTATATCATAAAATTTATATATCTTCATCGTACCAAAAAAAAAAAAAAGTTGTTGGCGGATGGTGGTATCATTTGTCTCAAGTGGTGGGCTCGGGTCCAAAGGATCCAACCACCCATGCCCAAATCAACAAAGGATGACAAACTTACCAGCTACTCAAAACCTCCATCAAAGAATATTCTGAGTCCTCAAAAATGCAATGCTAATCTTGGAGTTTAATGTCCCCACTTAGCTGTCACATTGTCACCACCACATTGGTTCGTGTACATCATCACAAAGACTTAAGCTGTTAAGCAAGTTAAAATATGTCAGTTTTCACTTGTAGCCCTTTGAGAATCCGAAAAGCCAACATCGTTTTGCAAAACAGTCCACTTAGAATAACTTATTTACCTAATCGGACGCGGCATAGGAGAGAGGATTCTTCTGCTTTCAATGTTTCTCGTGATTCTTCAAAGTCTTACAAAGTATATTCCAAGAAATCTACATTGAGAAAAGCCAGCCTAGTCTAGAAGGAAGAAATCTTTTGATAAACTAGAGGAAATTAATTCAAGGATAAGCTCCAACTTTTGCCCATCTTTCTACTAAAATATCTTGGTTTGCCTAGTATATTCTTAGTTTTGTCACTATTATGCAAGTGACTTTGCACCAACTTTTGTGTGTGTGTGTTTTGTTTTTTTTTTTGTTTGTTTGTTTGTTTTTTTTTTTTTTTCTGAACCAACGAGTAAGATTTTATTTAACAAACATCAACGAGGTTCTATTCCTTTTGTCTAGTATTTTTCTCCTTTTTGGTAAAAAGTTTTTCATTTGATATGATAGTGTAATCTTTTGGCAAATTTAAGAATTGTATTCATTAAGGATTAAAAATACATAGTTTAACACTTATATATATATATATATAATTTTTTAATAGGAATTAAATTAATTTTTTTGTTTTTAAAATATTTTAAAAATACATATATTTTTAAAAATATAATATAAATTCACTCTTTATTGGTTTGGAGAGATTATTTGAAACTATAATTTTTGCTGACTCGTAAATACATCACACAATGTTTTTGGATGCTCCTTTTGATTTTATTGTCGAAAAGCTTCCATATGTCTTCCATGGTCTTTGAGTTGAATATTAGCTTAAAAGTTAATCGAGATGACACTGAGGGATAAATAAAGTGATAGGTTACGTGAAAACATAAAACGAATAATGCATCATGATGTTGAGATTTAGGTAGATGTCTCAATAGTAACTTACCTAAGATATTTTTCTCTACCCTTAGTTCTAAAGATTCTTCATTTTTTCTTTTTCTAGCAAAACATTAGGTACTCACGAATAACCCAAAAAGAGGCCAACTAGTAAATGGGAAAGATTCACTCGAATTAAAGGAAGTAGAGAATAAGTTCATTCAAGAAATATCTAATTTAACTAAGAAGCTTAACTTTAAATCTTATGATTATTCGATGATATATCTCACTATTCAACACTTATTGTCAATACAATCGTTTAATATTGTTATTCCCCTTTGAAATAAACTTCTAATTTCATGAAAATCCCTCAAAAATAGAATCAGATATATATGTGAAAGAGTCCCGAAATTATACAATTATTCAAGAAATTTGTTTCTTCTTTGTAGTAAAAATAGAGTAAAACAAAAACAATTGGGGGCTTTATTGTAAATTTAAAAACTACATACACAAGTACAAAAAACCTTGTGGGCAAAAGTGAGGTATATCCATCCCTTACAGCTCATTTGGATTGGACTTTTTAAAGGAAAAGAAAAGAAATGATAGAGAAGGAATAATTTTTTTTTATTCTTGTTTGAATTAGAATTTTAAAAGAAAAAAAGGTTATGGAGAGGTTTCAAAATTCTTCACTTTTTTTTAATTACAAGGATTTTGTAATTCTTTTAAATTGAAGTATTTTGGAAGAAAAAGAAATATTTTGTTATAAAAAAGTCTTTTTTATTTTTACATATCTTATAGTTATAAAAATAAAAAAATATATTTAAGTAATTTTGTATTTAAAATTATCCTTTTCCTTTTTTTTTCTTCTTCAATTCAAATAAAAATTATAAAATTCTTTCTTTTTCCTTTTTATTATTATTTTTTTTACAATATAAACAAAGTAATTTATTTCTTTATTTTTTTTTTCCTCCACTTTACTTTCTTTTCCATTCCTTTGTACAATCCAAACATTATATTAACTAGAAAGATAAGGTGCGAGAGGGTCCTTTAGGATTTTGATCTTATCTAAACATGTACAACGCGTCACGTCAATGCCAGCTCACATACAAGAATCACAACCTCGAATATTCACATTCTCAGCCCTCTTTTTCTCTCTCTCTTTCTTCTTACACACAATACACACAGTCAAATTCACACTCTTCTACAATCCCCCACAACAACATAAAAGAAAACAAACCAAAATGGACACTCATCATCAAAGATTCGTTTCGTGCGCGACGGCCCGACCTAGATACCCGCTCACTCTCCGATTTTTCCTAAGCCAAAAACATACTATAAATTAATCATTTTATAATCTCTCTTTTCTAAACCAAAGACAATGAAAAGTAAAAACTCAAACTATATATTTTCATTACAAACATTATTTAGTTTTTAATTAATTTAAAATTTATATTGAGACACGTTATTATATTATGAATTTTATTAAAGACAAAATCAAAACTGATGATCAATCGAGACGTACCTTATGATCAGTAGGGATACTCATACATACATACAAGGGCTGATCCAAAAAAATTTTACAGTAAGAGTTAAAACAAATAAGTTTTTTTAAGTAAATGAGTACCTTTTTTTTTAGTGGAGTTAATTAATTTTTTTAAACTAAAAATACATAAATATTTAATTTTTTTAAAAATACATAAAATTTTTAACATTCTTTTAGAACAGTGGAAACTATATCTACCACTGTACACATAAGGAGTCTAATATAATGAAACTTTTCTTTTAACAAAAGAAATAATTTATTTCTAATTTGAAGCACATTTTTACCATAATATGACCTTGGCACAAAATTTATAGCTATGAGGTGAATTTGCCATAAATAAATAAAATAAAATAAAAAATCCTATTACAACCTCTTTAACAAAACAAAACCTATCTAGGTGTCATAGTGCAAGTATAAATATACATTGAGACACACAAATATTTTTCTTGTGAACCAAGTTTATTCCTTTTCTTGATTCTGCTTAGATCCCTTTATTCTCTCGATTTCACATTCAAGTTCTCTCTATGCCCACCATTTAATCTCCACACCACACAAAGTATATGCAAAGAAAATTGAAGTTCATAGAGAAAACAACACTAAAACATAACACACACAAAAAGCAATGATGGTGATCAACAACCTTAATAACACAAGTGATAATTATGCAGAAAAATTGCAGAGATGCCAAGAGTATGTTGATGCCTTAGAAGAAGAACGTCGCAAGATTCAAGTCTTCCAAAGAGAGCTTCCTCTTTGTCTTGAACTTGTCACTCAAGGTATATATATATCCATGTATATATGGGCCTATGGCAATACTACGCAGACACACACATAAATACATTAAACATGACTGTTTTTTATATGTTTTTGTGTTTAATTACATTGTGATGTGTTTTTTGATGGTGTTATGCATGTTGGTTTTTTGTTGTATGCAGCAATTGAGGCATGCAAGCAACAGTTGACAAGTAGTACACCTGAGTACAACTTCCATGGCCAATCTGAATGTTCTGAGCAAATATCAAGTGATGGGCCAGTTCTAGAGGAGTTTATACCTATTAAGAGAGCTGCGTCTTCTGATGATGATGAGCAACAATCAAAAAAGCCTAACAACAATAACAATTGTGATAGTAATGATGATAATATTACAAAAGATAGCAAGAACAATGACAATAAAGCATCCAAGAAATCTGATTGGCTTAGATCTGTTCAGCTTTGGAATCAGACCCCAGATCCAACCCCTAAAGAGGTAATATTAGTATTTTCAGAAAAATAAAAGAGAAAAATTTAAACTTTTGTTGATTTTTATGATATGGGTTTTTGTTAATTTATGTAAATATTCAATCTTTTTGAATAAAAATCTGATCTTGGTTTTTCTTAATGAATTGTTTTGGTATAGGATTCGCCAAAGAAGGTAGAGGTGAAGAAAAATGGAATTGGTGGTGCATTTCATCCATTCAAGAGAGAGAAAAGTGTGGGGACTAGTAGTACTAGTGCACAAGGGCCTAGTAGTGGTGGTGGTGGTAAGTCGGTGCCCGCTGCGGCGCCTAGTTCATCGGCGGAGACAGGTGGCAGCAGTGGTGGTGGGAATGGTGGAAAGAAGAAGGAAGAGAAAGAAGGGCAGTCTCAAAGGAAACAAAGGAGGTGTTGGTCACCTGAGTTGCATAGGAGGTTCTTGCAAGCACTTCAACAACTTGGTGGCTCTCATGGTATGTAATTAATTGTGATCATATTTTACATTTAATTATGGTAATTAATTGTGTTTATAACGAGATTAATTGTGTGCTAATGTTAATTTGATGTAATTTATGCAGTTGCTACACCAAAACAAATTAGGGAGTTAATGGAGGTTGATGGGCTTACTAATGATGAAGTTAAAAGCCATTTGCAGGTATTTACCTGGTTCTTTATCTTTTTTTGATCAAATTTTCAATATTGCTTTTGCATATGTGCAATGGAAACATAATAACGATATTAGCAAGCTGAATCATGATAAATTGATTATGTAATTATGAAATTGAGTTCAAAAATTAATTAAAGGAGTCATCACTTTTTTTTTTTTTTGGGGCTAAAGTAAGCAAGTGTATTCATTAGAGTAAAAACCGAACCAAATGTACAATTAGCAAAGCACAATTAGCAAAATTCAAATCCAACTAACATAAGATACTTCTATCTACATTCCAACTCTTACAGATAGATCAATTCAGTATAATATTTTTAAACTTTTTATAAATGTAGAGTCTAAGTCTAACATCAAAATAAATATGTTGGAGAAGTTAATCTTCAGTGAGCACATCTTCATGGTGTAAACTTCTATTTTTCTCGCCCCAAATATGATAGATAGTTGCTCTCAAAAATAGTTTAATCACCACAGCTTGGAGATAACCATTATCACAATGTTGCAAGATTCAAGGAATCATCATTTCATCACCATTAATCTCTCCCTAATAAGATTACTAATTAGTGATCGAAATCCGTCTTATGTTGGCTTAATTATGCAGCTTAGTTTTGATGTAGGAAAACAAATCAATGAACACTTGCTTTTCGTAATCAGAACTTGAATGAAAGAATAGCATCTATATTTAGGAATTTAATTGTTTTAGTGATATAGCATGATCCTAGGTGCTTATGCTTAGTCCGTTTGAATTTTTTTGCTAAATAAGCAAGCACAACATTGCTACCAAACCAAGATGTTTTACAAAAGAATGGCAGACCTCACAAAGTCTAGCCAAGTATGAGTAATCAATGGCGCACGAGCACTTAAGCCACGCCTGATTCCAACTATTACAAAGTTGAACATTAACATCACTCCTTCGATTCTAAATCTTTTGCAGCAGCTAATCTTCATTTTAATAGAACGAAAAATGCATGGTCTAATTATTATGAGCATGGTCTAAATATTTCTTCTGTTCATTGCAGAAATATCGTTTGCATACTAGAAGGCCAAGTCCTTCAATTCACAACACCCCCACCCCACAACCACAACAGTTTGTTGTGGTGGGAGGCATATGGGTGCCTCCACCAGAATATGCTGCAATGCCTACACCAACAGCATCAGGTGAAACATCTGGAGCTGCCAATTCTAATGGAATCTATGCACCAATTGCTGCACTACCACCAGCTGTTCAAGATGCATCCATGTCCCTAAAGCAAAGACAGCAACACAAAAAATTGCACTCTAATGACCACGGCAGCCATAGAGAGGGTGGTGGTGGCAGTCATCGCGCTAATTCCCTGGATTCTTCTTCCTCAGATACAACCACAGCTTCCCCACCTGCCTACTGATTTCATTCGTTGTGCGTGTAGAAATTTTTGTAATTAATGAACCCTCTTGTAATCTTTATACACATAACAATAGAGAAGGAAGATGTAGAACTGTTTTGGATCCTTTTCTACCTTGGTCATTTTACATTGTTATATTATTCTTTTTTGTAATGTTCTTTCGAGGATCTTGGACACATTTGACAGTGACAGTCAGATTGAATAATTAATGTGTTCATTGTACCGTCCTACTATTCTGGAAATTGAAATGAGGGATATTAAAATTTTAATATTAGATCGCCATGAATGGTTTCATTCAAGTCCATTTCTTTTTCTTTTTTTTTTTTTATTTAAGAAAAATTTAAGGATGTACAACGTAATCAGTGATATTCGAGTTCATAACTTCTCGTATACAACGAGTAATATTACCACTGGAGCAAAGCCTTAGTGGCAAATTCATTCCTTTTTTTGTCCGCAAAAAGAGAAAAGAAAAAGATCATTAATTTTGCAGTGTTATAATATAGATATCAAAAATTATTTCGATATATTTTACGGAATACAAGCTCCTAGTTCAGCCATGTTAAGCTAATTGTTGAATGTTAGGCAAAAGACAAAGGCCAGGAAATGGCTTTCTGCTCAAACTTGCCAAAGCATGAGCATTTCCTTCAAAGAAACAAAGAAGATAATTTTGCATAATACCTTTAAGATATCTTTTTGAGCGGACTTGGATTCCCTCGTAATGTTATAAAGTTACAAGAGATTCAATACTGGTGGACTGTCCATGTAGTTCTGATGATGCCTTTTTGAGCAAAATTAACTTGGATTCCCTTATAATGTTATAAAGTTACGTACGAGGGAGATTCAATATTAGTGAACTGTTTAAATCATTTGACTATAACTGCATAAATAGTTCACTATCATTTAATACTATCCACAATGTTATAATGTTACGAGGGATATATCTCGATCTCAATTACGGTGAGGCGCATCGCGCATGGTTCATGATTCTTGATGGTGCCTAGTAACCGCAAATTCTAATTTTCTATGCTGGATAGATATACATTCTAATTCAAAATATTGTAGAAGATAATGTTAGGTGACTATCATGGTCGATGTTTGAGCTTATTATACGTTTCCAACTCGTGGAATCTCCACTATCTCTTCACCAAATAGTACTGTTTCTTGTTAATTACTCTTTGTGGAGTGAAGAGCTTTTTTTGTTTTTGTTGAAAATAGAAGTCTGTCATTGAAACAGAAAATTACACAATCCAATCCTATTGGGTTGTAGGTCAGAATACACCAGCTTTTTAAGGGTAGGAGAAATATCGATGTCCCAACTAAACAGAAAGTTTTCATTAACTTTACACTTAGCAACTCAATCAACTATTCAATTAACAGTTCTTTTTATACTCTAAAATCGAATGAATAAAATTTCAGTCGTTATCAATTTAATATCTACCACTACAAGCTTGATTTTCTACGTTTAGATTCACCCTCTCCAACTCAAACACAATAATCAATTAACATAAGAATCTTGACCATTGAGAAATCTTATTTTTATAAGTGCACAATGTAAAGTAATCACAAAGTTCAGATCTAAATCATCATCTGGAATACTTTTTTGCGAGACAGTATATTAGGTGTCCTTCACATAGAAAATATTGTTGCGTAGAAGCCAGTTCTTGCTTCAAATATTGCTAGAATATTATGAGACATATCATCTCGTTGTTTATTGTTGCCAAAACGTTACATGAGGACAAGGGGACATGAAATTAATGATTTCTACTATGCATCTATTCAACAAACCAAAAAAGAAAAGTAAGAGTGGCACCTGAGAGATAGGTGAAATAATAAGATAGTAATTTGTCATAATTAAATGTTCTAAATTCAAATTACAACTTTGGTCTCGATTATGCCAATAAAAGAAAAAGAAAAGCAAAAGTAGAGCGTCTAATACATATTGATATTATTTATGTTCTTTCTTTTTCTCAGAAATAAAATGCTCTAAATGTTGCTGAAAATACTTACTCTCATTGGACTATTTGTATCTATATGAAAAAAAATGTTCCAAATGTACCTGAAAATTAAATCATTACTCACATTAAACCATTTGTATTTATATTAATCAGAATCCTAATTTATGGATCTTTCGGTTTGAAAAATCGAAGCCGAAAGGCTGATTCGGATTTTTTGTTTTGCTTAGCAAGCAAGATCATTCATTAATTGTCAAAAGAAAACAGATCCACTCTATATAAGACAACTAATATCAACATTTCATGCTCTACAAATGGATCTGTTAAGAGAGCTATTTCTAAACTTCTTATACGTATAAATTTTGTATTTAACATTGATATGGATATAAAAAAGGCCCAAGTGTGTAATTACCCAAATACCCATGGTAACAAAAGGAATAATCATTGTTAGACACTTGTCATAAAAATAGCTCACAAGGACAAGAGGGGACCACGAAAAAAGGCACTCAAATATTACTATAAATAGCACAAGTAAAGTGACTAGGAAGTAACTAATTCATTCCAATTGCTAAATTTATTGTCTGTTAGATTACACCCGAGCTAAATCACTAATTCTCTCGCCTGAGGAGAAACGCTGGAGATAACTCCCGTTGTTTCTTTTCTTTTCTTGTACAGGAGGTCAGCTCGGACGAAGGTGATCCAGGACATCTGATCAGCTCGGCGGAGCTCGGCGGATTTCTTATCTAACAAACATCAAAACTAATAAATTGGAATAGTTGATCTTCCGTTTGAACTTTACCATTGTGCAGCCTAGTTTGTGATGTTTACTTGACTTAGTTTGTGATTCGGGTTTTACTTGACTTAGTTTGTGATGTTTAGCCCCTTCCACTGTCTATATTCTAAAGCAAGAATAAATACGTGCCTATATGCGTTCACATCGAGAAAGCCACGGCAATTCGTAGCTGCAATGCACTACTCGTACATATGCATGCATGTAATATGGAAGCTGTCCGATTACCTTTTCATCGATCCTAGTTGACTTTGATTTGGAATTAAGTTTTTTTTTAATGATGTGAAAACTCAATAATTAACGAAACTCAATCATTGCATTATTCGACGGAGCTTGTTTATTCCATAATTGTTCGAAAAGCATAATTCTTTGCCATTTTGTTCTTCGTAGTTTGAATCATTTGCTTCAATAAATATAAGGTAAAGCCACCCCACCACCCCCCCCCCCCCCACCCCAACCTCACCCTTAACGCTAGAAAATAAATAAATAAAAGAAGAAGACGGGAAACGATAGGAAAAAATATAATGTTTTCCTGATTATATATAGTAATGCAGAAGTTCATGCAATTTTCTATTTCATTAGCTTTAGTCTTTAAGATCATCTTTATATATCGAGTATCAAAAATGTCCATTCTTGATATTTACCCCTATCAATTGATACCTATTTTTTACCCTAATTTCCAAGGTTTGACGATGCCAAAAACGAAACGTCGATGGCAACGGTAAGAAAGTCTATTTCACTATAAATTTCTTGGTTTGACTGTGGCAACAGATAATCAAATTAATTTTGATAAGTGAGATTAAATGGCGGTAATCGCATCATTAATTAGTTCTTTCCTATAGGATATATCTACTTCATAAATTTATGAGGAATCCAAATCTAAATGATATCGTTATGAGCGGACTCAAATTCTAGATAATAACCTGGTCTTTTTTGCAATAAGTTTGGTACCCTAACTAGATCACGTAGAATTAAGATTAGAACCTACAGACAACTAACACAATAATAACGCTTGACGTTAGTGCCAAAACGTATTCAGGGGCAGATTCAAAAAAAAATTTCAGTGGGGGCTAAAACATATAATTTTTTAATTATATAAATACATTTTTTCAGTGGGGGCTAATTAATTTTTATAACTAAAAATACATAAATACTTAATTTTTTTTAAAAAAATACATAAAATTTTTAACGTTATTTTGAGTTAATGGGGATTACAGTCCCGCTGGCATATAGATATCATCTTATCGCAATTGTATCATTAGTTCTTTACTATTGGATTTTCTTCCATAATATTATAATAAAGGGATGCAAATCCTAAATAACGAGGATCCAAATTTTAAATTAATTTATCTGGTCTTTTTCGCTACAAGTTTGGTGCCCCAATTAGACGTAGAAGTTTACAACCTAAAGACAACTAACACAATAATGCAAACGTTTGATGCTAACTCCAAAACATAAAAGACAAACCTTGTGTTAAATCTTTGTTGAAGAAATTGATGTCTGTTGTGTCTAATGTGTGTACCAATAGCCTCATGAAGAATATTCTTGGCATAAGAAGCATATGCATTTTTGTGGTATTATTTTCAGGAGTATTATATAACTCAATAGGTAAGTTATCAAATTGATCATTGGTCAAGAATATTCCCCTATATATTTGTTTAAATTATCTCCTCGAGAATCTTGCCTTGTCCAAGATTCTATACCATCTAAACTTACTGGCTTTTCATACAATCCAACAATTAAGTAAAGATAGTTTATTGGGTACACGTGCCGCCATCAGCCATGTACGCCTTGTGCATTATTATTCATGAAAATATCTTAACTCCGTCGTCCATTATCTATATGAAAAATAAAAATAAAAAGTAGTTCTAAAAGAACTAAATATTTCATTTTTGGAAAAATATTGAGTATACTAAAAAGAATTCTTGGCCATTAGGACTTTGGTCTAATAGTATATAACTTGTTATATATGTAAAATGTTACAACATTGAGTCTCGTTATTTATGTTGTATGACTTTATATTTCATCTGAATTAAAAAAAAGGGTTAATACTACTTTTGGTCTCTTATCTTTAATTTCATTGACGATATGATCTCTTATTTTTAAAAGTGATACATTGCAATCTCTTATCTTTTCAAGTTGGAACACCATTAGTCCTTTTATGTGAATCCCTTATAAATCTAATGGGGGATGCATGTATCTAGTACGTGTGTCTTAATAATTCCGTCAGATTTTTAACGGATTCACAAAATAACACTAATGGTGTCCCAACTTGAAAAGAACTTTTGAAGATAAGAAAATCATATCGTCAATAAGATTAAAGATAAAGAACCAAAAGTGGTATTAACCCAAAAAAAGAAAGAAGAATTCTTGATAAAGCTAGAAAACAAAGAGCTTTCCCTAAAATTTATGTTGAGGAATATGTTTTATTTATGCTCTTAAGAGTGGGAACAAACAGTAAAACTGTTAGCTTGTACATCAAAGGTCACGAGATTGAGCCTTCCTCTTAATTTAACACATGCATTGATTGAGCACACAATTGTTCAACAAGATTTGTAATTTCACGGTGGAACTAATGTGATTCTATTTAAGATAAATTTCTCATTATAAAATATAAAATAAGAGATGTTTTCTTTTACATCTAGATTCTTATTCTCCATTTTCAATAAGAACAAATGGAGCTTTAGTTCGCCTCATTTATTAACGATTTTACAGAGTTACATAATCAATTTGAAGCACATTTATGAAGGTTTTGAATTTTATTTTTCTAGCATATATAATTGGTACGTTCAACCCATGCTGTACTCATTCATATAAAGTGACCTATAAGACACATTGACAACCCAAACTCATCGATATCGCCATGTGATGTTCTCAAAATGTTTAAGACCTAGAAGTCCATGAATAATACAATGAGTATCTAATTTTGTTTGACATGTCGGATTGCTTCGAGCTTAGACAACCCTTAAGGAGGATTGTTGAATTCTATACTTAGAGATATTGCGCGAGGAAGAGGTTTTACGAAGTTTTTCATTTTTAGAGTCCGTGTTTTGGATAGTGGAATGAATTTGTTTATAATGTTAAAATGTTTAAAATAATGAATGAAATTTAATAATTATAAATTAGTGATGTATACAATTATAATAAAATAATATAAATAATTTAAAATCGTTGAATCAATTTTATTTATATTGATATAATATTATTAGAAGGGTAAAGTGAATTTGTTAGGGGAAAAGGAAGGAGGGAGGGGTTGGGGACAATAGTAACCTGACCCTTCAGCATATATAAAGACAAATGTCCCTTTGCAGTATATAAAATTACTATTATATTGCTAATCAGATATTATTAATGCATGACCCTTTTTTAATGTTTGACGAAGAAAGTCATTTTGGAAGCTTTCTTCGTACTCGAAGATTATTCCGTTTGACCTAATTACACATAGATTAGTCCGTTCTTTCTGGATCATAGTTTTTTTTATAGCCTAACCAATTTAAAAATGAGCCTTTGTGCACACCTCTTCTTATCGTCATTCTGTTACTTTTCAATGCAATTATTTATAAATAATTCGACAATTCCAATTTCAATTGTTTATATATCGTGAATATATTAAAAATTTGATATAAACGAATATTAACAAAATTCTAAGGAATATTCTCATGCAATGGACTTATTATAAATTCCCCACTAGTGCCATTTGACACTAGTGGAATATTTACTATAATTAAGTTGAATATATTTGAGCATATAGCTAAAGCATATAGTTGGATCTTGTCAATTGGTTGTTCCAATGAATAATTTCAAGCTGTCTTCTTTGGCATCTGAATGTTGAGTTTCAGAGATTTTTTTTTTTTTTTTGGTCAAAGAATTTCAGAGAATTAACAAGAACATGATGCTAGGACTTTTTGACACAAGACATAAATTAGAATGGAAAGCAACAAATTGTAGTTGTGCGCTTTATAAATATTATTTGGGTAGAAAATACATTTTTGGATTATTTGGATAGAAAAGTTTTTTAGAGTACTTTTTAGTATATAGAGCTGCCTATTTTGCAATAACATAAATAAAGAGAACGTTAAAAGGTAGAAGAAGATGAGTAACATTCCTCGAACACCTTCTCCTTCCCACTCTCGGGTTTTAAATTCTCTCATATCATATAACGTTATAAGAGATATGTAATAATGATAATATGTTCAGATCATTTTTATCATAATTATATGGATATATATATCACCACCAATAGATTCCTACATCATAATTATATGATCATCATGCGAGATGCTTTGACCTTGTAATATACTAGGATGTAATAAACTGAAGCATGAACCCAAATTAAAAACCTCGTCCACGGGCTGTCTTGAGTACACACACTTCACAAAGTAGAATATTCCCCTTTCTCAGATCGCTGATAGATGATTGCAAAGTAATTTTGTAGCAATGTCTGTTTTGGGTGTCACACATATTTATCGTAAAGATAATAGATGCGCGGACTAACTATCCAACTTTGGCATTACCTAATATTTGGGAAGCTCTACAGTCATGCAGCCTCTCTCATAGACCTTTTGGTACTTCTAGACCAAGATAGAAGGGATGAAATGTCTCTTCGCATAATTATTAAGTAGTTTGGATTAGGTTACTTTCAACACCGGCTTGATATTTGAATCGGCTAGGCCTCCCTTTAAGAAAAGTAAAGAAACTAGAATTCAAATGGCGTTAAAGAAGGGCAAATCTTGAAACATGAATATATACAACATGGTAGTTGCTTGTTTCATTGTATAGATTTTTTCCTTTTAATCCATTTGAAAATTTATATGTTATTCCAACTACTTTTATGACAACTAATTAATCTGCCTTTGGTCTAGTGGTACATTTTTTGTTATGAATGCGAGAGATTGTGAGTTGATTTAATTTTTGTTGGTAACATCTTTGAATACTTGTTGTACGACTTAGACCTTCTTTAAATTAAAAAAAAAAAAAAAAAAAAAAAAAAAAACCTACTATTATGACAAGGTTTTACAGATGCTAAGGGCAACTCCAACAGCCTCCATTTTTTTTTTTCCATAATAGATAGTCAAATTGGTGATTCACAAACAAAATGCTCAAAACACTATAAAATTGAATCAAAACCATCATACCTTTGCAATTTTTTGCTTTTTGTTTCTTTTACCTTTTAGATTTCTTCTTTTTTGTTTCTGCTTTTTGGTTATTTTCTTTTTCAAATCTATATCTTTATTTATACAATGTTCAAACGTTTAATTGGTGATTTTGGACAGTCGCCTTTTTGCAAAATTCTTGTAGTGGTTGAAATAGATTTGACAAAAAAACAAAAGAGTAGAGAGCTGCTTTTGGCTCGCTGCTTGTAGCAAGCAAAAGTCAAAAAGGTGGCGAGCGTTGAATTTTGGAGAGCTAGATAGCTCTACTGTTGAACCTTTGAAAATGGGTTTCACTCTCTATTTTGGCTAAAGATGGATTTCACTCTCTATTATTGGAATTGCTCTAAAGTGGTTATACGTTGATGCCTCCCTCTTACTAACCACCTTATGAGTGTCGCAAGTTTAAACAAGGAGGTTTTGATTCACAACTATAAGAGAATTTTCAGAAATAATTTTAAGTATTTATTGAAACAATATTGAAAATTCATTTTAAACTTCTTCCTATACTTGATAGTGCTTATGCATCTGCCTTCTAAATAGCTTTTGCCTACATTATGTCTCTCTCTCTCTCTCCCCCCCATCCCCCACCACCCTTTTTTTTTTTTTTTTTTGTGTATTTCACAGCAAATTTCTTAAGACCTTCATGTTTAGCTAAATCAGTTTTTGTCCTTCACATGTTTGCACAAATCAATCTTTAAAAACAAGAAGATAATAAAGGCATGCATTGTTATTGTTATCTAGGGTAAAATGCATCACTCTTGTGGTTCTCGGAATATGCTAATCACCTCTTGTTGTAATAGAATGACTTTGATAAACCACTGTGCTGTTTAGAATGTTGCAAATACCCTTGCATTAGTTAGTTTGTCCAAGTCAACAGCATGTGCACCTCATGTGCTAACATTGCAATTTTGGGTCGTTGCCGTAAATGCTATACGACCATGACGGCAAGAGATTATTTGTAACATTTTAAAAACATGATAGTTTGATAAAATCATTTGAGCAAGACTGAGGGGGTAGCTAACTAATGATAATAAATAGGTGTGTTATGTATTTAAATAAAGGAAGGTTTTATGCAACGATTCTAGTACGAAATAGTGTAATTAGCTTGTCATTAAAAATATAAGGGTGTTTGTGCATATTAAATGAAGGGTATTATTGTTATTTCATCTTTTCCTTTAATTAATAGAGTTAAGGTCTAAGGCTAGAGTACTGCTTGTTGAAAAAGATCGGGTGATTTATGAGTAATTTTGCTACGGTAAAAAGTTAACTAGCATATTTGGCAAAGTAGAGGAGGTATTGTACATTTTACCTTCGTTATATAATTGGCCTTCTGATTGTAGTTTTCCCTCTTCGTTCCCTAGTTTTTACACTTTTGTAAATTTTTGTACACTTTTTATACGATTTTGTACACTTTTGCATAATTTTGTACACTTTTTTACGATTTTATACACTTTTGATCCACTATTTTCAAGTTTGTAAAACGAATAACAAAATATAAATACAACTTCTATTAGTAAAAAGCTGCTAAAACAAGAGGTATAATGCAGCAGTACTTCACATAATTACAGGACTCTGGAAAAGTTCTCGCAGTTATCAAAAGTTAATTCCTCTCACAACTTAACCCATAATAATCCACAGTATTTTTATGATAACCATCATTCTTCAAACATTGAGACACTAACATTTTTACATTCTAGTTCCAATATGAGATGTAAGCCGCCTAATCTCTTTCTATTCGGCCGTACGTTCACTTTTGGTTTTATTTCTGTACTAATCTTGAAAACAATTTCAAGTTCGGGCTTAAGCATTATGGGCAGTTTTCAGACCTCGATACGTCCAACGGAACACCAGGAGTAGGCTCTAGTACCTTTGCATCTGGTAGTTGCTTTGATAAAATTTCCTGCATTATGTATATAACGAATATTTAGTTACTAATCATATCTTTCAGTGAGAACAATACATGAAAGAGAAGCAAGAACACAAGGTCCAGCGACTCCAAACCTAACACGGTCCAGTTCAACCAATTCTGAGTCTTAACTCCAGATATATATTGAGATTACGGTGGGTTCCTTTATGTCGACGCAAACTGTTGCTTTAGTAAACAATTGGCGGATTTGAGATCATGGGCGAATTCAGGATCTTTTCCAGTGGAGGCTATAATACATAATTTAACATTCATATACATTTTTTTTTCCCAATGGGATCTAAATGATTTTTCTGATTAAAAATATCATTATATTTAAAAAAATTGGAGCCAGTAAAGACTGCAGCCACCACTACCCTCTATATACATGCGGCTGTTTTTGTGATAGCTTAAATACCCACCTAGAAAAACAATATCACTCGATCAGTAGATTGCTGCTAGGGACTAGCAATGAAATCCAAGTGCCTAAACCTGATAACCATAACCTCTAGCTGAGATGCATTCACAATATCTCTCGAGTATTTCCTATAAAGACATCTATTTCAGATCATCTTTTAAATATTTCCTATATGTTTATATTTTCTCTCTTAGACGGACTTTGCGACCACCAAATCATTTCCTTTAGGTCGCTCAAGGAGATTGTATCATGTGTGTGCATCTCTTACAGACATCTCTATATACAAATACAGAAACACATATTGTCAGATGAGTTCCATGCTTAGTCTATTGGTGATGGTGTTTAGTGCCACTCCACGTTAGTAACTTTATCCCCATTCTAGCTTTTCAAATGTAGAAACCAAAACTCCATTGTAAATAGTAACAAAATCCACTCCTGACTTGCATCCTAGACTCAACTATGGTATATCTTAGCACAGTTTTCCGGCCGATTAGCATGTAGTGAGGCAAAGGAAGAAGAGATCGAGAATCAAACTTATAACCAGATAAGTTTTATTTTGTATACATGTGGTTCTGTATATGCAAAAAACACATCCTAGCACAATGGATCATCCCTGTTACTCTGATTTTGGTAATTGTTTGCCAAGAAGTAAAAAAGAGTCCTCACCTTGAATGATTCTATTGTTCCTTCAGCCTGAATTATGCTAGCAAGAAAACCTTTGCTATCAAGGTCACCATTCTTCATGGGCACGATAAACCTACAAAAGAAAGGTAGAAGGATCCAAATTAGTAAACGCAAAACGTTGATAAATCCCAAAATGAAAAATTATTTGTCAACTACCACAATGCTGCTTCTAGATGACATACTTGGCGTTAAGCAGCTTTGCAAGCTGAACAGCATCTTCTTGCCCAGAAACCAGAGTAAAGTTAGGTAAAAGCTGCTTTATAACAGGGGTGATAACAATATCAGCTCGTTCTTTCTCCAGAAAATTCTTGTTGTAGACACAGTGAGGTTCATAGTATAGAGTCAGCTTGCCATTTGGAGAAGTCACGAGATAGCTGGAGCACAGGTGTCATTTATAGAATAAGTAATAGATCAACGGATTGAGAGAGATGATAAAAGCATTCTGGGACATCAAGAATCTACCCATTCTCAGGGCGCTGCCAAGGAGGTCCTAGAACTGGCCCTGCAGTAGCCCGCACTTTTATCAGGGAACCACTACTCGATTCAAGCTCTGTGCCCTCACCAGGTTCCAAATACGTAACCTAGAACATTGTGAAAGTAATTTTGAGATCGAGCACGATAAACATATATATGAAAATTATAGATGCTAATTAAGAAAAAATCAAATTTTAACAGCCCATATTCAATCCATGCTTGAAAAGCAGCAAATGGATATTATCGATATGATGTAGCATAAATACATAGCTGTTGAGAGTCAATTGAGACTCATGCAGCATAGAGGAGAAATTCATGATAACTTCCACATTGTGTGAAAAGTGTAAAGAATCAAGTGTTTATCCTAAAACCTATTGGTACTAGAAGGGGAGCCCAAGATCTTATTTGGTGGTAGTTGCCTCTTCAATCTTGGTGACACGCAGCCCACTGTATCATTTGCAAAAGTTGCAAATTCAATCCTGGTCAAACGTGAGGGGAGTGTTAGAGAAATACGATCCTCCTCCAACATGGATATATAAAAAATTCCAAGATCACCTGGTAAGATCTGCGCTACTCCACCCATATTTCTTAACAAAAAGAAGCCGAGGGACTCGTCCAGATTGTGTGTCAGTCTAATATTCAATCCTCTAAGATGTTGAGCAATATTACCCAAACTTCATAGGCAAGGAGACAGCTTAGAACAGAGTAGTTGCAGTTCAACAAGCTGTCCCCTTGGAGACATTCAATTGTTTACCAACGAAATCAATGCTAAGTCTCAATTAGTCAAAAAATTCAATTTGAGACCTTCACTCCGCTCTCTTCTCCTGTATATCATTCTGCATTGTAGGAAGTCTACAGACTCCTATAAGATCATGTTACACAATAACATACTACAATCAGTCTATAAACAAAGCATTATCAATCAAACAAATTAATTGGTCTTGCCATAATTCTTACTAACACTAGTTGCAATTAAACTGAATTCGAAGAATTTTCACAACTTGAGATCACACAACTGCCGAACCACGTTCACGTCTAATCCCCTAAATGCTTCAAAATTTAAATATCAACTTCATATATGCAAAAAGATATGAAAAAAAGAAAAGCTAAATCTCGAAAGGAAAATAATTTGATATTTTCACTTACATTGTTGAAAAGGGGATCCAACAGTGTCTTGGCATTAGGAGTAGCTATAACTCTAACATTAGGGAGCTTCTGAGAAAGAGGCCTTAAAGTCTTTAAGTGACAATGATCATCAAGGCTTTGGGTAATAAGTAAGGTATCAATTTGAGGAAGATCATCAAGCTGCACAAAGATCATATATCATGATTAATTTTCAGCAAAATTCAAGAGAGACCCTTAAGTTGGGTGGAACGATCAAATATTAGAATCATGGTTTCGGCTTCTATTAACCAAAAAATAATTCTATCAACAGAATGGAACGAGGCATTAAATTCGAGACATAATATAACACAAGGAAACATACCCGAAAAGTTTTTAAAACCTTCTTGGCAGCGTCGTAAAGCCAAGGAATTCCAAAATCCAAGTTACCCACCAAAATTGGATCTACCAGAATTTTCAACCCACCTACTTCCCACAACCAACTATTGCCCTAAGCCAAAAAACTCAAAAATTAATAATTAAAATTCACCCATTAAATAAATAAATAAATAAAAACATAACATCATAGAAGAAAATTTAAATAATTTTAATCCAAACAAAAAAAAAAAGAACAAAAACCTCCAAGTAAGTGAGCCTGAACATATCATCAGTTCCAGTATCAGTTGACTCCACAGCATTTTCTTCTGAAACCACAGCTGAAACAGCCCTGCCTAGCCTGTACAACAACTGCCTACTCAGTATATACACATAATATGTGTGTGTGTGTGTGTGTGTAAAGATACTAAAGAACAAAGAAAAGAGACCTTGGTGTTGAGAGCTTTAGTGTGTTGGAACTGGCACAAAGTGGATTCTTGTGTGGTGAAGTGAAGTGGGTAAATGAGAATGGGAAGATAGACTTTGTTCTTGTGCTGCTGCATGGTTTGCAAGTGAAGCATGGAACAGAATTGCATTGAGTGGCCATGAGTAATCAAGATCCTACAAGACTTAACAAAAGAATAGGTTGTTGTTTGGGCATATTTATATGTTGTCCAAATTGTTGACTGTCTCATAGCATACACATTTTTACTCCAAGATTGTGTAGTTGCTGATAATAATAATTTTTTCTAAACTGTTTAAAATTTTAAAGCTAAGACAGCAATTTAATATTGTCACGGCTCGGGTCCAAAGCTTGACCGCCAACAACTAAGCCTGTCTACCACACTAGTTTTTTGGCTCCGATTGGCTTTAAATATCATTCAATTTCATCTCAAGTTCAGAATTTCAAGTTTGTCTAGCACTTAAATCCTTTATCGACTAATGATCAACTCTTAATACTATTTAATCGCATTCTAAATTCAATTTCAAATCCGAATGAGAGATGAAGTGGGCTAAAATAGTTAAGTAATATCTACTTGGCATGATCCCAAATGAAGTGGGTCAACATAGTTATCAAGTTTTCATTTTAACTCACAACCAGGGGTAAAACTACACTAGAGCGAGTGGAAACTGCAGCCCTTATTGACTCAGAATAATGTTAAAAATTTTATGTATTTTTTAAGAAAAAAATTAAAATATCTATATATTTTTAGTTAAAAAAATTAATTAACTCCCAATAAAAGAAAAAATGAAGTCATATAGTTAAAAAATTATTTATTTTAGTCCTTACTGAGAAAAATTATTTATTTTAACCCCCACTAAAAAAAATTTCTGGCTCCGTCCCTACTCACAACACTTATTTATAAATATCTTAGTTAACATTTCTTTCACTGATATAGGATATTACAAAGATACTAAAATCTAAGTTACTAAAAATTGTCAAATTCAAATTAAGATCAAAAAATATTTATGTATAAGGCTTAAAAATAGAATATAAATATGATAAATGTATTATTTTTTTCTTATTTTTTAAATAAGGAGATAATTTTGACCCAAAAAAAAATAAGGAGATAATTTAATAGTTGTGTAATAAGTTGTTTAGTTCGCGTGGAAAAGTTTCATGTGGTTATTGATTTTCTGACCACCAAATCTCCACGTGTGACAATGCTTTTTTCTCCATAATAAAAGCGAAGTGCTATCATTTTAAATGGCTTTTGTATTGCCACTTGGCATATGCTGACCCATTATTCTAATTAGCAATCGTTTCTTTTTCTTTCTGTCTTTCTTTTTATCCCCTGATTTGAGATCGATCCCGTCTACACACGATCTAACAAAATATTTTAAAAGAAAATGTATTCTTTTCGGCTTACTTTTTAGCATGTTTAATGACCATCAAAATATTTAACATTATGACAAAAAAATTTACTGAACTATTTATTATTACGACAACATTAGTTACCACCATTAGATCTATTTGTTTTCTTTTTCTTTTAAGCTTTTATCAAAATTCTTTTTTTTTATTCAATAAAAATTTAAAACATACAATGCATATTAAAATAAACTACCAATAAAAATTAATCTCATAATTTTTTGCATTTACCGAAAATCATATCACAAGATCAATGGCTCGATGGTAGAACCATTTTTCCCGATTACATATTGACACCAATCGCATGAAAGCACTCTTATGCTCTTATAGCGGTTTCATTTGGGCTGGTAATTCAATTGGCTCCCACTGATCTACTAGTGTTTCTTGGGTGTTGATCACTTTTTTCAAGAGCGCAAATAATATATTTTATTTAGAACGTAAAAGAATTAATAAAGAGAAGATCTTCAGATCAAACCCCAAAACTAACTTGCCCTGTGCAAAAACGAGAAATGTCTCACATCGAAATTATGAAACACATATTAACATTATATAATTACGTATACATTACATTTTGAATTTGACGTCATCAATCTCATAATACCATATAAATAACTGCTGATAAGGAGTCATATAAGTTGGAAGTGGACGATGTACGTTGTAGTGGGCTGTAGCACCCGGCCCCATGATGGAAGCGGCCCATAAGGGTGCAAGACCGGTAAAGACCCCAGTCTCATAGAGAATAAACCAGGAAAGGTGGGAAAAGGATCAAAGTGTGAAAGGAAGGAGACAAATTGACGATACGAAGATAATTTCCGGGATTTGATGGGAAGATAATTATGAGAGATTGGCTTCTAACATGGAAGGAGGTGGGAGGATGAAGGCTACTTAAGGGAAGAGTTTGGGCATTCTCAGGACACGCAATTTACAATCCTAAACACTACCTTAACTCTTCGACATATCATCCTCCTCACCATTTTAGATTATTAGAGTTGCTCACTTGTCAGGACCTCGTTAGCAAAAGAAAGGGATTGGGGGTTCCTTAGTCTTAATTGTAGGTTTCGAGAGTCTACATACGTCACCCGAATGCAATAAGCTATAGTTGTTTTATTAATTTCCGTTATAAGATAAGAGGTATTTTCTATAAGTTTTTACTAACTTTCGGTATATAATCACCGTGTCGCAACTATAACCTAGTCGAATAAGAATTATAGATTCCATTACTTATCAATTTCTTATCCATTCATGTGTTTCTGAGACATTATTGAAGCATGCTCGCTACGTGTAATTCTTTCATGACATGCTCTAATCTTATGGTCTTTGGTGCCTTTAGAACATACTCAATTGCCTCTTATCCAGTAGGTTGATCGCCTTTTAATAAGTGACTATGGTACTAGATGTAAATTCGTACATAAGAGAGTTTGGTTCCTATATCTATGTTAAAAGAAGAATTCCGAGGAACCAACCGGCCTAATACATAAGATATGGGTTGGGCCAACTTATGCTATTTCTGATGATTTGGGCCCCATAATTGTGGTTGTTCTTTCTAGGGGTGGAGCTAGCCGGCCCCGGCCTTCCAATATATATTTTTTTCAAAAAAGCCTATTTAATATCGTTAAAAAAAAAATTACGGTCGTTAAAAAAATCTATATAATATAGTTAAAAATAAATAAACAGTCCCTTTTCCCCCCCCTCCCCCCCCCCCCCCCCCCCCCCTCCTCCTTGTCATGAATGTTCTTATTTGAATCTTGACCCCTCAATTTTAAAATCCTAGCCCTGCCTTGATTCTTTCCATTTATTGAGAAAAGTAAAGTCTTAGAAATATTTTTCCACCATATTGATTACAAGCCTATCATTAATGGAGTATGTACTCCGCTTCATAGTCCATTGATTAGGGCTGGTAATAGGTGGAATCAAGAAACGCAAGTGAAGCAAGAAAATGGAGTATGCATCGAATACTATCTTCACGAACAAAATCTATACAACCATCTAAAACTTCGTTATAGAAAACAAGAAAAAAGAGCAAAAGCTCGGGTTTGAATTCAATGAAGTAAACATACGAATCCTATATATAGAGAGTGAGATATTGCAAGCTTTTAAGTTTATAAAAGCTCGATATAGATGTTAAAAATAATAAATTAATATGGTATCAGAGTAAATATGTTGGATTCAAGTCTTAGTCACTCATTTAAAAATTAAAAAAAAATGAAAAAATTATTTTTATTTATCCTAGAAAAAATTCGGGTATTCCTTTCAATTATCGCTTTTGGCATGTCCTCGAAAATTTAAAGTAGGTGCGAATTCTCCCAATTTATGAGTATGTCCACATGTAAGGCTAAAAAATAATTTCATCTATACATATGGTGACGTATCAAAGAAAATAAATAAATATAATAAACTACTCTCTAACTCTTTAAAATTTAAATGAGATAGTAAATTAATATTTGAGTTTGAGCCGGAATTGTCTGTTGCCTGGCTCAAATGTAAAAAGACTAGCAAGCCCCCTTTAGAATTCAATTCGCGAGATGTTGGCTAATCTTAATCAAGTGTAAAGGTCTTAACCATCAATTACAAAAAGCCCAACTTAATTTGGGCTAAGCCCAATAAAATTCCAAAAACGTCTCTCACTCCTCACTTTGTTTCTAAACCTATAAAACCTCTGTCTCCTCTCCTTCACACACACTGCAACCCTAAACCCTCAGGTACCCTCTCTCTCTCTCTCTCATTATATATATATATATATACACAGACATATACATATACATATATGTATTATATAATTAATTTTCAAGAACAATTTTTTTACTGTTTTATTTTGTGGTGTTGTACAATATTATAGGCGGCGTTAGCGTAGAGATATTTTGTGGTTCTTTGTAGAGCTTGTTGGAGAAGATGGATTCGAAATTTTGGACTCAGGTTTGTGATTCATTGAATTTACGATATTATCCTTTTCTTTCAACTTCTTATTTTGTGCATTTATATATATATATATATATATTCAAATCAAATCTGATTATTTTGCTCAATTTGAAAATTACCTTACCTAGAAATTAATATGAAAAATTGGATAAAGAATGCGGTCGAGTGAAATGAAGTTAGGGGGAGAGAGGGAGGAAGTTGTATGTGTTTGTGTATTTTAATTTTAATGTAACTGTGGACTTAGGTATTTTAAGGATGTAGGGTCAATGCAATCGAGAGTTTAACGTAATGTAGTAGATCTAGGGAAAATTAGAGAACGTTAGTATGAGTGTCGTTCATGTTAAAATCTTGACTATGGAAGCTGATTTAGTGGAGCGGAGCTTGAGGGTGTTGCAATGTGACCACTTGGAGGCCACAGGTTAGAGTCGTGAGAACAGCTAGTGCAAAAATGCAAATTAAGTCTACTTGTAATAGACCCCAAAGAGAGCGGGAAATTTCCCCTGACTCGATTCACAGAGGAAGCTTTGTGCTGAGGTGGTTCTTTAAGCTGATTTAGTGGTGGTATCCAGCAGATAAGTTCAGTAACGAGTTATTCGGATAGTGTTATCGAGATTAAAGGAGGAGATGAGAGGTGCAGGTTAGGTGATGACCACATTTCGACTTTGGAAGCTGATTGAGTATTTAGCAGATAAATAACATATTGAAGTATTACGGTGAGTGCCGGTTAGTTTTATCGAGATTAAGGAAGTTCCTGAGTTTTATAGGCTTCAGTCTAGTTGGAAGATAACACTCGGTTAT
Source organism: Ehretia macrophylla (assembly GCA_037974665.1). Classification (NCBI taxonomy): domain Eukaryota; kingdom Viridiplantae; phylum Streptophyta; class Magnoliopsida; order Boraginales; family Ehretiaceae; genus Ehretia; species Ehretia macrophylla. The sequence continues at coordinate 68,089,119 of CM075767.1, forward strand.
CACGTAATATCTAGCTGGACTTTTAGTATGAGATTAGCATTATAGGCACTGGACACCTAATAGTGCCGTGTTGTAGGTTGGGAATGGCATAAGCTTAAATTAATCGTAGTTGCAGTAGCTCTTTGATTTGAATAGTTTCCCTAGGAAATTTTTATGCTGTATCTCTCTGATTTGGTTACTTATATATGAGTTTCACATACAGACATACAAAAAGAAAAAATATGGTTTGAGGAGTTTATGAAGAGTGCAGTATCAATAGAGTGTTACACGTGTGGCACAATGGAGATAAATTAGTTGGTGTCTTTGGATAAATTAGTTGTTATTTATTTTTGTTGTGAATTGCAGGGAGACTCTGAAACAGAGGAAGAGGAGAGTGATTATGAAGAGGAAGATGAGGTGGTGGCTGAGACCAATACAACTAGCAGGTATCTTGTAAATGATAAAGCTAGTGATAGTGATGACTCGGATGGGCAGAGGCGTGTTGTGAGATCAGCTAAGGACAAGCGCTTTGAGGAGATGTCAGCTACTGTAGATCAAATGAAGAATGCGATGAAAATCAATGACTGGGTCAGCCTGCAAGAGAGCTTTGACAAGATTAATAAGCAGCTTGAAAAGGTCATGCGGGTCACGGAATCAGATAGAGTGCCGAATCTTTATATTAAGGCTCTCGTGATGTTGGAGGACTTCCTGAATCAGGCTTTGGCCAACAAAGAGGCAAAGAAGAAGATGAGTAGTAGTAATGCTAAAGCCTTGAATTCAATGAAGCAGAAACTTAAGAAGAACAACAAACATTATGAGGAGTTGATTAACAAGTATAGGGAAAACCCTGAGATCGAGGAGGAGCCAGATGACGATGAACAGTCAGAGGAGGAGGAGGAGGGGGATGAGTTTGAGGAAGATCCGTCGAAGATTATCGGATCAGAATCTGGGGAGGAAGATGAGGATGAAGATGAAGCTGGGGATGAGAGGGCTGAAACTGGTCCTGGTTGGGAGAAGATGATGAGCAAGAAGGATAAGCTTATGGATAAGCAGTTCAAGGACCCGAGTCAGATCACTTGGGACACTGTCAATAAGAAGTTCAAGGAGATCGTTGCTGCAAGGGGTCGGAAGGGGACAGGAAAAGTTGAATTGATTGAGCAGCTCACTTTCTTGACCAGGGTGGCTAAGACTCCTGCTCAGAAACTTGAAATTATTTTCAGTGTTGTCTCTGCACAGTTTGATGTTAGTCCAAGCCTCAGGAACCTGCCCACGAACGTGTGGAAGAAGTGTGTGCAGAATATGCTATCCATCCTAGATATGCTAACTCAGTACCCAAACATTGTAGTGGATGACATGGTGGAGCCTGATGAAAATGAGACTCAAAAGGGAGCAGATTTTGAGGGTACTATTCGGATTTGGGGAAATCTGGTAGCTTTCCTTGAAAGGATAGATGTGGAGTTCTTCAAAAGCCTGCAAGTTATTGATCCACACACGCGTGAATATGTTGAGAGGCTCAGAGATGAGCCTATGTTGTCAGTTCTTGCTCAAAACATCCAGGAATATTTGGAAAGGGTTGGGGACTATAAGGGTGCTGCAAAAGTAGCTCTCAAAAGGTTTGAACTCATTTATTACAAGCCACAGGAGGTGTATGATGCTGTGAGGAAGTTAGCTGAACAAACAGGAGATGGAGAGGCAGAGACAGAATCTGGTGAAGATCCCAAAATGCTTGATGTAAACAGGGCCCCTCCTGCATTTGTTGTAACACCTGAGCTCGTGCCTCGTAAACCTACCTTCCCTGAAAATAGCAGAACATTGATGGATGTTCTTGTTTCGCTCATATACAAGTATGGTGATGAGCGGACTAAGGCGCGTGCCATGCTTTGTGATATATATCACCATGCCTTATTTGATGAGTTTTTGACATCCCGGGACTTGCTGCTTATGAGTCACCTGCAGGATAATATCCAGCATATGGATATATCAACTCAGATACTGTTTAACAGAGCCATGGCGCAGCTTGGTCTTTGTGCATTTAGGGTGGGACTTATTGCTGAAGGACATGGTTGCCTTTCTGAACTATATTCTGCCGGTAGAGTGAGGGAACTGCTTGCGCAAGGTGTCTCACAAAGCCGATATCATGAGAAGACACCAGAACAGGTATTTGCCATATCTTCCATCTTCCCTTTGCAATACAGTATAGCATTCGGTAGGAACACTCTTACATAAAATCAGACAGATGTTTATCCTGCTTTCTTATAGTAGATGCAATCACAGCAAACAGGCTGTAGTGTAAATCAGCTTCTCTTAGAGTGCCAAGATATAACCAATGAAGCTCTTTAATCATCATATTGCTGCTGTAAAGTCTTATGGGCATATTACTATATCAGCACTGTATCTATTAAGAAGTTTTGGACCATTAATGATGACTCATTTTTTTCCCATAAGAGAAAATTTACCTTAATGTTTTCCTTTATTGTGCTAGAAGTTGCTCTACCTTCCTTTTGTGATTGTCAGAGAACTGACTGTTTTGAATGATCGCAATCATCAGGAGCAGCAGGAAAGACGGCGTCAGATGCCATACCACATGCATATCAATCTTGAACTTCTTGAGGCTGTACATCTGATATGTGCCATGCTGCTAGAGGTTCCCAATATGGCATCAAATAGCCATGAAGCAAAGCGCAAAGTGATAAGCAGGACTTTTCGACGGTTGCTTGAAGTGAGTGAGAGGCAAACATTCACGGGGCCCCCTGAAAATGTGAGGGACCACATCATGGCTGCCACGAGAGCCCTTAGGCTAGGAGACTTTCAGAAGGCTTTTGATGTAATTAGATCGCTTGATGTCTGGAGGCTAGTCAGGAACAAAGACAATGTTCTTGAGATGCTAAGGGCCAAGATCAAAGAAGAAGCTTTACGGACCTACCTTTTAACATATTCCTCCTTTTATAATTCTCTGAGCTTGGACCAGCTTGCGAAGATGTTTGATCTTTCAGATACACAGACTCACAGCATTGTAAGCAAGATGATGATCAATGAGGAGCTCCGTGCCAGTTGGGACCAACCAACCCGTTGCATAGTCTTCCATGACATTGGACAGACGAGATTACAGACTTTGGCATTCCAGTTGGCAGAGAAGCTTACAATCCTTGCAGAAAGTAATGAGAGAGCTACAGAGGCACGTATTGGTGGGGGTGCATTGGAAGGCCTTCCCTTGAGGCGTAGGGATGGCCAGGATTATGCTTCTGCAGCTGCTGCCGGGGGTAGGTGGCAAGACTTCTCATTCACTCAGGGAAGGCTAGGCAGCAGCAGTGGCCGAACAGGATATAACTCTGGTGGTGGTAGAGCTTCAGGCCAAGCATCAAGGGACCGGACTGGTCAGACACGGGGAACAGGACGATATGGCTACCAGAGCTATGGTTTGGGGAGAACTGGTTCAGCTGCTCGGGGAGGCCAGATGGATGCTTCCACCCGGATGGTCAATCTTAACAGGGGAGTTCGTGCTTAAGCAGTAAGATGGACTTCATGATCGTTTGTGCATAGAATTAGCAATTTATATTTATTCTACAGGGATCTGTGTTTTCAAAGATTTTGACTTTATAAGAGCAGGTTTTCTGTTTTTCACCATAATGATACTCGGATAATTAGTTCTTATTCGTGAAAATTTGGCGAAAATCGTCTTCTGTGATGGCTTCTCATGTCGCGTCCGAGTGTTTTTTTCATCCTATCATGCTTTCTGTTTGTTGAACGCTTGGTAGCTTTTGCTGTCGAAAGCCACTTCCTTTAGTCATGGTTACCTTGTGTGCTTTATTAGATGATTTTTTGTTAATGAGAAAATTTTCAGTCTTCATCTCTCCTTGGCAGAGTGTCCTTGACAATCCATTAATGACCCCTAGTAAGGATGTTCTTGGCGTTAGTAGTCTTCGTCAGATATCAAAGGAGAAAAAAAAAATGTAAACTGGCATATTCACCCGGGCTGAGTGTTACAAATAAAATTTAATAGTTTGGAATTATTAATATATTTATGATGAAATAATGTGTAAGATTTTACTCATAATATTATGATTTTTTTATGAAAGGATCTTATTCATATTCACATGCCCTCTATTGTTAGGCTCGTTGGATTTTTTGTTGAAATTTTTTAAGACGATAACTGTTTATGATATTTAAGGAGCGTTGTGGAGTGAGATTTACAAGCAGCTAACTTTGTCTTTGTAGCTGCCATTTTTAGTACTTGCTCCTTTGTTGTTGGAATCTGTACTTAATTAAATCAGTTAACAATTAGAGTACAAAATTGATCATTGTTTTGCAACTTCTGATGGCGAGTTGCATAGGCACAAACGAGCATGGACAAAAATTAAGATTGATAGAGAGAGAGCCATGCCCGCTGATAGATAATGGGGAGAAAGCACTACAACAGAAAAGGGTATTTTTGTCCGAAACTTCTTTCACTTTGAGAAAGTGTATTCTTTTGTTCGAAACCTTTTGACTTCGACAAAGGAGATTTAGGCTCCATTTGTTTGTTGTAAAATAACTTGCTTGTAGAAAATGTTTTTTATAAAAAATTATTTTTCTTATAGGGCTCCGTTTGTTTGCTGTAAAATAAATTGTTTGGGGAAAATATTTTTCTAAAAAATAGAATACTAGAAAATATTTTCTGCTGTTTGGATGTACTATAAGTTCCGTAAAATATTTTCTTCTATCAAAGGAAATGAAAACATTTTCTAGAATTTTGTATTAGTCGCAATTGTTAACTGAAAAATATTTTACTGTTGACCAATTTTTTGGTGTTATCAAACACCGTAACATTAAGAAAATACAGCCGCAATTGTTGATCGGAAAATATTTTACAGTTAATCAATTTTTTAGTCTTACCAAATATCATAAAATTTAAAAAATATTTTTCGAAAAAATATTTTATGGCAAACAAACGGAGCCTTAGACCCCAAACTTTCTGATAAAGAAAGACACACACTTCTTATGTTAGAAGTCATATGGTAAATCTCATTATGCCCTCAACATGCCAGCACAAAGGCATTTAAATAGCATCACTCAACTCTACGAAGACTATCCATCTGCATGCATTAATAATGTGTAAAAATATTGAAGCAAACAACATCGACAAATGACAAAACATTAAAAATTCTAATTTCTATAATTTGCCAAGTCCCAAAAGCAACTCCCAGAAGATTGACATCTTCATTGACTATCATAAGAAGGTTCTGAAAAATCTAAAAGGGAGAGAGAGAGCCACCTAAGATATCAAGAAGATGAAAAAGAGAAAAGAAGAAGAAAAATGGATATTTCTTTTTCAGGACACGTTTTAGCTCAAATTTTTCACGTGTTTTTTTTTTGTTTGTTTATAATAATGTTGGAAATGTCAATTTTTCCCTTAATTTGACAAGACTCCTAATAAAAGCGGTATAACTCTTATTTATTAAAAAGTACGAGGCTTGAATCTCCTTATTCAAAAGTAGAAAAGGTCTCGAGCAAAAATACCCTTGATTTGAATTAGAAACTAAACGAGACTATGGTTAAGATGGTAAAATTGTCTTTTCACCTGAGGAAAATAGGAAAATCCAAAAAATAGGTTCCAATTAATCGGTAAAGAAATTAAACGCTACAAATTAAAAGTAGAGTGTAAAGTATTACATTAGATATATTAACGGAGTAAGATGTTATTAATCGTACTTAATATTCTTAATAAGTGATGTTGAAATTTTCATAATCCTGCTATTTTAAAACCACAAGAGCATCTTACTTAGATTCTATTTTCTCATCTAGAGATTTTTATTATTAGATTGTTTGACTTCAAGTGAAACTTAGATTCACATGACAAGATATTCAAAATTAAGCAAGATTATGAGTTAGAATTATAATAATAACCATTACGGAATTAATATAATCAATATAAAATACCATATATTTAACACCCAAGTTCCAATAGCTTTAACATTATAATAAAAATTGTCCTGAGAATAATCAACTAATTGAAAGCATCATGAATCATTTTCCAACCGGAACAGTGACTTATATTGTGATCTTAACCCTTTTCTTTTTATCTATTATTCTCACCTAACCACTTTGAAAAGGTAAAAGCTTTTTCTATCACCCCTAGATATGAGGTTCATATCATCAACCCCAAATTCCACTTTACATGTACATTGTCAATCTAAAGACAATGTTCTTGAAAATCGTACTCTTCGTGCCAAAGAGAACTTCCATTGGAGTTTCCATGAAAATATAATTTATAGTACTCTATTCTTCTGTCAGGGTTCAAAGCAAAAAACATTTAATGTTTTTGATGATGAGTGGTTTCGATCATCCAAGACATCAGGCATGAGCTCACAGAGGGAAAGATATTAATCTCAAACTCATTAGAAGATCGGTTAATGCACTATCTGATTAGATTGTTAATCATGTCTACCGTCATCAACTTTCTTCTAATTGGTTATCAAATTTTTTTTTTTTTTTTGTACTCTCTACTTCAAGCAGACTTGCCTAGTCGGGATAGCCAAATGTAATTTTTTCTTCTTTTATGAAATCCTCTTTTTGTCAAAAAAAAAAAAAAAATGATGAGTGGTCTACTATTTGTGGAAATACGTGTTAATGGACAGCGAGAAAGAATGGCATATATTTTGGTATCGGTTCTCATTCTGGACAATTTTATATTTGGCATTAGAAAATTAATATAATGCAAGATAAATCCTAATCATGGTCGTTTAATTTAACATTCGCTTTGTTCTTATATAATGAAAATTTTCAAATGAAACCAAATTTGAAGCTAAATTGTTCAGATGGCATTGTAAAAGACAGTCGTAGACTTCTCTGTTTTTTTTTTTTGCTTTTTTTAAAAAAAAATTTATAACGGCAAAAAAAAGCCATATTAAAGCGGTGGGTGTTAACATGGAGCACATTTGTTTATTAAATCATAAAGTTGTCCACGAAAAATACATTACAAATTTAAATATATAAAGAGAGGAATCTATGTAAACTGACAATCTTGTTACAAGGTGAAATAAATAATAATCAGAGGAAGGGAAATTAAGACAAAAAATAACATCTAATTTTAAGATATATAAATGAAATTCATTCTATATGAAGAGTTACTCCAGAATGGTAACTCAAGCATTAGACAAAGGATGAACTAAACTTATTTGCCTCTCTAAACAAATGGTTAAGTTGAAAAAACTAACAATGTTAGGTAGAAATGATTTTCAAGATCTGTTACATCCGCAGGGATATTTCACAACTCTCACATCCACTCTCATTAATTCAAAATTAAGTTTTAGTTGAATTTGAAGTGAGTAGTATTTAATTTGTTCTAATTGAATTATAAAAGAATTGTTTCTTCCCACTCTAACAACTAATGCATATAGTTATACAAGTTTTAAGGATTAAAAATAGTTGAAAAAAACGTTAGGGATCGAGAAGGTCAAAACTTTCTAATATAGAAAGAAGCAATGCAATTTCCCTTTGAAATTCAAGTTTAAATAGTTAGAGACCACTAATTCAATTCTCCTTTCAATTAATGTTCTATGAGTATTTTGGCACCAAGCTCGAGTAGTTGTAAGATTTCTAAAAGAGAAAAGGCAAACGATTATCAGTTTTCAGCGTATAATACCAAGTTCATAGGTTGGAACCACAATTAACTCTTAGAAACAATTAAGATTATGATTCAAAGTGTATCTACATTGTTCTACCACTTGTTGGGGGTAAGTTTTCTAGGATTATGAAGATGGCAATTGGAAAACAATAATGCCACCGCCATTTAGTCTAGTGGTATTATTTTCGCTTTAAATGTGAAAAAATTTTAGATCAATTTTTTGTGTAAAATATAAGTGATGTAAAATGGTATAGGTCTCCATTGAATAAATAAATTGGCAAACAATAATAAAAAAGGGTAATTTACCGAAATTGTCCTATATTTTTATCTTTTTTGACATTTAAATCCCATATCTTCTATTTTGGACAAAATGATCATTTATCTTTTATTTTTGTGACAATCGTTAGTCGTTGGAGCAAAATCCGTCAAAAAAATAATGTTAATAAGCACATGGACGCAAAATTCATAAACTTTTAGGGGTAAAATTGTTATGCGATAAAATATAAGTATCCTAAGGTTTATGCATTTTGCGGTCACGTGCCATTTACGTGCTCACTAATATTATTTTTTGACATATTTTGCTCTAAGAACTAATGGATGCCATCAAAATGAAAGATGAAGGACCATTTTGTTTAAAATGAAATATAGAGAACTTAAATGTCAAAAAAAACAAAGATATAAGACCATTTTAGTAAATTACCCTAAAAAAAAACCCAAAATAATTTTATCCATCTAGGTTTTCTTTGTTTTTTAATATATATATATATATATAGATATCTAGTTAAAACATCTCGATTTGCTTCTCCAAATGGTTTTCATCATATATAAAGTTGCTCATCAAGTTGAGGTTTAATATGACAACCCAATATGTATTGTGATGTATGAGATTTAAAAAAAAAGAAGGTATATTCTTCTAGGAGCATCCTACTATTTATATAATCTTAAAGCATGTTAAGATATCAAAATTGGTGTTAGCATGGTTACATGTCAAGACACGCAAAACAAGGATTTTATTTATCTTTTTTCAATGAGTGACATAAATTTTTTTATAATCCTTCCATATTTTTGGAATCATGTAAGCATCTTAGTCAAATCTTCTTTTCTTATTTAATAAATTTTTAAAATTAGACTGGTTTTTAGACTTCAAATCAAACTTAGATTCTCCAGGCAATATATTATAGATTTCAAACAAGATTACCAATTAGAATTAGAATTAGAATAGTAATCAATGCAAAATTTGTGTAATCTACATATTTGGAACACCATTTATATTGCCATCAAAACTTCTATATCTTTAACATTATAAAAAGAAATGAGCAGAGAAAAATAAACAACTTGAAAGTATCATGGATCATTTTCCAACAAGAACCAAGTACTTTATAATGATGCTAGGCATTTTCTCTCTAACCATCCTATCACCTACCTTCTTACAAAAGGTAAAAGCTATTCCTGCTATCACCCCCAGGTTTGAGGTTCATATCATCAATGACCTTCCCCCAAATTCCACATTATTGATACATTGTCAATCTAAAAACGATGATCTTGGATACCATACTCTTCGTGTCAAAGAGGACTTTCATTGGAGTTTTCGGGAAAATTTTCTTCGAAGTACTTTATTTTTTTGCCATTTTTGGTGGGGCTCAAGGCAAAGAATTTTTGATGCTTTCAATGATCTAGCCCGTAAAGATTGTGCAGAACGCAAGTGCTACTGGGTAGCAAGAAAGGATGGCATATTCTTTGATTTAGGTTCTCAATCTTCAAAAGTATATAATTGGTGCATTAATCGTGCTGATTGTCCAGTACTTTAATATTCACTTTGTTATTGTCTATTATGCATATGTGTAATAATATACATATATACATATTGCACATATGAAAATTATGTTTTTGTGTCAATCTCTATCATTCCATTAAGAATATGAGGCTCTTATTTAACATATATATAGTTTTAGTAAAGCGAATCTTTTCGCTAATTCATTATGCCTTTTTTTTTTCAAGAAAAAGATACTACAAAAAAATGGTTGAGATTAATATGGAACTACATTTGTTTATCATTTGTTTATTAATAAAAATTTAAGTGCAATAAATAAATATTAGAAATGTAAGTAAAAGGAGGAGGAGGTTATAGTAACCTCACCATCTTGTTACAAGACAAAATGGATAATAAATCAGAGGAAGGCAATAACCTGTCCTTTCACAACCATATCAACAACTCAATCAACAATCGATCAGTTAATTAGCTTCAAGAAAAGTTACTGGTTGCATATATGTAGCAACAACTACTTTATGCATCTCCAACAACAACGACAACAACAATGGGAAAAGCTTAAAAACATTCTAGTAGGTCATTCGACTAAGTGGAGAGTAAATATTATGTGCTTGTGAGATTTATCCCACACTCAACCGGACCCATCTGATTGTAATCACAAAATATTGAATTAATATCACCTTCATAAATGGTCTTAAACTTTTGACAAAGCGTTATTTTACACACTACTGATCATCATAAAATATTGAGTTAGTATTACTTTACATCTACTTTGTATGTACAATATAATATTTTACCCATTTGCATTTATTTTCTATCACATAACCTCTTTTCTTGATTTAGTTAATAAAACTGTTTCTTGTAGCATTACAAAAAAAATTGGATTCTGCGAGAGACGGTTTCCCTCACCGTACTGTCGTCAATGTGGAATTTGCGACAGCACGGTGAAGGGAACTGTCCGTCAGATAGGAGATTGTCGCCAAATTGGTTCCTCTCACCGTGCTGTCACTGTTTTGGCGACGGCTATAAATGCTCTCCATCCCGTCTCCAAATCCGCCCTCACCAACCCCTTACCATAATTTCCCGTCTCCAGGCCGTCACTACAGTCCGCCCTCACCAACCCCTCACCATAATTTCCCGTCTCCAGGCCGTCACCAAAGGTTCCTCTCACCAGCCCCTCGTCAATTAGAGCCGTCTCCCAACTGTCACTGTGTATCCCATTGACAAGCCCTCACCAACATTTTCCCTCACTCGGCCGTCTCCAATGATTGCTGTCACTGAACACTCGCCAACTTAACCCCTCACCAAACTGTCACAAAATTGTCGTCATCAAGCCTTCACCAACATTTCCTCTCACCAATCCGTCACTAACCATTCCCTTCATGAAACCCTCACCAACCTAATCATTCCATCTAATTAAACTAGTCATAATTCCTTCAAATTTTTTGAAATATAATCCCAAATTGAACCTATTTCATATATGAAATACATTTCAAATAATGCTGCAAATACGATATGTTATATCTATTTATAATATAGACTGTTATTTTAAACTGTAATCAAAAGGAATGTATTGTACATACCAGTGTATTAAACATCAAACTACAAAGATAACATTCTCACAATTTACTCTCCATCTTCATTACTATGTGAAGATGAAGATTGTTGGTCTTCAGGTTGACCACATACTTTTGCGTAGAGAACTTCCAACACTTTGTTCTACTTCGTTATTTGTTGCTGAAGTTGAATGATTAACTCGTCCTGACTCTCGATCTGCTGGCGATGACTTTGTACAGTTTTATTCAAGGTCACTGTGGTACACGTAACGGTAGCAGTCAATTGTTCCTCTGTGATGACACGTCGATGATGGGATGCAGTATTTGAGACAGACTCAATGGATACCTGAGAACCTACCCCCGTATATCCGACCTTTGCGTGGTGGTCCAATAGCCTGCAAAAATATTGTGTTCTCATCCATAGGCGTTGGATTCGAGTCTGATTCAGATGCATTCCTAGCCGTTTGGAGCATTTCGTCGTAACGAGCCTACAAAGACAGTAGTAACAAGTTAGTGTTACATAACTGATGTTAGTTACAACCAAATGTTTATAAGCTACATATACTTAATATTGAAACACACAATATTAAATTACTACATCTGTCTTTAATGCATTTACTCGTCATAAAAAAAACGGACTTACAACCAAATGTTTATAAGCTACACATACTGCATCTTGAAACACACAATATTAAATTACTACATCTGTCTTTAATGCATTTACTCATCAAAAAAAAAAAAACGGACAGAGTCTCCTCTGTATTTCGGACTTTTTCCTATTACCTGTTTGTAAATAAAGCCAACCTACTACATAGTATCCAAGCTCATACAGTATCACACTTAACCTCAACAAATTAATCATGTTCTACTACAATCCTAAGAAGACATTTCTAAATACATTAGACAACACAACAAGTTAGTGTCACATAACCGATGTGAGTTACAACCAAATGTTTATAACCTACACATACTGAATCTTGAAACACACAATATTAAATTACTATATCTGTCTTTAATGCATTTACTCGTCAAAAAAAAAAACCAGACAGAGTCTCCTCTGTATTTCGGACTTTTCCCTATTACCTGTTTGTCAATAAAGCTAACCTACTACATAGTATCCAAGCTCATACAGTATCATACTTAACCTCAACAAATTAATCATGTTCTACTACAATCCTAAGAAGACATTTCTAAATACATTAGACAACACAACAAGTTAGTGTCACATAACCGATGTGAGTTACAACCAAATATTTATAAGCTACACATACTTAATATTGAAACATACAATATTAAGTTACTACATCTGTCTTTAATGCATTTACTCTTCAAAAAAAAATAGACAGGGTCTCCTCTGTATTTAGGACTTTTCCCAATTACCTGTTTGTGAATAAAGCCAACCTACTCCATAGTATCTAAGCTCATTCAGTACCACACTTAACCTCAACATATTAATCATGTTCTACTACAACCCTAAAGATCGATTTCTAAATACATTAGACAACACAACAGGGTAAAACAAGTAACCATATTTCATTTGTGAAATGTTTTGGCACCGTGTACATACGTATTCATGCTCACTAATCACGAAGTATGTTTTCCCTCTGAAATAATAGCTTTAACAATTATAAATACTTTCCAAAACCAACAAACCTTTAGGCCAATACTGTGAATCCCAAATTATCCTCAATATAAACCCTATGTATTGCTACATCTTATAGAAATTACATGAATAATACATACATTTGTCTGCTCGGCCCGAAAGTCTGTGTACGGTCCGTCAGTCCCCTTGCGATGAGCCTTCTTGAAAACCTCTGCATATGTCACTGACCTCCCTAGTTCTTTTTCCTACAATAGCAATTGACCAAATCAATCTACATATAATTGTGTAGTTCTACGAATTTTTTTTGTACACATAACATATATACGTAAACAAGATTGTATGACAAAATCAAAACCATTCTTCTAGCTGCCTCATGGGTTGGGATTGAACCCAAATAATGAATAGACGGATTGGCCTTTTGATTGGCTGAATTTCTCTTTGAGATTTCCTGCCATTCTGTCCTTTGCCATAGCTCTAGCATTTCGTTCCATATGTCAAGTGGTATGAAATTTGGCTTTTTCGTTCTTGTCCTTCCTTTGTTTGTCAAATCTGAAATTCAGCGTCTTGCAGTAGATTCAAATTTGCGCCAAACTTCAGCTTCATCAATTGGAAGACATTTGTACTCCCTCTGAAAGCGTTAATACTAGCATCCATATAATTCAACAATGGAATATACAATTGTACAATAGTTTCCACAATATCTATTGCTTTAACAGTTCATACCCTGAAATATTTGAACCATAATTTCTTTGTATCACTTGGGACATGTCTGTATGTCAACCACGACTCTACATACCCGGCATGTAGAGCTCTTGTAACACCTTTGACGGTGTTATATAGATCTCATCTATAACATAACATAATCCAAACAGATATATTAGGTTACAAAAAAGAGAATATTTAAACTTCAAATTTGAACTATTACATACCCGTTTCCTACGTCCTTCATATAACGTCGCCTGTCATTTTGCCATACCATATAATCGGCTTGAGACTGGAATCCATAAAATTGCCAATCTTCAATTCCTGCAGCCCGTCTTTCAGCAGCGTGCGATGACTCGGGCATATTAGAAAATTACACACTACCGGGTATTGAAGAACCATCACCATCTACACATAAGTCATGTAACTCCTGTGGCAGTCCAGCTGATGAACAGTGTTGTTCATTATGACTAGTGGACGTGGCCTGTACATATGGCTGGTCTTGTTGAGGTTGCGCATCGTCTGGGATCCGATGTCGCATTCCCACTGATGAATTAGATGAACAACACCCAATGACCACAGGGACATTACCACCAACACGGTCAGTTGCTGTATGTGCACTTGTGGATCCACGACTACTCATATGATGTGCACCTATAGATCCATGGCCACCCATGTGTTAAGCGTCATTTGGTCCGGCCTGATTGAATCGCTGCGTCTCGGGCACAATAGGAGGGGGTATTCGTCGATAATGTCCTTTTTCCTAACAAACTGCTCTACTTCAATTGTTTTTTCCCTTGCGAGTTGGATCTTCACCGCCTCCCATTGTCTGTTTTGACACAATAGAATTAGAATATATAAATAATATATATTGACTGAAAAAATGTAATTATGTAACATAACATACCATAACTGTCATATATCTATGTATAACACTATGAATCATTGCTTGATCAATTGAAATATAACCATGACAAATATTTTTGTACTGGCCTATGTTTTTCTCAAAAATCATCATTTCCCTCATTGTCACCGTCATGATTGTGGAAGGTTGAACATTCCCCATCTTCCTCCTCATCCTCATCATCATCTTCATCATCATATGGGTATCATCATCATCGTCATCTTCATCATCATCATCATCATAATCATCATTTGTTTCATGCTCATATTCTTCGTCATTTACATATTCTTCTACGTCTCTATGTTCGTCATTAAGATCTTCGTGTACATTTTTACTATGTACATCCGAATAATTAATATGTGAATTAGAATAAAAAATATTCAGTTCCACTGGGGGCACATTCATGTGATCTGATTGAAAACTTGTGTTATCATCCACATCTATCTCCTATCTGTCCATGTCATAGAAATGTCTTGGACGGATTTTAACAACGGCCACCCAATCCACTCATTCTCTCTTAGCCCCTGGATAAACACAATAGTACACTTGCTGGGCTTGACCTGCCAATACAAATGGTTCATGCTTGGGATATCTTTTTTTCACGTTCACCTCAACCAATCCGGTCATATGATTTGACTTCACACCTCTATCATTTGTGGTATCATACCAATCGCACTTAAACAGAACAACTCTTGTATGTTATAACGTTGGATTATGATATTCTAGTTCAATAATGTCCTTCAATACCCCATAGTACCCTATTTCTCCAGCTGTACCATCGTCTGTACCTCCTACAAAAATTTCACTATTGTTCGTGGATTTTGAAGACCCATATTCGATCATAAAGAACCTGTATCCGTTTACCATGTATCTACACCATCTGCGTGCCTTTCTGTGCGGCCATTTGGAGAGATATTTCACACAATTATCTACATCATACCGATCTCTTAACTGCAAAATGATTACATTTGGTTAATACTCAACTGGTCATGCCCTTAATGAATAGGTAGAAATTGCATATAAAATACTGACTTGTCAATATAACCATCTCGGGAAAGATTTGTCAATATGCAACTGTCTATCTCTGTTGTTAATAGGGTCATATTGTTGTTCCAAGTCTTCCTCAAACAATCTGCATTCAATTCATAAAGCTGCTCATTAAAAAATGTGTAATAATCCTAATGGCTGACAATTGAATACCAAATTGCTGCAAACATACCTTATATAAGGCTGCACCTCTGGGCAATTCATGAGTACATATAAGTGTGCCAACTGGAGATCATACTCCGATAGTGAGATCTCTGCATTCACCGCACCCTCAAGATATTCTACCTCGTTATATTGGTTGTTTCAACCTAACCTTCTACTTTTAGTTGACACGTGTTGTTCAAAATAATATGAACAGAAAGTTGATGTCTCTAGAACGTGATAAGCTTCACAAATAAATCCTTCAACACATGTTTTATTCTTAACTGCCCTCTTCAGTCCTTGCAAAAACCTCTCGAAATGATACATCCACTGATATTGAACAGGTCTACAACATATCTCTTCATAAACCAAATGGACAGGTAAATGCTCCATTGAGTCAAAAAATGCAAGAGGCAACATCTTCTCCAGTTTGCACAACGTCATGACAATATTATCTTGCATCATTTCCAAATCGGTTCTTTGCAAAGTTGAACAACATAGATTGCTAAAAAATAATCTTAGTTCTGCAAATGTCTCTGAAACCTGTTTCGGCATGAGTTCTCGTAATGCAATGGGAAGTAGTCTCTCCATAAAGATATGACAATCGTGGCTCTTCATGTGTGACATTTTCAAATCCTTCATGTCGACACAATTTGATAGATTAGAAGCATAACCATCGGGAAATTTTATGCCTTCAACCCATTGTAGTAGCACTTTTCTCTTTTCTCTGGTGAGGGTGTATACACCGAACTTGTTCGCATTGTCTTCGCACAACTCTGTCCGATTTTAAAAAGTGTACATGTCTTTCCGAGCTTGAAGGTTGTCTTTAGTCTTACCCTTAACTGCCATTATAGTATTGAATACATTGTCGAAAATATTTTTCTCAATATGCATCACGTCTAAGTTGTGACGAACAAGATGCGTCTTCCAGTATGACAATTCCCAGAAAATACTTCTTTTCGTCCAATTATGATCAATACCAAACTCATCTAGCTTTTTGCAAGATATCTCTTGGACTGTTGGGAAATTTTTCACCCGTTCCCAAATTTGTTGCCCAGATAATCGTGGTGGAGGTGTAGATGTCTCGTGCCTATCCTTGATAAAAAAATTTCTGTCACGTCTTAATGAACTATTTTGTGGTAAGAATTGACGATGACAGTCAAAGAATGAATGCTTCTTCCCCGCTGGTAAGCGAAAAGCTTTTGACTTTTCCATGCAAATAGGACATGATAACATCCCATGTGTGCTCCATCTTGACAACATATCATAAGCCGGGAAGTCATTTATTGTCCACATCAAGACTGCCCTAAAAAAAATAAAAGTCTTCGTAGCAATATCATAACATAATGTTCTTTCCGACCATAGAGTTATCAATTTATCGATTAGAGGCTTTAGGTAGACATCAATATTCTTACCGGGATGCTTAGGACCAGGAATGATTAGTGTCAAAAACGTTACAGGATCCTTCATGCACACCTATTGTGGAAGGTTGTATGGGGTAATGATAACTGGCCAGCAATAGTAAGATTGAACATTTGAACTGTACGGGTTAAAACCATCTACACAAAGGCCTAGCTGAACATTTCTTGGTTCTGCAGCGAATTCTGGATACACGGAGTTGAAATATTTCCAAGATTCGGCATCTGATGGGTGACAAATATTCCCATCCTCAACATTGTGATATTTGTGCCATGTCATGTGTCTCGCTGTAGCATTTGACATGTACAATCTTTTCAACCTCGGTGTCAGAGGGAAATATCTTAACTGTTTGTGGGAAATAGGCTTTCTCCGTTTTTTACCACCAGCTATATCCTTGAAACGTGCGTGGCCACGTCCGTTTTTCATGAGTCTCCGATTTTTGTAAAACAAGGTGCATCCATTTACACAAATATTGATCTTCTGATATCCCAACCCCATTGGCTTGATTAGTTTCTTAAATCTATAAAGGTTTTCAGGCAAGTTATGATTCTCGGGTATCACTTCCATTAATTCTTCTATGAACCTGTTAAATAGGAAGTTGTTCATATTATGCTCGGACTTCATATTCATATATCGAGCCACGGCTGACAATTGAGTAAGTTTCGAACAACCATCAAACAATAGCCTATCAGCGGTATTCAACAACTCAAAAAATGCTTGTGCTTCCATGTTAGGTTCTTCATTAACCTCAACATTGTGATCATTGATGAACTACGGACCGGCAGCGTCAAAAACTAATGTTCGGTAATTATTCGGTTCATCAAGCTGTTGTTCTTGATTATACGCCCAATTTGGTGCACTTGGGACATAATTGTTATACACATGTTCACCTTGTGCAATCCATTGATAGTATAAAGGCATAAAACCCTTCTGATACAGATGATCTACCACAATTCCTATTGTTTGGAATTTTAAGTTCCGACAGCTTACACATGGACATCTTATCTTGTTACCATCCATATAATACTGTTAGTTACTTGCGAATGATACAAAATCCGAAACACCTTGGATAAAGGCATCATTAAGATTACCGTCAATCCATTTATGATACATCCATTCACGATTTGACTCCATGAAATGATACACTGAGCAATTTGTTAAATGTTATTTCCTTTTAAAAATTACGTAATACATTATTATGTAAAAGAGCTATCCGAATTCGATGAGTGAGACTTATCATGCATGAGTTTGACAACATGGCAAA
This sequence comes from Ehretia macrophylla, assembly GCA_037974665.1. Lineage (NCBI taxonomy): Eukaryota > Viridiplantae > Streptophyta > Magnoliopsida > Boraginales > Ehretiaceae > Ehretia > Ehretia macrophylla. The sequence goes on from CM075767.1 coordinate 68,107,105, forward strand.
GATACACAACAATCCAATCCAATAACAATGTTATTCATCGTAAAAAATGATAACAAATTAAAAAATTGTGCAACTAAAAACATACATGAAATTAACTTTAAATTATTTGACAAATATTAATCAAATTATTCAAAATCTTCGTGTGCAAGGTACAATGTTCACGATAAAGCGTTGAAGGGCCCAAAGTACAATGTACAAGGTTACTCAACATAAATATGTGACAACTCAATAAATATGAAGTTAGAATCATTCAATAAAACAGGTTAATAGTTGATCTCGGCTCGGACGTGACATTGGAATTAATAATTTTATAGTTTACGATTATCCGAATTTGAAATCATATACCACAAATTGTTAAGATAAAAATAAAAAAAAAACCGAAGTTTCAAAAAATATTACCGTAAAATCCGAAAACTTCGGAAGCGACAAACGAACAGAGACTCCCCACAACACCTCTTATAAACTAATAACCTGCAATTAAAAGATTTACACAGCAACAGTACATTATACATATTACTCAAACACATTATATTTATAATTTTATAGTTTCGATTATCAAAATTTGACATCCAAAGAAAATACCAATTTCAGGGAAAAAATAAATACAAAGAAATTTAAAAGAACCAAAATATAACCTAAATATATATAAAAAAAAAACAACAATTAAAAAATTGAAATAGTAATTAAAAAAATAGACAATTAAAAAATAAAATAAAAATATATTCGAAAAATAAAAATAAAACCGAAAATTTAACAAAATTAACAACTAATCTAAATAAGTTAAAAAAACCTACAAAAAATAAAAATTATAATGAAAAAAAATTATAAATAAAAAAATACAAAAAATAAAAAAAATTCTGAAATTTTAAAAACCAAAAATCCAAAAAATAAAAAAAAATCAGAAAATAAAATCAAAATAACCAAAATGTTTTAAAAATAACACAAATTAAAAAAACAATTATAACAAATAAAAATAATAGAAAATAAAAACGAAAAAAAAATCGTAAATAAAAAAAAATTAAATCCGAAAATTTAAAAAAAAACCCAGAAAATTCAATCAAAATAACAAAAATGTGTTAAAAATAACACAAATTAAAAAAAGAAAAGAAATTATAACAAATAAAAATAATAGACAAAAAAAACAAAAAAAAATTCTTAAATAAAAAAAAATTTAAATCTGAAAATAAAAAAAATGAAAAAAATTCAAAAAAAAAAAAACAGAAAATTCAGTCAAAATAACCAAATTGTGTTAAAAATAACACAAATTAAAAAAAATAAATTATAACAAATAAAAATAATGGTAAAAAAACCCAAAAAAAATCGTAAATAAAAAAAATTAATCCGAAAATAAAGAAAAAATCTGAAAATAAAAAAAAAACAGAAAATTCAATCAAAATAACCAAATTGTGTTAAAAATAACACAAATTATAACAAATAAAAATAATCGACAAAAAAAAATTCGTAAAATAAAAAATAAAATAAATCCGAAAATAAAAAAAACTAAAACAGAAAATTAAATCAAAATAACCAAAATGTGTTAAAAATAACACAAATTAAAAATATATATATATAACAAACAAAAATAATAGACAAATAAAAACGAAAAAAAAAATTGTAAATTAAAAAAAAAAAACCATCCGAAAAAAAAACCATCCGAAAATACAAAAAAAAAAAATTAAAAACTAAATTCACATATTTAGGTTAGGTGCATTATTAACACGGATTCATAACAATACACAAAATGTATCATATATACATAGATGTACATACATATACAAATGTGTATATAAATAAACTCAAAAAAATAAATTATTTCTAAGATGGGGGAAAGGGTAGTGTGTTAAGAGAGTCAATACCATCGGGGGGGGGGGGGGGGGGGGGTGTTATAGCTAGATCTATACATACATATACATACATATATATATATATATATATATACACAACATGTATAAAAACCAAAAAAATATTCATTATTACCTCAAAATCGTTGATGGTTAAGGGTATATAGAGAGGTGGGAAGGTTGGGGGAGGGGGGTAGGGCGTCAGGGGTGGGGTTTTTCTTGCAGACTTTAAAAAAAAAAAAAAACGTAACAGAGGGCAAAACTTGTTTAAAATTTATTCAATTGGGCGATGGCCCGACATGAACCAGGGTCGTCGCCCAATTAAAAGAGGCCCACAAGCGTGGAGCTTTTATTGGAGACGGGCTGATGCCCGTCTCCAAGGGAAACGGGCATCAGCCGTCTCCATTATGGAGACGGGCAGCCCGTCTCCAATAAAAGAGGCTGACATGGCTCCAATAATTTGATGATTACAATCTGACCGTGCCTTCATCGAGCCCTCACCCTACTGTCGCAAATGTTTAGAAGTCACGTGAAGTTGGCACCAATAATTTGCAGAGAGACCCCTCACCGTGCCGTCGCCAAATTTTCATTAATTTCAGTTCTATATAAAGAGTAAACAATCCCGCATGTTGTCTTACATATTTACAGTAGTCTTTAATCCCAATGAATGATATCTTATAAACGATGAGTAAGGAAGTTCAAAGTGAGTGGGTTACCATTAAAAAGGAGAAATATACAAATAAATGTGATTTATCGAAGGCAAGCAATAGCAGAGTTGAAGGTCGATTTGATCTAAACGAGCCACCAAAAGAAGATGGTTACATTTCGATGGCTCAACACCATCAAATGAATGTGGATCAAATGTATCGGATCCTTCTGCCGAAGTTGTTCGAGTGAAAAATTATGTAAAAACGTAATAAGTAAGGTTAACAAATATGTGATATATTAACAAAATATGTGTGTATATCTTGTTATGGACTTTTGTATGGTAATGACTAAAGTTAATTGTCTGTTAATGTAATCGCTAATTATCGAATGTTATGAAATAAAATCTTGTTCATTGCAAATTATGTTATGAAATTTCTATCATATTGTAGTAAATACTATGTAGACAAACTTAGTATTTAATTATTGTGTTTAAATAATGACTATACTTGAAGTTAAGAATACATTAGTAATTGGTACTGTCACTGAAACAATTTTAACACATCGTTGTTACTCAGTGTTTAAAGACATTGTTCGTTAAAAGAAATATGGAATATTGAGCGGCAAACTTTTTGGCGATAGCATGGTGACGGACTGTCACCGTGTCGTCACCTAGCCGTTTCTATATATCGGAAGGGGAAAAACTTATCACTGGGCCATTACCAAATTAGTGACGGTCGTAGTTGGGCCGTCACCGAATCAGTGACGGCTAAAAAGCCGTCACTGTTAGTGACGGCTCGGTGACGGTTATTGTTGCCCGTAACTGTGCCGTCACTTTTCCGTCACAAAACTAGTGTCAACATTTTCCTTCACTGTGTCGTCGCCATATCTGCGACGGTTTGGCAACGGTTCGTTGCAGAATCCAATTTTTTTTGTAGTGTAGTCGCTAAAAAATATACAAACATACAAAAATACTCTTTCATTGTGCTAATAATCCAAAGGTATTAAGTAATACAAAATAAATATTAGGGGACAAAGTGTTATAATTTATATATTAAAAAGGTAAAGCATTATTAATGTTAGGTTAATATTATCTTATTCTCTCAATATATCTATAGTGTATTATTTGCTTCAATTAATGTTCTTTTATATCATTGAACCCCACAATATTTTAGTTAACAAAAATATTTTTTATTGTCATTATAAAATATACAAAATAAGAAAATGCCTATTGCTTTTACCTTATAACACAAAAGAGGCTAAGCTACACACAACAAATATGAGAGAAAAAAGTATTACATTATATATACATTAAGAAATTAAAAGGATTTAACCTAAATAAATATTAGAGAAAAAAATGTTATATTGTATATAAAGTGTAACATTTTGCTTGAAGATTTATTTCTTGTTTGAAGTTTTAAAATATACAAAAAGATAAAAAGACAAAGTTTTTGGAATGAATAAGGTCACTTGCTTAATTAGTAAAAGAAAACAAGGATCGGTGTCTTAATTGTTCTCTCACTTTGCAGAAAACCTCACTAGCGGGAATAAATTTAAGTTTTTTACCAGTGAAATTAAATAATTTTAAAGATTAAAATTAGTGAGATTGTGAGAACTAAATTGTTTACCACTAAACTACTAAAATATTATGTGAAATGAGGTCCCCCAAATATTTAAAACCCTCCTTACTTAAGAGATTGGAGGAAGTATTTCTATTTTAGGCTCCATTTGTTTGTCGTAAAATTTTATATTTAATAACACTATAAAATAGGTCAATTAAAAGATATTTTTAGTCAAATAAAATATGTAGTTAATGAAGGGTAAAATGTTTTCATATTTTACGCTCCACACTCCACCCTAGCTATTTTCTAATCCCCAGTTGTAATTGCGATGTCTTTTTATAGCAATCACTCTATAATGAGATTATTCTGACGTTTTAATTGACTGCGGTGCGGCTCCATCATGTCACCTTCCACCCTTAAAGCTTAATGGGGTCATTGCAAGTTTACGAACAAGACCACCACCACATTCAACAGACTCTATATGCTTCTTTGCTTCACTGATTACTTATAAAACTATTGCCTCTTGATAAAGCCATAACAAGTAATCATTTCGGGGTTAGTGCAAATCAGCTACCAATGGAAACTTTTCATCATTATTCCAGATTCTGTAAATACTAAATTGCCCCCTTGCATCTTTTAGATTTTAGTAGGATAAACACCACTTTAGAATAATGGCTCTTGGAATAGAATGACAATAAGGTGTACCTTTAATGCCTGACCATAATTTCTCTTCCATTTTTTTTTTGTGATGACCTAGGGAAATGTCCCCACACAATCAGCCCATAATGGATAGGAAGGCACCATTTTGGAGTAGGACCCCGTAATCATCTCTCTGCACGCATTATTCTAACCTTACAGTTATATTTGGTTAAAACCCTGGAGTATAGCGGTACATCCCAATAAATGCACCGGTTCAGTCAAGACTCTAATCTCGATTTGCATGTATAGTGGAGTCCCATGTGAGTAACCAATTTCGAACTCGTGCTCCACAAGTGACTACCAACCAATCGAGCTACCCCTTGTGGGCAATTTCTCTTCCAGTTGATATGATCTTTCGCTGCTCGACAAATAGATTTATTAGTGTTTTGATATCCAGTCCCGCTTTGGTCCTATAACATATAAACTTTATAATAATGATTTGGATTCATAATTACTGGCAGCACCGGTTTAATTATTGACTTGGGTCATTACAGGTTATATCAAAGTAGGCAAAAGTATAAACCCACACTATAGTTGTGTTCTGTTTGGCAATTATCTCTCCAATATCTCACCTTGCAAACTTAGAATTTTCATTGTTATGGCCAATTATTAAGGAAGACTCATTCAAGTTAAAGACTCTTTCCTTAGTTATTTTTTGCCTTAGTAATTCCTTATTTGTTGCCTTACATCCCTGTAAAGACTCTTTCCTTATTTCGTGGCTTATTACTTATTTGTTGTCTTAGTAGATCCTTATTTGTTGCCTTATATCTCTATAGTTCTTAACTCTATATATGTATATGCACTACAGTGATGAGTAACACATTGAACACTATTCAACTTGTTCTGATCCACTATATCAATATACACAAAGAAGTTATTGCTAACCCAACTGCCAAGTTGTTCCTGATGTCATTTTTGAGTCATTACATATGATTATATATAGCAATACAGAAATATTAGCATCAGCTCAACAACAACAAAAAAATTATTGGAAAAGAAAAAGTAGCCAATCAAAAGTTTCCTCTTTCACCTTTATTTCTATTTAAGTTCGAGTGATCAACTACTACAAATACATATCGATGACCACTGAGCTCCCATATAGTTGGTGTGTTTCTGTTTAATAGCAAAAATGGTTTCAGGTCCTCCTCCTCCAGCTCCAAAAGTGAGCATGTTTATTTGAGTGAAATTGTTTTTTTTTTTTTTTCAATCAAGTAATAAATAAGAGAATACTAAAGATTTGAGCCATGAAATTTTGTCATCCATGTCTACTCAGTGAAAAATTTACATAAAAAATTATAATAATCTTTGTTTAACTGGTTATGATCTCTTGTACATTCTGACAGGAAGTTCCATCAGATGATCCATTGACAGAAAATGGTCCTCGCCGGGAAGCCAAATGGTGGTACTCGACTTTTCACACTGTCACTGCAATGGTTGGTGCAGGAGTTCTCAGCCTGCCCTATGCCATGGCTTATTTAGGATGGTATACCATTCTCACTTTCCACAGTACTGTCACCGCGATATATGGTTGCTCGTATTGAAAACAATAAATAAATATAACATTAACCCTTCTCTAACAGCATAACCTTTCTCGATTTCTTGATTGCACTAAGGCTTCATGTCTGTCTAATTATAGGGGTCCAGGGGTGTTGGTGATGGTGTTATCATGGTGTATCACACTGAATACAATGTGGCAGATGATACAGCTCCATGAAATTGTGCCTGGAACACGATTTGATCGCTACTGCGACCTGGGTCGATATGCTTTTGGACCAAAGCTTGGGACATGGATAGTGCTTCCTCAGCAATTGATAGTCCAGATGGGTTGTGACATTGTTTATATGGTCACTGGAGGGAAGTGTCTCAAGAAGGTCATGGAGATAATCTGCACAAATTGCACTCCCATCAGACAATCCTACTGGATTTGCGTCTTTGGTGGCCTCCAGTTCTTTCTGTCTCAGCTGCCAAACTTCAATTCTGTTTCTGCTGTTTCACTCGCTGCTGCTGTCATGTCCCTAAGGTACGTGCTGATGATCTTGCTTAATTATATAACTATATATATAGAAAACACTTTTGTGGTTTGGTTTTCTTGATAATATGCAAGAATTTTCATGCTATAAGTGCAGTTGTGAGATGAATAATCTGGAGAAGATTCATTATCTTGACTTCAGATATGGTCTTAATTAAAGCCCAGAGATTCTTTTTTTTTTCTTTCTTTTTTTTTTTCCGCTGTTTCCCATTTGGTTATCGACCTTCTGGGCCCATAATATACATGTGGATCTCACATTTATGTGAAGTTCACTGTTTGTGTTATGACCGAATGGCGGTTAGTCCTATGAAAGTATTTTACTTGTCTTATTAGCAGCATAGATACCCTTTCAAGAGGAATATATGGCAGTGGTGCTATAAAAAGTGCAGTGACAAAATCTCTAAATTGACCTCTAATGCACAATACAGAGGTCACAAGGCATGCCAATGACGTCAAAAACGCAGTGACTAGGAGTATACATCTAAAAGATTTAGATACTCTCACAATCTTATAAGATTATGAGAAAAATTTAATAATGACGAATTATTTGTATAGTTAAAATAAAATTATCTGAACAATAATTCATTAATATAGAATCTTCCTCATAATCTCAATTTTCAAATCTTTATGAAAAATGTATAATTTAGTAAACATCATCATTATTTAGTTAAAAACATAATGTACTTGAATATATATATCCAATTTTAAGACATACATATAAGCGATCATGGTTGATCTTATTTTCAATTGACTTTTCTCTAAAGAGTAGATTTGGATCTCTACACGTAATATTATAACTAAACGTTATGAGGTAATTTATCAAGATCATTTCATCATAACTATATCATTAGTTTATTATCATTAGATTTCTTTCATTACGTTTATCCGAATAATGATAGATTCTGTGTTTGGTTGCAGCTATTCTACCATAGCTTGGGTGGGTTGCGTGAGTCGAGGTAGGATCCCAAACGTGAGCTATGCATACAAGAAAACAAGTTCCACTGATTACATGTTCAGAGTCTTCAACGCCTTGGGTCAGATTTCATTTGCATATGCTGGTCATGCTGTGGCGCTTGAGATTCAGGCCACTATACCATCTACTCCTGAGAAGCCTTCGAAAGTGCCTATGTGGAAAGGCGCAGTTTGGTCGTATTTCATCAATGCATTATGCTACTTCCCAGTGGCTTTCATTGGGTACTGGGCGTTTGGCAATGAAGTTGCTGATAATGTGCTTGTAGGACTTGAGAGACCTGCATGGCTCGTTGCTGCTGCTAACTTAATGGTGGTCATTCATGTCATAGGCAGCTATCAGGTACGTCATAGCCAAGGGCGGGATTAAGAATTCTTTTCACTAGAGGTTAAAACACATAATTTTTTAATTATATTAATATTTTTTTTTTCAGTGGGGACTAATTAATTTTTTTAACTAAAAATACATAGATATTTAATTTTTTTGAGAAATACATAAAATTTTTAACGTTCTCCTGAATCGCCATAGGTGAATTTAGGATTTTTATTTAGTGGCTGTAAAAAACGATGCCCAGCGATCGTTATATTTTTATTGATACAATATGAACGTATATATTGGTTACAGAGAATGATATACAAGGAAACCAATTGCTAATTTACAGCCATATTATGGTAAAGAGATGGAGCTGATTGCTCCAATAGTATTGCACACTGATCTGCTATTAACGGTGGAAGTTAAAAACGCACAATTTAAGATTTATATACAAATAAATTTATTTTGTGGGAACTAAATTGATTGTCAGACTAAAAATATATAAAAAATGCACATATTTATAAAAATAAAAAAATTAGGTGAGCCCCCACTCAATTACACATAGCTCCGCTGTTGTCTAGCCCTCAGCATGATCTATACAAGCAATTTTTCCTTCCTTTTTTACTTTTTGAACAACATGAGGGGCTGAATTTAGGATTTTCACGAGCTCTATAAAACATAATTAAACGTCATATACGACAAAAAGAAGATAAAAAATAATAATAAAAAAACAATTAGTGACGTGATTGACTTTTAAGATAAAAAAACATCTTAAAACATCCGTATATATTTAAAAGAATTTTGTGATTAGTGAAAAGTGAAAACTGCAACCCCTACAATCGCGTTGCTACACACCCCCCTTGACTATATGCTAATAAGATTAGGTGGACTGCAGGTTTACGCAATGCCTGTGTTTGAACTGCTGGAAACAACAATGGTGAAAAGACTCAACATCTCACAAGGAGGAGTTATGCTAAGACTCATTGTTCGTTCTGCATATGTTGGTAAGAATATTGTTAAAAAATTACAAAATTTATAGAAATTGTAAACCATCTTTTTTTATTTCTCCTTTTTATAATAATAATGCTACACATTACTCATGATCTCAATTTTGCAGCAATGACTTTATTCATTGGTGTCACATTCCCTTTCTTTGGGGACCTTCTTGGTTTCTTTGGGGGATTTGGCTTTGCTCCAACTTCTTATTTTGTAAGCCCATTCTTATGCTTCAATTTGATAATTTCTTAAAAAGAAAAATAGTTGTGTAATTTACTTGTGTATATATAAACTAGCTATTAACATGTGTCTTGAGAGTTGGTGCAGCTTCCTAGCATGATATGGCTGAAATTGAAGAAACCAAGGATGTTTAGTACCTCATGGATTATCAATTGGGTAAGTTGAGGCAAAGATTAATAATGAGAACTAATGTTATAAAGTGAGCTTCAAATGTTTTTTTTTTTTTCCTTAAATACTTTCACTAGTGCCTTAATTTTGAAAAAAAAAAATGACAACTTGGTTTTCTAACTTAAAAAACGTATTTTTTAGTCCCTTATTTTACACAATATGACACCATTAGTCCTTCTCCCGGTTTTCGTAAAAAAATTTCCGTTAATTGCACATGAATTTGACGTCATGCCAAATTGGTGAAGACTAACTATTGAAAATGGATAAAAAAATTAGTGAAGGACTAATTGTTGCCTACTTCAGTTAGTTAAAGGACGAAAATGTTCATTTCTAAAGTTAAGGATCAAATTATCATTCTCGCCGAAGTTAAAAGACTAATAATGAATATTTACTCGTTTTTCTTTATGATGCGGAGTTCTCTTAGGGAAGTCCTTCAAATTCAAGGTAGGAGTTTTATATCCTGAGATACGATCCCATTAGATAAAACATGATCTAGGTTAATTAATTGTACAATACTCAGAACTATATCAGGATCCAATAAAATTAGCTTATAATATCTATTGTGCTGACACCTATATTGCAATTTCATCACTCAGGTGTGCATAGTCACTGGGGTATTCATAATGTTGGCGTCAACAATTGGTGGATTGCGGAATATCATTGCTGATTCATCCACTTACGAGTTCTATTCATGAGAAGATGTTTCATTTTCATGAAGTGAAAACAATAATTGAGTTGAATGATGCAGTAGTTTTCCTTTGGAGGTCTGATAAAATTTGTAGCAAAAATACATTAGCAGCCAATGAATGTTCTGTTTTTTTCCACTGGATTTGCTACCAACCTTGAAGAATATAATATAATTTCTTGAGCAATATCAATTTCAATTATGTAATGTGTGTTTGGGTTGTGTGTATCATGCTTTATTGACAAAGAAATTTGTCTAATTTGATGTGGTTTTGCCACACACTACATGTTAGAATATGCAAACCCTCTCGTATAAAAAAAATTATAAACTCTAATACCACCTTATAAAATTTTGAATTACTTCTAATATTAATTGATCTTAACCAGAAAAATCAAAGTTGGTCTTAAGCAAAAAAATAAGATTTCCTTCATAGTATTATAATCACGCTTTTTGTCCTTTGAAAGGAAAGGTATCTTTTCTGATTGAACTGTCTCGTTGGATCAAAAAAAAAGTTCCTTCTTAATAATTTTCTAAAAATGGACTTATAAACCGTCATCCTTTGAAGAAAGCGTAATAATTCACTTTAACTCCTCATGCTGCACATGTGGGAGCAATGTCTCAACTTTACTATGCGTAAATCTATCTTTCGTTATACCACTATCTCAAATGGACAGCAACGATCCGCATTCAACCCACATGTGGACCTCCTTCGGGTTGGTGCGGGGTGAGGAGTGACGTGCAACATCAACTTCAAACTGTCCTGGCTGGCTCAATTACCAATTGAGTAAACATGGTGTTTTTTTTTTTTTTTGTCAAAAACATGGTTCTTCATATATTATAGATTCAAGTGATATACATAAACGACGTAGAAATTATTTGCATAAACTTAAACCATGGTCTCACATTTTTAAATAAATTATTTTCTGTCACATCATTGTAACACCTAATCTAGTGTTATACATGAACGACAAAGAAATTATGTAGAGCAAATCTTATAATTTGTTCCCATTGTTTATATATTTTGAACATTTAATTTTTATTATTTCAAAAGTTACGTTATTGGCAGGGACAGAGTCAGGAATTTTTGTCAGTGGAAACTAAAATTTATAATTTTTGAACTATACAAGTATTTTTTTCAAAAAATACATAGAATTTTAATGCTTTTATGGACCAATGGGGGCTAAAATCCATAATTTTTGAATTGTACGAGTACTTTTATTTTTCAGTGTGGGTTAATTAATTTTTGTTAACTAAAAAAACATAGATATCTAATTTTTTTTCAAAAAATACATAAAAAGTTTAACGATTATATGGGTCAGTAAGAGCTAAAAATCATAATTTTTGAACTATACTAGTACTTTTATTTTTCAGTGGGGGTTAATTAATTTTTTTTAACTAAAAATGCTTAAATATCTAATTTTTTTATAAAAAATACATAGAAATTTTAACGATTTTTATAGCCCCCACTGGCCCCAATATAGCTCTGCCAGTGGTTATCGGTTCTTAATATTTATAAATATATCACTATTAGTTCTCATTGTTTATATATTTTGGATATTTAGTCATCATTGTTTCAGAACTCACGCAGTTGATCCCTAATATTTGCAAATGTCTCACCACTAGTTCTTAATATTTACAAAAGTCCTCTAATTAGTCCCTAACATTAACTATAGGGAAAATCTCACAATTAGTCCTCATTGTTTATATATTTTGGTCATTTAGTCCCCATTATTTCAGAAGTAACACAATTGGTCTCAAATATTTACAAATGTCTCACCATTAGTTCCCATTGTTTATATGTTTTTGACATTTAGTCCATATTATTTCAAAAGTCAAGCGGTTGGTCTCCAATATTTGTAAATGTCTCACCACTAGTCTCTATTATTTACAAAACTCTTCCAATTAGTCCCCATTATTATTTTTGTTAAGTTTTTAACGTTTAGTTAACATTAGAGACTAATTGGAGGACTTTTATAAATAATTAGGACTAATGGTGAGATATTTACAAATATTGGAGACCAACTGTGTGACTTCTAAAATAATAGAGACTACATGTTCAAAATATGTAAACAATAGAAATTAATAGTGAGACATTTATAATATCGGGGACTAATCACGTAACTTCTAAAATAATAGAGACTAAATATCGAAAATGTATAAACAATGAGGACTAATTGTGAGATTTGCCCTTAACTAAATGTTAAACTTAACAAAAAAAAATAATGAAGACTAATTGGAAGACTTTTATAAATAATAAGGACTAATAGTGAAACATTTATAAGCATTGGAGACCAACTGAGTGATTTTTAAAATAATTGGAACTAAATGTCCTAAACGTGTAAATAATAGAGATTAATAATAAGATATTTATAAATATTAGAGACCAACTACATAACTTTCAAAATAATAAAAATTAAATATCTAAAATATATAAATAATGAGGACTAATCGTAAGATTTTTCCAATTAACATAAACTTAAACCATAGCCTTACATTTTTAAGTAAATTATTTTCTGTCATATCATTGTAACACTCACGCTCGTGGGGCAATGATCCCTCCAACAAAAATGATTCATCTTGCCACTTGCCTATTGCCTATTGCCTAGGGGTCACTTTGAGGTACAAATTATCTAAAGTCTATACAAATATGATCAGAACGTGCAAGTACATCTGAAAACAGTACATCTACAAGTCCTTTTATCGTGTGATATATCGATGTGTATCAATGCTCATTTGTCGACAAGTTGACAGGGCGGAGTTAGAAAAGACTGGCAGGCCTCGACTTTTTCAAGTTTTTTTGTTTTTCAAAAAAAGTTATTAATCTCCTTTTTTCGTGTCATCAAATTTTTTATTTAAATTTTAATTTTTTAATATTAAATTCTTGACTCCATTCTTACAAGTTGATATCAGTACTCAAAGCGGCAGACTCACTTTTTATTTTTTACTTCTATCATTTTCTTTTTCCAATCACTTCCTTTTCCATTCAGTGTGTGTTTCTGCAATCTAGAAAAGAAAATAGAACCAAAAAACCCTTTTGCCTGTAGTATATATTGTATTTTGAGCCAACGTTAAACCTCCATGGTTTTGGTGCTTAGTGATACAACTACATATATTAACTGTTGATTATCTTCTAATATTGTATTTTGAGCTTTCCATTATAATTATTTGTAGTAGCTAAATAGCTCGAATTTGTTGTATGTTTATATTTAGAAATTAATCAACTCCTTGCTTATTCAACACAATAAAATAAAAATAAAAAAATTGTACCCATAATCAGCATTCTTACCAGCAGTGACAAACCTACACTATTAATAGTGTATACAAATGCTTATACTCAAAAAATAATTGATATGGTTTAGTGGTTAAGGAGACACTCTTAAAATCAAGTTACGCTTCAACTCCCAGGTTTGAATCTTGCCACTAACTTTTAAATGCTTATACTTAAACTTTTTTTTAGCTTATAATATATATATATATATTTTAAAATGACAGCTTGCACCTTTTGTTTTGCTCGGCGACAGCTTGCTCACCTTACTTTCCCAAAGCTAAACAATTTTAACCCTCTCAAGCTCACCGAAACCCTAAACTCTCAAACATGATCATTGCCCTCAATTTTAATCTTCTCATTCTTACAAATTCTTGAGACTAAACCCTTTTTCTCTCATTATTCTATTAAAGATTGTAAAGCAAGCTCAACTCTTTCTTTTTTTAATCAACCAAAAACTCTTAGATTCACTTTTAAACTTCAAAAAAAAATTAAACTTCTATTCAATTTCTTCCCTCAAAACATAACATTCAATCCCAAGGTAAGAAATTGTACCTCTAATTATTTAACTTTATTTTTAATTTCATGTATTTATTTTTTGATTTTAATTTACTTGTCTATTACTCTTAATTTAACTATAATTGCTTACTTTTATTTTTTATTATAACTATTTATTTACTTGCTTAATACTTTTATATTAATTTGTAATTTTAGTTATTTGTTCATTTTTAATTGTAGTTATAGTTCTAATTGCCTTTGTTATTTGGTAGCTCTTTTTGTTTAATTTTAATTTATAATAACTGAAATTAAAAATTTTAAAAAAAAATATTAGTTATAGTTGTTATATTTTATTATTTTAGTTAGAGTTACTTTTTATTTTTAGTTTTATATAAGTTGTTTATTACTAGTTTAGGTATTACTAAAAGTCTAACATTAATATTTTTTTTGTAGATATTCATGGATAAATTTTTAAAGAAAATATCAATTTTCAATGGAAAGAGTAGTAAAGATAATAAACATTATCGTTCAAAGCAACCTCTGTGAAGCCCCGCACAAAACTCCATATGCATATAATATCACTTAATACGTGTTTATATTGATTTACGTGCATTTGAATGATTTTACGTGCAATTGCATCATTTTACGTTCATTTGCGCCTACATATTAGCTTTTGAGTGCTTTAGATAACGTAGATAATAATTAAATTATATCACATTATACTAGCTAACCAAATTAGTTAGGAATGGACATAATGGCAAAATAGTAGATTTCATTTAGTTATGAGGGCAAGTTGGTCATTTGGGGTCTTCTAAAATATTCTACCAACTAATATACACACATTACACCATATACACACACAAAAATTCTGCAGACACTACACACACTCACACACACGATTTGAAGAGGAAGAGAGAAGAAAGAAAAGAGAAAGAAGAAGAAGGAGAAAGAAAGAAGTTCAAGCTATTTCTAGGCACTTTCAAGCTATTTACCACCATCTACAAGCTTTATTTTGCATTTGTTGCTTCATTTGAGGTGAGGGATGATTTTCAAATGTTTTATAAAGGCATACCACTCATGGTAGACTGATCTATATGTGTGTAAAGCATGATTGAGCTAATGTGTATGTTAGATGTTGGATTTGAACTTGGTTTGATTTTCTAGGGTTTCAAGACTCAATGGTTAAGCTCCATTGTGCTTATTCTTGTTCTTGTAAGCTATCAAAATGCTAAATTTGATTACTACACTTGATTTGAAGTATGAAAATAGAATATGCATCCCTAGGAGGTAAATCTTGGTGGTTGAGCTTGTAATGTGTTGTAGTTGCTAGTTTGAGCACTTTTGTTGTTTCTATGATGGTTCTAGCTTTAATTGGTGCTTGATACATGTTTAAATGTTGGCTATGAAGTTGTAATTGAAAGGAATTTGAGGCATGAACTTAGTTGTAGCAAGATTGAAGAAGAAAGAAGGAAAGAACATGAAAATCGGGCTTGGAAGGACCTTGACAGCTTAAGTTGGTCAACGGAGTCGGTCGAGGGAGCTTACCCGACTCCTTCATCCGACTTCCATTGCTTGAGTCGGTCGAATGAGTTGGTTGAGGCCCTCGACCGACTCCCTCGTCTGACTGCCTCTCTCCTGTTTACGCAATATTTTTGTAAAGGACATAACTCACTCAATTCAACTCCGAATTGAGATCTGTTTGATTCTAGAACTATCTACATTCGATAAGATTCAATTATATACTAAAATCAGGTTATTTGGAGCTCGGAAAAATAAGGAAATTAACTGTTCAATTTAGGCTAATGCGGGAACATTGAAGTTGTTTGGTCATATCCAATGGTTGTTAGTGGTAGAAGTTATTGTTTAAATGGCCAACTTGCAAGTTCTTGTTATTATGTGTTAATTTTAAAGGAGCTTATATGAAATATATTGTGTGTGTTACATGTTCATAAGAATACATGATAAATGCTTGACATGAATACACGATACGAAATATGAAAGATACTTGATATGATTGCTTGAGGCAAACATGAAATGTTACTACTTGTGGCACTCTAGCTTGTTTCCTGAATGTTTTAAGAATCTTTTAGGGGAAGCATTGAATGATATTATGTGTATGTTTGGCATCTCACATGAGTACATGAAGTTACCACCGCTCATGAACATTGAACTAAAGTGAATTACTTAATACTACATACTTATACGTGTTCATTGTGAATAACCTTCTTGGTTGATTATTACATGCTTGTTTATGGGTTAAATAGACATGATTGAGATCTTGACATAGATATTTGCTATACATGATCGAGGGCAACCTACTTTGTTGTCCTCCTATCAATGTTATTGTGTATACCTTGTGTTTATACTGTTATCAACTACAGGCGCGATGGTTGCAACCACAATTATGGACATGGTGGCGTTCGTTTCCTCTGGGTAGCATCGGGCTACCAGTCGGTCTCGACTACCACGGTCCCCGGTGTTTAACTGGATATCACCTAGGGGTTCGGGGATATTGATGAAGATTGATCCAAGGTCGGCCGTCTACAACAACTGCAAGAACAACCGTATCCTTTTAATATTATGTGTTACCACTTCCATAGGAGCCTTTGGCCTGAGAGTTGGGTCATCTATCGCTATAGCCTATTATTACTATATCTTGTTAACTTATTATTATGTGCATTGCATTGCATGGTTTTCAGAAGGATTTTGAAATGGAAAAATGTTTGCAAAAATCCCCGTTCCCTGTAGCCCTCACTGAGCTTTGGTGCCGGATAAGCTCACCCTCTTTCTTCCCCCTTTCAGGTACAATTGAGCCTGCCGGTTGATGAAAGTTTCATTGATGTATTGACTTGGATTTTCTGCTTTTGTGCCTACATGCTTAATTGGAGGATATACTTCATGTGTAATAATAGCATTTTATGTATTTGATTAAGTTGTATTTTCTCTTGGATACTGGTTGTATCTAAATGGTTATAACTTCTTGAAGACTTGAATATAGTAGATGGAATTGTATTACATAATTTGTTGGATTGTGGATACGACTTTAGTTATTAGTGTTGAAGTTTGTATACTATGAATATTGAATTGATGTAATTTAAGCTGATGACCATTCTCCTGAGACATAGAAACTTGATCCTTGGTTAGTTGTTTTGTTTGAACAGGTGAATTCGAGGTCTTGTGAATATTTCACGAATTGTTATAATCCTTCAAGGCCAATGGTTGGCAGTCATTTGGAGCTTTTATGAAATTTAAAATGGATGTATATTTGTTAAGTGGTTAATTACAAGTTTTAAGCGATTTGAATGTCATGTTTCGGCTTTAACCTAGCGATGGGTTGGGTTCGGGGCGTGACAATCTCGGATTGATGTCAATGTAAAAGATATACCTATAGATACTGAATTACGCCTAAAAATTACAAATTACTACCCTAATGATCGAGATAAAGTGTAGAGATATTATTTACAAAAGGGACCTTGTCAACCCCGTCATCATAATTTTTCTCAAAAAAAGTTTGGTGATAAGTTTAGAAGATTTTGTCCCTCTTGGTTTAATGAATTTGGCAGTTGGTTAGAATACAACATAACGAAAGATGCTGCATATTATTTGTATTGTTATCTTTTTAGGACTGATGTTGGAAAACAGTCAGGTGGAGATACTTTTGCTACAAATAGGTTTACCAATTAGAGTATTAAAAGTAGACTTAATATTCATATTGGATGTCCAAACAATGCTTACAAAAGGGGTCAAGACTTGATGAAGCAAAGCCAACACATTGAAGTTGTTATCTTGAAGCAATCCGATCAAGTTCGTGAAATATATCGAAGTCGATTAATTGGTTCAGTTGATTGCATTCGATATCTTTTGAAACAAGGATTACCTTTCCGTGGTCATGATGAATAAGAGGATTCTACTAATCGTAATTTTCTTGAACTTCTCAAGTTTCTTGCCGATCATAATGAAACAATCAACAAGTGTGTTTTGCAAAATGCACCTGATAACCATCAGTTAACTGCTCCTAAGATTCAAAAAGATATTGTCAATGCTACCGCAGTTGAGACCATTCATGCAATTATAAATGATCTTGGAGATGAATATTTTGCTATTATTGTTGATGAGTCTCGTGATGTATCAATCAAAGAAGAAATGGTCATTGCTTTGCGTTATGTGAATCATAAAGGAAGTATTGTTGATCATTTTCTTGGTATAGTGCATGTAAGAGAAACAACTGTATTATCTTTAAAATGGGGAATCGATTCATTATTTAACAAATATGGATTGAGTATATCAAGAATTCGTGGACAAGACTATGATGGTGCTAGTAATATGCAAGGTGAATTTAAAGGTCTTAAGAGTTTTCTTTTGAAAGAAAATCCATCTGCTTTCTATAATCATTGCTTTGCTTATCAGTTGCAACTCACACTTATTTATGTAGCAAAAACTCATGCTCAAGTTGTTACTTTTTTTGGATTAGTTTCCACTTTAATAAATGTTGTTGGAGACTCATGCAATCGATATGACATGCTTCATGAAAAGCACTTTGCTAAAGTTAGAGAAACAATAGAAAACAATGAAATTCATAGTGGACGAGGCATGAATCAAGAAATTGGTCTTAAACGGAGTGGTGATACTCGTTGGGGTTCACATTATGACAGCTTAATAAGTTTAATTCTCATGTATTACTTAGTGATTGATGTGCTTGAGATTATCAAGGAAGATGGAGTGACTTATGATAAAAAAAAAGGTGAAGCTAATCGCCATTTAGACTTCATACAAACATTTGATTTTGCATTTCTTTTACATTTGATGAAAATTGTGTTGGGTATCACAAATGAATTATCACAAGCATTGCAAAGGAAAGATCAAGATATCATTAATGCCATGGAATTGGTTTGTATCTCAAAGCAACGTTTGCAAAATATGAGAGATAGTGGATGTGAATCTTTATTGAATGAAGTCTCTTTGTTGTGCACAACTCATGATATTAACATTCCTAATATGAAAGAGATGTTTTTATTGAAAGGGCGATCATGGCATAAAGTTTAAAATATTATGAATTTACATTATTATCGCATTGATTTGTTTTATACAATTATAGACATGCAACTTCAAGAGCTTAATAACCATTTCACTAAGTCAAATACTGGGTTACTTCTTTGTTTGAGATGCTTGAATCCAGACAACTTCTTTGATGCATTTGACAATCACAAGTTGATTGAATTTTCTAAGTTTTATCTAAATGATTTTTCTCCCATGGATTTGGTAGTTCTTGAAAATCAGTTGGAGACGTATATTCTTGATATGCAAAGAAGTGATGAATTCTCAAAGTTAAAAGGTTGCTTGCTTTGTAGAGATGCTAGTGAAGACTAGAAAGCATTGTGTTAATCCATTGGTGTATTTACTTATTAAGTTGGCATTGATTTTACCTGTTGCTACAACCACAGTAGAAAGAGCATTTTTTGCAATGAAAACTGTGAAGAATGAATTGTGTAATCGAATGGGAAATGATTGGATGAATGATTGTTTAGTCCCTTACATAGAAAAAGACGTATTTGATAGCTTCGACAATGAGTTGATTATTCAACGTTTTCAAAATATGAAGATATGTTGGGAACAATTATAAAAGGTACTTTTTGTATTACTACAATACTATAGTTACTTTTTTTCTCTCTTTTATATGCTTATTTGAACATATGCTTTGTTTGGTTTTGATGTTGACTAAAATATTACATATCTCGACTTGAAAGTGCATTTTGGAAAAGCCAAATTCTTGTAGAAACGCTTCGAAGAACCATCATATTAAAGAGGAAGAAAGAAGAAGAATGCTACTGAAAGGACATCCTTGAAAACTCAAAGAATAAAGAGGAGACATAAGGATGGAGAAGTGGTGTCATAAGGGGTACCGACATATTTCTGATTGTTTGCCTAAGTCTTTGTCTGTGTAAACTCAAGGACATTTTTCAAATGCTTAACTTTCATTTTCAAAATGGGTCTCAAAATGATTTTCTCGCTTAAACATTATCTTTATTCAAAAAATCATTTTGCAAAATTGTTTCAGATTATTACGGCAAAAATAACTGCTGAAAAAAGACTGATCCAAACGAGTGACTCGGTCGAGTGACTTGACCGAACTCATTCACCCGGATGTTGGATAGTGAAATCCAGATAAGTGACTCAGTTGAGTGACTCGACCGAATCTACTCAACCAGATATCGCAGTTTTTGAATTTTATAGTCGTTGAGATATCCGTTGCTCTCATTCTTTAAAGCCACAACCAACCCCCATTTGAAAAATAACTCTTCTATCTTTAAGCATTCAATTCTAAGCCTTTAAGAGTCTTTATTACACATCTTGCAAAAATCATGAGCTAACACTTTCAAATCTTTGAGCATTCAAGATCCATACTTGTATTATCCTACTCAAAAGGAGTTAAACATTTGTATCTTTCTTATACATATTCTTGATAGCTTGAATACACTTTAGATCTATAGTTTTGAGAGATTCATTGTATAGAGAGTATTTGAAATCTTCTTTGTGGATTCAAAGAAGTAAAAAGGCTTGTACTACTCTTGTGGAGTCAAGAAGTCTTGTATTGTTGGTTTGTGCTTCACCAACTTAACACTACTAGTGGAGCTAGTGGAAATCCTAAGGGGAGAAGACCTTAGGCGGTGGAGTAGATTAGCGAACCACTCTAAAATCGACTGCTTCATCTATGTCTCTCTTCTCTCCTTACCTCTTTTTATTTATGCATGCATAGTGTTTGTTAAATTGTTTCAAAGAATTAACTAGTTGCAATTTTATCCGAGAAAGTAGCATAATTGTCCATTTATCCTAATTCACCCCCCTCTTATGATAATTTGGCCTAACAGCTTACATTTTTATAATTGTTATAATGTGCGTAATGTGTATTAGTTTATGTATAGATTAGTGTTCTCAAACTCGAGTGCCTACCCTAAGTCCCGATGACTAGGTCTGCCCCTGCTTACCAGATAAAATAACAATGGTAGTTATAATAGGTTTGATTCTCTGATTTTTCCCTTCTTTCATTTACGAAAAAAGTGTGTTATGCACCAATAATTAATAGTGCGTTACTACAACTTCAAATATAGATAATAAAACATAATGAACCTTGATATGGGATAAATCTTGACCTGGGGCACAGTTCCCATCATGCCTTCATGATGATGTGTAACCTGACCCAAGGTCTCCGAAATCCCCGGGCTGAAGCTATCATTATCTCGATCAACCATGGCAAGATCAAGGTTGAAGTACCGAGACATCTCAGAAGCCTCGGGATGAGTAGTTATAACTAACTATGATACAATCTTATCTAATCAGGGAAAGATTCTCTTTGTAAGTTATAAATATTCCATACATACTCACAGAAAAAGATAACTCATTCATACACTATACTTTCTAAATTACTATCTTTCTTCATCAACAAAATACTAATTTAAATATCAAAGTATTTACATAAAAAGACACCACACGTGTTCTTGTCTGCAGGTCGAGCCTGACGTCCAGTTTTCATACCTTAACAAAGCTTAGAGTGGATCATTAAGGATATTCGTGAATCTTTCGAAGATACACTTTTTGTATAGGAGATTTGAGCCGCCTAAATGGTGCCCACTCCAAGAAAACTTTTGAAGTGATGATTACATAGCTTCATGTTGTTTAAATCTCTACCAAAAAGAAAAATAATGAAATGATGTTTTAGTGGGTCTCAGATACCACTAGCTTGTGGAAAGTACTTAACTAACTTTATACTTTTTGTTTTTCAATTAATTTGGCAAATTAGTGCATGTTTCTTTTTTCTCACAAAGATGAGACTTTATTGGCAAAAAGCAGCCAATTTTCTACCACTCCCCTAACTTCAGAATTAGTGTGATGCTTTATGCGTGTAAAAAGTTTTTTTTTTTTTTTGGTCAGTAACATATCCAAAAATGATGTTAGCTCTATCTCTCAGATGAAAGCTCTATTCAGAGTTGTTTAGAGATTAATCATGCTAGATCTTTGCCGTGTAGCATCCCCGTCCTCTTTTCCTTCTCTGTTACGGCATCTTTTACTATTGGAACTCAAGTCAAATAGTTGAGATAAACTCTTTGCTCTTTATTAAATAACCTTAGTGAAGTTCCTTTTATTCTATAAGTTCGTTTTAAAAATGAGTGGTTCAAATCAATAAGTAAGAAGATCCTTCTCACTCAAACTCAAATATTTATTTTTTTAATCAGATATCAACGTCTTAGGACTAACATGGGATCCACTCAAGAATCTAATAATTAAGGTAAATATTTTATGTCTTCCCTTACTGGAGAGGTCATCTTTTTTTGAAGGAGAGAGGAGCCTCTTTCTTTTCCTCTTGCCAACCCTTAATAGTCAAACTTGGTGTTGCTACCTTTAAAACTTGGGCTTTACAACCAGTTTCCTATTGATGCTTTTTCAGCTTACAGCCAGGACTGTGGGATTGGGCTTATGGTACTTGTATTTGGACCCTTTTGTAATTGGGTTTAGGCCTCTTTTTATTCTTAGCTTAACCGACTTAAGAACTTTATGCAATTTTATTCTAATCTACTTATTTTTTTTGGTCAACTTTATACTATTCTTCTGGCTGCCCCAAAACACAAACATAACACAGAATTATTAAAGGACTTTCTCGAATAGAAGTAGAATCAACCACCCCATCTTGTTTAAGAAGAGCCAAAAGAGTAAAAAGGTAGAGGCGCAGGAAGGAAATAAGAACGATAGGTCAAATATTCTGCAAATCTGGTGACTAGTACTATATAAGAATAAGTGGAATTTTAAAGAGGTAGACATCACACTTTTACGAAACAAACTAACGTTTCATTGGTAGAGGCTCATTGATTATTCAACAAGGTAGAATGTAAATATAACCACTTCTATGTATTAACAACCCGGACACTTTTTGGATGATTAGAAAATTACTTTAGACAGGACCACATTAAATCTATCTCAAAGCTATAAATCCTGTGGTGTAACGGCTCGTCCTAACGAATGCTCCAGGCCGGTCAAGGACTAGACTATTTTTTATGAATGGGAATAGATTTGAACTTGGGATCTTTGGTAACAAGAAGTCAGTGTACACACATATTGCAAAGAGAAAAATTATTGTTTAACTCCATTCATTATAGTTGGTTGGGGAACAAATTATAGTGCATGCCATGTAGGAGTCAAACAGAAACGAATGCCTTACAATGCCCCAATAGAAGATAATGTAAATAATGTAACACAAATAATGGTAGACTAATCGTAGTATGAAACGGATTAAGAGAGAAATTTTGTAAATGATGCCTCACAATGCCCTAATAGAAGATAAAAATTACTAGTACTCTTTGCAGTCAAATTCGTAAATGTGCTATGAGCACAAAGCCCATATAAGTCGAGAACAATGCTGGGCTTGCCCATGTGTGGCTTGGCCATGATGTTCTTCGTTCTTGTATATTAAATATTCATCTCAGAATCAATTTTGGCTAATGACTTGATTGGGTTGTTCACTATTCCTTCAGTTTGACAATTAGAAGAGGCTTACTACGTAAACAAATGCATCCTGCTATACAACGATCATCTTTCCGTTTCTGCATATATGCAAAATATAAAAGGTGAAATCATCGATAAAAGCTTCATTTTAGAATGAAATATCCTAGTGACAAGTTTGTCCGAGTAAGTGTTGCGTGTAGTAATGTTGATCATTGTTTTCTAAGTGAACATCTTAGACCAACGTGCGTGCTTCCAGGAAGGCAGTATATATGTGTGTGACTTGGGGATCGGGGAGGAGAGACACAGGCAGACAAGAAAGTTCAACATGAGCCTCAGGGAGTCTTCGTCTAATTGTATTCCAGTAATTTTTGAACAATTACGATTTTCTTTTTCTTCTCCAGGAAATATACATAAAAGATATGTGAATGGCTGTTAATACCAACCTTTGCAGGGCTATGCCATCATGACTCAACTGTTGACAGGAAGGACTGGATTCCAAACACTATAAAAAGAATTCCACCTGAGAGCGCAACCTACATCACGAGCAATACAACTATTTGTTACCATAGCAGAAGGAAAAGAATATACTCCAGTAAAGCAATAGTAAAGAGAAAATGCAAGTCAAGTGACTTACTACTCTCTCAGATATTTGAGTTGCTAAGCTCTTTCCTCCTAGAACAGCAGCAGTAGTACATAATGCTTGTCCACTGTCAAAGGGAAGCCAAATATTCATCATCAATAGCGAGAATGCAAAGGCACTATCTTATCACAACATGCTAAAAGCAGGAAGACTCTATATGACTTGCACTACTACAGTAGAAACTTGAAAGAAAAATGCTTCCAAAATCTTTTATGTCAACACCACAAGGATAGAGAGAATGAATTAAGGACCGAGAATATACAATGTCTCCTACATTTCAAGGAAACATGTCTGATGAAACTTGTGTAAATGAGAATGGATAATGTAAGAATGTAAGGAAAAATCTCTATGTTAGAAGGGACACCCTAGCGCTTGTTCTCAGCTGTCTACTTTTCACGACTTCAAGATAGCATACCTCATGTGAAGCAAAATGTCACAAGAGCTAACATTATAGAACAAGAGAGGATTTTCTTGGGAGAAGGAAGGATTATGACTGGTTACTTGTCAAGCACATACAACTAGGATTATGGTACTTACAGAATCCCGCCAAGAACAACACCTACTGGGTTCTCATCTGCAGCCAAACCGATGGTGGCGAGCTGAAAAATCAAACAGGTAAATTTTCAACTGGGAAGAAAAAGTAATCTTCAAATTGAAAGCACATCCAGTGATAATCACTTCTGCTCAGAAGATGCATACCTGGCTCTTATCACCCCATTCCCCAAAGAATGTTATAGAAAATGCCTGCAAATGAGCACAAAAATTATACCTGCGATTGTCCTGTAATATTTTAGCTTGTTTAATTTTGACATGGTAAATTTAGCATTATAAGAACCTTCAACAGTATGGGTGAGAAGAATTGAGTCAGAAATGGCCGCTGCTGCTTCTTTAAATCATCAACCTGGAAAAGAATAAACGTGGTTGGATAAATAAACCAGGACCAATATTTCTTGCAAAACAATCAATTTCATTTTAGAAATAGGAACCACAACTAAGGAGGCAATAAGATAATGCCTCAAGGAACCATCAACAATAAAGATGCTTTCTCTTCAAGAAAGTCCGACCATTTTCCTTTTCCTCTCCTCCTTTTTCTTATTTTCTTTTGCGGGGTGGGGAGGAAGGATAAGCCCATCTGACTTGTCTTTGTATCACTGTCTATTAATTCTTTGAAAGAAAAATTACTCATTAAATACTTACTATACAGATACATAATACACCATATATATAGATTTGGGTTTGTTCAGTGTCAACATATAAATGCATGAAGGCCCAAATCGCATAAATGCATGATACCGCCACAGAATGCAAAAGATGCAGATCTGGTATACAAATCCACATCTCGCTTCTGGAAGTTAGTTGTGGCTTCCTCCACTCCATCCATTAGAGGCACTATTAACCTTCTTTGCATTTAATTCTATGTAGAAGTTTCCAGAGATACTAAATAATCAAGTTTTTCTTGAAAAGAACGCATCATTAGCATATTACAATAATTGTTTTTTAGAAGAATGTGTACCATTTATCATAGTTTCTTCTCAAAAAACTTTGCTTTTAATCATTTATATGTTACACATGTTGAGAATATTAAATGTATATTATATTGTTAGTAGGTAAAGAATATTAAAATATATATTTCGTCTTTAATGGTTAGAAATATAAATATAATGATGTGAAAATATTAAAAATATTGTTTGTATGTAGAAATGTATATTCAAATAAGTAATTTTATGGAATATAATATATCGATTATTAATTTATTTTTTAATATGTTACCAAATCGTTACGATTCACAATTCGATATGATTTGCGATTCGAAAATATAACATTTCGATTAGCGATTCGATTCATGATTTGACAACTATGCCCATTAGAAAGTGTCTAACGTGTTGGTACTTATATTAGATAATCTTATTTGCCAACATGCAGTATGCAAGTCCAGAACTTGGAAATAGTCAACCAGTGCCATTCAGCTAATAAGATGCCAGAGAGGTTAAGGGAAAATTGCAACCCGGAGGAGGAGGAAGAAGAATCATGGGACAAAGAGTTCAAGCAGAGCAGATAGCCCCATAGCTCCTGAATAGATGCCTTTTACCCATACCTTACTATTATCTTTGATATTTCCACCATTGGTTTTGAAATCAGCATCCTGGTCATGACATAAAGATAATGTCAGAAACTCTCAAGATGACGGTAACACAGACTTTACCAGGGGAAAAGAAGTACACCAGTTTTGCTTCAACTTCAGCCAATTCTTCAGCCTCCCTGTCAGTAGATAAATTAATTAAGTGATTATTAGAAGTAACATTTAAATAAAAGCCATAGGGACAAGAAACAAACTATTACCCTTCATTAAACGCATCCCATAAAGACCAGAGGCCAAATCCCAGAAACAGTAAAGTTGTGATGTGATGCGTCCATTTTCGAGGTATCTGCATATTAGTGATTGGATCATATCCATAAAGAGGTTAACTATAACTAACAAAGTAAATAAGTAACATTAATATACAATAAGTAGCCTGCTCCGAATGGACGTAATTCACTGACTTTGCACAACATAATATTACCTTTTTACCCTTTTAAGACAGGCATATAATAACAATAAGTAGCACTTCATTGCATGAGAGTAGAGGTTCAAATGCCAAGAGTCTGCACCATGTGCAAAATGATACGGGCACTATTTAATCAGAGAACTCCTTGCACATCATGTGCAAAATTACTAATGTGGCCCCATAGGATTTTCTTGCAATTTCACAATTGCTTAACAAGGCTACCAGAAAGATGACCCAGAAGCTAAGTTGACCATATTTCTAAGCCCGCCTTTTACAAACACTTGTAGAATCATTATAGCAAATGCTCATATTTACTCTTAGATATCATATCACGGGTTGACAAGGAAAAATTAAGCAAGTGAATGATTGTTATATTACTATCATTGCTCTAAGAACTGGCAAAGATACCAAAATGGTTCAAATTCTCATCCATTCAGCCAAGATATACTAGCAGTCACAGACCCTAATAAAGAAGACATTAAGAAAGCGTTCTGCAGGAGGCGGCAGCAGGTTAACTGGAGAGATATGTGGCACACCACAAAAGTATCTAAGTAACAATAACTTACCAAATTTGGAGCAGCCCAACCAACAACTGCAGATAAAATGGTCATAACCTAAAGATGACAGATATTTTGATAACTGTAAGATCTCCAAATAATAAGGATGAGACCAAAAACCAAGCAATTGACAAAGCATATAGACAAAGATCTTACTATAAGAGCTGCAAGGCAACCTGATAAGACGAGTCTCCTGGGATGACGCATTGCCAAGATCTGAACAACACCATAGAAGTTTCAAGTAGCAGCATAGACTATATATTTAAGTATGACAAGAAATGAAGGCAAAACAACCCTTTTTTAGGCCTCAAGAATGATCACCTCCCCAAATGGAAGCTTACTTAATTTTATCTAAGCAATCTTGAGCTAAGAATTAGATCAGTCAATTTGGCCAGGAAAGTGTCTGAACAGGTGGCATGTGCACACATACACACACAGCAAAATTAAGAGGTGATAGAAGATTAAATAATCTCTTATGACATTTTGATATCTCATTGCGTAATGAGCACTTCACATGATGCAAGCCACAGAGATAACTATTCTGCCCAAAGTACAATTAGGTTAAGTTGTCAACCATACAGCCACACAGAAGTGGATGAATGCATGCCAACATTGCATCTACTGATATACCACACAAGAACTATCACCTGCTGGTGCTTCTTTCACATACAAGGGAACCAATATAGAATGTATTATTCGAGAATATTAACAACAAAGTAAGAAACAATCACCAGCCCTCTCTTCCCTTTCACAACCAGCTTTCTCCATTAACAAGAATCTATCTCCCCTTCCCGAACCACAATGAAGTCAGAAAGGAACCATATTTGTATAAAGTGATTGATTACCACTCACTTCCAATATAACAAAGTTAAGGAACCTTTTATACTTGTCAGACCCAACATACAAATATCAAAAAGATCAATTAAATATCAATGATGCCAAAAGTGTCCATATTCCATTGAAGAAAGCTAAAATAGTCACTTACATGGTCATCAAAATATATAAATAAGCACATTATAACCCAATTTGATGCCTTTTCCCAAGCATTTCCAAGTCGAAACTCCAAATTATTAATATTTCAGTTTATGCATCATAAGTAACCAAAAAAACAAAAACAAAAAAACAATAACTTCGCATTTTTATACAAAATTAGTATTAGTTCCAATCACGACCACTTGAGAAACAGACTTAAACTCATATTATACTTATTAATATTATTACTTTTGTTGGAGTTATTTTCACTATCATTATTATTATTATTACTATTATCATTATTATTACTCTTATTATTAATTACTCTTCTTCTAGCTGCCAATAATTATAACATTGCACGTATATGAATTATCAAAAATCGATTTTGAAGACTAAGAATTAAAACTAAATAATTACTTATTCAAATAAAAGAATAATACTTCAATCGCATACACAATCAAAAGCTAAGTTTTTTTTTTCACAATTTGCGTAAAAACTCAACACTGTAGCTGAATTTAGCTCACAAGAACATAAAAACAAATGAAATAACTAAAACTATATTGATTATAATTATTTAACAAATTCACAACAAAAATTGATCGTAAAAGCATTGCAATTGCGAGAAAATTGAATAAATCAGACTCACCGCAGCTGCGAAAAACGTCTTGTCTCCGATCTCCGATAGCACTGTCATCGCTAATGACTTCGTAAAACCCTAATTAATCAATTAATTCAAAAAAAAATCAAAATAATCACAAAAATGCAAATATACATACATGTTCGCATATATGTATATGCATGTGTGTATATATAGATGGAGGTATTACTTGGACAACGGAGAGACTCATCTTTGGTTGCTAGAGAGAGATTGAAGCTGTTCTATGGGTGTGCGTGTATATATGAATATATATAGGTGAGTTAGGGGGAGTAGCTGTATATGTATATGTGTGTATATAGGTGAGTCGGGGGTGTGACTCGGTGAGAGATCGGCCGAGTCAGCGAGTTTTTGGAGCCGCTAAAATAAGTGTACACAAAAAAGAGTGTGCTACTGCTGTGTAGTTGACTAGGGTGTTCACGTGAACTGAGGCGCGTGGATCTAAAGTTTCCTTTCTGTGAATGAGTCAACTTAATGACCAAAAAAAAAAACTTAATAAAAAAACAACTTAATCCAATAATTGATCTTGACAAAAATAAAATAAAACCCAATAATATATTGTTTATAATTTCTTTTATGTGATATTCCGGCACACTCTAATACATATTTTAAGTCATTAGAGGTCAAATAATATTTTTATAGATGGTATAGGCTTAAAATTGAGAGTTTTGATCATAATTAGTCGTTTTTCAAATCACTCCAACAAATTTTTGATCATATGGTTTAATACATTTTTTTTTAAATCGTTAGAGGCCAAATAATATTTTTACAGATGGGATAAGCTAAAAATTGAGAGTTTTGGTCATAATGAGTCGTTTTCTAATTCACTCTAAGAAACACTTGATGATAAAATTGTTTACATTTAGTTTTATCATTTATTTGACCTACAAAATTTTGGTTTGTTTACTTTGTGAATAATTTGTGGACAAGTTTGAATGAAGGATACATTTAGCATGTTGTCTGATAAACGTGCATTTGAAGAATTCATATTTCAAGTATTTACGTTTCGTGAAAATTGAGATTGTTTGACTTTTTTAAAAAATTTATTTTTTTAATTACAAATACAAATTTGAGTTATTTAACATTCATTGAAAGCATGTTTACCGTCTAAATGTGTATATGGTGTCTCAAAATGAGAGAACAATATGCTTACCATGAGTCATAGTTTTATTTTTATTTTTTTTGGTCAAGCATGAATCAAGTTCAAGTAAATTTATTGATATAGGAGTGTACAACTGGGGCGTAGTTCCACTTTTTTGTTGGGAATGAGGGATAGAATTGAATTCTTTATGAAATTCGAAATAAATAAATAAATAAGAGTTTTTTTATGGCCTCATTAGTCTAATTTGACTCAAAGTTTCTCGAATTAACAAAAGTAAAATAATTTTGTTATAATTTGATTTATTCATTTCATGAATGGATGACAACAAATTATCCAACGAGTCAATTTCGAGGACTCTTTAAACGGAAAAAAAAAATTACATTTAAGAGTTGTGTAAGATAATTATATAATAACCTATTATAATTAAATATTTAAAATTTGAACTACATTTTTTATTTTAATTGTATTAAAAAAAATTAAAAAATTGACGAATCTTAATAGCTTTGACTCATTTGACAGCCTTGCCAACCAGTAGGCGGTGTAACGGGAAAATAGCTTTAACTGCTATGAGGCTTCGACTGAAAAAAGAAAAAAGAAAAAAGAAAAAGATTGGCTACGAATAGTGGCGGATGTACATTAGAATTAGCAGGGACTGAAAAAATCTTTAAAATTTATGTATTTTGCAAAAAAAAAAATTAAATATCTATGTTGATATGGAAAAAAATGATCGATTTAATTAATAAGTACCGACATAACCATGTGATGAGGATGAAGTTAGCAACAACTTATGAGGACATTCCCGACCTCGATAACCTATAAACTGACCTCTGACATTTTTAGGGAGACTCAGGCCAGGCCGATAAGGATCCCACCAAATCTGAAACAATTAAATATCTATGTTGATATGGGAAAAATGACCAATCTAATTAATAAGTACCGACATAACCACGTGATGAGGATGAGGCCAGCAACAACTTATGAGGATGGACATTCCCAGCCTCGAGAACTTAGAAACTGACCTCTAACCTTTTTATGGAGACCTAGGTCTGGCCGACAAGAATCCCACCAAATCCGAAACAATGTCGCTAAGAAATGTATACATATAAGGTTTAACAGCATCCCTAAGGTAAGTAGGTAACTAGTATCTTATACATAAACACTTTTTAAGAGCTATTTGACTATCCATCACGATCAAATACTAACATGATTATTGAAGTACTCACGTGAAACTAACTCGCAGTTTGTTCTTCGTGAGCAGGACAACAAGGACGTCGGGAAACGTCTGAGCCCAACTAAATCCAATTTTATACCTAACATATGTAATTTTAGTTTAAAAAATTAATTAATCCCTACTAAAAAAAAAATTATATCCATATAATTAAAAATTAGGATAAAAGTCAATTTAGTCCTTGAGATTTAACATAAAGACTAAATAGATTCTTATAAAGTCAATTTTTTTAAAAATATAGAGACATATTTGATTTTTATGTTAAATCTTAAAAACTAAATTAAATTTGTTCCTTAAAAATTATGTATTTTAATTTTTATTAAAAATATTTTTAAAATTCGTCTATCATTATTGTTTTTTGGTGATGGGTGATTGGTTCAGGCGCTTGTCGTGTATCTTGAAAGGTTGAGATTGGCAATTGATGAAACGGACAAGAAGGAGGTCTTCCTTGAAGCTTCGGTGTCGTGCTGGGTTAGTAATTGAGAAAATTCATCATTATGACTGAGACAAGCAAAGTCCTATCAATTGCCAGCAAAAAATGGCCAGTCCTATCAATCCCCCCAACAATCAACCTTACCTTGATTTAAAAATAATAATAATTAAAAAAAAAAAACTTAGCGAAAAAACCTCACCTCTCTAGATTGCTAACATAACTTTAACAGTGTGTTTGAATCGGGAAAAATGAGAGGAAGGGATATAGAGGTGATGAGTTTTATCCTTCTATACTCTTAGAATATGGTCTTTTTAATTTGGAGGGAGAGGAAAATATTATTTGCTATAATGACATTGTTGTCCCTTTTTTTTCTCATCAAATCATGACAGTTTAATATAAAATAAAAAAATAGTATAAAAGTCATTATACACATAAAATTTATCCTTCACTTCCATTTTCTTTCTAATCCAAACAAAAGATACTTATAATCCTTTATGATACTGTCTTTTATAAAATTTTCCAATCCAAACATGATTTGACCCTCTCCACTCATTTCTTTTATAATACTCTCCCTTCCTCTCTTTTATTAAACTTCTTCCCCCTCAATCCAAACACACCCTAACAGTTTATCTATTTTTTTATTTTATGTAAAAAATCTGGACTATTTTTTTTACATTTAAAGATTTCTTATTTTAATTTTACTTTAATAACTTTTTTATATTTAATTAATCTCTTATTTCAATTTCACCACAACTAGAGGCGGAGACAGAAATTTAGTATTGGGGGAGCTGGTTTTTTTTTTTTTTTTTTTGTACAGTACTTTTTTACAAAAAATAATATACAACTATAGTGACTTGAACTCACGCCATCAATATGAATGTATTTATGACTAACTGTCACAACTAACTCTACATTTTTTAAGACTTATAACTTTTTTACTTTTAGTCACGTGGGCCAAATCTGATTTTTTTATAAAAAAATCCATTAAATCTTTTTCTTTTTTCTGAATGTGGGCTCCCTCTCTCCCTCCGCCCTTGACTACAAAACAGTTTTCATACATTTTTTTAGGGTAGATGGATTTAGGGATGAATGTAGGAAAATTTTTAGCATCTTCACATTAGGAGATACTGAAATTTGCACGTAGAAATTTTTACATGCGGGGATGAATGTAAAGAAGTTGTTGAAAACCAACATTTCTAATTACTTCCTCATATGTGGGGTAAAAAGGAGGATAGAAAATGGGTTAGAGAGGAAAAAAATCTTCACTCCATTTAACGGACGTCAGTCTATAAATTGTGAGAGGAGCTCACATCATATGAGAGGGAGCACGATTTTTCAGACAGATTTAAGAGTTTTTCCTACGTGCAATTAATTATTAGCTGATTTGATTAACTATATTTCTTCTTAACTTTCACCTATTTTGTATTAGGATCTCTTCTTAAGTGAGATTGGCTAAATGTTCACCTTATCAATACAAAGACCCTTGCATGACAAAAAAAAAAAAAAAGATAGGGTAATTTATCGAAGATAATAAAGTAACTATAATAAATTAACATGATATCATAATCTAAGTTACTTGAAAGTCTTAAGCTCAAGACTCATCACTATCCATTAAAAATATTTACATGTAAGGCTAAAATTTGAATCCCATTGGTATTTGGAGACATGTTAAAAATAATAAATAAATATAATAAACTCTTCTCTAATATTATAATTTTTTTTTTAGATAAGATGATAATTTAATATGATAAACTATGATCACTTTGTATGGTGTTATAACCAAGGGTGGATATACAAGTGTAATAATAGAAATTACAGTTCACATTGATCCTAACGTAACAAGACTACTTAAAATAAAATCAAAACTCGTTGGGATTTGACGACTTTGAAGTTATCGAATGAATTGTGGAGTATATACTAAAAAATATTTTAAATCTGCCTCTTATTCTGGCAACAGAATAAATTTTCACTTTGAAATTTCTTTTTCATTATTACTTCTAGGAATCGACTTTGGAATTGATACTGATGTATGACCAGCCTATGGTAATCTATGTAGCCAATAAGCATGAAAAATGTTTTATGTTTAAGGTCGGGTTTGTCGTTCATGGTAATGAGTTGTAATCAATTCGAAGACAAATCTGCCTTGAAGGTTTGGTCAATCGGTTTATTTTCAGTTTTCAGTTATTTTCAGCGATTGTGCCATACTCCTTTTGCGTGTATTTTACTAAATGTCAAACATTCGGAACTATATGTTAAGAGTAAAATGCATTATATATTTTTTTAATTTTATAAAGTTATATAATAAATTTTGTGTTTTAAAAAGTTACGTTATAAACCCTGCATATAATTTCCCGTCGTCTATTTTTTTTGTTAATTTTAACGTGAACGTAATACACACGCTTTAAATACAAATATAACATTTATCAAGCTGTAAAATATATGAAGAAGGACGAAAATACCCTTTTTAATATCAGTTGCTAATTGCCCCTTGTGTTTTTAATAAAGTTGTAAATTACCCCTTGTATTTTTGATAAGATTTCTAATCGTCCCTATGTTTTATAAAGTTGTAAATTTTCCCTTCAAAAATAAAAAAATTAAAAATTAAAAATCCTAGAGAGATAAACTTTTTCCAAGTGATTTTCTTTCGATTTGAAGTTGATTTTGCACTGATTTAAAGGTTTAATCTGCTTGTAAAAGAATGTGATTCTAAGTGAAAGTACGATTATTGCTAATTGCAGTATGACTTTGGATTAATTCTGATTTCTTAATTTTTTTGGCCTATTTTTTTTGTTCTATTTCAAAGTACATAGCAATATCTGTTTTTCTTATGCATAAGCTTGTAGTTGATGAACGTTTTGATTGTGGACATCAATGCTCTGTTGTAGATCTCTTCACAAGCCTTGAACTTCAAGCATAAGATTTACATTTTTTATGATGGACATCAATGTACTGTTATATAAGCTTTACATTTTTATTATTATTTTAATTAAATGATATTTATTAGTTTAAGGTTGTAGATCTCCTCACGAGGTAGACTAACACATGGTTCTGATATTGCAAAATGGAGAATGTTGTAAGTACCTCACTCTAATATTAAAAAAGTGATAAATACCCCATTCTGATATAAAAAAGTTACAAATACCCCCTTTGACCGATTTATCTTTAAATGAGGATAATTTTATCTTTTTACAAGGCTAATTAACAGAGTTAAATGGAATTTGAGTTTGGGGCATGTATGTAATGTTTTTCATAACACATGGTTTATAATGCGATTTTTTAAAATACAAGATCTATGATATAACTTTGTGAAAACACAAGGGGGTATGATGCATTTTACTCATATGTTAATAATGCAAAGAAAATGTAATAATTTTTATTTTTGAATATAATAAAAGTCGAAATCCTAATTCGAACTCAAAATCTCTTACAAAAAGTCACAATCGGACTATTTTACCCAATTATTGAGTTCAAAAAGTATTTTTCTTATATAAGTAATGTAGTTCGTCTATTAATTATCCTAACTTAATGGGCTCTATTTAATGAAATAAGACTTGATTTGATTTAATTTGGCTAATTATTCTAACCTGTTAGTAGCTTTGTACATGGATAAAATCAAACAATGTAATAAATAAATATATAACAAAATAATTAATTCATGCCAACCATGACTCCATAATCCGAATTAAGTTTTCTACTGCTTTCTTTGGGTTTAATTTATTTTCACCTCACGTATTACTAATAAGACGTTGTGATAAGTTTCTGCGCCGAAGGCAAGCCCGTAGAGGTTGGGCCAACCAGCTGCTTGATCCGCAGGCCTGACTGTATTTTTAACTTTATGATGGTATTGAGACAGTTCACTGTCTTTGATACGCGAAGACACTTACAGGGACTGATTTTTCATCTAACATTCAATCGTTCGACCTTTATATATGGGCTTCATATTTGTGGTGTGGGGGCCCAACTTTTATGTCACGTGTTGAA
Organism: Ehretia macrophylla; assembly: GCA_037974665.1. Lineage (NCBI taxonomy): Eukaryota > Viridiplantae > Streptophyta > Magnoliopsida > Boraginales > Ehretiaceae > Ehretia > Ehretia macrophylla. Next base: position 68,142,621 of record CM075767.1, read on the forward strand.
TGATCGAATGTCGTAGTTTGATGAGTTTAATACTATGGTTAGTAAGTTCTGAAATTCTCTTTCCTTTTCCCTTTAGCTCAAAATTTAATGAAAGAAAAATTAACATCGTCCTATTAAAAAAGAATGTGTCCTCTAGATAACTTTTTTTTTTTTTTGTCAAAAAAAAGGTAACTTGACTCTCTGCAAATACTACAAATTATCTTCTAAAACAAACGTGAAAGTCTTGGATAAAGAAAATAGTGACACGAAAATTATGTGAAGTTTCACAAGCCAAACATCCGATTACCTTATACACCTTGTCCTAACACATCCCTCAATTGTCAAATAGCAATGTATCACATTGATGATTCCTTACTAGTTAAGGGATCATTCCCTAAGGGCAGCCTCGTGATGATGTTCAATGCATCATAATCTGAATACTTTTGGACTTGTAATCATTTTAAAGTTATTAAACCCCATTGAAGCTCTCGTACCTTTTCTTTCCTTGCAGAAATCAACCAACGATCCAAAAACACACACACTTACTCCCCAACACACTTGAAACACTAATTAATAACCTAAGTTAAGTACCAACACATTCTTTTTTTGGTCAAAGTACCAACACATTTGGCAGAACCAATCCATGTATCATCAAAATTGATTATAAATAAAGCTCTATATGAAGATAACTTCAAAGGCGCAACTTTTTACTTAAAAGAATGATTTTTATTTAGCCACTGGAACTATAGGGTAAATGTCAAAGATACACCAAAACTTGGAAACTAACTATTTTCTTCCTCAGTTTGAATGGTGTTAAAAAAGAAATAAGAGTCAACTTAAATGGAGAATTAAACGCATTTTAGAATTGATATGGGTAGGAACAAGCTGAGGTTTATTCCTGAGGTTACCCCTAGTTCGAGTTGAGCAACGAAGATGTACCTCATCAAGTCTTATTGCCGAGTAGATGCATCATGGTCTGAGCTGATTCTAAGTACAGTTACCACATCCCGAGCTCATTGTGCCCTAATAATACTTCCCGAGCTCATCATGCTCAGATAAGGATTATACCATTGTACTATCACAACAAGATCTAACAGAATCCCACGAAATTAGAAAGAATGTCCTTAATAAGGTATAAATAGTCTATTTCCTTATCAGAAGAAGGTAATTGATATTTATTTATTTCATTATCTTTATCATCTTTTTCCACAAACAACCTATTAACTTGAGTATCGAAGTACTCACGTAGAATCAACTCACACCTCTTCCTTGGTTGCAAGACGTTGGAGCTATGTCGAAGACGTCAAACAGCTAGGGACCAGTTTTGTACCTTAACAAGAATTGATCCTTCTTGTTGTTTTAAACCTGAATTAATTACATATTCAATTAAAAGAAGAAAACGGAGTAGCTAAATGATTATTAATACAGTTGAAAGCCCTCGCACTTCTTCTTGATTGGTATTCTAATGAACCTCATGCTTTGGTTAACATTTCATATAATCATCTAAATCGTGGTGTTGGATTATTGGTATGCTATATTCTTTTCACTTTTATTAGTGAAATTTACTTGTTTCTGGAAAAAAATAAAATAAATAAGAGTTAACTTAGCTAACTATATAGAAAGACGATTTAGCTCTGATTATATTTTTGTTATTTCTCATCGTTCCATTATTTTTTAAAGAAATAATGCAGATATTGCCTCCCAAACAAAGTGCACATCGTTCAATTCATCGCCAAGCGGAAGATGCAATTTCTATGGTTCAGATTAAAATGGAATAAAGAGTATGCTCTACTCCTCTTTAGAACCTATACACTATGTATGGATCACTTCTTTATAAAGAGTTTTTTATTTTTTTTTATTTTAAAGGGAAGAGATTAAAAAATCGTTCCTTTGTTCATAATCATTTTGGGATAAGAGAAAAGTAAATAGAGGGTTTGAGAAATTCTTTCACAACCTTTAATAGAGAGGATTTTGCAATCCTTGAATTTGGATTTATGAAAGAAAATTAATGAGTAAGAGGTTTTAATTGTCTATAGCAACTTTTATATTATTTCAGATATACTCTAAACATAACAATGGATATGATAAAGGCATTCAACTAACTTTTCATTTAAATTTATCTTTTTCTTTCCTTATCTATTCCAAATAAAAAATCAGAAGATTAATTTCTTTTCTTTCCATTTTCTTTTACAATTCAAACAAGAAAATCTTTTTTTTCTTTATAATTTTTTTTTGTCTATCTTACCTTCCTTTCCTTTTCCGAATCCGAGTATAGTGATAAAGACTTCCCTAATTAAAAGAGGACATTAAGATATATAGAATAGAGATCCCAAACCCAAGTCAAAGTGAAAACCTTGTTAGTTCAAAGCCTTTGACTAACGATCACAATTCACAAGAATTAAACTCTCTTTGCACCATCATATGCATATGCTCAAAGAGCCATGATACAAAAACCCATGCCAATCAATCATGTTAGTTCAACCAACAAAAGCCTTTTGCTTCCATTGCCACTAGTCCCATGCCTTGGATCATTGAAGTTCATATTTACAAGATCAGTGACGGACTCAAGCACTTAAATTTAAAATTTATATAGTAAAAGTAGTTAGAGTGTACACTTATATAACGAAAAATATTTAATATAATAAATTTTTTATAAAAAAACCCAAAAAAAAAAAATATATATATATATATTTTTCCAAGTTAAACAAATGTACCTACACATTTTCAAGCCAAATTCGATCCGCCACTTTACAAGCTCACACAATCATTCCAACCCCATCTTTTGACCTCAAAAATCACCAACATAGTGGTCCCATTTGCACTCATCAATCCGCCTTAATTTGCTCACAAACTCAATAGCTAATTTAGGGCCCCTCCGTAAACAACTCCCCTCAATTTACTAGTCAAAAGCATAAAGCTTACCACTTCCCACTAACTAAAAGTACACAAAACCAATCACACATTCTTTTTTTTCCGATGAATTTATCTTAATCAAAATCATATAGAAGTCTTAAGTATTTAGATCATGTGGTGTAATAATATATTATTATGAATTCTTAATATCGTTTAAAGACTCGTTAATATTAGTCATGGACTAATTAAATTTTTTATTAATTACTATAAATCGTTATTTGACCATCCCACTAAATCCTTAACATAAAACCATCTTGTGCTTCTTTTTTTATTTTTTATTTTATGACGATAAACTCATCTTACATAAGACCAAATCAAACTCACCCTAAGCTATAATTCTCATAGTTCATCTACATTAGAATCCTCTCATAACTCATGTTTCATTCTAACTTTTTAACTTTTCATTCTAACCATCTTTTTGATTTTTAAATTATAAAAATAATCTTGACCATTTAATTAAAAAATATAATTTCACCCAGAAAATAGGTTTCCTTCCTATCTTATCACTTTTACTATCCTACCACATTAGACGTCTCTTACTTTAACTTCTCTTCTTTGCATCCTTACACGATCACAAACTTTGCCTTAGCTCTGTTTTTTCTTTTTTTCCTTTTTCCCAATAAAAAGGTCAGTTAAGAAGAAAGCATATTTTCCCAGCAAAAAAAAAAAGAAGAAGAAAGCATATTTTAAATATGAAAAAAGTCTATTGGATTTTGATAAGAATTTCAAATATAAAAAAATAGACATTTGATTTTGATAAACAAATTTAAATATTATAAAGACTCATTTGATTTTGATGAAAGTTTCAAATACTAAAAAGACCCATTTGATTTTGATGAAAATTTCAAATAAAAAAAAGACCCATTTGAGTTGTCATATGTTATAAATTATGTTGTTTCTGTTATACTTCTTTGCATCTTCATGCAATTTCATGTGGGTTTTATTTGAAATTTGGTTTCGTTAGACTTTAGTTTCAAATGAGAGATAACTTTTTTTATTATTTTGGGTTTAATTATGTTTTTTAATTGAATGGTCAAGATTATTTTAAAATTTAAGATAAAATGAACAATTATGATAAAAAATTAAGAAATTAGAATGAAATATAAATTAGCAGATGATGTTTTAAATTAATCATAGACTAAAAGATATTTATGATAAAAAAAAATAAATTTAAACTTAAAATTTTTATCTATAACAAATTATTATATTATTATTTCACCATCTTGTGCTTCACACGCCCAAAAGTCTAATCCCATCTTTTCATGACTCTCTCATATCTTATAATAATACCATACATACTAAATGAACCTTTAACATAAAATCTTAACATTGTACTTTATGAAACAACACTAAATAAATCTTCACTCAAAGCTTCTTGTCTCACCCCCAACACCTCCAACGTGACTCTTTTAAATTCTTTTAACCTTTTTTTCACTTTTTCTCTATCCTCCCCTATATATACACACACATACATATATTCTTCTCACTATACTATTTTACTCTTTATCATCTTTTGCTCTCAACTATGGCAAAGCTTGGCTTAACATTAATAATTTTCTTTACAACCTTTGCCATTTCTTCAGTTTTCTCAAGAACGCTTCCATCAACCTCAAAAACAACGTTGTTAGATGTTTCATATGAAACGCAAAAAGCTCAAAACGTTTTCTCTTCAAAATCTGAAGCCATTGAAGCGTTAAAACAAGAAGAAAAAAGCAACCCTTTTGCACATTCTTCATCTTCGCTTACTATCCAGCTACATTCTCGCCTGGCCGTAACTGGAGCTGCTTCACACAAAGATTACAAGTCACTTGTACTGAGTCGAATCGGTCGTGACTCGGTCCGAGTTAAATCGCTTAGGACTCGGTTAGATCTGGTGCTCAGTGGGGTTGAGAAGGCGGATATGGAACCGTTGGAGGAAAGTGTCTCGGCCCGTTATGAGCCAACTCGGTCTGACTCGTACGAGTTGGAGGCTGAGGGGTTTGAGACCCCAGTGGTGTCTGGGATGAGTCAAGGAAGCGGTGAGTACTTTTCCCGAGTTGGAATCGGTCACCCACCGAGTCAAGCTTACATGGTACTCGACACGGGTAGTGATGTGAACTGGGTACAATGCGCACCCTGCGCCGATTGTTACCAGCAAGCCGATCCCATTTTCGAGCCGTCGGCTTCTTCTACTTATGAGCCGCTGACGTGTAAGACTCAACAATGCAAGTCCCTTGACGTGTCAGCTTGCAGAAACGACACGTGTTTGTACCAAGTCTCGTACGGAGATGGGTCCTACAGTGTCGGTGAGCTTGTAACGGAAACTATCACTTTCGGCGGCTCGGCTACGCTCGATAACATAGCCATCGGCTGTGGACATGAAAATCAAGGCTTGTTCACTGGAGCTGCCGGCTTATTCGGCTTAGGCGGCGGCTCATTATCTTTTCCATCTCAAATCAATGCGACGTCGTTTTCGTACTGCTTCGTCGACCGTGACACTACCTTTTCCTCAACGTTAGAGTTTAATTCCGTTACGCCTCCTGACGCCGTCACCGCGCCGTTACTTCGTAACCCCAAGATGACGACTTATATCTACGTTGACTTAACGGGGATGAGCGTAGGAGGAGAAATGGTGTCAATCCCGCCGTCAACTTTCCAGTTAAAAGATAACGGTGACGGAGGAGTAATCGTTGATTCAGGAACGGCAGTAACGAGGTTACAAACGGAGGCGTATAACGCGCTGCGCGATGCGTTTGTGAAGGGGACAAAAGACTTGCCGTCAACTAACGGCGTCGCCATATTCGACACGTGCTTTAATTTATTTTCGAGAAAAAGCGTGGAGGTCCCAACGGTGTCGTTTCATTTTTCGGATGGTAAAGAATGGTCTTTACCGGCTAAGAATTACCTGGTACCGATGGATACGACCGGAACGTTTTGTTTTGCGTTTGCTCCGACGTCGTCTGATTTGGGAATTATTGGGAACGTGCAACAGCAGGGGACACGTGTCAGTTTCGACCTTGCTAATTCCCTAATTGGGTTTTCAAGAAATAAATGCTAGATTAGTAAAATAATTTTCGGATTTTATTATTTTTATGGCTTTATCGAATTCGAATTTATTTTTATTTTTTTAGGTTTTCTGAGTGCAAATCTTGAATTGTGAGAATTGAGCGATGTGAGGATATTTGTTTAGTGGGAAGTGTGTAGGCTGAAAATGTTACCGTTGCCTTCTAGAAGGAAAAAAAAGAAAAGAAAAATTACTATTAAGAGCTGATAATCTTTTTGGCAATATGAACTTGGAGGATGAATTTGTTCAGTAACATTATAATAATTTCATTTGTAATATTATAATATTACAAAATGATTTTTATTGTATGAATGTGATACATGTTCTATGAATTCTCCTGCAAGAAAAAGAAAAAAAAAATTGTCCTGCGAATTGATATTTTTGAATGATAAAGTTTTACATTATTATAAGTAAATTCTAGTAAATTATTAATATCATTTGATTATATCTGCATTATTAATTACTATCATCGAATTGTGTTCGAAATGCTTTAATTCACGTGTGTTAGGATGTTTGGCTCTTTTCTCCAGGTTATTTTCTTGAGAGGGGTGAGCTAGTGGAAAGTGGAAACACACACATGCATTTTTTTATGGCATTTTTTCGCTATCAAGCATTTTTTTATTGGCATTTTCCATAACATCCGTATACGTGTGTCAATATTCATTTGGAAAAATTGCATAAATAGTTTTTATTATTTTTTAAAAATTTTAAATTCATTTTTATTATTTAAAATTAATCAATTTAATTTTATTATTTTTAAAAAATATTAAATCTATTCATATTGTTTAAAATTAGTCAGTTTAGTTCTTATTATTTTTTTTAAAAATTCAACGTAATTTTTATTATTTTTAAAAAAAAATTAATTTAGTCAATTTAGGAAGAAATTAAATAAATTTTTTTAAGAAATAATAGGGATTAAATTGATTAATTTTGAATAATAGATATGAATTTAAAATTTTTAAAAAATAATAAAGATAAAATTAATTAATTTTGAATAATATAGATGAATTTAAAATTTTAAGGAAACAACAAGAGCCATGTGTGTACAATATTCATTTTTTTTTTCTCGAATACAAGCAGAGATACCGAAAACGACCCCTAACGGTTAGATAAATTGATTAAATAGAAATTTGGTTTAAAATTTTAAATTTGATATTGACGAGATATATTTCCTTACCTCGACTAAGGAAGATCGTTCTCTTGTTTATCCCAGGATTTTAGCCAAGTGGATCCTGAGCGAGTCCGGCTGCCCGTTCTCATATTATCATGACCTATCCTAGGTCTTTCATTATCTTTAAGTACTGACAAAATATACTATGATCCTTAGTAAAATGTAAAAAAAAAATTTGAGAGAGAAACGCAATAATTGGGAGACCTCTGGGAATGTATTCCTCTTTAAACTGAGTAGTCAGGACCTTGGGAGAAAATCCTAACACCTACAAAAATTGGAGGATTATTCTCTAAAATAATATAAACACCTCATTTATCCACCGTAATAGATAATTTGCATCCTTTATTTATACTTTTAAGGGTGAAGTGCACATGACTCCTGTACTTTTGTAAAATTACATAATACCTCTTGTAATTTTAAAAGTACACAATACTCCTTTGTTGTTTCTGAAACTAAGCACAATAATCTCATATCATTTTAAAATACACGGTAACCCCCTGTAATTTCTGAAACTAAGCGCAATAGCCCCCCTTTGTCAAAAAATCTGTTTATTTTAATGAAAAATTTGATGCACGAGCGTCAAATGTAATTATTCAAGATTTTTTTGCTTAAATTATTAATACTTTAGACAAAACTACCCTTATACGACATATATTTTTTTCTTTAGGGTTGGAAAAAGTGGATATTTTTGTCCAAAATATTAATAATTTAAAGAAAAAAAGCCCATTTGACGAGCGTGCATCATACTATCTGTTAAAATAGATAGATTTTTTATGGAGGGGGCTGTTGTGCTTATTTTCAGAAACCACAGGGGAGTACCGTGTACTTTTAAAATCACATGGGGCTATTGTGTTTAGTTTCAGAAACCAAAGAGAGGTAACATGCACTTTTAAAATCATAGGGGGGTATTGTGCAACTTTACAAAATCACAGGAAGGTCCTGTTCATTTCACCTTTCTTTTAAATTAATATTATTTTAACTCGAGTTGAACAATTACTGACTTAGGGGTCAAATCTATCTCTCGAAATTGGGTCCATGCTGTTCTTTTTGCAGGATTTCAACTCAAAAAGTTCTAAGGAAACAACTATCATGTTTTTATCTTGTTAGAACTTATGCTAAATTATTACAAATATTGTTTGATCCTTAATTGACTTAGTATATACTCAGAATGCACCGTCAAAATTTAAAAGGTAAATCTAATATAACCCTGCATAAACAAGTTCTTCCATATTAAAGAAAAAAATAACAAACGATGTTAATAGGATAGGAACAAGGTCGAGGTTTTTTTTTTTTTTTTAGAGGCAAAGTTAAACTGTCTAATAACTACACTGGGGTATATTTCCCATTGTCTATCCTTTTTAAGCCATTACTCGGCCCATCTTGGTATTTTACTCAGGGAGACCACAAATTCTAAAGTGATGGGCTTTTCTTTTATTTTGATGGTTGTGTTGTATACAGATAATATATATAGAGTAAGGTAATTTGGGCCAGAGCAATTGCGAAGATGCTTATAATTCCCCAATGGGGACTTTTGTGCTAAAATATGGCTGTTCTTTGTTAAAGACTAGAACCAAGGAGCAAGAAAACTAGAAACATGTTTACTTGGTGAAAGAAAATTAATGAAACATAGAGAATTTAGATTTGTGAGAGTCCTTGATTAAAAAGAAAGATATATCAGATTGCGATTTTTTTTTTTGAATGGCGTAATGGGCAACTATCTCTTGCAGTTTGGAGAGAACTCAACTGTTAGTTAGATGAGTAGATTGGGTCAGTTAGTATTGAATGAAAACCCAACTAGCGGAACTCGATTATCGGATTATCCAGCGAAACCCAACCACCAACTAGTAAATCTCCACACACAACGCCCACAAATACACTAGGTCAATTAAGAGCGGAACTCTAAAGCAATGAGGAGTGTTAAACCCGTAATTTCATAAGAATAATTTTACATTTTTACTGTTGAATCATGCAGACAACAGTGAATCCATGTTGTCATGAAAAAAAAAAATCACAAATATGTGGATTGATTAGCAAGGTGTTTAGCTTAGTTTTAGAAAAAGAAAATGATAAACAATAAAGCTATAAAGGTATAAAGGTTATGTAAATTTGTCGATTAAATTAGATAAATTCAAAGAAAAGAAAAGAAAATTTTTCTTCACGAAATAGTAGGGGTTTATAACTCTTAACCAAGCTTTTTTTGAGATTAACTACAACTTCTAAATTGCTTTACTAAACAACAATAGTGAGTTTATTGTCTCAAAAGTAGCTTACAACTTATGATGCCCGAAAACAGAAGCTTAGCCGAAGTTGGCTAAGAAAATGATGGCTGCTAGAAGCGACCTTATAAAAACATCCCGACTCTTCAAACATTTTTATTAATTCACAATTTCTGAAACTAAGATGAAGACGAATCTTAAGTCGAACACTAACAAAAATCTTTGCGTGCAACTGCTCCTTAGAGAGAAATGAGAACTTATTGTTTTATATTTGCTTAGATGTATATATAATGGTGTTCCCATACCTATATTTATTGAACATATATAGTTTTAGTTATCATATCCTAGCCATCTTTTATCCTTTTTTTTTTTCCAAAATATGCCATATCCTATATTCATGTCATATCTTGTAGTGTTTACATAAAATTTAGTTATCCAATCATGGTTTTCAGATTTGGAGAATTCAATATCTCCAACTACTATGCCTAAGGCTTGATCTGACTTTAATTGTATTAATTGATTATGACCATTATATATTTAAGTCAAAATTTATAATATGTAAAAATAGATTAACAAGCCGACAAAAAAATACATAAATAAATAAATAAATTGGCAACTTCTGCAAAACTTTGTTGAACGCGTTCTCTATCCTCTTGTTTCTAGAAAATAATTTTTCCAATTGTACTCGTTTTTCACGAAGAACCGAGGAAAAACAGAAGCACAAAATAAAGTGATTGGAAACAAACTGTGTATCAATATTTCTGCTTTGAACTGGTCTATGAATATACAACAAAAAAAAAAAGAAAAAAAAAAGACTGGTCTATGAGAAAGTTCCTTGATTATGATTAGCTAGAGAATTTGTCTCATTGAAAAGGTTTCTAGCTTTCCCAAAAACACTGAATTTGACACCTAAGAATCAGGCCCGGCAGAGTTGAATGCAATGATCAAATAGTAATATATTATAATTAGAAGTTTTAAATTCGAACTATAATTTTAGTCTCTATTGTTTAATATAAAAAAAATCTTATTTCGCTGCTAAACATTCGACTCCACCTGCCTTTATAACAACAATAACACGACATCAATATCACGTTCCAAGTCTAGAATCTCAAAATTGCAAGAGAAACTTATGACGTAAATTTAAAAAAAATTAATAACTATAGTCTCGAATTCATTAGTAAAAAATAATTAATCCAAGTTATTATTTAAACGTATAACACTTGCAAGCTACTTACTAATCATGTTTCCCATCGATATAGATATTACACCCAGAGTGCATCATAGCTACACCAGCCCACTTATTTATCAATATACGAGGAGTAATTCTTCAAACCGCATCTAAGACTAATAGTTAGCCCGAGTGATTTGAAAAAATTTCAATATAGGAGATAACTGCCACCAATTGGAAAGTAGAAGGGCAGGATTAATGGATTATTTAATCACAATGGATAAGATCGTTTCTAGGGTTAGTTAAAGTTGGTTGATAAAGGTATTAAGCAAACACAATGGTTGAGAAGATGCGTTAGCGTATCTTTGTGATTGTGAAAACGCAATATAGTGGTCGTTGCATGACAATATGATAATTAAGTTGTCAAAATCTTTTTTAGTAAGTAACCTACGTAATTATTTGTTTTTTTCCACTTGGTCTTTCTATAAGCATGTATTACGCATGGCAGGATACAATTATAACAAGAATATTTTGACGATTCGTTCAAGTACAATTTTTTTTTTTTGTTTGTTTTATTATGACAAGGAATTTATCATAACAAATCAATTGGATCTATTTTAAAATTATAAACTCTGTGATAAATTCGCGATCATGATCTATATCCATAAAAAAATAAATAATATTTAAGTGTGATCGATAAAAGAGTATTGATCAAATTTAAAATCTTAAGTTACAACGAGTTACAACTCGACAATTTCACTTCGTTCCAACACAATTTTAATACTAATAATCTACGACGATGAAATCAGTAACTTAATTAATTATTTGTCATGGAAGATGATCATCACTCAAACTAAGAGGAGATGAATCTTTTTGATGGAGGCGGCTGGAAAGTATCGCTTGTCTCTTATGGATATAATTATGTTGAGGCATATAACATGAAAGCATTGGCTAGCTATCTATTATTATCCGAAAAAGTAGTTGATAGGAAATTCTTAAGCACAAGTAGTTTGACAACGTTTGTATTTTCCATCATGTGTACATTTGAATACATTTGGAAAATTGCATAACACTTTTGTGTTTAAATCATTTTGTTTAAGAATTCACACGAATTTTTAATAATTAATGTCCATGCACTATTAAATTCTGCTTACATCATTTCATTGTGAATGCTTCGCTTTGCTCTTTGGCCCGCTAGCCGCTACTTCTGCTAGCAACCAACCTTTGATTCTCCTTAAGGCACCGTATTGAGTAGGGATTGGAATAGAAACTCTATTTTGGGGCTTCTGGGATCACAATATGTCACTATCCTACTCAAGGGTGAATTAAGGAGTGAGTTAAAGCTATATTTTTAAAAAAAATATTTGTATTTTTAAGATACTTTTAAACTAAAAGTTAAAATCAATTTAGCCCCCACTAAAGAAATTGTCCATATATAAGACTCTGTTTGACCTAACTTTTAGAAATTTAAAAGCGTTTCATGCGAGTTTAAAAGTTAAAATAACTTGTTTGACCCATTTTTGAAAATGTTTTTAGGTAAAAGTTGAAGTTGAAAAAAGTTAAAAACTGAGAAGCTCCAAATTGGAGCTTTTCGAAAAAGACTTTTGCGAAACTGTTTTACATAATGTGGGAAACTGTTTTTCTTTTACTTTTTCTCAAATATACCCCTCCATATTTTTAAAGTCTGATATTATTCTCAAAATTTTTAAAAGCTTTACGTTATCTAACACAGGCCAAACAGTCAACAACTTTTGTTCAACAGCACTTCTTGCAAAAGCTCTACAGCTCTAAAACTGAAATTTCACAACTATGCCTATTCTTGGGAGTTTTCTTCTTCTTATTTCTTCTTCCTTGACTTTTTCATTAAGGCTGAATTAAATAAACTAACAATAATAACACGAATTGAAGTCTTGTAAAAGAAATTTAAAAGACATAGAAATAGAAATCAATGACGACGTAAAATCTAATTAGTTTTACTATAATTTAGCGACTGCTCGAGGTAAGCCCGTCAACCTCACTTATTTTTCCTCTTTAAAAAGGAGATAATAAGCTCGTCAGCATTGAAACTTCCGCTTTTGGCAGTTGTTAGGCAAGTGAGTTTCAAATTCAAATCAATATCCCCTATCACAGATATTGTCTAACTCTTGACAAATGTGGAGCATACATTGAGGCATTCCGCTGCACCATGGGAGTGGATTATAGGTTAAGGTAAATTCAATATAGTTTTGCTTAAAATGAGATTCTCGTTATAAAATTTTAAAAAAAAAGAAGATTATGATGAAAGTATCATCTAAAGCAAATCATAATTAAGTGACTGTATATATATGTGTGTGTGTGTAATAAATATTTAAGCGTATTAAATAATTTTTTTTTTAATTCAAATGAGGTCTATGATTATATAATACATATATAACCAACAAGAATTGATCATATATTATCTCGCAAATCAATTAATAACTTTATTACCAAATCAAAACCTCAGTGACAGCGTATTAAATAATTTGAACATGCATAACATGAGTTTCCACGTTAGAAAAGGGACAAGCTCTATGATTTGGCAAACTTTGCAGGCAATGGCTAGCCATTTGTATCATGCTTCGGCGGCTGAGTATGCTATCCCCACCCGTAACTAAGAAGTCGCTATCTATGTGCTCCAAATGTGTGGAGAAAATGACCCACGAGGAAAGATACGCATTTAAAAAAAAAAAGGAAAGATATGCATGAAAGTAGACCAATATTAGGATCCCATCCCGCTGGTCCCTCCTGCGAGTTCCTCATTTTTTTTATTTTTTATTTTTATAACTTGCATAAGAAATGAGCAACTGAAAATCTAGAATTTTTATTGAGTAAAAGTTAAAATATAAAATTTAATAATTATATATTAATATTTTTGACTGGGACTAAATAATTTTTTTAGATATTTTTCAGACTAACAACATCTAATTAAAAATATACACATTTCCAAAAGTATTTTAGGACAGCCTCCACTCACATACGAATTTATCCGCCCTTGGAGAGGAGCCCGATCCATATTTATGAGAGAGAAATGTTAGATGTCGTTCTATTTTTATCACATTTTATGTGTATGCTCAGATAACACTCCAACTAATTAGTATACATGTAAAAAGCTATAAATGAATGATAAAAATAGACAAACAAAAAAAATATAATAAAAATAAGATGACATCTAATAATATTCTTTACAAAATAACACCGTACTTTGGTTCCACTTTCTTATTATTTCTATCACGTCTATAGTACAAATATTTGACCCAATGGATAGATTGTTACTTACTTTTGTTTCTTTATAAAGAGAGCAAGCTGAATGTCAATGTCAAACCAGTTGTTCTGCTATTCTCAAAGTCTTCCATTTACACCATAAATTTTCTTAAATTACATATTGGTCTAATTATATGACATCACGTGTATTGAGAGGTTAAAATTCGAAAAGAGAAAGTTATTTGATGATAACTTCATCTTCTGAGGATGCATGCCTTAATTCTCAAAAAAGAATTTTAGAAATAATTGATTATACTCAGTTATGATGTAGTTATTGACGATTGTCTTTACAGTTATCAAATATTCTAGGCTATAAATGCCTCGACCAACCAACAAAGAGAAAGACAACCATTTAACATACAATTGAAGACTTTAAATTTACTAGAAGTAGCTATCGAAAATAAAAATCTAACTTTCTTTCTCGAATCACTTATTTTCATCCTTAGTTTTTGAAAATTGCTGCTTCTTTTTTATTTAACCAAATCAAAATTCTTAAAATTCAAGATCAAGTCAGCCTAATGCATAACACAGACCTCTATGCCGAAGTTGACTTCAATATTCTCGAGACACACAATTTTTTTTAACACCGTTGATTACACTATAACACTATATATCTAACATAGATTTACTCAATTTACAAATACCGTATTGTATAATGAACATATGAAGCGCGTAGAGGAGGCCACACACGTAGAAATAGATTTATTCATAATATTATGATATTATGAGCGAGACTTAATTGGTGTAGATCGTCAATACAATTATGATGCAATAATGGAAACAATTCACAGTTGTCAGATCTTATGAGGAAAAAAATTCAAGATCCTCGAAAGTGGAGCCATCCGGGATAAACTCCATGGAGAAGGGAAGTTTTATTCAAACAAGAAAATAAATTCTTGGTCCTTAATTTAAGGGATTCGTCTATATCTTAGCCCTAAAAAATAGGACTTCGGTAAGTATAAATAAGACATGTCATTCCATTCACAGGTATCTTATTCTAGCCCATGCAGGCTCTCTCTCTCTTTTGCTCTTAAGCAATTTCCTCTCTTCTCTTAACCCCACAATTGAGTTGATCGTCACAGGTCCTTATTTTGTAGGTTAACCGTTGTTGGAGTAGCAAGCGAGGTCGACAAACCTATTCAGACCCATTGTTAGAATTTTATCTTAATAGATTGGCGCCGTCTGTGGGAACGAGTTAATTATCCCACTCAGATCCCATCATGATGAAACTAGAAGCCGTAACCAGGCCAAGGAGACCTCGGCCCCAAAAGACATATACATAGAGGTTCTTAAGGAACATATCTCGTTCCCATCTACCATGCAAGCGCTACTCGTGCCTCAGGTCAGGAAATACCTACAATTAACAGCGGTAGCTCAGCCAATGTGTGGACATTGGTGCCGCATTCGTCAGATGAGAGGAAAAATCTCAACCTCAGTAAAGGTCTCCCAACCGTAACAAATTGGGTGATCAAGCAAGCCCAACCTCAACAATTTGGGTGATCAAATAAGTCAAACTTCAGTAAAGCTCTCCCAATGTCAACAAATTGGGTTATCAAGTAAGCCCAACTTCAGTAGAACTTTCATAACCTTAGAAGAGCTCTCCCGACCTCAACAAATTGGGTGATCAAGTCGGCCCAACCTCAATAACTTGGGTGATCAAGTCAGCCCAACCTCATAGAAAGTCCCTTGACCAAGAGGAGAAACATGTTCACACTACCCTACCAAGGACCTATATGTATTTCGTAGGCTCAATTTGGGAACAACGATTAGGTGAGTACCATTGAATCAC
Organism: Ehretia macrophylla; assembly: GCA_037974665.1. NCBI lineage: Eukaryota > Viridiplantae > Streptophyta > Magnoliopsida > Boraginales > Ehretiaceae > Ehretia > Ehretia macrophylla. Next base: position 68,158,179 of record CM075767.1, read on the forward strand.
TTCAGAACTATTGTCTCTATTTACTACTAGATGAGGGAATTTCTTATCTCCCGAGGTAATGTTGCACTGAGGCAATCAACCAGCTTCCCAAGAAGGTTCTATGATTTTTCTCAAGTCGAAGACCCCTGTGACATGACAATTGGATCTTCCCGAAGAGAAGAAGGGCACAAAGAAATATAGTCCACCTGAGAAGTTGGACAAGATCACTTGAAAGAAACCAGAAGGCCAAGGTCAGTACAGAACTACCTCTTAAACCTTTGAGAAAGTACCAATAATTTTTTATTAAATAATAAGGATATCTCTGCATGGTCTGCTACTAACATGATATGGATTGACCCGAGTATCATGGTCCACAATCCAAATGAACCAAGTCATCAACCTATCCGGTAAAAGTGCTGACCTAAGGGTTATGAGCACCCGACTAGGTCAGGAGAGTCATTTAAGGTCATGAGTACCTAACCAGGCCATGAGAGACACTTATGGTCACGAGCATCCGACGACCCCATTAGAGCCAATTGAAAAGTCACCAGAGCCCAAGGTCATTAGAGCTAATCGAAGGGTTATCAGAGCCTAAGGCCATTAGAGCCAATCAAAAGGTCGTTAGAGCCTGAGGCCACTAGAACCAACGCACAAGACATCTGAACCCAAGGCCATTAGAGCCAAATATAGGATCATTAGAGTTCGGGGCCATTAGAGCCAATACACCGGTCATTTGAGCCCAAGGATATTAGAGTCAATCATAGGGTCATTAAAGCCTGAGGCTATTACAGCCAACACACAAGGCATCCGGGCCCAAGGCCATTAGAGCCAATCAAAGGGACATCAGAGCCCAAGGCCATTAATGCCAATCGATGGGTCATCAGAGCGTAAGGCCATCAGAGTCAATCATAGAGTCATTAGATCTAGAGGCCATTAGAGCCAACGCATAGAACATCCGAACCAAGGGCCACTAGATCCAATCAAAGGGTCATTAGAGCTCAGGGCCATTAGAGCCAATACATGGGTCGTCCAAGCCCAAGGTCATTAGATTCAATCAAAGGGTCATCAGAGCTTGAGGCAGTTAGAACTAACACAATCATCTGAGCCCGAGGCCATAGGTGCCTACCTAAAAGTTCTTAAACCTAAGGCCATGAGTGCCTACCTAAGGGCTCTCAAACCTAAGGCCATGAGTGTCAATTAAAAAGGCTCTTAAGCCAAAGGCCATGAGTGTGACCTACAAGATTCCCGAACTTGAGGTCTCAAACACCTGTTAGTCCAAATGTTAAAGCCTATAGGATAAGTTGAACTCAAGGCAAAATGAAGTCACACTTAGCAAAAATCGGCTAAGGCAAACACTTAAGGAAATCATCAAAAGCAAGATACTTAAAGCCCGATGTCATTGGATCACGGGGCCACTAAAGCCCTAGGCTATCCAAGTTAGGGATACTAAAACTCGAGAATGTTAACGCCGATTTAAGGGTCATCAAGACTCAATCAACTAAAATCCTCGCCCCCGAGGTCATCAAAACTTTAAAAAAAAGTGGCCCGACCTAGAAGGGGCCCCAACATCACCTGAGTATGGTTTGTTACTGTTTCACTCCCAAAGTTGACTCGAGCCGAACTAGGTGGAACCCAAACACGGTCCACATGAAATATGATTACGTGCGAACAAGATATATATGTATATATATGTAAGACAAATATATTTAAGAGGGGGGTGACTTAAGTATTTAACTAATGACTACCAATTAAAAATTTTAATAAGACCAATTTATAATCTTTCAAGCAAATTATCAAACATGTAGAAGGCACAAAAATAAAAGAAAGGAAATAAAAGGGATAGTAGACGAACACAATGATTTATGGTGGTTCGCTAATCTACATCCACCACCTAAGGTTGTCTCCCCTTAGGATTTCCACTAGGTTCACTAATAGTGTCTCTTCACAAGTTGGTGAAGCACAAACCAACAATACATGTTTCTCTTGAGTCCACAAGAGTAGTACAATTCTCTTCACTTCCTTGAATCTACAAAGAAGATTTAAAGCACTCCCTATACAATGATTCTCTCAAAGCTATACTAGTGTTTATCTTACAATAAGAGTAAATAATGATGAGTACAATAAACTCTTTTCAAGAGTAGATGGATACAATTTAATGTTCTTGAGTGCTTAATTGATTTGTAAGTTAAAGCTCAATAAATGATCAAGCACATGTGTTTTGAAAATATGAAAGCTATAGAGCAATTGCTTGATGTTAGAAGAGGTGTCTTGAGCATTGAAGATGTTTGAATATATGTAAAAAATGGTTTCCAATGGTAAAATTTTCAAACATATGATCCAGCCGGTAGAGGGAGTTGGTTGAGTCCCTCGTCTGACTACCCCTAGAGGAATCGGTCGAGTTGACTCGACTGACTTGTCCCTGCATTCCATAAATGAGTCGGTTGAGGGATCCTTGACCGACTAATTCGTCCGACTCAAATGGATTTGCTATAGGCAAATGGAGAGACAAGTTTAAAAAGCGTTTTTGCAAAGTATAAAATATATTAAGATAAAAACGCAACATGTCAAATGCTCAAAACACATTCTAGAACAATGTTTTTAAAATCAAAGCTTCGTCAAGAAATCTTTTAGAAAGGTTTTCAAAAACAAGTTTTAAAGAGGGTTTGTTTGAGCTTTACCGAGCATATCAAACTCACTCGACATATTATTTACCGGTACCCCTTATGACGTCACGTCTCCTCTTATAACTCCCTTTTCTTTCTTCGAATCTTCAAGTCTTGATTCTTGAAATAAGGTCTTCACATTTTTAGCTTTTCAAGATTTCATTTCTTCTTTTGGAAAGATCTTAGCATTTCAATCTTGATTGCATTGATAAGCTTATGTTAGCCATTTCTTCAAGCATGATAATTTCCAATTTAAGACTAACCTCAAACATGTGTTACTTAAAAAATCATGATTAGTCATTAGATCATCATTAGCTTAAGATTTAGTCATTATCAAACTATGATATTAAAACCCTAAGGCTAACAATATATATATATATATGAGAAAATGAAAAAGTAAGGTTCATGGAAAAAATTCAGAAATGGAAGAAATCATAAATGAAAAAATGAAAAAGTAAACCCTTATAGAAAGATCTTTGGCCAAAAAAATGAGTTTGGAAAGACGTCATTGATGTGATGTACCAACCTCAAAAGTGAAGAAATATTTCTTTGGTCCATGTGGCAGTCCGTCGGGAATTGTCAGAGTAATGTGACAGTTAAATAATCATTCAGGGATATTAGCAATTAAGCAATTTCCCAATCTTCTACGAAGCTCGAGAAGCAATTGATGAGAAAAAATATTCAAGGTCCTCGAAGGTGGAACCATTCAAGATAAACTCCATGGAGAAAAGAAGTGCTATGCAAACAAAAAACCAAATCCTTGGTCCTTAATTCAAGGGCTTTGTCTATATCTTAGCCCTATAAAATCGGACTTCGGTAAGTATAAATAAGGTATGTCATTCTACTCATAGGTATTTCATTCTAGCCCATGCAGACTCTCTCTCTGTTGCTCTTAAGCAATTTCCTCCCTTCTCTTGACCTTATAACTGACTTGATCCTTGGAGGGGTCCTCTAGACATACCCTAAAGGTCCTTGTTTTGTTTTTTCTGAAGTGTGGGGCAAACTCTATTTTTCTCCCTATCGGTCGAGCATCTTCAAACCTCTACTTCTACTTTTAACTAAAGGCGAATAGCCGGCATTGCAAGCAAATAGAGAGCTCCCGCCTGTTTGAGCCCTTGCGAGCCAGAAAACGTATCGGTTGTTTGAGTCACGAAAGGACCACTTGCAATAATTATATTATTTATAATAAATAATAGATATATAATATTATATATTATAAACAATAATAAGAAAAATAGAAAATGACTTTTCCAGTATCAATGATCAGTACTAGTGAATAGGATAAAATGAAAAAAGAAACTTCATTCACTATCTAAAAATAAGAAAATCTATCATATCTCTTCATTGTGTATGAAATTTATTGTTTCCATTGGTGCAAATACAATCACCTCAATTTAAGATGAGAGGCAATTCTCCATTGGTAGCAAATGGTTATCCATTAAGCGGAGGAAATCGTATTTAAAAAACATAAAGATTAGATCCCTACTCTGGCAAGAACGGACTAAGAAGGTCAGTTACCCAGCTAACTTTCATAATTAAATATTAACCATTGTTGGAACAGTAAGAGAGGTTGACGAGTCCATTCAGGCCTATTGTCAGAATTTTACCTTAACAGATCCCTCTTATAAAACTATAATAAAATGAATAAGATCCAAAGGGTTTAAATTATTAAAATAATTGTAATAAAATAATCTGTAACTCACAATTATTAAATTTTAGTTATAACGTTATAATATAATGATGAAGCATTAGTTTTGTTAAGGTATAAATTTGGTGTGGCTAGATTTAGGAAGGTTGACTTGTGTTGACCTCCTTTAGCCTGCAAAAAATAGAAATGGAGCTGTAGGGGGAATGCCCTGCATTAGTACTCTAAAACTTAAGTTAGTTGGGTGCTAGAAGAAGAAAAATGTAAATAATTTCAAAAGATGAATTAGTTACCTCCCTTGAAGAGTGCATGGACGTGTTTTATACTTTTTGGATGAAAAAAAATTCGTCACATTCTGACACCTTTAGATTTTGTCGGGTGAACTGACACTCGATTATAATTTGAAATGTTATTGAAAGATTGAATTTGAAATATAATTAGGAGATTGAATTTGAAATGTTATTGGGAGGTTGGTTTCTTTATGAAAGACCTGTCATGCGACGGATAGTGCTTTCAAGGGTACAAGAATTTTTTTAGTTGAGATCCACAATTTCATCCTCGTCAACTTCTTTTTTTTGGGGTCAAAAATGAATATCGGACACACCCTGTAGGATGTTCAATGGCTCGGCTCCCTTGCGAATATTCCCGATGCTATAATGTAAGAAGCACGAAAAGTCGGTAGGAGAACAGCATTGTACTTTTTGTCCAAAATAAATAAATAAAGCACTGTACTTGGATAATTATACACCCCATTGGCAGACAACGAAAGGTTGGCAAGTACCTGGCATATATCCAAAAGACAAAACAAAAAACAAAATTACTAATTATATAATAAAGTAATTAAATAATAATTTATTATAATTAAAATTTTATATATAAATATTATATGACTTAATTAAGGTGAAGTGTATAACGATGAGTACATTTATACCAAAAAATTTATTTTTATATATGATAAGTTTTTGGTCATAAAAATAAAAAAAAATTATAATAATTTTCGTCCTTTCTCCCTCAGAGCGGTCCCAATCATAGCCGTTAAGTTTCAGTTTCTTTTCCTCCCATTTTCCCATTTCCTTCATTGTCAATTTTTCCAGCGATTACCACCTTCAAACGATTTTTTTTTTTTTTTTATTTTCATTCTCAACAATCAAATCAAAATCAAAATCCTCTGTTTTGTTTCAGTCAAATTCCAAAACCCTAACTACTATTCTACTGTTCCCATTGACTCACGCTATCATTTTCCTCTCCATAAATAAATACTACTACTAGTTCTACTTCATACTCCATCTCTGCCGTTCCATGCCAATTTTCCAACCAATCTCCACCGTCCGATCACCATGAGCGATTCCCAATCCTCCTCCTCTTACTCTTCCTTCGACGATTCCGGCTCCACCGCCGCTCCTCCGCAGGTAATCTCTCCGATCACCATGAGCGTTGTTTGAATTTGCGTATGTTGTCGTGTTGAATTGTGTTTTTGTTAAGGATAAATTGTGTTGGCCACTTAACATGTACGAAGTTTTAAATCATCCACTAAACTTTGTTTTTTCTTTTTTTTTGGTTTTAAATCGCGTACTAAACTTTTTTTTGATTCATTTCACCAAGTCGATCAGTTTAAGTGTACTAGAATCATGGCCGTATGCGTAGAAAGAATGATGTGATTAATTTAGAATTGGTTAAATGAAATTAAGAATGTGTTCACTCGGCGATTTGATACAAAAAGAAGGAAAATCAAGTTTAATAGGTGATTTGAAACTTCGTGAATGCATTGTGGCCTTTGGTATACTTTACCTTTTCTTAATAATACTATGGCGCATGTACTGCAATCTGAAGTTTGATTTACTTGAAATGGTGATCTATGTTTATTTGATTTTATGTTTATTCTTTTAGTGACTAAATTAACTTGCAAAGACACATTATAATCCGGAGAAGACGAAAGAAAGAAATAAGGAGATGTATGGACATTGAACAGTGTATATATACATGTTTTGTATATATAGATCATATAGATAAAGGTTGAACATAGTGCACGAGGCTCTCACTAATAGTAGGGCCTATGAAGGTACATGTCAGCCCTCTGCTATTTGTGGGAGCCTTGTGCACTAGATTCATTCTGTATTCATGTGATATGAATACTTCATATGTATAAATCATATGAATATAAATTTTATGAGACCCTTTCTGCTGGCCTCTGCCCCTTAGCACATACTACCACATAGAATTAGGGAAATAGGTTTTGCTGGTCTTATTTAGATATCAGAAATTTGAAGGCTATTTCCTATTTGTAAAAAATAAAGTAAAAAGGAAGGTTAAAGTTGATCTATCTGTTGGACGATAGTTTAAGGACTAGTTATAACGTAGAATAGAATAGTTCTATTTGTATATCAGCGCATCTTTGTCATGAGAAAAAGAAAAATGAATTTATGTTGTCTAGCCAAAATGGATTGGAAATTATCAACCAAAGTAGTTATGTTACAACTTATGCTAATTCCTCTTGATTATTCTATTCTTTTTTGTTTGCTAATTTAATGCCTTTTTCATAATTTTTCAACTTAATTATTGTCTATGTTGGCTTGCAGAATATGGTGAGGAATCATATAAGTGGCGATGGTAGTCGTTCTCTATCTTCAAGGCGTGATACAGAGCATTTGCGGCGTTGGAGGGATGTGTTTTGGTTGGTTATATTTGTGTTGCATTTGATTTTGGCAGGATTGGTTCTAGGGGTGCTTGGCATAAATAGGTTTAAGAAAAAAGACAGGCTCAACATTGATAAATTCACCATGGGGTTTCTGGAGAATCAGGCAGGTTTAACTGAGGATTTCTGGCCGTTGTATGCTGTTGCTGGTGCAGTTGGGATGATTCTTGGATGGACTTGGCTTTTGTTACTTGGTTCCCGTGCTAATGAAATAATGAAGTTCTGTGTGCATATATTGACAACATATCTTGCAGTGATCAGTGTGTTGTGCTTTTGGGGTGAACAGTTCTTCTGGGGTGTTGCATTTGCAATTGGCGCTGCGTTGCAGTTCTTGTATGTTATATCAGTCATAGACAGGTAAAGTTTCAGAACTTATTATTTCCAAAGGAGATTGTAGCTTGTGAGTCTTCTGTTAGTGGTGCATCTGGAATAATCTGCAGCCTAATTATGTAAAGATGGAGATGTCTGTTGTGTCTTAGCTTCTTGACAGGTGCAGAAGAAAGATTGAATAATATGTGTAACATATATCCTTTGAGTTGTTGGTTTTGAAGCTCCAAATGTGCTTGTTACTTTCAGGGCCTGTTGCATTGTAGTTCTTGATATTTCATATTTGCTTGAAAATATGTTCATAGGTTCCATCCATATGTCAGCTGAGCTGCATCTGCTTTCTGTTGTTTGTCATGACTTTTTTAGTAGGATGTGCGTTTTTCAGTTGAATTTCTCTCTTTCTCCCTGTTTGTGCCCACCTGTACTCATTTCACTTATTTTTTATTTGAGAAAACTTGAAGTTAGTCCTCAAGACAACTCTATTAAATCATGTCCTCAAGACAACTCTATTAAATCGTTCTGCATAGTGTGTCCAAAAATAGTAATCTATTCATCTGCTTGCAAAGGTGACAGTAATAATACTACTCAGACCTGGATTGCATTTCTTTCAATTGCATCTTATTCTCTCAAACTCTTTCTGTTTGACGAACCCAACACCAACCCCCCCCCCCCCCCTTCCCTCCTCCTCCTTCTCCTCCCTCCCTCCCTCCCCTCCTTTTCCTCTCTTCTCCTCTCTCCTTTATCTTTTATTCCATATAATGCTTGCAGTCTGTGCTAACTGTTTGGCCTCTCTGTAGACTTCCATTTACCATGCTAGTGCTACAAAGAGCTGTGAAGATGGTATGGATCCTTCCTGAAGTATTGAAATTAGCATGTGCATTCATGCTAGTCATGCTTCCGTGGCTTGCACTCTGGTCTTTCGGAGCAGCTGGTGTTGTGGCTTTGAGCATTGGTGATGGTGGACGCTGGTGGCTTCTTGTGGTGAGCTGGCAAGTTTTTGCTCTTCAATTTGTCTTTTCAGGGATTAGGTGGTGTTTATAATTTTAAGCTATTTTCTTTATGTAGCAACATCAAGTAATGCAATTAATTTATATATAGGTTCTCTCAGTGAGTTTGTTTTGGACGGGTGCAGTTCTCTGTAACATCGTCCATGTTATAGTTTCTGGGATGGTGTTTCTAGTTCTCTTCCATGGTGGTCGAGAAGCAATGGCAATGCCTTCCAAGCCAATGACGAAATCTTTGCGGTATGCTATCACAACTTCTTTTGGTAGCATCTGTTATGGATCACTTTTTACAGCTGCTATCCGGACATTGCGGTGGGAGGTAGGCAAACCTGTGGTTGCTTGACCTGATTCGTTTATATATGATATTGCCTAACATAATAAATGCATGTATAGATAATATTTGTGTATAAATAACAAGAATTATGACTAAATGCATGATTGGATTTTACATTTCAGATTAGAGGATTAAGATCGAAGATTGGCAACAATGAGTGTTTGCTTTGCTGTGTAGATTTCCTGTTTCATTTGGTAGAGACATTAGTCCGTTTCTTCAACAAATATGCTTATGTCCAGGTATGTATTATCTTTTCCATTGTAATTTGACCTCATACTTTAGTGACATTTGACTTGTAATGTTATATGTTCAACATGGCCCCGTGAAAGAGAATGTTTGTGAGATGACATGTGTCACTGTCGCACATTGGTTATTTGATACCTAGGGGGCTTCCATAACTAGGATACCAGTATTGTTCCATCATGTATTCATTGTCTCAGATGCCTATTGATCAATTACTTGGTTATTGAAAGTAAATGTAGTGGCCATTCCTAATGATCCTCAAGATTTTATAAGACGGTTGAGAATTGATATCTCATGTGAACACCACATGGATGGAGCCACATTGGGGCCAGTGGGGGCAACCCCCACTGACCCCCCAAATTACTTTAAAACATATGGATAGTTTTTGCCTGAAAAATTAATAATTAAATAAACTGGTGAAATAGTTCAAATCTTCTATCTCTTGTGGGAAGAGATATTATGAAAGGTAATAGTAATAGACTTATTGTTGTTGTATATGTCAAATTCAACAGTCAGGACATGGTATACAGTGTGATATTGATTATATTTTTCTTCAGATCGCAGTTTCTGGTAAAAGCTTTAATCATTCCGCGAGAGATGCCTGGGAGTTATTTCAATCAACTGGCGTTGAGGCACTTATTGCCTATGACTGTTCAGGTGCTGTTTTATTGATGGGTACACTTTTTGGTGGTCTCATTGCTGGAACTTGTGCAGGAGTTTGGGCAAGAGTCAAGTATCCTGACAGAGTCATGATGGTGGGGTCAACCGCCATGTTAATGGGGATGATTCTGGTAAGTTAATGATCTTCCACCTGCTTTTATCTCTGCGCAGGGATGCTCCCCCTTGATAGGTAAAGTTGGCCCTCATGGCTGTTTGTGCAGTCGAAGCACAAATCTTCGCATGTTTGCTTTAAGTTTGATAGAAAGCGAAGGTTTTCAAGTGCATAGCCATGAATAACAAGTGTGAACTATATTTCTTGCATGATTATAGTACATCTTCATCTTCACCAGTTTTCCGACTGATGATTACTAGAATAATGAAAGGTCCCCTATGGTTGGGACATTACAATAAATGCTGATGCTGCTTGCTACATATTGTTACTGGCTAAATTCCACCCATTCCATAGATGCATGGAGTATCATCGTCTTACTAGAAGAAGTATGCCACCGTAGTTAGTTGCGCATCTTTCCCCTTTTCTCCCACCTTCGAAACCCAGCAATCAACAACCAACAAAAGGAAAAAGACAGGAAAAATGATATTCCTGATTGTAATTTCAACTTCATTTGGCTGGGAAATGATGATATGAGATGTTCACAGGTTGGCCTGGCCACGGTTGTTGTGGAAAGTGCAGTGACATCGATATACATCTGTTATGCAGAAGATCCTCTATTAATACATAGGTGGGATGCAGAGTTTTTTAACCAGATGTCGGAGACCCTCCATCAGCGTCTCCAACATAGAAGTGCTCGGGCAGGAGAAGTAGTAATCCTCAGATTTGATTCTGAAACACAAGAAGCAGTCCCTGTTTGAGTTGCTTTTCTCCGTAAAAAGACGCTTGGTCCGAGTGTTCATAGCAATTTATTCATCCAGAAATATATATATAGCCTGTTTCCAGTTTCTTCGTCTATCTAACCGCTTTTGGTAATATGTTCTTCCCTTCCTTCTCCTTCAGTATATGTCTTTTGCGATAGTTCATAATTGCTAGAGTTGCTCCACACCTTTAGGTTGTGTCGTTCTTAGCTAGTTACCCTATTTCGGAAAGCGAAATTATTTGTTAGGGCCTTGCAATTCCTTTTTTTCTTTCTCTTATCAATAGTGAAATTTCTATTACTCTTCATAGTGATAACGCATGATTGATTTTATATATTATGTAAAGCTTTGTGCCTACTTGCAAGGTTATTGTTGCATATATGTGACTAGGGCTCTATTTGGTGGTGGAAAATATTTTCCTGGGAAAACATAATATTTTCTAGTGTTTAGTTGTCACACTGAAAAATATTTTTTGTTGTTTAGATGTATAATAAAAAATTTAAAATAAGTTCGTTGAGTAACTAATTAATAGCTAATAAATTAATAAAAAATCTTAAATTAAGTAATTATTCAATTAGTTAACTAATTAATATTAATTTGTTAAACATAATTTTATTAATTATTTTTTTTATTTTATTTATTAATTTAATAAATTAGTTAATTAGTTTGTATTATTAAATCAGTTAATTTTTTATTTAATAATAATTAATTAAAAATGTGACGAGAGTGAGATGAGAGGTGGGGGGTGAATGTGAGATAAATATTTTTTACTCACTCTAATTAAAATATTTTTTAATTGATTAATTTTTCAGTGTTATCAAGCACTGAAAATTTTGAAAAATATTTTTTCAAAAAATATTTTGCGGCAAACAAATGGAGCTTGATTGGATTAGGTTTGCAGGATCTCTTTTTTTTCACTAAAGTTGTCATCTCTTAGCATAACCACATTCCCCATCTTCCCCTTAGATAAGGGATTTATTCAATTTCTGGAGTCTCGAAAGGGCGTTATCGGTATAAAACACATGAATAGAAATGGCTGAAAGCCTCTGCTGCCAATGAACAAGTAGGAAACACACAAAGACAACATAAAGCATAAACTTGGATAAGTAAAAATCATAAAGAAACTTTCTCAATCTAAGTGATTAAACAGATAATATAAGAATGTAAACAACCACCAAAACACTCAAGATTCAAAGGCCCAGACGAAACTATATGGCATGCGAGAAAGAAAGCAAGTCTACAAAGTTCCATACAAAGAAAACACAGCATTAGAAAATTCAAAGCTACACCTAAAACTGGTGAATCCCCTAAATTTGTTTCTTCTACCCATATCATTCGACTCATTATTGTCCATTGCCTGAATCGCGCTTGGGGGCTTCTCTGATCTCATCACCAGCATCCTCCTGTATCATCACATTCAAAAATAATAAGCAATGTGACAATCATCAAATATGTAACAAAGTATGCGGGACTTTGCACATATAAAGAAAGCACACGCGGGAGTCATGGCGATTGCTTATGCGAAGGGGGGGGAGAGAGAGGGAGGGAGAGAGAGAGACCGGTTGATCAGAAGTCCACAATGTCAAGTTGTCTCGGAGAAGTTGCATTATCAGTGTGCTGTCTTTGTATGATTCTTCACCCAATGTATCCAACTCGGCGATTGCTTCATCAAAAGCCTGAAAAAAAGTAAACATTAAGTAGACCTGACATAACTGGAATGAATATTGTTTGTATCACAAGATCTATATTAATCAAACATCTATTCTTGACATGTTACACAACAAGTCATCATAAATACCGCGAAGTTTCTAAAGTATTTACAGAAATTCTTCCTAGTAAACAGGAACAGGATCTATTTTGAAATCTTGAGGTGCAGAAAAGCAAATTTATGAGAAAAATGATACATAATACAGAGAAAATTGCGAACATATCTAGCAGGTAATCGATATTTAAAACAAATCTGAAGCTAAAATACTCCAATCATCCCCCTCCGCTTTCTAAGCATGCTCCCAAATTGGATGAGGACAAGAGGAAGAAACTAACCCGCTTTGCCAGAGTGCACATTAGAAAAGGAACTAACCTGCTTTGCCAGAGCGCAAGCACGATCTGGGGAATTCAGGATCCCATAGTAGAACACGGAGAAATTAAGGGCCAGCCCCAACCTTATTGGGTGTGTAGGAGCTAATTCAGCCAGAGCAATATCCTAGGGGAAAACGACACAATGGAGAGGTAAGTAGATGCTAAAATGAATGAATCCATAATAACAAAATAATCCAAGGTAAATGAATAGCACAGGTGTAGCAGATAGCATAATCAACCGACCTGAGCTGATTTGTAAGCCATCAAGGTGTTTTCAGCAGCTTCCTTCCTCTCGGCACCTGTCTTGAATTCAGCTAAATACCTGTGATAGTCACCTTTCATCTTCAGATAAAAAACTTTTGACTCAGCAGCTGTGGCTGCTGGAATAAGATGTGAATCAAGAAGGCTCAAAATCCCATCACATATGTTGCTGAGCTCAGATTCAATTTTTCCCCTGTAGTCCTTAATAATTGCCACATGATTTTCGTTTCCACGGCTCTCTTCCTTCTGTTCAATGGAAGAGATGATTCGCCAAGAAGCTCTCCTAGCACCAATAACATTCTTGTAGGCAACAGAGAGGAGATTCCTTTCTTCCACAGTTGGTTCCTCTGCTCCCGCCATTTTTGCAACTTTCTCCATGAACTCGACCATTTCCTCATACCTCTCAGCCTGCTCAGCCAACTTGGCCAGATAGACATTCTCCTCCCTAGATAATTCAGTGTTCACCATACTTCCTTATTATAAATTCACCGCTTAATCTGAAAAATAAACACAAGCAGTATCAGCGATCATTCCAATCACAAATTAATAACCCAACGTGCACTCAAGACCAACATGTAATCCAACTATGTATAGCAGCTCATCCAAAAGCAAAAAGTGACAGCAAAAAATCATTATAATACATGGGGTAAAAAAGTGACTCTGTTCTCATTAGATAATACATAATTTCATCACCTTTAGTTAGAAAATCTAATGCCATTGATCCTAGGGAAACTCATGTGGGTGTGTACATAGACTTCGAGACTAAGAAAAATTGGAAGTATTTGAAAGAATTCATGAGATATATACAAAATAATGTATGAATGTGGACATTCTTACAAAAACTGACTTTATAATTATTGACGCGTTTATCTTAAGTTTCATCAATTTTTCTAAAAGTTCTACTAAAGTTTATATCCTCAGAATACAATCATTTAGATCAAACAACCACCTAAGAGTGGCTACCATAAGTCAATAGAATGTTATTTACCCATTAACAACTATCAAGGTGTCAAAATGCTCTATGGTGGATTCCCTTTAAAGTTTAAGTATGTCTTAAAATCAACTAGTCTGGCAACTACATAAAGCTAATATCTTTCTTATAGAAGAACACAGGGTGAGGAAGACCAATCATAGGGCGAATTTCAAGCACGAACAGGGTCAAACAACCTTCTGAGAGAGTCAGTCCTAAATAGGCAAATTAGTTAACCTCGAAAACCAACAGATCAGCAGAATGCAAATACCATGATTTACAGGATTACTAAGAAGCTTGTTAAACCAATGCTTGAAAATAATTAAACAAAAGTTTTACAACCTCTCTTTTTCTAAGTATAATACTTGGATTAGGCTCTGTACAACTTCAAATCTGTTCATTAGTTAAAGCTCAATCTTATAGTTCCATATGTTGAACTGCATATTAATATAACAACATAAACTCAAACTCATACCAAAAATCTTTTCTTTTTTTCTATTTTCTTCTTCTTACCCTTTTGGGGGTGAAATAAACTGTGAAACAAAGATAGTGACAACAGTGTTATTGATACAAACAATACACAAATACAAAGGGCAGCCCGGTGCACAAGGTGTACGAAATTCTTACTATGCGTGGAACCAAGAATGACTGGACCACTTATGCTCTACTCTCCACAGCCTTTAACTTGCATTTTTACAAGACTATTTTTATGACTCGAACCGAGATCTAAATTAGTATCACTAACCCAAACAGTTACTCTAAACAAGTCGATAAAAATCACAAATCTTGCAGCACAAAACAGATCCAAACATTAAAGCAAATCAAAAGGATATTAAAAAAGATCTAAACTTTACCAAAGCTGAAAATAAAACAAACCAAATTTATTAATTAAAAGAAGAAATTAGAACAAAGCATGAAACAGAGCTTATAGTGGAAAAGAGTACCTCTCTGGAACTGCTTTGTTGGTTACAGCAAAGGGTAGTCTTGTATAGGACAAAATGAAGCCTCTTCAATTTATACAGTGACAGGTCCCAAGTATTATCTAGTCAAACATGGAAAGATTTTTTTTTGACCAAAAACAAAACATGGAAAGATTTTTACGATCTTTACCTTTTATAGATTTTATATTCTAAATTTAAAAAGTATAACTCTAGTAAGGTTTTTATGCCTTTTATGGTGGACTTACCTATTATAGATTTTTTTTTTTTGACCTTTTAAATTTACAATGGTTTTGTGTTTTGGTCAAAGTATGGTCTTTAAATATAGACAAATATAGAAAGATCTTTCTTTTTTAATACAATGACACATGACCTTTTATATATTCAAAATGCCCTTTTTAAAGACAAAATTAGTCCATATTCTTTTATTTTGTCTAGAAAGATAAACTATGTTCAAAATACATAATTATGATAAGAAAGACTCAGAGCGCCAAGACTCAAAGAAAATATATAATATAGTGAGTCATTTCATAGTAAAAAACACTCAAATTAAAGGTTTTAGCAAAAACAACACAATGCTTACTAGTGTAGATATCATTAGTCTTAGGATAATTTTACGCTAAAATTGTACAATGTTTGTTTAAGAGAGACGCACTGTATTAATTTTTTTTTTTTTTTTTTATCAAACTTCTTCATTTTACCATGTCGAAAAAAGCGTCTAATATGTTGGGCCTTTGGTTAAATCCTACCTACAAAATGCTTTGGACTAGGTTTAGAACTCGTGGGCTCTATGAGATGCAATCTCAGACACTAGCTGAAATTTTCTTGATTTAATTTAACTAGATGTAATAAAGGTGGATTATAAAATGAAATTATTTAAGAGTTAAGGCATATTTGGGATGTTGAGATCCGATAGGACACGCGGTGGTATATAGCTAAAATTCCGCTAAAAAATTGATTGATTTTTCTAGGGTGATAAAAATGGTTCACAGAAAATAGAAATAACTATCTACTTTGTCTATGAAGAATTATAAGGAGTTGTTGGTGGGCAGTTTACAGTTATTTATTTATTTATATATATATATTTATTTAAAGGGAGGCCTAAGCTAATATCGGAGACTTAAATCAATATTACATTATATACAAAGAATGTCAGTTTGCTAAGAATCAAACTCGAGACACCTCCCATATAAAGTGAGAACCATACTAGTAGAGCAAATGTCTAGTGATTCAGTTCACAGTTTTTTATTTGAACACACAGATTTAGCCACGGTTTCAAACATGAAACAACAGTTTTAGTTTGGGCTTTGGATCTGAGCCCTGGTCTTCTATTTTGGGCTCGTATCCAGTTGTTTCTTGTGCTTGTTTCCGAGTTTAGCCCAAGTTTTTGGACCCTTTTGTTGTATTCTTCTATTTGTTTTAATTTCTAATTATCTACAAAAAAAAGTAATAAACTTATAATTGCCTACTGCTTCTAATACTTGTTAAACCTAACATCGACAGAGATAGATCCAAATTTTGTTCCAAGTTAATTATGTAATCTCTTACAGGAAGAAAACAGTTGTATACCACTTCTCACTATGTAGATATCCCATTGATTTAAGATGTGCTTGTTGAGCATTGCGTAATTCAAATTTCTTTTTTTTTTCTTTTTTCTTTTCTTTCCAATGGATGCAAAACCGAATTACACCACAATCATATGAAAGATGTCTCTCTTTTCTTATCTTGTTCCAAAAGAACAGACAGAAATTGAGGCAATTATTCCATCACATAAGAGCCCATTGGCAGTTGAAAATTATACAGTATAATTTTTTAAAATTAATAACGTTAGGACCACTAAATTTTATTAATTTAATGAGATATCAATTTATCAATAAATTAATAATTGTTAATTTTTCAAGATATTTTTAGTTTTTTTTAGCTTATTAGTAAATATATTATATTTATGATATCTTTTTTTTAAAGTGACTCATTTTTTTGAGGTCAATTAGAAAAGTTTAATGAGAATAGTAGATAAGAATCTAATTTAGTAGGATTAGAACAAGTTTCTCTACTCTCATAGTTAAGTTATTATATAATTTTTAGCTAATTATAAATTTATGAAATATATAGGTCGATAAAATATAAAAAAAATATCTTAAATGTATTATTTTATAATTTTATTAAAATTATTAATTTTTTATAAGGGACTCAAGTCGGGACCGAATATTTTTATTATTTAAAAGATATTATTAACTTAAAGATGTTCTATTATAATTGATAAATTAGTCCGCATAACAATTCGCTCCACAATATAGCTGAAACAAACGTAACCCGTCATTTGCGTGGAGCATCCTTTGGCAATCTTCAAGCAGCAAATTTTGGGGACTTTTGGACGGTTTTGGTCCTTTCACCAAGTTAAGCAGCAGCAATTCAATTTTTATTTATTTATTTATTTATATGGTCTTACTTGGAGTATTGCATGATATAATTAAGATTTCGCTTTTAGCCCTATGTGGTTCTCGCAGCAGCACTTATATATTTAAATTGTTTATCTTTATAATAAATATTAACTTTCTTTCTGTTTTAGCGAAACAATCCGAGACGAGTGCAAATAATGGTACCTGAGAAACCAAGGCTATAAAATTGTCGTTAGTAATTGATGTGTTGATGAGATAGATAATAGACGAAGCTCTCAAAGGTTATATGTTAGCAAAATATTCGATCTTACGCTCTAAAGGTTAGAAGAAAAAAAGAATCTTGAGCCATGTTTTATGACACCACCACAAGAATCTTGAGCCATGTTTAATATGACCACCAAATGATTAATTGTTAAGATATACCTTAATATTGGGGATTGCAACAGGCATGGTTTAAATTTAAATATGATGGATATCTGACTTAGTTATAAATCCGTTTAGAAAAGTGATAAGGTATCCGTTAAGTTTCGATTTTTATAGGTGGCTATCGACGGATAGTCCGATAGGGTTTGATAATAGTGATTTTAAAAAAAAAAAATCGAAACCCGAAAACTCAATTATTAATTTAGTAAAATAAATTAATAAAAATATATATATATTAATAGAAAGTTTCTTGTACAAGATGTAGATTGAGGTATTTATAATATTTTAAGTACTTTGAATTTTAATATTTCAAAATTTAAACTAAAATGATAATTCACAATTCTGACAAGTACTTTGTGTTCTTTCTTTTAGGTTATTTCATAATCTTTGATGGAATTATAATATCTTCTCAGCATAAATTTTTTGTTGAATGCTTAAATGTTTAGATTGGTTTAAGCTTATTTATGGACAAAAAATTTAACTTAGCATTTTTAGTTTTATTGAGATTGGTCCTTTATTTACAAACAAATATCGCACTATTATATTTATTTTAGATTTTATCAATTTTCTTTTATTAATTTTTTAAAATTTTATTTTGTAGGTCTTCTTCACATTTAAATTATATTTTTTAAATCTAAAATTGCAATGTGTATTTATTTTAATTGCTTTTATAAATATTTTTAGGCTATTTTATAATAAATTTTTTTATTCATTAACGGTTCAGGTCGGGTACCCACAGGTTTTTAAATGTTTATTAGGTTTGGGTTTGGTAAATAAAAATAAAACCCTTTGGGTTTTCGTTACCTGTTTGAAAAAAAATAATTTAAACGAGTTTGGATTCGGGTTTACAAAGTTTAGCAAGTATCTGACTCGTTGTTATTCCTATTTAATATAGCTTAAGTCACCTTGGAGGGAGGATATAATGTATAGGGTAAATTGTGTCATAAATCATTAAACTCAAACGAAGTTTTAAATCACCCACTAAACTAATTTTTGATTTCATTTTATCCATTTTGTTAGTTTTTCTTATTAATTTTTTTCACTATTTTAGCTGGACAAAATTGTCATTTATCACATTATTAGTAGGCAAAGTTTCAAATCACCTACTAAACTTTATTTTTATTTTTGTTTTTAAATCACCAAGTGAACAAATTTTTTATTTCATTTTACTTTCTTCTTTAGTTTTTTCACTTATTTTAACATATTTTTATTTTTATCTTGGCTAACACACATGTACGCTAACATGTTAAATGACATTTTATCATTAAATTATAGGTCAAGCCAATTATACTTATAAATAATTACACACTAACGAGACTCTGTCCTTAAATAATATGCTTTGAAAAAAAAGTTTAAAATTCTTCAAGAAAGACAACTCGAAACCATCATACTTTGAAAATATCATAAGCATGGTTACATCAATTTTCCTTCAAAAAATCTAAACATCACAAGAAAACATGAAGAAATTGTAAACCTACGTACTTCTAATCTATTTAATCAAGACAGTTATGCAAAAATAGAGGCGAAAAATTATGCACAACAAATTGTATTTAGGCAAAAAAATTAGCACCTTTAAAATGGTATGGCAAATGATAATTTTTCATAGATAAAGATAAAAATCTATTGAAGTAAGTAGAAAAACTAAAGGAGCAGGCAAACTGAAAAAAAAAAAAAATCAATGGGTGATTTGAAACAACAAAAAAGCTTAGTGGGTGATTTGAAACGTTATGTTATTAATGATGTAGCAAATGATGATTTTGTCCAGCTAATAATAGAGATCCTTTAAAACTAACTAGAAAACTAAAAGAGTGGGTAAAATAAAATAAAAAATTACTTCAATGAGTGATTTGAAATTAAAAACAAAAAAGTTTGATGGATGATTTGAAACGTCATGCAAATTTAATAGCCCAAGGTACCATTTACCCTTATGTATAAACTTGACATGTATTCATTTCTAATACAGTAGAACATCTTTAAATTAATATTTGATAAATTAATAATCTTTTTTAATTAATAAAAATATTCGGTCCCGACTTGGGATCAGTGTAAAAAGTTGATAAATTTGATAAAATTATAAGATAATACATTTTTTTTTTAAAATTGTATTTTATTGACCTAAATATTTCATAAATTAATAATTAGATAAAAAATACATAATAAATTAACTATGAGGTTTTCTTAAAATATGAATCAAGAGTAACTTATTTTTTATTGAACTTCAAATCTAGTTGAATCTCATATTTAATTATTTAAAGAGAAAAAATTGAGAAAAATTAGGATATAAGATTAAAAAAATTAGTTTTCATTCTAATCCTACAATAACTTGGATACGGGATTAGAGAAACTTTGTTATAATCTTACTAAATTAAATTTTATCTTATATTCTCAGTACTTATCTTTTTAAATTGGATGGCAAAAATACAAGTCACTTTAAAAAAAATAAACATCATAATCATAATATGTTTACTACAAAGCCAAAAAAATTAAAAATATCTCTATAAATTAATAGTTATTAATTTATCGATAAATTAATAGAATTTGGTGGACCCAACGCTATTAATTTAAAAATATTCTACTGTATATATATCTTGAACGACGCTTTAATCTATATAGAGTAATTAAGTAATTCTAATGAGCACCTTATAGTTTTTCTCAGTAACTCACTATGATATTCATACCAAGTAATTGGTTGCTCGAGTAGGGATGACAGTAGGTTAGATTTAAATTTCAAAACGATAGGTATCTGACCAATAACAAACCCAAAAATAAAATTGATGGAGTATCAATTAGATTTAGGTTTTTATAAAGAGTAACTAATATATAGCCAGATAGGTTTTGATATTAAACTTTTCAAAAAATTGAAACCTAAAATTCAATCATTAATTTATTAAAATAAATATATATTTATATATATGCTCATACACGCATGACACATATATGTTACAATGATTAGGTAATGTAGTTTAAATTTATCATCTCATTGTGTATGGACTTCAACTCATTTTTATTTTTGGGTTTTTTTTTACATTTAAATTGCATTGTTTTAATTTTGTTTAGGTTAGTTTTTTTATTTAAACTAATTTTAAATTTATTTTTGAAGTAAATGGTTACTAATACAGTACTTGCGATGTTTTTGGATACTTAAGTAGCAATTGGTATATTAAAATGAATTTGGGTAGGAATGGAATGAGCCAAGGAATGGAATGAAACTAGGAATGGAATGAACTTAAGAATGAGAATGACATGTTTGGTATGTTCTAACAATTAAGAGTAGTAATGTAAATGACTTATATAATATAACATGATTGCCCTTTTATTATTATAGTATTAAAAATAAGAATAAATATAAACATAACCATAAATATTATAAACATAAATAATAATAATAATAATAATAATAATAATAATAAAAAATAAAAAATAAAAATAATAACAACAACAATAATAAATAATAATAATATTATTATCATTATTTATTGGTATTATTTTTATTTTTATTTTTGTTATTATTATTTTACTTTATTATTATTATTATTATTATTATTTTAATCAATATTTATTTTATTTTATTTTTATTTGTTTATTATTATTATTATTATTATTAAATAATAATATTATTATTATACTTTTTTTATTATTATTTTTATTATTATTATGATTATTATTATTATTATTATTTAATCACTATTTTTTTATTTTCATAATAATAATTATTTTTATTTTTATAATAATTATTATTATATTTTCTTCTTCTTCTTCTTCTTATTATTATTATTATAAAACAAATTATTTATAAAACTTATGTTATATAATAGGGGTATAATAGTCAAGTTTATTCCCAAACACATGGGAATGAGTCATTCCCGTATTTGGTCTACAATGGCTATTCCCATATACGTATGTGGGAACGAGATTCTCAAATTTATTCTCTCGTACCAAATATGGGAATTAAAATAGAATTGAGAATCTCATTCCATTCCCAACTCATTCTCACATACCAATCGCTGCGTTAATGGTTATAGTTATGATTAGTAATTTTCAAACATGTCGAATTTTGACTATGATTTTGATTGTAGATAATGCTAAATAATTGCGATTACAATTATCCAATTTTTTGTAGATAACTAATCTATTGTCATTCCATACTGAAGAACATAGATTTGAAGAACGGAAAGGGAGACCAAGGATACAATTGTATGGTATTATATTGGGATCATTGATCCATCAAGGGTCATATCTAGACTCTTATTTAATTCTTCCTAGTTTGTCTTCGTTTGTTTGCCGTAAAATAATTTGTTTGAAAAAAATATTTTATTAAAAAATAAAATTTGGGCTTCGTTTGTTTGCGGTAAAATAACTTGTTGGGAAAAAATATTTTTTCTGAAAAATAAAATACTAAAAAATATTTTTTGATTGGATGGGAGTTGTCTATTGATCTTTACTGTGTGTTGTGTCGTGGCTGTGTCAAAGACCGTGACCATCTGTTTGGCCTTTGTTCTTTCACGCGAAGGATTTGACGTGTTGGTTGGATGATGTGCAAAGGACCGAGAACCGTTTGCAATTGGAGTAAAATCATGAATTGGTTTGTGAGTATTGCTGATTCCACATCTTTTCAACCAATTTGTATGAAGATCTTCCTTGGGGCTTTCATCTTTCATATTTGGAAAGAGAGGAACAAGTGTATCCATATAGAGTCTCTATATGGGTCTCTATAAATTATTTATAGAGATTCATATAGAGACCAAATAGTGTTTTAGAGATCCACTTAGAGACCACGGCAAAAAAACTGTTTTAAAGACCCATTTAAAGACCAAGAAAAAAAAAAATCCCTGGTGACGGTGTCCATAAAATTAAATCTCTATATTGTGTTAATTTTAATTTGATATAATAATTTGATAATGTATTTTTTTTTCGTCTGTTGCTTTTTTTTAATTAATTGTTATTTAAATAATTTTAACTTTTTTAACGAATATTTCAACCAACAAATAAATAAATTGCAACGAAGATAACATTTAAATAATTAGAATTATTCATAAAAACAACTATAAAAATAAATCTTAATTACAAAAAAAAAATTACAAGTATATTTTTAAAAAACTACAACTATAAAAAAAAGCTCAATTAGATTAAAAAAATCTAAAAATTAAAAATATATTGAAAAAAACAAATATAAAAAAAAACCCAATTACAAACAGAAAAGAAGAATAAAACCTAAACTAAAAAAAGTATAATTTAAAAACATAAAAAAAATAAAATTAAAAATTAAAATAAAATACAAAACCTTAATTAAAAAAAAGTATAATTTAAAAGCCCTAATTTAAAAAGTCTATTTAAAAAACCTGCTTGACATTTATCATGTTGTTCAAGTAAACCTACTTTCAAGGGTAAATACCTATATAATTAAAAAATTCTAATTAAATAAACCCTTAAATATATAAAAGAATTTAATTACAAAAACAAAAAAACAAAACATAAAAATAAAAGCCTACCCCCCCCCCCCCCCTCTCTTCCTCTTTTTTTCTCTCTCTTTCTTCTTCTTCCCGTCCCTGCACCACCCCTTCTCTCTCTCTTCCTTCTTCTCTCTCTTCCTTCTTCCTGCACGTCCCCCTCTCTCTCTCTCTTCCTTATTCTCTCTCTTCCTTCTTCTTCCCGTCCCTTCCTTGCTGCACGCTCCCCCCCCCCCTACCCCACCTCTTCCTTTCCCTTCCCGGTTGCACTCCACCCACACCCCCCCCCCCCCCACTTTCCCCGCTGCACACCCCCCCCCCCCCACCTCTGCACCCTACCCACACCCCTCCCACTTTCCCCGCTGCACAATTGTTTTTTTTTTTTTTTTTCTGTTTGTTAATTTTTGTTGTTGTTGTTTGTTAAATTTTTTGTAACTTTTTTTTTTTTTTTCTTCAGATCTGACGATGTCAGATTGACAATCTGACATCGTCAGATCTCACATGTTTTTTTTAGATACTCATTTTTGTCTTCTTGTATAGTCTCTATTTTCTTCAACAAATTTGTTGAATAAAATGGAGACTATGTGCTATTTTAGAGACTCAAAGCTTGAGTAATGTCATAATTTTATCAAAAACTATCAAATAGTGTTTTAGAGACTCCCATTGGTGATGAATTTTGATTAATAGAGTCTCTAAAATAGCAATTATTGCTATTTAGAGACCCTTTAGGGACTCCAGTGAGGACTCCCTAAAAGACATAAAAATATTTTCTCAAATTTTGTATTAACCGCAATTGTTGACTGAAAAATATTTTTCAATTGACAAATTTTCCGGTGTTACCAAACATCAGAAATTTAAGCAAAAACAGCCGCAATTGTTGACTGAAAAATATTCTACAGTTGACCAATTTTTCGGTATTACCAAACACTGAAAAATTAAAAAAATATCTTCCGAAAAAATATTTTATGGCAAACAAACGGAGTTGCACTTGTCAATGCGTGTATATATACTTATGATTATATATATCCATAATATATTTTTTCTTTCCTTGTAGATATACATTTTATGCATATACAAACTTTATTTGCTACATGACTTTAGTCCATAAATCTACAAACACACACTTCATATGGATAAAATACAAGACTTTTTTTTTTTTTTGGTCCAAGGGATAAAATACACGACTTTGATCATAAATATATGGACGCACTTAATTGGTACATGACTTTCGACACGAAACCACTCATACCATTATTACATGGCTTTGGTACTCATGGTACCTTGTACTTACTCATGTAAGTCTCAACCTAAAATGGAGATGACTATAAATTTATGGACGTTATCCCAAAAAAAAAATCAATAAAACTTAGAGTGAAGTTAACTTAATATATCTGTTCACAAAATTGGCATAATCTTTTTTTTTTTTTCAAGACTATGGTCGTGCTATTGGGTGATTGGTATACCAGTTGTGCTGAATTCAAGATTTTTGACACCCAAATAAGATAAATCTATTGTAATTACTTGGTGATTGTTGTTGGGTCTTGAGATGTTGTTAACAAAGTCCTTCGTGTTACTATCAGAGAGACAGAAAGGAAGCGTTACCCATGTGCTAAACAATGATTGATCTTTTCTTTGAAATTAAGGAAACAACACATAAAAAATTTCTTTGACCTCAAATACGAAACCCTAGAGTACAAATACAACAAAAAACTAGTTTTCTCCACTATTGAGAAAAGAAAAATTACTATTAATCTCTATAGAGGTGCTTCGTGGATCCAAATTTATGTAACATATTGTTCACAAGTTTGTTTTTTGTTTTTTTTTCCGGTCAAGATATTGCTCGAAAGTTGATTATCAGAATTCGTACTACAATGAGCTTAATACAAAAGACGATGTGCTAAATCGAATATTTTAATGACATGTAATTTTCATGCACTCCCAAAAATATTAAATTTTACTAAATGGCATTATTATGTAACTTTTAACTAATCTTTATCTCTAAAGAGTTAATCTAGACTTCGTTTGTTTACCGTAAAATAACTTGTTTGTAGAAAATATTTTTTTTAAAAATAAAATATTTTTCTAGGCTCCGTTTGTTTGCCATAAAATAACTTGTTGAAGGAAAATATTTTTCTGAAAAATATTTTCTGGTGTTTGGATGTACAGTGAGTTCTGTAAAATATTTTCTTCTCTCAAATGACATGAAAATATTTTTTCAAATTTTGTACTGGCCACAATTGTTGACTGGAAAATATTTTTCAGATGACCAATTTTTCGGTGTTACCAAACACTAAAAAATTAAGCAAAAGCAGCCACAATTATTGACTAAAAAATATTTTCTAATTAATCAATTTTTTAATGTTTCCAAACACTGAAAAATTAAAAAAATATTTTACGACAAACAAACGGAACCTAATGATAGAACATTTCGACGGCAAGCTTACTCACTTCTTGAGTTTCAATTGGTCAGTAAACTATTTTTCTGGAGCAAAACTCGGTGGATCTTGTCTCCAACTATCAACTTGCACCATGCTTTCCCTAAGCACGTCATATGTCCGATCTTTTCACACCCTTGGTTTTTCTTATCATTAGAAGAAAAAACAAAAAAAAAAAAGGTACTTCACTCCTTTTTTTTTTTTATACTAGAGAGCCAACCAAGTGTCTTGTTATCTTTAGGAACTCTCTTTTCGATTTTACTACTACTACACTCTTTATTTTTAATCATTCCCTGAAATAGAAAATTACAATATCGGTTTCACTCTAATTGCATGCCTACACACAAAATATAGGAAGCCACTTTATGGCTCTCTTTATTTGTTGAGCCCTTCACAAAAGCTAAGGGCTCTTAATTTTAGGTAGTCCCTGATAAGAAGATTGTTAAAGAAGACTTACATAGTGTTTGAAAACACTTGTACTGTAGAATTTATTTGATTTATAAATGAATTTCATGAAGATTTGTATTTATAAATAAATTCTCTTGCTTGGAAGTATAATTTGTAACACATGTGGAATTGAAATTAAAAATTATATTTTACTCAAATACCATTTCTTTATTTTATTGGAATTAGTAAAATGTGGGAATGATAAATAAGAATTTTTGAGCTATCCAACAAGTACTATCATGGACTGTTGATGTCCTAACTTGTTAATCAATTATTTCTTTTGTGGTTATTGAAAAAAGAAGGATGAGGATGAGGGTTTGAAATACTTTTTATTTTTTCAATCTTTGTATTTGAGCCAAATTAAATTTAAATGTCAAAAAAAAAATTAGAGGGTAATTTTGTCCTCAATAGATGAGAACTAACTTAAAAAACATAGATTTGTAAATTTCACCTATTGAGTAAGGATTTGGGTAAGGTTTAAAGAAATACAAGATTTGCAAATCCTGAATTTCCAATTTTTAAAGTGTTGCTTCCAAATATAAAAAATTAGATTTGCAAATGAATTCTTTAAAATTTTGTGCAATTCATTTGTTCCAAACAATTTGCAAATCTTGAATTTCCAATTTTTAAAGTGCTGCTTCCAAACATAAAAAAATTAGATTTACAAATGAATTCCGAAAAATTTTGTACAATTCATTTGTTCCAAACAATTTGTTAGGAGACTTGATTCCCTAAAATGGTTAATTATAAGTCATTATAGAAAGAGATTTAGGAGTAGTTTTGTGTTGGACTACTTCTCTGACAGTTGGGAGACTAAGATCCGATTTTCATGGAGATAATTTTTTTTTTTTTTTAAAAGTCAGTATAGGAAGTTTATCGGGGAATGCTTTGTTGACAGTAATGGGTGCCGGGTGTGATAACCCGAACCCGACACACATTTAATGGTATTTAGATGCATTTAATTGATTGTTTAACTTAGTTTATTCATTTTGCATTGATTTCATATTTCTTTTTAAAAGTATTTCAGTAATACTTACATTAATTATTTTAAATGAGTATTAACTATTTTGATTGTTTTCAAAATTCGGATTTATTTTCTTGCACTTAAATCACTTTATTTTCAACAAAATGGAAAAGTAACTCCGAGGCGGAATAGGTTTTAAACTATTCTACTATTCTACTTTTCAAAAATTATATTTTGATATTATTATTTACCATACTTATCGTAAACGTTTATTGACCGCTTGATCGTATCGCATCGAAAATGAAAGTTAGAGGAATATTTATCGGACTTAGTGAATAGTATTTTAAGTTTAATTTAGCTAGTTTTAGTTATTTTTCATGAAAATTGCATTGCTTTAACTTGGAATAGATTAAAGTCATCAAAATAGCCTTATTTGACTATTTTAACTTGAGTTTTGACTTTGCTAAATGACTATTCTGCCCTTGAGCCTTGTCATCTTTTTAATAGCCAAAATCAACCAAAATAAGCATAAAAACAAAACCCAAAATTCCCCCCATGTCCCCTCCATGGTCGAAACTCAAGGGAAAAAGAAAAAAAAAATTGTTTTGCATTTTTCTTGCACAATCTCGCGTGGAATTACTCGGGGATCGTGGCTCGGGTCCTTGCAAGCCTTCCTCTTCAATCTCTGTGAGGGTTTTCACGTTTATGTGCATTTTTATTTGAGTTTGATTTTTGTTTTAAATTTTCAGATTTGATATTTATCGCGTTATAATGCCTGTTATTGCTTGAAATAACTTCCTTAGTGTTCGTAGAGCATTGCTTGTTAGTTATTTAGCAATTTTTACAGCTGAAATTGCGTATATGAATTAGGGAAGAACGTGAATAGTAAAAATAAATAGTAAAACCCTAGATTTTCGGATTTTTTATCCGAATTGCGATTTCTTAATTTGGATAGGTGCCATTAATGTTAGAAAGATAAAATGTACAATAAAAACGGATTACCCTTTGTTAAAATTGGAAATTAGATAAAGAAACGTAAATGGGCCGTTTGACCAAGTGTTGACCGAGCTCGAATTGAGTTGGGGGTTTTGCTATTGAGGGCATGGAAGCACTTTTGGCACTGCTGTGGCGTTGATTGAGTGTCTGGTTAACATAGTTGTAGTTCAAACGCAGTAGGTGGACTTTCAGGCTTCGGTTGGAAAAGTGAGATTTCGTGCATAGAAACGTGCCTTGTAGTGCCTGGAGGAGGGTAGTGAAGACGGTTTCCCAAACTTGTAGCTCGTTTGCTCGTAATTGCCTTTGGAAGTTAGAGATTGAATAGTGATATTTGTCGTTTTCGTGTTTGAACTGCTATTACTTGTTTAATTGATGTTATTGTTGATATTAATGATAATCATGCTTGAAAAGTTAATTGAATGCTGATATTGATTGTAAATGCTTGATATCTCGTATATCGCCACTAATTTGTACTTTTGTGTTATCGCTCATTTATTGCTTGTATCTCATATTGCATTGCATAATGTTAGGTGCGTGAGTGATGGGCTTCTTTGGGCAGTCTCGGGTTGCCAGGGTTGGTTTGCTCTAGCTCCGTGTTCTATTCCTATTCTCGCTAGGGGTGCTGCCGTGGGAGATTTGGGTCGTAGATGTGTCGGGGTACATCCCGAGTACACCCAGTGGAAGTTATAAGGTGGTTTCGCGCTTATTGTCATCGTTGTCAACATCAAGCTCGAGATTGATGTATCGTTCGTGAAATGGTACATTGCTCGTATAAGAGAACCATAGCCTTCAAAGTGTGGTATAGCTTTGAATGGTTGTGTTAATGCTTTTGTTAATTGTTTATTGTATTGTTGTTTATATTGATTGCTTTACTTGTCGATTATATTGTTTAACTGTCTTATTTGCATTGCACGATCTTCTTTCTCTCTACCTCGATATCTGTTCCGCCCTCACTGAGTATACGTGTTGCGTATACTCACTCCTCACCACCACATTTCAGAAAATACCATGTTAGCTGGAAAGTTTGTGGTTATGTGATAGATCGTGCTTGAAGAGTTGCCTTGCGTGCTATGTGGCTTGAGTTGTCAAAGATGTAAAAATTTTACTTTCATGAGATGTATACAATCAATGTGTAAAGAAAAGTCATTTAAGTTTTATGTATAGGTTAGTAAGTTCTGGATTCAATGCATGTTTGTATCGTCTAAAGGAAAGAGTTAGAATAGTCTGGGTACTTGGAAATGTATATATACTTGTTGTGTTTAATTGTTGAGAACCGAGGCTCGGATGGTCTTGAGGAATTGTGAATGGTTCGTCACGGTACTGGTCCACTTATATGCTATCGCAGGTTTTGCATTTTGCCTAGAAACAGGGGAGACTCCGTCCGTTTTCCCTAAAAATTTTGCCCGGGTTTGGAATTGGGTTGCGATTAGATTGATTAATAGAACTTCCGGTCTCGAGAGGGATCGGGGTGTTACACTGGGAGTGGAGCAAATTCCAACATCTCTTGCCTACTTCAGTTCTCCTGCTCATTGCTAACCAAAAGGTTTGGATAGATGATCCCCGTGAAGATTTTGTGAACTGGTCTCTTAACTCGAATGGAGAATTTTCAATGTCGTCGGCTTTCGCTAATTCTCAACAATTTGTTGATACTTCAGGAATCGACTGGAATGGTATTTGGAAGCTGAAGTGTCCTCAACAGATTAAAGTCTTTCTCTGACAACTGGGACATAAGAAGATTGCGTCCCGTGAACAGTTGGCTTTAAGAAGCATTATTGATCATGCTACTTGTTTATTTTGTGGGGCAGCATCTGAGAATGCTGAACATATTGTTAGAAGCTGCCTTCGTGCTCAACAGGTTTGGAAGCACTTTATCCCTGTGTCTAAACTACACTCATTTTTGCAATTGAATTGGAGTGATTGGCTTAATACAAACTTAAGGAGCTCGGTGAAGTGGGGTGGGCATACTTGGAGTATGGTTTTCGGGACTACTTTGTGGTTAATCTGGAAGTGGAGGAATGAATGTCTCTTCAATGGAACCAGTGATAAACAAGCATCTTGCATGGTTAGAACAATTGAAAATTGGGTCACTAATATTGAAGGTGCTTAGCATATTTGTCATAAAGGTATCCTACGCCATAAGTGTGTGTTAAATATTGGTTGGGAAAGACCTTCTAATGGCTGGAAACTCAATATTGACGGATGTGCCAAAGAAAATCCGGGTCAGGCGGGAGCAGGTGGAATTATTAGAAATGAAGATGGAATTGGATTGCTGGTTTTGCTATCAATTTGGGGGTAGCTACAAGTTGTCGAGCTGAAATTATGGCATTGTGGGAAGGACTAAAGTTAGCGTCAAGTTTGAATATTGGGACACTTGTGATTGAGACAGATTCAATTACAACATGCAATTTGGTGTGTGATGGTTCGGTGGTACTTAGTTCTCTAAGGCCTTTTGTTGAGGACTGTAAAAGACTTCTTGCCTCTTACAGTAGTTTTAAGTTAGTCCATGTCTACCGCGAGAGCAATTACTGTGCAGATTGGCTTGCTAATTGGGACATTCGTCAACCTTTGGGAGTGACAATATTATAAGATTTGCCGGATCCGCTGCAGTGGCTGGTGGAAAGGGATAAAATGGGTGTGAAGTTTTCTCGAAATGTTAATTTGTAACTGGCTTCGGCCTCCCTTGAAAAAAAAAAAAAAAGACAATACTACATTGTAGTTGGGTATCATAATTTCACATTTATTTCGCCTTATCCTTGGCAAGAATCTGAAATTAATTAGAACATCACTTTTCTACCAGTTTCCCTCGATAAATCTTTGTCCGGTATCCCAATTTGCAGAAGGAATCAAATAATTAATTTTTTTCCCAGTATCAAGCTATTCAGTCAATAAATAAAAAAAGATGAACCCCACATTATGAGATTCATATTTTTAATTATGGCTGAATGTCCTGATACCCAAAATAAGACTTACCAGATTGATTACTGCCAACGATCACTCCAAGTTGTTATTCTTAAACTCATTTTTGAAGCCAGGATCTATCACATTTGGAGGGAACGAAATGCTAAACTTTATCAAAGTGGTGCAAAGAATGAAGAATCGCTTCTCGGCCTCATCTTGTTTAATGTTAAACATCGTATTTACAATGTTAAAAAATTTAAAAACAATAGGAAAAATAGAGTTATTTGTAAAGTTTGGTCTATTGATGAAAGTATTTTAGTCTAGCTCTATTTTGGAGGGATTTTATTGCACCCTCATTTTGTAATGACCTCTTATACATATTTTTGTGAATAATGCACATATTTACTTGTCTAACAAAAATAATAATAATAAATAAATAAGACTTACCTATTAAATAATAAATTCATAATCTCCAGAGCTTGCAATTCGCTTAATGTTTTTGTAGAACAATTCGATTAATGTTCGATGCCCAAATCAATTGCGTCACAGTGAGGTTGCTGGGGGGTGGCAGATGGGCGGCCCCGCACACTTTCCTCTACCCGACAACTCTGCTTCTTTCCAAGCAGGGACTTTAATTAATTCACTTTAATTTGGTATCTAACGTATTTAATATCATCAACTTTTCACATTTCATCTCATCGGTTAAGATTCGCCAGTAACATTAATAATTATAAACTATCAAAATCATTTAATTAATATTATATCATTAAAAATTAAATTAAATTCAACAACCCTCACAAAATGTTAGAATCCATCAACATATGAGTGACATCCAAAAGAGAAATTAATTCATTAAGATAATCTTTTTTCTAGTAGAATACCACATAGAGCAGTTAGCCCAATTTAATAATTACTCTTATATTATGAATTCATAATAGTTGAATTGGAGATCCTCACTCCATCTCATCAGAGTATAAATAGCTCGTTGAATGCACACTGACATGGGTATAATATCCGACCCGTCAATTTAGCCCTGATTAACTTGGTAAATTTGGTAGGTAGCCTCATGACTCACATATAAGGCAAATAATATGAGTCCTTACAATGGGAAAGGAGCTTATATGTGCAGGGACCATCTATTCCCATCAAAGACATATTCACCCCTAGTATAAATAGCTCGTTGAATGCACAAATGAAGGTAATTCATTTATTATCAACTTTCTCTTCAGCTATTTAGATAGCGTTTGGTACACTATAATTAATTTGGATAGGAATGGAATGAAATTGAGAATAGAATGAAGTTGAGAATGAGAATGAACTTGGTAATGAGAATGAAGTTGGGAAAGTGAATGACATGTTTGGTATGCTCTATAAATTAAGAGTAGTAATGTGAATGACTTGTATAATATGACAAAATTGCCTTTTTATTATTATAGTATTAAAAATAAATATAAATATAAACATAACCGTAAACAATATAAATATAAATAATAATAATAAGGGTAAATACCTAATTTAGTCCACCATCTTTAATGTTTGTCCCGATTTAGTCTTTATCTTTCAAAATGTACCCTTTTAGTCTATTATCTTTATCACTTGTCCCGATTTAGTCCATATCTTTCAAAATGTACCATTTTAGATATTGGACTAACGTAGACCATAATGATAAAGATAGTGGATTAAAATGGTACATTTTGAAAGATATGAACTAATTTGTCCCGATTTAGTCTCTTTTTTTTTTGGATAGAAAAATAGTGGAGGACTAACGTAGACCATAATGATAAAGATAGTGGATTAAAAGGGTACATTTTGAAAGATATGGACTAAATCGGGACAAATAGTAAAGATAGTGAACTAAAATGGTACATTTTGAAAGAAATGGACTAAATCGAGACAAATATTAAAGATAGTAGACTAAATTTGGTATTTACCCTAATAATAACAACAACAACAACAACAACAATAAATAATAATAATAATAATAATAACAAAATAAAAATAATAAAAAAAAAATAATAATAAAAAAAACAACAACAACAAAAAATAATAATAATAAATATAAAAATAAAAATTATTATTAATAAAAAAAATAAAATAATAATAATAATAATAATAACAACAACAACAACAATTATTATTATTATTATTATTATTATTATTATCATTATTAAATTGGTATTATTATTATTTTTATTTTAGTTTTTATTTTTATTATTATTATTTTACGTTATTATTATTAGTAGTATTTTTTTATTTTAATGACTATTATTATTTTTTATTTTTGTTTTTATTTTTATTTTATTTTTTTATTATTATTATTATTATTACTATTATTATTATTATTTTCATAATAATATTATCATATTTTTAATAATTATAATTATTATTATTTAATCACTATTATTATTTTTTATTTTTGTTTTTATTATTATTTTTAGTTTCATTATAATTTTCATAATAATAATAATTATTATTTTTATAATAATTATTATTATATTTTTTAATAATAATAATTATTATTATAAAATAAATTATTTATAAAAGTTATATTATATAAGGGTATGGTAGTCAAGTTTATTCCAAACACATGAGAATAGGTCATTCCCATGTATTTGATATGGAATGGCTATTTTCATGCATATGGGAATGACATTCTCAAGTTCATTCCCTCATACCAAACATGAGAATTAAAATAGAATTGAGAATGTCATTTCATTCCCAACTCATTCTCACATACCAATCATTGTCTTACGAACATTTCAACTCAAATCATTTAACTGACTTGATCGTCAAAAAAAATCTCCAAAACATAACCCCTATTATTCCTTTTCCGTGTTTTACAGGTTCGAGCTCAAGAGTCTCAGGTTAACCACCTTAACACACACTTTTCTAGATTTGGAAAGAAAAGCATCTGAACAATATGAACTAACTGTTGTTCTATTCCAAGAAACAGATGAAACACTCCCGATGTGAATAAAGTACATTTATGACAAAAAAAAAAAAAGAATAAAGTATAGTAGCTTGTGAATTCAATCATACTTCTATTAATGGAAAAGACGGCAAAGATATTAGTGACAAATAATTTTTTTGAACCAATGTGATCCAGAATTGAAGATATAAATCATAATTCTAACGGAAAAGATGTCAAAGATATTGGTGACGAAGATTTTTTTTTTTTTTGTGCCAATGTCCTGAAGAATTGAAGATATAGACATTTGAATTTAATGTATGTACACTATATATTATTGTAAAAATTGAGGAATGTCATATGTGACATTATTCATTTTTCACTTTTTTCTCAAATATAACATTATTTATTTTTCTCTAAAGAATGAGTTTCATTTATATGTGACGCTAAACTTATAAAATCATATAGAATATTAATTAAGAGGTAAACTTTAGATAATACAATTTTGGTGAATTATATTTCGTGTAAAACTTTTTTTTATGCCTACCTATCAGCGTTGTTGGTTTAGATCAATCTTGTATTAGGCAAAATCGTCTTTTTAACGAAAAAGGAAAACTTTATCTTCATAACTTAGAGATGGTGTTTCATTACAAGTGATATGGTTTCTATATGTTAATGGAAATAGGATTCAGGAGGTTATCTTGTTTGGATAGCAAAAACTGAAAAGAAAAATTAAAGAAAGGAAATAAAAGGATTTTATGGTTTTGTGTTTGGATTGAAGAAGGAAAGGAAATGATAATTGTAGATGTAAAATTACTAAAATAAGATTAAAAATGATAGAAGATGTCATATTTTTTTGTTATGATCAGAGGCGGATGCACCTTAAGGTGATGATGTTCACGTGCACATCCTCACCTTGGAAAAAAAATAAAAAATCTTTGTTTTTTGGTATTTAAAAAAAAAATATTATATTTGATACTTTGTGCACATGCTGAACTCCCTCACTGTACGAGTGCACACCCTGAGTGTGGGTGCCTGGGTCCGCCACTGGTTATGATAGAGGAATTTTTGCCATTCAAAGACTATCGCTTCCTTTAATTTAATTTTTTTTTTCCCAATTTGGGAGAAACAAAACTTTCCTCATTAAAAGAGTCTCCAATCCCTCCATTTTCTTACCCCTTCACCAAAATATTAATCCAACAAATGAATCCCTCCCCTTTATTTCCTTTTCACCTATTTTACCCATTTCAAAAATAGTAGGAATGATAGCGAGTCGGTTAATTGTAAAAAAAATGGTATTTGTAACATAAAACATTTGGCATAACTTGTTACCAAAACCATAATAGAAACTCGACAGTTTTGAAAATCACTTATCAAAATAGAATCCGCTAAATATTCAAAAAATCATGGTTAACTATACCCATAACTGTCAACTTTAAAAAATATAGTTTAAATTAAAAATGTAAAAAGTATTTCAATTTAAATCTCAAAATGCCTAAACTCAAAATGGATAAGAATCCATACGTAACAAGATGATAAAATTCAAAATTTTATAAATTACATAATTATTACAATATTTGTCTCCATAAATATATACACGATCCCAATAAAATTTAAAAACGATAAGATATTCGTCCATACACAATAAGATAATAAAATTTATAATGAAAAAATCCAACTAATGTCACAAAAGATTGTCCTTGCAAATTTCCATATTTCTATCAAACAACAATACATCATATGAAAAAGAAAAACATAGTATGTTTCTATCATCATTCTAGTTTTAAATTTTTTAAATTATTAAAAATTTAAAATATGACAAATATTATAAATACCTCTATCTAAACAATAATATCTTTCATTTTTTTTCAATTTTAAACATTATATTATATATATGTCATATGCGTATGTATGCACACAAGCACACTCATATGCATACGAATACACATACACACACACACACACACTTATATATATATATATAACAAATTAATAATTGGGTTTTGACTTTTGATTTTTTTGATTTCTTGTACTAAAATCTACCGAATTACTCGTCGTTCATTACCCTTTATAAAAACTAGACAATAATGAATACTCTATCGATTTTGTTATTGGCTTGGATATCCATCAATTTTATATTTAAACCCTACATGTTGCTATCCTTAAAACATAGTGTAAGGCTTCTTTCGGATTCAATAGAGAAACACTAATAACAGAAAGAAAAAGAAGGTAAACCCTCTTGTTTGGGTTGTAAAAATTATAAAATTAAGAAGGGATCATAAGTAATTATATGTTGTAATTATATGTTTTCTTTATTTCATTTGAACTAATATAGAAGGAACGGATAAATTTTATATGTAAATTGATGCAATCACCCTTCTCTTATGCACACATTGCACACACTCGTGCAATACACTCTACTCACACACAATACACACTACTCATGAACAATGTCAAATACTCCTTTTAGGATTTTTATATGAAAGGATGATTGTAATTATAAAGTCAATTTGGTCTAGCTATGAAATTTTAACTGTTGAATTGTAGAGCTTTCAATATTAGAGTTTTGGTTAGAAGTGATTTTGAATATAAGTTGTTGACTGTCGTTTGACGTATGTTGGATAATGTTCGACTTTTAGAAAATTTGACGGTAATGTAAGGTTTTCAAAAATATGGGGGTATTTTTGAAAGAAAAAAAGAAGTACATCTTTCTGCATGATAGACAAACAGTTTCACGAAAGCATTATTCGAAAACCTCCAATTTAGACTTTCTTATTTTTTTAGCTTTAGTTTTATCTTCAGTTTTTACCTAAAAGCACTTAAAAAGGGGGGCTAACTTCAACTTTTAAACTCATAGAAAGACCTTTAAATGTCTAAAAGTTGAGCGAAACAGACCCTAAAACAAGTATCGGTATAAACTAAAATAGAGTTAAATTTTGAAAAGCACTTCAAAATTAGAGAAAATTTAAATTTGCTCTTTTTCACTTTAAACTTAAACATATTTTTCTAAATCCACTAATTACTTTTGTCTAAGGTAATAAATTTAATAGAGTTAAATCATGGAAATGATTTCAAAAATATATATAGATAACTCAAATTTGCTCCTTTTCACTTTAAACTGAAAGGAAAATTTGGGAAAATGGTCGCTATTGTTTTTCTTAAATTTTAAATTCATTCATCTTGTTTAAAATTAGCCAATTTAGTATCTATTATTTTTCAAAAAATTTAAATTCATTCATATTGTTCAAAATTAACCAATTTAATTCCTATTGTTTTCCAAAAAAATTGTATTTAGTCCCTACCTAAATTAGCTAAATTGAATTTCTTTTTATAGAAACAATAGAGACTAAATTGATTTTTTTGGAAAAAAATAGAGACTAAATTGGCTAATTTTGAATAATAGGGACAAATTTAATTTTTTAAAATAAGAAATAAAAAGACTAATTTTGAAGAATATGAATGAATTTAAAATTTTAGGAATTAATATGGATTGTTTATGCAATTTTTCCTAAACTAAACTTAATTTTCTGAATCCACTAATTACTTTATCATTCTATTACTACACAACAAGTGTATTCAAACAATTAGCAATTTACATTAAGAAAGAATTGCGCAAATGGTCTCTATCATTTTTCTAAAATTTTAAATTTGTCTCTATGATTTAAAATTAATAAATTTATTCCCTATTATTTTTCAAAACATTTTAAATTTGGCCTTATTATTCAAAATTAGTTATTTAGTCCTTATTATTTTCAAAATTTTTTAAATTCATCCTTATTGTTCAAGTTAATCAATTAAAAAATAGAGATTAAATTGACTAATTTTAAAAAATATGATTGAATTTAAATTTTTTTAAGAAATAATATTAGATTAAATTGACTAATTTTAAACAATATGAGCGAATTTAAAATTTTCTTGAAGAAAGTACGGAGGGAGAGTAGACTAAAATGCCCTGAATAAAGGGGTCAGAATGCAATAATGAAGAAGTTAAGTGACCCTTCTGACATTAACAAATTTTTCTGCATTGCTATAAAGGACCCTAGGGATACGCTAGCTGCCTCATAATCGGCTGAAAAAGATAGCTTAAAGATTTTCTCTCTCTCTCTCTCTTATGTCAGCTTTCTTCTTTGTACCATTAATTGCTTCTGTCATCTCCTTCTCGAAGCAGTATACTTTCTTCCCAAGCTTTACAAAGACACAATCTTATATATAATATATGTATATATAAATATTTTATATATTGAGTGAAACAGATACAAAGCTTCAAGGCTACACAACCAGCTTTTCCTCTCACGAACTCTGATATGTATTGCCACTCACCCTTTTACCTCGGGTACTTACTTTCACCTTTCTATGATATCTTTATTCGCCATGCATATATATATATATAGCTGTGTGTGTGCATGTACATATGCATGCGTATCTCTGATATTTGTAAGACGTGTGTCATGTGTGTGCGTGCGTACGTGCGTGTATTTTTATCCTCTTTGTATGCGTCTCTGTGTGTTTTTGGTGTGTGAGGTTTGCGGGTTGTATTATTAAGCAAAGTGTGTTTATATGTGTTGTGTGGTATGGTGTAGAGGTGATGAAGGAAACAGAAATGGAACACGTTTTGTGGATCTTGGAGAGCTCGAACAGTCAGCTGGTTTTCATCAAGAGGATGCTGTTGATTTAAGCGGAAGTATGTTAATGTTTATTAAATTTAGTTGGTTTTTTTTTTTTTGTGATTCATATAGTTGGTTTGTATTTATTGTATATAATTTTCTATCTTATCTTCAACAAGTTGTTGCACTAAGAAATGCAATTTTCTAATCATTGTAGGCTCAATTTGCAGTGGCATGAAGCCAAACAACATTGCTTGCGTCTCTAGCAACTTACAATTTGCTGGGATCAGCACGGTATTATCAAATGAAGTTTTTCTTCAGGAGTTTATTTTATTTATTTTTCTTCAACACGCCCGTTACGTGCAGAAAAATTCGTTTTTGAGCTTTGGATTCTCAGAGATTTTTTAAAGTTTTTTAATGGTTGGCGGCGAGAAACATTTTTTTCTTTTTAAATGGGTGAGACTGAAAGTTGAACCAAGACCGTTTGATAACTTGGGTTTTGATACTCCGTGCTTATTTGTGTATATGGTACTGTGTGCTGTTTTGGTAAATGTTAGAGCATAGGATCAGCAGAGATGGTGTCATCAGTAACAGGGGTAGATGCAGGGCAGTTCATGTTAAAGAAGGGTGCACCAACAAGAATGGTGGCTGTTGGAAATGATGGGGTTTGGGGAAATGGGTATTTTGAGAACTGTGGAGATTCTGGGATGGCAGACCACAGCCAGCAGACTGACACTTCAACAGATGTTGATACTGATGATAGAAATCAGGTTCTTTTGTTTTTTCCTGTTCAAAACTTTTTAAATTTTTGTATGTAAAAATTTGTTTTGGTCTTTTTTTTTGGGGTAAAAATTGGTTCTTTGCGTGTGCTTATAGCCTTATAATAATTTCCCATTTTCGTTAACTGGATATGAATTTTGGTAGTAAAATTTTTTGTATGATTTTGTTGATAAAGTTCTATAGTATAAACCAACTTAGTATGCTATTTGAAGCTAGAAGAAACTCAGTAGTCCTTTTGTTTGTTCTTTTGTATTCTTGCTGCCACTCTACATGTAAAACTGGAGCAATTCTTAGAAACGTCATACTGAGGTCTGTCTCTGTAACATGGGCTAGGGCTCACACCATGCCAGTCATAGACGGACATTTTTAAGAGTTTTCAGTAAGACTGCATTAACAAAGTGGATACAACTAACCTATAATCTTTTTTTTCCTTTTTTTTTTCCTTCCTAGTTGAGGTGATATCGATAATAAAATGTTATTATGAATGGCCTTCACATCATATTCCTGCTACTTCATATCTGGATTTCATCATAAATAGGCCATTTTATGTATGTGAAACTATTTTGTTCCTTAAAAGTTTCCTTTATTTTTGTTTGGACAATAATTTCGCTTTACTAGTGGTTTTTTTCCAACTGCTTATCTTCAATTGAGTTGTCTGATTGGGGTTTAATTGTTCTGTTGAAGTTCTGTGGAGTTCAGAACGAAGCAATAATAGTTGCAGATTCCATAGAGCAATCCAAGGGAAAATGTGGGAACCAGAAGGTTGTTTGCATGTTAGACAATTTTTTCACTTCATGAACTTACATATTTGGTATTGATTGCCATGCTTTTCTGCTATCTTTGGTGCAGGTCCTTCGTAGATTGGCTCAGAACCGAGAAGCTGCACGCAAGAGCCGTTTAAGAAAGAAAGTGAGGATTTATGTCTTGACATTTTAATCAAACAGTTAGTTTGTGTCTTGGTGTGATTAAAATAAAGTTTGTACTCTGTATGGAACACCACCATGTCATGGAGCTCTAATTTAATTAGTTCATGCATTTTAGCTGTATGGTGCTGTTTTTGAAAACAATATTTTTGTTCTTACAGTTTTTTCCCATTTCTTTCTCCATGGATGTATGTCGCCCTTTTAGATGGTTGAATTCAATGTATGATTATTCATGAATCTTGCACCTCATCTCTGAAGCCTCTAAGTTAACAGACTCTCATCCCGAGCTTAATAAAAGCAGAAAAAGTAGAAATTTAATCTTGCGTTAGCAGCTGTTGTGCATAGTCAGACACTGCTACCGGGATCAGTAGTTCATCCTCAGTTCAGTGACTAAAGTCTCAGACATTTTTATTTATGGTGGCTATGAAACACATATTGCATAACAAATTTGTTACCCCTGTTTATATGAAAATATTACATGCATACTTTATCTGAGCAAATCTCTTCAGCAAAATATGGTTTGCATTTACTACTTTGTTTCATGTGGTAGCTAAAATTGATGAAAATTTTATAGGCATTAACTCCACTTATTTGTTTGGGTGAAAATATAACAGTCATAAGATGGTTTTCTGCCTTTATGTCTTACTGTTGGAATATATATGTTTATATATGAAAATAGGTTTGGATGATTTATATAGATTTTGGTTTTGGATAGGCGTATGTTCAACAGCTGGAGAATAGTCGAATCAGGCTTGCAGAACTAGAACAAGAGCTAAAGCAAGCACGCCAGCAGGTCCTCTCTCTGTCTCCCCAAACAAAAGAAAAAAGATATAAAAAACCAGGAGAATTCTTTATGTTAATGATTCGGAGTTTATAAAGTGGCTTTTGATGTCAAATGTAGCAGCTTACCATCAACAACAGCAATATTCGGCTGTTGATGTGTATTTTCTTGGCGAGAAGTTGTAACAGTTTATAGTCATCTAGTATTGATTTAAGTGTCCTCTTGGATAAATTTTTCTTCGCGTCGTACAATACAAAACAGTCGGCTGAAGAAGAATCAGTTATGTACTTGCCTTAGTGGTCAAGACGTTCTCCGTTGCAAGAATTACTGTTATTTCAGTACACCTGCTATTAGTAATGCAGTCAAATCCCCAGAGATTTTAGGGTCGTGAACAGAGGAGTACACATGGTTTGCTGGTGCAATCGTAGAAATGTAGAATATCTTTACTTTTTGTTTAACTTATTAGTGTAGCTTCCATTCTTATTTATCTGATGCAGGGAATGTTGAGTGGAAGTGGACTTACGGGGGAGCAAAGCCATTATGCGGGTGGAAAAGGTTGGTCAATTCTGTTGCTTCTTCTGTTTGGCATGTCTTATGTTGATCTAGTATAGCGAGTTATCACTTACAAGGGATACTTTCCCTCTCTTAATATTAAATCTGTTCAATTTCTCTATATCTGATGTGTATTAATTTTTCCATATTGTTTTTTTTGGGACTAGTTGGGAAATGCTTGGTTTGGTTGTTTTGAGACTACTTTTTCTTCTCTCAACTAAACTTTAACATGCTACCCGCAATTTAAATTGAGTTGGCAATCCTGGTAAAGAATTAGATATATATCGAAATCAAAGGACTTTATAAAATCCCTTTTGCTCCCCCTTCTCCTGGGGTTTCCGCGTGGATTGGGGTTTTTCAGGTTCTGAGGCTGGGAGAATGTGACGAGAAGCATTTGAGCAAGAAAAGGAAGAATCAGAGTGTAATATCCCACATCGGTGGACAATAATGTTTATGAGTAGTTTATAAGGAGGTGTTGTGAGTATAAGGAATAATTTAGGTTAACCATTTTAGGTCAATAGAAAAGAGAGTCTAAGTAGTTATTTCTTATGCCTAACAACACCAGTCACGCTTCCGGGCTCGGGGCGTGACACAGAGTATAAAATATATTTTAAAGCAGTCTTCACAAGCTAATTGAGGCACACATAATTCTATGAGTTGCAGAAGTGCATTATCTGGACTAATTTCCCAAAATTTATCAGAGTCGATAAGAATATTTTAGGGTACTAAATCCTGAGAGAACTTTTCTGATAGTAGTTGCAAATTTGTTGAATTTTCCCCAAAAGATTTGTCTATTCTTGGTCCAAAATTTAGCTCAGTGGATTTGCTGTCACAATTTTTCTTTAACAGTTAACCT
Organism: Ehretia macrophylla; assembly: GCA_037974665.1. Lineage (NCBI taxonomy): Eukaryota > Viridiplantae > Streptophyta > Magnoliopsida > Boraginales > Ehretiaceae > Ehretia > Ehretia macrophylla. The sequence goes on from CM075767.1 coordinate 68,200,257, forward strand.
GCCCTTGCTTGTTTCAATTATTTCAAACTGGTGACAGGTTCCAAATCGTATGGTATAGGATGACTTGTGTTGTCATTGCATGTACTGCTATGTCCTTTGGCAATCCTTTTTCACCTCTGGAAGCTGGTGAAGGAGATTAGAATTTCATCGATGCTTAAATCAATTTCTTGCAAAGGTAAAAGGATTAATTGGTGATGATGGCACTTTGGTTTGCAGGGGCCATAGCATTTGACATGGATTATGCACACTGGCTTGATGAACATCAACGACTGGTCAATGATCTGAGATTGGCTGTAAATTCTCAGTTAGGTGACGATGAACTGCAGCTTCTTGTTGATGGCCTAACGTTACACTATGATGAAATATTTAGGCTAAAGAAACAAGGCGCAAAGTCAGATGTGTTTCACATGCTTTCGGGCATGTGGAAGACTCCCGTAGAAAGGTGTTTCATGTGGTTAGGTGGATATCGTGCCTCTGAGCTTCTCAAGGTGATTATTATTCAACTAAAGTATGTTTATGTATCTTGAGATAAGATCACTGATTCCCTTCTCTGTTTCTTTCTCTGCAAAGGCCACTTTTTTGAAATTGCAGATACTCAGAAATCATCTTGAACCCTTGACAGACCAACAGCTGGTGGGCATATGTAACTTGCAGCAGTCCTCTCAACAAGCTGAGGATGCCTTGTCACAGGGAATGGAAGCATTGCAACTATCACTCGTAGAAATACTTTCCTCTAACTGCCTTGGACCTACTGGTTCTGGAAATGTTGCCGATTACATGGGGCAGATGGCAATAGCGATGGGCCAGCTTCCCACGCTCGAAAGCTTTATTTATCAGGTAAATATAAACTTTACTAAGTTGACTAGAAACTAAATCGCCCCCCTAAATCCACACATGTAGCCAATTGTACTGCAAGGATAACTATATGATATGTATCTTCTCAGGCTGACATTCTGAGGCAGCAGACTCTACATCAAATGCGTCGAATTTTGACAAATCACCAAGCTGCTCGGGCGCTTCTCGCTATAAGTGACTATATGTCAAGGCTCAGGGCACTCAGCTCTTTATGGCTAGCACGACCTAAGAACTGAATTTTATAACCTCCCATATGACTATTTCATTCTTGCCAGATACCTTCAATTAGGTAGCTAATATACCGTTTGATCTTGAAGATGTACTACTGTAAGATAACCCACTCCCTTCTGATGCTGTTATTGGGTAAATCTTACAGCACCTGATAGAGAACCTGTATACAGTGATTAGTTCCCTAGTAGTCACTAACAACAGCTTTCTTGTACCAAGTTCAATAAGTAGCATTGATGACCTAGATAATGACCATGTTGCACAATATGAACCAGATTTGCTTTTTATTATTCTTAATTATATTTGCTTATTTAATACTGTGTACAGGCATCACTTCGCTCGCACCTCTTTTGGTTGTGTATTGAGATCCGGATTTCGTTCTTCATTCTCAATCCTTATCCTTTTTCGAATACTGATTCATGATATATCATTCAATGAATTTGCAGCTGTAATTGCATTCATGTTTCTAGTTACATCAATTAGTCATTATCAGTGTCCAATTCAAAGTTGCTTTTCTGTATATTGTGTGTATTTACAGCTCTGCAGTTGAATAACCTCACAATATTGTAACATCTAATGATGATGAGAACAGATGGAGTGCATCATATCATCAAAGTATGTTCATCACCGGCCGGTACATTCTTGCTCTATCATTTTTCTTCCTTCCTGGATCCAGATACAAAATAGTTGTGTTAGTAAGAGAAGCACGGTTAAGATGGAAATAGTGAAGCACAATTCATATATATGCTTATTACATACTTGGCATATGCTTTTGCTTAGACTTGGCAATATAAGGTATGAATACCCCCCGTGCCGGTCCCGTTCTTCCGCAAGTCTGAGAGCCAAGAAGGAACTGAGTCAGTCTCCTCGTCTCCTAAATAGTTAAAACAGCATCTCGGTCGTACCACAGCAGAATGGTTAGTTTTTTAGGCATCTTTTGAGACTTTCACTGGATTTTAATGCTTGTTCTCTGTGTCGTCCTCTTCAGCTGTCAATAGCAAGACTGGCTTTCAAAGTTCAGCATAGAAATCATCATCCTCATAGCTTTCAGATTCATAACAAGAGTGCATGTTTTTTTATTTGTTGGGTTAGAAAGCAAGAAATTTCATTCCACTATCCAAAAACCGTAGGCAAAGCCATTTACATATATGATTTACAAATGAAGAAAAAGAAAAGCCTCCTAAAACCTAAACTAAAATGTCACAGAGATTCCAACGATTGCAAAGATCTCTATTAAATATATTGTTTCTAACCTTTATCCCAGCCATCATTCTATAACGCACAACATCAGAGATTCTTTTGATAACCTGTTCCACATTCGCAGCTTCATTCTTGAAATCTGAGCATTACGTTCACGCCAGATATGTTACACATTGGAGTTGAACAAAAGTTCAAAGGTGTGGATCAACTCTCCCACGGGTAAGTATAAAATGAAATGGGCAATGGAACTTATCAAATCACAGTTTGACACTGTTAATTGGAGTGGTTCTATTTGGTATAAGCAATCAATTCCAAAACACGCCTTTTGCACTTGGTTATGTTGGCTTGACAGGTCACCAATGTGCTACAGAATGCTTGGATGGGGTTTAACAGTTAATCCGTGTTGTGTGCTTTGCAAGATGTGCATTGAAGATAGAGATCATCTGTTTGGTCTCTGCCCCTTCTCACGAAGAATTTGGAGGATTGGGTGGAAACTTTGCAAAGGACCACCTGTGGTGATAAATTGGAACAAGATCGAAGAGTGGATTATTCACATTGCGGATTCCACTACCTTCCAATCAACTGTTATGAAATGCTTTTTTGGAGCTTTTGTGTTCCACATTTGGAAAGAACGTAATAGACGACTTCATGATTCCGAGAGTCTTTCCGAGGAACAAATCATCAACAATATTATTTTTGATGTTCATACAAAAATGTATCGAGTTAGAAAAGTTAAATACTCACCTTTGAACCAAGCCATTTGTAGGGCTTGGAATTTAGATGATCTATCTTTCTGGAATTGTAATTAAATGATGTAATTTTTTGGTTGTAATATAATCCGCTTGCTTTTAGCAAAAAAAAAAAAAAGTTCAAAGACTGATGCCTGCATTGTGTTTCTTCGTCCCAGATTCCAGCTGCCTTGGAGAACTCTATCTCTTTGGATTCCAAAATCTTCACTTTCGCGTTTTTAGCACGGGTCCTCCACAAGAGTGCATGTTTGTGTGCACATATGGCTGAAAAGTGCAGTAGGTATCCATGGGAGAACTTGAAATCAACTCGTGGTTGTGCCATGCCATGGTTTTGCATTTACAGATAGTCATACAATGCGGCTGAGACCAAGGTTGGGAACGATAGTCTAATGAGTAATGCCTTTAGCTGTCACACATGGAACACATTGGAGTACCTCTCATGGAGCTCGGGTCCAGTTAAAGTCAATTTATTACTGTAATGTCCTGCCAACCAAATTTGCTTATTTAACTGCAAAATTCTTATGATGTACTACTGAGATGTATTCTGTTGCGAATTACATGTTTTGATTGGATAATTGCAAACTAATAGAACTGTATACTCTATACATGTTCTGCAGCTTGTGAGATTTATCTACAAGTTTACTTGTGTATATATCCAATGATCTCGCCTGGGAAATTTTTGTTGCTGCCTTGACACTACTTTTCTGCAAGAACTATGCTGCTCGGCGGACTTGGACCATCTCCTCTACTTATTCTCTCCTTGTTTTGATGAGGTGTATTATGGAGATTTGGTTTTTTTCTAAATCCCAATCATTCGTCTTGAATTTATTTAACCACCTTTTTCAAAACTAAAATTTGAAATGGATAATTGAGCTTTTAAAAGACCAAATTTGATGGTCCTTAGTACACCTCATCTAAACAAGGAAAGAATAAGTAGAAGAGAGCATTTGTTTCCACTGCTTGGCTCCACGTATGTGCCTCGGATAGATGCATGAAGTGATGGAATGTTACCTGGATTAGCTACAATAGAAGATGCAATGCAGCATTTATTGATGGAGAAATCTTAGGAGACCACAAAATTAAAGAAGAATTCCAAAGAGGAAGCCAAACACATGCTTATTACAAATGAAAGAGATACAGAAATGGTCCATGGAGAACTTACAATGCAGGAAACAAACCGAAATTACTTACTGCAACAAAACAAAACAAATGACCTGCTTAATAAAGTTTATGAAATTACTTACTGGCCAATGAATTCCAGTGAGGAAGTCAAAGGCACGCTTATTTGAAATGGAAAGTACTACTACAATATTCATAGAAGACAAATGAAATGGCAGGGGAAGAAACAAACCAACTGTAGGTAAAATGAAGGAGTTGAATAACCAGTTGAGGGAGTACTACTGGAGCTTGAAGTCAAGAATGCATTCAGATCAGATATCTGGAGGATAGATAGAGAGCTTAAAACCACCACGAGTTGTCATTTTCCTCTCCTGAATTTCCCTAGCTGAAGACGCAGCTTTCGGGGTATGATATAGTTCCAGTTCCTGGAAACTAGCTACATCTGCCAAGCCAATTGGGACTGCCTCAAGCTTGTCACAGTGTTGAAGAACAAGACGTTTAAGACTTGGGAAGTGATGCTTGGAAGCTTTCCAAGTCACCAAATCTGTCCTTCCAATGTGCAAAAATTTGAGACCAAGGAAGCCTCCATCTTCGGGTTCCCACAACTGTCCTCTGAATGCATTGTCTTTCAACTTGAGCACCTCAAGCTTTTCCAAATTTCCTAGTATCTGCATCTGATCCCAGTCAAGCAAGGTATTTGATAAGGTCAGCTTCTTCAGCTTTGTAGGGAACTTGTATGCTGGAGGAAGGCCCAGTCTTTTGCCTTCCGAAGTTGAGCCTCCATCGACATCATCAATCAGTTTCAAATTTGTAAGGTATTGTAATCTTCCAATATTATCGAATAGATTATCGAAAAGTACTAGCAAATTTCCCCGAACTCCCAATTTTAGGATATTAGGAGTCCTTGCAAAAACACGTTCAGTGCAGCTCTCAGGTGATATCAAGGAAAGGCTTTGCACGTTTTCCCTACCTTTTGGTGCGCTAGATGGAGGGTGAGGCAACAGAGCAGATGCATTAGTGCGTAAATGTCTAAGTTGATACATCTTCCACATGCCTTCTTTCAATTCAAGCGTACTTGATGTTGTTAGAAAAATTAGAGTTTGCATGTTCCATAGTTTGGAGATGCTTGATGGGAGGGACCTGATATTGCAGGAGATAGCAAGGAACCTCAAAAGAACCAGTTGGAGTAGGTCTTTGGGAAAGACAGAAAACATGATGGATTTGAAATCCAACACCTTGAGCAATTCAAAGGCTTTTGGGATTGTCGATATGTACTCGTTGGGCAAGTCAATTTTATCCCGCGCAAAACATAGGAAAGAGCGGACGCGTTTACCAGAAGGCTTTCTAGACATGTATTCCATGATCCCAGAATGAAGACAAAGACGACGATGCTTGTCTAGAGTTACCTGATCATTTCTTTTTATCACTTGACAAAAATTTTGCTCCTTAGCTACCGTCTTGCAGAAATCAGATAACATGTCGTGAACACGACAAGTTTTGATTTGGCCATTGGACCTCCTTTGCGCTACTAGTAATAAGTTTCTGTTGACAAGGTCCTCCACGTAAGCCTCTGCTATATCCTCTAAGCTTAGTTCCCTAATTTGTTCTATGAATCCTTCTGCAATCCAGAGACAGATCAATTCCCAGACAGGGATCTCATAGTCTTCAGGAAAAACCCCCAAGTAGAGAAAGCATAATTTCAAGTTGTATGGCAATTGATCATAAGTCAATGCAACTACGTCCCTGAATTGTTTGTCGTCCGTAGCGATGAATGAGCTAACATTCTCAGCCACGCGCCTCCACCAGTGACTTGATTCGCGATTATTCAAGAGAATACCAGCAATGACCACTATTGCAAGTGGTAATCCTCTACTTTCTGAAGCTATCTGTTGACCGAACCATTGTAGTTCACCTGGGGGGCATTTTCCTTTACCAAAAACCTTTCTCTCTAGTAACTCCCAACTTTCGTCATTGGTAAGAAACCTCAACTTATGAGCGTCCTTGGTGGGATTGGCATGGCGAGCCACCTCATAATGTTGACTAGTGATCAAGATTCTACTACCCTTCTTGTTATTGGGAAAAGCAATTTTGAGATCATTCCAGGCTTCTTTGGTCCCCACATCATCCATTACAATCAGGTATTTCCCTCTCTCCAAAAATTCACGTAGTTTTACAACTATGACATCATTTGACATGTTCTTATAATCCAATGTTTGCGTAAAAATCCTTAAGATGGAGAGTAAAACTTCCCTTATGCTGTATTTTAGAGAAACATAAACCCATGCACGAGTGAAGAATTCATATTCGATCCTTGGATCATTGTAGATCTTTTTAGCTAATGTTGTCTTTCCAAGACCTGGCATTCCGATGATTGTGATGATATCCAAATCTTGGTCTTCTCCGGTGAGACGTTCAATTACAATTTTCGCCTCATCATCAAATCCGATGACATTGTCTTCCTCCACTGTTGGCCTCTGTTCATGATTTAAGAAATAAGTTAAGTATTATCCGAGAAACTAAATTGAAAATGTTAATACGTAAATACCAAAGTGAAAATCACACAGCAAGATGAAAGGTAAACAAACAATATGTCACATAACACATCAAAGTTCTATACCATAAGACGAATGACTTTGTTCTCTTGAAAAGGTTGAGGATGCTACGAAACATTTGGATATAAGAACCACCGTCATATTTACATATTAATTTATGAATTTGGAATATACCACCATCCAAATTAATCATCAAAACAATTACAATAATTTTAAGGAAAAGTAATCTATGGAATCATTTTTCCTAAAATTCCATCAGCTATATGCCGTACTTATCTCATGAATGAACAAAGCAAAAATTACTTCGACCCAAAAAAAAAAAAAAAAAAAAAGAAATATTTTATCCTCTCTTTCCTTAGAGGACAACTAATTCTAGAATTTTTGAATTTCTCTCGCGCTTCCAATAGTATAATCCATATAAAAAGAGGAAAAAGAAATAAAGAAACATTCCTAGTTACCTTTATTTCTCTGGCACCTCTGTCTGGTAACTCTTCAAGCCGCAAACCCTGAAAAACAGAATGCATCCTTTCGTAGATCTCACTTATATCTTTCATGATGACTTCAATCTCCTTTCTGAAAAGCCGAATCCTTACTGAATGGTCAGTTGCACGCATAACTTTCCTTAAGGAACTTGTTGCCTTGTAATTGGCCTGTTCAACGATAAATTTGTCGATTGCATCTTCCGCTTTGTCAACCACCCTTCTGATGTCATGCGCCAATGCTTGCAGACCTTGATCATTGCTGCGCTTTTCTTTAGAGTCCCATAAGAAGGTCTTGAACCGAATAAGACTGTTGTGCAACCCTTCAATCTGATCCTTCACATCATCAATCAATCCAGATTCATCAAGAAGTAGCAGCTTTAAGTTCTCTAGGAGAATTCCAACACCTGCTTCTGCCATCTCTCTCTCTCTTTGGGTGAGATCGTAGAAATTGGAAAGAAGTTTTCTTCACTTTTGGACTGTGAAAAAAGTCTTATGTCACGACTGATATACGGTGCAGGCTCTAAGGTTTTCCAAAGTTGACTCAGGCTCAATCATGCAACCAAGTCATTCTTTTTTATTTTTTATTTTGATAAATAACATATTATCCTTGATGTTTTATTAAAATTATACAATATTTTTTTATATTTTAAAAATTAATTAATTACTCTCTTATATTTTATTAAAATGTACAATACTTTCTGTATTTTAAAATATAACTGATTATCTGTATTTTATAAAAGTAACTGATTATCCCTATACTTTTTAATAACCCCGTTTTTGTTAGAAAATATAACGAGACAATTAGTTATTTTTATAAAACACAATAAAATAATCAGTTATTTTTATAAAATATAAAGGGATAATTAGTTATATTTTAAAATACAGAAGAATATTATGTACTTTTAAAAAAATATAAAAAAATAATTAGTTAATTTTTAAAATATAAAAAAATATTATATAATTTTAATAAAATATAAAAGAATAATACGTTATTTATCTTTTTTTTTTTTTAGTCGAAAGAAACAAGTCATTCTATAATCTTCCTTTGACAGCAATGACAGAATTGATTAATTAGAGCAAATTGCGGATCACGACGAATATAATTTGCCAATCTGATGCAGGTACAACTGGCCTGTCCCTGTATCATATGTAATCAACTAGTTTTCTTCTCAGATGGATTTTATAATTTTTTTTGTTTTTATAGTTTGTACATCTCGAAAGGAAACGTGAAAGTGAAAGATCACCTACCAACCAGATAAGAATTTTCTCCACCCTGTCTCTCTTACTAATATATTATTCAATCTTTTCAATCACATTATTCAATTGTAAGGATAATTACACGAATGATCATCAATTTTACCTAATTTTCAATTTCATTTGCTTTATTTAAAGTTACAGACTGATTGAAATAAATAAATCTTATAAAATTTTATAAAATTTATTTACAAATTTAATTTTTAGTGTTTGGAAGCACCTTTTTAAAATATTAGAAATTCAAGATTTATAAATCATAGATTTCTTTATGTTTTGTCCAAATTCTTGCTCAAAAGTTAAAATTTGTAAATCCATGCCTTAGGTTTAAGAGATAAACTTTGGCTAAAACACAAAGATTAAAAAAAAAAAAAACAAAAACCATGGCCTCTCTCACTGTTTCTCTTTTAGCAGAAAAGAAAAACAGAACATAAAAAAACAACACATTTCTCACCTTTTCTCTTTAGATTATTTTTACCTACTAAATGTATAGTTGAACTTAAGGCTATTTTGTCACGTAGAATGTAGAAATATTTTATAATTTTGAACTGATGGTTGAATTTATGATTATTTTGTAATGTTTATTTTTATTAAAAATTTTTCTTTATCATTTTTTTGCTTTTTCTATATAATTTTTTGATAAAAAAGCAATAATTAATATTGAAATGACATGATAACCTTTAGATGATAAGCCTAATTTAAATAGAATAAAAGAAAGGTATTTAACTAAAATGTAAGAATTATTTTCAATTAATTTAGTTCCAATTATTTGAAAAAATTAGTCAATTTAATTTTCCTTTGACAGCAATGACACAATTGATTAGAGCAAATTGCGGATGACGACGAATATTATATACCAATCTGATGCTGGGGCAGCTGGCCTGTCCTTGTATCATAGTAATCAATTAATTTTCTTCTCATATGGATTTTAAATCTTTTATGTTATTATAGTTTTTTTTATTTTTTGGTCGAATGTTATTATAGTTCGTACATCTCGAAAGGAAACGTCGTGGTATATTTTTTTTTTATATGTATGATGCTTGAATTCGTGAAAGTGAAAGATCCCGACAAAAAAGAAAAAAATTTATAACTTATTAGGTTTTTTATTTTTTTAGTTATTAATTAATTGATCACTCATTTTTAAAACGATTATATATCAGTCTTTTATCTTTTAAAATTGTGCCACTGTCAGTCCTTCCGTCACATTTCTAGCTGAAATAACATGTGAGTCATTTTTTAAGGGCAATGTGATCTTTTCACCTTATTCAGCATATTTTCCCTATTTCATACCCAACACCCACCCAATTGAAAACCCACAAACATAATTCCTAAATCCCCAAAGCCCCAAATCCCCAAATTCCCCAAATCACTATATTGTTCCTATAGCTTGCTTGTCAGCCACAATTTCGCTGGCACGATTCCATCTTCATTCTTGCTCATCAGCCACGATTTCGTCTGCACGATTCCACCTCCACTCTTGCTCGTCCGCCACGATTTGAAGACAAGAGCTTTTGCTCGTCAGGCACGATTTCGCCGGCAAAGATTGAACTTTTTAGCCACGGTTATATCATGCAAAAAATGCATAGCTCTGGCCGGTCTAAACATTCTAGCTACCGCTTGTGTTGTAGAATTGATTGTTGGGAGTAGGCCTAAGCGTAGCTCGCGCGCAGTGGACTCCAATATTCAAGAATTGGGTTCAACTTGCAAGCCAAGAAGAAGAAGAAGAAGAAGGCGCATAGTGGTCTTCATTCAAAAGTTGAGTAGAAGAAGAAGGCGCACAGTGGTTACCATTCAAGAATTGAGTTTGACTCGCAAGCGAAGAAGAAGAAATAGATAGTCTATACTGCCATGTTTTTGATTGACTTTATTTTTTTCCAATAAGGAGATCAATTGAATTAAATTAGAATTTCCAATGTATTTAATTTCAGTTTCGAAATATATTCTTACTGTTTGTGCATTTTCATGTGGATTTTACTTGAATTGTCAACTTTGGCTTTTAACTTATATGAGTTTTGTTTCTTCGGCTTTAAATTTTCAGTTTAGTTGGCTTTTATAATTTCTTTGTTGTGGGATATATAAGTACTTCTGATGCCTTGGTCTTTTTCTTCATTTGATATGTTATCAAGTGTTTGATTGATTCGTTTCTAGAGTAATTGGCTCACTCATTTCTCTAAAAAGACCACATTGTTCTAAAAAAAAAGACCCACATGCATGGCACATGCTATTTCCATTAAAAATATGACAGAATGACTAACGGTGGCATAACTTTAAAAGATAAAGGATTGACATATGATCGTTTTAAAAATGAGAGATCAACTAGTCAATAGTCACAAAGATAAGGGACCTAATAGGTTATAAACCCAAAAAAAAAAAAAGTGAAAGATCACCTACCAACCAAATAAGAATTTTCTCCACCGTGTTTCTCTTACTAATATATTATTCAATCTTTTCAATCACATTATTCAATTGTAAGGATAATTACACGAATGATCATCAATTTTACCTAATTTTCAATTTCATTTGCTTTATTTAAAGTTACAGATTATTTGGAACAAATAAATTTCATAAAATGTTGTGAAATTCATTTGCAAATTTAATCTTTAGTGTTTGGAAGCACCCTTTTAAAATATTGGAAATCCAAGATTTACTAATCATAGATTTTCTAATACTTTACCTAAATCCTTTCTCAAAAGTTAGAATTTGCATATCCACGGTATTACTCATTTTATGAGTACAAAATTGTCATTAGGTTTAAAAGATGGACTTTGGCTAAAATACAAAGATAAAAAAAAAAAAAACACAACAAAAACCATGGCCTCTCTCACTGTTTCTCTTTTAGCAGAAAAGAAAAAAAAAAGAAAAAAAAAAAACAACACATTTCTCACCCTTTCTCTTTAGATTATTATTTTTTTCTATTAAATGTATAGTTGAACTTAAGGCTATTTTGTCACGTGGAATGTAGATTTATTTTATAATCTTGAACTGATGGTTGAAGTTATGATTATTTTGTAATGTTTAACTTTATTGAAAATTTTCTTTATCCTTTTTTTGCTTTTTCTAGATAATTTTATGATAAAAAGCAATAATTAATACTTGGATGACATGATAACCTTTATATGACAAGCCTAATCTGAATAGAATAAAAGAAGGGTATTTAAGTAAAATAAAAGTATAATTTTCAATTAATTTAGTTCCAATTATTTGAAAAAGTTAGTCAATTTAATTTTCACAATTGAAAAGTCAGTTAATATTAATAGGAAGAATTACTGTTTGAAGGGTTCAATTTAATTATTTTACACGTTTCTATTACTATTATCAATTTAGTGTTTAATGTTTACAAAAAGGCTCAAATTAATTTTCCAAATTTTTTTTCTCATTTTTTTTCTTTTTTGTCCTCCTCCTCCCCTTGAACCCCCGATCCCTGTCTCCTAAAATACCCCCTTCTCCATTCTCTTTCACATAATCCGACCACTGACTTGACATAACACACACACACACACACACACAACACACACACACATTGAAGCCAAAGCCCCTTGAACCCCTGAAAACACTTTTACTTTTTAATATAAATGCTCAAAGGGTATTACAGTAATTGCAATAAATTTGGACCCGTCACAAATAACTCCATTAAGTCATTGTTGTACACATGTCACTATATTGGCTCCCTCTAGACTGACAATAGTCTAGATAGACCAAAGAGATTTCTCCTTAAAAATCATAAACTTTTTCAGGAATTTTGTCCACGGTACAAGAAACTAAAATATATACGAGGATTTTTAGATGCACCAAGGAGTTTTTTCCTTAAAAATCACAATTGTTTTTTGGAATTTTGTCAACGGTACAAGAAACTAAAACATATACGTGGATTTTCACTGACATTTATGTTGGAATATTTAGCGGAAGTAATTTGTTTGAATATAATGTTTTGCAATAGAAAAGTAAACAGTGGACAAAACTAAAAATAACAATAAAGCAGAGCGTATAAATAATAAAGAAAAAAATTACAGTAATTAAATATATGCATATAAATATTATAATACACAAATCGAGGCTCGAGTTAGACTCGATATCCTTAAGGATAATTTACTCCGCTAATGGTACTTACGGCTCAGCAGTAATAACCCCCAGGATACAACGGCTTTCCTTTTGTATTAGAAGTACCACAAAATACAAAAGCTATCGAACTGATAGTGTTTAAACTCTCTCGAACAAATGCTATGCTATGCCTATCTATGTTCTGTATGCTATATTGCTAATGTTTCTGTGTCGAATGAAATGAGCAGAGGAGCTATTTATAGATGAGCCAACTGACTAGCCATGCTCTCCATCTTCATCATGCAACAAGGTGTTGGAAGTGGGATAACTGTTTCAGCCCACTCCTTCCGATCTGAACATGCAGAACACGTGGGATAACTTCCCTAGTCCATTCGCTCGATGTAGAACGTGTAGGCAGTTATCCACCCCACTTTCTTTACTCAAGTCTTGCAGCAAGAGTTGCTAAAACGTGGGCAAAACTTGAGCTTTAGTTGGAAGAAAAAGTCAAAGAATCAACTCAATTTCTCATTCACCTTTTCCAACATTCCCCCACATGAATGGAAATTGGTTAGTCAGATAGGAATGCAGACACTAGAGAGAGTTCAGTAGAAAGATACTGCATCAGGATAGGTAGTTTTTGGCTTTGAACCTTTCTTAATGAAAACTATCGGGCTTACTTGCTAACCAGTGAACGCGATGTCTTGAACTATTCAGCTTTTGTGTAAACCAAGACAATAGAGTTCACACAGTACCCCTCTGTACACTGTCGAGTTCTTACGGTTGTGTACATTTTGGCCCTGAACAACTCCGGGTATTCATGAGTACTCTAGAGAATTCAACCTTCAAAATTCTCGTAGGACCAGCTCAGTCCCTACTCATATGGGTGATCACTTATTAAGAGTATCCCTGCAATACCCCTATTTGGATTACCAAGATATAAGTATCATTAAAAGCATAGCTTAGCCTAAACTATATGCAGGCAGTATTGTTTGTTCATCATAGGAATAGGCGGGAGTATTCTCCCCACAATGCTCCCGGTGAATCATTTATAACTCAGTTTTTCCTTTTGATCCTACATCCAGGGATCTCCTGTCATGTAGGTAGGGTTTTCCACTATGATGAGTCTTTAGAAATAGGCTTAAGACCTATTCCCCTCGATGACTTGTACACTTGCTCTCTGTTTAAACCTTTTGTAAGCTGATCCACAATGTTATTCTTTGACTTTACGTAGTCAATTGAGATAACCTCATAAGAGATCAATTGCTTAACGGTATTATGTCTACGATGTATATGTCTGGACTTATCGTTATACATACTACTCTGTGCCCTTCTAATAGCAGAATGACAATCGCAGTGTATGTTGATAGCTGGCACAGGTTTCGGCCAGTTTGGAATATCCTCTAAGAATTGTCGAAGTCATTCAGCTTCCTCTGTAGCTTTATCCAAAGCTATAAACTTAGATTCTATCGTGGATCTGGCTATACACGTTTGCTTAGTAGATTTCCAAGATACGGCTGCACTTTCCAAAGTAAAGACATAACCACTAATGGATTTGGAGTCTTTAGTATCCGATATCCAGGTGACATCACTATACCCCTCTAATACAACTAGATATCGGGTATAGTGCAGCCCAAAGTTCAAAGTGTATCTTAGATACTTTAGAACCCTTATTATAGCTGTCCAATGGGATTATCCGGGATTGCTAATATATCTACTTAATTTGTTGACTGCATATGTTATATCGGGCCTCGTGAAATTCATCAAGTACATTAGACTACCAATAATTCTTGAATACTCCACTTGAAATATTCCATCACTAGTAGTTTTTGCTAGATATACGTTTACATCTACCGGTGTCTTGACTAGTGTCTCATCATTCTTGTTGAACTTGTCCAGTATTTTCTTAATATAATGAGACCGGGACAACGCTAGCCCGTCAGATGTTCTGGTAATCTTGACACCTAGAATAATATATGCCGCCCCCATATCCTTTATATCGAAGTTACTGGATAACATTTTCCTGGTAGACTTAATGACATTGATATTGCTTCCCATAATTAGTATACCGTCCACATAAAGACAAACATTGACATATTCTTGATTGGTGCCTCTCACATAGACACACTTGTCACATTCATTTAATCTAAAGCCATTTTCCATTATGACTTTATCGAACTTTTCGTGCCACTGTTTGGGTGCTCATTTTAATCCGTAAAGGGGTTTTACAAGCCTACATACCTTCTTCTCCTTTCCTGGAACCACAAACCCTTCGAGCTGTTCCATATAGATTTTCTCATCTAACTCGCCATTCATGAAGGTGGTCTTTACATCCATTTGATGATTCTCTAAGTTGTTGATAGCTGCTATAGCTATCAACATCTGAATGGATGTGATTCTTGTAACTGGTAAATATGTTTCAAAATAATCAACGCCTTCCTTTTGCCTGTAACCCTTAATTACAAGCCTGGCCTTGTATTTGTCGATAGATCCATCTGCTTTCATCTTCCTCTTAAAAATCCATTTACACCGAAAGGGCTTATTTCGAAGAGGAAGATCCACCAGTTCCCAAGTATGATTTCGCATGACTCTATTTCACAGTTGACAGCCTTTCTCCACAAAGGAGCCTCAGGGGTTATCGTCGGCTCGTTAAAGGTACGAGGTTCATTTTTTAACAGATATGTCAGAAAATTCGGACCAAAGGATTTATTTGTTCTAGACCTTTTAATGCGTCTCGGAGCATCTTCATCTAGATCATGACTTTTATCATAAGTTCTTTTCGAAGAACTTGGTTCTTGTGTGTCTTTGCAAGAAAATTTTTCTTCAAAAAATTTTGCATTCTTTGGCTATGTTCTCAAGTATATCAGTTATTTCCGATTTGTACACAAGAAACCTATATGTAGCACTATTGTGCGCATATCCGATGAAGATATAGTCCACAGTCTTCAGACCTATCTTGACCATTTTAGGAGCTGGAACTCTAACTTTGGCTAGGCACCCCCACACTCTTAAGTATTTGTAGGAAGGTGGTCGACATTTTTATAATTCATAAGGTGTCTTCTTGAGTTTCTTGTGGGGTACCTTATTTAAAATATAGTTTGTAGTTAAAACTGCATCCCCAACAAATTCTGAGGTAGCCCTGAATGAATCAACATGACATTCATCATTTCTTTTAGGGTTCAGTTCTTGCGCTCAGCAATATCATTTTGTTGAGGAATATGAGGAGCTGTCATTTGATGAACAATTCGATGTTCAGCACAATATCCCTCAAATGGATATACGTATTCTCCCCTTCTATCCCTTCTCAACGTTTTTATTTTTTTACCAAGTTGATTTTCTACCTCATTTTTGTATAGTTTAAATACTTCTAAAGCTTCATCCTTGTTTCGAAATAGATAAACATAACAAAACTTTGTGCAATCATCAATAAAAATAATGAAATATTTTTTCCCACCTCTAGTTTGTACAAATTTTAAATCACAAATATCACTGTGAATTAATTCTAGAGGTTCGGTACTTCTTTCAATCGATTTAAAAGAAGTTCTCGTTAATTTTGATTCTATGCAAATTTCACATTTTTTGTTTGAATTAAACTCAACTTTAGGTAGCGACCCCAAATTCACCAATCTTTGCAAAGAACCAAAATTCACATGTCTTAATTTATCATGCCATAAATTAGGAGAATCTAAAACATAAGCAACAAAGTTATTCTCATTAATAATTGCGTTAGAAGGCTCGCCAGTTTGAATAAACCCTCATACAGATAACCTTTGCCTACAAACATAGTATTTTATTGATTACAAATTTCCTGGAATCAAACACTATTTTGAATCCATTGTTGACCAACAACGATCCAGAGATCAGGTTCTTCCGAATATCTGGGACATGCAGAACTTTGTTGAGAGTCAACTTATTTCCAGAGGTCATTTTTAGGACCACTGTCCCTATCCCAGCTACCTTCGAAGTGGCGGAATTCCCCATGTATAGAGTATCATTGGCAGCCTGGTATGAAGTGAACATTTTCCTATCAGAACAGACGTGCCTCGTGGCCCCAGTATCCACGAACCACTGCTTAGGATTCCTAACCAAGTTCACTTCTGATACAACAGCTGACAAACTCATATCTGACATATCATCTCCCAGGTTATCAACAATGTTAGCTTGAGCTTTCCTTTTCTTTGGATTGCTCTAGTTCTTGCGGAGTCTGCAATCTACCACTTTGTGCCTCGATTTGTCACAAACATGGTAGTTTCTGCTGAATTTCTTCTTCTTATCAATTCCTTTTTGCCCTTGACCAGTGACTTTCATTTTCTTGCTACTTTGGCCATGCTCGATTACATTTGCCTTTACTTCCAAAGGCGGATGAACAACCATTTTCTCAACATTGCGGTTGTCTTCTTCTATCTTCAACTTCACGATCAAGTCTTCAAGAGTCATCTCATTTCTCTTGTGCTTCAGGTAGTTCTGGAAGTCCCTCCAACTTGGTGGTAACTTCTCAATCAAGAAAGCTACTTGAAGTGGCTCACTCATGAACATACCTTCAGCATGAACTTCAAGCAGAATGAGTTGATACTTTTGAACCTGGCTCTCTACCGGTTTGGATTCAACCATCTTGAAGTCAAGAAGCTTGCTTGCAATGAATTTCTTTGTACCCGCATCCTCTGTCTTATACTTCTTTGCCAAGAATTCCCACAGAGCCTTTACTGTTGCAATTGAGCTATAAACATTATACAAAGAGTTATCCAGCCCGTTGAAGATATAGTTCTTGCATAGGAAGCCCCCTTGCTTCCAAGCATCAATTGCAACTACAGGTTACATGTCTGGATTATCACATGCTTGAGGAACATCCTTTTTCAGGAATCGAGCAAGGCTCAGTGTGGTCAGGTAGAAGAGCATCTTCTATTGCCACGTCTTAAAGTCCCTCCCGTTGATTTTTTCTAGTCTTTCACCATGGCCAGCGGGAGCCGATGCAACAAACGGTGTAGCCATAGCAATTGTTACAACTGGTCTCACCGGAACATTCTCGTTCCTGGATCCACCATTGGACCCATTTCCAGTCATGGGATTCTGAGCATTAAGTCGTTGTCCAACATTAGGGGTGTTCAACAAAACCGCCAACCCGTCCAAACCGCCTAACCCATCCCATTTTTAGCTATTTTTTAAAAATTTAATTGATTATGGTTTAAATTTTCAGATAAACCGACTATATGATTTAGTTTATGGTTTTTACTATCAAAATCATAAACTCAAACCGACCTGTACATATATATATATATACATATATATCTAGAGAACTTTTCACTTTCCTCCACATTTTTTTCAATTTATCTCCCTTTTCATTGAAAAAAAACAAAAGATATTATGAGTAACTCTTTTATATTTTAGATTTCTACAATACAATTACTTTATTCAAAGGTAATTATAAGTGAAACCGAATGTATGATTTGGCTTGGTTTGGGTGGTTTGATTTCTTCAAATGTATTGGTTTGGTTTGGTTGGTTTTGAGAGGTATATGAGTTGGTTATGGTTTTAATTTTTCCAAACCGAATATGTTGGTTCAGATCAAAAAATACGTTTTAATCCACTCAAACTGACTCATGCACACTCCTATCCAACATTCATATCTTCAGTAGCCAAGAGTAATTTTTCAAGTTTTAGATTAAGTCCAAAATAAGGAACTGCACTTTAAAACATGTAGAGTTAGAATTGGCAAACCAACGCTAGTATTTAACATGAACAAATGTAGCACCACTTTAATTATAGACTGTATGCATGAGTAATCCAGTATAGCATAGACTTTAACTAAGCAGATGCATACCATGTTATATAATAAAGCATGTAAAGACTATAATCAACACCAATGTTGATTCGCAAATACCATGCAATAAAATATTATTATAATATCATATGAACAATTGGAAGCTAGCACCTAAACAAAATGCACTTTATGAAGATGATGCAATCACGAGTTACATAAAGGCGCTATTAACAAATTCACAAAGAAATTGCCACCAGAACACTACTACACGTAACGGATAAAAGGCATACGAACTGCAAATCCTATCTGTTATTGGTATTAATGTTAACATTGACGGCCTTGCCAAAAGTCTTATCTCAAACAAGGGGTACTACTTAATCTTTTCGAAATGAATTTTACACACATATAAAATTTATTTTTTCTCTTTTAAAATAATGTCATTTTCCTTCAAGTTTTCCTTCAAAGAAGGTTCTTCTTCTATGAGGCATGTGGTAAATTTGTCACATATACATAGACAAAAAGTAATTTAATTAGTTGACAAATATTAACCAATTATCATAAGTAAAAAAATCATAGTAATTTATTTAAAATTCTGTAAAGCTAAATTAGTAAAAAGATAAATTTTAGACATTTTAATATAATATATCTGTACAATACATATTAATGTGAATTAATTTTATAAAATAATAACTTAACATGTGATTGTAATAGATTTGACACATAGAATTTTCATTCAAAAAAACTCCTCAGTCATTGAATTTGAATGTTCCAAAGACAGGTGTTCTGCAGGATAACAAGGCAACTTGCATCTGAAATCGCACCAACATCGTTGACTTCGAAAGTCCAGTTGGTAGTGCCTGTACATATTTCTCTATTTAATTCATGTTTTCTTTTTTCTTTTCTTTCCCCTTAATTTCTCACATACAATTCAATTTTGGTGCACTTGCCAACTTTGTAAACATTTTTTTATTGTTGTAACTTCTTAGGTGGTACTCTAACCTACTCTTTGTTGTAATTAGGTTTGAAAAAATGTCACATTTAATCCCTACTGTTACAAGAAAGTTTTAATTTAATTTTTATTTTTAAAATTTTTTCAATTTTATCCCTATTGTTTTTCTAACAATTTCAGTTTCGTCTTTATTATTTTTAAAAAGTTTTAATTTTGACTCTATTATTTTTTTAAAGTTTTAAATTCTTTTTTATTGTTCAAATTTAGTCAATTTAATCTTTATTATTTGTTAAAAACTTCAAATTCATCTCTATTGTTTCTCAGAAAATTTTAATTTAGTCTTTAAATAATAGCTACAAATTTGAAACTTTAAGAAAATAATAAGGAAGAAATTGAAATTTTTAAGAAAATAATAGAGATGAAATTGAAACTTTTGAAAAATAATAGACACAAAATTAAAACTTTTAAAAAAACAGTAGGGACGAAATTGAGAAATTTTAAATAATAAAAACCAAATTGAAACTTTTTTTTTTTGAAACAATAGGAACTAAATATGATATGTTTACATTAGGTTTTTAAACCGTTGTGAATACTGCACATTAGACTTGAGAAATTAAGTTTGTTCAACACATTTATATAGAAAGGATATGTTAAGTATATATTAAGGGATAATCTTTTATGCTATGCTTCAGTGGCAGACCTGTGTGGTGATTCAAGTTGAAAAAAAAATATATTTTTTTTATTTAAATTTTTAAAAATTATTATATTAAATATTTTCGATATATGAATACACATTTTGACCTTTCTTACTGTACAATTATATACTTCAACTTAGGTGCCTGTGTCCGCCCCTACTATACTTATCATTTTCAACTTAATTACTTTGGCCATGTTTATCATGTACCTATGGCTTATCATTGTAACAACACGATAGGTTTAACTTTTTGGTTGTACTTAGTATTATCTTTTCATGCAATATGCTCCTGGCTATTTATGACATACTTGTATAGAACATGTATCAATGAAAGATTATTCCCTTGCACCTATATTTTTTTTTAGGCTATCTTTAATGGGGACTCTAAAATATAAATTTTTTTATTTTTGGGTCTTTTTAGAATCCTATATTCTAAAAAGTAACACTATTTATGAAAAAAGTACGTGTAGTCCAGCACTTTTGGGTTAAAAGATGTCAAAATAGAGCACGGGGCTCTATTTTGACATCTTTTAACCCAAAAGTGGTGGACTACATGTACTTTTTCCATAAATAGTGTTATTTTTTAGAGTATAAAACTCTAAAAAGATCAAAAAATAGAAAGTTCATTGAGCTTGCCCTTATGGTATCAATAGATAATCTTGACTCTAGCAAATAAAACGTTTTTTTCCTCAATCCTCCCATGCATCATGACTACTCCTATATCTGGAAGCACGTCCACGAGCAGTACCTCGTCCAATACCTCTGCCACAGGGTATGTTACAGACCCTTCATAACTCTTTGATGGCATTATCGCAATCAATGACACGGTACAATTACCACTCAAGCTCACGCAACATAATTTTCTTTCCTGTAAAAGACTTTTTCAAGATAATATGAGGATCAGATTCCTGACCCTACTAGTTTCGATGAAGCAATTACCAATGTTGATGCTGACCATTGGCATCTAGCAATAGAATTTGATTAGAGTCCATGTACTCTATTCAAGGCTGGGAACTTATAATTGCACCTGAAGGGATTAAACCCATAGGGTGCAAGTAGGTCTATAAGAGGAAGAGAAATGTAGATGGAAAGTTTGAAACCTTCAAAACTAGGCTGACTGCTAAATGTTACACTTAGAAAAAAAGTGATCGACTATGAATAGACCTTTACACCAGTAGTCATGTTTTAATCTATTAGAATTCTCTTACCCGTCGCATGTTACTATGATTACGAGATACGACAATGGATGTCCAGATAACTTTCTTTAAAGGAAATCTTGACGAGTGCATCTATATGATGTAACCAGATGAATTTATTGTGAAAGATTAAGAGAATATGATATATAAGTTTAAGAAGTCTATTTATGAACTTAAGCAGGAATCACAAGCATAGAATATCAAATTTGATCAAGCGGTCAAATCTTTTGGTTTTGATCAACACGTTGATGAATTATGTGTGTACAAAAAGGATACTAGAAATGTCATTGCATTCTTGGTCCTTTACGTTGATGACATCTTACTCATTGGTATCACTACAAGAATATGGCCTCTAGGCGATAGTCAAAAACTATTGCCTAGCCCTTGCTATTTAGGAAAGATAACGACAAAGAGACAAACGCGAGTATCGCAAAAGAAAGCGTCACTAAAATGGTTTTTTATCACTATTTTGTCGCCTAAAGCCACAGTCCTCAAGTTGTCAGAAAATCATCATTGAATTGCCACTAGCCATGACAAACAGTTAGTCTCTACATCGTCACTGAACCGTCCTTGGTCTCTACAATGTCATCAATATTGTTCATCTCAAAATTGTCGCTACGCTACGTTACCAAACTGTAGCTACAAGAGGCCGTCTCTAAACAATCGCTTATTCAATTCATTTTCAAATCGTCGCTAAATTTGTTAGTCACTAAACTTGTTCGTCATCAAACCGTTGCTATTTTTTAATTTTAAAATTTTAAAATATTTTAAAAAATTAAATTGCTATATAATTTTTAAAAATAATGAATTGATAATAGAAAAATATTTAAAAATATTAAAATTGCTATACATTTAAAAAAATAATGAATTAATAAAGAATTATATAAATATTAAATATTTAAAATTTGAAACTAAAATAATAATTTAAAAGTTTACAAAAAATTTTAGAAAGTTCAAAAACTAATTATTCACTGCCTCAGTTGATCCCCTTGAGTCCCATTACCAGGAAGAGGCTATGACTGCGACGGTAGCGGAAACATTTGGTGAGCAGCGCGGTTTGTTGTTAAAGTTGCCGAAGCTGTTCGTTCTGCTAACTAGATTTTGGAAAATTCTTCCATGAGACATGTGGCAAATCTGCTACAACCATATGTCAAGTTGTTATTTTATGAAACTAATCCACGTTAGTCTGTATCGTGCAGACATGCCATGTTAGAATGTCAGAAGTTTATCTTTTTACTAATTTGGCCTTACAGAGTTTTAAATAAATTATTATGATGCCCTCATTTATGACAATTGATTGATATTTATTAACTAATTAAAACACTTTTTATCTATATGACTGTGACAGATTTGTCACATGTCTCATAAAAGAAGAACCCCTAGATTTTTGTGCTCTGCTGTTGTATAAGTTGGCTCTATCCCATCACTTGTTCCTGTAAGTTTGACGTCACTCTACTCACGATCTCTTGGATATCTTGCTCCGTGATTTGACATTTGGATGACGGGACTGTGTCTGCAAACCATGTTGAAGCCTGAGATGAGAGCCCGTACACACGTCATCTGTTCGATCCAACAGCAGCCTACATACACTTTATTGGGCCTTTTGGATTTAGAATTGGACCCATATAAGGCCAAATATAAGGCCCAAAAAGGCCCAATAAAGTGCTCATACCATTATTGGATTTAGAATTGAGCCCATATAGGCCCAAATATAGGAAATAAATTATTGGGTCCTAATAGGCCCATAAAAGGGTTCATACCATTAATAGGTTATAATAATTAATCTAACTAATTAATCTTTTTATACTAATAAAAATAGCAATATTAAATTAAAGGTACTATCTTTATCTTTATAGAGTTAGAAGTGTGGGACGAGGAGAAAAATATGAACGTTTGCTTTTGTTTTTATTCATTTTAGTTTGATCAGAATTTTTGAGTATTTTGGAATGTTGGGTTTTTTTCTAATGGTCAGATAATGAAAAATTATTTGGAATTTTAGTCTTCTGTTTACGAGAATTTAGTGTGGATCTAGCAATTCTTTTCTACAAGACGCTACTCTACTGGCTTAGACTAATAGCACATTAAGCGTTTGAAGAAATTACTATTTGTTTGAAAATATGTATGTCGATATTTATTCTTCAGTCCATAAAGTTTTGGAGCCCAAGACCAAGTCCATGAAGACCAAACCATTTAGAGATTACTTGGAGGGCAAGTTATGTTTTCTTATAAATAGGACCTTGTATATTGCAATATGATACATCAATATGAATAGAAATTCTTATCTCTCTTATATGTTCTCTCTTTATTTTCTATTAATCTCCTTTTATTTCTCTTATTTTATAACACGTTATCAGTATGATGAGTCTTTGTCAATTATTATTCTTAGAGACATGAAAAGTATTTACTATTATCAAAAGTGTGAAGAGACCAACATCTCAAGATTAGGTAAACTAGTCTACTATATGTAACTATGCCCATTTTTTTTTTCTTTCTAATTGCTAATATTGTTATGTGGACTTATAGTGATCCATTGTACAGTACATGTATGCATATATTATCAACAGTTTATAATTGCTATTTCATGTTACGTGGACTTACAATGATCTATTGTATTGTACTCACATATGTTATCAACAATTTATGGTTACTAGTAAGTGTTACATGGACTTACAATGATCCATTGAGTGGTACTTGTATAAGTATCAATCGACATGTGTAATATCATTGAACATACCTACTACTCATATTAAAATCTATATGGATATTATGTTGGAGAATTAATTTGAAGAAGAAAATCACGCATCGCTAAAGGATTGCGATAAAATAATAATATTCCTTTATCATTATCTCTGTGAAGGCTAAAGCCTAAATATGAAAAAACAATTATGCGTTAAATTCTTGATATTGAAATCTATATGGATGCTACAAAATCTTGGAGAAATAGTTAAAGAAGGAATTGCGCATCCCTAAAGGATCGTGAGTAAATTTTTTGATAAAATCTCCTTGAAAGGCTAAAGCCTAAATTATTATGGTGAAGGATTTATATATCCTTTTTGCAAAGTTTAAAAGAAATATATGACCTTCACAAGACAATGAATCTTCTAAACTCGCTATGAATGAATTTACCTATAAATGCAGGATTTTAATATTATAAGCGAGTATTATTCCGCAATACTTATAATGAATCTTACAATGAAAAGTATGCGGAAAGAATATGAATTTGGAGGATATGTTAAATAAAAGTATATTCTACTTTTTATACCTTGTACATGCTCCTGCTGAAAGGATCATTCAAGGTGTGAATCACAATTACTTATATGCTTGGTGGAAGTAAACCATAAATTTTAAAATTTTTAGCATCATAACACTTGTATTCAAATTAATACATTAAGTTAAGTCCATGCAACCAACATAATCTAAACATATATATATATATATATATATATATATATATATATATATATTTATTTATGAAAAACAAGAGTTAAACATAGGTAGGGTGTACATAGGTCGGTTTGGGTAGTTTAAAGTATATTTTTTAACCCAAACCAACACATTCGGTTTAGAAAAATTAAAATCATAGCCAACTCATACACCTCTTAGAACCACCCAAACCAAACCTATCACAACCCCAATTTTCAAACGCTAATATATGTACTCTGATACCACGAAAGCATAATAAAGTTCAAACTTGCATTTACCTCAACATCTTGGGATCGTGATACCACGGGCTCAAGTAGATCACTCCACCTAAGTTCGCTAAGGCACAATACAAAATCCTGGGCACTATTAGCCATAAAATAACTCAACCCTATATAAAACAACCCAATACTAAAATTCAAGTTATAAAAGTTACATAAGTTCAACAATACTTGTTATACACACTTTATCACTAAAAGTTAAAGTCACAATCCGAATACATTTTTACAAACCCATATCCATCAAGGTACAATCTTAGAAATCCATCTAGTATAACCAAGTCTCCCATGAGTCATAGTCTAATTAATTACACAACTAATAATCCAAAAAGAGTTACAAGATAACATTATAGTCAATTATACAAAATATTCTCCATGAGCGAACAAGTAGAGCACAAAGGTAGAATATCCAAATCATCACGTTAACATGGCTTCCATCAACAAGCAGGCTCAACTGTACCTGAGATGTTAAGAAAAAGGGTGAGCTACAACTAGCTCAGGGAGGGATGAGGGGAACATGGATTTTTACAATCGTTTTACCATTTCGAAATCCATTTTCAAAAAAAAATGCTATGCACATATAGGTACAATTCACAAATAAACAATACATGACCTTGAATATTCCATAAGAACATCAAGTAAAGCATGAATTAAAACACCATTTATAACATGATAATATTATCCAACTCTACTCTTCGAGGACCTCAAAAGACCAAGCGAGAGTAGGAAAACATATATTGAAGAATATATCTTGGACATGATCAAAATAGTGATGCACAATAAGGAAGGTGGCTTATATAGACCTAAGAGGTGTCTCCCACTATCACAGTCGTGTGCACCTCAAAAGGTGTCTCCTACTATCACAGTCGTGTGCACCTCAAAAGGTGTTTCCCATTATCACTACCGTGTACACATTATTCTGTATAAGTCCCAACCATAAACAATATAACATAAATAGGAAAGAGAGGTGTCTGCCACTATCACAATCGTGTGCACCTCAATAAGTGTCTCCCACTATCATTGCCGTGTGTACCTTTTATCCCATCCTTTAATGAACGAAAGGTTGCAACCACCACATGCATATATATAATAAGAAAGAGACGTCCCAACTCCCCTAGGGGGTCAAAGCTCCCCATCGAGAGAGGGTACTTGCAAGGTTGTATAACATTTGGAGTGCTATAAGTAATACCATTTCATAATCAATGACAAGTACAAAGTGAGCTCAAGACTTATCAAGCATATTCAAGTACTTTTCATATTTCGCATCATGTAAACGGTCAAGCATTTATCATGTACTCTTATGGACATGTAACACACATAATAACGAGAACTTGCAAGTTGGCCACTTAAACAATAGCTCCTACAAATAGCAACCACTAAACAACTTCAATACTTCTGTATTATGCTAACTTAAACAGTTAAGTTTCCTACTTTCCGAACTCCAAATAATATTATTTTGGTATAGAATCGAAGCTTATCGAATGTAGATAGTTCTAGAATCCAACAGAACTCAATTTGGAGTTGAACTGAGTGTGATATGGTTTCTAGAAAAATGTTGCACAAAATGAGAGGGGCAGTCAGACAAGGGGACTTGTTCGATTCCTTTGACCGATTCACCAGTGTCTGTTGAGGTGAGTCGGACGAGCCCCTCGTTCGACTTCCTCAACCGGCTAGGAAAAACCCAGCCAAACACAAGCCCGAAAATCAAGTTTCTTCATCATTTCCTTATTCCCTTGCATCTCCTTCAACCCAAGCCTTAATCCTCATCATTCAAACTCTCAAATACATTATCTAATCATGCTACAAGATCATATATGTTCAATTCCAACATAGAATCCATCAATGATTAGCATCAAACATCTATACTCAACAAATAAATCAATAGGCGAGGTTTGTGACTAGGGTTGTGATCTCAACAATACTACTTCAAAATCAAGTATAATACTCATATTCAAGCCTCATAGAAGAACATATAAGCATAAGCAAGCAAGATGTAGCAAGATACAAGACTATGAAACCTTAAACACCAAACTCAAGCTCAAGGACCCCAACCAAGCTCAAATACATGATATAGGCTCACATTCTTGCTAGAACAAGTTCGATATACTCATATACACACAAATCAAGCTCTACATGACTTTGTAAATCATTTATGAAAACATCTTTCACCTCAAATGAAACAATAAATGCAAAACAAAGCTTGTAGGAACAAGAACAAGGCTTGAAATTGCTTAATCTTTCCTTTTTTTCTTCTTCTTCTTTTCTTCTTCTTTTTCTCTTCCTAGGTCGTGTGGTTTAGTGTGTGTGGTATGTGTGATCTGATGTGTGTGCATGTGTTTGAGTCGTGTATATGTATGTGTGTGTGTGGTGTAATGTATGTGTTTGTGTGTGTATTGTATGTATATGTTAGGTAGAAAATATCCTAGGATGCTCATTGACCAAATTGCCCTTTTAAATAATTATTATCTTCTAGTTTGCCCTTTAGTTCTAACTTAACTATTTTAGTTAGCTAATGTATTGTAGTAGCAATTAATTAACGCCTATGATATCTAGAATACCCAAATGCACATTATTAAATTTAAATGCACGTTAAATGATACAAGTACACGTAAAACGATGCAAATGCATATAAAATCATTCAAATGCACATAAATCGATATAAACACATATTAAATGATATGATATGCATATGGGATTTCGTGCGGGGCTTCACAAAACCTATACATTTGAGAAACCCAAACCACCCAAACCAAGTCAAATCATACATTCGGTTTAACTTATTGTTGCATTTGAATAAAGTAATTGTATTGTAGAAATCTAAAATACATAGGAGTTACTCATGGTGTCTTCTAATTTTTTCAATAAAATGGGATAGATTGAAAATTGTGAAGGAAAGTGAAAAGTTCTCTAGAAATACAACACATATTTATTCTCTCTCTCTCTCTTTATATATATATATATATATATATGTATGTATATATATATATATACGGGTCGGTTTGAGTTTGTGGTTTTGATAGTAAAAATGTTGGCCTGAAAAACCTATAATCTTTATTTTGATAATAACAAAACATCTAAATCGTGCTTTAGCATTCTCTTTTTTTGTGTAAGACCTTCATTCCAACAAAGCAAGTCCACATCAACATTGAATTAACTTGTTTCAGTCAAAGAGTAGAAAGCTATTTGGATCAAGGTCCAAGCACTATCAAATTGTATCCAAGCCCAAAAGAATTCAAGTTATTGACTTGTCGATAAAGAAGGAGTCACAAGGAAGGAGAAGTGGTGACATAAGGGGTACCGGCCTTAAAAGATGTCGCTTGCCTAAATATGATTTGTATTGCTCATAATTTCTCTAAAAAATGTTTTTCGATTAACATCTATTCAAAATTATCCTTGAAAAACATTTTTTATTTCAAACTCTTGTATTTAAAATCATTTAAAAAAAATACCTTTCAACTGCTTTGAAAATATTATGGGATGTTAAAAAAATGCTAAGAAATCTCTCTTTTATGTGCCCAAATATTTCTGGGCTCAAAATATATATTTTCAGCATTTTTTAAGCATCCGGGCGTTACTGGCCTTTTTCGGTCGCCCGGATAGAAGGCGCAACGCCCGGCAGGAAAGTCTGATCAGGGCGATACATGCTCTTTCGGGGCGCCCGGAATAATGCCTCAGCGCCCGGATGGGTTAACGGGAAAATCCAAAAATTTTGCTTAAAATCCGATTTGTGTCTAAACTTTCCCTCTTTTTAAGCCATGCTCTCTCACCTTCTAAGACACCTCTCCAAGCCATAATTTTCAGATTTCAAAAGAGCTTTCATATCATTCTTATTGAGAAATCTTGAGCTATCAATATCATATTTTTGAGCATTCAAAGCTATTCTTCAATTGTAATATCAAACTCAAATAGGAGTTGCAATTGTCATTTATTCTATCACATAATCTCTGTAATATATCCTTTCACATAGGTTGAGAGAATCATTGTGAGAAGAAGTATTGTAATCCTTTGTGGACTCAAATGAAGAGAGGGTAGTAGGTTAAGCTTCACCTACATTTGAAGGAGCTTGTGTAACTCTTGTAGACTCAAGAGTAATTGTAGTTGGTTCTTGCTTCACCAACATTTGAAGAAGCATCTTAGTAAAGAGTTATTAAATCCTAAGGGAAGAGAAGACCTTAGGTGGTGGACTAGGCCTCTGGGAGTGCGAACCACTTGAAAATCATCGTGTTTGATTTCTCTTACTCTATTCTCTTTATTTTCAAGTCATTTACTTTTGTGTGGATATTGCTCACTTTAATTGTTTGATAATTGTTTGGATATCTATTTGATATTTTACCTTGAAGTTCTAATTGCTCATCTAGTGTCAAATACTTGTATGCTCACTAAGTGTTCGATAAATTGTCTACAAGAACTTCTAGAGTATTATCAATCCTTAGTAGACATTGCCTCCGTATTAAGAATTTTTAAATTGCTTAACCTTGCCTAACAACCTAATTCACCCCCCCCCCCTTTTAGGTTATTAAGGACCAACAAGTGGTATCAAGAGCTAGTACTCTACATATAGCTTAACATCTAGTAGAGGATCCATATGACAAGCTCATCAATGTCTAATATAGTTGAAGGACAATCTTCCTCTAGACCACCATTGTTTAATGGAACAAACTATTCTTTTTGAAACACTAGGATGATAATCTATATTCTAGCAAATGACATAAGAGTTTGGAATGTGATAAAGAATGGACCAATCAATCCTACTTTAACTAAAAAGGAAGGAGAACAAAGTATCACTATTCCTAAACCGGAAAAAGATTATAATGATGATGATTTCAAAATGTGTGAAAGAAACTATAAAGCTATGAATATGTTATATCTTGCTTTAGATTCAAATGAGTTCAATAAAATTTCCGGATGCAAAAGTGCTAAAGAAATTTGGGATCAATTAGA
Organism: Ehretia macrophylla; assembly: GCA_037974665.1. Classification (NCBI taxonomy): domain Eukaryota; kingdom Viridiplantae; phylum Streptophyta; class Magnoliopsida; order Boraginales; family Ehretiaceae; genus Ehretia; species Ehretia macrophylla. Next base: position 68,229,964 of record CM075767.1, read on the forward strand.
AGTCACATATGGGGGCACCAACCAAGATAAAGAAACTAGAATAAACATGCTTGTTCATAAATATGAAAGCTATGAATATGTTATATCTTGCTTTAGATTCAAATGAGTTCAATAAAATTTCCGGATGCAAAAGTGCTAAAGAAATTTGGGATCAATTAGAAGTCACATATGAGGGCACCAACCAAGTTAAAGAAACTAGAATAAACATGCTTGTTCATAAATATGAAATGTTCAAGATGTATTTTGATGAAAATATAGAACAAAAGTTTTCTAAATTCACTGATATTGTTAATGCTCTAAAATCTCTTGGAAAAGAGTATTCTAATGAAGAATTGGTAGGAAAAGTTCTCCGAAGCTTAACCGAGCCATGGGAAGCTAAAGTAACGGCTATTGAAGAAGCTAGAGACCTCAAAACTCTCACTCTTAGTGAACTTATGGGATCTCTTATGAGCCATGAGTTGAAGAAGAAAGATCGAGAAGAAGAAAAAAGGAATAACAAAAAGTCATTTGCACTTCTTGCATCAAAGACTTACTCAAGTGATGAAGAAGAAGAAAACAAAGAAGATGATGATGAGATAGCTCTTCTTACAAGGAACTTTAAGAAATTTCTCAAATTCAAAAAGATAAGCAAAGCTCCCTACAATAGGTTTATGAACAAAGGAAGAAACAAATCAAAAGAAGAAGGAAGGTGTTTCAATTGTGACAAGACGGGTCACATAAAAGCAAATTGTCCAAAACCAATCAAAACCAAGGGAGGAAAAGCTTTGAAAGCAACATACGTTGATGATGATGCATCAACCGGTGAGGAAAGTGAAAATGAAGAAGTGGCAAATATCGTTTGTCTTATGACAAAAGAAGATGATGATGTATGTTCTTCCTTTAATTCCGAATATTACACCTCTAGCTCATTAATTGAAAATGAATGCTCTTTTGAAGAATTACAAAATGAATTTTCAAAAATGCATGATAGTTTTGAAATTGCAATTATCAAGATACATGAACTTCAAAAGGAAAATAATACCTTAAAAGAAGAAAATAAGTTGCTTGAAAAAGATCGAAACTTTGCTCATGAAAAAGCACTTAAAATTCATTTCGAAAATAATAATCTTCAAACAAAAATTGAAAAGCTTGAAAAAGAAAATCAAGGATTAAATGGAAACCTTGCAAGATTCACAAAAGGAAAAGAAAATCTTGATAAAATGCTTGGCTCTCAAAAAATGGCTTTTTATAAAAGTGGATTAGGATATGAACCTTCCTTAAAATAAAAATCTCTAAAAAATTATTTTGTTAAAGCATCATCTTCTACAAATGAAGCATCAACATCTAAAGGATTTCAAAAAACATGCACCTATTGTGAAAGACAAGTTCATATAACATCACATTGTAAATTTCGAAATATGATAGGTAGAGACTCCAAAATTCATTCTTGGCTTAAACCAAAATGGATTATTAAAAGTGTTAAAAGTCAATAATAACAATATAGGACCCAATAGAACTTGGGGACCTAAATTTTGTTTTTGTATATAGGTTACCCTAAGGATGAAGTATGAAGGGAATTGGGTCATTGATAGTGGATGTTCAAGACATATGACCGGTGATCCATCTCTTTTCTATGAGCCTATAAAAAATTACAAAGGTTTTGTGAGCTTTGGAAATAATGAAAAAGGTAAAATTATTGGTAAATGTAGCATTGGAAATAAAATATCCATTCATGATGTGCTACTTGTGAAAGGATTGCAACATAATTTGCTTAGTGTAAGTCAACTATGTGATAATGATTATCTAGTTGAATTTAAATCATCATGTTGCACCGTTTTTGACAATATGAAAAATGTGTTGTTTATTACAAATAGACATGAAAATGTCTATATTATTGACTTTGAAAGTATATTATGCCAAAATATTGATTGTTTAATCACAACAAATGAAAGTTCTTGGTTATGGAATAGAAGATTAGGACATATTAGTATGGATCTACTTGGTAAACTTTCTCGAAAGGATCTTGTGAGAGGCCTTCCTAAGACCAAGTTTGATAAAGATCATTTATGTGATGCATGTCAATTTGGAAAACAACATAAAGTATCTTTCAAAATCATTAGCCATGTGACTACATCAAAAGCTCTACAAAAACTTCATATAGACCTTTTTGGACCAATGGATGTAATAAGTCTAGGAGGATCTAGATATGTTTTTGTTATTGTTGATGATTATACTAGATACACATGGGTAATGTTTCTTGCTTTCAAAAGTGATGCTTTCAATGAATTTGTAAAATTCTGTAAAAGAGTGCAAAATGAGAAATGATACTATATTTCATGCATTCATAGTGATCAAGGCACGAAGTTCATAAATGCATCTTTTGTGGAATTATGTGAATAAAATGGCATTGAGCATAACTTTTCGGCTCCTATAACTCCTCAACAAAATGGGGTTGTTGAAAGGAAAAACCGAACTTTACAAGAAATGACAAGAACAATGTTGAAAGAAAATAATTTGCTTACATACTTTTGGGGAGAAGCTGTTAATACGGCTTGTTATACTCTAAATAGAGTTTTAATTAGACCTTATCTCAAGAAAACTCCATATGAATTATGGAAAGGACATACTCCAAATATCTCACATTTTAAAGTTTTTGGATGTAAATGCTTCATCTTAAATAATAAAGAGTATCTTGGTAAGTTTGATTCAAAATCCGATGAAGGTATTTTTATTGGATATTCTTCTAGAAGCAAGGCATATCGAGTTTACAATAAAAGAACCTCCGTAATTGAGGAATCTATGCATATTAACTTTGATGAAACTAACCCATTTATGTCAAGAAAAGATGAAGATGATGATGTAAGCTTTCAACAAGTTGAAAAACAAAGTCGACCTATTCCGACAAGTGAAGAAGGCAATACATCCACAAGCAATCAAATTGATACTCCAATAAAGGAAGAACAACCAACTTCAAATGATCAAATCATATCAACAAATCAAGATCTTCCAAAATGTTAGAAATTTGTCAAAAATCATCCAAATGATCAAATCCTTGGGGATCCATCACAAGGAGTAAGAACTCGTTCCAATCTAAATACTTTTTGTGAACATGTAGCTTTTATATCTCAAATTGAACCTAAAAATATAAAAGAAACATTATTGGATGATGATTGGATTATTGTTATGCAAGAAGAGCTTAATCAATTTGAAAGAAATCAAGTTTGGACCTTAGTTGAAAGACCTAGTAATTACCCGATTATTGGTACAAAATGGGTTTTCCGAAACAAACTAGATGAATCCGGTAATGTAACTAGAAATAAGGCTAGATTAGTTGCTCAAGGGTATAATCAAGAAGAAGGAATAGACTATGAAGAAACCTTTGCACCGGTAGCTCGACTTGAATCCATTAGAATGTTACTAGCATATGCATGTTTTATGAACTTCAAACTTTATCAAATGGATGTCAAAAGTGCTTTCTTAAATGGATATCTTCAAGAAGAAGTTTATGTTGAACAACCACCCGGTTTTGAAAATACAAATTTATTAAGTCATGTATTCAAACTTCAAAAAGCTTTTTATGGACTTAAACAAACACCTAGGGCATGGTATGATAGATTAAGTAATTATCTACTTGATAACGGCTTTTCTAGAGATAAACTAGACTCTACATTATTTGTAAAAAGAAAAGCTAAAGATATCTTGCTTATTCAAATATATGTTGATGATATTATCTTTGGTGCTACTAACGAATCTCTTTGCAAGTATTTTTCTGAATGTATGCATAAAGAATTTGAAATGAGCATGATGGGAGAATTAAATTTTTTTCCTTGGACTTCAAATCAAACGAACAAAAGAAGGGATCTTCATAAATCAAGCCAAGTACATTAAGGAACTCATCAAAAGGTTCGGGCTTGAAACTGCAAAAGAAATGAGCACTCCTATGGGAATGTCAATCAAACTTGACAAAGATGAAAAAGGTAAATCAGTTGATGAAAAGCAATATCGAGGTATGATCGGAAGCCTTCTCTATTTGACTGCCTCAAGACCTGATATTATGTTTTCTGTATGCTTGTGTGCTCGTTTTCAATCTTCTCCGAAAGAATCACACTTGAATGCTGTAAAAAGGATTATTAGATACCTTAAGGGTACTATCAATCTAGGACTCTTTTATCCTAAAGGCACATCTTTCGAACTTCTAGGATACTCCGATGCCGATTATGCGGGGTGTAAGATTGGTAGAAAAAGCACTAGTGGTAGTTGTCAATTTCTAGGACATGCTTTAGTTTCATGGTCTAGCAAGAAACAACATAGTGTAGCCCTTTCAACAGCAGAAGCCGAGTATGTAGCTATAGGTAATTGTATTGCACAAATTCTATGGATGAAACAAACTTTACTTGACTTTGGTTTAGAATATGATCATGTGCCTATCAGGTGTGATAATACAAGTGCTATAAGTCTATTAAAGAACCCAATTCAACATTCTAGAACTAAGCATATTGAAATTCGTCATCATTTTCTAAGAGATCATGTGCAAAAATGAGATATTGAACTTGTTTTTGTTGATTCTTTGCATCAATTGGCCGATATTTTTACAAAACCATTGCATGAGAATCAATTTTGTGCTATTAGAAGGGAACTAGGAATGCTTTGGGTCACTTAACTTTGCGAAAAATTGCATTTTTTTGTAAAAAAAAAAAAAAAAAAGTGATCCGGGAGTTACTGCCTTCTTCCGGTCGACCGGAAGAAGCGTGTAACGACCGGAACATTGTTCTCTGCCGGGCGTTACTGCCCTCATCCGGGCGCCCGGAACAAGGGCATATCGCCCGGATCGCACAGCTTGAAAACCGTAAATCCTCTCTTCTCTCCTCACTTTTTCACACCTCTTCAAATACAAACTCAATTTTCTCTCAATCCCTCATATTTATACACCAACACCCTCACTATCACTCACCATTATTTGCATCAAAACACTCTTTAATCATTAAAATCTTGTGTTTTCATCATCAAAGCTTTCAAAATCTTCAACATCAAATCCTTCAAAAAACCTTGTGTACAAGGTGTTCGCTAGAATTCCTCAATCAAGTCTTTCTTCTAACAAGCTTCACAATCTTACAACTTCCAATGGCACCACCAAGGGCTGACTCTAAGAAACGCAAGCAAGGAGAATCTTTATCATCATGCCCTTAAATCATTGTAAATCCAGATGCTTTTCCACAACAAAACATCTTATGGGGTAAGACTTTAGACCCTTCTACCTTGCTTAATGGTACTAGAATTTATAGGCTTTTAGATGCTCAAGGGTGGCTACCTATGTTAAGGTTTGAAAACAAAGGAAATACTTCATGGATTAGAGAATTCTATTACTATGTTGACTTAGATTTCAACACCATGAAATTGAATAGTCAAGTTAAGTCTAAAGAACTGGAATTAACTGCAAGTATTGTTGCTAGAGCTTTTGGGATTCCTAATCAAGGCACAAAGCTTTATTCTTATAGAGGCATGCCAGAAGGTGTTCTTGATAACTTAGAAGCTAATGTTATAGAATTTCTATGGGAAGGAACGGGAACAAGCTCCTTAATTTATCCTAAGACTAAGGATCTCACTCCAGAAAAGAAACTATTATTTTACATTCTTCATGAAGTCATTATTCCACGAGAAGTTAAAGATGGTTCGATTCCAAAATTCACTGCCTTGTTGATGTATTTGATGTATGAAGCTAAACGTATCAATCTTCCACACATCATCATTAACCATATCATCCACACCAAGCAAGTTCAAAATCAACTTGCTTATGGGGTACCCTTAACTTACCTTTTTGAGTCGTTAGAAGTTCCGCGTGATCAAGAGTTTGAGGCCATTAGTGATAGATCCTATCTTCTCAATGTCACTAGCCTCACTCGCCAAAAGTTGAAAATCTATAACTCTCGCGTTCTCAATATTGGTGATGATACGAGTGATGATCCTCTTGCGTTTGAACCTCTTGATGTTGACCCCACTACTTTTAGAGATCCTGTGGAACGTCAAGGTAGCAGTGGTGTTGGCACTTCTCAAGGACAAAGAGCTAGACCGTCTTCCTCTCACTCCTCCTCACATGATGAAATTCTTGCACACCTGCATGCACAAGATGTTCGTTTGGACCGAATGGAGTAGATGTTGAAGGCTTTATATGACCACCACATTGGTCCTTAGTCTGTGGATGCCTTGAGATGTGTTTTTCTCTTCAAACATTTTTTTTCTTGCTTTCAGTTGTTTTTTTAATCAAAAACTCCTTAGTTGTTTTTCTTTCTCGTCTTTTAACATTGCTTGGATACTTTGCTTCATTTCATTAATGCTTTGCATTTCCCTTGCTTATCTCTTGTCTTATACCTGTTATCTCTTACTGTGGCTTTTACTCTTATGATTATTTGCTATAGACACTATACTTTGTTGATGACAAATAGGGGGAGAAAGTATATTGAAATAGAAAAAGTATATATTGAAATAAAATAAAAGCATGTCTGTCATTGCACTTATTCAGGGGGAGTTTGCTTTTCAAAGTCAAGCTAAATTTGAAAGTATATTGAAATAAAAAAAGTATATATTGAAATAAAATAAAAGCATGTCTGTCATTGCACTTATTCAGGGGGAGTTTGCTTTTCAAGGTCAAGCTAAATTTTATTAAGCTCAAATTGAGGGGGAGACCTCAAATCAAGTTTTATTCTTTAATTTCAACTATTTCATGCTTGCTAACTTCAATGTTTTGTCATCATCAAAAAGGGGGAGATTGTTGGCCTGAAAAACCTATAATCTTTATTTTGATAATAACAAAACATCTAAATCGTGCTTTAGCATTCTCTTTTTTGTGGTAAGACCTTCATTCCAACAAAGCAAGTTCACATCAACATTGGATCAACTTGTTTCAGTCAAAGAGTAGAAAGCTATTTGGATCAAAGTCCAAGCACTATCAAATTGTATCCAAGCCCAAAAGAATTCAAGTTATTGACTCGTCGATAAAGAGGGAGTCACAAGGAAGGAGAAGTAGTGACATAAGGGGTACCGGCCTTAAAAGATGTCGCTTGCCTAAATATGATTTGTTTTGCTCATAATTTCTCCAAAAAATGTTTTTCGATTAACATCTATTCAAAATCATCCTTGAAAAACATTTTTTATTTCAAACTCTTGTATTTGAAATCATTAAAAAAAAAATACCTTTCAACTGCTTTGAAAATATTTTGGGATGTTAAAAAAATGTTAAGAAATCTCTCTTTTATGTGCCCAAATATTTCTGGGCTCAAAATATATATTTTCAGCATTTTTTAAGCATTCGGGTGTTACTGGCCTTTTTCGGTCGCCCGAATAGAAGGCGCAACGCCCGGCAGAAAAGTCTGATCCGGGCGATACATGCTCTTTCCGGGCACCCGGAATAATGCCTCAGCGCCCGGATGGGTTAACGGGAAAATCCGAAAATTTTGCTTAAAATCCGATTTGTGTCTAAACTTTCCATCTTTTTAAGCCATGCTCTCTCACCTTCTAAGACACCTCTCCAATCCATAATTTTCAGATTTCAAAAGAGCTTTCATATCATTCTTATTGAGAAATCTTGAGCTATCAATATCATATTTTTGAGCATTCAAAGCTATTCTTCAATTGTAATATCAAACTCAAATAGGAGTTGTAATTGTCATTTATTCTATCACATAATCTCTGTAATATATCCTTTCACATAGGTTGAGAGAATCATTGTGAAAAGAAGTATTGTAATCCTTTGTGGACTCAAAGGAAGAGAGGGTAGTAGGTTAAGCTTCACCTAAATTTGAAGGAGCTTGTGTAACTCTTGTGGACTCAAGAGTAATTGTAGTTAGTTCTTGCTTCACCAACATTTGAAGAAGTATCTTAGTAAAGAGTTATTAAATCCTAAGGGAAGAGAAGACCTTAGGTGGTGGACTAGGCCTCCAGGAGTGCGAACCACTTGAAAATCATCATGTTTGATTTCTCTTACTCTATTATCTTTATTTTCAAGTCATTTACTTTCGTGTGGATATTGCTCACTTTAATTGTTTGATAATTGTTTGGACATCTATTTGATATTTTACCTTGAAGTTCTAATTGCTCATCTAGTGTCAAATACTTGTATGCTCACTAAGTGTTCGATAAATTGTCTACAAGAACTTCTAGAGTATTATCAATCCTTACTAGACATTGCCTCCGTATTAAGAATTTTTAAATTGCTTAACCTTGCCTAACAACCTAATTCACCCCCCCTTTTAGGTTATTAAGGACCAACAAAAAATCATAAACCAAACCATATGGTTGGTTCTTATGAAAATTTAAATCATAATCAACCAAACTTTTAAGAAACTACCAAAAATAGGTTGATTTGGGTTGAGTTAGGCGATTTGGACGGGTTGGCAGTTTCTCTGAACACAGCTATGTTACATAGGTATACCTTTTGAAGATAGCCAAGGAGATGAAGAGAAAACCACAAGAATGTTGACAAGCTCTTTCACACCAAACAAAAGTCCTAGGTTGTCCACACAAGCATCTAAGAGTTTTCTCCAACAACTAAATGCTTGTGCTAGCTATTTAGATGTAGGAATGAGCTTACTTGAAGTGTTAAAGCAAAAGAACAATCCTACCTATTTTTCCTTGCCATTGCCGAGAACACAAGGAAAAAAAAGGAAGAAGATGAAGTTTGTTCTTGCATTGTTATGTTATGTTGTGTGTGTAGTAACTTTCCACTAAGTCTTGCTTTAGTTAGTGGATTTTAGATAATATCTAGGTAACTCCACTAATTTACAAGACCAAGGCTAGTTCCACTAACTAGCAAAATCAAAACTAGTTTCACTAACTAGTTGTTAGTAGAATATTATGTTTTTCTCCACTAACTAATCTTAGTGAAATATGACACCTCCACTAACTAGTCTTAGGTAACGATTGATACATTAGAATAGATTTGGGCAGGAATATAATGAGTCAATGAATGAAATGAAACTGAAAATGGAATGAACTTGGAAATGAGAATAACATGTTTGGTTTGCTCCAAGAATTAAGAGTAGTAATGTGATGACTTGTATAATATGACATGATTACCCTTTTATTATTATAGTATTAAAAATAAGAATAAATATAAACATAATAGTAAACAATATAAACAAAAATAATAAAAAAAAAAAAAAAATAAACAATAATAACAATAACAAAAAAAAAAAATAATAATAATTATTATTAACAAAAAAAAAATAAAAAAAAAAAAAACAACAACAACAATTATTATTATTATTATTATTATAATATTGGTATTATTTTTTTTATTTTTGTTTTTATTTTTATAATTATCATTTTACTTTATTATTATTATTAATATTTTTTATTATTATTTTAATCACTGTTATTATTTTTTAATTTTGTTTTTATTATTATTATTTTATTTTCATTTATTTATTATTATCATTTTTATTTTTATTTTTATTAAATATTTTCATAATAATAATAATAATTATTTTCATAATAATATTATTATATTTTATTATTATTATTATGTTTATTATGTTAACATTATTATTATTATTTTTATTTTTGTTATTATTATTATTATTATTATTATTTTGTTTTATTTTTATTTTCATAATAATAATAATAATTATTATTATATTTTTTTAATTATTATTATTATTATTGCAAAATAAATTATTTATAAAAGTTATGCTATATAGGGGTATGATAGTCAAGTTTATTCTCAAATACATGAGAATGGGCTATTCCCATGTATGTGGTGTGGAATGACTATTTCCCATGTATATGAAAATGGGATTGTTTTGGGAATCAGATTCTCAAGTCCATTCCCTCATACCAAACATGAGAATTAAAATAGAATTGAGAATGTTATTTCATTTCCAACTCATTCTCACATACCAATCACTGCCTTAGTGGAATATGACACCTCTACTAACTTGTCATACATTAAATCTTAACCATAAATTTGAATTTAGTGGAAAGATGACTTGACAAATCCTATCATCTTTTATATTAAAATACATATCCACTTATATGTATTTTTCTACTAACTAGTATAAATAGCTAAATTCATCCTAATCACCATTAGATAAATTTATGGAACTAACTTTCCATATTTACTCTTTGGCCCCAATACTTTTGGTAATTACAGTTTTGGCCCATTAACATTTAATTAGCAAACACAATGTCATTAACTTTTTAACGACTCCAAACTAATCACAAGCTCATTAGAAAATCTTTCATAATGCTTTAACATGTGTGATTCTCTAGATTTACACCGCATAGCAATGAGAGAATATTAAACACTTTTAATCTATTTCGAGAATGTCTCTGTCATTCTCGGAATACCCTCATGTTCTAGAGTAACGTCTAGCAACGTGTCAAGACAGTTTATACGGTAATAAAGTCCAATTTTCGTGAATCTATTTATAGTCACGAATTAGCATGCAGTACAACCCTTCCATTAATTGTCTCGTCGAGCAAGAACCATGATACAATTAAGTTCATAAACTCGATACTATGCATAGATCTAAATGTTGTAATGAGAGATGACACATGGAAAACCCCTTTTCCATCATTCATACCTCAGCCAAGGATTTCCTCATTAAACAACCAAACTTAGATCGTATAGGATATTGCCTCACGATGGAGGTTAATGGATCCTATCTTGACCACTACCTATCAATCACTATACCGGACTAATGAAACTGCAAGAGGACGCATCCCATCCTGTTTGTCGAGACAAGCATTATCCAAATGCTAGAATCAAACCCTAATACATATGACAACCATAATATCTCAAGTCTAAAGATTACATGTACAATCGCAACGAATAATAAACTATTAATACGAAGTCATGTAGTTTATTATTCACGTCACATTCAGTGATCTATTCAACTAATAATCACCCACATGTTTGTTAGTTGCATCCCTATGTTGTTATGGCATGTGACTCACCATTTTTTATCATTAACATCCTTATGTTAATCAAATATAACAACAAATGTGATAGTCTGTAATAGATTATTGAAGTCCCGATCAAATAATATAAGGATTATGAATACTTTAAGTATTTATCATACTAAAAAAATATGCCAACATATTCTAAACAATTTTAGAATATATTTCTTTAATGAAAATACTAGGGACTCATTCATCCACAAAAAAGATGGAGAATACGAATGTCACAATTATGTCAATATGCAAACAAACATATAGACACGAATGCCATAAGTAAATGTCAAAATGCCCCAAAATATATCATCCAAATATATAGCATTAGGGCATATCTCTAACACCTGCATCTGCAAAATATTGAGAGCATGATTCGACATAAAAATATTAGGGTATTATCACATTCTTTGAGCAAAATCGTTTACGAAAATATTATCAATTATGCCAATTGGCTAAGAATCATTCCTTAAAGTGAATGATAAATGATCTTATTGTCATAGATGTGATTATATGATGGTCATATATAACTCGAGTTTTAGAAAACCTGAAAATAATTTGAAGTATGAAAAAAGAAGAATTTACAAAGGAAAATCCTCAATGATAATTACTCATATGACTCGAAAGGATATTAAATAAGTATTTGTACGTGTAAACACATTTTGACCTTTACTATATTTCATTTAAAGGAAAAAGAAAAGGTGTATGTATTACCTGAGTTTTTGTTACTACGTATTATATACATGTTATGCAACAACATATTATTATCAATAATACTATATTCATGTATAGATGATACATGTTGGATGTAGTCGTTAAATATAAATGGGTGATACAATGTTTGGTATAAAAACTATTTTATAATAATTTATTTTGTACTATTTGATTGGTTTTATCTTACATATACTTGGTTATATTAAGGCGATATTAAGTACTTCAATATGACATTATGCTTAACTTATGTGATGTAGATGATGAACTCACGCATATATGTAACTTAAGTTTTATGTAAGTTATTATGATAACGATACAAGTATGGCAAAATCATCAGTGTTCTATAAATCATAACTTCACGTACTTAAGTTTATAGTTTTACCTTGATATATGCAAATCTGAAGTAAAGTCTAAATATTAAGATCATTTAGTATCTTTATTGCCAATAATGTCTTATTATGTAACTCCTTTTAAAATTTTCATGTCAACATGTTTGTTTTCTAGTAATATCCATGTTGTACACTATCCATTTCTAAGAGTAGAATATGTGCTTCTTAAATTGCAGCGAAACCATCACACTGAAACTGTAGATCACACAAAATCCTAGTAAGGGTTCTTCGGTGTCATTTAGTTCATATTAGATTATTATATTGCGGCTACTCTCTAATATTAGAGATTGATTTATTACTTTAGATCCTTTTTCCTTTAAAAGAGTATAACTTATGTAAGTTGTATGAAGTGGATTCTTTTACATAGTAATACTATATAAAATTACATTGTCTATTGATGATTTTATCGTTGTTACAAGAATTTGAGTTATGATATATAATAATTGTCAACTTTACACATTAAATATTATAGATATTTATTTTGCTTTTAACATGATGAAGAGAATTAGTATAAAAACTAATTGTTTTTACACTGTCTTTTTCTACTTTAATATTATCTCTAACTAATCATGTTTCAAATATATTTAATATTTTTGTAAATTTTATTATATCTATTATATCACAGAGATATGGATTTATTTGAAATCCAATTGAAGGTTTGGAAGAACTTGTATTTCTTGTATTGTAAATCTAAATCTAGGTCCTTGAAGGACATATATCATGTTTCCTAAAGAAATATAATTGTTGATATATGATGATTTGTTTTCAAGTAGATTATCAAGGAATCTATTAAATTTTAGAGATATACATTTTAATGGTTCTTATATTGAGACGACATATGAAAGATTAAATAATATCTTTATACTTATCACTTACCTTGGCAAGAAGCATATAATAAAAATTTGTCATATCTTCTGAATTATATAATATTTTGAATAGTAAAAAATTACCTGATTCAAGGACCTTTTGTCCTTTGGCACGACTACTTAGGTCATATGGGTGTAAGGATTATAAGAAAAATTATTGAAAATTCATATGGACACCCTTTAAAGTGCCAAAAGACTCTTTTATAAATGATTTTTTATGTGCTGCTTGTTCCTAAAGACAAATATTTACTAGGCAATCCTCAAGTAAAGTCGATATTGAATCATCTACATTTCTCAAATGAATTCAATACAATATACATGTGTCTAGCAAAATCTTTTGTTGATCGATTGTTGCGAATTGCTAGATTATTGCTTAAGAGATTGCCAAATTTTACATGGGGACAAAATTATTTTACTTGTGACAATACAAATTCTAGCAAGCCCAACTGCTTATCATAAATACTCCCTATTAGTCAAAAACCAAAATACCTCATCTTAGAAAATATGAGTGCGCAATATATGTTACAATACTCCACGACAGCGTACAAAGATGAGTTTACAAAAAAATTGGGAACTTGTATTTTTATCTCCGTCAATTAATGAATATATTAAACCATTGACTGAAGATGTTTTCATAGCATGTATTGCTAATTAGTGAAATAATGTTTCCAACTTTAGGGGGAGAAAGGTAAAAGCTGGAAAAAAATATAAGACTGCATCATTATATTAATCATCACGTAAATCAATGTGATCTGAATGTTCTAAAAATTATTTATTTGTAAATATGCATTCATATTTTGAAAAATTGACTGAGTCACCATACCAGCATAAAATGCTCCTATTTGAAGTAATGTTATTAAAATGAGTCTATTACACGCTTGAAACGTGGTAGAACTATTGGTTCCAAAAGAAAAAAGGAGCAAAATAAAGCAAGTTGGCATTTTGAAAGTATTTGATAACGTGAAGATATCAAGATACAAAAACAAGTTTAATATAACTGAGGAAAAAAATACTCCAAAAGAGTATCAGGTACTTAAATATGATATACATATCAAAAACATTAAAAACAAAGAGATCTCGCTCAGTTATATATTACTCAAAAAGAATGGAACCGACTAGAAATTGATCATGATCAAATACTTGAATATACAGTAACTAATGATCTTATCAATAAAAGCGAAGATCTTGAATAAGAAGTCCATTCAAGAATGTCGACAAAGAATTGATTGGCCAAAATAGAAAGATGCAATTCAGATAATATTCACATTAAAAAAAATTATGAAATTTTTAGACCATGGTGGTCAATGCACCTTGATGTATATATGGAATTGAGGGGGAGCGTAATGAAACAATCCCATATTGCTTAGAAAGTTCAAGGAATATACCATCAATTGCTAACTCTTAAACTGCTTAAAGTGGATATCAAAAGCAGGGAATGAGCTAGTACGCTACGTAGTTACACCTTGAAATTAAAATTATAAAGAGATATATGCTCTTGTGGTGGATGGAATTATATTTAAATTTCTAAAGAGCTTAGAAATTTCTAAAAGGATTTCACACACGTCTTATGATTGTGGTAATAATATACTTTATGGATCACGTGATATAAAAGTCTCCAAAGGACTGAAAATGTTGAAGCATAAATCTCTGAGATACATATGTAATTAAATTACAAAGATTTTTGTATGAATGAAAATATTTTGGAAGAATGCGATACAATTGTATTAGTAAAAATCTTATAACGTTAAGGATATGTTAATATCCCAATATGTATTTTAATGTAAAAGAGACTATAGCTCTCATGAGAAAAATGGTATATTTATACCAAATATACGACAAAAATTCTCAGAAAATTAAATTTTGCCTTGACTTGAAATTTGAGCATTTATTAGATAGAATATTGTCTATCAATCAGCTTATAAAGAGAAAGTATTAAAGCTCATACTTTGAATTCCCCAATAGTTTGATCCTCAATATTAAAGAGGCCTTTTTTTTCAACCTCATGAGTAAACGAAAAATTTATGGTCCTAGAGTACCATAACTTAATAAAATTGGCGTATCTTGCTAAATTGTAAATGTCTAAACCATATTCTCTCTATTTTATTAGTAAGACATATATTACATCAATAAAAGTACATCGAGATGCTAAATATGTATTTCTTTATTATTTTGAAAAAAATTAATATGAGGGAACTCATGATCAAAGTTGATTGGGTAGGATGAGCTTTAGTTTGATTCATCATAAGCAAGATGTTTATTTTTATATGATAATATTTATATATATTGATGTTTTAAAAGCCAACTATTGTCGCTACCTCCTCATTAATATGCTAATGTATTTCATTATATGAGTGAATGACGTTGTATGTATTGTTCAAGTAAAGAAAACTACACTAAGATGATGGGATCAAGCATATCACCTCAAAGTTCTTTTTCATGTACGTGCTCCCGAAAAAAGGCTGAATGATGTTAATCAAATTTGCTCAAGTGATAATTTAGCAGGTTTGTTCACGAATAGATTGTTTACCACAATATTTGAAGAACTATTTCATAAGATCGTGCATGCGTAAACTCAACAATCATTCTTGATATGCTAATATGAAGGAGAAACAAATACGCACTGTATTCTTTTTTCCTTCCTAGGTTTTGTCCCACTGGGTTTTTCTAGTAAGGTTTTTAATTAGACAGTTTGAAGCGTATAATAAGAATATTGTACTCTTTTTTTCCCTTCATTAGAATTTTTGTCCCACTGAGTTTTTTTCCTAGTAGGGTTTTAATAAGGCATATTCTTATTAAATAAATATACAAGTGAGAGTGTTATGAAAATATGTATGTGATATTCATTCTTCGATCTATAAAATTTTGGAGCCCATGACCAAGTCCATGAAGACCAAACCATTTAGAGATTACTTGAAAGACAAATTATGTTTTCCTATAAATAAGACATTGTATATTGTAATATGATACATCAATATGAATAGAAATTCTTATCTCTCTTATATGTTATCTCTTTTTTTTCTATTAGTCTCCTTTTATTTCTCTTATTTTATAACACTATTAAGAATTAATAAAAGTGAATTTTAGTCTTAAGCGATTAGTGGTCCAAGAGTTCTTTAAAACTTGTATTGTCACGCCCCAAAATTTCCACAAAAGTAACCTTGATAGAGATAGCAACGGGTAAGCACTATAATTGAAACTGATGAGTATCTTCCTGATAAAAATCAGATAATAAAAATCAACTAGAAAAGACTAATAATAAAATAAGTAAACAACCAAGGCTAATAATAAAACATAGTCATTTAAGCTAAAAAAGGTCAAAGAGTCAAAGGACTATAAAGATGAAAGATATAAAATAATAAAATACAAATATACTTGCCCTAGATCAGCTTTTTTTCTTCCTTCTTAGTTTCTTTCTTCTTTCTTCGCCGCACACCTCAGCCTCAAAGCAAAGCTTCAATATTCAAAGTTCAAGCTCTCTCCGTCTCGCTTCATCCAACGGACCAACGATGTCATTTTTTTCTCTAAAGTTTATTATTCTTTTATCTTCACTTTATTTTATATACATACTTAAAGTTTTTACTTTTAGTTTCAATTTTTCTTTTTCCATTTTAAATGTGAACATCTTCACCTTTTTTGTAGCTAAGTTTTCATTGGGTTAATAGTTCAATCTCCAAATTCTTGGCTTTAACTATCAACAGTTCAACCTCTCATCTAAAATTTATTATTCTTTTATCTTCACTTTATTTTATATACATACCTATTTTTTTATATTTTTCTATTAATATTTCAGTAAATTTCTAAGATCTTTGGAAGCATTACTCATCAAGATTAGCCTTTTTTCTTTTTCTTTTTTTCCTTTTTTAATTTTATTTGTATAGATTGTGATTTCTTTTATTTTTAGATGGTGTTACATTTAAATTAATATATATATTTTTCATCTTTTTAGACTCTTTTTTATTTAAATTAATTTTTTTAAAATTATCGATTTCAATTTCAATTATCCGTAATTTTTTTATATTTGTCGATTTCAATTTTGAATAATAATTTTTAAAACCATCGAATTTCAATTTCGATTTTGCTAAACGGTGTCTATTTCAATTTTAATTTTATTAAAAATCACGATTAACCGAACCGTTACCATTACTAAACCTTGAAGACGTGACTGTTGCAAACCTAAGAAAGTTACTTCCTAAGCCTGCAAGGGTAATTCCACAAACAATCTTTACCATCCCATAATATATAAATATGTGCCACACAATACTAGTAGTATCATATACACTAATATCTCCATTACACAACTTTAATGTAAGTATTGTCACTAAGTACGCCAATTCTAATTAAAGACAATTCAACCTTTCTTACATGATTGATCCAAACTCACTCTCGCCACGAGCTTACCCATCATCTCTGCAAAAGAAACATAAAAGATTAAGGTGAGCAAAACAAACGCCCAGTAAGTGAGGATGCCAGAAAGTAGGAAGAAGGGAACCAAAGCCAACAAGTCTAAAGACAAAGAACTTGTTAAGCAAAGCTTAAAATAGTTACGAGAAACCATGCGAAAAACTTATAAGTGACTCGCATTCCACAAACTATAGCGAAAGCAAAACTAAGGATGTAGATTACTTATACAAGGAAAAGAAGAATATTCTACGAAATAAGGGTTAAGACATTTATAAATAATCATACTTAAGGATGTACTAAGGAGTATGACATTCAGAATTTCAATAATAGTACAGGTACTTACGAGATTGGACTAAAATCAAACAGTAAATATAATCAATGTCAAAGTATGGATTAAATCACACTAGACACATTATCAAACTTTCTGACACTCGAGATGAAAAAGCGAAAGGTGAAATATGAAGCTAACTAGCAACTGAAAATGTTAACAGATGTGTGATTTTTTATCATAACAAGATCAACATATAATTCGTCAAAGGTGAGAATGTGATTAATTATAGGGTAAATAGCATCTCGCCCCCCTGTGGTTTACCATAAGTGCAAGTCGAGTCCCTGTGGTTTCATAATTGGCTTATAACCCCCTGTATTTTTGAAAATTGAAGCACACGTGCCCCTTTGGTCCAAGCCCGTTTAAAATTTTAACGGCAATATCAAAATGACACAAATGCCCCCGAGGTAATGTTAGCATATCAAATATCTTTAAAAATACAAGGGGTCATTGCACACCATCATTAAAAACACAGGGGGTCATTGCGCACCATCATTAAAAACACAGGGGGTTATTGCGCACCATCATTAAAACATAAGGGGTCATTGTGCACCTCATACATATTGGTCAATCATGTAAAAAACACAAACAGTTGCATTACTAGCACATGCATAACAAATTCTGTTAAAATTGACAGATTGTTTGACGGAGGGGGCATGAATGCTTCAATTTTGAAAAGCACAGGGGTTATAAACTAATTATGAAACCACAGGAACCCGACTTGCACTTTTGATAAACTACAGAGGACCGAGACACAATTTACCCTTAATTATATAGGAACACCTTCAAAGTCAAAACACATAACTACTCGTATAAACTCATGGCACATTAAAAGATATCACCAAAAGGCGATGTATGGATTGAACTATTTGAAGACACAAATGACACCACTTAAGTGAGACATATGGTTAGTCAAAAGAGAATATGGAACAGAACAGTTGAAGAAACGATCAAAACTAACCAATTGAAGACATATGAGGGACATCGCCAAGAATCGACCGCAAGACTAACCACAGGAATACACAAAAGAATATGACTAAAAGCGGAATATAAACTTGCCAATGATATGACCAATCGAAACGTAAAGGATAAACCATATGCCAAAATTCTAATGACACAAAGTTCAACATAGATAAGTAACGATATAGATAAGAATAAACAAATAAAGCTCACAACCACATTAACTGAAAGTGAAAGTACGATCCATCTTATGAAGATACAAATGGAGTAGTTGAAATAAAGCACAAGGTCAAGTACATGGAAACACATGCGGCATAGCCATAGGCAATATGGCTAGCCAGGTGTAAGCTGCAACTGCATTTACCCATGCAGTGCCAGTCGAAAAGTGAGTACTAAGCCCTCACCAGGCGTAACACAAGGTGAGTACTAAACCCCCACCAGACAATGGATGCAACCTTCACACATACACATATACACATATACACAGTTTACGATCATAATCAAAGGATTAATTGAGCACAAGAACAAGTGATATCATTTACTATATAATCAAGTGATGGAATAAAATGACACAGGCTACTATGACGGTAGACCCATAGGAGTACGACTGAGTTGGTAGTCAATTGTGAGCTAAGAAGTAACCGAAGGCTTATTACAAAATCTATCAGAATAAGGGAATGGAAGTAATAAGAGATCAATTGGCACATCAATGGACACTCATCCGGAAGCAAAAGCCTTAGACATGGATAGATTAGTATTGAGAACGAAGCGAATAACTTAATATTTTAGGAATGGAAGGAGCTCATTTGAAGTACACATATGGACACTAGATACAAAATTGTCTAAAGGATTTGATGCCGATATTAATGTTATTCAATTCCGAAATGAAGGGAGAAAGGAATTCAGCCCGATATTTTCACTATCCCTCAACTTGGACTACTCATTCATAAAGAGACTAAAACTGAAGATTCGAAGACCGACTATGAATGTAAGATCAAATACTTCCAATTTAAAGCCAAGGAACATGTAAGGGCAGCGAGAACAAAAGAGCGATCATATGGCCTCTGGACATTTTTTGTTAGGAACCACACAAGAGAAAAGTTTGAGAAATAAGTTTTATTCAAAATAAAGAGCAATACTCGTTTTAGTTGGTGAAACATAACTTTTACTGAGAATGGTTGAGGCAAACTAAAAGTAACACGATAGATAACCTGTAAATATGGAATGAATAATTAAGCAAAATAAACCACTACTTACTTAAATGAATACGAAATTAAAATATCGAACTTATCGAAAATATTATAAGCGAAATAAGACTTAAGACGTTATTTAAACACATACGAAAGTCAAGAGGGTGAAAGGAATCAGAGAGACGAGCTAAAAACTCAACATATCATTGAGCTTCTTCAACGAAAAGAGGGGAATCCTTCTTACCTCAATCAAAGCCCCAAATTTATAACCTTCAAACACATTTACAAGCCCTAAGCTAGATGAGTTAAAAAGTGGTGAGTCCTATATATATTTAAATCATTAATAATATTTTTTAGAGACTGTATCTCTAAAAATTTGCAATTTTAAAATTTTTTGCATTTAGAACCCCCATTGGAGATGCTCTTATTGGTACTATAACAAAATTTACCAATTAATTTTTATTCTCTCCTCACACTCCCATCATTTTACTGCCCTTGTTCTTTTAGCTCAAACATATATCATCTTGACTAACCTTTTATGACATAAAATGTTTTTCTTGCGGACACTTAAGAAAAAAAAAAAAATATATAGAGTCCAAACTAAATCAGTTAATCATGTGCTAGTGAGATCTTGAAGATATTGTTGAAATGTTATGATGTATGTCTAGCTAATAGTCCTCAATATTTTAGAAATTACGTGGTTAATTCTTATTATTTGTAAAAGTTTTACCAGTAGTCCTTATTATTTCAAAAATTACTCATTTAGTCTTTATTGTTTGTAAAAATCTCTCAATTAGTCTTCAATATTTGCAAATGTCTCACCATTAGTGGTGAGACATTTGCAAACAATAGGAATTAATGATGAGACATTTGCAAATAATGGAGACTAATGATGAGACTTTTGTAAATAATGAGGATTAACCACGTAATTTCTGAAATAATAGGGACTAATGGTGAGACTTTTACAAATAATAGAGATTAACTGCCTGACTTTTGAAATAATAGAGACTAATTATTTAAAACATGTAAACATTAGGAATTAATTGTGAGATTTGCTCTATATGTATACATATATGTATAGACTTAGATATATATATATATATTTTTTTGTAAAAGGGAATCTTTCATTAAAACGAAAAACAAGATGGTTTATACGGCTTGGAGAGTTATCCTTAAGCTCAAAACAATCAGGAGGTCATTTCCCCCATATAGTGTAAACACTCACTAGCTTATAGTACCCTATACACTCTTCACTTACACACTTATCCCTTTCAATGAACTACTACTAACTTGGATGTCCTATCTCCTGGTTAAGCGCACATCATTCTATTTTGCAGGTCTCCAGCTCAAGGATCGTCAAGAGGCAAGATTCAAATTTTACCTTCACATCCTGTATTTAAACAATATAAATCATACTGCAATAAGATATTTTGTTCTTATGATTCCTTGTACTCTCTCATTAAGAACTTGAAAATCTAACAATGGTAACAGCTATGCTATTGGGCTCCATAAACGTGCCTCAGACAGAAGTATAAATTGATGCAATGCAGCACGTATACAAAGAATTAGCTACTATATATATGATGCAATGCAAATTATAAAAGCTACAAAACAAAGAATTCCAAAGAGGCATCCAGATTTATGCTTGTTACAAATGATATATATACGGAGATGGTCCACGAGAATTTAATTTGCAACGCAGAAAGAAACTGAAATTTGTGTTCAAATTAAGAGTTGAGCAAGAAAGTTTATGAAATTACCGGCCAATGAATATCTCTGAGGAAGTCAAATTAGGCATTCTTATTTTGAATGAAAGGTACTACTACTTCGTTGATGCCTAGAAGACAGCAACTAAAATGAGTAGAATAACCTGATAAGAGAGCACTGGTGGAGCTTGAAGTCAAGTATGCAATCATATCTCTGGGGGATAGATATACAGGTTTAACGGGGCTCTGATTGTGGTATTTTGGGCTTCTTTTGGCTGCGTTGTGATCTTCCGCTGAATTTCCCTAGCCGAAGCTGCAGCTCTATCAGTTGTATAATAGAGTTCCAGTACTTGGAAGCTAGCCACATCTGCCAAGCCAATCGGGATTTCCTCAAGCTTCTCACAGTATTGAAGAACAAGACGATTAAGAATTGGAAAGTGGAGCTTTGAAGCTGTCCAAGTTACCAAATTTGTCTTTCCAATGTGCAGGTGTCTGAGAGAACGGAAACATACATCTCTTGGTTCCCAAACATTTCCTTTAAATGCATTGTCTTTCAATTTGAGCACCTCAAGATTTTCTATTGTTCCCAGTATCTGCATGTGCTCCCAGTCAAGCAAGGTTCGTGATAAAGTCAGCTTCTTCAACTCTTTTGGGAACTTGTGTTCTGAAATACGTTGCCGTACTTGTCCTTGAGAAGATGTGAGAGATATGACATCATTGAAAAGTTTCAAATTTGTAAGGCCTTCTAATTTTTCAATTTTGTCGAACAAATTATCTAGAACTCCCACTAAATTTCCCCGAATTCCCAATTTTTTGAGTTTGGGAAACCTTGCAAAAACTTGTTCAGTGCAACTCTCAGGTGAGATGGTAGTAAGACTTTGCATGTTTCCCAAACTTTTTGTTATCTTGGATGGAGGTTGAGGCAAACTAGCAGATGCATTTGTGCGTAGATGTCGCAGTTGGTACATCTTCCACATGCCTTTTGCTAGTTCAAGCGTCTGATAATTTGTTATTAATATTATAGTTTGCATGTTCCGTAGCTTGGAGATACTTCCCGGGAAGGCCTTGATATTACAAGAGATAGCAATGTACCTCAAAAGAACCAGTTGAAGCAGCTCCTTGGGAAAGATATCGAAAGTGATGCATATAATATCCAACACCCTAAGCAATTTGAAGGCTTTAGGGATCGCCGATATGTGTTCTCCCGGTAAGGTAATGTCATCCGGGCCAAAAGACACGAAAGAACGAACACGTTTACCGGAAGACCTCGCAGAGATATATCCCATGACTTCAGGATGAAGACAAACACGCCGATGCTCGTCAAAGGCTACCTGATCATCAGATCTTTTTATCTCTTGATAAAAGTTTTGCCTTCTAGCTTCTTTCTTGCAAAAATCATACAACAAGTTGTGAACACGAAATGTTTTGAATCGACCATCAGACCTCTTTCGCGTTATTATCAATAAATTCATGTTAGCAAATTCCTCCACACAATCCTCTGCTATATCCTCCAAGCTTCGTGTCTCTTGTTGTTCTATGAATCCTTCTGCAATCCAAAGACAAATCAATTTCCAGACGGGGATAGAATGGCCTTCAGGGAAGAAACCTAGATAGAGAAAGCATGATTTCAAGTTCTGAGGCAGATTGTAGTAACTCAATGCCAGTACGCCCATGAATAATTTGTCTTTATGAAGGAATGAATTAACATCCCGGAAAACATCCTCCCAATGACGTCGCTCGAGTTTTTCCTTGAGACTACGAGCAATCGCCTCTATGGCGATTGGTAGTCCTTTACAATATGCAGCTATCCGTTCACCAAGCTTCTGTAGTTCATCTGGGCACTCTTCCTTGTCAAAAATTATCTTCTTTAGTAACTCCCAACTTTCATCTGGAGTAAGAAACTTCAAGTTATGAGGGTTCTTGGTGGGATTGGCACAAACAGCCACCTCCTTACGCCGGCTAGTGATCAAGATTCTACTGCCCTTCCTGCCGTTGGGAAAACTGTTTTTGAGATCATACCAAATCTCTGTGGCATTCACATCATCCAAGACAATCAGGTATTTCCTTTCCTTTAAGTATTCTTTTAGTTTGCTATCTATGTTGGCATTTGAAATCTCCCCTTCATCTGTTGTCACCTTGAAGTCTTTGAAAATGGAGAGTAAAACTTTCTCTTTGTTGTAGTTTTCGGAAATGAATACCCGAGCACGAGTGTTGAATTGACTTACAGTTGTTGAATCATTGTAGATCTTTCTTGCTAGTGTTGTCTTCCCAAGGCCGGGCATTCCAATGATTGTGATGATATCCAGATCCTGGTATTCTCGAGTGAGATGATCAATTACAGTTTTCGCCTGTTCATCAAAACCCACCACATTCTCTTCCTCCACCACAGGATCCTGTTGATGAATTTAATAATTATGAGTTATTATTATCCAAGAAAACTAAAATAAAACGCTAATAAATAAAATTCAACAGTGAAATTCACGTTACAATCGAGATGATTTGATGTTATGCTTTCTAACATTCAGAACGCTAGAACCATAAAGGTGAACGATAGTGTTCTTTTTCGAAAAGTTTAGAAAGGTTTTTGAATAAGATTATGAACATCTAAAGCCAACTCGAACAAGGAATCAACTATTGATTCTTACTTTTAGGATTTCCTATTTTAATTTACTTCAACAACCGTCTCTAACTTTAATCAATCTCTATTATAGAAGTTGTATGTTTCAATTTTACTACAACAATGCCCACATTTCATAATTACTAGCTCCAATAAAACCCCTAATAAAATAAGGGATCATGATACTTCATCCTTTATATTTGGGGGTTCATGTCTTTAGTTTGAGGATCCTTAAAAAAAAAAAATATGGGATCACTTAGGTTAGTTGTTGGAATTGATTAATTTTGTATTGCAAACTTCCTATATTTGAAATAATGTGAAGGTTAGATAAGCGGTAGGAGATGGCCTGACAATATGCTACAAAAGCTCTAAGACTTGTGCGCCAAATATTTTAAATTGGTTTTTTCTTATTTTTTTATTTTTTATATCATACCCTTATGAGATTCAAATCATAGTCTTCCAACTGGTAGGAAAAGAAACCTACCATTACACTACTCCTAAATTTATTTTAAATTGATTATTTAATATCAAGATATTGAATAATAGTTAGAGAAGCAACAAGTAAGGACAGAGCAACAGATTTTGGATAGTACTTTTTCTTTTCTTTAGCAGACATTATAGAAATACTGCAAAGATGCTAAGGCTTCAACCTTAAGTAGATTTAAAGTGACACATAGGAACGCCCTACCTCTATTGAACCAAAAACACCTATTTGAGTTCACGGCTGTGTCAAAACATGAGGACAGGCTTGTCTTGCTAGTGAATGAGCGGTTGAGCAGGATGCTTTCACAAAAAAATAGTAAAAATAATCACCAATACACCTTTATTCTAGTGGTATGCTCCTCATTATAAATACGAGAGATTGCACGATCAATTGTCATGAGTGACATTTTTAATATGTTATTGTACGACTTTAGACATTCTTTGAATTAAAAATACTAATAATAAAAATAAAATAAAATAATAATGAATGGCAATGTGAATGTGATGTCCTTAATATAACAACATATATCATCACGGACTCATATCTATTCATTTGTGTGGGCTAAAGAAAGAAGTTGGTGATTACACAGGAATGACCTAAAAAGGATTGCTTACTTTAACTAGAAATGGATATTTCCCTACGAGATGGAATAGTATGGTTTGTCCTAGAAAATTCAATAATTTTCCCCCACCTTAGGTTTAGGTTGGGACATTGGGCCCTTCTCAAGCTCCACCTTGAAAACTAGCCATGGTTCTTCCGCAGTTGGCCGTTTTCTTTAAAGCCTAGTGTTGAAAAAGGGATGGCCCCTAATGGCTAACTGATGGTTAAAATGCATGCATTTCCCGGAGTTAGACTACTCAATCCAATAGCTTTACTACTACCCTGCCTAGCTAGTTTTGTTAGTCTGCTTTCTCACTTCAAATACTGCCAACCTATTCCAATTAAGATAATTCATATTTACGTATGAGAAAGAAAGGTTAGATAGTCGAGCAAAAATAGACAAGTACAACAATAACAAAGGATTAATTCTACCTCTTGAGTTTTTGCCTACAAGCACTGGCAGAGGCACATATGGGTCAGTGGGAGCTGACTCATAAAAATATTAAAATTTTTATGTATTTTTTTTAAAAAAATTAGATATTTATATATTTTTAGTTAAAAAAAATTAATTAGTCCCCCACTAAAAAAATAAAAGTACTCGTATAGTTTAAAAATTATGGATTTTAACTCCCACTGACTCATAAAAATGTTAAAATTTATATGTATTTTTTGAAAAAAAATTAAATATCTATATATTTTTTAGTTAAAAAAATTAATTAGCCCCCACTGATAAAAATTCATGGCCCCGCCCCTGCCTACAAGTCTATATGTTCGGCCCAAAAGATGTCACAAAAGGAACAATTGCTTTCAGATCACATGAAGGGACAACCATTTGTGTCCACCTCAATTTTCTTATGTACCTCTCCCTATTGAAGGTGCTATTAAATAGGCCCCATGAGTAGGGCAAAGAAGGTACCCCCAGAATTCGAGCACAAAGGCAAGGGAATTGGAAGAAACTGAAAGACTCAAATAACTCGACATAGTTAAGATAAGAGGAAAGAATCAAAGGCAACGAAGGAATGAAGTTCTAATTTGGTGAAATAATTCAAAACAAAACTCCAAATGCAAAGGTTTTGATGCAATAAATAATATATATATAGAATGCTGAAAGGGGAAAAGTTTTGGAGAAGATAATAGAGTTCCTTAAATAGTAAAAGTAGATAGCCTTTACCCTTAAATAGAACAAGGAAAAGGTTGGGATTCATTTAGGTCGGCGATGAATAGTAAGAAAACTAAGGAGCCCTTGAGAAGCCAAATGACTTCTCTTGAGGCAGAAAAGATGTTATGGGTTGCGTTGTTGTAGTTTTAGTGAGAAAATGTACACTAGGAAAAGGAAAAGATGTTAAAGGACCACATGGCAAAAGCCTCATAATTGGAAACAACCTGAAATAACCAAGTACAGAACCTTTCCCATTTCTGTTGAAAAATGGTCAAAGCAAGCACTAATGGATCTTGGTAATTAGAACAGAGCTGGAAACTTTCTAAACAGGGTGAGTCGAACAAAATCACCTCGACTGGAAAACACATCGTCACTCTTTGGCATACTTCTTGACGTTAACATTCAACTGTAATCTGAGTGGTGAGCAATTGCATAGTTTGTGAATCGTGAATCGAAATCTCATTTTTTTTAATTATAAATCGTATCAAATCGTAAATTGTACATATTCGGTCATAAATTTAAAACTAGATGATAATTGATATATTATGTTTCTATTAGTAATTTTGAATTGAAATTATTTTTTTGATATATTTTTTTGTTACTTTTTTAAGTTGTTCACTTTTTCTTAGCAACCGAAATAATTAGATATTAGAAAACAATATTTATTATTTAGCTTTTAGTAGTTTAGTTTATAAGAAAATTAATTGTAATTTATTTGTAAAGATGAGAATATGTAAATAATGTCAAATTGTTGCTTCGAAGATCATAAAAAAAGTAATAAAAACATTCAATAAAGACAAACAATAAGACACTCAATAAAGATATAAAAAACATCTCACTCAATAAAGACATAGAAAACATCAGCCACTAAGACCAAGACTATAAAAACTAAAAAACATCAGCCACTAAGACCGAGACTATAAAAACTAAAAAACATCAGCACAAAAAGTAAACAAAGACCAAGACTATAAAAAGCAAAGTTTAACAGCAGCTCATTTACAATTTACTTTTGATCGGCAAATCCTTTTGATCGAGTTTAGCTGCAGTTCACTCTCAGTCGTGATGAATATAAGTAGCATTCTCTCTCTGTGTGTTTTTTAGGGATTTTAACTTTTGAATTTTGAATGTTTTGATTTGTAATTATAGTTAAAAATTGATATTAAATCTAAATGGATTTTTCTTTTTATTTTGTTTGTTCATATTTTTTTAATAATGGGCTAATTCTATATTGTTTGAAAAAAAAAAAATTGAAGAGGGTTCTCTTTTTTTTTTCTTTCAATTTTTGGACTTTTTGAGTTGATCCGAATTATGAATCGTATTGTGAATAACGATTCACCATAATTTACCCCAATTCGCTTAGCAATTTACCATAATTAATGATTTATTAACTGATTTGAATTATTTTTTACCTAAATAAAATTAAATCATACAATTTGTATCGCGACTCGTAAAATTACGAAAACTATGAGCAATTGACATAGTCCAGTAAGACGAGGGAGGCCGAAAGAAGAGGTTTGTTGCTCAATAAAGATAGTCATTAAATCTTGGAATATAATCATTGCAAGGCGAAAAGGCACCTAAAAGGCGGACGTCTATTATCTCATCAAGCCGCCCGAAATCCTAGGATGACTTGTCTCGAAATTCCATGATTTTGCTGAGATTGGTAAGGCTAACTCTAATTGTTTTTTTCGTTCTTTTTTTTTTTTTATACATATAAAGAGTTAAGAATTGTCTTTTTAAAAATTTATTATGTTAAAAATATTTTAACAGTCTGTTTATTTTTAATTTATCCTTATTTCAGAGAATTTATTTTTCAATTTTATTCTAACATATTTCCTATATAAATTATGTTTTAGCACTCTAACAGTGATATTTTTTTTTACTATTAGAGCTCTTTTGCAGATGTAGAAGTCAATTTATTAGTCTCTAAATTTCACAAGTCTGGTGGGTGCGAGGCTGTTGAAATTTTTTTTATTAATTTGCCTCCTTATAGGAAGGCTGTTGGAATAAATTTAACGAACCCATATTATGTGCGAGTAAAATATATAATTTTCTTTTCTGTCGTCTCTTTTCTCTCCATACATATACACACACTCTCTCGTGTTTGGAATAGTGTAATTAATTCATATGATAGGACATAATACTGATCTATACAATTCACGAGATATATTGAATAATCATAATTACCTGTGGCTTAGATGCACCTCTGTCTTGATGCTGCTGGTCCTGGTTCGCGAACTCCTTTTGTTCGTAAATATCCTTCACGTCTCTCCTGACGGCTTGAACCTCTTCTGCTAAATTGCTTATCGCAGTTGAATGGTCAACTGCATGAATAGATTTCCCGAAGAAATTTCTTTCCTTGAATATTGCGTTTTGGACCACAAATTTGTCAATGGCATCTTCAGCTTTGTCAACCACGTCTCTAATATTCTGCACTAAAGCTTCTAGAGTGAAACTGTCAATGGGCTTTTTTGTAATGTCCATCGAGAAGGCTTTTAACAACCTAAGTTCACGCTGCAGCCCTACAACTTGATTCTTCGCATCACCAATTCGTTCAGCATAATCACGCAGTAGCTGTGTTAGGCTCTCAAGGAGAAATCCCACAGCAGTGTCTGCCATCTCTCTCTTTGAGTGAGGTCCTAGAAATTGAAAAACTACTCTTCTTCTTTCTTAGACTGCCAAAAAGCTCTTACAACACAGCTGATATATAATGCAGGCTCATCAAGTTTTTCACAGTTGACTCAGGCTCAATCATGCATGCAACCTAGTCATTTCTTTGACAGCTAACGAAAAC
Source organism: Ehretia macrophylla (assembly GCA_037974665.1). Lineage (NCBI taxonomy): Eukaryota > Viridiplantae > Streptophyta > Magnoliopsida > Boraginales > Ehretiaceae > Ehretia > Ehretia macrophylla. Next base: position 68,259,095 of record CM075767.1, read on the forward strand.
TATATTAATGAGAGCAAATTGCGGATCGCGACAAATATAATATAGCAATCTGCTGCAGTTGTAACTGACCTGTCCGGTTGTCATTTTCTTCTATTTCTACGCATTTTACGTTTTTTTGTATTATATTATATTTTGAAGGGAAATGTGAATGATTTATTTTTTGTCAGTATGCATGGAAGCGTGAAAGAGACAGCTCATCTACCAAACAGATAAGAATTTTCCTCTCCTTGTATCTCTTGATTAAGCACGGATCATGGTTTTAGCATAGTGTTACATTGAACTATATATCCCTATACTGTTGACCAAAAAAAAATATATATATCCCTATACTGTACTAATTTTACAATTACTTGTAGAGCACTTTAGCATCGGACCCTTGTATTGTGCTGTAAAAATCCATCTTTGATATTTCTTCTATTTCTTTCATGGTATCAAGAGCATAAATTTTTCTGTTGTCATTTTTGGGAAATTCTTGGCTGGTGTAATACTATGTAGGGACATGATCTTAGTCAATTAATTTTTGTCACATCATCACAATATCAGTGTATTTATTTTCTATTATCCAAGAATTGAATAGGATAACTATTGTTAGATATAATTAAAAAAATATTCTAACTAATCCACATCATTAATTCTAACCAATAGAAAGAGTGAAACTTTTTTTTTTTTTGGCTATGCAGAAAGAGATAAACTTTGCATAAAACTTTTTGTTGGTTCGTCTTTTCTCTCATGCAAACACGATTACAACTTCCACAACACAAAAATATTTTATAGTATTCATGTAACAACACTAAAGATCCTAAAATGCGCATATGCAAGCACGATTACACTTTTTGTTGGTTCATCTTTTCTCATTGTCTTTTTTCTTGTTATTTGCAATTTTGTATATTTATTTCTCAGTTTTATACTTCATTAGAAAATATGAAAACCAAACCCACATACGATTTTGCAGTATCAGGCCAACGATTTTAGAGTTTGTTTGTTGCTTCTTGGATACTTTTTCTAAAATTTTTGCACTGTTGACGATTGCCTTTTTTTTTTTTACTCGTCACTTTCATGTTGTAAGTTTGCTACATGTTTTCACTTTTTTGGCCAAGTTAAACTTGTACATTATTTGTATGGTGATATCAAGCTAGTTTCTTTCCTAGTCTCTACTCCGTTTCTAAAGAACCAAATCTGCATATGATTATTAGAAATTCTGCAGCAGCAAAAATACACAATAATGATTTTCAAACTTTCTTTCCAGACCCAAACTGTCTTTTTTTTATAAATTTTTTTTTTTTTTGCAGGTTCTAAATTAATCTTTGTTATCCTTCATTGTTGAGAGCAGAAAAGTTCGTTTTCTTTTTCTGCCATGAGAAAGCATGTTTTATCATGAAAATCCTTTTCTTTGAATCGTCACCCACTGACGCAGAACGGAAGCGAAACACTAGATTCGTTCTAGTAAAACGTCCTTGATACAAGGAAAACTTAAATATTACAACTCTAGAATGCTAGAGAGGAAGTATACAATACTAGTCTTGTATTGATTGAAGTGTCTTTAATGAGCTTGGAGAGCTATCTATTTATAGGAGCTCTTAGGCCTTAAAATTTGCTAAACTTCCTATGTGGGATAAAACAAACTAAAGGATACTATTCATAACAAAACAATACTATTCATAACATAAGAAAAAATATGAAGGTTTATTTGTTCTTCTTCTTGAGATTGATTTTGTCAATCTTTTTCATCAACTCCTTTGAATCATGTTCCGCATCAATCTCCTCCACTTGAGAAAAACTCGCCATCGAGTTAATTTTCGGATATAAAGAACCTTCCTGTGGATAGTAATCATATAAATCAGCAACATTGAAGGTTGATGAAATTCCCCAATCATCCGGAAGATCAACCACATAAGCATTGTCATTGATCTTCTTTAAAATTTGGTAGGGACCATACTTCTTCGGATTCAGCTTGTTGTAGGTACCCACTGGAATTCTTTCTTTCCTCAAGTAGACCATGACCATATCTCCTTTTTTAAATACCTTCACCCTTTTATGCTTATCAGCTGCAGCCTTGTATTTGGCATTTGAGGCTTCCAATTTCTGTTTCACCTCTTCTTGAATAGACTGCACTTGTTCCGCCATTTTATTTGCTGCAATGCTCTTATCAGAGAATTTCGGCAGTTTAACCAAATCTAGAGCATGCTTTGGTACCTTCTTGTAGACAATGAAAAATGGTGAAACTCCAGTTGAGCTGTGGATTGCACTATTATAGGCAAACTCAGCTTGTGCAAGTGCAAAATCCCATTGTCTCGGCTTATCTTGGCAAATACAACGAATCAAATTTCCCAAGGTTCTGTTGGTTGCCTCGGTTTGACCATCAGTTTGAGGATGAGCTGTGCTGCTGAACTTCAAACTTGCATCGAAGCGCTTCCATAATGTGAGCCAGAAGTGAGATAGAAATTTAGAATCTCTGTCAGAAGTGATGGATTTTGGGACTCCATGGAGTCGCACAATCTCTTGGAAGAATAGTCTTGCAATGTACACTGCATCTGAAGTTTTCCTGCAAGGGATGAAATGCGCCATCTTTGAAAACCTATCCACGACCACAAATACAGAGTCTACTCCTCTTTGGGTTCTTGGCAATCCCAAGACGAAATCCATAGACAAATCTTCCCAAATATCTTCTGGTATAGGCAATGGCATATAGAGTCCCGTGTTTTGTGTCTGGCCCTTTGCAGTTTGACAAATTGGACATTGTCTCACGAACTTGCCCACATCTCTTTTGATTTGTGGCCAGAAATACATTTCCTCCACACTTGCAATAGTCTTATCTCGTCCAAGATGTCCACCAAGTCCTCCTCCATGCAAGTCTCGAATGATTTTCTCCCTTAAGGATGTCCTCGGGATGCAAAGTCTGTTACCTTTCAATAGGTAATCATCATGGACGTGGAAGTCTCCAGTTGGTTGCTTTGACAAGTGTTTATGCCAAACTTCATTAAAATCTTCATCCTCTGGGTAGAGATCCTTCAGACATTCAAATCCTACAACTTCGCCACTTAAAGTAACCAGCAAAGTTGCCCTTCTACTCAAGGCATCAGCAACACGGTTGGAAGCTCCTGATTTATGTTTAATAACATAAGGAAATTGCTCCATATACGAAGCCCACCTTGCATGCATCTTGTTCAAATGTTTTTGACTCTTGAAATGCTTCAAGGCTTCATGATCAGAATATATTACAAATTCACGTGGAACTAAGTAATACTCCCAATGTCGTAAAGCTTGAAGCACAGCATATAACTCCTGCTCATAGGTTGACCATTTTTGACGTGCCTCGCTAAGCTTTTCACTGTAGAATGCAACAGGTCTGCCTTCTTGAGATAATACTGCCCCAATGCCAATTCCACTTGCATCACATTCCACTTCAAAAACTTTATCGAAATTCGGCAACACCAAGACAGGTGCAGTTGTCAACTTTTCTTTGATTTGTGCAAAACTTTTGTCAGCTGCCTCACTCCACTGGAATTTCCCTTTCTTTAAGCAATCAGTGATAGGAGCAACGATACTGCTAAAATTCTTGATGAACCTCCTGTAAAATGTGGCTAAGCCATGAAAGCTTCTGACTTCAGTGACTGTCTTTGGAGTCGGCCAGTCTCTGATTGCTCGAACTTTCTCATCATCAACATGGATTCCTTCAGCACTTACAATGAAGCCCAAGAAAACTAAGCGATTTGTCATAAAGCTGCATTTTTTTAAGTTGACAAATAGCTTGTTGTCTTGAAGGACTTTCATAATCTGACGCAGGTGGTCCACATGCTCTTCTTTGTTGTGGCTATAGATCAAAATGTCGTCGAAATAAACCACGACAAACCTTCCGATAAATGGCTTGAGGACTTGATTCATAAGGCGCATGAATGTACTTGGTGCGTTGGATAGTCCAAATGGCATGACTAACCATTCGTATAAGCCTTCCCGTGTTTTGAAAGCAGTTTTCCATTCATCTCCCGGTCTTATACAGATTTGGTGATAGCCGCTACGCAAGTCAATCTTCGAGAAGATTGTTGACCCTTGTAATTGATCCAACATATCCTCCAGTCGAGGTATAGGGAAACGATACCTAACTGTGATTTTGTTGATGGCTCGGCTATCCACACACATTCTCCAGCTTCCATCCTTCTTGGGTGTCAACAAAGCTGGTACTGCACACGGACTCATACTTTCTCTAATATGCCCCTTGCGCATTAATTCTTCTACCTTCTCTTTTAGTATTTCATTTTCCTTTGGGCTCATCCGGTAGTGAGGTAAATTTGGCAAACTTGCTCCAGGGACTAAGTCAATGTGATGCTGGATGTCCCTCATCGGTGAAAGTCCATCAGGTAATTCATCCGGAATAATTTCTTTAAATTCTTCCAATATGTGTTGTACCTCATCTGGGACTTCTTCTTCATGCGATTCCTCTCTTTTGACTACAAGAGCAAAAGTTTCTCCGGTCTCATTTGATTCTTTGAAGAATTCATTTGCAGAATCCGCCATAATAAGGAAAGATTTCCCCTCCACTTTAGAAGTTTTGGGTCTATCTTTGTTGGTTGGGAGGATTGCTATTTTCTTTCCATTCCACCAGAAAAAGTAGACATTTGTTCTTCCTCGATGAGTTGCATCAACGTCATATTGCCATGGTCGCCCAAGTAGAATATGACAGGCATCCATGTCAATTACGTCACACATGATTTCATCCTTGTAAGATTTTCCAATAGAAATAGGAACTTTGCACACCTCTGTGACCTTTATTGAAGGTCCTTTCTTGACCCACCCAATCTCGTACGGTGTTGGATGAGGTTCTGTGGGCAGCTTCAAGTGATTCACCAAAGCTCTTGAAACAATATTCTCCCAACTCCCGTTGTCAATAATAAGGTTGCATACCTTTTCTTGAATACTGCATTTTGAATGAAAGATGCGTTTGCGCTGGGATGAGTCTTCTTGTTTCGGGGTGTACAATAATCGTTGAATGACACACGTCACTTGTTCTCCATCTTCGTCTATAATTTCAGCATCCTCCAAGTCATCATCATTATTGTACTCAACTTCTTCATCACGCTCATTATCATAGTCTGCTAGATTGACAGACTTGCGAGCTCGGCATTCATTGGAACGATGACCAGGTTCTCCACATTTGAAACATTTTCCAATGGTTGGCCTAGCATATGGATTATTGGGTCGGGTGGTATTCGATGCCTGTCTGATTGATTTGGCCACCCCTTGATTGCTAGTGCCAGTATTGTGAGTAGAAGGACGAGTTGCTTCTTCTGCAACTTGTTTGCCTCTGTCAGGATTCGAACGGACTGGTGCAAAAGGAGTTTGTCGAGTGGAAGGACGAGCCAAAAGCATTTCTGCCTTTAATGCCATGTTGTAACCTTCATCAACGGTCCATATTGGAGCTAATGTCATCTTATCCCGGATTGCAAATTTCAAGCCGTTGAGGTATCGTGATGTTTGCTGTTCCTCCGACTCTGATATATTGCACCTAGCAGGAAGGCGCAGAAATTCATCAGTGTATTCTCTCACTGATCGATGACCCTGGCTGCAGTTTTGGTATTGTTGGAACAAGTATTGTTCATAATCTGGAGGAAGGAATCTTCCTTTCAGTTGTTGTTTCATCTTTCTCCAAGTCCGAATGGGTGCCTTTCCTTGTCGCCTTCTATTATTTTGCAAGGTGTCCCACCAAGCAGCTGCACCACTCTTTAATTTGTAGGCGACTAGTTTTACTTGTTTGTTCTCCGGTACATCCATCATGTCAAAGAATTTTTCAACTTCATAGCACCAATCAAGAAATGCTTCAATATTAAGATCGCCGTTGAAGTTGGGAATGTCGGCTTTAGGACGATATTCGTCAAAGCCTTGTCCTTTCCTGGGTGCATGTTGATGCCTTTGATTTATTTCTTCGTCATTGTCAGATTCCTCCTCATATGTTGGTGGTCTACGATGTCGAGCAAAACCACGTTGATGAGGATGTTGTGGTTGATTTCTAGCTCGTGGTTGTGCTTGGTTGATTCCTCGGTAGTTTAGGAGCTCTTCATCAGATTCATCTTCATAGGTTGGTTGCCTATGACGAATTGCAAGGTCGCGTTGATTGATAGGTTGGCCACGAGCATCTTCTCTGGCACGGTTGATCCCACCATCGTCACGAGCCCTGTTGGCGTTTAGGCTTAAGTTGGAAAGGATGTCGCGAATCTCTCGGAGTTCACGGGTCATCTTTTCTTCTTGAGCTTGTATCGCCGCCCAAAGGGCCTCCATCCCTCGATCACCGTCAATAGGATGACCGCCTTCGCCTCTGCTATGGCTACTACCAGCAATGTTGATGTCGACGTTGCCACTATCTCCACCACCATTGTTGTTCTTGGACGCCATCTTCTCCGGCTTATAGGTTTGTAATTTAATCGGTCGAGTTTTCTGATGCACAGGATCCACTATACGTGGTAAGTGCAGAGCATACGACTCAATCGACCAATCAAGCTTTCTGATGCACAGGGTCCACTATTAGTGGCAAGTGCAGAGCATACGGCTCAATTACAACTACAACCCTCTAAACTAGGACTCTCGAACTTGGCTTTGGTGCCAACTGACGCAGAACGGAAGCGAAACACTAGATTCGTTCTAGTAAAACGTCCTTGATACAAGAAAAACTTAAATATTACAACTCTAGAATGCTAGAGAGGAAGTATACAATACTAGTCTTGTATTGATTGAAGTGTCTTTAATGAGCTTGGAGAGCTATCTATTTATAGGAGCTCTTAGGCCTTAAAATTTGCTAAACTTCCTATGTGGGATAAAACAAACTAAATGATACTATTCATAACAAAACAATACTATTCATAACATAAGAAAAAATATGAAGGTTTATTTGTTCTTCTTCTTGAGATTGATTTTGTCAATCTTTTTCATCAACTCCTTTGAATCATGTTCCGCATCACCCACCTGAAAAATCTTTGGTTTAATTTGCAGCTGAGAGGGAAGATGAATCAACAAAAGGTTTTATGCAAAACTTCTCTCTTTAAATTTAGTTACGAGGGTTAGTTAGAATATTTTATTAATTAGATCTAATCATAGTTATCCTATTCAATTTTTGGGTAATAAAAAATAAAGGCAATAATATTGTGATGATGTGGTAAAAATTTATTAATTAATACCATGTCCCCATATATAATTTTAGATCAATCAAAAATTTCTCGCCATTTTCCCACATTTTTCATTGACATTTGTCGTTATATTTATAACATCGATATTAATACTTGACTATGGGACTTGGTGGTTTTGTTTGTTTTATCGACTGCAACTGGTGATCCACTCATGCTTCCTCCGCCTAACCCTGCCCCGAAGTACGCCGTGTTATAAAATCCTTCCCAAACACCATCATGCGCTGAGCTGGGAGTAGCCATACTCGTGTCAATCGCAAGCAAAGTCCCTTGCACATGCTTGTAGTTGAAAATAATAAATAAACGTAATAAACCTTTGTAAATAGTTTAATTTTTTACAAGTTTACAAAGAAGTTTGAATTCAAATCTTCTTATTACTTGCGATAAAACCATATGGGAGTATAAAGAATATTAATTAATGGTGGGGTCACAAGACCCCGACCACAAAGCCAAGACACAAAGACCACTATAAGGTTAATTCCAACAGATTTTCTACTTTTTTTTTTATATGTAATGATTTAAAACGTTTTTCTTACATCTAGGGATTCCCTATTTTAGTTACACTCCAACAACTTCCTTATATTTAATCAATCTCTTCATTTAGGGAATCCCTATTTTAATTTTACTCCAACAGCTTCCCTATTGTAGAGACTTCCTATTTTTATTTTATTCTAATGTTCACTCATTTTATTTTAATTAAACATGTCATTTGAAATTCTTTTATTTATATATGTTCATTTTCTCGAAGACTAACTATTTTTAATTACCAAAATAATTTTTTTAATATTATTTTATTTTTTAATTTAATAATTTTTAATAAATTTTAATTTTTTATTTATATTTATTCATGATATTCTGTTATTTATATTTATTATATTATTTTTTAATTTATTTTTTAAATTTAAAAACTTATTCAATTACTTCATTTTCCATCAGATTTTATAGATGTCTTGTATTTTCAATGTCATATTTATGTTCTATAGGTCAATTCATTTATGTCCTGTATTATCAAAAATAGCTTTACGTTCAATCAATCATTTCTTTTTATATCTTGTGTTGTCGATGATAACTTTATGTTCAATCAGTCACTTTTTTGTTGTTCAATTAGTCATTTCTTTTATGTGTTGTATTATCTATAATGACTTTATGTCCAATCATTTATTACTTTTTGTATATTGTATTCTCCATGAAAGCTTTATGTTTAATCAATCATATCTTTTTATATCTTGTTTAATCAATCATATTTTTTTATGTCTTGTCTAATCAATCATATCTTTTGATGGTTGGTAAGACTTGAAGACTATAAATATCATGCAATAAGACTTCAAAATGCAACACCAATTCTTCTAAAATTTGTTACCTTTCATTTGTGTTCTTCTTGCAATTCCAAAAGGCATTTTGCTCTTATTCCATCATCATATTCTGTGTTTAGGAGTATGGATTCTAATTATCATTGTGCAGAGTATTTTGATGAATCTGACTCTGAGTGTGAGCCCGCATTTTTTCAACTGTTGTCCAATCAACATAGGCGACTTAAAAAATGAAATAATGTATGTCGCGGTTCTACTCTTGGTCATGCTTACTTATGGCGAGATAGGGCACAAGGTCATGAACAACTTTACCGCGATTATTTTTCAGAAGATCCTGTTTATCCTTCTCATATTTTTTGAAGGAGGTTTTGAATGAGCTGTCCATTATTTTTCTGGATTCAATCTACAGTAGAAGCATACGATCCATATTTTATTCAAAAACAAAATGTTGCTGGTCTCTGGGGCTTGTCTTCCTTGCAGAAAGTTACAACTGAATTAAGGATGCTTGCATACAAAGCAGTTGCAGATTCAATGGATGACTACGTACGAATCGGTGAAAGTACGGCTATAGAGGCTTTGAGAAAATTCGTTAAGGCAGTGGTGGCAACATTTTCTGAAGAGTACTTGAGATCACCCAATGAGAATGATGTTGGCAGATTACTAGAAGTTGAAAATCAAAGAGGCTTTCCGGGAATGTTGGGCAGTATTGATTGCATGCACTGGAAGTGGAGGAATTGCCCAACTGCATGGAAATGTATGTACAGTGGCCATATTTGTGAACCAACCATTATTTTAGAAGTTGTGGCTTCATATGATCTTTGGATATGGCATGCATTTTTTGGCTTACCTGGTTCTCTAAATGATATAAATGTTTTGGAACGGTCATCCATTTTTACTGAATTAGCTGAAGGACGAGCCCCTAAGGTCAGTTATTCAATCAATGGTCATAGCTATACAATGGGGTATTATCTTGCGATGGTATTTACCCTTTTTGGGCAACATTTGATAAAACTATACTAGCTCCACAATGCAACAAGAGAAAACATTTTGTTGCAGCTCAAGAGTCAGCTCGGAAAGATGTCGAACGTGCATTTGGCGTGCTTCAAGCTTGATTTGATATTGTTCGTGGACCCGCACGGTTTTGGGATGTTGAAACACTTAAATATATCATGACAGCATGCAATATAATGCATAACATGATAATAGAGGACGAGAGAGATGTTGATAACTTAGATTTCAATTATGATTATGGTGGTGATAGTTCAAATTCAACAGTCTCACGTGAACATACAACTAAACTTATAAATTTCATTCAAACTCATCATTGTATTCGTAATCGTGAGACTCACGTTCAATTACAATCAGATCTTGTAGAACATATGTGGCAACTACATGGAGGCGAGTGAACCAATTTGTATTGTCATGTAAACGCTTGAAGTTCAATAATAAAGTTTTTCATTCAACTAAACATACTTTAGATAAATAATCTCATACATTACATAAAACCATTTTTTTCATAATTTCTTCTTGCTTTTGTCTCCAGTATTGGACTTGCACTTCAGACATGTTAGAGAGATCTTGTTTCATGATTCTCTCCTCATACTCCCGATCGACTCTTTCGATCTTCTCATTGTGCATTTGTTGTTTTACTTCAATATATTGTTGAATGGTTTTTACAATGCTCAAATCTTTGTCGTTTGTAACCGATGCTTTGTTTTTTCATTTGTTCAATCGCTCTTTTTCTGCAGTTCTACCGGGTGGTCTCGCCGTAGGAGTAAACATATCATTTGGACTGTTATCCTCCTCTAAATTTATCGAATGCGCAGTTGATGGAGAAGAGACACCTAGACTATCATCCTGTGATTTTTTTTTATTTTTTTTATTTCTTCTTTTGACCTTCTTGTATCCATTTCGGGTGATGCCTCAATGTAATCCAACAATGCTCAAATTGAAATAATGATTTGTGACATGTTTGGTATAACAATTTGGCATCTTGAATCTGTATCAAGTAATTAAACAAGTTAGTTCAATTTAACATATAAAATTAACAAAAATTATTTTGTTAAATGTAATCACTACCTTATCTTGCTCAGTTTTGTCGCTTTCGTTTCTAGACTCGATTTGAGCATAACATCCACAAAATTTATTTGTGGCAAGATTAATAACTGACCACCGGTGTGTGAGAGAATTTTCATTACGCTCAGTTTCAAATGTTTTGTTTGCATGATAAAACTCGTGTATTCTACGCCAGTATGTGCTACGATTTTGATCGTTACCATGCACAGCGTCAAGACTAATGTTTAACCATGCCGACACTAGTAGATTATCTTCTTTGACGGTGAAGTTGTATTTTCGTGATACTCTTTTTGTTGCGAGTTATGTCAAGAGCGGGGAATATGGGGTTAACTCGATCGGAGATTCAGTCATGTGTGTTGACGAGCCAAATGAAAATGTGTCCTCATCAAAATTTTCATTCCCGTGAAGCATATTCGTATAGAATCCACGATTTTGTGAGTCCATCTAAATAAAAACAAAAAAGAATTAGTATAGTGCAATAAAAATAAACAATTTAATAATACACTATAATTAATAAAAATTACAATATCATGGTGCAACAAAAAATTAAAAACATAACTGTAATCAATAACTTCTAGTATGTTAAAATTTAATTAAAAATATTATATTAAAATTAGTATAATTAAAAAATATTAGACTAAAATTAGTATATTAGACTGAAATTAGTATAATTAAAAAATATTAGACTGAAATTAATATAATTAAAAAAGCCAAATATTTTAAACTGAAATTAAACGAACAATAAAGCCCTAAATGTAATTATATAAAAAAACTAAACTGATTTATAAAAAAAAAACTAAACTGATTTATAAAAAAAACTAAAAAAACAACTATTAAACCTAATCTATATCTATGACCCTTCTGTTTCATCTCTATCTTCTTTGCCCCAACAAGCACGCCTCTATCTTCTCTGCCCAACAAAAAAAAATCACAGGCTCTCACATACCATTCTCAACGAAACATCTTCTCATCACCCCCCTCTCTTCTCCTCCCCACAAGCATCACAACAAGATCACAGTACCATTCTTTTTCGAAACCCCAAAAAAGAAAAATAAAAAAAATACCACCCCCTTCATCAAAAATCTGTCAGCGTGCCGTTCATTCCCAACCCCTAACCAACACCACGATTTACCTTTATGTTGCAGGCAAGTTTTTGTCTTTTTTTTTTTTTTGCTTTCTTTTCAGTTTTCTTTTTTTTTTGGCAAAAAATTTATCTTCTCTTGCTTTTTTTTGGTGTAGATTGGAGAAACCATGGTCTGTGTATATATATATATATACACAGACTATCTTCCTATCCAACGGTAAAAAAATCATACCGTTGGAGAGTTTAACTTCTAATTTTTTTAATTTTTTTTTTTTTTACGTTTTTCTGACAGGTATAGTGCTTAGGGGATGAGGTAGGGGATGGTGTATTTTTTCCTACATGTAGAGAAGATGAAAATGAGTGTAAAGATCCCTTACAATTTAGGGGATGAGGGATGTCAAACTCACTTACTTAATCATAAGACTAAATCTAGGGGATGAGGGATGTCAAACTCACTTACTTAATTACCGCATAATTAATTTCTTCCGTCTACTATCCCAATTAAGTGAGAGTCATGGATAAGGATGTCAAACTCACTTACTTAATCATAAGACTAAATCTAATTAATTAGTATCTCGTCAATGAATCGTGAAATGACTTCTACTATTCCACTTCGGCCAAGGATTTTCGGTTACTTAATTAATAGATCACATAGGACCCCTATTGATAGATTTCATATCTAGCACACACATATCTCCATGCAGGAATAGATCATAACCACTGAATGCATGATCCAGTCCATGATTAGAACCGAATTGTTTGCATTAGCAAATTATGGTATTCCATATACAAGATAATCATGGTGTCTCATTTCTAAGGACTAATTATGCAATTATAGCATATAACGAATTAGTGACTATTCATGTAATTCGTTATATGATCGGTCATGTCCAGTTACTTGTTCCTGACAAGTACTTATACATCTACTAAAACAATATGAGACTTATTGCCCTTATCATTAATATCTCATATTAATCGAGGTAGTAGATTGTACTCCGATTTATCCGAATGAATTAATGCCCAATTAATCCATCATACGATCATGGACTTATTCTAGGATTTTATCTTTTGTTATAAATCTCGTCACTCCTATTCTTAATAACTTAAGAATAAGATCTATAAGATAATTCTAAGGACTTTATTTAAATATTAATTAACACATTAATTATAAATAAATTAGTTGCCCATTAATTCATTAAATAATACAAAATATAATATCCTAAAATTAAAACAAATTGGCTTTTAAGGCATATACTCCAACAAATCCCCACTTGCACTAAAGTCAATCGCTTTGGTATCTCATACCCATCTTCTCAAGATGACGATCTAATGACTGCTGAATCATTGTCTAATACAGTGGATCAACAAAATTAATTGCTGACGTTTATTTACTGCATGACAATGTCGTTCCTTCCCCCACAATCTTTGAATGATGTGGTAATTGAAAAGAACGGTTCTCGAAAACGTGTGATTCACAACATAAAAGAGTTAAAGTGGAAGTATTGAGCATTTTAAAAATTTCAACATTAACTTTTGTAATCACATGCATTTCCAAAGTAAAGTCCATGCAACATATAATATATTAAATATACTATAAAGTAAACGAGAGGTAAAACGACATACCTCCCGTTTATAGCCGAGTGAAGGTAGAACCACGACGGAGATACTATGGCGTGGACAAGCCTTCTTCACACATGCAACGGTTCTAGATCAAAATACACAAGCATTCAACAGTTATTACTACAAACTAAGTTAATGTGCAAGATATTTAGTAGTTGAAATAAGCTTGTATATAATTATAAAGCAAAAAGAATAACACATAACTTTTTTCGTGCTTTGGCCGAGAGCATCAAGGAAGAAGATATAGTTCTCATCTCGTAGATAGCGTGGACTAGCCTGCTTCACAAGTGTAAAGGTCATAGATCGAAACACACGAGCATCCAATGACAAATACTATCAACCAAGTATATGTGCTAGCTTCTCGGTAATAGATCTAAGCTTGTAAAAAGTTAGAAGAACAAGTGAAAAACTCCTCCTATTATTCTCTACCATGGCCGAAATTACCAAAGGAGAAGAAGAGAGTTTTTCCTTCTAATTGTGAGTAATTTTCGACCAAAAAGCAAGCTAGGAGAATGAAGATATGACCTCTATTTATAGATGCACAAACTTACTCATCAAATGACAAGTGGCATGATCTAAATAAATGAAGAAGCCAAGTGTCAAAAACTCCTTCAAGTGGCCGGCCATAGGAGGGCATTTTGGACAAAATTTCATGCAACTTGTTGTTTGTCTTTTAATGCAAGTTTTTTTTGTCCTTTTGTGTTGTCTTTTAGTATTTTGTCTTTTAGTATAAGTTGTTGTTTGTCTTTTAGTGAAGACAAATATTAATTAATTCTAAACCTTTTTAGAATAATTAATTAAAAATTGACCCCTCAATCTATTTGCACTCATGCCCCAATACTTTTCAGTATTTATACTTTGGCCCTAAAATTTTTAAAAATTATAATTTTGACCCACTTAACCGTTAATGGCCAAAATAATATCGTTAACACTTTAATGTGTTTCCATCTCAGTATTTGCACTTTGGCCCCAATACTTTCAGTATTTGCACTTTTGGTCCACTTAACTATTAACATCCAAAATAAACAACGTTAACTCTTTAACATGTTTCCAACTTAATATCAAGCTCGTTAATTGCATTTTTTATGCTTTTTTTGTGTGTGACTTTCTAAATTCATAATCGTATAACGATGAGAGACTATTAAACGCTTTTAATCTATTCCGAGAATGTCTTCGTCATTCTCCGAAATACCCTCATGTTCAAGAGTTACGTCTAGCAATATACGCACATCATGACAATTTATACGGTAATGAAGTCCAACTTTTATGAATCTATTTATAGTCGCGATTTAGTGTGTAGTCCGATCCTTCCATTAAATATATTCCGATGGTTGTGGGGACCATGATACAATTAAGTCCACTAAATGATTCTATGCATAGATCTATTCGGTGGAATGAGATATGACACCTATGGAACCATTTCCATCATTCTATCTAATATGTGCCCCGATCGAGGACTTTCTCAATTAACCGAAATAAGATTGCATAGGACATCGTCTCACGTCGGAGGTTAACGAATCCTATCTTGACAATTACCTGTTAGTTCATACCACAAAACTACAACACGAAAGGCCATAACCTACCTTTTGGAAGACGGGTATTGTCCAAACACAGTATTTAGCCCCTGATATAACGACAGCCGTAATTTCTCAAGTCAAATGATTAATTTGCACAATTCGCAACGAATAACAAACTATTAATCCAAAGTGATGGGTGCTTAGCTTAGGATAAAATTAATGTCAATTCTAAGCCAAGTTTTAACTCGCAAGTGCACGAGTGATTGTAGTGTAGTGTGCTAGTGCGAGGTCGAATCCACAGGGAGACAATTTGAAAATTCGTAGAAAAGTGTAAGTAAAGTGCCTAAGTAATTAAACTAAATTAAATTGTAAATTGAGTGATTTGAACGAAAGTTAACTAAAAATAAAATAAAAATGAAATTAAATGCGAAAACTAAAATTAAATATGAAAGTTGAAATTGAAGTTTGATCACTATTGGGAAAGGTTTAGGGATCAGATTCCTATGCAAAGTTGAATTCTAGGCTCGAACTTAGGATTTCCTATTTTGATGCAAAATTAGACTACAAGCCTAATTAATTAAATAATCACCTAAAGTTAACTAATTAACGAGTTAGACCTAGTTTAGAGGTGCAACGCTATCTCCAAGTCCTTTATCTAGCCAGAGTATAGATTTGTCCTAAAATCCTAGGCTTACGAGTTAATTAATTAAGTGGAGGAAAACTACGGTACAACCTATAGTTTTCGCAATAAAGCTCAATTTATATATTTGATCTATTGTATGAATTCCTATAAAATACTAGCTACAAGCGTAATGAATTAATAGGAAATAAATAATAAAGCACGTAAATCAAATATATAAAACTCGCATCAAAATATTCAAACCAAGTTCAAGACCATAAAATTAAACTATTACATAGTAATCCTACCCTAAACAATGAGTTAATTGTTCATGTTCAACAAAACTGAATCAATATTATAAAAAGAAAGTAAATTAAACTTCTCCATAAATTAATTCGAATCTGTTGAAAATAATAATTTTATCTGAATCCCAACTGAAAATTGAAGAAGAATTTATGAAAAGAAATAAACCGAACTTGCTGCTGTTTTTTTCCTCGTCGCCAAAGCTTTTTTTCCTTCGTTGCTTGCTATTTCGCTCTCTGTTTTTTCCTTTTTCTTTCTTCTGCGCCGCACTCCTTTTTCGTCCCTTTTTAATTGCTGCTGCTACAATGCTTTTATAGACACATGAGACCGCCCTATTCATGTTGGGCTGGCCAAGTCCACGTTGGACTTGGCTAAAATCTTTTTTTTTGACCTTTCAATGCCAAGTCCAACGTGGACTTGTCATACTTTTTTTTATTTTTTTGTTTTTCAATGCCAAGTCCAACGTGGACTTGGCATATATATAAATTTATTTTATATTATGCTTTTTTTTCTTTTGTTTTCTTCATTTCTTTTTTTTGTTCATTTGTAATTCCTTTCACCATACTTCATCATTCACGAACAAATTTTTGCTATCTGCTTTTTCATCCAATTTCTTTCAATTCAGCCCAAAATACTTTTTCATCATTCAATTCCTACATGCACAAAAACACAACTAAAATGATCAAATATTATAATTAATGTGCAAAATTAATTCTAAAAATGTAAAGAAATAAATCCAAAAATATGAATACATCAACACCCCCAAACCTACCTCTTGCTTGTCCTCAAGCAAGACTAGGCTCTAAGGTAATATTCAAGTTCTCAAGAGATTGCGCTAACGAATCAATCAACTCTAATAAAAGGACAAGGTTCGGGGAACGATTGATCCTATGATGTAGTAGTTAAGCGAACTTATTTGGATCTCTCTCTTTAAAGGCAAAACATGTTTTCTACAAGACTACACCAAACATTATCAAGTCTCCACGTAACTAAGAAACAAGACAACTTAATACAATTAGATCATAATACTTGTAACCCTATTGCCTTTATAGTCCTCCATACATGCCTTTCACTTTTTTTATTCATCCTAAAACATAAAAGTAAACATATTTCATCTCTTTTTTATTAGGTGCTTGGTCCCAGACGGTTAACTCAACACCCCATGTAACGAGCTTTCGAGATCATCAATCCCAACCACTTAAGGCTCAGGTTGATAGGCTTTGAAAGGCCACATGCGTACCCTACTTGCTCGAAATGTTGAACACCGAAACACCGCACACCTTAAGCACATATCCCTAAAGATAGATAATGAATACAAGGACAGTGGTGCTAAGAGATAGACGTAAATAATTTTTCTATTATTTTATTTTCTTGTTTTTCTGTTTTCATTTGATTTTGATTTTTTTTTTTTTTTTTTTTTGACTTTTTTGACTTTTTTTCTTTTTTACTATAAGGGCTCAGGCACACAAACAAGACTACTCAAGCGAGAGCACTTATATCACAACCACATCATATCTTATTATCTTACCACCAAGCCATGGGACCACAATAGTCTAAGCATAATCTCACAGTCCCCACGCCTCGCATTCATCGAAATCAATCCTAAAAGTTAAACTCAAAACTACCTCATAAAATCAAGAACCACCTACTCTCCTCAATCACTTCATAAGAGCTAATCAATACATCATCACAATTCCTCAATTACCAGAAAATTCACCACAAATCCACAAAAAAAATAAAGATCAAAAACATTTTCAAATTTTTTTTCACATTTTGTTCAAGTTTTCCCCAAAACAACAATAGACACAATTAAACACCCACACCCCCAAACCTAAAGTTTGCTTGTCCTCAAGCAAATAAAGTTAAAACATGCTAGGGGTATGCGAAGGGGAAAATATCAGATAATGAGAACCCAATAGTAAAAATGCATGAATAGAAAACAATTAAGAGAAATAGAGGGAGTAGATGGACATACTTGAAGTCATCGATAATGAAAAGAAAGGGAACCCTTCACATCTACAACTTGTAATTAAGCTCAAGAGCAAAGCAATAGAGGATAAGACAAAATAAAATGAAAATACAATAAAATAATAAAAATATTTTTTACTTTTTCATTTTTTATATTTTTTTGTTGGCCGACCCTATTTACATCCCCATACAAAGGCTCCGAACTCTGGGAGGCACTAAAGCCGACTCACTAAAAATAAATAAGCACAATGAAACAATAAAGATAGCTAGAATGCAAATACCTGGATTCATTTAATGTCAGCCAGTAAGACAAATCTTGTGAAACTTCAGAAATTGAGTTAACTAAGTACATTAAAAATGCGGAGGAGAGGCCATTAATTTCAAACCACCAACGTACTCAAACCCCAGACATCTTCCCATACTTAAGAGGGAAGGCCAGGCATTACGCTTTCGGCCAGTGATTTTACTTTCATAGTATCCATCCTAATTAACCCCAAGACTTCCATTACACAAGATAATCCATTTTCGAGAAAATGGTAAAGCCCACTATAACCCAGTGGAGGTCCAACCGAAAAAATTGAGAAACATAATTAAAGAAAGTAAAATAAAGTAATTATTCCTAGGGTGCCTCCTAGAAGCGCTGCATTTAACGCCGACAGCCAGGCGAATGTCATTGTTCATGTAAGGTCAGAAGTGTCCCGTAGCTCTACAGATTCAACTTCATGAGGGACCGAACTCGGATCAAGGGCATGTTTCAAACGTTGGCCATTAACTGTGAGGACTCGCCCATCTTTGAGGTGTTTAATTTTAATAGCCCCTGAAGGGTATACCTCGAGCACCTCATAAGGTCCATCCCATCTAGTCCTCAATTTTCCTGGAAAGAACTTCAATTTAGAGTTAAACAACCAAACCTTATCTGAAGGGGCGAAGGTTTTGCGCAAAATAGATTTATCGTGGATTCTCTTCATCCTCTCCTTATAAAGCTTGGCATTCTCATATGCTTCATAACGAAGTTCCTCCAACTCACTCAAGGCCAATTTTCTACTCTCACCTGCCTGCTGCATGTCAAAGTTCAGGGCTTTAATAGCCCAATAAGCTTTATGCTCTAGCTCACAGGGAGGTGGCAAGCCTTACCGTAAACTAATCTATATGGAGACATGCCTATGGGAGTCTTAAAAGCTGTGCGATAGGCCCATAACGCATCGTGTAAACGACATGACCAATCCTTGCGATCGGGCCTAACTGTTTTCTGTAAAATGGATTTTATCTCCCTATTTGACACCTCCACTTGCCCACTCGTCTGAGGATGATAAGGTGTTGCAA
Source organism: Ehretia macrophylla (assembly GCA_037974665.1). Lineage (NCBI taxonomy): Eukaryota > Viridiplantae > Streptophyta > Magnoliopsida > Boraginales > Ehretiaceae > Ehretia > Ehretia macrophylla. The sequence goes on from CM075767.1 coordinate 68,278,084, forward strand.
TCTTATGCCAGACTGAATATTTTCTCAATAATGACTCAAGTGTCCTATGGCGAAAATGTTTTCCTCCATCACTCAAAAGCACACGTGGCACCCCAAACCTAGAAAAGATGTGCTCTTTAATGAACTTGACCACAACTTTGTGGTCATTGGTTCGAGTTGCCACCGCCTCCACCCACTTGGACACATAGTCTACAGCCACAAGAATATAAGTGTACCCATACGAAGGAGGAAAAGGACCCATGAAATCAATGCCCCACACATCAAATATCTCACAAACTAAAATGGGTGATAAGGGCATCATGTCTCTCCTAGAGATAGACCCAAATTGTTGACATCGATGACATTTCTTACAGAATTGTTGGGCATCTCTGAACAAAGTAGGCCAAAAGAAACCACACTGGAGGACTTTAGCAGCTGTCCTCTTACCTCCAAAATGACCACCACATGCCTCCCCATGACAAAAGCTAAGGATGCTATCAAACTCTTCTTCCGGCACACATCGTCGGATAACCTGATCAGCACACACCTTAAAGAGATAGGGATCCTCCCAAATAAAATGTTTTACTCGAGCCATGAAACGATCCTTCTCTCCCCGCCCCCAGTGAGCAGGCAACTCTCTCGCTGCCAAATAATTAACAAAATGGGCATACCAGGGGATCCTATGTGAGACAGCAAATAGTTGCTCATCAGGGAAGCTATCATTAAAAGGAAGGGAGTCGGTGGGAGACCCAAGGACTAAACGCGACAAATGGTCAGCAACAGAATTCTCACTCCCCTTTTTATCTCTAATATCCAAATCAAATTCCTGAAGTAATAGTAACCACCGAATCAGACGGGGCTTAGCATCCCGTTTGGCAAGTAGGTAACGCAAGGCCGCATGATCTGTGTAGACTATCACCTTTGACCCTAGGATGTATGATCTAAACTTATCAAGGGAGAAAACTACAGCTAGCAATTCCTTTTCTGTGGTAGTGTAATTCTTTTGAGCATCATCTAAGGTCTTACTGGCGTAGTAAATCACACATGGCAACTTATCCCTACGTTGTCCCAAAACAGCCCCCACTACGTAGTCGGATGCATCACACATAATCTCAAAAGAGAGGCTATAATCAGGAGGCTGGATGATAGGTGTGGAGGACAGTAAAGACTTCAGCTTCTCAAATGCCTTGGCACACTCATCATCAAAATAAAATGGAGTATCATGTGCCAAGAGGCTGGAAAGGGGTCGAGCAATGTGGCTAAAGTCCTTGATGAAACGTCGATAGAAACCGGCATGACCAAGGAATGATCTAACGTCACGCACCGTTTTTGGTGCTGGGAGTTTCTCTATCAACTCAACCTTGGCTGGGTCCACATGGATACCATCCTGAGATACAACATGACCAAGTACTATTCCCCGTCTAACCATGAAGTGACTTTTCTCCCAACTAAGCACCAAATTCATCTTAACACAACGCTCTAGCACTAGAGAAAGGTGTGTGAGACACTCATCAAATGTAGCTCCAAAAACTGAAAAATCATCCATAAAGACCTCTAGAAACTTCTCAATCATATCAGAAAAAATGGCCATCATACACCTCTGAAAAGTCGCTGGTGCATTGCATAAACCGAAGGGCATACGACGATAGGCAAAGGTCCCATATGGACAAGTGAATGTGGTCTTTTCTTGGTCATCGGGGAAGACTGGGATCTGATTATACCCGGAATACCCATCTAGGAAGCAATAGTAGCCCTGTCCGGCTACTCTATCTAATACCTGGTCAAGAAAGGGTAAAGGAAAATGGTCTTTCCGGGTCTTGGCATTAAGCTTTCTATAGTCAATACAAACACGCCAACCAGTAGTGGTGCGTGTAGGAATAAGCTCACCCTTATCATTAGGGACTACTGTGATCCCAGACTTCTTTGGTACCACCTGTACCGGACTGACCCATGAACTATCAGAAATCGGGTAAATGATACCTGCATCAAGAAGTTTAATGACTTCCTTATAAACAACCTCACTCATGTTTGGGTTCAGCCTCCTTTGCATCTCGCGGGAAGGAGTAGCACCATCTTCTAAGTGAATCCGATGCATACACAACGAAGGGTCTATACCTCGTAAGTCAGAAATGGTCCACCCTATGGCCTTTTGATGATCACAAAGGACTCCTAACAATCTCTCCTCATGCTCAGTGGTCAGGTCTGATGCGATAATTACTGGGAGGGTATCATTAGGTCCTAAGTACACATATTTAAGATGCACAGGCAAAGGTTTGAGCTCTAAAGCTGGAAGAGACTCAACCGGAGGGGGATCAGGACAAACTTTGGATGGAAGGGAGCTAAGACTATCATTAGCCTTGTCAAGGCTAAGATCAAACAAGACAGAAGTAGAAGCTACTAGCTCTTTCACAAATGAATCAGAGTCAAATTGAGTCAAGATTGCCTCAAGCTCTGCAAGCTCTGCAAGCTCATCATCGGCAGTCAACATCGAATGGGCATGTTCCTCAACACAAGGGTCAATGATATCAACCAGGAAGAACCCATCCTCAGAATGTCTACTTGCTCGATTAGCCGCCTCTGCGACCCTCACCTTAACTCTCATATTCCCAAAGGTTAACTCAATCATCCCTGTCCTACAATATATCACCGCATCAGCTGTGGCCAGAAAAGGTCTCCCTAGAAGAACTGGTGTCGCATGCCTAGTGTCTAGTCCTGAGTCTATGTCTAAGACAATGAAGTCAACCGGGAAAAGAAACTCCCCAACTCTAACTAAGACATCCTCAATTATCCCTCTAGGTCGTCTCTCAGATCGATCTGCCAATTGAAGTGTAACATTTGTGGGAGTCAACTCCCCCAAACCTAAACGCTCATATACTGCAAATGGAATGAGATTCACACTAGACCCTAAGTCAAGGAGGGCATGATCCACCTGTTGATCTTGAATGACGCAAGGAATGGTGAAGGCTCCGGGGTCATTAAACTTGGGCGGAAGGCCCCTAGTGTATATGCTACTTACTTTCTCTGTGAGCCTCACCTTCTTTGGAATGTGGGTGGATTGCCTCTTCCTAATGCACAAGTCTTTGAGGAATTTGGCATAAGCCGGTATCTGTTGGATAACTTCAATAAGAGGCAGGTTTATCTTAATATCCTTCAAGTGGTCTAATACCCGAGACTGCTTATCATCTTTCCTAGGTCGCTCTAAAGCAGAAGGATAAGGCACCCTAGGAGGACTATCATCACTGTGATTTACAACCTGCTTCTCATCTCTCTGTGAAGGAATGGTATTTTCTTTACTATCCTCTATCTCATCTCCCAACTCACTTCCTACTCTCTCAACTTTATCCTCAACCTCTTTTGTATCCCTACTCTTGTCACTCACTCTCTTTGCTCCATTAGACTCATCTACCTGATTATCTAACTGGTAACCACTCCGAAGGGTGATAACAGCTTTGGCTTGCTCATGGGTGGTCTCATTGTGGACATTGCTACACTGGCCACGTGGATTCTCGACAGTCTGAGCAGGGAGCTTACCCTCATCCCTCCTAGTAATTTGTTGGGCCAGTTGCCCAACTTGAGTTTCCAACTTAGCAATAGATTGCTGCTGAGCATGAATTACTTGAAGTAACTTGTCAAACTTATCATCAGGCTTGTTAGGAGGAAGAGGAGGGCTAGGCTGAAATTGATTCCCTGGTTGCGGTTTAAAGTGAGGCCCATTAGACACATGATAGTATCCAGGAGGATTAGATTGAGGCTTTTGCACTTGAGCCTGCGAAAATGAAGGGTCAGGATTCCCTTGACGCCATGAGAAAGCTGGATGATCTCGCCAACCAGGATTATATGTATTCGAATATGGATTGTAATTGCGAGAATAACCCTGGGCAGCACAAACTTGTTCCTGAATAAATTCAGGGAACTGAGAGGCAAGAGGACACCCTAGTGTGGGGTGGTCCACTGCAGAACATAAGGCACAACATTGAACATTTGGCAGGGCAGGTGAGGAAGTAGACCCTAAAGATATAAACTGATCAAATTTCTTGGTCAAAGCTGCCACTTGTGAGTTTAAGTCCCCATTTGTGCTCACCTCATATAGTGTCCTCCTAGAAGTGGGCTTACCCATTCTATCCATTGTTGAGTCTTGAAATGAGTCTTTGGCAATACTATCAAGTCGGGCCCATGCCTCATTTGGGGTGAGGTTATAAAACCCTCCATTACTCATTGAATTCACCATCGTTTTCTGTTGTGGTGTCAACCCTCTATAGAAATACTGAAGCAACCTAGGTCTATCGAACCCATGGTGTGGGCAGTGACGAATGAGTCCATTAAACCTATCCCAGGTTTCATGAAATGCCTCTAGATCGGAATGGGAAAAAGTCATGATGTTCTCTTGAAGAGATGAGGTCTGGGCCATTGGAAAAAATCTAAACAGAAATTGTGTCAACAGTTCTTCCCAAGAAGTAATGGTTCCCTCTTCAAGGGAATGAAGCCATTCTTTAGCTTTGTCCTTAAGAGATAGTGGGAAGAAACGCAATCGGATATTTTCTTGAGTAACATTTGGAACATGCACAGTGGTACATATCTCAAGAAAATCACGAATATGCGCATGTGGATTTTCATTGCTTTTCCCGTAAAATGATGGAAGTATTGCTATCGTACCAGGTTTCATGTCAAAGTCCACATTATGGATGGCAGGTGGTCGGATAGCAATATTCGGCTGATATGTGGTCGGGAGAAAATGCTGCCTAAGAGGTATATCATCAGGATCAGGATTATTAGGGACAATGGGAAGATGGGGAATTTGAGGATTATTAACATTTTGAGGCACATTCAGATTTCCTTCATGTTCCGCCATGATTGTAGTTAAGACCTTTTGATTCCTATGGTGTGGGATTCTTTGTGGCTTGGGGTCAAAGGGTTCTAAAGGCAATTCTAAAGAACGACGTCCAAGCATACACAAAAAGCCAAGCTAATGGGAAATTACTAAATTGAAATAAAAACCTAAAACTAGAAATAAACTATTTAAGAAAAATAATCAACTAGAAAACTAGATAGATAAATAAATAAACGAAAAGTAAAATAAATGAATTACTAAATAAATAAAAAGCAATAAAATCACTAAGATAAAAGAGAAAGCAAATAAAATAAAAAAATAAAAAATAAAAAATAAAAATAAAAATAAAAATAAAAAATTCAAGATAACTATTTAAACTAAAACAACTAATAAAGTAATCTAAAAATAATAAAGTAAAACAAGAAAAATATATATATATATTTTTTTTGCAAAAATAAATAATTAACTAAAAACTAACACTTAAACAAAATACTACACTAGTCCAAAAACAATACTGTGCCTCCCCGGCAACGGCGCCAAAAACTTGATGGGTGCTTAGCTTAGGATAAAATTAATGTCAATTCTAAGCCAAGTTTTAACTCGCAAGTGCACGAGTGATTGTAGTGTAGTGTGCTAGTGCGAGGTCGAATCCACAGGGAGACAATTTGAAAATTCGTAGAAAAGTGTAAGTAAAGTGCCTAAGTAATTAAACTAAATTAAATTGTAAATTGAGTGATTTGAACGAAAGTTAACTAAAAATAAAATAAAAATGAAATTAAATGCGAAAACTAAAATTAAATATGAAAGTTGAAATTGAAGTTTGATCACTATTGGGAAAGGTTTAGGGATCAGATTCCTATGCAAAGTTGAATTCTAGGCTCGAACTTAGGATTTCCTATTTTGATGCAAAATTAGACTACAAGCCTAATTAATTAAATAATCACCTAAAGTTAACTAATTAACGAGTTAGACTTAGTTTAGAGGTGCAACGCTATCTCCAAGTCCTTTATCTAGTCAGAATATAGATTTGTCCTAAAATCCTAGGCTTACGAGTTAATTAATTAAGTGGAGGAAAACTACGGTACAACTTATAGTTTTCGCAATAAAGCTCAATTTATATATTTGATCTATTGTATGAATTCCTATAAAATACTAGCTACAAGCGTAATGAATTAATAGGAAATAAATAATAAAGCACGTAAATCAAATATATAAAACTCGCATCAAAATATTCAAACCAAGTTCAAGACCATAAAATTAAACTATTACATAGTAATCCTACCCTAAACAATGAGTTAATTGTTCATGTTCAACAAAACTGAATCAATATTATAAAAAGAAAGTAAATTAAACTTCTCCATAAATTAATTCGAATCTGTTGAAAATAATAATTTTATCTGAATCCCAACTGAAAATTGAAGAAGAATTTATGAAAAGAAATAAACCGAACTTGCTGCTGTTTTTTTCCTCGTCGCCAAAGCTTTTTTTCCTTCGTTGCTTGCTATTTCGCTCTCTGTTTTTTCCTTTTTCTTTCTTCTGCGCCGCACTCCTTTTTCGTCCCTTTTTAATTGCTGCTGCTACAATGCTTTTATAGACACATGAGACCGCCCTATTCATGTTGGGCTGGCCAAGTCCACGTTGGACTTGGCTAAAATCTTTTTTTTTGACCTTTCAATGCCAAGTCCAACGTGGACTTGGCATACTTTTTTTTTATTTTTTTGTTTTTCAATGCCAAGTCCAACGTGGACTTGGCATATATATAAATTTATTTTATATTATGCTTTTTTTTCTTTTGTTTTCTTCATTTCTTTTTTTTGTTCATTTGTAATTCCTTTCACCATACTTCATCATTCACGAACAAATTTTTGCTATCTGCTTTTTCATCCAATTTCTTTCAATTCAGCCCAAAATACTTTTTCATCATTCAATTCCTACATGCACAAAAATACAACTAAAATGATCAAATATTATAATTAATGTGCAAAATTAATTCTAAAAATGTAAAGAAATAAATCCAAAAATATGAATACATCACAAAGTCATGTAGTTTTGTTATTCTGGTCACATTCAGTGATTCGTTCAACTAACAATCACCCATATGCAAGTCAGTTGCATTCCTATGCTGTTATGGCACAAGGCTCACCATCCTTTATCATTAACATCTCTATGTTAATCAAAGGTAACTTACATATGATAGCCCGTACTTGATTATTCTAGTTCCGGTCGAATAATCTAAGGGCTATGAATCATTTTGAATGTTTATCATATCGAAAAAATATGCCAACGTATTCTAAACTCTTTTAGAATATATTCTTCTCCGAAAAACATTAAGGACACATTCATATAATAGGAATGACGGATAATATGAACGTCACAAACAAGTCAATATGTAAACAAACATATAGACATAAATGCCATTAGGTACAAGTTAATGCCAAAATATCTCAAAATAGGTCATCTAACTATATAGCATTAGGACATATCTCTAACAATCTCTCACTTGCACTAATGCTGTGATATATATATAGTATTAGTGCAACACACAATGATATTACATATCAATCTTCACAAGACGTGGACCTAGCTATGACAAATTTATGGCTAAGGTAAGTGGGTCAGCTACATCAAAAGATATGGCCACAGATATAATATATGAAGATGAAAACACCTTTCCAAATGTTTGGACATACTGTGAGACCCTGATTCTTTTAGCTTGTGCAATAGCTCCATTATAGTCGTAACGCAAAAACATCATAATTAAATGATAAGAACCATTAGTATCTTGTATGATTTATTTAATCCAAACAACTTCTTTTGTAACATCAAATATTGCAAAAGATGTAATATACATAATAGGACATACAATTTATTCAGAACCTTTCTAACTAACTGCGGTCCATTAATCATGAACATGAACCCCGAAATAGACATTCTATTATTGGTTTCAGATAAAAAATCCAAACTAATAAATTTGTCACCCTGGATTTTACATTCTCCATAGAATATATTTTAAGTGCTTCAGAAGTACTTTAAATATATGCAAACATTATCCAACATTCTCAATTAGGATACGATTGACATTCACTCCTAACACTTTACAGTTTGCGCAATATCAAACGTTGTACTTAACAACTTATGAAGTCATCTATTACTCAAGCATATGATGATTTTATCCCAAGCTTGCTATGCTGCTAGAGTTTCTCGAAAATCATTCGTCGGAAATGGATTTATTATCTCAAGGACAATAATTCCTTTTTTTGATTTCTTTTCGAAAAACCATATTGATCACCTTCAAGATCACTCTAGGTACAATCTTTGGAATATGTTAAGTAATCTCCTCGTACTCTCTCCATAGCTACGAATTCCCGAGCTACTAATAACATCTTCCAAGTATGGAGAACATTTAATGTGACTAGACTTTAATTGACATCACATCACTTACATCAACAACTATGATGGACAAGTCATCAACATACAGATTAGGAATAGTAGTTGCGCTTCTACTAACTCTGATGCATCCAAGAAGACACAAACCATTTTTGTGCATCTAATAGAAGATATCCCCATATCCTTCAAAGGATGAGATATACTACTAGATATGCAAAGATCTTGTATGATGACTTTTCGAACCAAATTGAATAGATTCAATTTTTTAGGTTTAGGTGATTTTGTGGCTTAGAGGATACTTCCTCAATTTCTATTTAGTTAGAATGCATCAACCTTCTTGAACAAAAACTTTTCCTTCAAGAATGATCACAATCTAACATATCAATACAACTTGATCACAAAATAGAAATTATATCCTATAAGACAAGGATATAGCACGAAATTACCTTTCAACCCCAAGTTCCCACTTGTCCTTTAAAACTTTTCAATAAAAGTAGGACAATCCAAGTATTACCTCATTTAATATCTGGTCGCTATCTAACTCTTATCACATATAAAGTTATATCAATGGTAGGAATCAAGATCTATTCAATAGAAGAAAATAAGGAAAGTACAACCCATAAGTAAATAGTATGATTAGTCCAACTAATCAACTTTTGCACAAAACATAATTTCTTCACTAAGAAATTCCTGTTTAACTGTGGTGCATCGGGTGTTGTTAATTACAATACTGTACTGAAAAATTGAGATACTTATCCAAATAGTACTCAAGTATTTTAGAATCATGATCACATCATAATGTAATAATACCTTTTCTTATATAGTTTCTCTACTTTAGTCTAATGTTCTTTAAATCATTCAAAAACTTTAGACATGTTCTTCAACAAGAACACATAACCTTACTATGACAATCATTCGTGAGGTTACATAAAGGACAAAACACAATTGAAGTTTATTCACAAAAAAGCTTGTACATCACAATGTACTAATCCAAACGATTTAGTATTTTTAACCCTTTATCAAACAAATGGTGACTTGGTTACCTTTCCAAAATAATATGTATAAGTCGATCTGAAAACCAACTTACTCAACATCTTAATATTGGAACTAACTAAGTCATAAAGAAACTACAATCGTCTTGGATTACAAATTTTATCTCAAAATATATTCGGTATGTGGTTAATCAGTTAACAAAATGTTTGTCTTTAGCTAATGCAATAACAATTATTCCATTTGCTAACACTAAAACCATTCCACACTTTCAAAACATACTTTGATTAAGATTCTTTCAAATGCACATACACTTATGTCATAAAAGAATCAAAACCATAAAGTAATAACAACCATTAACAAAGAAGATTTACCATTCATTATAGCTACATAGCCTTGCCATTCAAGCTAAAAAGATATATTGAATAAATCCTCCTTTGAATGTTCGATTTATCAGTTATGTAAACATTTTTACATATACCTTTATATTCCTTAATTATCCTTTAGATTATGCTCCCACTGACTTAATAGAAATCATATGATTCATGTCTTTCTTCTTTGCATTACGGATAATCAAAGATGAAACATGACCATGAATTGACTTTCAATATTATGCCAATGAAATATGTTTACTACACAACTCTTTGTAGGTTCAGAATCATATTCCTTTCATATCTTGTATACTACTATACAATCAATAAAAGAAAATAGCTAGCATATAAAAGTTGTTTTACTTATTAACCATAAGTATCACACCCTTTCCTTTTGATGTATTTATCAAGAAGGAAACTTAAGAGCATTATAATCTCATCATATGATTAAGTTTTTAAGAACTATTCTTAGACAACATTTAATCAATAAAGTTTGGTCAAATTCATATGATATAAGTCTAGAATATTAAGATAAAAATGGGTTCATACATGTAGCCATAAACATGCGAAAAAATAAGATTGCTAGTTGACTTTAACTCGTTTAATCATTTAACTTGGTATTTAATCAAATGATAGCTCCCACTAATTTTATCGAATCTCATACTCCCTTAACGAGAAATGGGAATCTGTTAAGATTCTTTAGTGGGTGACCAAATTCTCTTAATCATTTGTATCCCTTAAACCTTTGTGGTTATAATTGGAATATAAATATCAAGAGTCAACAACACTTTGTTATCTATTTCATAAAATAGGTTATGGTCATTTCCAGTCCCCAAATCACTTGGTCTCAAACCTTTGTAGTTATAATTGATTAGGTGATTCAGTTAGATCCGACCCGCCATCTTATAGTTATCCGACAAATTGAATCAATAACCTCAAGCCTTTGTGACTATAATTGGCTGTTAGATTTTGGAAGATAACCACATCATTATGTTCTACTAGCGACTTAATTAAACTTATTACAAATCATGTCCCTCTACCTTTAGGTAAGACCAGATATGATCGCTTTGGGTTCAATAAGTCCTAGGATGGCGGAGGACTACAGATCTAGTATTAGTTTGTACATATGGAGTTTTGTTTGTTTGTTAAGGTCTCACTTTGCACATTAGTTTATTATAAGCGAATATCACATATTAGCAAACGAATAAACACATATGCAAGAATCATACATTAAGATCTCATCATGCACACAAAGCTACATATAGACTATTATCTTATAAAGAAAATAACATAGCATGTATGCAAGCAACACAAACGAAAGGTGGATCATGGACTTGGACTTAGAATAAGGAAAAGAAGATTATCCTAAAGCACATCTATTGGCCTGAAAAGCTTATAATCTTTAATTTGATAATAACAAAACATATTGATTGTGATTTAGAATTATTATTTGAATATTGGGTAAGCCATTCAATCCATCAACACAAGATTGTCAAGCAAGCTCACTCCAACATGAAGTCATTCAAAAGGATCAAAGTCAAAACCCAATTCAAAAATTATATCAAAGCCCAAAAGGTATTCTTATATCTTGTCTCATTCAAATGAAGTCTCTCATGAGAAATCAAGTTATGAAGACCCGAAGAAATGAAGTTGAAGACTCGACGATAAAAAGATAGTTACAAGGAAAGAGACGTGGCGACATAAAGGGTATCGGCTAATAAAATGTTGTTTGCCTAAGTATGACTCGTGTAGCTCATAATCTCTCCAAAAGGTTTTTTCATAATTTTTTTTAAAAAAAATTTCAAAAGGTCATTACAAACCCATTTTGAAAAAAACAAGACTTTTTGGATTTCAAACTCTTGTGGTATAACAATTATTTTATATCTTTTTAAAGAGTTTTTGAAAATGTTTTGAGATGTTAAAAATGCTAGAAATACCTCTTTATAAGTGTCCTCAAAAGTGTCCAAATGCTTTATTATTTAACAAATTGTTTGGGGCTCTAAAAATGTCACTTTTCAGCATTTTAAGCATCCGGGCGTTACTAGCTTCATCCGGTCGACCGGATGAAGGCCACAACACCTGGCAGAGAGCTCTGGTCCAGGCGTTACCTGCCCCATCCGGTCGACCGGATGAAGGGCTCAGTGACCGGATTACTTAACAGGAAAATATGGAATTTTTGCATTATATCCGTTTTGTGTCTAACTTTTCCCTCTTTTTAAGCCATGCTCTCTCACCATCTCAAACACCTCTCTAAGCCTTATTCTTCAGATTTCTAAGCTAATTCAAAGAGCTTCTCATATCATTTTCATTGAGAAATCTTGAGCTATCATTTTCATATCTTTGAGCATTCAAAGTTTTTCTTCAATTGTAATATCAAACTCAAATAGGAGTTGCAATTATCATTCATTTTATCACACAATCTTTGTAATATATTCTTTCACATAGATTGAGAGAATCATTGTGAGAAGAAGTATTGTAATCCTTTGTGGACTCAAAGGAAGAGATGATAGTAGGTTAAGCTTCACCTACACTTGAAGGAGCTTGTGTAACTCTTGTGAACTCAAGAGTAATTGTAGTTGGTTTTTTGCTTCACCAACATTTGAAGAAGCATCTTAGTGAAGAGTTGTTAATTCTTAAAGGAAAGAAAGACCTTAGGTGGTGGACTAGGCCTCCGAGAGTGCGAACCGCTTGAAAATCATCGTGTTTGATTTCTCTTACTCTATTCTCTTTATTTTTAAGTCATTTACCTTCGTGTGGATATTGCTCATATTAATTGCTTGATAATTATTGAGTTATCTATTTGAAATTTATTTTTGAAGTTCTAATTGCTTATCTAGTATTATATACTTGTGTGCTCACTAAGTGTTTGATAAATTGTCTAAAAGAACTTCTAGAATATTATCATCTTTCACTAGACATTATTTCCGCATCAAGAATTTTTAAATTGCTTAACCTTGCCAAACAACCTAATTCACCCCCCCCCCTTCCCCCTCTCCTCTTAGGTTATCTAGGACCAACAAGTGGTATCAAGAGCTAGTACTCTATATATAGCTTAACATCTAGTAGAGGATCCCTATGGCAAGCTCATCAATGTCTAATATAGTTGAAGGACAATCTTCCTCTAGACCACCATTGTTTAATAGAACAAACTATTCTTTTTGGAAAACTAGGATGCGAATCTATATTCTAGCAAATGACATAAAAGTTTAGAATGTGATAAAAAATGGACCAACTAATCCTACTCTAACTAAAAAAGAAGGAGAACAAAGCATCACTGTCCCTAAACCGAAAAAATACTATAATGATGATGATTTCAAAATGTGTGAAAGAAACTATAAAGCTATGAACATGTTATATCTTGCTTTAGATTCAAATGAGTTCAACAAAATTTATGGATGCGAAAGTGCTAAAGAAATTTGGGATAAATTAGAAGTCACATATGAGGGAACTAACCAAGTTAAAGAAACTAGAATAAACATGCTTGTTCATAAATTTGAAATGTTCAATATGTCTTTTGATGAAAATATTAAACAAATATTTTCTAGATTTACCGATATTGTTAATGTTCTAGAATCTCTTAGAAAAGAGTATTCTAACGAAGAATTGGTAAGAAAAGTTCTCCGAAGCTTAACCGAGCCATGGGAAACTAAAGTAACGGCTATTGAGGAAGCTAGAGACCTCAAAACTCTCACTCTTAGCGAACTTATGGGATCTCTTATGAGCCATGAGTTAAATAAGAAGGATCGAGAAGAAGAAAAAAGAAATAACAAGAAGTCACTTGCACTTTTTGCATCAAATGCTTACTCAAGTGATGAAGAGGAAGAAAACAAAGAAGATGATGATGAGATAGCTCTTCTTACAACGAACTTTAAGAAATTTCTCAAATTCAAAAAGGTAAGCAAAGCTCCTTATAATAAGTTGATGAACAAAGGAAGAAAAAACCAAAATAAGAAGGAAGATGTTTCAATTGTGACAAGACGGGTCACATAAAAGCAAATTATCCAAAACCAATCAAAACCAAGGGAGGAGAAGCTTTGAAAGCAACATACGTTGATGACGATGCATCAACCGGTGAAAAAAACAAAAATGAAGAAGTGGCAAACATCGTTTGTCTTATGACAAAAGAGGATGATGAGGTATGTTCTTCTTTTAACTCCGAATATTACTCCTCTAACTCATTAATTGATAATGAATGTTCTTTTAAAGAATAACAAAATGAATTTTCTAAAATGCATGATAGTTTTGAAATTTTAATTATCAAGATATATGAACTTCAAAAGGAAAATAATACCTTAAAAGAAGAAAATAAGTTGCTTGAAAAAGATCGAAATTGTGCTCATGAAAAGGCACTTAAGATTCATTTTGAAAATAACAATCTTCAAAAAAAAATTGAAAAGCTTGAAAAATAAAATCAATGATTAAATAGAAGCCTAGCAAGATTTACAAAAGGAAAAGAAAATCTTGATAAAATGCTTGGCTCACAAAAAATGACTTTTGATAAAAGTGGAATAGGATATGAACCTTCCTCAAAACAAAAATCTCTAAAAAGTTATTTTGTAAAAATATTATCTTTTACAAATGAAGTATCAACATCAAAAGCATTTCAAAAAACATGCACCTATTGTGAAAAACAAGGTCACATAACATCACATTATAAATTTTGAAATATGGTAAGTAAAGACTCTAAAATTCCTTCTTGGCTTAAACCAAAATGGATTATTAAATGTGCTAAAAGTCAATACTAATAATATAGGACCCAATAGAACTTGGGGACCTAAATTTTATTTTTGTATATAAGTTACCCTAAAGATGAAGTATGAAGGAAATTGGGTCATTGATAGTGGATGTTCAAGACATATGACCGGTGATCCATCTCTTTTCTATGAGCCTATCAAAAAATACAAAAGGTTTTGTGAGCTTTGGAAATAATGAGAAATTTAAAATTATTGGTAAAGGTAGCATTTGAAATAAAAATAATATATCTATTCATGATGTGTTACTTGTGAAAGGATTGCAACATAATTTGCTAAGTGTAAATCAACTATGTGATAATAATTATCTAGTTGAATTTAAATCATCATGTTGCTCCGTTTTTGACAAAATGAAAAATGTGTTGTTTATTGCAAATAGACATGAAAATGTCTATATCATTGACTTTGAAAGTATATCATGCCAAAATATTGATTGTTTGATCACAACAAATGAAAGTTCTTGGTTATGGCATAGAAGATTAGGACATATTAACATGGATCTACTTGGTAAACTTTCTCGAAAGGATCTTGTAAGAGGCCTTCCTAAGACCAAGTTTGAAAAAGATCATTTATGTGATGCATTTCAATTTGGAAAACAACATAAAGCATCTTTCAAAACCATTAGCCATGTGACCATATCAAAAGCTTTACAAAAACTTCATATGGACCTTTTTGGACCAATGGATATAATAAGTCTAGGAGGATCTAGATATGTTTTTGTTATTGTTGATGATTATACTAGATACACATGGGTCATGTTTCTTGCTGTCAAAAGTGATGCTTTCAATGAGTTTGCAAAATTCTGTAAAAGAGTGCAAAATGAGAAAGGATATTACATTTCATACATTCATAGTGATCAAGGCATGAAATTCATAAATGCATCTTTTGTGGAATCATGTGAACAAAATGGCATTGAGCATAACTTTTCGGCTCCTAGAACTCCTCAACAAAATAAGGTTGTTGAAAGGAAAAACCGAACTCTACAAGAAATGACAAGAACAATGTTGAAAGAAAACAACTTGCCTACATACTTTTGGGGAGAAGCTGTCAATACGGTTTGTTACGTTTTAAATAGAGTTTTAATTAGACCTTCTTTGAAGAAAAGTCCATATGATCTATGGAAAGGACGTACTCCAAATATTTCACATTTTAAAGTTTTTGAATGTAAATGCTTCATCTTAAATAACAAAGATCATCTCGGTAAGTTTAATTCAAAATCCGACGAATGTATTTTTATTGGTTATTCTTCTAGAAGCAAGGCATATCGAGTTTACAATAAAAGAACCTTGATAATTGAGGAATCTATGCATATTAATTTTGATGACACTAACCCCTTTATGTCAAGAAAAGACGAAGATGATGATGTAAGCATTCAACAAGTTGAAGAACAAAGTCAACCCATCCCTACTAGTGAAGAAGGTAATACATCCACAAGCAATCTAATTGATACTCCAATTGAGAAAGAACAACCAACATCAAATGATCAAATTATATCAACAAATCAAGATCTTCCAAAATATTAGAAATTTGTCAAAAATCATCCAAATGATCAAATCCTCGGAGATCCATCACAAGGTGTAAGAACTCGTTCTAATCTAAATACTTTTTGTAAACATGTTGCGTTTATATCTCAAATTGAACCTAATAATATAAAAGAAGCATTATTGGATGATGATTGGATTATTGTCATGCAAGAAGAGCTTAATCAATTCGAAAGAAATCAAGTTTGGACCTTAGTTGAAAGACCTAGTAATTACCCGATTATTGGTACAAAATGGACTTTCCGAAACAAACTAGATGAATCCGGTAATGTAACTAGAAATAAGGATAGATTGGTTGCACAAGGGTATAATCAAGAAGAAGGAATAGACTATGAAGAAATAGACTATGAAGAAACCTTTGCATCGGTAGCTCGACTTGAATCCATTAGAATGTTATCAGCATTTGCTTGTTTTATGAACTTCAAACTTTATCAAATAGATGTCAAAAGTGCTTTCTTAAATGGGTATCTTCAAGAAGAAGTTTATGTTGAACAACACCCGGTTTTGAGAATTCAAATTTATCAAGCCATGTATTCAAACTTCAAAAAGCTCTTTATGGATTTAAACAAGCACCTAGGGCATAGTATGATAGATTAAGTAATTATCTACTTGATAACGGCTTTTCTAGAGGTAAACTAGACTCTACATTATTTGTAAAAAGAAAAGCTAAAGATATCTTGTTTGTTCAAATATATGTTGATGATATTATCTTTGGTGCTACTAACGAATCTCTTTGCAAGTATTTTTCTGAATGTATGCATAAAGAATTTGAAATGAGCATGATGGAAGAATTAAATTTCTTCCTTGGACTTCAAATCAAACAAACAAAGGAAGGGATCTTCATAAATCAAGCCAAGTACATTAAGGATAGAAGTAAAAGTAGATGACAAAAAAATAAAATGAGCACTCCTATTGGAACTTCAATCAAGCTTGACAAAGATGAAAAAGGTAAATCGGTTGATGAAAAATAATATCGAGGTATGATCGGAAGCCTTCTCTATTTGACTGCCTCAAGACCTGATATTATGTTTTATGTGTGCTTATGTGCTCGTTTTCAATCTTTTCTATAATTGTGATAAGCATAGAAGTAAAAGTAGATGACAAAAAATAAAATGTTACCTTAGATCAACGTTGTATGTGCATCTAATTGTTTGAAGCGCACTTAAAACTTTTCCCATTTTAAAATCACAAGGCCTCAGATTGCTTGATGTAATATTTGTAGCCAGTGAGCAATTACGACAAGTCCACCTGAAAAACACTTGCCCAATGTAGGAATGACACTGATATAACAACAATACAACAATAATAATAATAACAGTGATAGCAGCAAGAGTTGTGCTTCTATTTGGGTAAGGAAATTTTGTTCTTTGTACATTGTTACCTCCTGGGACTATAAATAACATGAACGAGAAGTCTCTCATCCCAATTAGACTCCAAAAAAAAGGCTGCTTCTGCAACTGCCTTTACAGTCTGTAGTCCATATGGCAGTAGGATATTAATTCACAAAGTCATGACTACTATGCCCTATCAATAATTGAAACAAAATTTACACTATAACAAAAAAGAGAAAAAAGAAATTAGAGTGAAATATAGTTTACCGCCTGTGTTTTACAGAAATTACACCATAATCCCTGTGTTATGAAAAGTAGCATATAACTTCTTGTGTTAATACCAAACGTTGCATACTCGTCCAAAGTTTATTTCTGTCAACTTTGATTAAGAGATTTTGTTGAAAGACTATTTTGCCCTTATATAGTTTATAATCCCCTAGGCGAGTATGCAACGTTTTGTCATAAAACAGGAGGATAGATACTACTTTTTCATAACACAGGGTCCATTGTGCACATTTCGCAAAACACAAGGGGGTAAACTATATTTCACTCAAGGGTATTTTTGTCCATCAAATCTATGATAGACGAGAGCCACGCGCGTGTATTACATTTTCGTTAACTATAACGGATTTTTAAACGGTGGAGTGTAATATGCAATATTCGGGTAAAACACATGAGGTAACTGTTACTTTTCATAACACAGAGTTTTATGCACACTTTCGATCTAACACAGGGGGCTGTATGCAATTTACCCAAGAAATTAAACAGAAGTTTTAGTAGCTCTAGTAACCACTCTGCAGCAAATGGGTATCTCCTTTAGCAGTATAGTAGCTTCAAAATAATGTAGTCATTCCATGTCTTGACTCTTTTCAAATAATTAAAGTTACAGTAATCACATTTAATTATTTAAACACAACAGAATAAGATTATTTTGATATCTGGAATGATGAAAATCCTGTTGAAAGTTCTTCCATAAGAAACAAATTCCAGAGTAGAGAAGATATGGAGATATGAGACATAATGCTCCACAAGTTTGAAATCTATTACACGGATCAAAGTGAAAGACAACCCTGCAACCTCCCACTCCTTGGCATATACTCGGAAACCATTTCAAAAAACAACTCCTCCCTCCCCCACCTCTCTCGTGTGGGAAGTGTGATATCCCACATCGAATATTGATAATGTTTGTAAGTGGTTTATAAGTGGGTGTTGTGGGTATAAGAAATAATTTGAGTTAGTCATTTTGAGACAGTAGAAAAGAAGGCCTAAATAGTTATTCCTTATACTTACAACAACAACAGAAAAAAAAAACATGGCAAAGGATAAGTGTCGAATTCTTGAATGAGTTCTCGTTCACCCACACATATATGCCGACCACCTTCACGCCACCCAATAGCATTTTTGGGACCTAAGATAAGATTGAAAAATTATTTCATCAATTCCAAGTTGGAGAACTAGCATACTTTATTTATTTTGTTTTATTATTTTATAATTTTATGTTTTACATTTTAAATTCACTCTGTTCAATGATCAGATTTTCCCTAATTGCTATGTTCTCAACAATCGTACTATTTTCATCATATTGCTAATCTATCTTGAAAAAGAAAAACATAATCAAAACATTAGATAATATAAAAGTATCAGGCATTTGGTTTGGCGGTATGCTTCTCGCCGACAGAGGTTGCGAGATCAATTCTTTTTAATGACATCTTTTGATGTGAGCAACACTTTCAGTTTGTTTGTACAACTTAGACCTCCATTGACTTTAAAAAAAAAAAATTATAGTATTATTTGTCCAAAACAAAATTTATCAACCAAGCACATATATTAACCTTTCTAATACATATTGTAACGTGAACCCCTCATGGTTGGCCATTATGCTTCCTGTAATTGCCTTGGACCTACCAGTTGTAAAAATGTTGCCGATGCATGGGGCAGATGGCAATAGCGATGGGCCAGCTTCCCATGCTAGAAAGCTTTATTTTTCAGGTAAATAAAAACTTTACTAAGTTGATCAGAAACTAAATTGGCCCCATAAATCCACACATGTAGCCAAATTGTACTGCAAAGTATAACTATATGATATGTATCTTCTCAGGCCAACCTTCTGAGGCAGCAGACTCTACATCAAATGCGTCGAATTTTGACTAATCGCCCAGCTGCTATTGGGAACAAGTACTATTGTAAGATAACCCACTCCTTTTTGATGCTGTTATTGGGTAAATCTTACAGCATCTGGTAGAGAACCTGTATACAGTTTAGTTCCTTCGTGCAAGTCACCAACAACAGCTTTTCTTGTGCCAAGTGCAATAAGTTGCGTCGATGACATAGATTATAATCATGTTGTACAATTTTAACCATATTTGATTTTTATTATTCTTAATTCTATTTGCTTATGTAATACTATGTACAGACATCATCCCTTCGCACCTCTTTTGGATGTATGATTGGTTAAATTTGCAGCTGTAATTGGAATCATGTTTCTAGGAATATCAATTAGTCATTATCACAGTGTCCAATTCGAAGTTGCTTTTCTGCATAGTGTGTGTATTTACAGCTTTGCAGACTTGCAGTTGGATACCCTTGACATTGTAACATGTAAGATTAGAACAAGATGGAGTACATGATATCATCACTGGCCGGAATGTTATTGTTCTACCATTTTTCTTCCTTCCTGGATCCAGTTAGTAAGAGATGCAGGTTAAGATGAACATAGTGAAGCACAATTTGCGTATATGCTTACATACATGGCATATGCTTTTGCCTAGACTTGGCAATATATGGTATGAATAGCCCAGTGCCGGTTCCAGTCTTCCACAAGTCTGAGAGCCAAGAAGGAACCGATTCAGTCTCCTCGTCTCCTGACCAGTTAAATCAGCATGTCGGTTGTACAACAGCAGAAGGGTTAGTTTTGAGGCTTCTTTACAGACTTTCACTGGGTTTTTATGCATGTTCTTGTGTGATACTTTGTCGTCTTCAGCTGTCAATAGCAAGACTTGCTTTTTAAGTTCAGCTTATCATCCTTATCGCTTTCGGATTCATAACAAGAGGGCATGTTTGTGTGCACATATGGCTGAAGAGTGCAGTAGATATCCATGGCGGAACTTGAAATCAACTAATGGTTGCGCCATGCCACGGAGACCGTTAAAACGACATGGCTGAGTCGAATGTTGGGGACGATAATCTATTAAGTAATGCCTTAGCTCTCAACACATATTGAACACATTTGAGTTACCTCTCGTGGAGCTCGGGTCCAGTTTTGGCTGAACTTATTTCTGTAGTCTCCTCGTTTATGCTGTTTCTGAACACCAAATCGTGACATCCATTAACTTTTTCTCATTTGAAACGGTTCTATTAAACTACCTGTCCTACTGCCAACCAAATTTGGTTATGTAACTCCGAATTTCTTATGATGTACTGCTGAGATGTGTCTACGATTAGAGATGTATTCTATCAAAAATTACCTTAGTACAATTCATGTTATCATTGGATAATTGCAAACTAATTGAACCGTATACATATTCTGCAGCTGGCCTGTCCGGAAATTTTTTCATTGCTGCCTTGACAGCACTTTACTGCCAGAACTCTGCTGCTGGGCTCCCCGTATGAGCTCGGACACGTGCATGAAGTGATGGAATGTTAGTTGGATTAGCTACAATATGAGATGCAATGCAGCATTTATTGATGGAGAAATCTTAGGAGACTACAAAATTAAAGAAGAATTTCAAAGAGGAAGCCAAATACATGCTTATTACACAGGAAAGATATACAGAAATTGTCCACAGAGAAATTGCAATAGTGGAAACAAACCGAAATTACCACAACATAATAGATGACTTGAGTAATAAAGTTCGTGAAATTACTGAGCCAATTGAATTCCACTGAGGAAATCAAAAGCATGCTTATTTGAAGATGAGTACTACACTGTACACGCATAGAAGACAACTGAAATGGCAGGAGAGGAATCAAAAGTGTTGCAACTGAAATTAACCAAGTTGAATAACCTGTTGAGGGAGCTCTGCTGGAGCATGAAATCAAGTATGCAATCAGATTGCTGGAGGATAGACAGAGAGCTTAAACCCACCAGTGGCTTTGGAGTCTTGGCCTTCTTTTGTCAATTTTTTCTGCCGAATTTCGTTAGCTGAAGCAGCAGCTTTCGAGGCATGAAAGAGTTCTAGTTCCTGGAAGCTAGCCACATCGGCCAAGCCAAGTGGGACTCCCTCAAGCTGTTCGCAGTATCGAAGAACAAGACGTTTAAGACTTGGGAAGTGATGCTCTGAAGCTTTCCAAGTCACCAAGTCTGTCCTTCCAATGTGCAAGAGTTTGAGAGAAAGAAGCCTACATCTTCGGGTTCCCACAACACTCCTCTGAATGCATCGTCTTTCAACTTGAGCTCCTCAAGATTTTCCAGATTTCCTAGTATATGCATCTGCTTCCAGTCAAGCGAGGTCATTGATAAAGTCAGCTTCTTCAAATTTGTTGGGAACTTGTATGCAGGAGGAAGGCCCAGTACTCTGCCTTCAGAAGGTGGGGAAGGGATGACATCATCGAAAAGTTTCAGGCTTGTGAGGTATTTCAATTTTCCAACGTTGTCGAACAAATCGACGAAAAGCACTTCTAATTTCCCCGAACTCCCAATTTTCTGATATTAGGAGTTCTTGCAAAAACATGTCCAGTGCAACTCTCAGGTGATATTGTGGAAAGACTCTGCACGTTTTCCCTACCTCTTAGCGTGCTAGATGAAGGATGAGGCAACAGAGCAGATGCATTTGTATGTAAATGTCTTAGTTGATACATCTTCCACATGTCTTCTTTCATTTCAAGCGTACTACATGTTGTCATAAATATTAAAGTCTGCATGTTCCATAGTCTGGAGATGCTTGATGGAAGGGACCTGATGTTACAAGAGAGAGCAATGTACCTCAAAAGAGCCAGTTGAAGGAGGTCCTTGGGAAAGAATTCGAAGACGATGGATCTAATATCCAACACCCTGAGTAATTTGAAGGCTTTAGGGATCATCGATATCAGTTCTTTAGGCAAGATGATTTCATCCTGGGCAAAACATAGGAAAGATCGAACACTTTCACCATAAGGCTTTGAACCGATGTATTCCTCGACACCGGAATGAATACATATACGACGATACTTGTCAAGAGTTACCTGACTAGACCTTTTTATCTCTTGATAAAAATTTTGCTTTCCAGCTTCCTTCTTGCAGAAATCATGTAACAAGTCATGAATATGACATGTTTTGAATTTACCATTAAACCTCCTTTTCCCTACCATCACTAAGCTCCTGTTGACAAGGTCTTCTAGACAAGCTTCTGCTGTATCCTCCAAGCTTTGTTCCCCGTTTTGTTCTATGAATCCTTCTGCAATCCAAAGGTGAATTAATTTCCAGACGGGAATCTCATAGTCTTCAGGAAAGACTCCAAAGTAGAGAAAGCACGATTTCAAGTGGTAAGGCAAGTGATTGTAACTCAATACAACTATGTCCATGAATTCTCTCTGGTCTGTAAAAACTGAATGAACATTCTTAGCAACTTTTCTCCACAAATCACTTGAATCAGTGTGTTTCGAGAGAATACCAGCAATCATAACTACTGCAAGGGGTAGTCCATTACATTCTTCAGCTATCTGTTTTCCAAGCATCCGTAGTTCATCTGAGGGGCACTTATCTTTACCAAAAACTTTCTTCTCTAGTAACTCCCAACTTTCCTCTATGGTAAGAAATTTCAGGTTATGAGGGTCCTTGGTGGGATTGGCATGGAAAGCCACCTGAGAATGTCGACTAGTGATCAAGATTCTACTACCCTTGTTGTTGTTGGGGAAAGCAATTTTTATATCATTCCATGCCTTTGCGGTCCACACATCGTCCATAACAATAAGGTATCTCTCTTTCTCCAAATGTTTGTGGATTTCTTTAGCTAGGACTTCATCTGACCTGTCCATATAATCTGTTGTTCGCGTGAAAGTGCTCAGAATGGAGAGGAAAACTTCCCTTCTACTGTATATTTGAGAAACAAAGACCCATGCACGCGTGGAGAATTCATTTTGAATTGTTTGATCATTGTAGATCTTTCTAGCTAATGTTGTCTTACCAAGACCTGGCATTCCAGTGATTGTGATGATATCCAGATCCAAGTCTTCTCTAGTGAGGCGACTAATTATAGTGAGAGCTTCTTCATCAAAGCCCACCACATTCTCTTGCTCCACTGCGGGAGGCTGTTAATAAATTTAGAAATTAATCAACTATTTGGGAATTGCTATTTCATGAAATTCCAAAGTAAAAATCACACAGCAACCAAGATATTAGGTAAACGAACAATATTCTATGTAATACATAAATAAAAAACAAGAACCATAAAAGATGAGTGATGATATTCTTGTTTGAGAAAAGATTTTTCAGTAAGAATCTCAACTTTTAACAAGATGCCACAAAATCGTTCACATTTAAGAATGGAAATTTTCAGTTTGATATTTAAAATCAAACTATTGGATGAATACAGTAACTGGTAGAGAATCACTAGCTTATGTATGATGATTTAGCATGTTTACATAATCATCACCATCTCCTTTTCAAATTAAATGACATAATTTGACTCCTTGAGAAATTTTCCTACTTTTAATACACTTTCGGAAAAGCAGTCTGTTATTAACAGGTCAATTAGCAAGCTGTATTTAAGGTGAGAGATTCTGAATGGTGATTTCTATAGTAGCATGGGGCCTTACAAAAAGTAGTTTAGAATAGTTTCTTCAACAAAATGAAGGAGTAAGCCCAAAATTATTACGAGGTATTAAAAGAATTTATAAAGGTCCCCATGTCAATACCTTAGCTGCGAAAGAAATATTCGGCAACCAAATTGTTACGACTCAAGTTCAGAACTCTAGATCCGTGAGCGAGACTAATGTTGTAAGTATAATAAATAATTACTTTAACCTTTAATAAACTAGACTTTTATACCCACAACACTCATTTATAAATCACTCAAATTCACAATCGCCCACTCATCTTAGGTGTAAAGTTCAAATCTCCCAACCCTCCCTCTCTGTCGGCCTAAAGAAAGTTTCTAAGGAAGTGTATCAATTTGAAATGTATAGTATTGTATTTTAAAAAAGGGAACATTATTTTGGAGGGGCCAAAAAGTGGAGTGTGATACGCAACTATTACACTACATGATAGTTACAGTATTAAAATATACCTAATTCCAAGTTACTAACAAATTATGGAATGCTTTATATATTTATATAAAGAAGTAGAGTAAAGCTCGAGTATTGATGGTGCGCCTTTTTACGATGCAGGTTATGGGTTCCATTACAAGCGAAGTCGAATATGTGACATTTTTTTCGGCTGAAAATGGTTCATTGAATTTTTTTTTGAACGAAGTGTACCAGATTTTTTTGTACTTTAACAAAAGTGCACAACACCTCTATATAATTTAAAAATTCCCTGAATTATTTTTTGTGTTGTTTAAAAGTGCATAACACCCCCTACCATTAAAATATCCTTCATATTTAACGGATTTTGTAAAAAAGAAGTAAATGCCCTTAATCTTTTTTCATTTATCTTTTTTGTCCTTTTTTCTTTTGTTTAGACCAAAAAAATAAAATAAAAATAAATATATATATATATATATATACAAAAAAAAGAAATATATATATGTATATATATATATATATACACAAAAAAAGGAAAAATACACATACAAAAGAAGAACTCCAGTTGACCAGGCAGAGATTTACATGAACATTAAGTTTTTGCAGTAACTTAGACATCAACTT